>OX243893.1:26996060-29496060 GCA_945859665.1 Anorthoa munda
TATTAAAGGGGGGCTCCCATACAACAAACGTGATATTTTTGCCGTTTTTTGCTCGATATTAATAACGGCAACAGGTAGACGCTTGAAATATTCACAGAATGTTTAGTTGTATATTTACTTCAAAAAATATTAATTAATAAATTAAAATAAAATAAATTAAGGGGGGCTCCCATACAACAAACGTGATTTGTATGCAGTGTTTTGCGATAATGGTACGGAACCCTTCGTGTGCGAGTCCGACTCGCACTTGGCCGGTTTTTTTGTTTATGCCAATATCACCGTCAATTTTGACCCGATTTTGAAAATTCTTTTTTTTATTAAAGGTATGGTTCCTAAATTGGTCCCATTTTAATTTGGTGAAGATCCGATGAAGAAATGCAGAGATATACAATAGAACTTTTCAATAAATGACGACAAATCTATCTGGATGCTGCGATTCGATTTGTCGATGCGCATGTCTGTTTTTTGTTTATACCATTTCATAACATAACATCACGCCAGTACGCTCTAAAGGGGTCCGCAGATGTGTACTGTTCACCTTGGTACCCCTTATTTCACCGGTTATGTTCAAGTTTCATGATATTCGGGTAATCTATTCGGGCATTATAGGTACCTTACTAAAGATATTGCATTCCGAAGCACACCTAGTGCATTCATAAAATTCTGATATAAAAAATAACGCTCAATCTTTTTGAGGCAAGATTATGTGCGCCATTGATTCAGGTATAAGTTACTCGCTCACAAATTGTCTGGTAGTTGACCCACACGTAGGCCCCTCCCTCATTCTAGAATATTCAACGATAAAGTAGAATAAATAGAAATAAATAAGATAAATAGAATCCGTACTAATATCATACATGTGAAATTAATTATCTCTATATGTTACCTTTTCACGCCTTAAAGGCTCAATGGATTTGGATGAAACTTGGCACATGGGTAGAACTGGATTAAGAATTAGAGTACTTTTAAGTCCGAAAGGGTAATTTCTAAATTTGACGCGGGTGAGACCGCTGGCAGAAGCTAGTCAAGTAATAAAAATGTCATAAAATACTTAAAAAATGAAGGACGGTTTTCAAATAATAATTAATAATAATAATTTTCCGGAATTAAAATGCTCGCAAAATCAATGTCTTTGGTTGAATGAATTTTCAATAGCCAATCGCATCTATAAATTTTGCATCGATAGTGTATTTCAAGAAATCTTTCTCTTTAATTGACCCGGGAAAGAAACAAAGACATCTTAATATAGCTGCTATATAGAAAGATAAAAATAATATATTCCAGTTGTACTATTTTCTGTTATTCTCGCAACACAAACGAACCGGAAATTCTATACTTAGCCTAGACACGACCGACTTTATCCCCAAACGACAGCGTTTGTTAGAAAAAACAAATACATTTTGTTATACAAAGGCCTATTTGGAATTACTCTAGCGATACACACAAGAATAATAATTTATTTTGGTAAAAATCAACACGAGTTAGGAAACAAAAGCGCAAACGCGAACTACATATACTTTATGTTGGTCGCGTTGGAAAACATTTTATTTATAGACGAATGTATTTTTTGGGGTGTGGTCGATGATAATACCAGTGGTTTGGGGCCCCGAAAACAGTTTTTAATGGGATGTCAATTAATCATAATTGATTCACGTAATAAAGTATTATTAATTTTTTTTGCCCAATTCAGCACCGAGACCGATCATGTTAGCCGTAAACCCGAGAAACTTTAAGGTAGACCTGTTCAGATAGAAGTCTGCAAATTGGCATATTTAAGGCAACCAGTCAGGCTTTAAGAGGTGGAGCGAGAGCGAGAGAGAGTTATTCCAAGCGCGTATAGATCCCCAGAGTCGTTAGATGCGCAGAAGTAGTTTTTTAGATATCTTTGGTAGTGAAGCGGGGTGCGGAAAACATTTAGGACCGTTCCGAGCGCGTGATTGGTTAGTCACTTGACACAAGTGTGACAACGGTGTGGGTCGGATAAATCGTGTCGCCACTTTCTGTTCGCTCTATATAGTGGTTGGTCAGTTCGCGGCATATGCGCGAAGTTATTCCCACTATGCCAAAACCTTGCCAACTTACGTGCCGGGCATTAATGAAGGATGTGCGATCGTCAGATCGGTTGCATTAGATGATGGGGTCCGCGACTCATGATAGCGGTAGGATCTGTTGAGTGTTATTCATAATAAAAAAACCGGTCATGTGCGAGTCTGACTCGCGCACAGAGTGTACCGTGTACATAGCTATATTCACCAAAATAAATAGGTAACATTACTAACGTTCAAAATCAATGAAAGCACTGAACATTGCTCAAACAAAGAGAAAAAAATAACTTTGCCGTTCAAAAACTGTTATCCCCATACATCAACATAAAATTTTTCTTCTTGTCAACATTTTATAAGTTGGTCAACTATCACTCGTAAACTTGTAAAGCCTACTTAGCTATTATATTTTTCTTTTAATTTCGTTTTATATACTACCGCAGTGATTTTTTTCACATATTCAAAAGCAACCATTTAGCTGCTAAGGGGAACCACTAAAACAAAAAATGGTTTTCACAAACCCATAATATTTTTAAATGGCCTATCCAACGGTACTCCACACCATGGGACAGACGAGAAAAAAATCGTCCCCATTACGTATACAGGAGGTACACTAAAAACAATTACTTTTCATGATTTTATTTTACCTCTTTGTCGGCGTGGTAAATAAATATGTATATCCGTGCCAAATTATAGCTTTCTAGTACTAAGAGTCTCTGAGCTAAGCTGCGGACGGACGGACGGACAGACGGATATGACGTCACCTAAGTGTTCAACTAATTGAATAACTCAAGAAGTCAGTTTTAATACAAATTGTGATGACAAGACTGCCTTTTCACCACAGCATGGGAGACTCACTTACAGCATTAATTGTAACCATTTTACAAACTTACAGATGTAATCATAGTTGTATAGTGGAGGCACATTAAGTACACCTCTGCCCAACCAATCGAGATATACAGGTACGATATTATTTAAATTTTGTTAAATAATAAAACAAATTTCTTGGTGAACATAAAAGGCATGCCTCTCAGATAAAAATATTCAATTTGTCGCTTGTTTCAAGGATTCAGTTATAAGAATGCCAACCGGTTTGATACCTCCTTGATTTTTAATAAGATGTTATTGGTTTTTAATATTGTTCTGGAATTTGCAAATTTGAGTTATGAAGGGCGACCTTTTATAGAATTATAAATAGACAAGCATCGGATGTTTGAGGCCCGAAATATTTTGGAGACAATTTTTTTTAAATAGGGTAAATGGAATAATGTAAATTTAAAATCTTGTACATCTTTGACAATCGCTACGGATAGTTAGAACCCAGGAAATCTGACACCAGTTTTTCCGAGGATATCGGTTTTACACCCAGTAACTGGGTTGTGGAGTTCGAAGCCGACCCCATCACAGTTGGGAAAAGGCTCTAGCCAGATTAAATGATATTTTGTAAAACATCTAGTAAATAGTTACTTTGCAAAATTTAATTCATAACAGGATTGCGTCCAGTTTGATAATTATTTAGTAACAAGAACATTTCAGATTTGATCTAAAATAAAAATGAGTATTCTAGAAATTGATGTGTGTTATGTTTTCTTTCAAAAGTTGAACTCACGAAAATAAAAAGGCTGCAGAAGTTAGATTAAAAAGTTCTTTTGTCCGAGCCTTTTTTCAAGGGTCCAATATTACTACCGCAACTTCTATCTGTTCTACGTTTACCAACCAGCCAAATATCAGGACTTACGTAATAATATTTGTTATTTTGAGTGCTGAAAGAAAGCGGGGGTGGGTTGGAAGACAGCATTGACCAGCGTTGTAGCCACGCTGCACACTGCCCAACATTTGCACTGAAAATAATATTTTTCTTAATCATAAGGAATCGTTGTTTGTCAATAATATTTTAAAGTGTTGGCCAACATGTTTCTTTCTTGGTTATCTCAAAAAATCTCGTAATTCAAAAGTGCCTTTTAATGGCCCAATTAAAATAAATTGTTTTATGTTGACTTATAGTAAAAAACCATAACATCGAACATTTAATAGTTAAAACGCCAAATACCTAAAAATCCTGCGGCACAACTCACGCAGACAAAGTAAATTACATTCGCGTTCTCCAGTCAAACAATCTAAACTCACAACGGAACGGACATTTCGGAAACGAGATACAAATACAAATACAACTAGCTTCAGTCCCAACATTAGTTCCACAAAGGTTCGTTTATAAGTGCATTTGACAAAGTAAATACACGGTAAACCGGATACCTGGCCTCACTCGCTCCATTGAATTTTCTGCAAGACAGCGTACTAGAATAAAATATCGGTACATTATTTTCTGAATCTTTTGTAGACCAATTTTTTTGTGTGACGTGTATTGGAGTGTGTTAGAGAATTTTCTTTTGTAGCCTGATCTCTTATTGTCAGTTCTGTAAAATTGATGACTGTGTTAGTTGATAGAAAAAAAATCAAATAGGTAACTAAAACCCGACAACACAAAAACAAAAACTGAACTAGCGGACAACAGAGCGGTTTTTGTGTTGTAAAACAAAACAGGAAAATATTCTTAGAGGATAGCTGTGGTCGAATGAATCTTGGTCTTGGACGAAATAGCTAGTTCAAATCAGGTAGGTCAGTGGGTAGAAAAATACTTAAGAATAAATAATACTCACGTGTAGTTAGTAATTCAGCAATAACACACAGTTTGGACTTTGAACTATTATTTATTTTTCATTTCACACTAAGTTTCCTTCAACTCCATACAATATATCCACTTAGGTCAACGCTACAATCTTCCAAACCCGCCCAGACTTGATTGACGAACTGACTCAACCCGCCTCGTGTCCGAACAATCGACAACTGTCATTAGAAGTGACGTCATATGACATTCAAATATTTTCTAATATAATCAATTTAACAACTTTTAAGTACTATTTCATGTTAAAAATAAATAATTAAATTTTTAACAAATAAAAGATGTATTTATCAAAAATAATCCTAACAATTATCATCAACAACCTGTCTTGATTATAACTGAGCAGCATAGCATAGAGCTCTCTTGTTGTATCAATACCCATGCTCATGTACCAACCTCGTTCGAAAGCTTTTGAAATTTCCATAAATTTATGTCATTTTCAATGGACTTCAAACAAGAAAGAAGGAGGTTGGTTCTCAATTAGACTATATTATGTTTTTTTGTATGTTTGTTACGCGATCACGCCACCAAATGTGGACCAATTTATATGCGATATTTAATTTATATGTATATGCGATTTACAATATATTATATGTAGATTTAAAATAAAATCGGTGTCAAAAAACCGAAGAACAATGTTTTTATTTGATAGCCGGTTGTATTTTTTGTAAATTTTGTCTGCGATCTAGTCGCCGGACTATCTCTTCGGGTCTCTCTCTTCATCTAATCTCTGATTAACCCCCAACGGAAAAAGAGGGGTGTTATAAGTTTGAATTGTGTACCTGTGTGTTTTTATATTTGTGTATCAGTCTGTGGCATCATAATTATGGTCACACTTTCGATGATAGAATGTCACTTGTATAGGTTCAACTCGCGATGGCAACAATGTCGTCTACGATCTAGTCGCCGGACTATCTCTTCGGGTCTCTCTCTTCATCTAATCTCTGATTAAACCCCAACGGAAAAAGAGGGGTGTTATAAGTTTGAATTGTGTACCTGTGTGTTTTTATATTTGTGTATCAGTCTGTGGCATCATATGGTCACACTTTCGATGATAGAATGTCACTTGTATAGGTTCAACTCGCGATGGCAACAATGTCGTCTACGATCTAGTCGCCGGACTATCTCTTCGGGTCTCTCTCTTCATCTAATCTCTGATTAAACCCCAACGGAAAAAGAGGGGTGTTATAAGTTTGAATTGTGTACCTGTGTGTTTTTATATTTGTGTATCAGTCTGTGGCATCATAGCTCCTAACGGATGAACCGATTATGATTTAGTTTTTTCTGTTTGAAAGGTGACATTATCGGAAGTGTTCTTAGCTATGTTTGATGAAAAACGAAGACTTTATTCTATCGCATTTATTTTATTGTTGATATCTTATTAATTACAATATAAGTTTAGGTATTATGTGTATTAATACTGTTATATTTAAATATTTCATAAAACCATTTACAAATTAATTTTTAAAATAATTAGGTGTCAAGTCACATTGTTTCGTTGAATTACTTATGACAGCCTTACCTACAACAATATGCTACGCGCTGGCAACATTTAAAAAAATAAGGTCATTGGCAGCTGTCAGATTAGTCTAAGAAAAAAAAATACCTTTATTTCCCAAAAACAACAAACAAACTTGCACAATTTATCAAAGCCTCGCAGATAGGCACGTAATAAGGTTGCAACCTTGCACAGTTCTTTCACAGGTATACAGTTTGGCACTTAATAAGTTTACAAGCTTGCACAGTTCTAAAAATTTTTGTAGGTAGGCACTAAAAGGTAAAACGGAACTGATTCCTACTGTTCCCCGTACTAGTTTAAACTGTACTACGGTGGAACAGTTTGCCTCGATCACCACACAGGTACTTTTAATGTTACACAAGTGATAAAACATATTATTTTAGAAAAAAACATTTCGTAGATGAAACAAAGTACAGCAGATGTAACATTTAGGGTAAGCGTAAAAAATAATGGAGTTTATTATTTCTGTCTTTGTAGGTAATTCTTAAAATTGACACAGTATATGTAAAATATATCGATGCTCTGTTTGTTTACACAAAATATAGTTGTTTGCAATATAATTACTTAAAAACTAATTTAAAATAATTAAAAATGGGTTTCAGGTCGACAGTGTACCGCTTATCACAACTATTATCTTAAAATGAAGAGTGTAGTTGATATTGTGTGTGTGAGTGTGTGTGCGCGAGTGATTGTGTGTGAGTGTGGGTTTGTACTGTGGATAAAATTTCCTTTATGGGCCGCTGATTTGAAGGTTAATTATTTTTTTGTAGATAGTACTCATAAATTTGAAGCTATTCACAAAGTTTCACAACGCGGAGTATCACGGTTTACGAGAAAAAAATTATTAAAATTTCCATATAAATTTTGTTTTGTGCAGATTTTTAGGTTAGATAAATTTTCATGGAAAACGTCAAAGTTAACATTTCACGTTCCGTTGACGTTGAGGTGTATTTTATTCAATTTGGAGTCATATTTTTTAGTCTATACTAATATTATAAAGTGGCAAGATTTTTTTGTTTGTTTGTTTGTACCCAATAGGCTCCGAAACTACTGGACCGATTTAAAAAATTCTTTCGCCAATAGAAAGCTACGTTATTCCTGAGTAACATAGGCTATTTTTTAATCCCGAAAACGGGTCCTGCAGGGTGGACCCACGGGAATGAAGCCGCGGGCAACAGCTATAATATTATAAAGAAAAATATTTTTTTTGTTTGTACCGAATAGGCTCCGAAACAACTGGACCGATTTAAAAATTCTTTCACCAATAGAAAGCTACATTATTCTTGAGTGACATAGGCTATATTTTTAATCACAAAAACGGGTCCTGTGGGTGGTCCACGGGAGCGAAGCCGCGGGGAACAGCTAGTCTATACTAATATTATAAAGAGGAAAGCTTTTTTGTTTGTTTGTTTGTTTGTACCGAATAGGCTCCGAAACTACTGGACCGATTTGAAAAATTCTTTCACAAATAGAAAGCTACATTATTCCTGAGTGACATAGGCTATTTTTTAATCCCGAAAACGGGTCCTGTGGGTTGGCCCACGGGAGCGAAGCCGCGGGCAACAGCTAGTATAATTTAGTTTTCTTACCCACATATTTAATTTGGTGTGTAATTAATGTGCACAATAACCATGGTGTATTATGCAATTACATTGATTTTTTACTCAAAAAATAACGAATTTTTGTTTACACTGTGGAACGGAACGTGAAGCGACCGACGCCGCGCTTTTTTGCTGTCAGTGTCAGTCATCGTTTGTTGCTCTTGTAGTTTCGATCGTTTCGACTACCATGGCGTCTCCGAAGCCCTATGCTTCTTTATCTGAAGAGTTGAGTGATGTGCAAGTGTTGGACTGTGGTCTTCATCCCTTTGTTTGGTCATTATGAATTAGTCCATGAGTGAGCGAAGTGAGCTCGGAAGCTTAGGGCACCCCGACACGGACAGGTTAGGTTCGAAGAGATGACGGGAACTGAAGTAAGCAAGCAAAGCGAGCTAACTTCTCATGGGTACTTCTCATGGGGGGTCCCCATGCCGTAATAGCATATGTTATAATAGACTGGCATAAGGAAAAATATACTAACAAGCATAAGTTTGGTGGACAAAAACTACGAATATTGTAGAATATGTTCATTCTAGTTTAAATGCTGATCAATGATCACACCTAGGTATTTGATTGCAGACTGATGTTTTGGAGAGTTAATAACAAGGGCAGTTCCCCGGGATATTACATGTGTGGGACTTTATTTGAATAGTGTTAGGAGGTGGTTGACTGCTCTTTGTTAAACTAAATGGTATGTATTTAGTTTTGAGTGTGTTTAGGGTAAGAAGGTTTGAGTGTAACTCGTCTGAGACTATTCCAAAGCCCTCTGCAGCCATTTCATTTGCTTCTTTCTATGTTTTGCCGTTAAATAAAAGAGCTGTATCGTCAGCGTATGCGAAGATTTGCCCCTACCTTAACTGTAAATCACACAAGTCATTTACATATATAAGGAAAAGCGTGGGGCCCATAACACTCCCTTGGGGCACACCGAAAGTCACGCTCTCCAGCTCACTCATGTAGTTCTTTATTCCAACACATTGGGTTCTATTAGTCATATAGTCTGTAAAAAGTTTAAGAGCTATTCCACGGATACCCAGATGTTTCAGTTTTGCAAGAAGCACGGGAACCGAAACCGTGTCGAATACTTTTGCTAGATCCAGGAACACCCCTATGGTTTGTTTTTCCCGAATCCAGGTCATCAACAATCGTAGCATCGTTAGTGGACTAAATCAAAAATTAAAAAGCACACTATAGGAGCCCTAGTTAAATTGACATCGGCGAACGTGATTGTAAAAATACCTAAATATATGGATTGAACACGCTAAAATTGAGTCATGTCAATTTCAAAATAGTTATTCGGCAAAACGCACCTTGGCTTCTAAAATTTTTTTAACACAAACGGATCCACAAACATAGCTAGTTTCTCACAAACATCCAATACGTTTCCACAGTTGATATTACATCTGAATGTTGACTTTTTCGCGTTCCGTTTTTAAATATCCGCTGCAAACTTTTTGAAATCAATTCAGTCCAGTATGACTGTTACAAAGAGATTTTTGATGGTTTTCCTGTCTTAATGAATTGCTTTATATAAGGTAGCATCAATTTCAAATTGTGTATTTTAATATATTATTGGAGTTCGAAGCTCTTTAAGCAAGTAGCATATCATATACGTCCTTCCCAAGGTCTCAAACTATCTCCATACCAAATTCTATCTAAATCGGTTCAACGCTTTAAGACGTTTCAAACAAAACTGACGCCCTAAACTATCTTTAGGCTAATTGCATATGTCGTTCTCAGGGTCTCAAACTAGCTCCATACCAAATTTCATCTTAATCGGTTCATAATAAGAAGTCGCATGATAAGAAGTTACATACAAAAATTAACATGCCCCCCATTTCTCCCCTTCATGTTTTATGCTAACAAAGTAGTCTATGTCCTTCCCAAGGTCTTAAACTATCTCCATACCTTTAATCTAAATCTGTTCAGCGGTTTCAGCCATAATAAGAAGTTTCATACAAAACTATCACTCTCCCCCATTTCTCCCCCTTGGTGTTTATGAAAAAAAAGTAGCCTATGTCCTTTCCCGGGTCTCAAACTACCTCCATACCTCCTTTCATCTAAATCGGTTCAGCGGTTTAAACGTGAAAAGGTAACAGACAGAAAGACAGAGTTATTTTCGGAATTATAATATTAGTATGGATAATGTAGTACTATACTTTAGCACATCCACACGGAAAGATCGTACTTAAGTTTTATTACAAAACTATTTCTAGTTCTATTTTTTTGCTATCATTACGAAGTAATATCAAATTGCTTTTTTTTATCCAGTACCGTAAACACACCGACAGTTCCCGAACAAATCCGAGCCCGTGTGACGTCACGATGTTCATTTCTACTCATTGTAACATATAGCTGATACAGTGTTTTGAGTTTTAACCGATTCAATCTTGTTATCATCATCAAATATATTGTTGAATATATCAAAAATATCTAACCTTAAAAGTTATCGTGCTGGCTTCGTATCATTTATATACGAAATACTACAAAAAAACTCTCCAATAAATGTGATTCGCGCAATAGCCTAGTAGCTAGCAATCTGTACTAAAGTTTTGACGAATTTTCTATGTCTAACTAGATTACAATTAGATTGTGTTAATCATGTTGTTATCTTGTTCTAATTTAGTATTTGATCCGTATTAGTTTATTAATTTGATCATTAAAGACTGAGATAAGTAAATTTATAAGGGGACTTTAGAGCAAAGTTGACTTTGTTGTAACGTACTTAACTTGAAAACATGATTTTTGTTTATGGAGTGAATTTCATTATTTTAATCTTAAATGACACATTTAGGCTTAAACTAATATTTCTGTTTGAATAGTGAAAATTGGTCGACGCATTTAATATTTAGTGTAATGAAAAGATTTTTGGTGTTCGTAAATATAGATAGGTACAATATAGAAATTAATGTTTGATAGTAATAAGATCCCCAAGCCGGCCGGTCACCGTGGGGACTTATGACCAGGAAATAAAACACCTATAACAATCGCAAACAACACTTTGGATACTAAAATGGGTCAAAAAATTTACATATGTACACTCAATACCCTTTCATTAAGAACAACAGAAAAAATGCAAGAACTACAAATAGCTTTGGAAAACATAAAATGGGACATATTGGGTCTAAGCGAAGTACGCAGAATAGGAAGCAGCATAGAGGAGTATGACGACTTCATCTTCTTTTACAAAGGCGAAACTAAAGGGCAGTTTGGGATAGGATTCTTAATTAAGAATCATCTAAAGAAATACATTGAAGAAATAACCGGCATATCTGAAAGAATTGCAGTCCTAAACATAAACTTACCGGGTTACAAGAACAAATGGACAATTATACAAATATACGCTCCGACAGAGATGGCAAAGAAGCAAGACAAAGACCTATTCTATAATGAACTAACAAAAACTTTACAAAACACACACAAAAACATAATAGTTATGGGCGACTTTAACGGGAAAATAGGAACACAGAAACCTTATGAAGACATAGTCATTGGCAAGTTTGGTATGGGTAAGAGAAATAACAATGGGCAAAGAATGATAGACTTAGCATTGGAAAACAACCTACGGTTTATGAATAGCTTCTTTAAAAAGAACCCAAAGCATAAATGGACTTGGTCTTCACCTGACTTCAAATATAAAAATGAAATCGATTACATAGCAACAAATTACCCGAAACCATTCCATGACGTAAATGTAATCAAGGGCTTAAACTTTAATACTAACCACAGAATGGTGAGAGCTACACTGCACGTTAAAGATCCTCCTAAAACAAGACCACAATTTAAAGGCACATCAAGAGATCTACAAATAAACATTAGCAAGTCACCTCAAGAAGCTAATCAAGCCACAAGTGAAAAACAATATCTTTACGATTCATTTCTCATCAAAGCCTTCTCAAAAGGAAAACAAAAACCAGCAGAGAGGAAAAAATTAAGTGAAATAACAAAACGGCTCCTAGAACTAAGGCAAGAATTGTATAAACGGAAAAAGGATATAGTTGTAAGAGATGAAATAACAAAAATAAGCAAAGAAATAAGCCACAATCTTAAAAGGGAAAGAAGTATTAAAAGGGCACAATGCATAAACGACCACATAGTAAAAACAGGAGGAATCAGAAAAGCCTTAAAAGAACTAGGTAATAAAAAAGACTGGATCCCTTGCATGAAGAACAAGTGTAAGAAAATTGAAACCTCTAGAATATCCATTATGTCAGCAGCTACCGAATACTATAAAAACTTATACTCTCACCAAGACAAACAAGAAGACATTATTATTGACAACTACAACGAAGACATCCCACCCATTTTAAAATCTGAAATAGAATTTGCAATCCGTTCACAAAAAGAGGGTAAAGCGCCAGGCCCTGATTACATAACCAACGAAGCTCTGAAAGTAATATCAACAGACAACTTAAAAGAGATGTGGAATCTCTTCAATAAAATTGTAACCACCGAAAACATTCCTGCCCAATGGACCAAGTCTGTAATTGTCCTAATACATAAGAAAGGTGACAAGAACGAAATAGGAAACTAAAGACCCATAAGTTTAATGTCGAACCTATACAAAGTGTTTTCAAAAATTATTCTTTATAGAGTAATACTGAAACTTGACGAACAGCAACCCGTAGAACAGGCAGGCTTCAGGGCAGGTTTCTCAACAACAGATCACATGCATACATTAAAACAACTAATACAAAAGGCACAAGAATACAACAAATCTATATATTTAGCGTTCGTAGATTACAGTAAAGCCTTTGATTGTCTAGCCCACAATAGTATTTGGAAAGCCTTAAAACACCAAGGGATAGAGCAAAAGTATATTCGAATCATAAGAAATGTATACACAAATTCTACTGCCCAGATAAAACTTGAAACTTTAGGAGATGAATTTCGGATCCTCAGAGGAGTAAGGCAGGGTGACCCTTTATCCCCAAAGATCTTCTCGGCAGTGCTGGAAGAGGTATTTAGAGGCATGAACTGGCAATAATATGACATCAATATCAATGGAACATTGCTAAACCACCTACGATTTGCAGATGACCTAGTTTTAATATCAGATAACCATTCCACACTACAAAAGATGCTGCAAGAGCTCGCAGAAGGAAGTATTCAAGTGGGATTATCAATGAACAAAGAGAAGACCAAGGTAATGACAAACAGCATTGAAGACACTATCGGTATCGAAGGAGAAAGTATAGATTATGTAAACTCATATATCTACCTGGGACAACTTATTTCGTTTGACAGTCAAATGGAACAGGAGATAGAGAGACGCATAACTAGCGCATGGAACAGGTACTGGTCACTCAAAGAAATAATGAAAAATGAACATTATCCTATAACTTCGAAAAACTCTTTAATACAGTTATTCTTCCATGTCGTACCTACGCCTGTCAAACATGGACATTGACTCGTAAAATTCTTCAAAAAATTACTTCTTGTCAAAGAGGTATGGAACGGAGCATTTTGAACTTTAAAAGAAAAAATAAAAAGAGAGCTAAAGATCTGAGAAAGATTACCAAAGTAAACGATGCTACCTTTCACACAAAAAGACTGAAGAGGAGATGGGCTGGTCATATGCTCCGTGATAAAAGCAACAAGTGGTCTAAGGCCTTAACGGAATGGCAAATCAGAGACGGATCAAAAAGAAGCAGAGGTAGACAACACAAACGCTGGGACGATGACATAGTGGAGATAGCTGGAGCCCTGTGGGCCAGAGCTACACGAGACCGTGACAAGTGGAGGAGCCTGGGGGAGGCCTATGCGTCAAGGGACGCGCTGGTGGACGAAGACAATAAGTGGTCTTCGTGCAATAATTTGTTATGTTTAGTTTCTATATTATATTATATTTTAATTGTAGTTTAAGTTTATCAGTAAATAAAGGCTTTATTATTAGTAATAAGAATTTCATGTATAAATTAATAAAAATAAAGGCTCCACAGATTTTGGCTTGTATGATATTTAGTGGTATCTAATGAAGTTTTTAGGTGTCCAAAGACGAAGTTTCGCGCTGATCGAATTTGTTTACTTTTTATTTTACACCAATATCACCTACCCATACATAAAAACGATTACATTATGACAATTATGTTTCTTAATGTACCTGGTAAACAACAATAATAAACACCTGTCTACTAATACGTAATATTCATTACGAATACTATATTTATGCTAAAATTTTTCAAATCATCCACCAGGTAGATATATTATCGAAATTAGCCTTTATGAATTCTTTATCACACATGACTACATAAAATTTGCTGTTATATATAATATTTTTGCAATAATTTTCGAATATTTTTAGTCAACTTATGTGTAGTCGACAGTGACACTACTAACGTGAAATTCCTTGAGCATTATGACGTCACCAATATGGCGACCAATCGTGGCCCATTCGTAGTCGAGTGGTTCTTTATGCAATTTCTCGATTTTCAATTACTTATAATACATAAAAAAAAATATTTAAGTGATTTTTGAAACGATAATATAATTTATGATATGTAAAGTTTTAAATAACATAAAAAATTGGCATATAATTAACTCATACACATATATACCCCTCTTATATTTTGGCATTTGTGATCAACCCCTTTTTAGGGTTCCGAAGTCAACAAGGAACCCGAAATTTTGTACAAATGCCATTGAAAAATTACTTATATAAAGTTGATAGCTGTGTAAAACAGAGTAAATATAATGCTTACGAACCATGTAAAAATATACAAAAATGAAATCATAACAGGCTTTACAAGTTTACGAGTAATAGTCGACCAACTTATAAAATGTACTTGGCACAGAAATTTTTTGTACAAATGCCATTGAAAAATTACTTAAATAACGTTGTTAGTTGTTGTCAAACAGATAGTAAATATATGCTTATGAACCATGCAAAAATATACAAAAATAAAATCATAACATCCTTAATAATAATGAGTTCTAAATTAATAATGTTTAAGCTCGAATAACGCATTGGAGTGGCCGGAGTCGTTGGCAGTACCAGTCCGTAGTCCTTAAGGCGCATGCGCGCGGGGTCTATTTTGTGTTAGTGCAGAAGTATCTTCGACGTTTTGTAATTAAAAGTAAAGTCAAATTAGATTCGAGTTCCAAGCAAATTACTTATTTTCTTTTGTCGATATCCTTCTATAAAGTCAATATTTGACCCGACTTCATCACTAATTAAGTAGCGTAAAACATTCCAGAATGAAATAGTGAATACCGCAGATTAGAGGTGAATACGATTTTTTTCTAATACCGAAAGAGAAATAAACAAGGAGCGTGCATGCAAGGATCCAGGAACGAACCATACCATTCCCCGTGGCTCTAACGCGCGCTCGTATCGGCTCCTTTCGCAATAAGCACCCACGGGGGTACTCAAATAGATAATATTTTTCTAACTTTAGTTGCGAAGTTGGATTTTATAACTCTTTCTTCAGTTACCAGTTAGTCCTTATTTAGTTTAAGTCAAGAGTGAATAGATAGGCAAGCGTGCTTCACCGTAAACCACATCATCGCTTACCATCAGGCGAGATAGTGGTCAAACGCGAGACCCGTTTTTAGACTTTGTGAGCCGCTGAAACCGTTCTAATGTTCATGTAACAACAACAAAACCCTCTTTTTAGTCCGCATTATTATGCACCTTCGGAACCCTATTACTGCGCGTGGCCCGACACGCACATGGCCGGTTTTTTTTAAGGTACCTTATAAAGGTATTGATCACGTGATATTTCTATAGCACTTGACAATCTCATACATTTTTGACATTTATCCAATCACATTCGCGACGCTTTCGTTGATAGATTGTCAAAGTATAAACCCTCTTGACCTATTTTCACATCGATAACCTCTTTATCCAAGGGTTGCCCCACTTTAATAGCTGCGATAATAAAGCCAAATTGTTTACAAGCAACTCCTCAAGACAAATTTGTGCTTAATTGCCCCTCAGCAAGGATTACCACATCAAACTGTGCCAACGAGCGCTCATATTAAATGGTTAACAACAGGCAACCCACAGGTTGCTCAGAGTATGTGTACCTGGAAAACTAAAACTTACAGTCCATGAATTATTTATGAATGGCTACATAGTGCAAGTCGTGGGGGAGAGCGGGTATGTAGAGGCTGAGATTCGTTATGATTGGTTAGAATTAGATTGGATATTAATATTATGTTTTTTAGCTAATTAGGACAGTTTCTACCATAGAAATTAGTAGTGTAAAAATATCAAGGCTTTTCTCAAAATGTATATTGTTGACCCATCCAAAACCAATGTGGAGCCACTTCGCGGGATATATAGCCCACCTCCTTGTCTGCCCTTCATACCCGTTTACCTTACAAGATTTGATCGAGAATAATAGGGTTATCCATATAGCTACTCGGTTAAAATCTGATTTTGAATCAATCGACACGATTGAAGAAGAAAAAGGATTTTCTAATTATTACTGGGTGAATCAAAGGCACCCTTTCATCATCATATCAGCCGAAAGACATCCACTGCTGGACATAAGCCTCTCCCAAGCGCTGCCACATTGACTAGCCCCGTGCGTAACCAGCGGATCCACGCACGCAACGATCTGCTAAAACCCGGCACCTTTGGGTATGCAGACGACAGCACTGTTGCTGAGAGATACTTGTCCAGCGCTCGTGCTACCGGGCCTCAGATCCAGTCTCTCCGGGAGGCCATGGTGGAGCGCTTGAACCTGTCCATGCAGGCAGTCTCCGAATGGGGCGATGCCAATCTGGTCAGGTTTAATGCTGCTAAAACCCAGGCATGTCTTTTTTCCGCTAAAAAGAGCCAATTTCACCCGGCTCCAACTTTCCGAGATGTGACTGTGCCAATAGCTGACCATCTTGAGCTTCTTGGCGTTACGTTGACATCGACTCTCAATTTTGGCCCATATATTGAGGCGAAGGCTGAGCTGGCTGCCAAAAAGCTGGGGATCCTTGCAAAGGTGAGATGGTACTCCACGCCAGAACAGCTGCTCAGCTTGTATCAAGCGCAAGTTCGATCATGCATGGAGTACTGTTCTCATCTCTGGGACGGATCTGCCAAATACCAGCTCGATGCACTAGAGTCGATCGAAAAGCGGGTCAAGAGGCTCATCGGCGATGAGGCACTGGTTAAGTCAAAGCTCCAGAGCCTTGAACATCGTCGCCTAGTTGCTAGCTTATCGGTTTTTTATCGATTACATTTCGGTGAGTGTGCGATGGAATTGCATGATCTAATTCCGCCCAGCCCGTTTCATCATCGGACTACCAGACGTACGGCAATGCGCTACAGGTACATTGTGGACATCCCACCCATACGAACTAAATGTTTTGAGAATACTTTTATTATGCGTACAGCTAAGGAGTGGAATTCTCTGCCGGAGTCTGTGTTTCCCGATAGCTACGATCTAGGGGTCTTTAAGTCAAGAGTGAATAGGTTACTTCTAGGCAAGCGTGCTCCATCGTCGACCACATCATCGCTTACCATCAGGTGAGATGGTGATCAAGCGCGAGCCTATATCTAAATAAAAAAAAAAACCTTAACCATGTCATTGTACCTCCTGGTGGGAGGCCTTCCAACGTAACGTCTTCTAGTTTGCGGTTACTCCAGAAGTTTTCTGCCTCATCAAGCATCCGTTCTGCGAGCAATGTGCCCTGTCCACTGCCACTTAAATTTGGCAGTTCTTCGGGCTATGTCAGTAATCTTGGTTCTTTTGCGGATATCTTCATTTCTAAAACAGATTTTCGTAACTTTTGATAATGTTCTGACTTCTAGAAAAACAGTTTAAAAGAAAAAACAAATTTTTCCCCTTATTTGTACCAAAAATATATTGCTTTAAAGGTTACACTGTGCTTATATTATTATCAAACGGTAAAATAAAAACAGTACACAGCATACAAGTAATATCATCAACCACATAGACTTGCTTCTAGACAGTTGCTCATACTACCACAGCTACTGACATATACCACGAACATCAAATATACCAGCACCCTACCCACGTCTTTCACCGCTTCATCCGCCATCTTAAGCCCCACAATAAGGAATGAGGGACTAATTTGCATGTTATTACGGCTTAATCCGTCGCCACTCTCGCATGCAAAGATTTCAACTTGTCTAAACAAGATTTTTGCGGTTGCCCTGACGTATATGCCCGTCATGCTCTTTTGGGGATTAGGGAACATTAAGATGCAGAAGAATTTGGTTGCTGTGCGTTGTATGGGGCGTGACGTGTGAAAATGTTATGTGTTGTTTGTAATTCTGGCAAGATTTTCTATTATTTTTGGTGAAATGTCGTTATATTACAAAAGCACCTCTGCCCAATCCTTTGGCTAATATAATTATGTTACTCATATGTTATGTTATTTACTATTCGCATTTGACCTTAGTCCGTACATTTTCGAACATCACATGTTTTCGAACATTTGGGTTCTAAGACATTCCTTCATGATATTTTTTTTCACCGTATTGAGAGAGAGATAATTTACATAAAGTAAAGCGCCTGCCTGGGTACGAACCCACGACCTAAAACTTGTAAGTCGCGGCCGTTACCACTGGGCCACGCTCTCAATCCGCAGTGCTTTATTGACTCGTTGCTTTTCTGTTAGTCGTGACTGTTGATTCTAGCTTTCAGAAGTTGCAGTGGTTGGGTAAACAGTGTGGTGGCCTGGTTCTTTCAAACTGTGCCAATAGAAAATGTCAACAGGATAAGATTTGCGCCAAATTCTACTGCGTAGAGGCCTCCTTCTTTTTGTGCCATCCCTGGTATGTTTCTGTAAGTCTAAGTATAGATTATCACTAAGGAATGAAACTCATCATTGGCAACTTTGTTCCACGAACTTCTGATTCAAAGTCATTTAACTTCATTTCAATTAGACTATTAGAACGCAGGATTTAATGTCAAAATTAATTAATAAGTGATTTTAGTTGTTTGATCGCAAAGGTAGATTCTAGTGAAGAAGAACGGACAAAGAGTAAATATGGAGTTAAGTAACTCCATATTTACTAGTAAAGGTATAAATTTTTTCCTGTATGATTGATTCCTGGTTTATGTATTGCTGAGCCTAGGTATAGATTGTTACTGAGAAAATAAAATCGTCATTGGCAACCTCGTCCCACGAACTGCCGTTTAATAGTCCTACCTTTTCCCTTTTGTTCTATGCTTTCCTGGTATTTAGTTTTGTTATCCTGAGGTCTAGATATTGTAAATGCCAAGTTTCCATTCGACAGTTAGTTAGTAAAGTGATATTTCATCACCGATAAAGATTTTCGTAAGACAAAAATATATGGGATTGAACATGGCCAATAGTGGTCACATTTCGGTAGCCCGTGTAATATTGGAAATGTATAATAATGTTTATGTTTACCAATAGAATGTCAAGTTGTCTAAGCTCTCTTGAATTCTATACAAAATAAATAGTACTCTATAATTGTCTAACAGCAGATATTAATATCATAGACTACACTAAACACGTTTCCAGACGTATTGAAGAACTATCAAAGCAAGGTCGCTAATTAGAAGACCTGAATTAAATTGTTGAAACTTAGGCTCAAGCACCGAACTACTTTAGATTCTGTTTGTGCGTTGTTATTTAGGCTTAGGCTTCTAAGGTTTTGCCGTAAATATTGTTCTTACTTAGACTTGGTTACGAGATTATAATGAAGAATATTGCTGCTACAGAATTTAGCCTTTAAATTAACGTAAAGATTAATATTCTAGGGTAGGCAATTCTAAAGCTCTTAGAGTAACCAAACCTGAGTTCAGATTCATTTAACAGTTTCTGTTGATCGGTTGCTATTGTATGAGGATGAAATGTAAAATGAAATGTACAGAAGAATGAGAAAAATGAGTAGAAAGTTTTGAATTTGGATTGCTTATAGAGGAGGAGAAGATTATAGAAACGATAGATGGGCAGTGCGTAAGACATGGATTGAAAAGGGTTGACTTCTGATATAACAAGCTATATATATTGTCGTGGTGGCTCAAAGGAAAACATCGTGAGGAAACCTAGACTTATATACTTAATGTAAGTCTGAAATAGCCAAGTCAGAGGCCTGTGGGGTTTCCCAGAGGCGGCTTAATTAACTCTGACACCAGAGGTGGCCACACCTCACATGAAAATGAAGAACGAGCTATAGACAAGAGGACATGTTGCATGACCTCAAATAAATGGATAAAGGCTATACAATTATGAAGAGGGTGTGTTCTTAATCATTCGATGAAGTCTTGACCAATGTGGGGACGCTTGGGGGAGCCCTATATCCAGCAGTGGACGTCAATCGGCTCATATGATGGTGATGATGATGATGAGCATAAATAAAAAAAACCGGCCAAGTGCGTGTCGGACCACGTGCAATAATAGGGTTCCAAATTTGCATAAAAATGCGGACCATGAAGAGGGTTTTGTTGTTGTTACATGAACATTAAAACGGTTTCAGCGGCACACAACGTCTAAAAATGGGCCCACATAGGATGATGTTCTTTTTAGGGTTCCGTACCCAAAGGGTAAAAACGGGACCCTATTACTGAGACTTCGCTGTCCGTCTGTCTGTCTGTCTGTCTATCTGTCACCAGGCTGTATCTCATGAACCGTGATAGTTAGACAGTTGAAATTTTTACAGATAATGTATTCCTGTTGCCGCTATAACAACAAATACTAAAAACAGTATAAAATAAATATTTAAGGGGGGCTCCCATACAACAAACGTGATTTTTTTGCCGTTTTTTGCTCGATATTAATAACGGCAACAGGTAGCCGCTTGAAATATTCACAGAATATTTAGTTGTATATTCTCTTCAAAAAATAATAATTACTATATTAAAATAAAATAAATTAAGGGGGGCTCCCATACAACAAACTTAATTTTTTTGCAGTGTTTTGCGATAATGGTACGGAACCCTTCGTGTGCGAGTCCGACTCGCACTTGGCCGGTTTTTTTTTAATCTATATGCTCGCGTTTGACCACTATCTCGCCTGATGGTAAGCGATGATGTGGTCTACGGTGAAGCACGCTAGCCTAGAAGTAACCTATTCACAATTGACTTAAACTAAATATGGACTAACTGGTAACTGAAGAAGGAGTTATAAAATCCAACTTAACAACTGAAGTAAGAAAAATATTATCCATTTGAGTACCACTACGGGTGCGAATTTCGAAAGGAGCCGATACGAATGCGCGTTAGAGCCACGGAGAATGGTATGGTTCGTTCCTTGATCTTTGCGCTCACGCTCCTTGTTAATTTCTCTTTCGGAATTTGAAAAATTTCGTATGTATTCATCTCTAATCTGCGGTATTTACTATTACATCTGGAAAGTTTTACGCTACTCAATTAGTGATATAGTCGGGTCGAATATTGACTTTATAGATGGAGATCGACAGAAGAAAATAAGTTATTTAATTGGCAATCGAATCTACCTTGACTTTAGATTACAAAACGTCGAAAATACTTCTGCACTAACAAAAAATAGACACTCCCGCCGACCGGTACTGCCAACGACTCCGGCCACTCCAATGCGTTATTCGAGCTTAAACATTATTAATTTAGAAATCATTATTATTAAGGATGTTATGATTTTATTTATGTATATTACAGTACATTATATAAGTTGGTCGACTATTACTCGTAAACTTGTAAAGTCTTCTGATCTGTGATAGTTTTCCTTCTAATTTCGTTATATTTACTACTGCCGTGAATTTTTTCGCATAGCCAAGAGCAACCATTTCGCTGGCAGGGGGAGCGGGACACTTGACTCTAACATAAATTTGCAATTTAAAGCTTAATTTCACGCAAACGGATCTCTGTATCGAAAAATGGTTTTAACAAACCCATAATATTTTTGAATGGCCTATCCAACAATAATCCACACTAGGGGAAGGACGAGGAAAAAAACATCCCCACTTTACATTATAGGAGAAAACCCAAAAAAATATTGTTTTCATGATTTTATTTTACCACTTTGTCGGAATTATTAATATGTATATCCATTCCAAATGATAGCTTTCTAGTACTCAGATTCTCTGAGCTAAGCTGCGGACGGACAGGTGGACAGAGCGAAACTATAAGGGTTTGTTGACTTCGGAACACTAAAAAAGATGCACATAAATTCTAATTTCTAAGCATCTTTGGCTATCAGTCATGCTATGACTTCGCTGACTGACTTATTTCATTACCGCATATATACTTACCATAACCTGGACGTTAGCTCGTGTCGATGTGAAATAACAGTTTTAGGTGTAAAACTACTTAGTGGCGATGGTGGCGTATGTACCTACTGTGAGTCGAATAGTCTGAAACGTAGTACGAAATGGAACGTGGGCAAGAAGATTTCAATTCTGATAAAAAATTGTTTGTAACTAAGAATAACTTGATGGTAAAAGTAATGCCTAGTCGGTAACGAGATTTTTAGACGCGTAGAGCACGCTGATATAGATTTTACAGGGTTTAACGGAAATGAGTAGAAATATTTAAGAAACTGCTTTTGCCCATGGATACGAAGCACTATTTTCAAGAATGCCTTATGCTGCTATGCCATGCTGATGATAACATTGAATGGAAAGTCCATTTCTTTTTCAGAATTGTCTATGCCTTCCTTGTATAGTGTACTTGACCGATTGTCTTTGATCAAATTTGTCTGTATATTAATGATTAATTATTTGTTAATGATCTGTTATTAGTAATAATTAGCTTATCGAAATTGGTTTCCCGATAGTCGGTGTTGCCAAATGTTTTACGCGTTTCCAACATTATTTTACCCTTTAACCCCGCCAACATAACCACTTTAAAGAAAAAGGCTTCAGAACCATGCCCCCACATTTTCACATAACAGAATCTGCGAACTTCTTTTATCAGTAGACGGAACCGCCAATAATTCTCTTATACGACTCTTAAAATCGCGGCCACAAACCGCTTTCCCGGGATATTCCATTACAATATTTTCCCCTTGAAATACGACCGTGAAATCGACCTTTCGATCGAATAGCGCTGGTAAGATGGTTTTGGGTATGCAGTGTTTAAAGTTAACTTTCGTCAATTTAAAGGTGCGACTGTGCGACAACTGTGCGATGATTGTTTTTTGTATTTATTGTTACCCGTGTATATTACTATCCGCTGAAAAAATATATGAAAATTCTTGTCGAATTTTTGTCGCATTAATAATACCAATCTGTAACTGTCCCATTGCAAGGCAAAGGCCTCTTCTCATACAGAAAAGGCACGAGCATTGTTCACAATGTTCGCTCAAGACGGATAGGCGTTTTCCAACTATAGTTAGTCCAGGTTTCCTTACGATGTTTTCCTTCACCGTTGTCAGTCATCTCTAAGATAAACAGAGAAAGTACCTACATATGAATATGAAAAAGTCACATCGGTACTTGCCTGGATTTGAACCATTGGGCCACCACGACATACTGTTGTAGTTATCGCATTGTCACGTCGCTACTGTCTGTGGGAGCCTTAAGTAGCTGGGACAAGTTCCGATAGAATTGGTGGATAATGAAGAAAGTTTTTGTTAAGTGTAGTTTAAAGTTGAAACGGATAGATTTACGGGCTCACAAAACTGTTATTGAATGAATTACATTTAAGTTATTCTCATTCGCAAATTGAACTAAGAGGCCCAAAATTGAAACTATTTGTTCTAGTTCCAGTCGAAGACTGGTATTTATTTTTAATCTTCCAGGTATTGTTTACTGTTTATATTCTTTATAAGGCTATAACGAATATAATATAAAAAACCGGCCAAGTGCCAGTCAGACTCGCGCACAGATAGTTATAATATTAACCATCTAAAGCTTAATTTTATAAAAACGGATTGAAAAATAGTAGTAGAACGGGAATAGTAAAATAGTTTTAACAAACCCGTAATATTTTTGAATGGCCTGTCTAATGATACCTCACAACATGGAGTAGACGAAAAAGAAAATACATGATCCTACTTTAAGTGTAAAGTAAAAAAAAAAATGGTATTATTATTTTTATTTTATCACTTTGTCGGCGTGATTAATAATGTATATCCATGCCAAATTATAGCTTTCTAGAACTATGAGTCTCTGACCTATGTTGCGGTCGGACGGACGGACGCAGACACAGACGGACATGGCGAAACGATAAGGGTTCCTTGTTGACTAGGGAACCCTAAAAAGGCTAATAAATAAATATCGATGTAGATACTTTATAATACAAGATCTTACGTTTTACACATTCTGGGCAATCGGTTCTTATATTTTGAACTTAAAGATATTTGATATATAAATAGGTAACCAAGTAAAAATCTAGACAGGATGTTTAAAATTATGCCACTTGCTTTCCTCCAAAGAAACACAAAACAATCATAAAACAATAAACTTGCAGAATCTGCATAGATATCAAGTTTTTCGCTGAAAAGTTTCATTATAGTCTCCGTAGTGTAATATTGCATTAGTTTATGGGGGTTTTTGGTGGCCCAGTTTGTAGTTAGCGTAAACAGGGCCTAAAAAGACGCTTGTGCAAAAAATAGGGCCGGTCAACGGTGACAAGTGGTAGAGAGAGTGTGTAATGAAACGGTGGGAGTGCTGCGGGTGGTTTTGATGGAATTTCTTGGGATTATTTTTATAGTTTTGAATGTTGCACTCTTAAGTTAGGGCGGCTATCACTTGGCCACCTCTGCTTCGTTAACTGTGTGTTGTTATTGTTGTAACTTAACAAAATAATAACACATTTAACACACAGACGCAATAAGTTTGACATCAAACCTAAAGAGTTTAGTGTCAAACTTATCGCATCTAGAGTCTAGACTACTGTATACAATCTCAATATAACACCAAAGGTAACCTATCTGCGCTAGCTACCAGACTCATTAACTGTAGGTTACAGAGTTACCAGTTCATTGCCCAGTAATCTCTTTTTAACGAGGCCCACTGGAATAATCAGCAAATAGAAGAAAAATCTAAACGTATTTCGTTTATAAAATTCATAGAAATGCTTCATTCTGCTTACGCATCGATTACAATGATTCGCAGTAAATAAAACACTATCTTCTGCCAGTGCCTTCTCCAAAGCTTTATCATCCCAAGGAAACACACTGCCGGGATAAAAATATCCTTTGTGATAATCCAACAATTGATCTGCCCGTGTGCGAACGTAAATCTAATGTAATCTATTTCATGTAAATTTATTTATCCATTCGTCCCGTTGAGGCGTGAAAAGGTGGCAGACAGTTAGACAGACAGGACAGCATATTTTATCATAAATTAATTCTTGGAAAGAATCTTTTTTTATTAGGAATTTCTCGTGATATCTCAAGAATGGTTGAATATGAGATTTCATTTTATATACGTATTTCCTAGAAAACGGAAGATAGATAAGGTTTCTTCGAAATCCTTGGGACAAGGTTTATTTGCAAAATTAATATATTTTATGTACGAAATATTTTTGATGTAATTACGTCGTAAACTGCGTCAGAATAAGGTCTTGAATTCGATCCTCGATTTGGGAAAATGTATTCATCAGTGTGTTATAGGCTTATAGGTTATTTTATGAGTAAAGCCTTAGCAGTAGCTAGGAGTTGGGGGGAGACGTGGTTAGAAGTAGTTTAATTATTTGGTAAGTTTCTCGTGGTTGATGATTTTAAAGGTTATGCAATGCTTGCCGAGGTAGATTCGTGAATGGGTGGTCAACCATTACATACCGGAACTCCTCCGTGACTCTAAAAACACGTTAAGCCGTTAGTCGCGGCTGTCATTTAAAGATTTTTGAGAGTCGTTTAGGTAGCCAGCCGTAAAGTCTAACACCAGTCTTGCCAAGTGGTATCGTTTGCCCCAGTTTAAAGGCTCGGCATTTTACCTATCCCTAGGTCCCGTCCCGTCTGTGGTTCATTGTCAAGGCGGGGGACTAAGTAGCTGTGGCTTGGTCAGCCACGATAAAGGGAATAGGAACCGGAGGATGGGGGGCCCTCAGGGCATTTGCCGATAACCCGACGACGTATCGATCAACAAGTAGGTTGCGGTGCTGCTTGGCAACAGAGGTGATATTGCTGCTGAGGCGGGCCGTGATTTCTTATGGGAAGTATCGCGGCTAAAGGTAGGAGGCTGTGGCGGGAGAGGATTGCCGGTATTGCGGTGCGCCGCTCTGCCTATCTTCCACGCCCTGGACGGGATCGCCACCATCTGATAGCAGACGTGGTGAGGCCGCAGGGAAGGAGGAGTGTCGGTCTAGCGTTGGCAAATCTGCCTATACCATGCAGCTGAAAAATGGTTGGTGACAGAGTCACTGACTTAACCCGTCACGGGGGGACCAAGAGTGCCATACATGGGATAGTCTGGCGCCCATGTGCTAGTTTGATCCCTGGAGTGGACACGGCGGTTTTAGTGGGTTGGAGTCCCACATAACTATACACAATTTCCCTGTGGTACTGCAGTATGCTTGAGCGAGCATCACACCACGGAAAAAATATGTTATTGTACCTAAAGACGTGTAAAATAGTAAGGCACATGTAGTGCCTAATTATACCTATTCATTTAATCTATTGAATAAATTTCGATAATAACTTATTTTACGCTTTTATATAGTACTAGCTGTTGCCCGCAGGTTCACCCGCGTTAATATAGATTTGGTCAATCAATTATGGTTGTCGGCATATAGGGTGAGAAACATCCAATGATGCATTTGGAAATTTGTGCTCCGTATTTTAAAATTAGATTTAATTATTATATACGTAAAATTAGTGTGTAATTACAAGTGAAAACACAATAAAACGGCATAAATACTTAGGATTATTGTTTTCCTGGCGAAGTAACAAGTTAAATAAGAGTTTTTGCCCCGGTTGTCGACCGGTAACCTATCGAACAGCTGACGACGGCATTATACGGGGAGTATTGTTTACTTACGTTTTATAATTATAGCATACAATATTACTTAACTTTGTAATACACTCTCCTTTAGTTTTAACGTAACAATTTTGCTAATTTCGCACTCTAGTGTTTATAAATCGTTTCGTTGACAGCGTAAAAACGAAACAAAATCAACATTAGGCCCATTTAATTAGTTCTATTAATTGATTCTTATCCTTCACTTATACCAAACGCTTATGATTTTTGCATAGTTAAACTATTAAACTGCATTTAATCACACATATATATTTTGGGTACCCTACCCACATTAAATAAAAGTAAACTGAAAGGCAATCAAAAGTAAAAAAAGCCAATTCAGCAGCCTACCTAAGAATTAAACTCCCTTTCTTCATTGTATTATTACCTACTTGTACTTTTCTTTTTATTTTTTGTTACTTTTCTCCATTTTCAGCTTTTCTGTCTTTTGTCTATTCTTTTGGTTCTCACCGTTTCTCTAATTCTACTTTCAGTAACTATCCCGAAACCATGCCTATGATGACACGTAAAGCTACTGCTCAGGACTTGGAATTTAAACTAAGAACTGCACTCCAAGAGCTCAAAGAATCGCAACATCAATGTCAGGCAATGTTGCAGGAGAGAGATGAATGTGAAGTAGAAGTGCAAAATGTCATCTCTAAAAACACAAGCCTTAAGCGGGAGCTAGTGGTGCTGAGTCAACAATATCAGAATGTTGTTGATGAACGTGACCAACTGCGGGTAGTCACGGATGGTTTCCATAATTGCAGTGATTTGTATGAGGAGGCTTTAGGTAAAGTTAGGGACCTAGAAGATGAATTGGCTCATGCTAATTCTCTAATCCAAAATCTGCAAAAAGAACAATCATGTACTCAGGTACAGGAAACATGCCATTTATATAGTGAATTAATAAAATCAAATTGTAAACCTCATTCCATAACCACTATTGACCTGACTGAAGATTCCTTATTAAATGAGACAAATAGGTATAAAGTTAGTCATAAAAAATTGAAAAAGTATGCAAAATTTAATAAAATAATTAAAAATTATACCCAGTACAGGAAACAACACAAAGTTTTCTTAAAAAATATTCCACTCAGAAAAGAACGTGTTGACCTGCTTAAAAAATTAAATAATTACCAGATCAAATTAGAAGACAGCATAAAAATCTATGAAATTGACACACAGCGCTTACAAAATGATATTCAGGTACTTGAGGATAAACTGGGCTCCCTTTACAGTAAATATGTTAGCTCCCAGTTACAAATTAAGGAACACATTCTGGCCGCAAACGAATTGCTGATGTGTCAATGTAATTGTCAGATAGACTCAAACCTGAAGGCTGTTCAGCCAAAGACAATGGAGGTCCAGCCTCGTGCTGAGAGGGTGTCTCAGGACAGTGTCTTTGACCTAGACATTCCTGATATTTCACAGGAAGTGTCTCAAGTTGACCGGCCTGAGACTGCATCCTTTCCAACAAATAATTGTCATCATGGTTTTAATTCGGTTATGTTTGCAGATGGTATTGGAAGAGGTTTAGGTAAATTATTAAATAGCAATCAGAGTTATTCAACTTTGAATTATTGTATGCCTGGGTCATCTTACAAGCATATCATGGAATCTGTAACAAATAATGTATACAAACCAGATACCAATGTAACTGTCTTTATAGGTAACAGTTTGGATGTAAAAAAAGATGACATCACTGAGTGTGTAACGGAGTTATTAAAGTTAAATTGTAATAAAATCGTATTGTGTGCTTTTCCATATTTGGAAAAATTGTCTAGTAGACAAAATAATTATATACACATGCTGAATAAGCATGTTCATTTCCTTGTCAGCCATTACAGCGACAAATTAGTTTTTTTGGACATCAACATTTTTGTTGATAAATTAAAAACGACAGGCAATACAGTGTATCTGCCTATTAGGGTAAGACGTCAAATAGCGAGGCTATTATCTTTTACTATAAACTCAGACATAAATAGTATGTCGAAGGCATGTACTGTAGTTGATATTAGTAGTAATACTAATATACAGGTAGTCAATAAGTTTAATAACGTTAGCACTTCTGCTATTAATATTTATAGTTTAAACTAGTTTGTAGGACAAGGGAGGGTACCAACAACGAAATAGTTACTAGTACATCCACCATCAAGAAGGTACCTTCTTGCTCTCACTTAGTTAATTTAAAAAAAGGGGCTAAGCAGAATTCCTTGAAATTATTCCATCAAAATATACAAGGTTTTTCTGCGAAGCAATTGGAAATAGAACTGTTTTTGGAAAAAACAATGTTTGAAATTGTTTGTTTTACTGAGCATTGGCTGAAAGATCATACAATGCTAATTAATTATGAAAATTATACCGTGGGTAGTTGTTTTAATAGAAATATTATGTTACGTGGAGGTTCACTTATATTAATTAAAAATGGTATTAAATCAAAACCTCGTAAAGATATTGTAGATCTATCAGTTGAACATAGTGTTGAACTGTCATGCGTTGAGCTGGATAAGCATGTCATAGTGTGCGTTTACAGACCCCCCAATTATGGTAACTACTCTATATTTGAGTCAGTGATGGAAGATGTTTTGGCAAAACTTGCAATTGGAAATAAACTAATCATAATCTGTGGTGATTTTAATATAAATATTTTAGAGAGTAATTCAGATAGCAGTAGATTATTAAATCTCTTCAAATCATTTAATTTGTCACATGTGTTTATGGAACCAACACGAAAAACTGTAACTTCTGCTACATGTATTGATAATGTATTTTGTTGCTGCGACTACTTAGACAAAGCCATTATAAATTGTCTGCCTTCGGATCATAGTGGGCTATTGGTAACCTTTGAGTCCAACATACCAATTCAACAAGTGCAGATTCAATCCAGACCAATAACATCCGGTAAATTAAATCAGTTTAACAGCAGTTTAATTAGTAAGCTAAGTGATCAAGACCTTACAGTGAATGATGGTAATATTCTATATAAAAAAGTTTTCTCAGTAATCCAAAAGGAGTTCAATAATTCTTTTAGGAAAAAAACTAAAACTGTATGCCCTAAGTTTTTATTCAGTGACTGGGCGACTGAAGGACTCAGGAAAAGTAGGGAAAGACTTTACGAGCTCTATGGCCTTAAGCCTTATATTAACACTGAAACTTTTAACAAGTATGTTGCTACTTATTCAAAAATTTTTAGAAATACGTGTAAAGTAGCTAAGGCTTTATACATTGGTAATAAAGTTAAAACCGCAGAAAATAAAATCAAGACTGTTTGGAAAATTATAAACAATGAAACGAACAGAAACAAAAGAAATAATACTGATTACACGCTTGAAACTACACATGGACTTATTAGAGATAACAAAAAAGTTGCTCAAGAATTTGTGGATTTCTTTACCAGCATCCCAATTAAAACTACTGAAACCATAAATTCTTCGCCCTCACTTGCTTCTGGTTTATTAAACGCAAACGTTTCAGCCTGCCCGACAGAATTTAACTTTTCACATGTAAACCCAATAACAGTAATAAAAGCTTTTAAGCAAATCAAGATCAAATTGACCGAAGATCTATGGGGAATGTCCATCAAAGTTTGTACCTCCATTATTCAGACTATAGCGCCGTACTTAGCTTTAATTTTTAATTTGTGTGTAGATCAAGGAGTCTTTCCGGATCTAATGAAACATAGTAAGGTTATACCACTTTTTAAATCCGGGAACAGTAAAGACACAAATAATTATAGACCAGTATCGGTGCTGCCGGTTTTCAGCAAGATATTTGAAAAGATAATGCTAAATCAGATGCTCATTCATTTTAATACGAATAACATCCTACACGATAAACAGTATGGTTTTACCAAAGGACGTTGTACGACTGACGCTTGTGTCACCTTATTAAAACATATCTTTGAAGCGTGGGAAGAGGCACAAGATGCCATAGGGGTTTTCTGCGACCTGTCGAAAGCATTTGATTGCGTTGATCATGAAACATTACTTTTGAAACTTGAGCATTACGGGCTAGGCCAATCAGCGTTGAGTTTAGTTAAATCTTATTTAAATGATAGACAGCAATTAGTTCAAATAAACGGTGTCAATTCGTCCGGGTTAACCGTGAAAATGGGGGTACCCCAGGGTTCAATTTTGGGTCCTTTCTTGTTTCTAGTCTACATTAACGATTTACCTCATCTATTGAAAAACAATCTAAACATGGTGTTATTTGCTGATGACACTTCGTTGATTTTTAAGATAAATAGACGTACCAGTAACGTTGACGATGTGAATACCGTCTTGCGACAGGTTCAAAATTGGTTCACAGCTAATAATCTAGTTTTAAATGCTAAAAAGACTAAGTGCATAAAATTTGTCTTGCCGAATGTCAAAAGTAATGATTGTGACATTTTATTAAACAAGGAGAAGCTAGAATTCGTCGATAAAACGGTTTTTCTGGGGATCACGCTAGACTCGAGGTTGCAATGGGGGCCTCATTTAATATCACTTGCGGGGCGGCTAAGCTCGGCAGCTTATGCTGTTAGAAAAATACGTCAGTTTACTGATGTCGATACCGCAAGATTAGTCTATTTTAGTTATTTTCATAGTATAATGTCTTACGGTATCTTACTATGGGGAAGGGCTGCAGACATTGAGTCAATTTTTATTCTGCAAAAACGAGCCATCAGAGCGATATACAATCTTCGCCGGCGCGATTCTCTAAGGGAACTGTTTAAGAACATTAACATCATGACGGTACCTTGTCAATATATTTATGAAAACATCATGTATGTTAGAAAGAATTTACATCTTTTTAGTAAAAACGGTGACAGACATAATTATGTTACTAGAAATAGGGATCAACTAATTCAACCAGGTTTCAGGCTGGCTAAAGTAGCATCATCTTTTATGGGGTACTGTATAAAATGTTACAATAAAATTCCTCCCCACATTCTACAACTAAATGAGACGAAATTTAAGACTTGTATAAAACGCACACTATGTAGGCAAGCATATTATAAGTTGGGGGATTACATCGCTGATAAAAATGCTTGGCTCAATGCTGGTCCTGCTCCGCAGCCACTAGGGCGCAAGAACAATTAGTGATGGGCAGAAAAGTATCGAAGTATTGTTGGACATGCTGAAGACTGTATGCAAATTTTTGTATTGTATAAACTCAATTTCTTTTAGTATTATATAATTGCACAGCACATGTGTGAGTACTATGTTCCGACTGTAGATAAATCTACCATTCACTGTACCTATATGTCGTTCGTTGACTTCTGTGTGCCCTGGCAGTTGAGTGTGTCATGCTCTCTCTAATTTCTCTCTGATGGTGGCACATGTGTTGGATCATTCGGTTCCCTTCATGATGGTTGAGCTGAGTGGTGCCGATCCATGCGTCATGTTCGTGAACGGGCGCCATCAGTTGGGATTGGTCATAACTTAGCTGTCTCGGCCTGTTAAAGTGCTTTTTTTTAATTATTTGTTACTCTAGACGCTTTTACGTACACGTCTTTTTACATCGTTCTCACATATATGTATTTTTTCAACAAGAATGATGTAACCAAAAACTTGTAATTAAAACTGATGGAAAAGAGTGTCCGGGGAGTTTCTTGCAAATTCTTCTCCATTGAGACCTACAGACGCTTGCGAATTTGCAACTAGAGTCATCTTTTTATTAATTTTTTGTTTGACAATTCAAAAGTACTTCTAAAGTTTAATTGAAATAAATACCTTGATTTTGATTTTGATTTTGATTTTGCAGTTTTGGTTTTAGTCGAAATCGGCCCCTTGACTCCTTTGATTGTTTTGTGCTATTCTTCATAGTGATGTTTTGGCCATCCACGCCCACTTGGAAAACTCATCCTGTATAGGTACAAGAAGCATTCACGTAAAATCGATTAACTTATTTAATTGAAGATGTTGGTCAATACAGATATAGTTTAAATACTTACAATAGGAAACAAATAAACTACAGAGTAATAGGTTCTGCTTTGCTGCAAATTGAAGATACCACTCTATTATAAATTTTATCTACAGTTAATGACATTATGCATTCATTATGGCAACAGCATTTTAGGACGCTGCTATATACAATGTTGTAAGTCCTTTCATTTGGTGCTAATATCCTTACCAATCTGGACCCTGCACATACGCGAGCACCAGCAGCTACATGTAGCTGGCCGTGGGTAAAGCATAGCTTTTCCAAATGCACCCCTGCTACTATTGAGCTTTGTTATAGCTAAACTAAGTTTGATTGGAAACTGGAATCTTTTGAATTGAAATGGTAGGTCAGTGAGGATTATTGGGATTCGATGTATGAATACGCTTTCTCTTTAACTCATACCTGTTAATATATTGGCACCTATTATATTTTGCCTTTATTGTGTAATACAAAGCCTCATCCCATTACATAGGCTAAATAAATTTGCAGTCCTCAATTAATTGTTATCAAAAACATGCTTGCAAAGTTTCAACCAATTCGGACGCCGAAGTTTAGCTTTCCCCATTTACCCCCTTAAAATATGAATTTACAAAAATCCTTTCTAATGAAATGCTTATTATCTATAAACTACCCGCCTGCCAAATTTCAGCTTCATGTAGAAATCTTCTACATCTTATCTTTACAACCCAACCCCCTTTTAGGCAGTTAATTAAAAAAAACAATGCACTTTAATTATTTGTTAAGGAAGTATTTCCGCAAAGTTTGAAGCGAATCGAACCCCAAACTAAGAAGTTTCATGCAAAACTAACGCCCCCCTATTTCTCCCCCTTTAGATTTTAAAGCACAAAGAAGTAGCTTATGTCCTTCTCAGAATTCCAAACTATCTTCATACCATATTTCGTCTAAATTGATTCATAATAAGAAGTTGCATAGTAAGAAATTATATACAAAATTAACTCTCACCCATTTCACCCCCTTTGTGTTTTATGCAAAAAAAAGAATGTGTGAAAAAAACCCAACTAAATCTGTTCAGCAGTTTAAGCCCTAATAAGAAGTTTCATACTAAACTAACGCCCCTTCCCCCATTTCTCCCCGTCGTGTTTTATGAAAAAAAAAAGTAGTTTTTGTCCTTTCTTGGATCTAAAACTATCTCCATACCAAATTCCATCTAAATCGGTTCAGCAGTTTAAGCCCTAATAAGAAGTTTCATACAAAACTAACGCCCCCATCCCCCATTTCTCCCCATCGAGTTTTTTGAAAAAAAAAGTAGCCGATATCCTTTCCCGGGTCACAAACTATTTCCATACCAACTTTCATCTAGATCAGTTCAGCGGTTTAAGCGTGAAAAGGTATAAGACAGACAGAGTTACTTTCGCATTTAAAATATTATAGTATGGATATGGATTATACAAATTAATACGTTATTTTTTTGTCTTCTTTCTCACAACCGGAAACATGAACACGTGTCCTTGTAATAACTTTTATAAAACCTTTGACCTTTCGATACCCATGTGAAGCCCAACGCCTCATCACTTTCTGTTCGTGTCGGATAGCCGTCCCATCGCACTATGAGAGTAAACAGAGAGTGCACGTGTGTTTGCGCACACACTTCTGCACTATAATATCACCCGCTCTGATGGCTAGTCTCCACTGAGATTGGCCGCCGTGGCTGAAATTTGGTCTGGAGGACTATTATTATTATTATTGATTAGATTCTGCCAGTGCCTTCACCTGCGTGAAAGTCAAAATAAAAAGTATTATTTTTTCTATTTCTGAATATAATCTATATCTCTGCCAAATTTCATCCAGATCCGTTCAGTCATTCTGGCGTGAAGATGTAACAATCTTACTCACTAACTTCCCCCTTTATAACATAAGTGTGACCATCATCATCATTTCAGCCGAAAGACGTCCATTGCTGGACATAGGCCACTCCCAAGCGTCGCAACACTTACCAGTCCGGTGTGTCTTACTTCCATCGGATTCTCACAGCCTAAAATAGGTCGACGGTCCACCTGGAGGGAGGCCTTTTAATTTATTTCTAACCATCGCATTTAACAACACAACGTATCCCGTATAATAGTCAGATAACCCACAAGCTGACGTCCACTATAACCCAGTACCCGCTACGTTTATGAAACAGCTAATAACAGCGGAACATTATGACCCCTGACCTTATCGTCGGGTCAATAGGTCAATTAACAGCTATGCCGCGTTGCGAAAAAGCACCCGCAGTCGGGAAACAAACTGGCGACTGCAGGCGGCCATTTTTATTTTTATTTACAGCTGAAGTCATTGAAAAAGTTGACTTAGATTTTTATAATTTATAGAAAAATAATGTCAGTCAAATTATCATTATCTCTGAACATTGGAACCCGGGCAAGTACCAATGTGACTTTTTCAATTCATATGTACTTCTTTTTTAAATTTATCTTGGACATCGCTGACAAAGGCAAACATTGTGAGGAAACCTGAACTTACAGTTAATAGATATAATGCATGCAATGCATAGATAGTAATGGTACATACTTTGATTAAATAAATACATTATATTAAAAAAAAGCGGAGCTCGTGGCTAAATAATAACAGCCGCACGGGTCGATCTTCAAGGTAAAGCAACGCTTGACGAGGTCGGTCCGTCGATGGGTAACCATTTCAACATACACGAAAGCACGTTAAGCCGTTGTTCCCGGCTGTCATTTGAAGATCTTTGACACTCGTTACGAGTAATCAGAAGCTTGAGATCTGACACCAGTCTAGCCAAAGGGTTCCGTGTTACCCAGTAACTGGGTTGTGGAGGTCAGATAGGCAGTCGCTCCATGTAAAACACTGGTACTCAGCTGAATCCGTTTAGACTGGAAGCCGACCCTAATATAGTAGGGAAAAACCAAGCAGATATTATATTTATATTTATTGATTGATATAAAAAAAAACGAATTTATGTTCCTCCCTTACAAAACGCCAATTTCATAGGTAAGGACCTTATATTATAAGTTTGATATCAGCAACCCTTATTGCGCAAGCGTGGTGATTATGCTCATCTCTGTATAAGAAGGGCATTTGCGCTTCAGTGGCACAGTTACTGCAATTACAGTTTAAATACAGTTATAGGTTAGTTTGAACGAAAATCAAACACCAAATTACCTAAATCAATACGTTCTCTGTTCACCCAGTCACCTTATACGAGTACACAATGGTATCAGGCACTAAATCACTATTCCTAAACAATCAATGTGCTTAGCCTTCGCCCAACTACGAGTATATTGGGGTTTGCTTACAGTCTAACCGAATGCAGCTAAATAACATTATATTTTTTATGAACCAAGTGATTAATACGGCATTATTCATAATGCCAAGACATTTTGAAATATGAACTAATTAAATTGACCGGTCCTTCCTGAATGATGTGTTAATAAAGTGATTTTATAAATTATTTTAATGTTGACATTGATTTTAATATAGAATATGTAAGTACGACGGCTCCTATTTCTATCTGCAGGGTCTAAAGTAAGCTTTGCTCGCTCACTTCAGCTGCCGTCATCTCCTTCGAACCTAACCTATCCGTGTCGGAGTGCCATAAGCCCCCGAGCTCGTTTTACTCGCTCTTGGACTAATTCATCTTACTAATATTATAAATGCGAAAGTTAGGATGTATGTATGTTTGTTACTCAATCACGCCAGGTGAGTCCGAACACGACCCGCTTTCTGTATGCAGACGACCTGGCATTAACTTGCCAAGCCACAAATTTTAAGGAGATTGAAACCAGCCTTTCCATCGCACTTTCAGACCTCAGCCACTATTATGCAGAAAATGCATTAAAACCAAACCCCTCAAAAACATAGTCGTGCGCCTTCCACCTCCGTAACAGACAAGCGGGTCGAACACTCAACATCTCATGGCAGGGGCTACCAATCATCCACAGTCCCCATCCAAAATACATTGGCGTCACTTTGGATAGGTCCCTCAACTACAGGAAAAATTGTAAGATTGTTAAGCGAAAGGTGCATGCCAGGAATAGCCTGCTATGCCTTACATCCACTAGATGGGGAGCATCTCCTCAAGTCTTGCGAACTACTGGAGTGGCGCTCTGTTTCTCCGCTGCAGAATATGCCTGTCCAGTGTGGAGCCGCTCCGCCCAATCCAGCCTAGTGGATACAGCACTAAACGAGACATGCCGAATATCCACTGGCTGCCTTAAACCGACCCCGGTACGATTGCTGTATCCACTAATCGGCATCGCGCCCCCGGATGTGCATAGGACTATGGGAAGCCGTATAGAAAGGGCAAAGCAAGAAACTGACTCGCGCCACCCAATGCACAACTACACCTCGGTGCCCCAGAGGCTTAAAAGTCGAAAAAGTTTTCTTGGTTGCGTGAGTCCATCTACCGGCAACACCACCACGGAAAGATGCGATCTTTGGCGAGAGAAATTTGAATGCATAGAGAGCGAATACATGGATCGATCTCGGCTATAGTCTTATTTAGGTTCATATATAGGTTGAACGAAAACCAAACACCAAACAACCTAAATCAATACGTACTCTATTTAACCAGCCACCTTATACGAGAACACAAAGGTATCAAGCTCTTTAAACACTATTCCTAAACACATCTATGAATATTCAACTGCACTCTCCAGGTCCTCCGGAGTTTACTAGCTAATCCTAAACTTTACTGGTAGCTGATAGTATCCTAATATGAAGTTAGAATACACAGCTCCTTGCTTAGTTCATTCAACTTGATTGAACGGATAGCTTAGTTTATATACGCTTCAAGCTGATAGCTGTCCAGTCTGTCTCTTTCCATTCTAGGTTGCCTGGAAGAGATCGTGATAAGGCCGCCTGTTGTATGTTTTTTTTGGTTATAAGATGTCTATTCGAATTGTTTTTATTTTTGTGTACAATAAAGTATATATAAATAAATATAGCTGTATTATAAATACATTGAACATTCACACACTAGAAATTTCTTCCTGTATCGTGGGTGCGTTTACAAACATATAAACTCACATATACAACACCCAGAGCAGGTTATACAACTATGTGCATAACTCCAGCTTCCACATAAGTGGTAGAATAATGCCTACCTATGCCAATATTTAAGGCATAATAGCTGCAATCAAAGTGCCCATCTCTTTTTATAGCTGATGCAAAAACTTCGAAATATGAGTCATCTAGTATGTGTTAGCTGGAGTGACGTCACCCCAGCTTTCTCATTCAATACAGGCAAACCAGTGAGGTGAATATACGAAATATTTTACACTTAGATTTATTCATTTTCTTTCATCCTATCGAACACGCAGCACGCAGCGCAGCAGTTAATCGAAGTACCACTGGGCTAACCATGCGCGTATTTGAATTAAGAATTAATATTATTATCAGGCTGGTACTGTCCCGATGACCTGGTGAGGGTGGCGGGATTCCGCTGAATGCGAGACGCATGGGACCGGTCAATGTCAACACATTGAGGAGGCCTATTTTCAGCAGTGTACCTCTTTTTCTCCAATGATGTATAATATCAATCTGATCCTGTCCCATTACAGGAAAAAAGCCTCGTATCATACAGAGTAGGCACGGGCATTAATTACCTCGCTTGCTGTTGGCGAGTTGACGATTTCAAACTAAAATTAATTAGTCTAGGTTTGATGAAGTATTCCTTCACCGATGTTTGGACATCTGTGAAAACGAATTGAAAAGTCACATTGATACTTGCACAGATTTGTATCCACATCCTAAAGCATGAGAGGCGAGGTCTTAGTCACTCTGTTCGTCCCACTAGTCCCATTGTCCCAGTCCAATGATGGGACGAGTGGAATGATATGTTCCACTAGCCGTTTTTAATTTAAAACCATGCTACATAGGAAGAACAGCGTCATTGTGCAACTCACCGAAGGAGAACTGACAGAAAATGCTTCTAATTTATTTGTTTGTCCTAAAAGCTAGTTCTTTCTATTATATATTTAGCGTAAACGCAGCATCAATTGAATGATTTCTAAAAGAGTTGATAGTAGCAATAAGCTTATATTGATACAAGTACCTATCTTGGTTGGTACCTAATTTACTTACACATGTACTCATAGTCGAAATCACAACAATCCCATTACAAGGTACAACTCAAAACTCAAAAGAGCCATTTCAAAATCAGAACCCGTAATTTGAAATCATCGGATAGATCCGACACTAATTACAATGCATTTTATCCACAGTATTATTCTCTTGGAGCTCATCAGTGGCTATGTCCCCAAGGTTCACAAAGAGCATTACCATTGTCTGTTCAATTTCAAACGTTTTCCATGCTTGTGTGCCTTATTTGGTTAATTATTTTAAAATAGGTCGTGGGAGGAGGTACTTGTGTGCAAAACCATAATTATATTATGTAAAGGAGTCTGTTTGATACCTGTTGCTTGCTTGTTGTATGTACGATCGAGGAACGAAAATGTTATGCTAAAAAACATATGTTCAGGCTGAATATCTAGCTGTTACCCGCAGCTTCGCCCGCGTTAATATAGAATTTGTCAATTAATCATGGTTATCGACATACAGGTTGAGAAAAATCCTATTTTTCTGTTTTAGATTTATTCAAAATTTACCCCTTGACTCCTTTGATTGTTTGTGCTATTCTTCATATTGATGATTTGGCCATCCACGCCCACTACGCATTAACGTAAAAACGATTAAATTATTTCATTGAAGACGTTGGTCAATACAGGTATAGGTTATATAGTTACAAAAGCAAACAAATAAACTACAGAGTCAAAGGTTCTGGTTTGCTGCAAATTGTAGATACCACTCTCTATCCTATACTTTCATGAATTGTATCTGCAGTTAATTTACATTCCTTATTTATTTCGATGCTTTTATGACGCTGCTATATACTATGGTGTACGATATTTCATTTGATGCTAATACATACACATTCTGGGCCGTGGACATATGCGAATATCAGCAGCTACATGTAGCTGGCCGTGGGTAAGCATTGCTTTTCTAAATGCACCCCTGCTACCTTTGAGCTTTGTTAATAGTTATAGCAAAACTAAGTTTGATTGGCAACTGAAGTCTTTTGAATTTAAATGATAAGTGGCGATTATTGGCATTCGTATTTCGATTATTTGACGTATGGACACCCTTTCCCCTTTTCTCATACCTGTTAATATATTGGCACCTATTATATTTTGTCCATATTGTGTAATACGAAACTTCATCCCATTTCAAAATCTAAATAAATATGCAGTTTCAACCAAATACCCCCTTTCTTAAATCACGTTTACTATCTTTAAGCCAAAATTGAGCTTCATAAGCTTTACAACCCCAACCTCTTTTACGCTTTAATTATTTGTTCCGGAAGTATTTTCGCAAATTTTGAACTGAATCAATCTACATAATAAGAAGTTTTATACAAAATTAAACCCTCCCATTTCCCCCCCCCCCCACTTCGTGTTTTATGCAGAAAGAAGTAGCCTATGTCCTTCTCATGGCCTCAAAATATCTCCCTACCAAATTTCGTCTAAATCGGTTCATAATGAGAAGAATTTGCATGATAAGAAGTTACATAGAAAATGAACCCCTCCCCATTTCTCCCCCTTCGTTTTTTATGTAAGTAGCCTATGTTCTTCTCAGGGCCTTAAACTCTCTCCATGCCAAAAGACGTGGCCAGAATTTGTATAGAGCTGTGCCCTAACAAAAAATATTCATGTACATTGACATACAGTACATCGTTTTAAAGCTTAGAGGTATGGCTTTACAATAGTTTAAGTTTTATGATCAGAGAAGAAGCGAGAGACACTGGATACAGAAAACAAAAAAAAAAATTAGTAATTTTGAATAGCAATGTCGCTACTTTAAGTGACAGTTGACAATGACAGTTGACAATGACGGTTGACAATGACAGTTGACAGTGACAGATCAGTTGAGCGCCTTTCAGAATTTAAGAAAATTGAAAATGCATGAAACACTCTCACTGCCGATATTCCATGTATTTTCATATAATTACGCTTCGACGGTCGGCTAGTGAGAAAAACAAAATACCAATAACGTAATCACATAGATGTAAGTATATTGATAATAGTCTGTTTGCAATATCGTCTTAGGGCAGGCCGCGATAGCGATGAAGAAGTAAATATACATTGCACTAATATTCACGAAGAAGCGAAAACGAAAGTCCGATAAACGATAGCGTGGGGTCAAGCTAAAATATCCTACGGAATAATAAAAAAGAACACAGTAATACGTGATATGATCAACGCAAGACTGCACCACAGATTAGACTGCACCAGTGCAGTGCAGTGTGCGTAGAAACTTCAAAATGATTAGGACGTTCGGATACACACTGGAATATATTGTCGATGCATTCAGCATTATGGAGAAGCGCGCGGCGCGGCGGCTTGAAAAATGGTGCCTTCGATATTCGTAATACCTTAACTTTTATTTTAGAGGTATTTAGCTTAGCAATACGCATACAATGCAATTGTAGTTGTTTTATATTTGAATCTGACCTTCAGGCGTACTTCAGAAACAGTGTTTGTTTTATTGGTGTAACCAAACGCAAATGCATTGCATAGAAACCGCACAAAAACAATTAACATACATAATATATTTTTGAATTTTTTGTCGCCTGTTCTATAGAAATGTAATTGTTACGGTTAATTTTAATTTATTTTACAAGGAATTTGCATATATTAATAATTACTGTACATTTGTTTATTCTGAATTGATTCGTAGGGCAGAATCTGGCCATGTCCTTCCTAAATTGGTTCATAATAAGAAAAAGTTGCATGATAAGAAGTTACCTAAAAAATTAACACTTCCCCATATACTCCCTTCATGTTTATGCAAACTAAGCAGTCTTTGTCCTTCCCAAGATCTCAACCTATCTCCTTACCAAAATTGATCTAAATCGGTATAGTGGTTTAAGCCATAATAAACAGTTTCATACAAAACTATCCATCCCCCATTTCTCCTCCTTCGTTTTATATTAAAAGAGTAGCTTATGTCCTTTCCTGGGTCTCAAACTATCTCCATACCATATTTCATCTATATCTGTTCAGCGGTTTAAGTGTGAATAGGTAACAGACAAACAGAGTTACTTTAGCATTTATAATATTAGTATGGATTGCGCACTATATCTTTTTACTATATAACATTCCATCTAATTATTATATTATAGCATTGATATATAATAATATTGATAATTATGTCAATCCTAAGAAATAATACATTCTTCGTAAGTATATAAACTATTCCACACTTCGCTTAGCAGATTTCAGTGCCAAAATCTACCAGTGTTTTCTATCAAACCGATTAACAGGTACCACTTTGACTTAACTTGCAAATTAGGAAATGTCTCCCCCAATTCCTTAATCTTGAAACACGGTTTAATATAGTACTTACGCAATCTACTAATGGCATGAATCTTTGAAATGCGGCTTGCCAGTATTACCTGTGAAATACAGAATACACTTTCAGTTACTACCAACAGTAATGCCTACATTTAATATTTAATGTTCAAAATATTTAATGTTCAAAATATTTCCATCAAAATTAATATTATCACAGTCATGTTTCGTGAAATTCGGGGAATTTCTTTTATGTTGTCATTGGTGTGAATGTTGGTGAACAGAGGCTCTAGGCAAGTGGCATTCGATGTCAACGAAGGCGATAGTCGATATGTCAAAATGTAAGGGTAATGTAATGTATCGGTATCGCTTGTCAATCCCATACAATTTTGCCTTTTTACGCGACTGCCGAAGGTGGGTAATGTGTTTATCAATCTTTGTATGTATGTTTGTTCCTATGTGCCGTTCTAGAGACCAAACACGTTGGCCGATTTTGATAATTCTTACGTCAATCGATTTGTCTTTACCTTGCGATTGTCACTGGCTACATTAAACTTGGCAAATAGAAAAATGGCGGCTTTTGGGTGCCATATTGTGGGAGTACTCAATTTTTTTTTTTTACTTGTTTCATGTGAGGTATCAAAATAAAAGGTTTTAAGAGGTGATTTCAAAAATATATAACACTTATATTTTAAATGTAAAAAATTGGATAACATAATGTTAACTAAAAAGTAATAATTAAAAAAAATTGTTCGCTTCTTAAGTAGTCGGATTTTTTGTTTTTTATTTTTTTATATTAACTTTTGACAATCGATATTGCCACGCTTTCGATGATAGATTGCCACTTTTCTAGAAAAGTGGCAATCTATGGTCCTAGGGCGTCAGAGGTTCTGAACAAATGTCTTGAATCGATTACGAGACATTTTGATAGCGTTTGACAATCGCATACATTTCACAATCGCTATCGCGAGGTTTCCGTTTTCGTTCGATAGATTGTAACTTGTCTAGAGCACAGGTCTATTCAACGTGTATCAATCGTATATTATTTCTGAAATTCCCATTAAGACAAAAATACAACTTGCGTTGCAGAAACAATCTAAATATCCTAAAAATTACAATCTAAATATCCTAATTGTTCGTTTCAATTTTCAGACACAATTGGGCTTTAATACCCAACGGAGGAAAAATATAAATACCACCGTTTTTTGCTCGAGAAAAAGTGAAAAGGTTGAATAACAACACTCAATTTGTAGGAATGACTTGAATTTTCTTAGAAATATATTAAATGTTGCTTCTCCGCGTTGGGTGTATATTGACACCGACGACTACGTAGTCAAAATAATGTCAAGATAAGTCAATTTGCACATTCATAATGTATTAAGTCATTCCTCTTTGCTCTGTATACACACGATAAATAAACGTTGAAGAGGCTAAAGAGGAAGCGTTCGTCGAAACCTTTTGATTCGAAACTCGTTAAGTTTACTCAAAAATATACAACGCATCTAATGGGCAATGTTGGTGAGGTGAGTTGGCTGACACAATATTTAGGGTCAATATGGCTTATATGGCCAATATTGTTCACCACAGACAAGACAGTAAAACTTGGACAGACCATAAATAATGGAAACTCTACAACATTTCTCATTTTAAAATTGTATTATTACTGACTTAATTGTATTAAAACTTTTAACAATTTAACAAATGTTATACGCTAACGCTGCCTGCCTTTGAGAGATTGTTAATTTTATGCTGATGGAATCTATTCATCCGTTGAAAGCTTTTGCTTGAATTAGTTCTGCTAATGTTGGTGGACTTGCTTCTAATAAATACTCGTGCTCGAGTAACTTGCGATTGAAATCTGTTTATGCACGTAAATTTAGTCTCATATGATATTTGATATGCGAAAATGCTAGGTATTTTTAGTATCTGAATCAATCTGGGGCTAGAATATAAGTATCGGACAAAATTGACATTATTTCAGTTATGAGACGTCCACTGCTAGACCTCCAAGTGACACCACATCCACCGGTCCTGTACTTCTACATCATCATCCTTTGAATGTCCCCACTGCTGGGACACAGGCCTCTTCTCTGTGAGAGGGAGAGGGCCGTAATCTACCACGCGGGCCCGGGTTGGTGTATGTCACATGTCTTCTAATTCTGTACTTTTTGAATTCAGCGGATTCCTCCACCCTACCAATAAGAACCTAATATTATACCTATGCACATACTACACAGTTAAAATAACTGCTCACCTAGCAGAAATGCAACACCAGCCCCGCCTACCCAATAGCGAGAGTCGAACGTCAGAATGACGTTACAACGCCAGTTGCACAGTTATTTTGACCGCGTTGTAGTCAAATGTCAAGAACAACAAGAAAAGGTATTTCTAGGGTTCTGCCCGAAGGGAGCCCTATTGCTGTCACTCATGTATCTGTCTGTCCGTCGTCTGTCATACAGGTTTTACAGCCAAACGGTTGGAGCTACAGTCTTCAAATTTTCACAGAAGCATTTGTTGACACAAAACTACACAAATTTTCAAAACAATTTTTTAAATCTTTTATGAGCGTAATAAAAGGCGTGAAAAAAAAATAACTAATACCAATCCATACTAATATTATAAATCCGAAAGTAACTCTGTCTGTCTGTTAACTTTTCTCGTTTCAACCGCTGAACCGATTGAGATGAAAGTTGGTATGGAGGCAGTTTGAGACCCGGGAAAGGCCATAGGCTAGTATTTTGTTCATAAGACACCAAGGGGGAGAAATGGGGGAGTGTGGTAGTTTTGTATGAAACTTCTTATTATGGCTTAAACCGCTGAACCGATTTAGATTAAATTTGGTATGAAAATAGTTTTAATTTTGTATGTAACTTCTTATCATGCGACTTCTTATTATGAACCGATTAAGATGAAATTTGGTATGGAGATAGTTTGAGACCCTGAGAAGGACATAGGCTAATTGCATAAAACACAAAGGGGGAGAAATGGGTTATGGGGCGTCAGTTTTGTTTGAAACGTTTTAATAGGGCTTAAACCGATGAACCGATTTAGACAGAATTTTATATGGAGATAGTTTGAGACCTTGGGAAGGACATAGGTTACATCTTTTTGCATGACATACGAAGGGGGCAAAAAAGGCGGGAGGGTTAATTTTTTATGAAGCTTCTTATTATGGTGATCGATTCACTTCAAATTTTGCGGCAATACTTCCGCCACAAATAATTAAAGTGTATTGTTTTTTTTTTTTGATACCTTGTTAAGATAAAATGTACAAATTTTCTTCATGAAGCAGAATTTTGGCAGGTGGTAGAATGAAGACAGCAAACGTTAGTTAAGAAAGGATTTTTTTTTAATTCCTGTTTTAAGGGGGTAAATAGGGAAAGCTGATTTTTGTATAAAACTTTTTATTGTGGCTTCCGATTTGGTTGAAACTTTGCAGGCATGTTTTGAATAACAAATGATTAAGATCTACATATTTATTTATAATATCTAGTGGGATGAGGCTTCGTTTTACACATTATGGACAAAATATAATAGGTGCCAATATATTAACAGGTATGAGAAAAGGGGAAAGCGTGTTCATACGACTAATCCCAATAATCCCCACTGACCTATCATTTCAATTCAGAAGACTCCAGTTTCTAATCAAATTTAGTTTTGCTATTACTTTTAACAAAGCTTAAGGGTAGCAGGGGTGCATTTGGAAAAGCCATGTTTTACCCACGGCCAGCTACGTGTAGCTGCTGATGTCCACGTTTGTCCAGGGCCCTGAATGTGTATGTATTAGCATCAAATGACATCATAGTATACAGTAGCGTCCTAAAATGTTGTGCCCATAATTAACAGCATAATTAAGGAATTTCAATTAACTATAGATACTATGTAGAATAGCACAAAACAATCAAAAGAGTCAAGGGACCGATTTTGATTAAAACTGCAACATGGATTGTTCTCATCCTGTATGTCGACAATTGAAAGACAAAATCTATATTAACGTGGGCGAAGCTGCGGGAAACAGCTAGTATATTCATAAATCAGATTTTTCTTTTAAAATCCCTAATTTTTCCTATTACATTCAATTTGATTTTGCAGTTTGGTACCGAACCCTAAATGTGCAAAGTCCGACGCGCACGTGGCCGGTAGCGCCATATCCCAAATTGTACAGCATTACTCGATACATATAGGCCCAAGTCATTATTCGGTGTACCACGGGCTGGCTCTCTGCCTGACCACATAATATGAGCTGCGGCGTATCCAATGCCCCACACGTACGGTAATTGTTCTATTTTTTATTTATAACCACCCTCAGGCTACGGATAAAATTTATAGCACTACCTTAGACCTTTTTCAATTTGTGCTAAGATGTCTGGACGTGAGTATTGAAGGATTTTTTTTATTCTTTTAGCTGAGTATGTTTTACTTTATTTATAAAACCTTTTTGCAATGTCAAAGACACAGGTAAAAACACTTTCGTGTTTTTGTGGACAGTGAAGTGTCTTCCGATGTTTTAAGGCTGCCCTTAGGACCCGTCCCTTTATAAAACTTATTGTTAGTTCTAGGTATTTATTCTCGTCGTTTCTTCGGGGCTGGTCTACCTTCATTGACTATTGTCGCGTTTGTGTTGATTCTGGCTTTCAGGAGTTGTACTGATATTAGTGTATAGGGCTTGACCTTTTTCAAGTATTTATAACATCACTAGCTTCTGCTCGCGACTTCGTCTGCGTAGTATGTAGTGGTGGTCGTACTTTGAATAACCTTTATTTTTCTCCAGGCTTTAATTAATCTCCATCGAGTATCGCAATTACTTGATAAATATTGGTTCATTACACAAACTGCCAAACCTCGCCCTTTCCATCCCCTTATGTATGATTTCCAGGATAAAAATTCATACAAAATCTTATGTCCTTACCAGGGTCACAAATTATTAGAACGCGGGTACCGGATGGTAAGCTTCTTCATTCGGTTTGCACGGTGGTATGTGTGATTGGATTGCAGACTTCCTGAGAGATCGGTCCATTCGAGTGGTTATCGATGGCTGCTTGTCGGACCAATTGGATATTAATGCCGGGGTCCCTCAGGGGTCGGTACTCTCAGCAACTTAATTCTTGCTGCACATTAACGATCTGCTAAAACCTTTGGCTATACAGACGACAAAACTGTTGCTGATTGATACTTGTCCAACGCTACTGCCTCATGTCCTGTCTCTCCAGGAGACCATGGTGGAGCGCTTGAACCTTTCCTTGCAGGCAGTCTCCGATCGGGGCGATGCCAATCTGGTCAGGTTTAATGCTGCTAAAACCCAGGCGTGTTTTTTTCCGCTAAATAGAGCCGGCTCCAACTTTCCGAGATATGACCCTGCCAATAACTGACCATCTTAAGCTTCTTGGCATTACGTTGACATCGACTCTCAATTTTGGCCCATAGATTGAGGCAAAGGCTCAGCTGCCAAAAAGCTGGCGATCCTTGCATAGATGAGAAGGTACTTCATGCCAGAACAGCTGTTCAGCTGGTTGATACAAGTATCAAGCGCAAGTTCGCTCATACATGGAGTACGGTTCTCATCTCTGGGACGGATCCGCCAAATACCAGCTTTATGCACTATAGTCGATCGAAATGCGGGCCATGAAGCTCATCGGCGATGAGGCACTGGTTTTGTCAAAGCTCCAAAGCCGAGTTGCCAGCTTGTCGGTTTTTTATCGGTTACATTTCGGGGAGTGTGCGATGGAATAGCATGATCTAATTATTCTGTCCAGCCCGTTTCATCATAGGACTACCAGACATACGACGATGCGCCATCGGTACTTGGTGGACATCCCACCCATACGCATGAAATGTTTTGAGAATACTTTTGTTATGCGAACAGTTAAGGAGTGGAATTCCCTGCCGGAGGAGTCAGTGTTTCCCGATATCCACAAACTAGGAGTATTTAAGTCAAGAGTGAATAGGTTGCTTCTAGGCAAGCGTGCTCCACCGTCAACCATATCATCGCTTACCATCATGTGAGATAGTGATTAAGCGCGAGCCCATATTATTAAAAAAAAAATGTGTTTAAATGTGTCTATGAGACTCCATTTGGCCAGGTTTTTTGACCTCAACCAACCCGGGTCTGCAATCGATTTAGGGTTTATCAGAATGGCCACTGCAATTTTTGTCTGTCGGAGTGATGAAATGTGGAGGGGCAGTATACGTATCTATAACTTAAATGTTTCAATCAGTAAGCAAGGTTGTTCCCAACTTTGCTTTTTGACAAAAGCCAGAAATCTGCCAAACATAAGTCATTATTGTGTCAGCACTAATAAATTCTATCTTGAAGGCAGCTAAATAAGTAGATACTAATGTCTTTGAATTCACCATATACGCCCACCCTCCCTATGACCTACTTCCCAATAGTCAACCTTAAGCCATTGCCATAAGGTTCTTATGTGCATATGCATATCTAATGTGTTCCTAAACAAAAGTTGTACCGCAAACTTGGCAATCAGAGAGTGATGTTGAATGTTTTTGCCAAATGCCCACTTTATATTCAAGGTTCGGTGCTTCATTACCTATGAGGGTTTACCATTTTTTTATTAAGAAGGTCAAGGCTGGAAAGATGGACACGTTTTGCAAATAGGTACATCACTATTGTGATGTTTATCGAAGAGATAAAGATTGGCTTTAAATAGGGTGTGCGTTAGTTAACACAGCCATTTGTGTGTAATTTTCTATTTCTAGACATACCAGCGTGACCTTGGTTTTTTTTTTCTTAAAGGTCACGGAACCTGAACATTAACGGAGATTTTACATAATTATAACAAGTCCCATAAAATTATAATTTATTTTTTACTTTTAATACATACAATTACGAAAAGTAATGGTGCTTTCGAACGGTGAATGGCGTTTTACGAGGCTTTTTTCTGTATTTATTATTTAACTTTCAAAAAGTTGCTAATTATTAACCTAATTTATTAAATGATTTTTGAGAAATATGTATATTAGCGAAAATATTCTTTTATCCATACTAATACTATAAATCCGAAAGTAACTCTGTCTGTCTGTCTGTTACCTTTTCACGTTTAAACCGCTGAACCGATTGAGATGAAAGTTGGTATTGAGGTAGTTTGAGACCCGGGAAAGGACAGTCTACTTGTTTTTTCATAAGACACCAAGGGGGAGAAATGCGGGAGTGTGGTAGTTTTGTATGAAACTTCTTATTATGGCTTAAACAGCTGAACCGATTTAGATTAAATTTGGTATGAAAATAGTTTAAGACCTTGGAAAGGACATAGACTACTTTGTTAGCATAAAACATGAAGGGGAGAAATGGGGGGCGTGTTAATTTTGTATGTAACTTCTTCGACTTCTTATTTATGAACCGATTAAGATGAAATTTGATATGGAGATAGTTTGAGACCCTGAGAAGGACCTAGGCTAATTGCATAAAACTCGAAGGGGGAGAAAGGGGGATGGGGCATAAGTTTTGTATGAAACTTCTTAATAGGGCTTAAACCGATGAACCGATTTAGATGGAATTTGGTATGGAGATAGTTTGAGATCTTGGGGAGGACCTTGGGTACATCTTATTGCATGAAACACGAAGGGGCGAAATAGGCGGGAGGGTTAGTTTTGTATGAAACTTCTTATTATGGGGATCGATTCACTTCAAATTTTGCGGAAATACTTCCGTCACAAATAATTAAAGTGTATTGTTTTTTTTTAAATACCCCTTAAAGGGGGCTGGGGTTATTAAGATAAGATGTACAAATTTTCTTCATGAAGCAGAATTTTGGCAGTTGGTAGTATGAAGACAGCAAACGTTAGTTAAGAAAGGGTTTTTGTAAATTTTAAGGGGGTAAATGGGGAAAGCTGAACTTTGTATAAAACTTTTTATTGCGGCTTCCAATTTGGTTGAAACTTTGCAGGCATGTTTTTGTTAACAAATGATTGAGATCTACATATTTATTTATAATATCTAATGGGGTGAGGCTTCGTTTTACACATTATGGACAAAATATAATAGGTGCCAATATATTAACAGGTATGAGAAAAGGGGAAAGCGTGTTCATACGGCGAATCCCAATAATCCCCACTGACCTATCATTTCAATTTAGGAGACTCCAGTTTCTAATCAAACTTAGATTTGCTCTTACTTTTAAGAAAGCTCAAAGGTAGCAGGGGTGCATTTGGAAAAGCCATGCTTTACCCACGGCCAGCTACATGTAGCTGCTGATGTCCGCGTTTGTCCAGGGCCCAGAATGTGTATGTATTAGCATCAAATGTCATCATAGTATATAGTAGCGTCCTAAAATGTTGTGCCCATGATTAACGGCATAATTAAGGCATGTCAATTAACTATAGATACAATTTATGATAGAGTGGTATCTTCAATTTGCAGCAAAGCAGAACCTATGAGTCTGTAGTTTATTTGTTTCCTTTTGTAACTATTTAACCTATACCTGTATTGACTAACGTCTTCAATTAAATAAGTTAATCGCTTTTACGTTAATGCTTCTTATACCTATACAGGCTAGTTTTCCAAGTGGGCGTGGATGGCCAAATCATCACTATGAAGAATAGCACAAAACAATCAAAAGAGTCAAGGGGCTGATTTTGGTTAAAACTAAAACTGCAACATGGATTGTTCTCACCCTGTATGTCGACAACCAGAATTCAAAGACAAAATTTATATTTACGCGGGCGAAGCTGCGGAAAACATCTAGTTTTGTATATTTTAAATTAGATCAACTTCCCAGCTGAAGCTGAGCTGAAATATTGCACTTAGGTTTGTTTTTTTTGACATTGCAATTTTAAATTTTAAAGATTGTTTAAATACTTTTTGGGGTTCTGTACCCAAAGGGTAAAAACGGGACCTATAGCTAGACAGTTGAAATTTTCACAGATGATCTATTTATATTACCGCTATAAGAACAAATACTAAATATAATAAAATAAATATTTAAGAGAGGCTCCCATACAACAAACGTGATTATTTTGTCGTTTTTTTGCGATAATGGTACGGAACCGTGCGCGAATCCAACCCGCACTTGGCCGGTTTTTATTTTTAATCTTGACAACATGCAGTCAATTATACGAAAGTCTTATGCACGATGTTGGACTTTTCTCGACTGTGTCTCTGTACAATAAAAATAAAGTAACCTACAAAGTACACTGAAACAAGACTACTGTTACCCAAATGCCCCAGATAACGGCAGTTGCCAAGAAGGGGAACTAAAGAAAGTAAGAACAACATAGTATAACTATTAATGAGGGACATACATCGCCAATCCACCTTACTAACGGATTCGCGTTCAGGATGGACGCATCGTTTTTGGCAAGGTTTATTGTGGAAGGGGCAACTGCTACTGGTTGTGTTTCAGTCGCTGTTTAATTTATTGATTCCTCTCAAATAAAGCAGTGGTGGCCCAGTGGTTACGGCCCTAACTTACGAGTGGGTTCGAATCCCAGCAGGCGCTTTACTTTTTGTAAATTATTTCTTCACCATTTCTCTCAAAACAGTGAAGGAAAACATCGTGAGGAAACCGGCATGTCCTAGAACCAAAAATTCAAAGACACGTGACATCTTCCAATCCGCACTGAGCCCGCGTGGTGGATTATAGACCACTCCCTCTATGAGAGAAGGCTTGTGTTCCAGTAGTGGAAACATTAAAAAAGGCTGATGATGATGACTAAAATACTGTTTTTATTTTCGAAACAGGCGTGTCAGGATCGGAGACAATTCATGCGTACAGGTACTGAGTAAAATTGCCGGAATCCCGTCGGGGTCACTAGCTTTGTTCACGTCAAGGTTGCGCAGCACCCTACGAACGTCCTTTTGGTGGATGCGAATGTCCGACATACTCGTCTCGCATCCGTCAAGAGAAGGAGGGGGCCGCGCGTCACCAGAATCCAGACGTGAAGATTCCGCAAAAAGACAGGCAAACAAGTTTGCTTTCTTCTCAGCGGAGTAGGCCAGTGACCCGTCGGGTTTCAGCAGTGGTGTAAGTGAGGAACGGCATAAGTTCGATACCACCGACTTAGCCAGGGACCAAAACGCTTTACTACCCGCTGGGTAAGAAGCAAATTTGGTCCCAGTACGGCTTATGTGGTCAAACTGAGATCTTCGAATCACCTTCTTGCAGGACTTGGCAGCCCTGTTGTAAGTTTTCTTCCGCTGACCCACGTCGCTTGCTTTGCGCGTCCGAGCGTCGACCCATGCTAGGTAGGCCTCATGTTTAAGCGCGTTGGTGCGCTTGCACTCGGCGCCAAACCATGGCCGGTCAACGCTAGACATTGCTACGTCAGAGAACGGAATGTAGTACTCCATTTTCCAACGCAACACATCTGACACGGCGTCTGCGCATGACGAAGGATCAGCCGAAGAGATGCAATTAGCCAAGGATAAGATGCAAAAAAAGAACGCATCCCATCCCAATTCGCTGACTTTTACCGCCAAACCCTCCGAGCGCCTCTTGGACAGGGATCGGGTGGAAAGTGGACGGATACAAACTTCACCAGACAATGGTCGGAACTATCTAAAGGTGAAGATACCGAAACCGAGTAGCGGTCTGGATTTGTTGTCAGCAGAAGGTCCAAGCAATTGGCTGTGTGCGAATCAACATCCTCGTTGCCCCCTGGACCAGCTGGGCGAGATTTAACGCAATCGCAAGCTTTCTCGTCTCTCACCCAGCATGATCAGTGCTATGGTACGGGAAAAGCCACTCCTGGTAGTGGGCATTGAAGTCCCCCAGTAACACTAATTTGGCGGAAGGGTACCGCTGCTGTGCTGTATCAGCCGCCTCACTAAGATACTCTGTGAGCCTGGTTGTCTCCTAATCGCCGCTGTGCGAGAGGTAGACACAAGCGTAGACAATTTTATCAAGGCCCGTGTCCAGCATAACCCACAGCACAGAGAACCTAGAGTCCTCAAGGTTTCGGAGACGCCGATAACAGATGTCGTCTCGGGCGTACATGCCACCCGCGCGTTGCTTATAATTGTTCTCCAGAGTATACCCTGGGTATGTTAGGTACGATACGTCCGGCGGGCATCTGATCTGCGTCTCCGAAAGGAAAAAGAGTGGCAACTTATCAGTCTCTAGGTGATGATAGACTGCTATGAGGTTGGAGTGCAGACCTCTGATGTTAGTGAGGTGCACTTAGAGTGGGAGGGGGTGCAGCCGCTGTTCAACTTTGAACTTTTTTCTCTTTTTCATTATGCGAGGGAAGTAAGTTGAGAAGAAGGAAGTGAGATGCGGTGTCATGCTGCTAACCTTCAGACACGCACTGAAGGGACGCCATCATTGCGGGACTAGTCTGGAGACTGCGGGGATACCCGAGTTCCCCCGGGAATGTCCATCGGGTCATACCTTCTGGTCACCAACCAGCACGATGGCGCATTCCGGGGTTTTTCCTCAGTTGGCTGTGTAGCCTTTCGTGTGGGGCTGGCATTCTACTTGGGCCCCCAACTACCTGGCGGTCGGCCAGCGGTGCACCATGCTTCGGATCCCGCTACCCTCCGCACCCAGTCGTCTGATACGTCCATAACAGCGCGCATCAGGCTGGTCTGCCTGCAATGGAACCGCCATCTCGAACGATCTCCTGAAGTGGCTACACCGAGCGTCGCAGCGGAACATGGCTAGGCTGCTTGGTGGTACGTCTTTGCCCGGTGGGTGATTGCAAGCCTTCGGCCGAAGCCTACCACCAGTTATTGTCACCTGATTGGCACCACCCGGGGACCACGTGTAGTGTATCATATAGGGTACTTTCCTACAGACGAGGGTGACTCGGCCCCCTTAACCCTGTAAGGGTCCCTTTACAACTTCCCTGTCCAATGAGTCTGAATCACGTGACTCACGTGATTGTTTGACTATTGTGTCTTCTATGTGGACAGTGAACCTGTTCAGGGACCATTCTGATGACGCAATGCATTTTACATTGCATCGCTAGGCGATATCACGCACGTGTTTTCTAAGAAAACTTCAAGTATAGATCGTTCGAATTGCATCGCATTGCGTCCATGCGAATGTACTTGCATTTTCACTTAGTAAAATCGCTTATCGGTGTGATATAATATAAATCGAATCGAGTCAAGCTATCGGAAGGTTGCTAACAGATTTGAATAAGATGTGAATAAAATTATTTTAATTTATATACCTACCTGTGTGTAGTTACGACACATTCATATTACAAAACAGTAGTATAACAGTACCTAGTGTATCCATGTATTACAAGACAGTAGTGTAGTGTTAGTTTATGTGTTTTTTAGGAAGTCAATTAGAGAACTCTGTGTCAGTAAGGTTAGACCAAAATATTGTTGATAGTTGCCGTTTAGTTTAGTAAACCCACGCTTTCACTAACTATTCTGTCCAGTTTCAGCAAGTTATCAAAAGACAACTTAACTAGTATATGAACAGTAATTCCACAACTAACTGCGCGCGCCACGTTTCCGCTCACTCCAACCGTTTTCATTTACGTTGCAAACGTACGTTTGCTCTCTGGGAACACTAAGTGGAAACGGTGCTTAACAAGGCATCTGCTTGTTCTTATAATTCAATTTACTTCTCCTTCCAATTACCTACGTCATGATCATTCAATTTTAGTCTTAAGATACCCATAGACGTTTGCAATGGGCTAATACAAGCATCGCCACATCGACCAAGCCGGTGCTTCTCGCATGCAGCAGAGTCTTACGGCCCGCACCAGACTGAGGGTCTAGACTAAGTGCTTTCAGCGAAAACAAATAGTCAAAACTACAAAATGTAAGGGATTGATATTCCCATAAATTTTTCTCATCTTTCTAAACACTATCGTGACGCTCTCGCTGATTGAAAGTCACTTGTCAATTGTTCTTCCTTTTGGTAGGTCTTCCAACGCTGCGAAGCAAAAAAAAAGAAAGTATAAAGGAATGGATATGATGTATAAAAAACTGATTTTTCAATGTAAACTACAAACAATATTGTTTACATATTCAGTTGTCACCAAAATATTAGCATGTCAGATATATTATATAGACCAATTCGAATCGATTTAAAATGGATTTCAATCGAATAAACTAGTATATTCGATAGTCAATTGCTTCAAAAATTCGTTAAATACGAGTTGGACAGAATATTATAAAAAAATGTGTACCTTAATTTCACGTAAGGACGATACTGCAGTTTGTTTGTTATGTTTTATTTTTTTGAGTAAATGGAATTCCAAAAAAACAGATTTGCAAGCTTGTATTCGCAACTTGCGGTGGGCAGGGTACATTGCTCGCAGAACGGATGGCTGATGCGGCCGAGAAGTTCTGGAGTGGCTTCCGTGAACCGGAAGATGTTGCGTTGGAAGGCCTCCCACCAGGTAGACCGATGATCGATGTCAATGTGGCGACGCTTGGGGGAGGCTTAAGTTCAGCAGTGGACGTCTATCGGCTGAAATGATAATGATGATGAATGATGATGATCCGCGACTTTGTTTCGGTGTTCTATCCCAGTGACACCTTGCAAACAGCTTTTAATACTTGGCAATAATATAACTTTCTATTAGCAAAAGAATCTTCTTAATCAGACCAGTAATGCCAGAGATTACGTTCTACAAAAAAACAATTCTAGCTCTTGATAATTTGGTTAAGGAAAGTCTTGACTGATATTTCTTAGGCAAAATAAAATAATGAATCAGATTATTTTTACCTTCGTAACCTGTAATTGGGTATCAATCTAATTTCCATAATCACTCTTCCTGTAGTATGAAAGGATCATAGCGTTATGAGAAAAAGCGTGAGTTAATTTATTTAATTCTTTTATCCTCGCATTGAAACGCTTTGCAGCAATTATACCAATGGAGCACAAACTTATACTTAATATAAGTCCAGGTTGCCTCACGTGTTGTCCTTCACCGTTGTCAAGATAAACTTAGAAAGTACATAGGTATGAATTGAAAAACTCACATTGGTCACACTTGCCCAGATTAGACCCACGATATCATGCACGTGAGGCGAGGTCGTATGTATGTGTAATTGTGTATCTCCGTCCTTATAAACAACCCATATCATGCCAAAATATACCCCTTAACTCACCAAAGTAAGGAAAATAGACCTACCAACTCGTATAATTACACCAGCAACCGCCTCCCGAGTTACATGATAACACACCAGAGACACGACTATAAATGTAATTGCCGACATAAGAAAGTAGTAAATGAGAGGTGAAATTGTAAGGGAAACGTATTGCGTGTTGTAGCTGATGTACCAATAAAGTCTCGTAGGAATAAGAATGTGGAAATTGTGGAAGAGGAATATATTCGATAATATGTTCGATATTTTCTTTAGAGTTCTACTTTAGGGTTAAGTTCCTCAAAAGGAAAAAAACCAACCCTTGGATTACTTCGTTGTCTGTCTGTCAGTCTGTCAAGACTTTTTCTCAGGAACGCGTGGAGGTGTCAAGTTGAAATTAATATCATATACTTAAGTCTGCAATCCCCGGTTAGTCCCGCTATGCTCTAGTCCCGCTATGCTCGACTCAAAAAACACCTAGTAAAAAGTCCCGCTATGCACGAAATTCTTTGAGAGTTCGAAAGAAGAAAAATGTTTGAATCCAATTACACTGAGCAGGAAGCTGAGAAATATTGAAATTAAACAAACAATATCGAAATCTTAGTTCGAAATATTTTTAGGTTGTTTCTCTTTTACGCCAAGAAGTTTTGTTTTTTACAGTTATATAGAATGGATGGACACAATTTTTTTCAAATGAATGACGCGACGTGTTGAGTGGCGGCGTGGCGAGTGTGCGTTAGTATGATGAAACGGAACATTAATTAACTTTTTTTCGTGATTGTAACAGAATTTACATGATGGTTTACTTAATTTAGTTTTTAAATGGTTAAATAAAATATTATACTGTAACACTTTTCTTCATCACTGCCCGTGAATGTGATTTCGTGCATAGCGGAACTTTTTGGTAGGTATTTTTCAAGTCGAGCATAGCGGGACCAGATTAAAGCGGAACTAACCGGCAATCCCTTGGAGCTTTGAAAACTTCTAAATCAACGTAATCAAAAGATACGGCCATTTATACCGCATATTTGAAACTCGCAAGGCAATAAAAACCTAAAGGGTACTTCCCGTTGAACTAGAGTCATGAAATTTGACAAGAAGCAATTGTTCAAAAGGAACCAACCTTCCAAATCCTCTCGCTATCTCTTTCTGGTCTGGCTTCGACAGTGCCTTACATCTTGAGACACTTGCTTGGAGTTTAATTTATAGAATTTAATTTAATTTCATTCCACGCATATTTAAGAATTTCAACTATCATTTTATCGAAGTTATATATTGGATTATAGTTCCATTAAAGTAAAAACATTTTATATAAAAAAATATCAAACATGCATTTATTAATCACTATGTTTTCTGTTACTCATCAACTGTACTACGGAGTGCCAATACCACCATGATTCTGCTGTGCAAATAGGATACTGCTATTCGCCTAGTACGACTCCGACTCTCTCTCGCACCGGAAACACGATGACTAAGTCATATAAGGGTACTTATTTCAAGTTTTCTTTAATGTTTTTCATCATCGCCAATATGTAACAAAATATTTAGCACAAACAATTTGGAAAATTTTGAAGCACTCAGGCAACCACTTATAAACCCTTGTCTCATACTTGTTTCGATACTCCCTAAGTGCTCTTAATTTTAACACGAAAACGATGGAGAAGATACAAAAAGTATGCGGCAACAATGCCTAATTTCCATGGAGCATACGTGGATGGAAGTTTGTTCATTAGAAACTTTCCACTCCCTTTCAGAGAAGTTTTCGGAGAACCCTTCGGTGTGAAAGTTAAGGGGACGTTTGTATCAGGTGTAAGTGCAGACTTGAAATGTTAATGGTGTATAATCGATTAGGTAATAATGATTACAACACTTTGTGTTAGGAAATACGTTTATATGGGTTACATTGGACGAGCTTTTGCGTTGTAATAAATTTACAAGACAAAATGTTGTCAGAACTTTTTTCATTGTATACTCGAACATATCAACCAAAGAATCGATTTTATTATTATAATTGCAAAAGTAAGTCATTCTGTTTATAACGATGTAACGGCTATGCCACTTGTAAAATATGCTTATTTATCAATATTAATAGTTGACTCACCACCGCATTGGCCCACAGTCCGATAACGACTGATCGCCCCACTTATTTTTTTATAAGCGGCGTCTCGCAGTTCAATCAGAGTGATCGTCTACTGCTTAACCGGGCGGTCCTGTGGAGACTAAGCTATATAGCCTCCAGCCAGGCACAGATCGCTCCACCACTCGGACTGGTATTTATAACCGAGCGACGTGTGTGCCCGAGGCAACATTACAATACTGTTATCGGCTTGTATTATGATTTAATGATGTCTACATACACTACACCACTAATCTTTGGTATGAACATGTCAAGAGACCAAGGAACCAATTGCTCTAGGCGTGCTAAGATAAAAGAGAGGTCGACCCCGCCCGCTTCTTAGTGTTAATCATAGATATAGCCTAAGTTTAAAGAACCTGGAGCTTTCTCCAGGTTTTCTAGACTACACACGACATAAGATACCTTTTTATCAACATGTTACCACAACCAAAAAAACCAGATTCGAGCGAGAGCAACAACAATCCGACCTAATCAGTGGATAAGATCGGATTGCTGTTGCTCTTACTGGTTGGTACAATATACGAGTATGTTTGTACTATATGAATGTAATATCATCATCATCATCATATCAGCCGAAAGACGTCCACAGCTGGACATAGGCCTCCCCCAAGCGTCGCCACATTGACCATTGAATGTAATATACGCGCTACTAATTAAATATGCACATATTTATTACATAAAATGTAGAAAAACAAGCGATTGTAATATCCATATCAATATTTACACAAAAAATAAATAATTTAATGGTTTAAATTTTTGTATACTCAAAAAATCCTATTGGTAAATTTGGGGCATCTGCATATTCGTATCCACATTTCCATAATCCAATACTGGATTGGGGTAATTCCGTGCTTCGCAAATACAGTATGGAATTGAGTTGGACAGTTAAATAAAGTACAATTGTACGTTTTGATTACTCTTGATAAACTGGGACGTCCCGTTTTGTTACATGGAAAATGTGTGTTATTCTTAGATAATGATTAGGTATTTCCTGAATAGTAGTGATGCCGTAGGCGACTATAATATAATATCGTTTATCTACACTCACAGCGTAATGTTCCAAATATGAATTCAAAATATATTGTATAAACACGTACTTTATATTCATGGATAGATAAAATTTAAAAAAAAAACCATTACAATGCTACATTTTCCTTCGATTTTTAAACAACTGCAACATAAAATAACTTTTTAATTTTTATAGCACACTTTTACTTTTTAATTTATTTGCGCTTATGGGCTCATTGAAGTACTGTCATTGTCAAAGGAGGCGCGCGCTGCGCAGTCATACGCAATGAGAATCTAAATTGCCCACCATACCAAATATTTTCCCGTTTCCACTTTTGATTTATTGCAACTGTATGAGTGAAGATAAAGTAGTGTATGCAATAGCATATAATTAGGTATTAAAACACTCGCGTAATATTATTATCAAATTCGGCTTCGCCTCATTTGATAAACCTACGCTCGTGTTTTAATAACCCCTATTATATGACCATTGCATAAACTATTATTATTTATAACATAAGGCACATTTTACAATAAAATATCTTTAAAAATATTAATGAACACAATTGCTTATTTGCCTGAACTAGTTTGAACCTGTGTTTCAGACTAGGTTAGGTTAGGTAGTGAATGGTAGGAAGTCATTTTGGTTTTAGAATTGAGGCATTGTGAGACGATTCCGACAAATAATTACCGAAGAACAGAATGTAAATGGTTAAAAAGAGTTGCTCCTAATTAACTACACACTTATTTCAACAATTATGTTTAAGCATCATACAAAAGGGAACCAGAATCCAAATTTCACGCCTTTGGTTAACCAGGGAAGTTATGAATATAAATGTGGATGGATGGAGAGGGAGGCGACGGCCAAGATGGACTAGACTATGGAGTCAGAAAAGGGAGTCAGGACAGTATGGAAGAAGAAATCGTTTTGCGCCGACCCCAAGTAACATGGGACAAGGGCGGGATGATGATGATGGATAACCAGGGAAGAAGAATTTAAATTTTATACCAAAGCAATGATTTAACAATAATGGTTTACTGGCCTACTGTTCTCTAAGACGCCTTTCGACTGAAAGCCGACAAAAGTCCACTACCGAATATAGGTCTCCACTAAATGTCAGGACATCAACCGGTCCGGTCAATCGACAATGTTTGAACGTACGACCTTAGAATGTCCTAGAAAGACAATAACGTGTCGACAGGTGACTGGTCGACATTTTACGTTATCAAACAAAAAGCGTTTCTCCTTTGCAGAGTTTAGAAGATTTGCCTAAAGGTGAGTATACACTAGAGCATTTTCGCGAGCATTACAATGTAATGTAACGTTCTTACGAATAGTACAATACAGACGAATGCTCAGTTTCCTAAAGCATTTCCATGTAATGTAAAGTTCCTGTGAATGTTCGTCGCAGAGTTCGACGTAATGCTCACGGAAAATGAGCATAAATTACGTGTAACATTTCTCTGTACCTTGTGATAATTATTGACCTCACTCCACGTCACCCGCTCTCTTGCCTTTGCATGATAAAATGTTACACCAAAGCAGCCAGCGTCATGTTCGAAGTGTGGTTTGAGTAAATTTAAAAACAGCGAATGCTCGACTAAAGCGAAAGCTGGAGTAAATACTCTAGTGTATACTCAACTTAATATATGTTTCTAGACTTTTCCAAACTATGTTGGTTTATGTTTTTTGTATATGCGAATGCAGTTGAATGAACCAGCCGGTCGATCCTGTAAAAATCTCACCGTGTAAACTAAAGAGAAGTGTGTAACGCTTGATAAAGAACTAAGGTGGAAAATTCATGTGCAAAAAAATATGTCGACAAAAGCCCTGCGAGTGATCGGCATGTGTCGTTCCACCTACAATAATACTTGGGGGCTAAAGCCCAAAGTGATACAATGGTTGTACCGGAAAATGATAATACCTATTATCACATACGGCAGCAAAGTGTGGTGGCCAAGAACAAAACTTGCCTCGTGCAAAGCGCCACTCACCAGGTAACAAAGAGCAGTATGTCTCGGAATCACGGGTGCATTCAGGACAACAAATACCGCAACGATTGAGAGATACCTCAATATCCCTTCTTTGCATATGATGGTTGACTCAAGGCAAGGAAGACATTACTTCATCTTGCTGTTGCTGGTCTATGGAATGTCTCTAAGCCAGAGACTAACCATAGAAAATTCGATGGAAATGAAACCTGGATCGGGTAACAAGCATGTTATCCGATAAAATGCAAACTATGTTTGTGCTTGAAAGATCTTTCAAAGTCCAAATCCCAACAATAAAGGACTGGACGAAGGGACTCGATCCACCAGAACAAGATAGTTTCGTGTGGTACGCCGATAGACCCAAAATGGAAAGGGACGGACAAGTACGGAAGCGGGCATATCCGCAAAAGATAGCAACTGTTTTGTTCCTTAACCTGTGCTCAAGAGAATATAGATAGAGGAACCAAAGGTAAATCTATATATATTTTTAGTGACAGTCAGGCTGCAATCAAAGCCATATGGCATCTTACAAAGTGGACTCCAAAATTGTTCTGGATGCTATCCAAATCCTAAACAGGCTTGGGAAGCATAACAGAATAAGACTGATGTGGGTCCCTGGGCACAAAATAACCCATGGTAACGACGTGGCAGATAAACTGGCAAAAGTAGGCTCAGCAATTGATTTTGTAAGTCCAGAACCATGTGTAGGCATTTCGACGTGTCTCGTAAAAGCCACGCATTTAGGGAGATTGCAGATCACAGACAACAAACATATTAGCTGTCTAATACCGGTCTGGCACACTCCAAGCAATTCCTGGGCTCTACGTTCAAAGCACGGGAATGCATTTGGAATATGAGCAGGGAGCAAATCCGCTACTTGCTTGGGGCCTTCACTGGACACTTTGGAACCAACGACATGCTCATGAAGATGGGTCTAACCACGACACCCGTGTACAGGTTGTGTGGGGAACATACGGAACGTATGGAGCACTAGCACCTTCTGTGCACATGCGATGCAATGGCTGGTAAGCGAATGAGTCTCCTAGGAGTTGGATATCCAAAACCAAAAGACTATAGGCTCATATCTCCTAGTTTCGTTGTAAAGATCATGAAAAAAGTTTCCAACGAGATTGGGGAGGAGTAGGATATCTAGGGGACCACAATACATTCCAATGGGTCACCAAAATGGTCTGCGGCTAACGGCTAACCAAAAATCCGTTTACAATAGTCGGTGACCGAATACGGGTTGTGGTCGAATCGGTCAAAACGACCTAATGTAAATGAGCCATAACATTGTCTGTATATGTAGAGCACCTAGTAGCGTATAAAATGTATCCTAATGACTTTCTTGTAGTCATTACTCTAACAGTATTCCTCGAAAGAGAGAGATTGATTCCACGAAAGCGAAATCACGTGCAAGCAAGCAATAATACATTTATGATCGTTGTATTTATTCAGGTAAAATAATGTTTTCCAAAAGGTTGAATGGGAATAGAATATAAATGAATAAGGGAAGCCGATTCTTACCTTTTAATGTATGACCTTATGTATTTATTTATGAAATTGCTGTTATTTTATGAACACGTTGAATCAAATGTAATTTTAGGATTAAAAGGTCCATGCAGGGCTGCCTAAAATACAAAACCTGCTTTCCGTGAGTGCGTAAGTTACAGTTTGGTGTTGCTTCGCCGAACTTTACTTGAACCTGCTTTTATGGGTACAAAGTATGGTTTTTATAACTCCTTGATCTATCTTACACCGAAAATTTTACATTTAACTTTTTAATTGTAATTACTAAACTAGTTTTGTACTAACCAAAGTTTACCAATCACTATTTTGTTGTTAGTTCAAAAAAAGTTCGGTAGTACCAATATTTTTTTGAGTTAGATGCTGTTATTAAAATGAGTTGCTCTAAAACCCCTAAACCACCTCTAAGCCCTTCTGTTGATAGTAAATAGGGCCCTTTTAGGTATGCATCAAAAAAGCCTTTTGAAGGTATTTAAGATGAAGAAAACACAATAATTTGATCAAAAACAGCAGTGCTTTTGTAAAACGAGTATTATAATCGACTATGGTGACGTGTGCTACTTTGACCTAAACGCGGTATTCCTGGATAAGCTGGATAGGCTTTTAAACAACTGAATCCGGTTCATATTCAACCTCCGAAAATATGACCATGTGTCGAGCTGCAGAACTGAACTCAAATGGATGCCCATTCGGCAGAGAAGAAATTTTCGCGCCTTGACTGCGCTTTTCTCTCTACTCACCTCCACACCTCCTTCTTATCTCATATCTCAATTTCAATATCTATGTACTTCACACGCTAAGAATCTGCGTTCATCTAACAATCTTCTCTTGCTCTGTCCTTCTCATACTTCTGATTTTGTTCATTCTTCCTTTCATATTCAATCAATTCTTCTCTGGAATACGCTTCCTCTCGATATCAGGACGGCGACTAGTCGGTATGCATTTAAGCGGAAGTTGCGGCATTATTTTCTAAACGAATAGCAGAGTCGTCTCAATATGCGCCTTTCTATTAATTTATATATATATATATATATATATTATTTTATATATAGTATTTATTATAGTACATATTTAAGTATGTTTATTTTAACTATATACTTTTGTACTAATTTTGTGTTGATATTATTATTATTTCATTTTTATGCACCTGCCATGCTATCTCTTCACCACCCGTGGTTGACTGGTAGAGAATGCCTCAGGCATTAAGTCCGCCTATGTACGTTTATGTTGCATGAAGTTTTAATAAATAAATAAATAAATAATAGCCCTATCGGTAGGTACGATTTGTTATCTATAAAAATATGCAAATTTCACTCAAAAATCTGAATATAATCTAATTATAACATTAACTAGACATGCGAGACCACTTACCTTTTTATTTGATTAAAAGCCGAATGTCTTGAAATTAACAGGTCAACCTAATTAGATACTCATCCCTTAATATGAGGACGAACCTACAAGATCGAACTAATAAACTGATCAAATCGACTACCGGTACATCGAAGTGTTGAAGTGTTTGTACAAAAACGCCACCATGTCGGTTCGACTTCAGGATCAGACCTCGGAACCTATCCTTCTGCAGCGAGGTGTGAGACAGGGAGACATCATATCTCCGAAATTGTTCACCGCTGCACTGGAGGATGTCTTCAAGTTTCTGGACTGGAGAGGGCTAGGCATCAACGTCAATGGAGAGTACATCACTCACTTTCGGTTTTTCGACGATAAAGTGGTCATGGCTGAGACCTTGGAGGCCAATAGTACAATTCTCTATAAGGTCAACCGTCGAATCCGAATCGGCTGGGCAGCGTTCGGGAAGTTGCGCGGTATCTTCTCTTCCAAATTACCACAGTTTTTCAAGACGAAAGTCTATGACTAGTGTGTGTTGTCAGTGCTAACCTATGGCTCTGAGACGTGGTCGCTCACAATAGGCCTCATCAGAAAGCTTACAGTCACCCAAAGGGCAACGAAGAGGGCTATGCTCGGCGTTTCCTTCCGTGAATTAATCAGAAATGAAGAGATCCGCAAGAGAACCAGGGTTACTTACATAGCCCGAAGAATTGCCAAACTTAAGTGGTAATGGGCAGGGCACATTGCGGAAGACGTTGCGTTGGAAGGCCTCCCTCCAGTGGACCGATGACCTGGTGAAAGTTGTGGGGATCCGCTGGATGCGGGACGTACGGGACCGGTCAATGTGGTGACGCTTGGGGGTGGCCCTTGTCCAACAGTGGACGTCTTTTGGCTGATATGATGATGATGATGACTCAATGTTGCTCAAAGTAGTCATAATCCCGTATTCATTCAAAGTTTCACAAACAGCAGTGCTTTTGGAAAACGAGTAATAAAATGGACCTAGCTAAGCAAATTTTTAATCTAGGTACTATTAATAATATATTTATAATAATATCTACAAATAAAAATGCAAATTTCACTTTAACATCTCGAGACGATCTAATTATAAGTTTATATTAACGAGACACGCGAGACCACTCTTATCTTTTTATTTTATTAAAAGCCGAATGTCTTGGCATTGACAGGTCAACCTAATTAGATACTTATCCCTATGTAAGAGGACGATCCAACAAGATTATGAAGGAGCACTCAATGTTGCTCAAAGTCGGTCATAATTTCGTGTTCACTCATCATACCTATAATAATATGGTCCTCGAAATTACTTCAAACATCACACAGTAATCAACTAATAATTCTAAAGATCTTGTTCAATCAATCTGCCTTGGCTTTTCCCAACTGCATTAGAGTCGACTGTCAGTCTAACTGAATGCAGCTGAGCACCAGTAATTTACATGGAGCGACTGCCTATTTAACCTCCACAACCCAGTAACTGAGTAGCACGATAACCCCTTGGCAAGACTGATGTCAGATTTTCTGGCTTCTGACGACTGTCAAACGGATAGTAACGACTGTCAAAGACCTACAAATGATAGCCGGGACCAATTTAACGGCTTAACGTGCTTCCGAGGCTTGGAGGAATCTCGGTATGCAATGAATGGTCACCCATCTATGCAATTACTTCGCCAAATGTTGCTTAACCACGATGATCAAACCGTATGGCTGTTATTATTTAGCCACGAGCTCCTCTTATGTTCGCTCAAGCTATAATGGTTCAAACATTTTCGAATTCTTGAACAATAATTCCAAATATCGAATAACAGAGTAAAAATTTCATTACTGTCCACTGGGTGTTAGCACTTTGATCTTGGATAATAGATTTTCGAATGCGGTTTTGTGGTTTGGCTTTCGTTTACTAAGTTTAAAGATTTTTGTGACGTTTAATGAATTTTCTGTTCCTTCGTTCAAAAACATTGCGAATTTTTTACATTTAGATTTGGTCTGATTGGTCTTTTCGATTTATTAATTAATTTTTTCAACTGTATTTAAGTACTGTAATGAGATTTTTAACTTCATCAACGTAATTAGCTTTAACTACATTTTCATATTTTTTTTAAGTTACTCACAATGTTCACTTTCCTTAAATTTCGTGGCACGTGATACTATTGCAGTTTTAAAATCAGAGCCAGAGTCCAACTTCGAAATCCCTAAATACAATATGATTTCAACTGTTGGCAGAAGCTTCAACAATTGTGCCAGCATTCTGCGAGCAATGCTTTACGTGACCAGAAACTGTTAACTTATTTAGCAAATAGCCATCGGTTGTACAATTAAACCAATTCTACCTGTCGGCAAAGGCGTGACTATCGGACGCCTTCAATAATTAAGATATTGTTGCAGGAAATTCTGGGCGGAATATCGTTATGGCTTTGGAAGGTAATTAAGCTCGGTGGTCGGTCTATAGCTATGTGCAGAGACTCAGTGGAATAATTTACGATCACACATACCGGTCATGCTTATGAAATAATGAAGCTAAATGAGACAGTAGTCAAACGCTTATATTTTTTTTATTTTAATCGTTAAGGCAATTATGGTATATATGTACCACAGAACAGAAATAAATAAAAAAACCGGCCAACTGCGTGTCGGGCCACGCGCAGTAATAGGGTTCCGAAGTTGCATAATAATGCGGACTAAAAAGAGGGTTTTGTTGTTGTTACATGAACATTAGAACGGTTTCAGCGGCTCACAAAGTCTAAAAACGGGCCCACATAGCATGATGTTTTTTTTTAGTCTATATTCTCGCGTTTGACCACTATCTCGCCTGATGGTAAGCGATGATGTGGTCTACGGTGAATTACGATTGCCTAGATGTAATCTATTCACTCTTGACTTAAACTAAATAAGGACTAACTGGTAACTTAAGAAGGAGTTATAAAATCCAACTTCGCAACTGAAGTTAGAAAAATATTATCTATTTGAGTACCACCGCGGGTGCGAATTGCGAAAGGAGCCGATACGAGCGCGCGTTAGAGCCACGGGGAATGGTAGTAAGTGGTTCGTTCCTGGAACCTTGCGTGAACGCTCCTTGTTTATTTCTCTTTCGGCATTAGAAAAAAATCGTATGTATTCACCTCTAATCTGCGGTATTCAATATTTCATTCTGGAAATTTTTACGCTACTCAGTGATGAAGACGGGTCGAATATTGACTTTATAGACGGATATCGACAAAAGAAAATAAGTAATCTGCTTGGAAATCGAGTCTAATTTGACTTTACTTTTACGTTTTAATTACAAAATGTCGAAAATACTTCTGCACTAACACAAAATAGACTCCACCGCGCGCATGCGCCGTATGAACTACGGACTGGTATTGCCAACGACTCCGGCCACTCCAACGCGTTTTTCGAGCCTAAACATTATTAATTTAGAAATCATTATTACTAAGGATGTTGTGATTTTATTTTTGTGTATTTTTACATGGTTCATAAGCATATATTTACTATCTGTGTTACACAGCTAACAACGTTATTTAAGTAATTTTTCAATGGCATTTGTACAAAATTTTTACTGTGCCAAGTACATTTTATAAGTTGGTCGACTATTACTCGTAAACTTGTAAAGCCTGTTATGATTTCATTTTTGTATATTTTTACATGGTTCGTAAGCATTATATTTACTCTGTTTTACACAGCTATCAACTTTATTTAAGTAATTTTTCAATGGCATTTGTACAAAATTTTTACTGTTCCAAGTACATTTCATAAGTTGGTCGACTATTACTCGTAAACTTGTAAAGCCTTGTTATCCGTGATAATTTTCCTTTTAATTTCGTTATATTTACTACTGCCGTGATTTTTTTCAAATAGCCAAGAGCAACCATTTCGCTGGCAGGGCGGGGGGGGGGGACACTTGACTCTAACATAAATTTGCAGCTTAAAGATTAATTTTACGCAAACGAATCTCTGAATCGAAAAATGGTTTTAACAAACCCATAATATTTTTGAAAGGCCTATCCATCGATACCCCACACTATGGGATAAATGAGAAAAATAATACATCCCCACTTTACGTCTATGGCAGGTACCCGAAAAAAATATATTTTTCATGATTTTATGTTACCACTTTGTCGGAATTATTAATATGTATATACATGGAAAATTATAGCTTTCTAGTACTTAGATTTTCTGAGCTAAGCTGCGGACGGACAGACGGACAGAGCGAAACTATAAGGGTTCCTTGTTGACTTCGGAACCCTAAAAACGGCTTCTACAGACCCTAACCATAGAACAGATAAAACGCCTTGCAGATTTGTACCCATAGCCATTTATCAAATCCACGTAACGAATTCTCGGAAAATATATTATCATTCCATGAGAAAATAACAAAGGCAAGAAAAACAATATTCAAACTTAGCCTTTAACCCACAAAACAATTCACTTTCACAAACACAAAATTCAATACATCTAATACGAAGGAAGAAAACTTGAAAACTCATCAATAGAACAAAACGCTATTCCCAAAGTAATCTTAAGTTACCGTAAACGACATGGAAGCGGGCCCAAGGTTGGGACAAATTACCACGAAGTCAATAAATAAAATCGAAGTTAAAGAACTCATTCTGAAATTCTGATGGACGAAGCTGAAGCTGGAATATAATTGATGGCTTAATTGTGTAATGGACGTAGTAATGACCGAAATGAGGTCGGGGAAATTCATTCTGAAATAAGCTACTGGATTGCTAGTGAAGTAAATTACGGACACAAGGAAACTTTCACGATTGTTCCTGAAATGAATACAGGATGACATTTAAATTGGATTTTTTAGGGACTAAAATAGCTGATAAATAAACATGTTTTACAATGAGATACCTTAACCGGATGAATGCCGTTATTACCGTAACAATTAAAAAGCCATTGTATCTCACGTGGATCTACGCGTATTCAAGGGGTTAAAGGTAACAAAGTTAGTAGTGTATTTATGTTCACTTAAAACTCAACAATACTAAGATAAAAGCTGTTTTTTATGCCTTGGAGTCGTCAGTGTCAACTATTGGATTAGTCCCGTAACAAAATTTGTTTATAGACATAAGTACGTTCATCTCCTGAAAGATTTTCAAATGAGTTAAATGTCACTCTGTTCATACATAATAATGTAAGTTTCATATTATATTCAAACAAATGCGAGATTGAAAACAAAATTTCGTGTAATATGACGTTAACATAATTAGGCCAGGAATCTGTCAAAAGTCACTTCCACTTTTTAATCAATACTGCTACAACAGACACCCTTACACGATTCAAAGTAGGGAATTTTACTGAAGCAGTTCATTGTTAAGTTGAGGATACAATGGTCTTGCGGTAACACTGACTAATTGAGAGACCCAAACATTAGTCTTCTGCCGTTAATGAAATGAAAGGGTTAGTGTCGTTTACTACAGTAGATTTTGAACTCAACTGTTTGAAAGACACATTAGAGGTACTTGTCAGTTTAACGGCTTTGGGTTCGAAAAGTGTGAAACTTTATTTACTCTCTTTGATGTCATAGTTTAGGGAAGCTAATAATAATAATATACACGCTTGTATAAATACAAAAAAATACCAGCCAAGTGTGAGTCGGAGTCACGCATCGAGGGCTCCGTATAAACAGCTACATTCACCAAAATAATAAGAACATTACTGACGTTCATTAACAATATAACCACCAAACGTTGCTCTAACGAAGGGACAAAATTAACTTTTGTCCCCATACATCAATATAGGTCGCAGTCAGTTTACCAACTGTAAATAAGTTAATAACCTTTTTATTATCTAAGTACAAAATTTACAATTTTCAGATTTTTTCTGCTGTAAGACATTGCTTCTTGCCAATTTTCATGATTCTAGCTCAACGGTTCCCTTTAGATTTTGGTTTCCTTAAGTTTCCTCAAACAAGGGACATAAATAGCTATATCTTTTGATCGCGTGGATTTAGATATTAATTTTTTTCACAGCTGCAAGGGATTACAGACTTGGGTATATCATATTAATTTCAACTTAATATTGCCAGGCGTTCCAGAGAAAAAGTTCTAAACACACGGATGGACAGACAGGCAGACAACGAAGTGATTCTATAAGGGTTATTTTTTCCTTTTGAGGAATGGAACCCTAAAAAGAATGGTGATGAAAATATTTATCATTTAAAAAATTGTGCTCCACACTGTCTATAGAAAAAGTTCCCAAAACACTGCAGGAATGCCACGTTGAATCGTGTTGTTCTTTAAAATAACTTGATTGTTAATTAATATTATGATACTTTTGAAAAGGAATTCAGGAATTCGGTATATAGTTATAATTACTACTGATTGATTCTCAGAAATGCGATCAAAGATTGGGAAATTCTGTTATACACATAGGAATAGAGTTTTGAATGGCAATCGTCCTTTGCTTAACGTGATTCGTATTGACTCCTCATTTCGGCTTCGATCGACCATCGCAATCTCCGTTCACCTCTGACCGGTGATTGCAAATTCCATTTGACGCTAACGCAAACCTACGATCAATTTTGATTATTGCTGAGGTGTACATGAACCAGAATCGAAACGATGTGTTGGAATTCACGCAGAATACCCTAGCAAAGGGAATCCTGAAGCAAGTTTAGTCTCTTTATCCAACTTACACTTGGAAATTTGGGCGTCAAGAAATTAAAAAAGAGACTAGTAAACAATTAAGAATTGTTTATTATGTACATACGTATTTGGATTTAGTATGTTTTTAGCTACAATATTATTTTAACAGTAAACACAGCACTAAAATCGTGAGTAACAGTCAAAGACAAAGCGTATACTGTCAAATAACCTGTTTAACTTAGACAAACAAAGAAGCAACATCAATTGTCTTGGGCTCCTCTCCGAATTCAAAATCACTATTCAACCCGCGCTCTTCCCTAGATAAATTAAGCGAGCTAATCCAATCTGGTGTATCAACAGCGTTACTTTCAACGTTCTCCCTAAACGTAATAATTTATTGAGGTAATTTCGTCACAGTTTGATAATTTCCCATTTTTATGGGAGAAACCCCTATAAAATTTATGCCGTCGTAATACTGGGTATTCTCGCGTCGCGATCCTATAATTGATACGTTGCCGTTTAGGCACATCCCACCCAGCAATAAAGGGAAGTGATACGTAAAGTTTTTTCGGCGACACCAGCCAGTGGGCTGCCTAATTGTTTACTTCTTATCTAGAAGTTTTCCAGTCAATAAGTTGGATCGTATAAACACATAAAATATAGTCATCGTAAAGACACATAAAGGACGATTATCTCCAAAAGATGTAGGTTGAATATTCTTTTCTGAATATTTGATAAAGAAAAGAATTTTGTTAGAAGTCGGAAATTATTATTGTAACCTTCTCGTTTGTAACGATGAAAGGGATCTTGGGAGGTGGGCGGGAAATATTTTATAGGTAATTTGCCAATTATGATTCTGCTGGTGTGACAGTGGGCGCGTTTATTCTTTATGGTCGCAGCCACTTTAGATCTCGAGTACTTAAGCTATAATGTGGATGACTGGATAAGTATAATTTAAAAAAATACAGGTTAAAATATCATCATCGATTTACGTCTGGCGTTTGATCAATAAAAAGTTGAAATTTACAAATTGATATCTAGATAATATATCGGAGATCACACAATATTTAAATAAAATACAATACAGAATACGATAAAAAATTATAAACATAAAGATTACGACGAATTGAGAAGCTCTTCCTTTTTTTGAAGTCGGTTAAAAATAAATAATATCTTCTTTAATAATAATCAAAACTGAATAATAATCAAGACATGAATTAATTCACATACCTAGATGACCTCCTTCTACCATCAACAATTGCTATATTCCAACTAAACAACTAATTACAACAAGATTTAGGAGAAGTTGCTAGTTGAGTTGGATTGTAACTCATTCATGCGTCAGCTTAATTTGTAAATGTTCGTCAATATTCCTTGTGTACCTAATACTGAATTATTTGTTCCGTCGAATTTACCTCAATGTCACAGCGGAAATCGAGTTGATTGAGTTTGGTTTTAGTTAATGGTTTGTTATTGTTCAAGACGGGTCTATTGTTTTTGATTATTATAACGTGAATGTCCTTTTTGTGAGCTCTTTTATTATATTGAGGAAATGGGATGTTGGATTCTTCAATAACTTTTAGTAGTAAACGTTTCCGGGCTCATATTATGATACGTTTTGCTCTCAAAACATTATATCATTTTCAGAAAAGAAATTAAATATGCATAAATACTCATTCTTCTACTTAAGGTGTGATTGGAAAATAAAATTTAAAACAAGCTTCTGCCAGTGTCTTTGCCCGTATGAGTAATTCTTTTGTATCCCAAGGAAACATTGTACCGGGATAAAAGTAGCCTAATATAAAACGGTAGTATAGGTGACAGGATGTGAAGAAAGACGTAGAAGTCTCTACATAGGCCATTGTCTTCGGAGCGATGCCACACAAAACCTAAAGATTGGAGCCATCCGATAATCACCATCTGTGGAGGCTGTCTTTACTGCTGCCGAACCGAGTAGGTATCAATTATTTTCTAAACAATAAAAGAGATAATTTTAATAACATTGAATTTCCCTTCTAAGACAGTCAGAATTAAATCACGTATCCCAACAATAAATCGTATCTCAAGTAAATATAAAGGACCATCCTAAACATTACTTACCCGAGACAACAGTCACTAATAAAAACCCAAACGTAGTACGAACTCCAAAATAAATCTCAATTCAGTTAATTCGCATCGTCGCATGTAAAAGGCGAGTCACGTAGGGCAATTGATAAAGGGTGCAGGGCACAATTCCGCGTCAGTCTGACACTGAGACCTCTCACAAAGTGAATGCGTGGCACAGTGTTTTATAGACCCAAAAAAAGTGACATCGGCTTTTTATTGGCTATTTCTACTTAATAGTTCATTACAAATGCACGAGTAGAACTCCCATGTGCCAATTTTGAATAACTGATTTTTAAAAAAATCGCAAAGTTTTTGTGACCTTTAAGGTCAAAAGAACAAAAACAAATCGTATAAAAAGAACTGTAAACAATTGAATTTTGTTCGTATTGCAGTTTTATTAAGCAAGTCAAGGAGAAAATTATGCCGTGTTTAAATAATCAAAAACGATAATAGAACTCGCAAAAAAATATGTTTTACCGAAATCAGTATTTATTTTATTATTCATATTCTAGCTCGAAGTAGAACCTCTGTCTGGTACAAACAGATTCCTTATACTAAGGTTTATCATCCATAAAAATATTACTTGCAACTTGGGCCTAGGTTTTGAGAAAATGATTTTCAAAAATATGTGTTAGGGTTGTCTCTATTTTGACCATTTGTGATGATTAGTTTTTATCACATAAAATCAGCAGGTCTTTTATCTTCTATAATGGTATAATTCTAACAATTGATTTTAAAACACTTTAACGTGAAATTGTACACAAAATATATAACCAACGAAGTAAATTTAATTGAATAATAATCAAGTAATTCTAATTCCCACTTTTTCCGATGGCAACACGATATAAATCTCACTAAAACTAATTATAGTTATATAGTATTAATAAAGGCTTATTTTATTTTTATTTTATTCCATTTAATACACGCAATTATTTTATTTAATCAAATGATGGCAGAGATTTCTCTTTTGACAACTGTCCCTATAGTCCCGTGACTCTAGCTTCATTTTTGCTGACAATTCAAAATTAACTTTTATACGAGTCAAAATAAAAATGTATAATTGTTTTTATTTCAACTAATCCAAATTGTAATAAAAATATTTTGAGTTTTTGATTTTGACTCATACAAAAGTTGCTTCAGCGATGTAGGATCGAACCAATTTTGATGTACCTAGGCTATAGGCTTGTGGAAGACATGTTACCTACTCGTATAATGACATTCTCTGCGACGAGAAACACTAAAAACAAAATTTAACTCTAGTAAAATCGATTCCTGTCTATCTATAAACACAGGAGTCCCCGCGATTACCTTCTACTTAACCTATCTGTGTTATCATGGGTGTTGTTGTTTACGATTCAATAGACTATATCTGCAACGTGCACTTTGATCGATAAGTCATAAATACTTTTAAACTAAATTATAATTAACTTTAGTTGATTATAAAACGCCAATATTAATTGACCTTTGTGACACCCCTAAAATTGGAATTTTGACCTCGGTACATAAAAATCAATTTCTCGAAACCTAGGCCCAAGTTAAAAGTAATATTTTTATGGGTGATAAACCTTAGTAAAAGCAATCTATTTGTACCAGACAGAGGTTCTACTTCGAGCTAGAATATGAATAAAATAATAAATAGTGATTTCGGTAAAACATTTTTTTTCTTGTGTTCTATTATTGTTTTTGATTACATAATTACGGGATAATTTTCTCCTTAAGTTGCTTAATAAACCTGCAATATGAATAAAGCTCAATTATGTACAGTTTATTTTTTACGATTTTTTTTTGTTTTTTTGGGCTTCAAGGTTACGAAAACTTTACGATTTTTTAAAAAATCAACGACACAAAATTGACACATGGGAGTTCTACTCGTGCATTTGTAATAAACTATTAAGTAGAAATAGCCAATAAAAAGCCGATGTCACTTTTTTTGGGTCTATAAAACACTGTGCGTGGTGACTAGAGCAAGCGCGGTGGCGATAGCGATTAGGTACCTAGTGGATCACGTGTTATTTGTATTACCCGTTTTCACTTATATCTAAGTAAACAACACTCTAGTGAGGTAACTGCTAACAATCACTATCATAGAGTGGTTACTTGAATATTTGGTGGCAACTCATAAGCATTAAAATCTATATTTTAGGACCCGCTGTTGTAGATTACCATATTCTGATAATATTGTTAGAAATCTGTTGCTAAGCAACGCGTAAAAGTGGTCTTAGCATTAAAATAAAAGAGAATCGGTGTGATAGTTTTCGTCACCAGTGGCTGCTGAAAACGGACATTCGTGTCTTAATGCAGTAAACTCATGCTATAGTTACTACATTCATATCAACGCAAATATCAGTTTCATTCAATATTCCCTGTTTAATACTACTCGCTCGTCTCAACACCCGCATAAGCTCCTCAACCTGGGCAAAGCCAAACTCTGTAACATTCGACATGAGCCCCACTTGGATGAATGTCAATTTTCTGAGAGAGTGACTTGTGTATGAAGAGATGGAGATGGAAATATAGTAAGAGATATTGTTAAAAGTGTGTGTTTGTAGTGGAGCAAGATTAAAATTTATGGTACGGTTATCATCATGAGTTTTGACATAACTAGTGTTATTGCATCTCAAGACTAAAGAGAGGCAGCAGCAGTCTGGTAGCGGCTGGATGAGAGCTGCCAAAAATCGAGTCAAATGGCGTGCGATTGGAGAGACCTATGTCCAGCACTGGACTGCTATAAGCTGATGTTGATGATGATAAAAGAAGAGCAGAGAAGAGTAGTTGCCGGTTGCTACTAGGATAAAGAAATATTATTATTTTATTTAAATAAAACAATATTCGATACAAAAAATATGTAATAGATATAAAAAATATCAAACACGTGTCCATTAATATTTTAGGTCGATGACATGCAAAAGTATGTTTTAGTAACAGAGAGAGAATGAATAAAATATAGGTAGGACAGACCGGGTAGCGACGATACATGATCACAGAAAACAATTCGAATCGTCCTTGATATCAAACGCAAACATTACAGACTTCAAATAAATTGGAAAACATTAAAATAAATTCAAACAATATATTGAACAAAGCAAAAATATGAAACTGACTCCCACAAGAACCGTTTGTAATAAACCGATACAAACATTGAAGCGAAACTGTATTAGGATTTTATTTGTTTATTCATATTTTTAGCGAAGTTGAGAATCAAGTGTGTGAATACGAAAATGCTTTTTTAGAACTGAATATTTTTCATAGTCAATATTGAAATTCAACGTTATCATTTACCTAGCCCTTATCACAACTTTGCGATTTATTTTGAAGTAACCTTCCAGCCAGCTTTTAGCCAGATACAGCTTAATACCAATATTATACTTGGAAAGATTGTTCATTTGATAAACACAAACCAGCAACCAGGATACCAATATACTGGTGCATCTTACGACCGTTAAAATAAATAAAAGAGGTTTTGTAATTGTTTTTTTGTGCCTGGCTGGAGGCTCTAGTTTAGTTTCCACAGGAAAGCCCAATTAAACAGTAGGTAAATCTTTTGATTTAACTGTGAAACGCCGCCTAATGCCTAATAAATATATACATTATCCATGGCTTTGTAAACCAAATGGCTTAGTAGTGTTACAATGATAATATGATATATTTACAATGCCCTTAGCTTGGTACTGAGCAAGGAATAAATTAACGTGAACGACCTCCGAGGCACCAGCTACTATGTTATAAATTCTGAACATCCGTTCCTATATTGCAGAAGCAGAACTTTTTAATGGTTGTCCATATATTTTCTCTTTAACAGGCAATGGGATTGTACGTGTTTCCTCATTTTGAGTTTTAACCTTATCAACATCGCGATAGGGTTCGATATCAGTTGTAAAATTAGTATCTTTTTAGAAGTGGTAATTAACTGTGTTAGTGCATCCGAATTCCGATATAACATTTATTGAAACGAGTTGCTCAGGTTGTAGAGCAATTACAGTTGTTTTGCTTGCGAAGACAATTTTATTGGTTAGTACAGTCTTTTATGGATTCTAGTATTTATTGGAGCGCAGTGTTAGTTTGCTTTGTTTGCTTGGTCTTGTAAATTATCTTACCAATGTTGTTAAAAATCAAACTGCTGAAATGAGACTTAACTTTTTATTTTATTTTAGAAGTAGAATTTTTGTCGAAAGAACGAGAGAATTTTCTGATTATGAGCCTATCCTGTGATCTTGACTCGGGTCAAGACCCCCCGGGTCGAGACCCTATTAATAACTAACCCGGTCAATGTAGTGGCGCTGGGGGACGCCTATGTTCAGCAGTGGACGCCTTTCAGCTTATATGATGATGATGATGAGCCTACCATAAAAACCGTTAAGGTAGGTTTCGGTTCTTAGAGACCGGGACGCACGACCGCGACCCGCGACGCACTGCTTAGTATGGATTTATATGGAGTACTAAACAAATCCGGCGACCGCGTCGCGCGATTGGTGGTCGTGGCTAAAGAGCGGCGTGGCGACCGGGAACCGGTCGCATCTGAGGCAGTGCCATCAGTGTCAACACATCAAAATACAATATTTTCTGAAAATTTCTTAGATTATTAAATCTATATGACTTTTTATGAGTATTTGAAAGCAACCCTCATTCTCACATGATGTGAAAATTGCACATGGGTGTCGCGGTTAGACCCATCTTTATGAGCATGTCGTTGGTTCCAAAATGGCCAGTAACGGCCTCAAGCATGCAGTGGTATTAGACAGCCAATGTGTTTGTTGTCTGTGATCTGAAAACTCTCTGAATGTGGTTTTTTCGAGACACGTCGAAATACCTACTCATGGTTCTGAACCCACAAAATCATTTGCTAAGCCCTATCTTGCAAGTTCATCTATCATTTCGTTACCATGGATTCCTTTATGCCCAGGCACCCACATCAGTCTTATTATGTTATGCTTGCCAAACCTGTTTAGGATTTGGATAGCATCCAGAACAAGTTTGAAGTCAACTTTATAGGTTCCATGGTATTTTTTGCAGCCTGACTGCCACTAAGAATATATATGGATTTGCCTCTGGTTCCTCTATCTATATTCTCTTGAGCACAGGTTATTATGGCATATGTTTCTACTTGGAATACAGTTGCCATCTTCCTTAGGAGTTTGCTACATTTGTAACCTTTTGCGTATATGCCCGCCCCTGTACCTGATTCCATTTTGGATCCATCAGTGTACCACACAAGACTATCTTGTTCTGGTGGATCAAGTACCTTCGTAGTAGTCCTGTTTATATTCACATACATAATAACTAATCCTTCCGACAAATTGTCACGCAGTTTGGCAGGTATATGATATAAGTACAAATGATTGGTACATGTTTTTTTTTTACTCCCGCATCTTTCGCATGCATGTAGGCAGAAATTACAGAACTCCACCTATGATACATTTTTACTGCTTTTGCTTCATTTAACCGTTCAACCGATCAGGCGTCCGCGGCATGTGTTGCTTATCGTTGAAGATCGACCTGGGCAAAGTATTATTACGCCACTATTGCCGCGAGTCCCCAGCGTAGCTATAAAACCCATTTCCTTAATCAAAGCATTTTAAATAGTCGTTCAAAATGAAAGTAAAACTGGTAACACTCGAGCTCCATTATAATGTAGAACGTTGAAAAGAAACTCTCGATGCAGAGTGAATTATGGTGTCATGTTGCACTAACTCGAGTGAAATGTTCCGACTAAAGTTTTATAGACTGTTAAACGTTTGGAGTACATTTCCTTAGTTTATATTAAAAAAAAAACTAGTTTTTTTAATATACAAAAAATTGTAATCATTAGACATACATCCTGTTAGATATTTCCTTCACTCGACTGAACCACAAACTCGAGCGTTACCAAATCTTAATTCATAAGGTGCGAGTTTACCGCGCGACCGCGAAGTGAGACCGGCTAGCGGTCTTAAGTCGCGCGTCGCTGTCTCGCGTCCGTTCTCACTTCCATACAAAGCCTGGACAAGTAGTGTCGCGCATCGCCTGCCTTGGTCGCGTGTGCTAACAAGCCAGTGAGGGTGTGCCCCAAGCACCCGCCAAGTCCCATAAGGACACGGCAGTCATTGGAGTCGGGAGCGGGATCAGTTGGCCTTGGTAGATAGCCTAGTCAACCCCCGCTTCGTCCCACAGCTTACACCTGGCACGGTCGGGTGTTTTCTATCCCGACGTACCAGACTTTTGGTACACAGTGGTGGGTGGCCCACCTTCGGTGGGTTTACCGGTACCTTAGGGCCCTGCCACCCAATAAGATTGGTGGCAGGTAAACAAGCTTAGGGCTCACCAGATACTCACCTCCCAGTCTAACCCGACTGGGAGTGTAGGATTGCACACATCCCCGGGCCTGTCCACCCGGGGAATATCTCACTCCCTTTTCCCTCACTTGCACTAGCTCTATCAACAGCGACAGGATGCATCCTGTCGAAGCGTTGATAGAGCTCGTCAAGGACGCGTTGTCGGACGATCCCAGTCCGGTCAGCGTGAATAAGCAAAGGCTTAATTTCATCCTCCATAAGCTTGCTACATGCCCCCCCCTCCTCCCATACCCGCCCCGGAGCCCATGCCCATCGGCAACCCGGCGCCCGCCCCCGTTTCGGCGCTTGCGCCCACTAAACCCCCAACTCTCAAATTTCCGATTAATTTCTCGGAAAATCCTGCCTCCCCGAACGTTGACAGTCCACTCGTTGACGAACCCATGTCCGGTGATGATGATCATAAGGATGATTCCGATGATTATGAAACTACTGACGACGCCTCCGCCGATTCCTCCTCAGAAAGCTGTCAAGCTACCTCTGAGGGGAAGAGGAAGAGGAAGAAGGGCAAGTCCCACCCCAAAGCCACCAAGCCCAAAAAGGTCGCTTCGACCAACCCTCCAACTCTGCCGTCCACCTCCTCCTCCGACGTGCAGCCCACCCCTGTCACCGCTTCCCAGCGGTCTAGGCGCTCAGATCGCTCCCCAGCCCCCAGGAGTCGCTCCCGTAGTCCCCTAACTCAGGCCGACGCTTCCCCAATGTCGAGCCGCGACCCCAGCCCTGCTGCTATTCCCAAAAAGCAGAAATGCCCTCCTATCTTCCTCCACGATAAGGCCAAGTGGACGGAAGTTTCTAAAATTTGCGATGAACGCAAAATCAAGTTTCTTAGTGCCACCGCTTGCCAGGTAGGCATTAAAATCCTACTGCCGACCCCTACTGATTTCAGGAACCTTACCAGGCTCCTAAAAACCTTGAGGATAGAGTTCCATACGTATTCTCTCCCATCGGAAGCGCCCACCCGTGTGGTTATCCGGCGCATTCCGAAGGAAATCCCAGTCGATGAGATTTATGCGGATCTTGCCGCACAAAAAGTCCCTGTCATTGCCGTCCACCGCATGCGTAAAGCAAGAGGTGGACAGGAATACGATATGGTAATGGTCGAGTGCGACCCTACCGAGTCCTATGCCCCTATTTTCAAAATCAAGACTCTCTGCTCCCTTTCAGGGTTCTCTATCGAGAAACCTTACCGTCCCTTTGTCGTTGGTCAGTGTCACAACTGCCAACAATATGGCCATAGCCAAAAACACTGTTTTGTCCGCCCCAGGTGCGTTAAGTGCCGAGGGGATCACGGCACAAAAGAGTGCACCCGTCCCAAAAACCCTGCCGAATGCACGGAGCCTCCCAGCTGCGTGCTATGTGACCAAGTCGGTCACACGGCAAACTACAAGGGTTGTCCTAAAGCCCCCAAAGTTGCGCCTAGATTGGCCAAAATCCATGCTGAGCGTCAAGCACGCCAAGCTCCCTCGACTAAACCCCCTCCCCGGCTAGCCCCTCAGAGGGCTTCGCCATGGGGCAAGCTCAACCACCAAAATTTGGCTCCCCAGACAGTCCAACAGCTTCCAGGCTTGATGGATCATCCCATTCCGGCCCCTCAGGCACCCATAGCCCCCATGCCCAGTCAAAGCCAACAGGAGGCTCCCACCTCTGCCGCTGCTAAGAGCCCGTCTCTATCCACGCCCAAACCCAGACGCTGCGTATCTGATACCATCATCAGTGCGTACAAAATCTGGATGACGGACGAGGCCAGATCGCTGGCTGCCGAGATCAATAGGATCGAGGCAGCCGGGGATATGACCCAAGCCCAATCCAATGACCTCTTCAAGAGGTACCCCAATATAACCGAGGAACTAGACAGCCTCGTTTATAGAAACGGTCAATGGGTGCGCATTTAAGTCGCACCTACACCGTTTCTAACCAAGTTTCGCCAATTGAGGCTCACCTCTGACCCCTCACGATCTCTACTCTGCTCCTTAAGAGCCTAGGGAGTAGAATATACAAACGTAGAAATACAAACCGATTCGTCAGTCCTCGCCGCCGAGGCTCGTCGCGTATCCCTTCAATTAAAATCTTGCCAGCCCGCGTAGCTGAGCATTAGTTAAATTATTAGATATGAAATGGAGTTTCTTGTCCGTTCTTCTCCACGTAGGCTTATTCCGAACGGATGGTAGAATCACTTGTCAAGATCCAGCTTTTGCTTGTCCCCCCAGCGACGGCCCTGAGCCGAGGTCCGACCCCAACTGGGGTAGCCCTCAGCGTTGTCGCTTAGGTTTAGTAATTTTTTGCCTAGCTGGAGGCTATATAGCTTAGTCTCCGTAGGAAAGTCCGGTTAAGCAGCTACCAGTCATTCTGACTGAGCTGTGAGACGCCCCGCAGAAAAAAAAAAAAAAAAAAAAAAAAAAAAAAAAAATGCCTTGGTCGCGTGTCGCGGGCTCGCGTCACGTTCTCGGAACTCGTACCTTAATATTTATTTTTAAACGAGTTTCAAAAAAGGAGGAGGAGGACTGTTTTATGTATAGTTTGTTTATTTTTGTATATTCATCGATTTCACCGTCATTTATTGATCTGATGATAATATTTTTGTGTATAACACGAGTGAAATATTTCAACTAATGTATTATAGACTGTTAGACGTTTTAAGGACATTATTATCTTTTGCAAACTTGTACAAAGTAAAGTGGCAGTGATTGTTTTTGTCATTCCAAAATAAAAAATTAACATAAAACACAAGTTATAAAAACAATGTCTAAAATCCTTAGTATTCTTAATAATTTATTTCACTCGACTAGAATATTATTCAATTAAATTAAACATGTAATAACAAATTTTAGATGACATGGTATTCTTCAATAACTTTCGCATCGAGAATAGTTTATGTCACCTTCTTTGAATGTTGATTTAGGCTGAGTCAAGTCGAGTCAAGAGAGAGACTAAGAGTAGGTAAATAGTATGTTTACTAACATGACATTTCCATGTCTTCATTGTTGGGTTCCGTAGGATCGAAATCCTGGGATAGTCCTCGTACAAAGACTGGAAGACTGACTACTTCTGACTGCTTTCACGTCTCAGAAGTATCTTCCAGTTCAATGAGAATTTTGCCTGGACAGTCTTCAATAGCCGTGATTATAGAAGAAACTGATTGCGTAATCGAGCGTATTTTGTGATGTAAATCCCTGGACTCGACTTCTTCGCATATATTACCCACGATACAGGGGAAGATCCTATTGAAAGACAGAATGTAAAAAAATTAAACTAGTTGCGGCAAGATGCAGCCAGGCAACCCTGCGATAATCTATTCTACTGTCAAGAATCTTTCATAAAAATCATGTTTCATCAAAAACTAAATACCTACAGATTTTTGTAGTGGGATCTCAGTATATTCCGAGTCATGGACGAATCTCGGTATGTTAAGAGTGTCACCCATCTAAAGACAGACCAAGGCAAGTGTTACTTAACCTTATTAAAAAAGCATATTATAAAATCAAGGACTACGTTGAAGATAAAAATTTTAGCTCCTTCTGCGCATGCGGCTTACCTGGTAACTTATAAACGGTACAAATATGTGGATGTCTCTAACTATTCTCAATCTCATTTCTCTTTTTTTTCTCTTCTTTTAATTGGACTTTTTTACAATGGTTTTCAATCATCTTAATAACCCTTTGCTAAGAATAGTTACAGCACTGATAACTACAATTGTGCCACATGTTTAATTTAGTCTTGTTAAACATTTTTTTTTTTTTTACCTTTATCTTAGATGCTTTTACCGATTGTTTTGTAAATGTGTGAACATTGTAGGCCTTCTAGATTCCTAGATGCTTGATAACATTTGGTAACTTTATATCTCGTTTTACTTTTTATTTTTAGTTTCTAAAGTTTTTTTGTCGGGCCTACGTTCTCCTCCCATATTTAAGTAATGCTGTAACATGGAAATATTGTTCTTCTTCTTTCGTGTCGATTAACTCAAACTCTACAACCTTCAGATTTTGTCCGACCAGTATGTAGCTACTCGGACAGCTCTTTCATTTGCTACGTTCAAATCCCGCAAGGTCCAGGCGGTCGGGCATGAAGGGCAGACAAGGAGGTGGGCCATGTCTTGCGAAGGGGCCCCACACTGACAATGTGTTTTGGATGTGTCTATGATATTCCATTTGGCCAGGTTGCTTTTACATCGGCCAACCTGGGTCCGCAATCGGTTTAGGGATTTCCAGATTGGCCACTGCAGTTCGTTTCCAGGGGGCAGATTTTCTGCCGGAGTGATGAAGTGTGGAGGGGTAGGGCGTGTATGTTTCCATAATTCACATCTCTCGTTTGTTGCGCTGGCTTTCGAGGAGGTCGTATGTCTCAAGAAGCTCTTACGACTCTTCAGGCGCGCAGGTTGGAGTTGATGCTCATATAGGGGGTGCCGACTGTCCCGTTCCTGTTTGTCCTTCTCGATGCGGCTGGCTATTTCGCGACGAACTTCTGGTGGAGCTATACCCGCCAGTGGGTACAGCATCACAAGTGGGGTTGGTTTTAAACACCCAGTTAAGATGCGGCAGGTGTCATTTAGTGCTGTGTCGACTTCTCTAGCGTGAACGGATCGATGCCACACTGGGCATGCGAACTCTCCAGCAGAAAAAGACAGACACAGGCCAGATGTGCGTAGTATTATTAAAATTAAATATTGTAAAAACAAACCATATTTTTAAGAGTTAACCATGGAGTTTCTTGCCAGTTCTTCTCCATAGGAAACGACCAACCCGAACCGTGCGCCTTTTGTCGACGTTTTATAAGTGCCCATGTAGGCCTATGTAAAATAAAAAAAATGTGATAATATCAGAAAAATATAATTTGTGTAGTACTAGTGTTTGCTCGGTTTATTTACTACACTCGACGCTGCCTTCTTCAGCACTATAAACTTTCAGCTTCTCAAAAATACAAACAAACTCGTTCTTTATACTCTTATATAAACACGAAATGATACGTAACAATAAAATTGTGTTAGACGACTGTCACAAAGCTCTCAACGTTGACATCTAAAAGTGAATTACATTGTTCTGCTCTAGAGCTCGTACAGCCCTAGTGTACTACGTAAAGTCAGTACACACTGAAAAAATAAGGACTTCAGAACATTTTTCTTACTAACAACAAAACAGGGTTTTAGTATGTGATAATTAGTTTTGTAATAACTGTTGCCGCGACTTCGTTCGCCTATGTGCTATTCCAGACTATAATCTATCTTTGTGCCAAATGCATCCATATCCTTTCAGCTTTTCTGACGTGATTGAGTAACAAACTTCCATCCATCCTAACTTTTGCATTTATAATATTAGTAGGATTATTTATTAAAGTTTATTTTCTAAAGTTAAAAAATAATTGGTTTAAACTGAAATAGTTTAAGTTGCCCTGCTGCCTGTTCACATGAGGACCTCATGACTGTGTCAACGGACTGCATTGCCGTGGCTGAATTCTAAGCCAAGCAAGAGTTTTAACTAATAACCCTTTCCTTGCAGTCGGGTAAAAAGAGTCTGTATTTGTCGTTGACAAGCTAATTAGAAGAAAACCGAACATTCATTACCTTGTTTATTAGAATACAAACTTTAATAAAATTTTACAAAACTAGTTTAACTGCTACCAAAAAAAAAGTTGGGTTCGCAAGTCCCTATTATTTTTTTCAGTGCAGCTAACTTGTTTGCGGTTCTTAGAATCTAGGCGACCACGACGCAACGAATAATGTAACAAGCAGATGTTTCCCACACTGCAAAGGTGTTTAGAAAACGTTTCAGGTTTAAACTTTCAAGTCTTTAATTACAAAGCGTGGTTTAACAGCAGCCTCAGTTAAGTCTTGTTGTTTGTGGCACTGTGGCGTTAATCTAAGATTATCGTTAATCTACAGTTTGTAGTTGGTTAAGGCAATGTCTTTAGTTTAGCCATGACATAACAATGAATGAATGGTTAGTTTCAATGCTCCTGACTGACAACGGGTTCAATTGCCGTTCGAATCTAAAGATTTGGACTGGACTATATGTAAAAGCCGCACGGAACAATTATTTATATGGCCTATAGACAGTTGTTCCGGCTATGGCGCTTTGTGTATTTACATGTTTGTAAACGCACACAATAAATGATACAAGAAAAACATATAGCGTAGGGCAAAGTTTGAAAACAACTCTAAATGTATTGTATTTAGTTGCACCGTTATTTGTAAAATCTCGACACAATAGTCACAAAATAATTTGTTCATGGTATAAGTCAGGTACCTAGGCAACATTGTAAGTAAACATAATATTGCTTAGCTGGGTTCTTCCTTATACTGCCTGTTTATAGCGCAGGTGGTAGCTACAACGTGACGATATAAAGCTAATAAAGTGCTCATAACGAGACAAGCATAAAGTGTTAATAAAAACCTTGTTATGTTGCACTTTTAACACAGGTTACAATGACGTCTTGATCTCTATAAACGGAGTTCTTAGCATCCTGTTTCACTTGGTCGTAACGAAAATTTGTGCGAATATTACCATTATTATTGAAATAAAGGTAATTTTTCTTTGTCAGTCCTGTTCCACAAGCTGCTATACATTTTGTGCCATGCTTCTCTGTTTTCCATACGAGTGTCAACCTCAGGTTCATACATTTATGATATTTTTCTAATTGCCATCGCAACGCTTTCGTTGATTGATTGTCACTTGAGTGTCTAGAGCCTCTGGCGACGACTACCCCGCGGTCGTCTGACTCATAAGTATGACTGGTTGTATGACTTCTTATTAAAAACTAGAAACAGACATCACTTTTACGGAGTTTTCAGACAACATTCATCATCATTTTCATTTCAGCCGAAAGACGTCCACAGCGGCGAAGCGTCGCCACACTGATCGGTCCTGTGCATTTCGTATCCACTGGACGCCTGCAATCTTGACAAAGTCCTCGCAAAGTCCGCGCGGCGTCGCTCCACCTGGAGCGACGCCTTCCAACGCTACGTCTGCAGGTCAACTCTCTAGAACTTTTCGGCACAAAGGCCATCCGTTCTGCGACCAATGTGTCCTGCCCTCTGCCTCTTAAATTTGACAATTCTATGTCGGTAATCTTGGTTCTCTTGCGGACAAAAACTCACAACAATTCAGAGTTTTTGTGACATCTGACATAGACAGATGCTTCAGCAGATGGATCACCACGAGCCGACCAAACGTCTGTAAGTCCTACAGTCTGTGTGAAATCTCGACAGAGGCAACTCACACGCATGAAACATTAAAAAATGGATGTTGAGACCGTAGCTGCCGCCACTATTTATTTATTTAGTACTTTTAAAAACTACATGAGTGTGCATCGGACTAAAGTTATTAAAAAGAAATGGAGAAAAAGAAGGTGGTGGATGCTGGTTAATACAAATCCGATTAGATATATGGACAGATGCCGGGCGCTCGCGCTAGAAACCTTTGTTGCGTGCCACCAAAACCGACAACAAACGGATTGAAACCAATCGCATCTGCCGACGTTAAATACCTACCACAGATGAGGAAATCACCCCGTCTATACGTCGGCAGACGCATTCGCAGATGCCTCTGCTGATGTTTCTGTCGACCGACAACGTGTAGAGGAGGATAGGCAGGATATCCCTTGGCAAGGCAGGTAGACACCTGAAATCAAGACTGATTTCAGCCTTCTGTCTACCCGTAACGACTGTTGAAGATCGACAAATGACAGATGGGACCAATACTCGTAGCTTATCGAGCTTGCCGAGACTCGGAGGAGTCTTGGTATGTCAAGAATGGTCACGCATCCATAGAACATCCTCAGCAAGCGTTGTTTGACCACGAACATCAACCCGTGCGGCTTTAATTTATTATTTAGCCACGAGCACCTCTTCGTAGCCAATGTAACCATTTTGCTAATTTGACCACGAACATGTGAATTCGAATAACATACGGTTCTGTATTCGAATTACTGATTACCACATTTATGTTAGGCAAATTCTGTAGGGATTTCCATCGAAACAATTGCATCAAAATTAGGTATTTATGCTAACAAGCCTCGACAGTGTAGTTTAAACATCAATGTTAGTTAAATTCGATGACGGACAGAATTCGAATTATTCAAAACGTTGTATTATTCTATATTAGTTAGGATTTAACGATGAATTTGTGTAGCATCTTACTGACATATACATACATCAACTCACACCTTTTTCCAATGGTACATATAAACTACAGAAAACCTGCTATGATCCTTATATAGGTATATACTCTCTTTGCTTTGTTTAAGTTCATAAATCTAGTCATATGCGGACGCTGGCCATTCTGAAGAACTTCACCAATAAGATTCTTGTATATTCCGTACACATAAATTTTGTAAAATATGTTTTGTAGAAATAAAGATTATATTATATATTTATTATTATATATCCTTCTTGTGCCTGGCTGCCCGGTGAACATGGCCTACTGTGATATGGCTTGGGGTCACACTTTTTATCACAGTTTGGGCGATATGGCCATTTTGTCATGAAAAAATTCTTGACGTTTATTTGGGGCTCATTGAGTCATAATTGATGATTAAGAAAAATGTATCACTTTCGTTCAGAGTTGGTGATAAAATTTGAGAGTAGAAAAAAAAAAGACCTGCTAATTACTGCACTACATGGTAATAAATTAATTTTGTATGTGTGGTTATCAATGATTATTAATTAATTGATATGTTACAGGATTATTAATAAATTTTATATTGTGACTTTTTTAATTATTTTTATATATTTGTTATTGTTATTCTTACTTAAAATATATCACATGTTTGACCCGTGCTAGCATTTATGACAAATTGTAAGACATGACATAATTTATCATGTCTTGTCACAAATATCTTGGATACGACCATGTTCGCCCCGCTGGAAGCTTATTTTCCACAGGATCGCCCGGTTAAGCAGAAGATAATCAATTTGATTGATCTGCGTGACGCCAATAAAAAAAAATAAAAAGTATCAGTATACTCTTGTAAGTATTTTCTCTTTTGATTCAATTTTTCTAGTTAGTTTATCAAAAATAGTCTACAAAGGTGTTTACCTCCTACCTAGAATTGTGAACACAGGAACGGAGAAACAGTACCAAAATAAAATTTCCTAGATAACTACCGTAAATGTTTTCGATATTCGTAATTTTTTTACCAATCTGTGTTTCTCGATCTCGGGTGCCTTTAAGTCAAAAAGTAATAAGATATTTCTTGGCTAGTGTGCTCCATTGTTAACAACATTTTCGTTAACCAGCAGGTCACAGGTGAGATATTTGTCAACCACAAGCTACCATTTACAATATTTTACCTTATAATATTTTTATCAGAAACTACATCTACATCGACTTTTGTTAGCGTATTAATTTTACTGATTTTATTTATTTGGCTTACCACGAATTGAATACACTGATACTAAGATATGAGATACATCCAATATACTTGTAGACTAGTGTACCATTATCTTACAGGTAAGCAAATCATGCATTACTTATTTGCCGATTGACATTGGGCGCCTACTTAAAAGTAGATGAGTTCTTATACTCACCGGACATGATTATGTTTTCGACATAACTCCAAATCAAAATCAAAATCGAGCCAGAATCAAAATGACATAAAATCAAATCAAAATTAAAATAAAAAATAAAATACAATTAAAATAAAAATACCATTAAAATTGTAATCAAATCAAAATAAAATCAGAGTCATATTCAAAACCAATAATATTTTTTTTATAAAAACTTAATTCTATTTACCGACATGAATGTAGAAAATTTATTCCAAGAAAACATTCTACTTTTTTGTGTAATTTTTACAGCTCAATAAGGCATATTTATGTAATTTTCTAAATTTCGGTTGATATTCGATGAAGATAACGCTGAATGAAACAGAAACAGTTCAAAGTAGAAGCATTTTTTACGACATCCCTTTTAATCCCTTTTTTGACACTCGAAGTACAGTGACAATCACGTCATTAAGTTAGATTTATGTCAGTGTTATAATATTAGTAGGATTTTGCTTATCCCAAAAATCTACAAAAATTAAAACAAAACAGCATCACCCTGAACACAAAATAAAAGAGAAAACAGCAACTCTACAGAAACTGGACGTAATTTTAATAGCATAAACGTAGGTCGACCACATATTGTTTACCATCTGGTAAGATGATGTTCAAAAGTGAATGGAGTCAATTCATGCAAAAACAAACTACCTATAAATATGTATAATACAGAAAATCTAATACGTTAATGTTATGGTGCTTACACATAATCTAGAAGAACAAAAACATTAAAACAAAAAAATTCAGTCGTTGTTTAAAATAGTAGGTACCAACCTATTATTTTTCGACACTGACTTTGGCAAACAAAGTTATTTTTCTTTTTGTAGTATTTCGCTATAGAAGTCGGTTTATTTATTTTTGTTAAAAGATTTTTATTTTTTCCATATCAAACATCCGAATTGAGAACCACCTCCTTTTTGGGCAGTCGGTTTAAACTAAAACAGCATCACACCGAAAACAAAATAAAAGAGAAAACAACATCTCTACAGAAACTGGACGTAACTTTAATAACAAGAACGTCGGGAAGTGCACGGCGAGAATTGCACTGTCTCTGAATCGTACGTACTCAGACTTGCCGGAAAGAGAATAACATTAGCGCCATACTTCTGTACGAATGTGGAGGAGATTATAGCTGGGAGACTAGAATTTTAGATAGAAATTATAATTATTTGGTGCTGGGATCAACATGTAAGGGATTGCGATATTATAGAGCACTAAGTATCCAAATTGTTAAGAATTATAATCTTGTAAAAATATTATTTTTGTTATGTACAACAGATTGCAACTACAGTCGGACTCGTGCACTACATTCACCAACATAATAAGGTGAAAATACTAAAATTCATAAACAATTATAGCACCGTTCATTGCTCTAACAAAAAGATTTTTTTTTTACTTTTCCAAGTATATTTTACTTAGCTGTGATAGTTTTCCTTTAAATTTCGGTATATATAATACTGCCCTGATTTTTTCACATATCAACTAGCAACTTTTCATCTAGCAACCATTTAGCTGGCAGGTGGAACACTTGATTATTACCAAAATTTGCAATTTAAAGCAAATTTTTACGCAAACCGAGGTAAAGGTAACTCCTGTTACTCGGAGATGTTCCCAAGTATTAAGGAAACATCCAAATAAATTAAGCACATAGTAATATAATCTTGGGCCAACAATTACTGAAAAACATGTCACTAATTACATTCCAAATTGTTCAAAAGGAAATTACTGAAATTCTCTATGAAACATAAAATAAGGTTGCTACCCAACCATGTAGGCGGATTGTACGCCGCCACATCAACCCCCTACGAAGAAAAAATAATAAACTGATTATTATCTACTAAATTGAATGATTCTAAGTAAGCTGGCTTAATTCTGTCATCAGGGGGACGTGGGCCCGCTGCACTAATCCTATAGCCTAAAAAGGTAACTTCTTTTGCGCAAAATGCTCTTAGTAGTGTTTATGACGACACCATACTGATGCAGTCTCTCTTGAGGTGGAACCGTGCTGAGCTGCGTCACAGTGAGGTCAAAATCGGCAAAATCATTCATGATTTATTAAAAAGGGCAATATCACCTGAAGCACATAACAGAAAAAACGCATTCTACAGACCTGAAGAATGTTTAAAGAAATTACGTTGGTTCAAGTAACAGTATTGATAAATGAACTATGTGTTTTGGTCAACCAGCTCGCGAATATATAATTTTCTTCTTGTTTACGTCATTTTAGTTCGCTTTTTAAGCAGTCGGGTTTTTAGATTTTTTGAATTAACTTTTTTTATTCATAACTTTTTAGTTAACATATTTTTTTTCGAATTAGTTACATTTATATAAGTTATAAGTAGTTATATAAGTTAGTTTATTTTATATAAGTGATATATATTTTTGAAATCAATTCTTAAAACTATAAATTGGGGCCCAACAATATGGCGCTCAAAAGCCGCCATTTAACTATTTTCCAATTTTAGTGTAGCCAGTGACACTCGCAAGGTGAAAAAGAATTGATTGACGTAAGAATCATCAAAATTGGCTTATGTCTTTTATCTCTAGAACGCCACATAGGAACAATCATTCGTACATAGGCTGATAAACCTTTTACCCTCCTTCGGGTACAATAACTGGGCCTTATTCTTATATTTGTCTATATTTAGATAGCATAGAGAAGGTAACTTGTTACATAAGGTAGAATTACGTAACAAGTTACCTTCTCTAATGCCCGATCTCACCACGTCACCAAAATCAAGGCTATATTAATAGCCGAGTATGTGAATTTATCACTTTACACATGACTAGCCATAACCTATCTGTCGGTCTCAATATGATCCGAATGACCGTTTTATTACTGTGTTTACGACTATATTTTATGGCACCGTAAATATGTATTGATGTGCCGACACATATAATATGGTGACGAACAAGTAGGTAGGGAAGGCGACTAGTTATATCCCAAATAGGAGTTTTCCTCGTTAACTTTAGTTGATAATCATAACTTTATTAGATAAAATAGTTTATTAATTTTAGCTAAGTCAAGTTGACGCCAAATTGATGGTTATCAAGTGAAGCTCAGATAAGAAAGAAAGAAAGAAAAAGCTACGTAGATTTGAGCTTGATTTATTTACTACTAGCTGTTACCCGCATCTTCGCCCGCGTTAATATAGATTTTGTCTTTCAATTCTGGTTGTAGACATACAGGGTAAGAACAATCCATGTTGCAGTTTTAGTTTTAATCAAAATCGGCCCCTTGAGTCTTTTGACTGTTTTGTGCTATTCTTCATAGTGATGATTTGGCCATCCACGCCCACTTGGAAAACTCAGCATGTATAGGTACAGGAAGCATTAACGTAAAAACGATTAACTTATTTAATTGAAGGCGTTAGTCAATACAGGTATAGGTTAGTTACAAAAGGAAATAAAATAAACTACAGACTCATAGGTTCTGCTTTGCTGCAAATTGAAGATTGTATCATACCACTCTATCATAAATTGTATCTATAGTTAATTGACATTCCATAATTATGCCGTTAATCATGGGAACTACATTTTAGGACGCTACTATATACTATGATGTCATTTGATGCTAATACATACACATTCTGGGCCCTAGACAAACGCGGACATTAGCAGCTGAGTCTGATAGGCAATCGCTCCATGTAAAACACTGGTACTCAGCTAAATCCGTTAAGACTGGAAGCCGACCCCAACAATAATTGGGAAAAAGGCTAGGCAGATGATGATACAAAACTAATGCCCCATCCCCCCTTTCTCCCCCTTCGTATTTTATGCAAGTAGCCTATGTCCTTTTCAGGGTCTCAAACTATCTCCGTACCAAATTTCATCAAAATCGGCTCATAATAAGAAGAACTTACATAATAAGAAATTTCATACAAAATTAACCTTCCCCCCATTCCTCCCACTTCGTGTTTTATGCAAGTAGCTTATCATATGTCCTTCTCAGGGTCTCAAACTATCTCCATACCAAATTCTATCTAAATCAGTTCATCGGTTTAAGCCCTATTAAAACGTTTCAAACAAAACTGACGCCCCTAACCCATTTCTCCCCCGTGGTTTTTTTTGCAATTAGCCTATGTCGTTCTCAGGGTCTCAAACTATCTCCATACCAAATTGCATCTTAATCGGTTCATAATAAGAAGTCGCATGATAAGAAGTTACATACAAAATTAACACGCCCCCCATTGGAGAAATCCTTCATGTTTTATGCTAACAAAGTAGTCTATGTCCATCCCAAGGTCTTAAACTATCTCCATACCAAATTTAATCTAAATCGGTTCAGCGGTTTAAGCCATAATAAGAAGTTTCCTACAAAACTACCACACCCCCCATTTCGCCCCCTTGGTATCTTATGAAAAAAAGTAGCCTATGTCCTTTCCCGGGTCTCAAACTACCTCCATACCAACTTTCATCTAAATCGGTTCAGCGGTTTAAACGTGAAAAGGTAACAGACAGACAGACAGACAGACAGAGTTACTTTCGGATTTATAATATTAGTATGGATTCAGTGTTACCAAGTGTAAGGTAGGTAATTTTTTGCCCAAAATTAGCAAGCTTCTTTATGATCAGGTTGCAATTGACTCGTAACTAAATTCCTAACTCATCTGTACGTAAGCGTTCGATGTTAAGCAGCTGTTCTATGTGTCCATAATATTTTTATGGACACACCGAAAAGAAGCTTCACCGAGTAAAATATCTCTTATTGATGAGTAGTGGATAGACATTATATTTCATTCTGCAACCAGTTCTACCAGGTCATGATTATATATACTCAATTTCTAAATCATTCTAGCACATCCCCTAAAAAGCACTTGACTAATTTACCAAATTATTTCACACCCACACTTCAATGACACATTATATCTTCAAACAGTAGAACTAAGAACTTCCTCGTACACACTCGTGTAATTACTCAACTATATCCCCGTTAATCTTAATTACTAGTTGTTGTTCCCGTGAAGAAAGTCTTACATACCTATCAACGGTTACCGGGATGGCAACACGTTCACTCTGAATATATTGTGCTGTCACTCGGCTGTCGTGTTTGTGTAAGTGTGGGGCAAGGCTTGAGAGACCAGCAGGGATTTAAATTTTAATAGGATTATGCTACGGGAATCCGCTGAATGCGAGACGTACAGGACGAATCGATATAGCGACAGTTGTCTAGGATTATGCTGTGGACGTCATGCGGCTGATATGGAGAAAATGATGTTAAGAATAAGAACGTCTAGAAAATTATTATTTATTTATTTTTTAACAATTACTTGCTTTACAGTTTACACCAAAACGTACAGCAAGCCAACACTGCACATATAATAACACTTATAAACTAAAAACTTTATACAGAGATTTAATATCATCATCTGCCTAGCCTTTTTCCTAATTATTGTTGGGGTTGGCTTCCAGTCTTACCGGATTCAGCTGAGTATCAGTGTTTTACATGGAGCGACTGCCTATATGACCTCCACAGCCCAGTAACTGGGTAACACGATATCCCTTGGCAAGACTGGTGTCAGATCTCAGCATTCTGACCGCACGTAACGACTGTCAAAGATCTTCAAATGACAGCCGAGACCAACGGCTTAACGTGCTTTCCGAGGCACGGAGCATTATTTACCTGAAAAGCATCCGAAAACTTATTTAAAATGCTAATTTGTAAAAATCATAGAACATTTTTATACTCTGACATTTTTATATGAAAGACATATGTCAATGTCTATTTTATTTTCTTAAACTATAGACATAAGATACCATACTCTATAGCTTCTTTAAGCTCGTTGTACATTATAATTTTCTTAATAAAAGCAGCCGCAGACTGCGCCTCTGTAAACCGTTTTTATTCGTTCATGATTTCTTAATTGATATTTGAATTTAAAATTTAGAAGACATGTCGGAACGAAGAAAAACGGGCGTCACTTTTCTAGTCTTGAATCTGGGCGGAATGCTGATAGTCCGTTTCCTACTGAATACTACGAAGTATACGATTGTATCTGAAAACTCTTTAAATCTATAAGATAATTAACGGCCTGTGAAAGTTTACAAATAATTGTAGTGCAATAAATATAAATATATTGAGCGTGGAACCTAAATTTCATTGACCTTGTCGGACACCGCTTCATGTTTAAAGGGCTCTTTTGATCGGCGTATGAAGCCACAGCCCGGCCACCGCACTCCCTGGTGCCTGTTCTTGCACCTGTGCTACTGCCTGTTCGCCTGACAATTGGTTCAAGCCTTGACCATCTAACTGTGTGCCTGCCCATTCGTCCTGCTGGCCACCCTACTGCCTACCTAAGCGATTCATCTGCGAGCTCATCTGCCTACCTCGGGCATTCCACGCCTTCCTGTCCGTCCAGCTGCCTAGCCTGCCTGCCTGCTATGAGATACCTGCCCACATCGTGCGAAGCCGGACCTTCCTAGCTGCTCACGTCGTGCGAAGCCGGATCTTAATTTCTTTACCTATATCCTTTTTCTTATTTTTTTACTTTATTATTAACGTGGCTTACGTATAGTTCAACTGAACTAAACGTAACGCTACAGTCATCAATGATATTTCGATATGAAACCGTTTTGAATTGAACTTCAGATGACTTATCGTATCGTTATGAACCAAGAGCTTCTTTCGCTGTAAAAGATTTGAATTGTGTGATAAAATAATGTAAACCATCCAGGGTTTATTTTTCCATTTCATTGGAGTTAAAAAATGTGCTCGAATAAAATTTTGATATTTTACGATAGAGCTTTTATTAGTTATGCAAATGAAATCAATTGCGTTAAAATATCAGTTTATGAAAAATTTCAACAGGTACCTAATAAATTTATAGTTACGTGCATTTATACGGCATTAATTGTTTTTGAAAATTATTTCAATTCGTTGTTTATTGTGTCGATACAATATCATATTCTAAAAACGCTTCCACCTATACGACAGGCCAGATACCCACTCTCGAAAACAAACAAAATTAAACGTTATGACTATTATAATAGGACTCTCTAGGCTGTAATGTGCGTATGAGTACAGCTAGACTCAGTTCATTATTCCTTTTGTGGCACGGATATTCTTATTAAGATGTAAATGAGAGGTCTAAGCTGAGTTAAAGAGGTAACGGTGTAAATATGATGATAGGTGGCCTTTAATTCTAAGTAAAAGTCATACAGGTTACCATAGAATAGAATAGAATACTCTTAAAGCATCACCAACACTTAAACTTACCTTTCATAATATTTCAGAGCGCAAAAGTACACAAAAACATTTAAAATGGATTCATCTTCATAATTATAGGTTGTAATCGAGTCCATATTACAAAGATGCCAAGGAAATTAGCTGTTTCATAAAATATAATATAAGTAAACATTAATTTAAGAGATCTCTCGAAACTGCAATTTTGCCATCTTATACTCTATATTAGAATATTATAAAGAGGAAAGATTTGTATTTTTGGATGTAACGAATATAAAGAAGATTTCCGATAAAAAAGAAGATATAGCCAAAATAGAGGTCTTTTATAAAAACTTACAATGCGCTATTGATACTGCACATAAAAATATAATTATAATGGGCGACTTTAATGGACAAATTGGAGAATGCAATAGAGGTGAAGAATACACCGTGGGAAGACACGGCTATGGCAACAGAAGCAAAAATGGAGCAAGACTGGTTTATTTTGGTCTCGAAAACAAACTAAGTATATTAAATAGCTTCTACAAAAAGAAAAAGAATAAGAAATGGACGTGGACTTCTCCAAATGGTGTATATAAAAATGAAATAGATTATATTTTGACTAATAATTTAAAAGCTTTTAAAAATTCATCAATCATACACAAATTAAACTTTAACTCTGACCATAAAATGATTCGGGCAACGCTACGAGGACAACCTATAAAGAAAAGTCGGTAGTTCCAAAATAAATTGGTACCTAGTGTGAACATTAATAATAGCGACGAGCTAATCTTAAAAAAGCATTATGCGTCATAAAAGAAAAAGAAAATAACAAAACAACACAGGAAAAATATGAATCCCTCTTAAACACTCTCAAAACGGAAGTAAAAAAAGTATATACAAAGAAAAAATCAATACTATCTGAGGACACAAAACAATTACTCAATGAAAGGAAAGAGCTCTTACAAGGGCTGAAAAATAAGGAGAAACGAAAACAGATATCAGATATAAGCATGAAAATTAACGAAAAAATAAGGAAGGACAGAAAGGAATCAAGGACAACAACTTTGAAATATCATATTAAGAAAACAGGAGGAGTAAAGAAAGCGTTTAAAGAACTGGAGTCAAAGAAAGATTGGATGCCAAATGTGAAAGACAAACTGGGAAAGTGTACTAGCAGAAGAAGTGAAATATTAAACATTGCTACGAAATACTATAAGGATCTATACAAAAGCCAAAAACGAAACCTCACTACGACGCAAATCGAGGACACGCGGGCATTTGAGCCCATACCAACTATTTTAAAAGAAAAGATAGAAAAAGCAATTGATTCACAGAAGCTAGAAAAAGCACCAGGCTCCGATCAAATCACAAACGAACTCCTAAAAATTTCAATGCCAATGATTGTCCTCGAATTAACAAATTTGTTTAACGAAATAATAGAAACATACCCGAAGATTGGACCAAATCAAAAATAGTTTTGTTACATAAGAAAGGAGACAAAGGAGACATTGGCAACTACAGGCCGATAAGCCTAATGTCTAATATATATAAAATCTTTTCCAAAGTTATATTGTTTAGACTAACTAACACCCTAGACGAAGTTCAGCCGAAAGAGCAAGCAGGATTCAGGAGTAAATTCTCAACCATAGACCATATACACGTTTTACGTCAGTTGTTGGAGAAATACAACGAATACAATAAAATTTATTATTTGGGTTTCGTAGACTTCAACAAGGCGTTCGACTCTCTAGAACATAGCTACATATGGCAAGCATTAGAGCGGCAAGGGATCCATAAAAAGTACATACGTATATTAAAAATCATTTACGGGCGAAGTACAGCTCAGATAAAACTGGAAACTACTGGTGAAGAATTTCCAATAGAAAGAGGAGTCCGGCAAGGTGACCCTATCTCGCCTAAGATATTTTCAGCTGTTTTGGAGTTGATAATTTACGAAATTAGAATGGGATGATTTCGGACCTAACATAAATGGGGAGAAATTAAGTCATTTGAGGTTTGCCGACGATTTAATACTATTCTCAGAATGCCCTAAGATCTTGGAAAAATGCTGCAGCAATTATCAGACGAAAGCGCAAATGCAGGTCTCTCAATGAACATAGCGAAAACTTAAATAATGAGTAATTCTTCACAACTAGACATTATCAAAGTAAATAACGTAAAATTGGAATACGTGAGTGAGTACATTTACCTGGGTCAATTAGTATCACCAACTGAGACAATGCAGAAAGAAATTGAAAGAAGAATAGCTAATACCTGGAAAAAATTTTGGTCACTAAGCGAAATAATGAAGAATAAAGAGATGCCCATGTCAGAGAAACGCAAAGTCTTTAAAATCTGCATTTTTCCATGCCTGACATACGGATGCCAAACATGGGCCCTAAAAGAACAACAACAAAATAAAATACAGGTATGCTAGAATGGAATAGAGAGAAGCGTAATGGGTGTAAGAAGGAGGGACCGAGTACAGCTGGACAAGATAAAAGGAAAAACAAATATGATAAGAGAAAATAAAGAAAAGTGGACAAGAATATTTACAGAATGGTATCCGAGAGGAAATAAAAGAAGTAGGGGAAGACAGCTAAAGCGATGGGAAGGCGATCTCAAGAAAGTAGCAGGTCCAGAATGGATACGGGTAGCGAGGGACAGAGTCAAGTGGAGAGCCTTGGAGGAGGCTTTTGTCGAAAGACAAGCTGGGACGAGGAAAAAATAACCAGGTGCTGAGAAAAATATATAAATAATACTGAGTGTAAATAGGTCATAATCTCATTGTAGTATTAATGTAAATAGTGTAAGTAACCAGCAATAAAGGTTTATTTTATTTTATTTTATTTATTTTATTTTATGTAACAAATAAACTTAAAACTACTGGACCGATTTTAAAAACTCTTTCACCGTTGGGAATCTACACTATCCCCGGGTGACATAAACTACTACTTTTATCCTTGTATTCCCACGGGAACGGGCACTACGCGGGTGAAACCGCGACGCGTCCGCTATTTCTATTTAAAAAGGCACGTGTATTTCCTTTATACGTTTTCGCAAACAGAAGGTTCCTTACAAAATGAATTGGTTAGGTATTCTCTGCAATGTATTTATGTCTACCCAAATTTGACAATATTCAATTTTGAAAAACCACCTTAAACCCAAAGCTGCGATCATGGCGGAACGTTACCGGTTACGTCAAAAAGGCAGAAAGACGACGAAAGTTTAACGGAATACCTCACCGAGATAAAGATGCTATCGGAAACCTGTGAGTTTGGTGGGCATTTAGAAGAAAATCTGCGAGATCAATTCGTATCACAAAAACCACAACCAGGTAAGTTTGTTGTTTTCTCTACCCTCTTGAATTTTATTTGATTTATTGTTGATTCTTTAGTTAATTTTAATATGATTTATTATTTTGTCCTTAATTTGTTTTTGCCCTGATTTTAATTTGCTTTTGGTTTGATTATGAGTTGATAGGTATTTAATTGTAGTTTGATTTTAATTTGATATACCTTAGATTTTAGTTTGATTACGGTTGACTTTAATTTGATTATAATTGATTTTAGTTTGGTATTTGTAATTTGATTTTGAAAATGACTTTTATTTGATTGTAACTTGATTTTTACTTGATTTAATTTGGTTTTAGTGTTATTCTAATTTAAATTGTTTCTGTTAATTTAATTAATTTGGTTTGGATTTAACCTGTTTTTAATTTTTTTGATTATATTTAAATTGATCATTAGGCAATGTAGCAACACATCTCATTTTATGCTTTTGTTTCACATTAATACCATGGGTCACTAGCCTCCAAAATACAGGCTCTGGCCTAGTTTGGGAGTTAGCACCGTCATGTTACTTGTTACCTTTGTGTCAAATAAACATTTTTATGTTGTTTATTTATTTGTATGTGTATATGTATTCAGACAACGATTATTTGCAGAAGACAATCTGACGTACTCAGGGTCTGTGAAATTGACTTGTGGGTTAGAAGTGGCGGAGCGAGATGTGGGCATACTAGCGACCAGTACCGTTAGTAAACCGAACATCTGTGTGTGTTCCCGGTCAAGGGCAAACGCAGGAAGAGGAAAGAGGAGAAGAGTGAACCACGTCGACACTAACAGGAGCCATCGAGGGAAATAGACGAGGACTGCAGTTCGGTTGAGTTAGGGTAGGAATTACACCAACTGTGTTTGAACAGGTACACTTCGGTAAGCTTATCTTTGCTTGTTGATGACACCAATATCAAAATAGAGATAGCAGGCTCATGTTTTATGTACCTATGAACGCCATTTTGGTTCTAGATCAATTAAGCCATCTAACTTGGTGTTAAAATTTTATGACCTTAGCAATATCCGGCCATTAAGGTTTATAAGACCGAAAGTTCAATACAATGATAAAATTTAACACTTAAAACTGAATGGTTTGATCGACAAAGTTACAACTTTTTTACTTAGCCGGCAATGGTTATCAGAATTCGAAATATAAATACCACAATTTAAACTAACCACAATATGAATAGATTAAACATTAAAGCTGATACTGCAAATTTTTTGTTCAATAGGTATTAAGAACTATTCAGCAGTGGATTGGGACGGTACACAGGCGGCAAAGCGACACTCCAGTTGCGGGAGGGTGCGACTCCGTCGTCTGGCGCTCATGTGCCGGTTTGATCGCTGGGTTGGTCATGGCGTACATCGTGTTCTGGTGCGCCGGTGATGAGAATTACTTCACAGAGGAGGGTCCGGTGATAAGCAGCCGCAGCGGGTTGGAGTCCCACATAATTGCGCCATCTTCCCGAGGTAGCGCAGTATGCATGAGCATTAGCATTTACCCAGGCAATAAAATAAAAACATATTCTCTCGGGCACGGCCGCTACCTTACGCTTTGAAGGGTTAGGTGGACATGGAGCTGGATGCTAAACGGCGTGCGGGTATCTTCGAGCCCGTTGAGCGCTCAGACTGGGGGTCACCTTTGGTACCGGTACGTAAAGCTGACGGTCGACTCCGTATCTGTGCTGATTATACAGTCACTTTAAATCTTGTCTTGCTGGTCAATAGATATTCGCTACCGAAGATAGATGATCTGTTAGTGAGCATAAACGGGGCTACATTATTTTCGAAAATTGACCTATCCCATGCCTATAATTAGATAGAATTAGATGATTCCAAAGATTAAACAGTAATAAACACACAGAGGTCTGTTTAAATACAATGGACTCGTGTTTAGGTTGTCTTCGAGCCCGGGCCGCTTCCAGCGGATTATGTCGAACCTTCTTAGTGATATACCGGGTGTGGAAATATTCCTTGATACTCGTAACGTAATCATTGGTACGTTAAGAACCCAATTTAAGAATTTAGTAACTTTAGAAAGGGTGTTTCGAAGGTTACAAAGTAACGGAATGGAGCTAAACAGAAGTAAATGTTTATTTATGGTAAATGATATAAAAGATTTAGGATACGTGATAATTATCTAAAGAGGGTATTAAAGTTGATACGGAAAAGGTAAATACAATGGTGCAAATTCCTAGGCCAAGAGACGTTACTGAGCTGCGGCCCGCTCCGAACGGCCAATCAGCGTTCTTATTTCATAACTAGCTGTTGCCCGCGACTTCGTCCGCGTCAAACTCGAAAAAAATATTTTTATATTCCCGCCGGAACTATGAATTTTCTCGTGTTCAAACATAGCCTATGTTACTCGTTATTACATCAGCTATCTACCAGTGAAAGTCCCGTCAAAATCGGTCCAGCCGTTTCGGAGATAACCCGGAACAAACAGACAGACAAAAATTTTAAAAATTGCTTATTTGTTGTTAGTACCGTATATACATTCACGTGCATTCAATAAAACGTTGTTATTTTGATATTACATACAGACACTTCAATTTTGTTTATTTGTATGTATGTATAGATAGATAACGTTTCATTTCGCAATATTACTAAAGTGACTCATGTATTGTATTTTAATTGTTTTTTAATTCTACTCTAATTGTACTTTAATTGTATTTTATGTGAATTTTAATTGATATTTAATTGTATGTTAATTGTATGATAATTGATTTTAATTGTATGAAAAGTATTGTAATTGATTTTTTAATTGTAATATTTGAGTGTATTTCAAATTGCATTTCTGTTAATCCTGATATCTTTGTGGTAGTAATATTGCATTGGCGTTATACCTGTTAAGATTTTATATACATAATTTTGAATAAATAAATTAATTAATTAATTAAATGTTTTTGCAAAAACCTTATCTTCTGTAGAGAGAGTTGAGAAATGTTTTCAGTATTGTCTAATTATCCACGTTTTCGCAATATTCCTAGTTTTTCGCGAAAATTCGAATTATCAAATCATCCTAAGACATATGTATCGCGCGTAAGTCTCAGTTAGATCGAGAAGCGTTAGCTATTATTGGTACTTTGTTTAAAAAAATTGCATCAGCTTGTTTTTGGCCGAGGTTTTACTTTACTAACAGATTATAAACGGTCAGTAAGTATATTCGTATATTCCACCAATGGTAGCCAGTAGATTTCAGCTTCAGCATAATTTTTCAGTGTATACGTATGACATAGAATACACTATCACACTACTTCTAAAATTTTATATTATACATAAACTTTAGCAACCGTATGGACCACTTGGTTCTAAAAACACTATAATCTAGATCACTCCTAACAAAACTTTTCGACCGACCATTATATCAAGCCGAAAATTAATCCACCAAGAAACCATCAATCAAAACCGAGATTAATTATAGTATAACAATCTGTACGCGACGTTCAATTACGCTAAAATATTTCAGAATGACCGGAACAACAAAGCGGCTAGAATAGAACCACATGGAACTCCCCGGACTCCGGCGTCGGCAACTATTGTTCGTCAGATGAAGCGATGACGTCACATCAAATGATTAGATTGCGACCAAATAATGGGAAAGCTGATATTCTGTAGTGACGTGTGAGTAATTGTGCTGTAGATGTTTGATGGGGAATAGATTGCATTGTGGTTGTTAATCTGGATAAGTATAGTATGCTGGCAGCTTTTGGTATTGTTTTATGATAGAGTGACTGAAGCAGGCTTGAACAACATACTTCAGACTATGAAAAAAAACTGAGAATTCTGACTATGATAGATTAGAAGAAAATAAAAAATAGGTTGTCATGGGGACTGCCGACAGAAGTGAAAACTTAAATAACTGACTTAAATCTTTGGAATAACTGGCTGCTAATAATAAACAGACCAAATTTCCTGCTTTGCGTGTAGTTCACTTCGTTTTTGCAAAACAATTATAGGGTAGTCTTCTTCGATGTACCTATATACCCGTATTTTCCTAAAAAATATTTTTCTTTAAAATTTCTACTTGCCTGCCTGTTGTTGTAAGCGTTACTACTACAGGTTTGATTTTACCTGCCTTCTTCCCTATTCTCTTCACGGTTTTAATTTCCTATTTACTACATTTTATTTCCATTGCCTTGTTAATAACATCGAGCAGTAAGCAACACAAATCATCATGAAAAAAAGGTTGGCGCTCCAGAGCCTTGAACATCGTCGCCGAGTTGCCAGCGTGTCGGTTTTTTTTCGGTTGCATTTCGGGGAGTGTGCGATGCAATTGCATGATCTAATAATTCCACCTAGCCCGTTTCATCCTTGGGCTACAAGACGTACGGCGATGCGCCATTGGTACTTGGTGGGCATCTCATCCATACGCACTAAACATTTGGAAATACTTTCATTATGCTGTATCAGCTCAGGAGTAGAATTCCCTGCCGGAGACTTAACGACCATCCGATAGCTACAACTTCGGGGTCTTTAGGTCAAGAGTGAAATTAATCCGAGGTGCGATTATTGCTAGTTAAAAACTTTACCAAAGGGTAAGAGTGAAAAGGTTGCTTCTAGGCAAGCGTGCTTTACCGTCGACCACATTATCGCTTACCATCAGGTGAGATAGTGGTCAAGCGCGAGCCTAACTAAAATAAAAAATTAAAGAAAACATACCTTTCTTCTCTTCGACACATAAAAACACCAAATTTCTTTTTCGTAGTTGTTTTTCCAAGTAGTCTATGGTTTTTGTTGTTGTTCCATTTTACTTTCGAATTCATTTGATTTGGTCTCCATTTTGTTGAATTTTTCATCGGTGTTCCTGTTTATCGAATCTTTTATGTTCTCTTCCATTACCGTCATTTCTTATTTTTGTTTGAGTATGATGTTTTCTTCCATTACCTTCATGTCTTGTTTCAGTATATGTCCTTGTATATTTTGTAGCATTCTCTTTAATTTATCCATTGTTTGGGCACTGCTGTAAACCTCTAGCGGCAAGTAGCGCAACTATGGCAGTAGCTCAATATCTTGGATTCGAAGAATGATATTGTTATATTATAGATTGTCTTATATAAACACTTTGAATTGATGGTCGTTATTTTGACTCTCAAAAAATACAAACTGGCTGGGGTTCGAACTTGCGTTCAACCGATCAGTGAAAAGATGTCGACGGTGCGCGAAACGAGAGTGTTAAATTCAGGGGGCGAACTACGCCACAGAGGTAACCGCTACAATAAGCAATTATACTTCTTGTGAGATAAAGGAAAAAAGATGATCTGAAGATTGAAGATCCTTCGCAAGAGAACATATTGCGTAGTTGTGTTGTACATAATTAAGTTTAAAAATATTTGTAGTGGAAACAAAGGACATTTTTATTTATTTTAATTATATATTGTTTACTTTTTAGTACAATCGCTAATCCTAAAGATCCTGGTAAGGATAATGGGAAAAACTATTTAAATGATTGCATTGTCATCGGTCCTTGATAAGTGTGCAAAGTTTCAAATTATTCCGATGTTTTGAAGGCGGTTGAAATCATGTTCAAAGATTCCGTTACATAGATACATCATATCTACTAAGCTAATAAAAACGTGTTAAAAAATAGTGGTTGATCCTCATATTTCCCTTACCACAAGTTAGTCCAACAAAAAGTTATAGTGTTGAGAAGAAACTGAAAACTTTAGTTAACCTTGGTCTCCATTTCCATATACACATTTTAGCATAGCTTGCCAACATTAAACGGAACATTTTGTATGAGCTAATTATAATGAAGGCAAGCCAAAGAGCTTTAAAACTAAAATAACTGCTGCTCGGTTAACTAAATATTTCACACAGTTATAGTTTGTTGCAAAACTATTTCAAAAAGGTTTAGCATACCGACCCTTGTACGGGGACAGCAATTTTGTTAAAAGGGTCGCGACTTTAGTAGCCTTACATTTTTTTGGTTAAAAATGCGTGTCCTAGGAGGAAATATATTAAAGGTAGTTTTCTCGCTACGTTAATCTGAAGATTTAGAAGTGTCGGTATGTGTTGAAAATCCATGTAAAATTGCTATAATAATTCGAGACTAGCTTTATTTGATACTAACTTCTGCCAGTGACTTCAAGTGTGTGAATTTTGTTGTTAGGCCACACAATATCCTTTTACTAGAGTCCTAAAAAGCATTGAAATATTTTATCAAAATCGAATCAGAGACTCTATTGACATTCTATGAACTGTCGTTCGTCGTCGTTCGCTTCGTCGCAAAGGCGTAAATGACATAAATGGATTACCAAGCGCTATCGAAATGTTACGTGATAATTCCCTTACATTTGGCATTTCGACTGTTGCCATAGCTGACTGATAGAATTACAAAAGCTAGAACATAGATAACTGAAATTTTAATTATAAAGGAAAATATTAAGCGCTATTCCTCTCTCCTAGACACTAACTGTATCTAGAATGTTGCTGTGCCCGACAGGGTCCATAATTGTTTCTGTAACTAATATTTACCACCTGTATGTACATTATGGATGCAATAAATTTAATTTGAATTTGAATTTAGAACCTCTTTACTTCTAGAGCTTATTATAGTCGTGACAATTTAAGAAGTAGAATTTGACAGCTATAAAAATACTTAATAATAATTAAACATGATGCTTACGAATGATACTCGTTATTATAGTGTATGTAACATAGTACCTACATAATTAATTTATTTTTCAATTTCTTACGTAGAAAGTTATCGTGGTATGTGTTATGAGAAATGTTAGATTTTCACGATTTATGTTAAGATCTAACCTCGTTTTTAGGGTTCCGTACCCAAAGGGTAAAAACGGGACCCTATTACTGAGACTTCGCTGTCCGTCTGTCTGTCTGTCTGTCTGTCACCAGGCTGTATCTCATGAACCGTGATAGAGAGTTGAAATTTTTACAGATGATGTATTCCTGTTGCCGCTATAACAACAAATACTAAAAATAGTATAACATTTATATTTTAGGGGGGCTCCCATACAACAAACGTGATATTTTTGCCGTTTTTTGCTCGATATTAATAACGGCAACAGATAGACGCTTGAAATATTCACAGAATATTTAGTTGTATATTTTCTTCAAAAAATAATAATTATTATATTAAAATTAAATAAATTAAGGGGGGCTCCCATACAACAAACGTGATTTTTTTGCAGTGTTTTGCGATAATGGTACGGAACCCTTCGTGAGCGAGTCCGACTCGCACTTGGCCGGTTTTTTAAAGCGGAATGCTGTCTTTTAATTTAATTGCCGTAATTTTGAACAGTCTATCATGATTTTGGCTGCAGATTTGTCAAAAAATCTTGCTCAACTTTTCAGAACCTGGAAATCAAACGAACGAAACTTGATCAACTCTAGAAAGCCGAGTTGAACCTTGAACTAAAGAAACAAAAGACTACCAACTGAGCATTCCAAAACTCCAATCAAATGGAAGTAAAGAAAACCAATCAACGGATCGCACTCAAGGCCTCAAATGGACGATTTATTGCCAAATTGAGGCCACAATAGGCCGGAAGAATGCCCCAGATGAAAGGATAGTTTATCAGCCAGTCCATTATTGTTGGACATCTATTGTTAGGTGGACGGTCGCTTGTTTTGTTACTTAATTTAATTTGCTGCGGAAGGGTAGTTCGCGGAAAAAGTACTGTTTTTTTTTCTATATTGCTGTAATGTATTATGCTTTTAATATTATTGAATGGGTTAGTGTTGTGTTTTCAGTTTGTTTTGATTAGTGAAAGTATTTTTGTTTGTTTTGTAAAAATAAATGAAATAATTCTCTTGCAGAAGTTGCAGATAAAATTGAATTTATGAAGTTGCTAGTTGTAACGCAGCGTGTTTAGTTAAGTGTTTTCTTGTACAGTTGAAATTAAAATTTTGTTTTGTTAAAAAAATATTTTTAAACAAGCTTTCTGAACTGAAAGGTAGTAAATGTAATATCACTTTTTTAATAAACTTCCAATGGACCCAAACACGATGGTGATAATATATCTTGTCCAGTTGAAGAGTTGCTATGGCCACCTTCCACACGGTTATAAAAAGATTGTAAAAATTACAATGACTTGCAACTTGTCTTACGGCCGCTTGCGCTTTCTTCCTTGCACAGCTATAGTCATCGGCACGTAACTTGGCAAGAGTCGTTAGATGCGCACAAGTAATTTTTTAGATCGCTTTGGTTACCAAGCGGGACGCGGGGTACGTTTAGCACCGTTCGGAGCGCGCGATTGGTTGGTCAGTTGACACAAGGATCGACTGACCAATCAAATCGCGTCCACGACCCGTTCGCTCTATTTGGTGATTGGTCAGTTCGCGCACTATGCGCAAGTTTACCCACAACGCCAAAACCTTGCCAAGTTACGTGCCGATGACTATACCTCCGCTACACAGTTTAGCATTAAAGGAAACAGTCACATAGTTTCGTAGCTTAGCTTATTCATCCACGGAGCATAGCTACATATCAACGCTACGCTATACTATGCTACGTTGCTATGGATGCGTATGATATCCACCAATCATATTCATTGGTCCATATAGCGTAGCACTGGTGGAAATAGCACATCTCTGGTGGAACGGCACCCTAAAGCTGGTATAATCTTACAAATGGCAATATTTATTTATTTATTTAATACTTTAAGAACACAAACGTACAGAGGTGGACTTAATGCCTTAGGCATTTTCTACCAGTCAACTTGTGGGTAATGCAGAGTCAAATAGTGATTGACTGCAAGTACTAAAATGGGTTTAAATACGCGGCATAAATATCAGCTATAAATAAATGCAGTTAATTCTCAAACAAATAAACTAAATAAAGCAATACACTTAAACTATTAGTTTGAAATTAAAGAATGGAAAAAATATTGCGCTGTGACGATACTACACTCAACTTCTTACGAATGTGTTCGCGAAATTTGACTTTGAAGGTTAATCGGCTGGCAATATGTAACTAGCGATAATAAACTTAACTGAAACTCGGTATAATCAAGTTATATAAGCACTTATTGCAAATGGTATTTGAACCTTAATTTAAACTCACGACCTCTCGATCGCCTGTCACGACAGGAGAGAAAGATGGCCGCTGCCGTTTCAAAAATAAATGTTTACATGTACGAAAAAAATGCCTACACTTCGAATTGAATAATAGCGCTCAATAAGGGTTTGAAATTGGGAAAAAAGGGCATGCTGCGAGGGTCGAGGTACTTGACAGCTTTCGGAAGAAGAAATATATTGAAACAGATATCTTTAGACGCAAGAAATGATGGGCTTTTCCAATATTTTTTGGAAAGAATTGATGATTCTAACGTTTTATTTGGTTAATGATAAGCTTTTCAAAAGTTTCCAAAAAACTGTACATTTTTCCGAGATCAAACGTATGATACTCAGCACTACATAGCTATTTAATAGTATTTTTTTTAAATTTATTCAGTTAATTTTTATCCGACTGCTGAAGGAGGGTAACGTGTTTATCAGTCTATATGTATTTGTATGTTTATATATATGGAGTTATAGAGACCAAACCAATTTTATGATGCTTTCGTCAATCGATTCGTTTTAATCTTGCAAGTGTCACTGACAAGATTAAAATTGGAAAATTGAAAATGGAGGCTTTTTGGCGCCATATTGTGGGGGCCAACTTATTTTTTTTTCTTTCAAACCATTGGTGTGGGGTATCAATATAAAGGGTTTTAAGAAGTTTTTTCAAAAATATATACCACTTATATGTTTAAACGTATCTTTTAGAATTAAAAAAAAAAAGTTAATTTAAAAAGATCTAAAATCCCGACTGCGAAGCGGTCTAGGAAAACGTACCAAAACAAGAAAAATATCATGCTGTGCAGTCGGAGGATACATCTTGTTTTGGTAAACCAGCTCGCGAAAATGTATTCTCCGACTGCACATCATGATTTTCTTCTTTTTATTATTATATTAATATAAAGATTGAGACATAATTATTAATATTAAATAAAAGAGGTGCTAAATGTTGCAAAAAATACTTCAGGTTTTGCAAGAACTTAATTTAATGTACGTACGAGTATGTTTAATAAAAGTTCAGGGTTCAGTAAATACATAATGAATATTTTATTTGAAAATTCTGACCGTCTAGTCAGTTGCCAACAAACAATTAACCAAGGCCTAATTAAAACTCATTTTGCATAGCCTTTCAGCTTGTACCTAGTTTAATCTGATCTAGCTGGATTATTTATTATTAAGTATTTTACATGGAGCGACAGCCTATCTGACCTCCATAACCCAGTAACTGGGTAACACGATATCTCTTGCTAGGCTAGTGTCAGATTTCAGGCTTTTGACAACCTAAAACGACTATCAAAGATCTAAAAATGACAGTCAGGACCAATTGCTCAACGTCTTTTCCGAGGCACTTAGGAGTCTCGGTACGTCAGGAACGGTCACCCATCAACGGTCCAACCTCGGCAACTGTTGCTTAACCTCGAAGACCGACCCGTGCGGCTATTATTATTATAGCCACGAGCGCCTCAATTAATTATAACTAACAAGCCAAAACACAACAACTTGACAGTCCAAAATACCGTCCAATTTACAAGCCAAACTTCCGCAAAATAATTATCCGGCAAGTCCAAACCGTACACAAACAGTATGATCCAGCTGAACCACTTAACCAACCAATTAATAGGGCATCCGACCAAATTGCTTGAATTTTTCAGGCCACAGGCCACATCGCAGAGCATTCACCCACTGATTTATGCAACGATCCACTGGTTGATAAACTGCTGTCTGATGTTAGTGAAATATGGTCGTATGTGCACATACGACGGTTTAAAGGGAAATTCGGTGGTGTTTTTAGGGCTTGTGGGGATGTGGCTGTCAGGTCTAGTAACGTAAGTTATAGGAGGATAAATGGATATAGCGTGTCAGTTGCCACTTGTAGTGGCCTAGGCCGACAGTTAACTGTCTTCGTGTAACGATTTAGGACGCTCAAAAACAGTTTTGTCGTTAGAGTCCGATTAACTGGTGTCTTTTTTAGGGCTCCCTACCCGAAGGGTCTAAACGGCACCCTATTGCTGTCACTCACGTGTCCGTTTGTCTGTCCGTCTGTCCACCTTCTGTCACACGGGTTTTACGGCCAAACGATTGTAGCTACAGTCATCAAATTTTCACAGTATAAGCATCTTGTTGATTCAAAGCAATGCAAATTGCGTTTTATTTTATTTTAAGTGGTGTTTCCATAAAGCTAATAGAGGAAGCTTTACAAAAAATATTGGAAAACAAAGGAATGAGAAGCCACCAAAGTCAGCATTTTTACAAAATTTTGAAATAGCAATAGCAGCTTTTGTGTTTGTTCTTAAATTTAATTGGATCACCGGTAAAAACAAAAGTTGGTTACATTTGTATTGTAGTATTCATTCATATTCAAATAAATAAGTTAACAAATTGGTAGGTAGGTAGGGTAAGGGGGTAGGTGGGTAGGTAGATACGTAGGGTAGGATATGTAGGTTAGGGTCGGTAAGGTAGGTATGTAGGAGAGGGTAGGGTAGGTAGGTAGTTAGGTAGGTGGGTAGGTAGGTGGATATGTAGGTGGGTAGGTAGGTGGGTAGGTAGGTGGGTAGGTAGGTGGGTAGCTAGATGGGTAGGTAGTCGGGTAGGTAGGTGGGTAGGTAGGTGGGTAGGTAGGTGAGTAGGTAGGTAGGTAGGTAGTTAGGTAGGTGGGTAGGTAGGTGGATAAGTAGGTGGGTAGGTAGGTGGGTAGGTAGGTAGGTGGATAGGCAGGTGGGTAGGTAGGTGGATAGGTAGGTGGGTAGGTAGGTGGGTAGGTAGGGGGCAGGTAGGCGGGTAGGTAGGTGGGTAGGTAGTTGAGTAAGTAGGTGGGTAGGTAGGTGAGTAGGTAGGTGGGTTGGTTGGTGGGTAGGTAGCTGGGTAGGTAGGTGGGTAAATAGGCAGGTGGGTAGGTAAGTGGGTATGTTGGTAGGTAGGTAGGTAGGTAAATAAATAGTAGATGCGGTGTAGATGCCAACATACTGTTTACTACACGGTCAAAACAACTGTCCGCATCGACTGTCATCGACCCTACTCGCTACTACACTCGCGGCGCCCCGCGTACCCCTTGTGCGCCAATAGCGTGAGTCGAACTTCAGAGTGACATTGACAGCTCCAAGTGCAAAGTTATTTTGGTCTTGTGGTAGTTCAACTTTACCTAAACCTTCGTGGAAAGCAGGCATGTGTTATGTCAGAAATACTTAAAATTCACTATTTCTTGAAAAATAATCTACGGTATCTGACCATCGTATTACTACCATACCTGGTGATTTGTAATACAGGTATTCCAGTGCCTATCTCAGACACCAGCTCCTCACTCTGCTATGAATATATGTACCTGTATTTTTATACCTAGGTAACTTTTAATGTTTGTTATGTGCGGCGAAATATTCGATTTTATTATTTTGTTTTTAACAATCTCGTTTCTCCTCCTTTCCTTCTTTGAAAGGCGTACGAGGTTCCGAAGCTAAATCGCAGAGGCCTTATTTAAGCATGTATCACGAAATGTGACATCAACCGACGATTATCCTTGTATGCACTACGCAACTGCACCCAAGGACAATCCCCGGTTGGTGCGTGAATCGTTTACCTTAAACTATAGAAGAACTAGTGGCCCCTGCCTGACCACTACTGATCAACACTCTACGCGGTTATAAAATGGGAGGGGATGATTTACAACCCAATTAATGCGGCCCCCCCATAAACGGTCGCTAGCACATTAGTGACGTAGCGCCAATGGGCCAACATATACGGAGGTGCTTTAGGAGTGGATAGGTTTACCATGGCTATCAGGACTATCCCGGAAGCACGGTCAAGATCCATACCAGCATCTTACTGAGTTAACTTCCTTCCTCCGAGCACGTTTGCTCTTACGAATCTCCACTCAAGACGGCCAATTAAGGCAAGAGAGAGGTGGGAGCTCTGTTCCCCCTCAGTGTTCACTCCGACCGGCCAATAAAGGCAAGCCGGAGATGAGGAACAAGACTTCTCCCTGGAGATCGCCACTGCCCACCAGCTCGCCACAAAGCTGCCCTGCGGATTGTATCTCTCTTAGTCTGGCCCCTGACCTCGGCATGTTGCGGCAAAGTAAAATCTACCGGACCTAGACCTAGAGATAACAGAAGCGCGCAAGCCCCAACGCGACGTCAACGTAAAGATACTGCGGTGGGGTTATTATTTTTATCATTACCGTTTATAAAAGTTGGAACGTGTCGGTAGGCTTTGTTGATGACGTATCAGCCACGCTTCTGCATGACTGATTTATCGTTCAACATTATGTGCGCACACATTAACAGAACTCATAATGCTTCCTTGCGGTATTTATGATGTATTGTCGTTTAATATTTGGTATGTGAATGATTTTCATATTTATAAGGAAACTCCAAAATGTTACTTTAACCTCACACTCCCCGAGGTGTGAATTATGAGGTGTTGTGTGAACTTAACGTATTTTTGTGAGTTATTTAAAACAAGAGAGAAAAAAAGTTGTAGGAGATAATGCTGAGTTTTTCAGAAACAAGCTATTTAGAGGATTCATTTAAAAGCTATTCCTGGCCAAATAGAGTCTCATAGACCTATGCTCCACGTCTTATTTGTCTGCCCTTTATGCGCTGGCATAAAGAAAAGGTGCTGACCTTTCGGAAACTAAACGTGGCGAATGAAAGAGCTAGTTGTTTGATGTTGTAGTTAAAATGTTTCATACACTGGTTTTTTTTTTCTAGTAAATAGGCTAGCTATAGGTACAAAGATGCGATGCTGATCCCTCATATAACCAAAAATAAAATCTTCTGCAAATACCAAAAAAATAAATAAATAACATATGCCATGTTATCTCTCCACCACCCTTGGTTGACTGGTAGAGAATGCCTCAGGCATTAAGTCCGCCTATGTACCTGTATGTTGCATGAAGTTTTAATCTCTACTAATATTATAAAGAGGAAAGATTTTTTTGTTTGTTTGTTTGTTTGTACCGAATAGGCTCCGAAACTACTGGACCGATTTAAAAAAATATTTCACCAATAGAAAGCTACGTTAATCCTAAGTAACATAGGCTGTTTGTTTCCTCGTAACTCCGGTCCAACAACAAGACAAGACAAGACAAGACAAAGATATTTTATTTCAACTAGGCCACCAAGCGGCACTTTTGAACGTTACATTAAAATGATTCTACCGTGCCAACCATTATTTTAGTTTAGTTTTGGCGTCAGGATACTTGGTTGGTATAATAAAAGATTTACTTACCGCATTGAACACTCGTATGGGTAAAATACGACGAAAGCCGGGCTGCAAAGAGGGTTTTAATTTCTGGGAGGAAGATTCTATCTGGCAGTCTCCTGCCTCTGTTACTGCAGGATAAAGAGTTGTCGTACGCGAAGTACCCCAGCTTCCTTGTATAGCTCATTTGCAGAAAAACGCCGCGCTTTTCCCAGGAGCACCTTGAAGACAGCGCGCTGAGCCCGCTCCAGTGCCATCATGCACGTCTTGGCGGCGCCGCCCCAGGCACCAACACAGTATTGCAGGACAGATTAGCACAGAGAGATATACACTTGGATGCAGATATTCTTCGGCGCACTGGCTCGTAAGTGTTTCGCGACATAGATGAATTTGCGAAATATGTGCTTTGAAGGACAGGTTCTCATCAATTATGATGCTTGGGTATTTTGTGGTATTACAATTTGCTTCTGAGACGGGTACCGCCGACAAGGCTACGCAATTGTGCCGTGTATTTTCAGTGAGTCAGCGTTCGGTCTACTTGCTCGAGTGAGGTGGAAAGCCAAGAAATTTGTTTATTTTTTTTAATATTTAGCGTCAGTAGATTCTGCTCAAGCCATACCGCTATGATACTCATTCCCTTTACAGCCGCTTGGGGAGCCGCCGCATAATTATCTCCACGAAAGATTATGGCAGTATCATCAGCGTAGCAGATTACATCCAATTGTGCTAAGTTGAGTATTAAAAAATAGACCATATGCAGGTGGGTCCCAAGAATACTGCCCTGGGGCACATGGAAGACAATCGGCAGGCTCCCACTAACAGTTTCCCCGAGTTTGACGAGCTGATGGCGACCATACAAGTAGTTGTGGAACCAGTCTAAGGGCAGACCCCTGACACCAAAGTTTATGAGTTTTTTCAGAAGTAAAGGGATTGAGACTGTGTCAAAGGCCTTGGCAAGGTCAAGGAAGACACCAGCAGAACGGCGGCCCCGGTCAATGTTTGAGAAAACAATGGCAGTCAGCATACTCACCGCATGCGTTGTAGACTTCCCTCGGCGAAAGCCATACTGCCGCTCCGAGAGAAGTGAGTTTTTTTCTAGAAAGTTAATGAGACGGTTGTTAATTAATTTCTCAAGGATTTTAGATTTCACACATAGCAACGAAATTAGCCTGTAGTTGTCAGGGGCATTCTTGGAACCACTTTTGTAGATAGGCGTGATATCAGCGGTTTACCAGCAATCCGGGACGGTGCGGTGAGATGTTAGCATGTATTTGGAACATACTCGTACTTGCTAACTTGGACTTTAATTTTCATTCAATATCTACCATACATTTTGTGTAGAAATAATTCAGTAACGTCTGGGATGACAGTGCTCTTGATCTATTGAGTACAGATAATTATGTCAAACTGATGAATCATATGCCAAACTTGAGCGATTGGTAGGTTTGCCCAATCTTGAGTTCGGGTCGAGTTAAATATGAGCATCTGCATAACACTTATTTCAATTTATGTAACAAATTATTTTCATATTAACCCTAATAACGCAACAAAAGTACTAACAAAACTGTTGCGTTTACAAATCAAACGAAATCATTACCAGTATTACAAAATAATCCAAACCAAACTGAGGTTAACAAATATTAATAAATTCGAAATATTAATGGATTGATTCAGGATAGCTTTGAAGTATAAACGGCGGTTTACTTCAAAAAGTATAATTTTATATATTTGTTGGAAAACTGAAAATGTGTAAAGTTACCCTTGGTTCATACAAATTTAGTTTTCATTAGAACTTGATATGTTCGCTGGATGCAAGACGCACGGGATTGGTCAATTTGGCGACTCTTGGGGGAGGCAGTTTCTGCTGAAATGATGATGATGAGGTTTGGAAAGTTATTATCTCAGCGATCATTCTGATGACTCGACTTTGATCTCGATTTTGCTAAGCAAAATTGCAAGTACGTTCACATGGACACAATGCGATGGATTTCAATCGATTTTTACTTGAATTTTTCTTATAAAATACTTGTACGATATCATATATAGACGCAATATAAATTGTTTCCCGCCATCTGTAAGGTCCCTTAGTTTAGCATTTTATCTTTGGAAGTTAAGAACCGTAGTCAAATGCCTACGTCGTGTATAGCTATGCAGCTACCAGAACCTACTCAGCTACGAAGCTACGCAAACGCAGTTACCAGAACTTTGCTTCGTCTCGTAGCACTTTTTGTAGCAATTGATTCAAAGTCAGTCTTATTCATGTAGTAGCTTCTGAAAGAAATAAAATTGGTAATGATTCTGGTACTGCTCTACAAATGGTGAAGGAAAACATTGTGAGGAAACCGGTTTGTGGTGGTACCAAACATTCGACTTGGGCCCGCGGTGGAACTCCACGCAGACAGGAGGCCTGTGTCCCAGCAGTGGGAACGTTTCAGGCTGATTATGTTATTTTATGTAGCTGTCTGTTTAAAGAAAACAAACAATCAGTGATAAACTTATAGACACACAAATTTCATGCAAACTTTAAAACTCTTACTTTTCTAAGCAGAATGATGCTCATGCATAAAAACAAAAGCAAAACTTAGCTTATAAGTACTTAACTTTAAAATTGCATACATGAGGGTATTTCGAAACTTTACTAAATATTAGTACCGGCAGCGTCGCAGTCAGCAAGATAATATTTTACGCTACGTTTGTGCTTAGTACGTGACAATGTAAGCCCGGAACTGGATGGAATATTTTTTATAAAACGAGCATACTCCGTTACATGGGTTCCAAGTTTCACCTTAGATGCCTTTGAAAAAAATGCCGGCGTGTTTTGAACGGTGTGTGCGAGATTTTTTATATTACATTTTAGTGGCAGGAAGCTAGGTTCTAGGTAGCTAGGTGGTAGGTATCTTTTGATTTTTACAAGCTTTTACAGTATGCGTGGGTCAAATCTTGCAACAGTTTAAACAGTTATTCCAAATCAATTGAATATTTGAATACACGTTTGATTTGGATGACAATTCATGGTTAGCTAAACAGCTTGTTTAAAAGAAGTTTATTAAAGGTCATTGGGCATTTTGTTCGGCCATTTGACCCACGGCGTACAAACAAAATAGGGCAGAATGTGCAGACAACTATCTCTGCAACACAGTGGTAAAGGTCGCATTCTTGTAGACAGCGGGAAAGTCTAAGAAAAAATATGTCGAAAATTAAAACTTGTAGGAGGTTTGGCGTCAAGCAGATAAGCACAGTAGCGGTGATTTTTAGAGCTTAGGCCTAAGACAGGCTATATAGAAACCTCTGAATGATTTTGAAGACCAAAAACAGCTATTTAATATAGAAAGTTAGAAAAATGAATGCTAGAGATATATCGCAAATAACGACGAGAGATAAGAAACAAAACAACTCTACATATATACATTTTTATTCTGCATGATCAAAATCAATTGTGAGGTCATCTCAAAAGACCACAGGTGCGGCAATTTCTGCCTGGTGCATAGCCCATGACAAAAAATACACTATGTTAGCGACATACGCGCAACTTCCAACTTTGCGGCGCGGCGGCCGTGTATACTCAAGTAATAATATTGCTGAATGATTTCTCTTCCGACCCGTGTTGGGTCTATTAAAATGTACAAATAATAATGTCTCATTTGGATGTTTCGATTGCATTCGGCCTTTGATTAATGCTTTATTCTCAACATAATGTTGTTGTCGTTACATTTCTATGAAGTACACACCAGTGCAGGATGGTATGGTATACTGAAAGTAAAAACTACAAATTGAAATATTATATAATTTTTTCTACAAAATTACTACTCACTTCTAAATAAAAAAACTACAAAGTGAAAAATAACTTTCTTTTTGTAAGTCAGTGTTGTTCGTAGGTACGATTTTTTTGCGTTGCGGACGCCGACTGCCAAAATGAAAGTTATTTTTCACTTTGTAGTTTTTTTATTTAGAAGTGAGTAGTAATTTTTTATAAAAAAGTTTTTTATTTTTCACTTTTTAGTTATACCTACCTAATAGGCAAGTTGTTTAGTAAGGTACCTATATGCCAGAATAGATTACCCGAATATCATGAAACTTGAACATAACCGGTGAAATGAGAGTGTATCAAGATGAACTATACACATATGCTTACCCCTTTAGAGCGTACTGGCGTGATGTTATGTTATGAAATGGTATAAACAATAAACAGACATGCGAATGCAGCAATCCCGAGAGATTTGCCTTTATTTATTGAAGAGTTCTGTTGTATATCTTCGAAGTTCTTAATCAGATCATCATCTAATTAAAATGGGACCAATTTCGCAACATACTCTTTTAAACATAACAAGAATTTTCAAAATCAGTCCATTCCAATCGGTATTATTACCGAAGAACAACAAACGTTATTTTATTATTAAAGGTTAAATATATCTTTTCTCTGTGCCATTAAAAAAAAAACTATCCACACAGAATGAAAAGTGAGACCAAGCTCATTAATTTAAATCACATTTTTGGTTTTTGTACGCAGCCTTTTATGAAACGGGTCAAATAATTATGCCCAATGACCTTTGAAAATATATTTCTGCAATGTTTTAATAGCCTATGTTCTATAATAAAAATTTCCTACAAAAAAAAAATACAGCAAACTTCCTAATGAAAACCGTGTTCCTGTTTTCTTTTCTTAGTTTTTTGACACCGACTTCCGAATTAAAAAATATTTTTCACTTTGTAGTTTTATTATTTGGAAGTCGGTTGTATTTTTTTGTAAAAACGTTTTTTATTTAATTTACTTTTTAGTTGTGGAATGCAAATTCTATTTTAAGGTGCCTATAATGCCAGAATAGATTATTCGAAATCATGAAACTTGAACATAACCGGTGAAATAAGAGGGTACCTAGGTTAACTGTATACACATCTGTGTACCTCTTAAGAGCGTACTGGCGTGATTCTATGTTATGAAATGGTAAAAAATAAATAAACAGACATACTATTGCAACAATCCCGAGAGATTTGCTGTCCTTTATTGAAGAGTTCTGTTGTATACTCGTATCTCGGTAGTTAGTCACGAGATCTTCACCAAATTTAAATGAAACCAATTTGTGAACATATTCTTCCAAAAAAAAACAAAGTCGATCCAAAAACGTCGGAGAAATCTGTGAAAAAGAAACAAAAATAAAGAAACATAATGTCTCGCATAGAAACTCCTCCTTTTTGGAAAGTCGAATATAATAGGTAAACCGACGGAGTGGCGAGAAGCTTTTGCTCAAAATTCGTATTTTTTCACTTTGGTATATTTAATTTAAAAAATCTCCACTGGCAACAGTTAAATATTATAAGTGTAGTAGCAATGAAGGAAATAATATATTCAATCAAACTCGAAATTTCCTGAAGTAGACAGTAAACATAGCTTCAGCAGCTATCGGAATTCTCCAATTTTCAGATACGTTTCCTTTGGAACTTAAAAAGATTATGCGAATAAATTTATTCTTGCGGCTTCAGGTGGGACGGGAAGGGATTTGAAAGTCTGATTTTCAAATGGTCACACGTTTGCTTATTCGTCGGGGATAAGCTAATATTTTAAGATTTTGTTAGGGAAAATTGTGTAGGTTTGTTGAAAATAGTCCTCGTTTTCTTTCACGGAAGTAAGGGTAGAATTTTGATTTCAAATAAAGTAAATTTTTTAAAAACCTTTCGTGAAATGTTTTTGTTTGTTATTATTTCAGTTCTCTTCTTATAAGGAGAAGGCACGAGCATTTATTTATCACCAGTCTTGCTTCTTTATTCCGAAGTTTTTACCCGACTGTCGAAGGAGGGTAATGGTGTGTATCAGCCTATTTATGTATGTATGTATGTTTGTTCCTATGTGGCGTTCTAGAGACCAAACGTATGCAAGGGCTGTTAGGCGATGAAAAATAACGTACGAAAACTTCTGCGACACTGTGATAGTAGCTTTGTCTGGTGATAGTAGCTTTGTATAGATCATGCAAATGCTAGGGCATTTGCATGATCTATACAAAGCTACTATCACCACATTGTTTACTTCGCCAAAAACTGCTTTACAATGTTCACCTACAGCAGTGTCACTGTAAGATCGCGGTTTGAGTCGCGTAAAATGCTTCGCGGAATTGTCGCTGCATTCGGTTTCATACTAAAGTCCTGTTTGTGCCACACGGCTACGCAAAGAGAGTTCCAACCAAATTGCGCTCGAGGTGAGGGAGGGGAGCAAGGCAAGCGTCAGCGCCCCATACAAACGTAGTATAGCAACTGAAATTATATCCGTCCATCTAACAGCATAACCGAATTGCAATTGAACGTAAATTTCATGACTCATTTTACGCGACTTACAACACTCAAAATGTCTTTCGTTTGGCTTCACCTAAAACACCGACTAAGTATAAATTTAACAAAACAATGAGAAGATAAAAATAAATGCCTATTATATAATTATTAAATTTATTTACAAACAGAAAACAAATATTTTTGAATGTATATTTTCAAACAACCTACTTAACTACCAAAAAGTAAAATCAAATTATTCAATGATAGGAACAAACAACCATTGTATATAAGCTGCAACAAATAATCTGAATCATCATCATATCAGCTGTAACACGTCCACTGCTGGAAATAGGCCTCCCCCAAGCGTCGCCACATTGACCGGTCCCGTGCGTCCCGCATCCAGCGGATCCCCTCAACCTTCACCGGGTCATCGGTCCAACTGGTAGGAGGCCTTCCAACGTAACGTTTTCCGGTTCGTGGTCGCCATTCCAAAACTTTTCTGCCCCATCGGCCATCCGTTCTGCGAGCAATGTGCCCTGCCCACTGCCACTTAAGTTTGGAAATACTTCGGGCTATGTCGGTAACCCTGGTTCTCTTGCGGATCTCTACATTTCTGATTCGATCACGCAAGGATACTCCGAACATAGCCATCTCCATTGCCCTTTGGGTGACTGTCAGTTTTCTGACGAGGCCCATTGTTAGCGACCACGTCTCAGATCCATAGGTCATCACTGAAAACACACACTGGTTATAGACTTTTGTCTTGAGACACTTTGGTAAGTTGGACGAGAAGATACCGCGCTACTTCCCGAACGCTGCCAAGCCGAGTCGGATTCGACGGTTGAACTCTTTCTCAAAGTTGGCCCTACCCAACTGGACCGTTTGTCCCAGGTAGACATAGTCATCCACAACTACGAGTGTAGAGTCTCCAACCTTGACAGGAGTGGGTGCAACATGGGCATTCAACATCACCTTGGTTTTGTCTATGTTCATTTTAAGACCCACTCTTTCGGCAGAAGGAATAATCTGTATGACGGATGTCAATTGCGAATGAAGCCGATACGACCGCGCATTAGAGCCACGAAGAATGGCATGATTCGTTCTTGGATCCTCACACGCACGCATCTTGTTGCAGCTATTATCTTAGTAATTTAAAGCTTAATTTTACGCAAACGGATGTCTGTATCGAAAAATTGTTTTAATAGACCCGTAACATTTTAAAGGCCTATCCAACGATTCTCCACACCAAGAGAAAGACAAGAATAAAAAAACATCCGCACTTTACATCTGCAGGAGGAAACAAAATTTTTATTAACAATATTTTATTTTACCACTTTGTCGTAGTGATCTATGACAAAGAATAGCTTTCTAAAGGGTCTTTCAACAAGGACGGGTCGATGTTAAAATTGAATAAAACAAGATGTGTGTGAGATATTAACGACATTTATTTTTTATTTAAAAGGCCCATTTATGCCAATTATGGATGGAATATGACATCGTTCAAATGTCCGTCGCGGCTTCGTATGGTGGCACGAATCCGAGAGGTCCAATTTTTTATGATTCTGCTGCATAGATCGAGCGACCGCTACAGATCAATGATAAACAATTTCTTTTGGCTTGAATTGAACAATATGGACGTGAACGACATGTGGTTCCAGCAAGATGGCGCTACTTGCCACACAGCGAACGACACAATCGACATTCTGCATGAACGGTTTGAGGGTAGAGTTAGAGTTCTGTTAGACTTTTTCTTGTAGGGTTTTCTGAAGTCGCAGGTCTATGCCAATAAACCACATTCAACCGTTGCCCTGAAAGCCAACATAACGCAGACCATCGCTTGGATTCAGCCGGATCTATGCAGCAGAGTCATTAAAAATTGGACCTCTCGGATTCGTGCCACCATACGAAGCCGCGGCGGACATTTGAACGATGTCATATTCCATCCATAATTGGCATAAATGGGCCTTTTAAATAAAAAATAAATTTCGTTAATATCTCACACACATCTTGTTTTATTCAATTTTAACATCGACCCGTCCTTGTTGAAAGACCCTTTAGTACTAAGAGTCTCTGAGATAAGCTGCGGACGGACAGACGGACATAGCGAAACTTTAAGGGTTCCTTGTTTAATACGGAACCCTAAAAACTGGAAGTTACGCAACGTCTTCTTTTCTTTTCGGGCCCAAAAGTGGACGTACCACACAACCCATTGTCCAAAGCTGGCATATCAACTGTTATTCCCAATAGTAAGCGTACAGCGAAGTTTCAGCTTTGCTTGTCAAATTCGTTCATCGAACATGACATGAGGTTGACTCTGTGCATGAATCGAGGGCGCTATTGGACGTGCAAAAAGACTAAAATTCAACAAAAATTCAGTTATACGTATAAAGCAGCATCCACACATTTCCGGATGCCTGTCCCTGACGGAACACGGCAGGGACGGAGAAAATCGGTTACATTCGATTTGTACGAACTTGTTCACACATCTCCGTATCAGGAGGATCCGGATTGTCAGTGTCCCTGAGCACGCTCTGACGCACGGACAATGCTATTCGATTTTTATCTCCGTGGGCGGCATTTTGTGCAATAGCAAGTGCAACATGAAAACAGTCAGATTGATAGAACTAGTGCAATCATTGCCAATTCTTCTGAGTTAAACAAGTGCATCGGGTTGTGTGTGAATCAGCCACCGAAACAGATAACACTGATACCGATTTCCCTGATATTTGTGAACACGGGTGACGGATGGCTCGTCCCTGACAAGAACACTAAAACGAACAACTTGGAACTCGGATAGCTGACCCGGAAATGTGTGGACAACGCTAAAGTGTCTATGCCAAAAATTATAGACATCCGGGCTATATTTTCATTATACCTCGTTGACATATGTCAAGTTGTGATTATTTAGATATTTTGTTTCTTTTCTTTGCTTTCCTTTGGTCTCGCCTTTTCCCGTTACGCGAGATCAGTTTGCCCAATCACGCGACGCAATTCATTTTGGTCTTCTTTTGGCTCCATTATCGATATTTTTATTCCTTTTGTTGCCTTCTTCATATTGTTTTTAGAAAAACGATAATTTTATATACCATATTGCAAGTAACAATCGTTGTCTATTCATCGTTTTTTTTTATTTCTATAGCTATCCAAATTCATAAAAAGTTTGACATGACGTTTTTCTCATTCGCGTCACGAATCCATAACGTGAAAACCGATTCCCACAAGTTCCACAAAGCCTAGGTATTTTTAACAGCTCAAAAGAAACAAACGCTATTCAGAATTCGTAGATACCCAAAAACCTACTCGTATTTTAATACAAACTCTTATTATACAAACGAAGCCCCGGCCGCTGGTATATTATCTGTGCCCAACATAAGGTGTCGGACCAATCAAGAGGTCGTGAATGCAATTCACATCCGCGGCATACAAGATATTCGCACCAGCGAACGCTTTTATTCCCGAAGTATAGACGGACCCATTACACTATTAGAATTACATTGAATTGAGATTCTGTGCGGCACATTTCCATTATCACTTGACTACGTTTACTACCTTCGTATTGGAATAATTCTTGATGGTGGAACAGAGTGTTATCAAAACTAATTCAGAAGTAATTTCGTGTGCTGAATAAAGTGGAAGTAAAAAGGAGCGCTATCTTTATCTGTCTTTAAGTCTTAGATGTTTGACTAGTAGCTATCTTTACAATATAATTCAATTCTTTTTTGAACGTAAGTATATTAAAAATTGTCTTCTGAATGTTGTCTCTGAAAACTAGTAGGTAATTAGTATATAAACAATTCACGGATAATAAACTGCCGAGCAATGCAAAAGTTCCACCCACAAAATGCCGACAAACACTTTAATTTAATTTTTTCACATTTAATTTAAAATTTGAACACAATATTTACGTTTTTAGTTGTTAATATTCTGATGCGCTGTTAAATGTAATTCAATAATGCAGACGGCGTCATTAAGCTTGCCTTTCCCTTTTAGGAGTAATTTGGTGCTATGTCACTAGAACTTTTTCATTGCTCGTTAGTGTATTTAGTCATATGAAATAAATGGGTGAAAGCTTAAGTACTAAAAAAAACTTTAACCAAAAAACCCATACACTAAAAAATGAAGCTCTAAAAAGTACGAAACAAGAAAATATTCTCATCTGAAATTGTTATGAAACAATTTAAGAACAATTATACAATTCATTTACAACAACATTAAAATTTTCACTATTCGAATATGTATCGGGTATTAAATAAACAACTTACATGTAATAAATAATTTATTGTATTTCATAACTGATTATATTGGTGTTCAGAGTATAACCGTGGTTGTATGCCACCTACAATACATTCTGCATGTACGTAGTATACGACCACGGTTATACTCTGAACACCACTATATTATTTTTAGATTTATCACCAGTATATTGTTTTTAATTTGTAGGGTTCCGTACCCAAAGGGTAAAAAGTTAATTAAAAAAATCAAAAAACCCGACTGCTTAAAAAGCAAACTAAAAAGACGTAAACAAGAAGAAAATCATGCTGTGCAGTCGGAGGATACATATTCGCGTGCTGGCTGACCAAAACCAGAAGTATCCTCCGACTGCACAGCATAATTTTCTTCTTGTTTACTTCTTTTTAGTTTGCTTTTTAAGCAGTCGGGTTTTTTGTTTTTTTTAATTAACTGTTTTTATTTACAACCTTTTAGTTATTTTTTTTAGAATTAGGTACATTTAAACATATAAGTGTTGTATATTTTTGAAATTGCCTCTTAAAATCCTTTATTTTGATACCCCACACGATGGGTTTGGAAAAAAAAAATATTTTTTCCCCCACAAAATGGCGCTCAAAAGCCGCCATTTTTGTATTTTCCAATTTTAATGTAGCCAGTGATACTCGCAGGATTAAGACGAATCGATTGACGTAAGAATCATCAAAATCGGCCAACGCATTTGGTCTCTAGAACGCCACATAGGAACAAACATACATACATACATAGACTGATAAACACATTACCCTCCTTCGGCAGTCGGGTAAAAACGGGTCCCTATTACTAAGACTTCGCGATCAGTCTGTCTGTCTATCCGTCTGTAACCAGGCTTTATCTCATGAACCGTGTTAGCTAGGCAGTTGAAATTATCACAGATGTATTTCTGTTGCCGCTATAACAACAAATACTAAAAACAGTATAAAATAAATATTTAAGGGGGGCTCCCATACAACAAACGTGATTTTTTGGCCGTTTTTTGCTCAATATTAATAACGGCAACAGGTAGACGCTTGAAATATTCACAGAATGTTTAGTTATATATTCACTTCAAAAAATAATAATTATTGAATTAAAATAAAATAAATTAAAGGGAGCTCCCATACAACAAACGTGATTTTTTGCAGTGTTTTGCGATAATGGTACGGAACCCTTCGTGTGCGAGTACGACTCGCACTTGGCCGGTTTTTTTTTAATTCAGGCAATGGCTCTCAAATGTCAATGTCACAAGTTTTCAAGTGCTAAGTGGGGTTCTGGCGAGATTCTACGGAGATCGGATCAATTGCCGCGGATGTATTGGTGGCTTCGATCGCAAAAGGGGCCAATACCGATCGGGCCCACCCACGACGGGCGCATCCGACTCCGAATGTATTTCACCAGTATCCCGGAGCTCTCCGCTGGCAGAGCTTTGGTCCTATCTCGCCAAAACGAAGCAGCCGTGCTTTTGGCGAGATAGGACCATAAAATATAGGCAACATGTGGACTGTAATGTAGTCAGTCAATTTAAAATATACCCTCATTCATTACATAACAAACAATTTTGATGTTAAAAGTATACGCATTCAGATTTTTCTAAGCATTTGGGAGTCAACGGAAATAGTTTTTGGGATTCAACTACAGTAAAACGTAATTCACTTGCATATTTAAAATATGAGATCCAACGGAAATACATAAAAATGTTTTATGGGATCCAACACCAAAAATATTAAACTGGGATTCAAAAGTGGGATCCAACGAAAATAAATACGATATTCGACACCGTCTTCGAAAAACCAAGTTATTATTCGCTTTGTAGTGTTTTGCTTTAGAAATCGGTTTAGTTGTTTTTGTTAAAAAGTTTTTATTTTATTCTTTTTAGTGTTGTTACCTCATATTACCATGAAAACCATTTTCATCAGTACAATCATTTATTTACATGTATTTGTATCATCATAGTCGCTTAACTATTCGAGATATATTATATCCATGACATACATATCCAGTGGCCATCTGTGATATTCTTCATCAGTTAAACTTCACCAAATGAACATAATAAAAACATCTACATCAGCTCTCATTCATACTTCAATGCAAACATACTCACAAGACTCACAAACCAATACTTTTCTAAATGTAACGTAATAGTAAAATACACTGCAAATTTAAAATGTACAGTCGAACATACTGTTTGGTATATGGGTCGTAAACTTGGAACTACTTTTAAAAATAGTTGAAAAAGCTTCAGTAGTTGATTCTGTTACATCGTTCTTTTTAGTACTTCATAAACTTAAAAGGATTTTACGTCGGCAGTAAATATAAATATTGGTAGAGTAGTGAATAGTAGTCGTTTTGGATAATCAAAAGACAGGAAATATGACACCAGTCCCAGTCTTGCCAAGGCACAGTGAGTTTTGCCTTAGTTGCGGACATGCAAGATCGTAATAGGCAAAACCATAATATAATATTTCATAAAATTTTGGAGATATTTTTTTTTGGATGGTCATTGACCTTCTTAAAATAGTTTTTGTCTGTATTTCTTGAATAAAGTTAATCTCAACCTTTTGTAAATATTAATTGTTGGTTTGAAATATATGTTACTTGTGAAAATTGCCAATCGCTAACGCCACAGGAACGAGAATAAATAATTATGATCATGTTAATAAACGAAAAAAAAATACAAAAACAGTTACTGTAAACTGGTCGTATTTTTTTGTTTGCTTAATATACTTATGTAAAGAACCTTCAACTCGAGAATATTATAAATATGTATCTAGCGAGATCTCGGAGATAGTGCGTTGCTACGTTCAATTTTTAATTTCTATGGATTAAGGGCTGTCACAAAGTAGTAATCATTTAAGTCATTTTAATTCAATCGATTAAATAAATTAACCTAACCAAAGCTAAACGCATATGGCATAGTCAAAAATAATGAATCTTAATAAGTAATGTTTGGTTGAACTAAGCTTCGTATATTGTTGCACACAGGTTTGATTGACCACCCCTAATAATTTTAAAATTATATAGGTATTACCGAAATCCTCGTTTTGATGCATTTGTTTTTTTTGTCGCGATTGTTATGAAAAACAATAGTAAAGGTTATAGTAATTTAAAAAAAAAACACAACCATGAGGAGAATAGCCAGAGAAAAAATAATTACAGAATCATACCTGGGTGAGCACGATGTTAAAAGTTTTTGGGGCAGAATGATTTCTTTTGTGAATTTCTATCAAGCCAAAACGAGATATTGCGTTTCTATGCTTTTAAAGGAATTTTTTAAATTTTCTTCAATTCTCTTAAACTATAATAGTTAGAGGCGGAGAAGTTTTAACGTGGTAGATGTTTGATTGCTAGCTTTCCAAAACACACAAAAGACGAAAATGTCCGCAACTGAGGCAAAACAACACAGTGTGCAAGGGTATCGTGTTACTCAGTTACTGGATGAGGAGGTCAGATAGGTCCTTGTAAAATACTGGCACTCAGATGCATTCAGTTATACTGGAAGCCGACCCCAATATAATTAAGAAAACCTAGGCAGATTGATTGTAGAGTAGTGAATAGTGGTAGTATTTTATCTGTATACTAAAACTGGCTTCGATCGTTTTGGGACACTGTGGTAAGTTGGATGAGAAGGTGCGATCATTTTTTAAAGACTGCATCCGCCCATGGTATATGAATAAATTTCAATAAAGAACTCATAGTCAATTCTCAAAAATAGTACCTTTCTGTTACACTCTATATAAGGTTAGTATGGATAACATGTTCGATTGTCGACAGGACACACGCACCAACATATAGCCAACAACTCGACGTGTTCACGTGAATCGAGATTACTAGGCACGTGACATACCAGGGCAGTGTTGCCGTCCTCTAGCCAGTGTCACTATCTGACAAAATCTTATTTTGGCTAAAGACGTAAAACACAATACCGCAAAAAAATAAAAATCGATATTGTTTATCATCTATAAATCTTAAGCAAGTGTTTTTGCTATCAAAAAATAGATCAAAGTAAATCTTTCGAATAGGCACATTGTTAGTTTAAATCGATAACTTTTTATTAATCTTATCAAAAGTATGTTTGTGAACATAGCAATTAGGAGTGTTTTTATTTTTTATCTGGAATCTATGGATAATAGAAAAATTCTGCTTAGTGAGATCTATAGAGATTTTTTTTGCTGATTACTGTGGTAGTTAAAGACTCAAAATCAGCAAAATGTCACATACTGACACTCTAGCTACAGGACGGCTGCGTGCCATATCGTACACGTAATTTTATACCCAGTTTCACGCTCTAAATGGGATCAAAACTCAGCATGGTATGGGATTGAACGAATTTTTTAATGGAGAAAATTTATCTTTTGTTCACAATGAGTTGGTTGGTGAATAATGTACGTGCTTAGGTATGTTTATTTCAGGAAACTATGGCTACATAGCCACAAGGGTCGATCTTAAAGGTAAACTAGCTCTTGCCAAGTTTGGTTCGTGGATGGGTTTCCATCTAATACAATCCAGACGATTCCTTCGTGCCTCGGAAAGTAAGTTAAGCCGTTGGTCCCGAGTGTAATTTTTAAATCTTGAAGAGTCGTACCGTGTAGCGTTTGACGTCATTCGGACTACATAACAGAAACCTGATTAAACTGACACCAGTCTGAAAAACGGGAATTTAACGCGATGATTTCGATTATTTATTTACCCATTTAACCCGACGTTTCAGCCGTGTTGCAATGACCGTGGTCCCGGGTAGACTGGTGTGTCGGTGAACTGGCCCCGTTGGGGCAGAAAATTCTTTCTCTATCTTCACATTTCTACATACAACACTGACCGTGTCCGCATTCTGTAAATTCGCCGAATGCACAAATCCCTTTACTAAAAAAACCATTCGGACGGAAATCAATAAAATCTTTGAAGGCGCTTTGGACTGCCCCATCGGAGTTGAATTTTTTCTCTTGCAAGAAGTTATCCAAATTTCGAAAAAATGGTAATCTGTTGGAGCAAGGTCCGAGGAGTACGGTGGATGTCTTAGACATTCCAATTGAAGCTCCTCTAATTTTGTAGCCGTCTTTTGTGCAGTGTGTGGTCTAGCGTTGTCCTGAAGCCGCAGTGGCCTAGAGCGATTGACCAGCCTCGGCTGTTTAGCAGCTAGCTTTTCTATCATGGTTTGCAGTTGCTGATAACAGACATCCGCCGTAATCGTCTAACCAGATTTAAGAAAGCTGTAGTGAACGAAACCGGCACTAGTCCACCAAACGCTCACAAGTAATTTTTTTTGAGTCTGTTTTCGCTTGTGGCAGGATTTGGCTGGTTTGCCAGGGTTCAGCCATTGCGATGAGCATTTCCAATTAGTGTACAGGACCACTTTTTAACACAGATAATGATTCGATTTAAAATCTCTTCTAATTGTGCCGGTTGAGTAATGTAACGCAGCAGTCGACGCGCGTTTGTGTGCATCTTTCAAGCTTTTCACCTTCCCAATTTGCTTCCAGTGGATTAAAACAGTTTTATCACTAAAACCGCAGCCTGCAGCAAACTTGGACGTGGTTTGCGATGGATCCGCTTCCACAACAGCCTTCAATTCTTCATTATAAACTTTGGTCTCCGAACGTCCACGGGGCTTTTTCTGCAGGTCAAAATTTCCAGAACGAAAACGTTGGAACCAATAACGCACTGTGTTTTCTTTTGCGACACCGTCGCCATACACATCATTAATCCTTTGAGCCGTTTCTGCAGCACTGGTGCCACGATGGAACTATTACTCGTAAATAACGCGATATTTCAAGTTTTCCATTTTGTAAACTGACTGGCGCAAAGAAAAAACCAAAAGAGGAAAAAACAAATGAATTACAGTTTTACAAACACAAAAGCATGAGTAAATCGCTGTATAAATTTAAAATTGGAATTCCAAACCAAATAGGAGATATTTGAGATCAAAGTAACCAGTACGACAAAACGCCAATTTCATAGGTAAGGACCTAATATATTAAAAATCAAAATACCCAACATACTGTCATAAATGCCTTACAAAGTCAGTCTATAATGTTTCTACTTCTAGGTCTCTATATCTGGATGACAAAGTGGGCTGTAACAGACCACGCAGGTCCAGAGCTTATTCGTTTCACTCATCATACTCTTCGTTCTTAACCGTTTCCGTTCCTTTACCGTTTTATCAGAGAGACCCAAGACGATGATGATCATGATAGTACTTTTCTAGCAACTTCCCAAGGATCTCTATTGTCCTACCTTTTCTAAAACTTCTGTAACAAAAATGCAACTTTGAACGATTCTATGAAACCCGAGGTGCACCTATAAGAAAAGAGATAAAATATAAAGATACGAGATACTAGGTATGAGGTACGTACGAGATACTGGATACGAGGTACGGGGTACATAGATACTACCCACAACGGCGGCGTGTTCACGCGAGTCGAGATTACTTCGAACGTGACAAACCGAACTATGCAGTTTGAACACCGATATTGTATGGCACATATACGTATAAATTCGAATTATAAGCTGACCTGGCATTGTATAGATTTTCCAAAGAACAACAGGTCAGCTTAAACTGGTAAAATGTTGCTTGATTTGTGTTTTCGTGCAAAAGGGAACTTGATTTTATTGCAATTTTCAATAATAAAACAAAGTGGAATACTTATCCAAATCAGTGTTCTTAATATAAGGTTAATAAAATGTGATAACGTGATGTTCCTAAAAAAATATTTTGATCTGTTGGCCAATAGGTGGGCTTTCCAGTTGATATGACATCACATTTCAGCTCTTTTATGGCATTAAGTAGTTCTTTGCCTTTAGTTGTTAGTCTGGAGCCCCAATACGTATTTTTAGCATTGAACTATAATGGCACTACCACCTCTTGCAGAATTGTCTGGGTGAAGTGCATGGTATACTTTGTCCCCTTTAAACTTAATGTGATATTGATTTGTGAAGTGAGTTTCTGATATCAGACACACATCAATCTTTTATTTATGTCTAATACTACTTGTAACTCGTTCTGGTGTTTTGTAACCCATTTGAGTTCCACGCCATAATTTTTAGTGTAGTTTACATTTTTGTGGCTTGGAAGTAGCAGTTTTGTTGCTATTTTAAATTTTGTTCAATCTCTCGTCGAATGATGACATTAACTTTAAGATTTCATCTAACTTTTTGTCAGTGTTCATATCAACCAAAGGCGCCTTGGCTATGCCTCTTGTAGCTACATGCGCATAAGATACGTTTTTAGTTGTAGTGCTTTGCTTTCGTTTTTACGCCTTTCAATTTTTGTTTCTAATCTGCTGGATTTCTTTGGCTACGATACATCCCCTGTTGGATGCTGGATGGATCCCAGCTGGATGTGGCGCTCCACAGTGAACGCAGTTTGGCTTCTCCTCTTTGATTTTCTGCAATCCTTCGTGAGATGTTTGCTGTTTTAATTTAGTTTAGGGAATGGCTATTAAATTGGTCCAATATTGGAGAAGGAAATAGGCGAGAGTCAAACCTCGAATTATGACTTTTTACTTTGGATATTCAGTCGGATGTCTGCGACCGCAATTCCTCTCATCGTCACGTCTCTCTCGTCGCACGAAGGAGTCTCTGCATGTAATGAATGGTCACCCATCTTCGAATCAACCGCGGCAATCGTTGCTTAACTTCGAAGATCAAACTGTGTGGCCACGAGCTACAATTTCCAAAAAAAACAGCGTCCAATATTAAGTAAATTCAACTATCCGCCGTAATGGTAAAAACTATAGAAATATTTCATTGTAACGGTATTATTAGCCTTTCCAATTAAATAGTTCCATCAGCTCTCTCTTCAGAGTTGCGATTAATTAGAACGTAAACAGCTGAGGCTCATCCGGCACGCAGTGGATTAAACGTGAATGGATCTGATTACACTATCGCTTAGTATGATGACATTTTTTTCAATTAAAACTCTAAAGCTGAGTCACACAGACACACGTTTTTTTTTTTTTTTTTTTTTTTTTTTTTTTCTACGGGTCGTCTCGCAACTCAGTCAAAATGACTGTTTAGCTGCTTAACCGGGCTTTCCTACGGAGACTAAACTATATAGCCTCCAGCTAGGCAAAAATTTACTAAACCTAAGCGACAACGCTGAGGGCTACCCCAGTTGGGGTCGAACCTCGGCTCAGGGCGTCGCTGGGGGGACAACTAAGGCTGGATCTTAATAAAGTGATTCTACCATCCGTTCGGAATAAGCCTACGTGGAGAAGAACGGACAAGAAACTCCAATTAACTAATTAGAATTAACTATGGCACAGCTATTCGCGGGCTGGCTACATATATAATGACTGGGACTTCGCGGCTGGGGCCTCGGCGGCGAGGACGGACCAATCGGTATGTATGCTACGTTTGAATAGGTGTTCGTACTATTTACGAACCCATTGACCGTCCTTGTAGACAAGGCTGTCAAGTTCCCTAGTAATGCACTCGTACCTCGAGAAGAGGGCACTGCATGAAGCGGGGGTGAGAGAGCCTGCATTCCGGATTTCTGCATCCAGAGCACGGGCCTGAGGGGTCATCCATATGGAATACGCGCTGATAATATTCTCAGCGACGCTCAAATATGGCTTGTGCCCGGAGGGGGCGACAGGGGGCGGGCACATGGCGGCGGCGGTGGTGGTGGAAGCCACCTTCCGGCTTTGTGCGAGCATGGGGGCATCTGGGGCCACTGGGTCGGGGGCTGGATTTGGAGCTGCTATGGGGTGGGCCATCAGTGGTGGGATAGGCTGGGAGTAAGTCTGAGCAGCCACACTTTGGTGGTTCAGCTTACCCCATGGTGAAGTCCTCTGAGGGGCTAGACGGGGGGGGGGGTTGGGAAGAGGCAGCCATGCGCATTACGTGCGCATTGTAACGCTTGGCCATTTTAGGCGCGAGTTTGGGAGCTTTTGGGCAACCCCGGTAATTAGCCGGGTGCCCGACTTGGCCACAGAGCACGCAGCTGGGAGGCTCCGTGCACTGTGAGCGGTCTTTGGGACGGGGACAGTCCTTAGTGCCATGATCACCCATGCACTTAACGCACCTGGGTGGTGCATAGCAGTGGGCCTGAGAATGGCCATAAAGTTGACAGTTGTGACACTGTCCTACAAGATGGGGGCGGTAGGGTTTCTCGATCGAAATGCCCGACAGGGAGCATACGGTCTTTATATTGAAAATCGGGTTGTAACCCTCAGTAGGGCTACAGACAACTAATACGATATCGTACTGTTGTCCGCCTCTTGCTTTATGCAAGCGGTGGACTTCAGTGACGGGGACATTTTGGTCTAGAAGGTCCTTACGGATTTCCTCCGTAGGGATCTCTTTTGGGATTCTCCTAATAACTACTCGGACGGGCTTTTCCTCTGGGAGGGAGTAAGTATGGAACGAGATGTTCCTTTCTTTGAGGTACCGGGTTAGATTCCGGAAATCAGTGGGAGTGGGGACTTGGATTTTGATGCCTTGTTGGCATGCAGTGGCTTTAGTGTAGTTGATTTTCCGCTCAACACAAGCGTTCGAAACATCGTTCCACTTGACTTTATCCTGAAGATAAACAGGTGGAGGGGGACGGAGCTTCTTATTGGTAACTACTACCATGGGACTGGGGCTGCGGTTAGACCGCTGAGAAGAAGCAATGTCTGGGGTGGGGGTGATTTGCCTTACGGGCGAGGCCGGTGGCAGAACTGACTGAGGGGAGGTTTTCGTTACCGCCTTTTTGGCCTTGGTAGCGTTGAGGGGACTACTCCTCTTTTTCCTCTTCCCTCCAGAGCAAACTACGGAGTCACCGTCGGAGGAGACGGTGTCGTAGTCGTCTGACCTATCGGGGACATTTGGGTCTAATGGGTCGTCAGCAACTGAGTCAGCTTGGTCAGCCATAGCTTCCCATTCCTCGTCAGTGCTGAGGGTTGCTCCCTCTTCCATGGGGGAGTCATCATCGTCCGCCCAGATGGACTTGGACTTGGGCTTGGCTTTATGAAGGGCGGCTATGCGCTCCTTATAGCTTCTAAAAGCTTTTACTTGAGAGGATATGGGAGAAGGAGGATCTCTCCATGAACGGGTTTTCTTAGGCTCGACGGCCGGTTGGGAAGATGAAGCTTTAGGAGAAGGAGGATCTCTCCATGAACGGACAGTAGCTTTAGGCTCGACGGCCGGTGCTGGGGGCTTAGGTAGGGATGGCTCACCAGTCCCAGAAGTGGTCCTGGTTGCCGGGGAGGGCGACCTAGGCGAGACCTGGGCTTCGCTCGGCACGGGTGCCTGGCTAGGTCCAGGGGCCCCGGTCGGGCCCGAAGCGGGCACATAAGTGGCTAAAGCCTGACTAACAGCATGGCTGTACTTTTTGGTGAGTTTCTCCTTCTCGAGAATCTCGTGAAGGAGTTCAATTACTGCCGCGAGCGACATAATTGAGAAATTATAAAACCGCTGAAGCCGGGAGAGGTATCTTCCCCGGGTGGAGGGGCCCGGGGATGTGTGCGACCTACCCTCCCAGTCGGGTTAGACTGGGAGGTGAGTATCTGGTGAGCCCTAAGCTTGTCTACCTGCCACCAATCTTATTGGGTGACAGGGCCCTAAGGTACCGGTAAACCCACCGAAGGTGGGCCACCCACCAATGTGTACCGAAGAAGTCTGGCACGTCGGGGTAAACACACCCGACCGTGCCAGGTGAATGCTGGGGGACGAAGCGGGGGTTGACTAGGCTATCTACCAAGGCCAACTGATCCCGCTCCCGACTCCAATGACTGCCGTGTCCTTAAGGGACTTGGCGGGTGCTTGGGGCACACCCCACTGGCTTGTTAACACCGCTAGGTTTCCCGCCAGGGACCACAAAAGTGGATTTGCCCAGAAGGGCCAAAATAGCTGCCACTACTAGTAACCAAAGTTACTAGTAGCGACACCTAGGAGCGGCGTGCGAAGACGCGACGGCCGCAGTGACGTCACGCAGGGGCGCGACGAGACGGAGAGTGGGGCGCAGGAGAGCGCGGTGGGGCGACGAGCAGCGAGACGTCCGCACGGGGCGACGGCTGGCGAGCGACTCGACACAGACACACGTGCAGTATATCTGTGTATATAGAAGCTTTAAGGTACGAGTTCACCCCGCAACCGCGACGGGAGAGCGAGACGCACGACCATGGTACCGTGCCCGTCGCGCGTCGCTGCCTCGTGGCGTCTATTCGCGCGCGAGACCTAGGCCTAATGTGTCGCGCACAAACTCTCGATTTTAGTCGTTAAAATCAACTATATTGTTGAAAATTATTATTCCACATTGCAATGAAAGCCAAGTTATCAAATTACTAATGGAGAAAGGAGAATACGACGCTAGTGATATATTATATTAATATTATGATAATAATAAACAAAGATTGGCTATCAACGAATTATATACAACTAGAGACCAAAAACTATCGTTTTTAATATAGGAGGTCAGTCAAAATGATTATTTAATTGTTTTATGACAACATTTTCGGGTAATGCAAGCGCGATGTGCAAAACCACTCATCCGTGAGCCGGTTAGCGGTCGCGCGTCGCGTTTTCACTTGCGATCTCACTAGAAGAATGTTAATTGTAAATGATAATTAGAGTTTTAATAGGAAAAATTGTTTATCATGAGTTATTGAGACAAAATAACAACACGACGGTATTGCCAGAAGTGACAGATAGGTATTTACATGCAATTTAAATTCCAAGTCTTTTTAACCGACTTCAAATAATATAATCAATAATCTCCTATTAACAATTCGATACGTATGTATGTAATATTGTTGGCATTGCATAAGTGTATGTATGTACCTATGAATGGTTGTCAAGGCTTTTCCCCGAATCATTATTTTTATCGAATTAATTTACTCTCAACTTAGGAAATAGTGCAAGTTTCATCAAAATCGGTTCAGCGGTCTTCAAGTATGGAATATACAACCGAACTTATTCATGACAAACAGCACGAATGTTTAAAGGCCTTGCCTTGGCCTTGCTTGCCTTGGGGTTGCCTTTTCTTATTTATTTATTTTTGTGTTCGCAATCCAATGACTCCCGCTCTAGGTGTAGCTCTCTTTTCGAAAGTCGTCTCATAACGATAAAACAATAGGTACCAAAGACACCGCTGCCAAAACGAAAGTATGTTTTGCACTTTTTAGTGCTTTGCTTTGGAAATCGATTATTTTTGTTAAAAAAGGTTTTTTGACGGAAATTGTCTCTACTCCACTAGACTCTGTCACTATGACAATGGAGAAAATCTTTAGATTCTAGGTCGTTAATATCAATAAAATAACAAACAAGAATTTACTTTAGACATTGGCAGAATAGTCGACATCGGCTTTGCTGGCCATAAAAAAATATAGAATAGAAGATTGGGTTGGCGAAAGCGCTTTACAAAAATGGGTTTTCATACAATTTTACTTTACAATGTACAGTAACATTGTAATATAGGTAGACCTATTTCTATTGTATAAGAATAACTACTCAGCTCAAAGTCTAGCTTCGGGCCAAGCAATTCCTCCAGAAAATCCCACTAACATAATCTAATATGGAAAGAAAACCATGATTAGCAGCCAGTCCAGAGTTACAACGATCGGATATCTCCAATCTGCATTATATTAATAATAATCTTTATTCAGATAATAAAAAAGGTAAAAATACTTTATGAATCTTATATAACTAATGTAGGTATAATAATGGAAGTATAATGAATGACCTGTCCTTGTATCTTACAAAAGAGGTCTTTTCTCTGCAGTGGGATAGTAAAAAAACCGGCCAAGTGCGAGTCGGACTCGCACACGAAGGGTTCCGTACCATTATCGCAAAACACTGCATAAAAATCACGTTTGTTGTATGGGAGCCCCCCTTAATTTATTTTATTTTAATTTATTAATTATTATGTTTTGAAGTAAATATACAACTAAACATTCTGTGAATATTTCAAGCGTCTACCTGTTGCCGTTATAAATATCGAGCAAAAAACGGCAAAAATATCAGGTTTGTTGTATGGGAGCCCCTCTTTAATATTTACTTTATACTGTTTTTAGTATTTGTTGTTATAGCGGCAACAGAAATACATCATCTGTGAAAATTTCAACTGTCTAGCTATCACGGTTCATGAGATACAGCCTGGAGACAGACGGACAGACAGACAGACAGACAGACAGACAGACAGACAGACAGACGGATCGCGAAGTCTTAGTAATAGGGTCCCGTTTTTACCCTTTGGGTACGGAACCCTAAAAACGAATACACAAACTGCACATTCCCCTCGCTAGAATCGTTGCAAGGAATCCGATTAATCCATGTAAGTATAGACCCTTTGTCGGTGTAATTGGAAAAATGCCTGTAGCACTGTTTTGATTTGCTTTAGGAATGTAGCTGGTGTTTCATTTGTAACGTTAATGGACTTACCAAGAAAGAAGGAATCCAGTATATTGTCTTATTTAAACGCTTGTAAAAGTAGAAACTCAAGCATAAAAGGAGATGCAAAAACACTGATACCTACTTATAGGCTTTACAGCGCATTCCTGTTTTTTGTTTACCAAGATTTTTTACTAACATCTAAAAGAAGAAGTGGACGACCACCAATGCTCTAGCTAGAATCAATAAAAAACCGGCCAAGTGCGAGTCGGACTCACGCACGAAGGGTTCCGTACCATTATCGCAAAAACGGCAAAAAAAAACACGTTTGTTGTATGGGAGCCCCACTTAAATATTTATTTTATTCTGTTTTTAGTATTTGTTGTTACAGCGGCAACAGAAATACATCATCTGTGAAACTATCATGTTCAAATTTCAACTGTCTAACTATCATGGTTCATGAGATACAGCCTGGTGACAGACAGACAGACGGACCGCAAAGTCTCAGAAATAGGGTCCCATTTTTACCCTTTAGGTACGGAACCCTAAAAACTAACATGATAGCGAGCAACACTACAGAAGAGACAGTAGAAGTACAGGAAGGGCTTACCACAAATAAACTGGGATAATAGCCAGGAGAAAGAAAAGGAGAAAGGCGCATTTCAGCTGAAAGATGTCTATCTGCTGAACATGGGCCTCCCCCTAGTGTCACCACGTCGACCGGTCCTGACCGTCTCGTGTCCAATATCGTGTCGTTAACGATATTATATATTTTATTTGGTAACCCTGACACTGCTACAGCCGTATATACAGGCGCTCGAATCGTAATAATGAAATATATAATTTTAGACATTGCTCCCGATACCGGTGGACTTAATTTTTTTATAGGTTAATATTTAAAAATGTAAAAGTATGTATAATAAATAAATTGAAAAACAATTAAAAATAAAAGCTTGTAAAAATGAATCGAGATTTTTCTGATTTATTGTGGACAGACCATATAGCATAAAATCCTCTTCATAACATTGCCTACTAGTAAGAATAACCAGAAGACTGGCCTAATTTCCATATAGAATGGCATCTCTTATTCTTTTGCCAAAACACATGCCAGCCCATTATAAAACATTAAAGATATTACTCCTATTTTAAAATTCACCCCGCCAGAAACCAATTACAAAACAGGGAAACCATCATGTGTTTCATGTTCACATAAAAGTAACATACTCATCCTTATTGCCCCAAGTCATAATAATCTACGGAATTTTTCCTGGTTATATTAATAATGAAAAAGTCTGTACGTTTGGATGTTTAAACATTCGGATATTTGGATGTTTGTTAATTAATCAGTGGCTTTGGATGAAACTTGAAACACGGGTAGACCTGTAAAGATTTTTTTTATTGTTGGTAACGTCGCGTTTGCCCTATATCTTACCTGATGGTAAGCGATGATGTGGTCAACGGTGAAGCACGCTTACCTAGAAATAACCTATTCACTCTTCCCTTAAAGATCCCGGGTTATAGCAGCAGGGAAATCCACTTCTAAGCTGTTCACACAGTGCAAGTATTCCCAAAAAGTTTAGAGCGTCTGAATGGGGTGTCTACCATGGGTATTTCGTAACACATAAATCTATATAAATATAAAAGCGAAAAGTCACTCATTCACTCATCACGAAATATCGAAAACGACGTATGGAGATGAAATTTGTCTGGGAGGTTCCTCAAGTGACGTAAGTGCGCACTAAGAAAGGCTTTTTGGAAATTCCACCCCTAAGGCGGTAAAAGAGGGGTATCAACCCCCCCGACAAATCTTGCAAACATGAATTTCCTTCAAAATCCTTAAATATTTGCTAGACAGCATGTTGTAAGATTATGTCAGGGTGCTGCTTATCGCTGGATTAGCCCAATGGTGGGTATCCTCATTGTCGAGGCTGGGACTCGTCCTCGAAAGCTGGTGGAATTTCGTGAAGCATTTCCATCGTTTAGCTCCCATACTGGAGTGGCTAAAGCGGCTCCTGCTTAATCTAGGAGGTCCAAACGCCTCCTGTCAGAGACTCTATGCGTTTCGTGTTGTCCATTGCCCTTTACGGCGCACCGGTATGGATAGCCTCCTTAAACACTTAGCCTCCTTCCCGGATTGCCACTATAGGATCTGTAAGAAAAAGATCCGGCAGCACCTTTTGGCGACATTGGGAGAGCGACTGTCGCATCGCAACCCAGTGCTGGTCACGCCACAATTGCGGCGATAAGGAGTGGCACCTTCCGCCTGACGCAGGTCTTTACCGGTAACGCTTCAGGAGGTTCATGTTCAGGATAAGGCGGGAGGAAACGCCCGGGTGTAACTATTGTGTAGATCACCCGGAGGTCACATGGAGGTCTGCCCTGTTTAGGCGAAGTACCGCCGTGTCCTCGTGGAGGTAATCAACGGTGGTGAACTCTTGCTTCCGGCCCTGGTTCAGGCCATGTTACGGAACGAGAGGGCATGGAAAGCTGTCACCTCCTTCTGCGAAGCAGTAATGCTCACGAAGGAGGAGGCAGAACCCGGGAGGGAGACGCAACGAAGATGCCCTTACGCTCCTAGCCACCGCAGAATCGCAAGCCGATTCCCGGCCACCCCAGGCGCGGGTTTGTGGTCGGCGAGTAATGTTTAGCTCGCCGTCCGATAAGGGCCGGGCCCGAGTCAACAGCGCATAGTGTTCATAGCTATATAATATTTGCTAAACTGGTAGCACGTTCCCTTGGGACAATGCCCAACATTCACGGGTGAAACTGCGGGCAAAAGCCAGTGATTCAAATATCGGTTTTTGGACACTTTTCAATATGAGCGTCTCGTAATGAATCCTTCTTATTTGCTCGGTTTTCTTACACAATGCCTTCAGAGGAGAAATGAAAAATAAGTTTTGCGATTCAACATACTTTCAAGCTTTGTACTTGTGTATGTGCGATGCGAGTTTAATTTTGTCGTTCGATGTTAAGTCTGTTTGGATAAGGGTTTTATTAAGACTGCGTATGTATTGTGAGGATAAAGTATTTTTAAAACGGTCTTTGTATAGTCGGAAGAAAGTCTATGAACGCTATGTGTTTTTACAAGCTTTTGTTTACTTGCCTTATTAGTTAGTTACGAGTATGTGTGTTAAAATTTGCATACTTTTATTAGGAAGAAAATGCACGTTATGCTAAAAATCTGTGTAAAAAGGTTTTTACTTGGATTTATTTTATTTTATTGCCTTGCAACTTATACGAGGGCGGCACTGAAAATTTCGGGAATCAAGGAAGTGACACAACATTACTATTTAAAAATGTATTTATTGCTTTTCGAAGTATTTTCCGCGAAATTTGACACATTTTTCCATACGATGGAACCAATCATTGAAGCAACCATTTCATTCGCAAGTTGGGGTCTCCAAAATGGCCGTTTTGTAGGCGTCCACAGCTTCTGCAGGTGATGAAAATCTCTGATCACGCAATTTATTCTTTATTTTAGGGCAAGTATAGAAATCATTAGGGCGGGGCTGTACGGCGGATGGTCTAATAATTCTATGTTTTCTTGCTCTAAAAACTCTTTTGTTCTGTGCGCGGTGTGAGAACTCGCATTGTCGTGATGGAGGATGATGCGGCGGTTGCAGTTCTCTTTACGGAGTTCAGAAACGACCTGTGGCAAACAAATGCTAGCATATCATTCTGCAATAACCAATCTTTGTCCCTTTAGAGGAATAGTCGCAACATGGCCGGTTTTGGAGACAAACGTGGCTACCATTTTTTTACAACACTCCGTGAACGAACAATTTTTGTTGGCTTTAACTAATTTTCGAACACCCAAACTCGTGACTGGTTTTTTGTTTTGGGTTCGTACGCGTATATTCAGGATTCGTCACCTGATACGATGTTGTATATAGCATTTGAGGATCCTGCGTGGAATCTTTCGAGAGTTCTGACGCACCAAGTAACGCGAGTCACTTTTTGCTCTTCACAGAGCGAATGCGGTATCCATCGCGAAAACAACTTTTTACACCTAATTGTTCATGCAAGATTATTTGTATTTGACTCATGCCAATGTCTAAAGTTGCCTGAATTTCGCGGTATGTCACATGTCGATCTTCCTCAATCAGCTTACGCACAGCATCAACGTTTTCTTGGGTACTGCAGTTTTTGGACGACCTTGACGGGGATCATCACTGAAATTGACACGTCTACTTTGAAATTCAGCAAACCAGCGATAAACTGTGGTTTTGGATGGGGCTTCATCACCAAATGCAGAAATCATCAGGTGAACACACTGTTTTTGTGTTAAACCACTTCGAAAGTCATAAAAAATCATCGCTCTTGAATTTTCTCGAGTCAATTCCATTTTCTCAACGACTAAACAAGTTTGACAAAACCTTGTGACAAGACCGGCAACCTTTTTTTAAATAAATAAATAGTATTCGATTTTTAAAACCAAGGAGTTTTCAATTAAAAAGATTTTAATATAACACGAACAGTGGAAATATTCCATTCCCGATACTTTTGGTGCAGCCCTCGTAATCTATACATATAAAATGCTTTGTCCTGAATGACGGTTCTCTGATCAGCGGTTTGGGCTGTGGGTTGATAACCCACAGCCCAAACCGCTGATCGTAGATACCTGAAACTTGAAAGGTGTATTCTTTGTATGACTTAGGCATCCGATAAGAAAGGATTTTCCGAATAGTAATTGGGATTAAAAAGGGGGGCAAAGTTTGCATGAAATATCTAATTTCTTCTGCTAATATTTTTGAAACTTGGCACAAATAGTAATCTACGTAAATGATAAAGATTGACAATATTAGTTTTTTTGAAACTACCCCCTCAAGTCGGTTTAGGGATTGTTGAAATTTGTATGGCAGAATCTTATTTCATGGGTTACTAAACTTAAAACATTGCACAAATACTAACTAATAAATAAATAATAAAGGTTGTTATTATTAGTTTTTCGAAACTACCCCTAAAAGACAATTTAGTGTGTTAAAGTTTTTTTGAAGAATCTTATTACTTAGGTTAATAAACTTAAAAGTTGACATAAATACCAACCTAGGTAAATAATACAAGATTGTCATTTTAATATTTTTGAAACTTAAATACGATTAAGCGGGTGTTAAAGTTTGTCATGAATCTTACTGGACAAGGTTTCGTTTTGTATGTAGGGATCAAGGGGAGTACGAAGAAGGAATTTTCGGAAAATCAACCTTTCTCCATCATTATTCTTTCAGCCAAAAAACATCCACTGCTGGACATAGGCCTTCCCCAAGCGTCGCCACACTGATCGGTCCTGTGCGTTTTGCATCCACATCATCATCATCCATCTTATTCCTTGGGGATAAAGTAAATAATCAAAATTGCATAATACGTTACTTAAACTAACCACCCTCTCTCCCCCTGATGGTTAAGGGGTGTTATAGTTTTTTGAGGAACCCTCTTGAGCAATCTAACTAACATTATTGAAAATTAATAAAGAAAAGAAAAGAGTGAATAAGTAACATATTTGGGTTGTTAAAACTCAATCCTCCTCCTCTAGTACAATAAGGGCACTTCTGCCTATCATCGAGGAATACTGGCGTGAAGTTATGTGTTAGTAAGTTTCGTGCGATGTTTTATGAGGGTAAAAGTGATTTAAATGATACAAGAGTATGATGATAAAGTTGAGCATACAGTGCTAAGGCAAATTATATTTCATTCAGAATCAATATCTTAATGATCTGATTACGCCACTACAATTTCCCATTAACTGTTTGCACCTCCCCATCCTTATCAGTAAACTATAAACTCGCTATCACATCCGATGTTCGTCGAAACTTATAACTTGACGTTCACTGTTCCTGAATGTTGTATTGATATAGGTGACAGTCAATTTTAATGAAGGGTAGCAGCGGTGGCCCAATTTTAGTGAAGGGTAGCAGTGGTGGCCCAATTGTAACGGCCCCGACTTATGAGTCGTAGGTCGTGGACTCGATACCGTCCTGGGGTTTTTATTTATTTTGGGACATTCCCACCGCACTATTCCCAAACAACTGCAACTCCTGAAATCCAGAATCAACAGTGGCGACCACCAGAAAAACGCCGAGGCAATGAAGCTCGACGAAGTCCCGGCGAATGAATTTAACTGTTTTGGATCCCGCAACGAAATTAATCAGAAAAGAATAATGGAGGAGTAGAAAAAAATACTTCCACTTCCCTCCATATCACACATCATACAGAACACACTCAAAATATTGCCCCATTTTTAGAAACAAATGCTATATAAAACTCTACCGTAATTAGTTAAAACTTTCATTTCCACTTTTCCGGTAGTGTTCAAACTAAAAATGGGATTGCAAACAATTTTCCAATGCTAAAAGCGCGTCAGTAAAAATCCGGCTTTTACTTTACCAAGCTAGGCTTACGTGAACTAAAATCATTAACGAGACGAAGTTGGGGCCAAAAGTTACTACTTAGGTAATGTGGGGATGGGGACTATTTTTAATACTAATTCTCTTACAAAAAGGCTGGGTAATGAATGACGCCTTTTTCATTCAAGATAGTTTTTCCTATAGATAGAGAGTTACTTCGAAAAGTATCGATAATGAGAGACATTAGAATTAATATTTGTTTCGGGATATTTACCATGTATATTTTGATTTTGATTGAGAGCTCGATATTTCAGTTCTCGTGATCAAGGCGCTTGTAACGGTGCCGAAATATCGAGCTCTCAATCAAAATCAAAATATACATGGTAAATATTCCGAAACAAATATTAATTCTAATGATTGTGACCATGTCAGCTTAAAAACTTATAATGAGAGACATATCAGTATAGTCCCCGGCTCATAAGTTGGCAAGAGATGTTTAGTAACGCAGAAGTCGTTTTTTAGTAGTTGTCGTTTTTGTCTTTAGTAGTGAAGCGGGACGCGTTGAACGTTCCGAGCGCGAGTTTTTTGGTCAGTTGACACAAAGATCGACTCACCAATCGCGTCGCGTTCAGTTCGCTCTAATTAAGTGATGGTTGGTCAGTTCGCTCACTATGCGCAAAATTATACCCACTATATGCCGAAGATTATACTACCTCGTTGTTTTGTGGCCTGTCAACGAAAGACGACCCCTGCAGAAATTTCCTCGAAGAAGAAGGTAGTGACACTAACATAACTCTAAAATGGCTTGGATCTACCTTATCTACCTAAGGTAATATCCCAAAACTGTTTGGATAAATTAAGGGGTAATCCTCTACATCTCCCTGCTGGTCGAGATCCTGAGGCTTTAGACTAGTTTCATTCGACGTCAGCGATGAAGATGGTCGAAATGCCAAAAAGTAAGGGATTGATCACGTGACATTTAGATTACAAATGGCACATTTGTGACTTTTTTCTAATCTCTATAATAAAGTTTTTGTTAGCATAATATCACTTTTCTAGAGCCTCTGGTGTAGTAGTCCTAGGTATAGCCCACAGCAGATTTAACGCATGGGTAACCTTGTTTGCCGACCTTTCACTTTGTCCTGTATGACACTGCGACCGAAGGACTCGCACCCACACCTGTAAACGTGTCCAGAAATCTTTAATAGGCTGTGTACATATGTTGCTCTGATTCATAAAAACTGTGTGCAATGTTCCCAGAGTATAGATTGACGTAATCGTTAAGAACGACGTCATAAACTTTTTCGAACCGTTGTGTTTGACAATATTTCAGTTTTTTTATGAGCTACAAGCCCTTGACATAGAAGTCCCTGGTCACGCAAACTTAAGATACGGGTGCTATAATCCGCTAGTGAATGTCAAACGTGTCACCGACAAAGATTACGTAAATAAAGCGCTATGGAACCTACCAGTCAGTAAGCGGATACTTCTTAATGCATAGGTAGCAGTAGCCAAAAGAAACAAAAGCTACAACAAAAGGTAGGCCTTTGTTTCGACATTTTTTTTTTTTTTACGATGTTCGACACTGTTAAAATAAGCAAACACAGGCAGTTTGCTTATTTTCGGAACACAAAATGTCACATGAAGTGATAAAATATAAAAAACTTCAGATTCAGATTATGATTCAGCCTATTTATATGCACTCTCCCACGCTCACATCTACTTCGACACCTAACAGCAAGTTATACCCGTGGCATTTTCAGCATTAGCTGTTAGCCAAATTATGGTAATGCCGTCTAATTTGCGGGCAGACTGACGGGGGCGCATGGCCCGCGCTAAATAATGGCGTGAGTGCGAATAGTGACAATTTTGTCGAGTGCTAGCCTCGACCCTTATTGTGCGAATGATTTGAGTGATTGAGGGTTAGGTTTTGGGAAGGGTAGGATTGGCATGTGACAACCAGTGAAATATTGATTCCAGTATTTTGCTACTCGAGTATTCTAAGAAGTATAGGTACTAGCAAGTTCAAATTCTATGCTGAGCCTTGTATGGTCAGCGAATTACTATTTATCATTTTAATGTCACTTCCACGTCACAAAAAGGTACACTATTAACAACAAACTGTATATTTGCCAATTCGATAGTTTCAACCTTAGGGTCAGTTCACATGATTCAAAGATGCAATGCAACACTAAACAGACATTATATATTATATTTATATAGATTAAAATAGCTATGCAAGACTTTTATTTCCCACGCAAAGGTATGTGCAAGTACCTAAAGATTCCATGCTGCTTATAATGCTATAAAAATGCAGCCCAACAGAGCCAGCTTCACTTCGAATTATCCTATTCCTTAAAGCCATTAAGTAATTCTCAAAAACAGCCACCGGCACTCTCACTTACCTGAATTCCAAAGGAATATTAATACAATCAGAATCAATTTATCTTGCACAGGAGACTGAATGGAGAATACATTATTCATGACCAATTACAAGAAACCGCGGACGCCTGTAAAATTTATGATATTATAATGTTGAGACAATATTCCCTCGTGATTTTGGGAGGTATAGTCTTCAGCGAATTTTGATGTTATTTGTGTAAGATAAAGGATTGAATAAAATATATATAGGATTGTAAGAATAAAGGGCAGGAATGTAAAATATGTAAAGGTGACTAAATAATAGGTATTTATAAGGAAGACGAGAGTGGAAACGCCGGGACGCTCTATAAAACCATACCCACTTAAACGAAGATCCGTTTAAGTGGGTATGGTTTTTGTCATATTCTTCCAAAGGCCAAGTGCATAGTACTCAAGCATCCCGTGTGAATGAAGAGTAGAATTGAGTATATCAATTCTACTTTTCACTTCTTCTTCTTTTCGTAAGTGTAAATTGATTGATTGAAAACAGAAAATGCATTTCAAGCAATATATAGAGGGAGCTCCCTCGTGTCTAAAAGCAAAAACTTGCCTAATGTAATGCATTTATAATACTGCCCGAAAATTATACGTCTAACGGCAGTTACGCACTACATCCGATCCGAGTCGTGAAAATTTAGTAGCCGAAGCAGCCGTAGTACTTCTTGTAGGGAAGCTTACGCACTACATCTGAACTCTATCCGTCACAATCTGTCATAATTCAGAACATTTTAAACTCGGAACTAAAATCACAGACACGGATTACGGACACGGACGTGTAGTGCGTAACCGCCCTAAGGAATATAGTAGTGTGTGAATATGTCGTGGTCCAAAGTGATTTATCAAGGCACTATGTATAATGCCCGGGCATATATGAATCAAGTCAAGTCAAATTCATTACATGAATACTGATTTAAAATTAATTATTTATCACATTGCCTGGTCGTTATGAATATTGTAACGTAATTGTTGGGGAACTCGATAGTTATGGTTTTTATTTTAAATATTTGGTCAGCTAGAAATATGTACAGAACAGTGATTGCCAGCTAAATTATATTATTTGGACAGAAGGATTATAGAATCGTTTAGCATAAAATAATATTTGTAAGCGGTGCCGCTATTTTCAACGAATTAGTCCAAGACAGAGCGAAGCGAGCTCGGGATCTTAGGGCGTCATCATCAGTCATGTTAGGTTACTTTAGACCCTGCAGATAGAAAAAGGAGCCCCGTCGACTTTGTTGCTTTAATAGTAATCGTACTTACCTAACATACTAATTTTTATTAAAATCAATGTCCACATTAAAATCAATACACGCTGTATTGATTTTAATATGTTAAAGGATAACCAACAGAACCCATTTCAAGCATTTTATTATATTTTTCTGTTTGTCTGTTTTTATTTGTGCACGCATCACTTAAAACCTATGAAACCAATTTAGATAACATTTATACATAAATTTTGTGCGTAACTTGAACATTGCTTAGTTTTTGTTTCATCGCAATCGGTTCACTATATCATGTTCTTATGTTGTTACACAAAAGTGTTTTTTCGGTGGCCTGTGAAAACTATATCCTGAGTCCTTACTCAAGGTCGTCAAAATACATACCATCACGGCTGTATGCCCCAATAGGTAAGGCAGAGGTGGATCTATAGTGCACCCGCCAGTTTAAGTCCCGTGTAATAGGATCGCTTCCCATTAACCGGAAACAAATCCAGAATCTAAGCCGCTACTGAGAAATTCTAGATGAACACTTAATAACGTTTAAACCCGACACGGGAACCGAATCCAGAATCTCATGCTCAGCAGTAGCACTTCCTGAAGAAAAATATACAGATATGTTATCATCATTTCAGCCTAAAGATGTCCACTGCTGGACATAGGGCTCCCCCAAGCGTCGCCACACAGATCGGTCCTGTGCGTCTCGCATCCACCGGACTCCCGCAGCCTTGACTAGGTCGTCGTTCCTCCTAGAGGGAGGCCTTCCAATGTGCGTCTTATGGTACGAGGTCGCCACTCCAGAACTTTTCGGAAATATGTAATTTATCTTCAAAAAATCCATTCAGAGTTTACATTTCTTTACCTCGAGAAAAGTACGTAGTACACTAGCACCTTCCAATAAAAATAAACGACAATCACCAAAGAAATAATGTAAAAGCACTTCGATAAAATTCACACGTAAAAGTGAAACTGGCGCCACAGACTAAAAGAAGAAGTAGACGCGAAACTACCGATCTAAACCCATGCTAAATGCCTGGAATGTCTGACTGAGTAGGGCCGGCCAGCAAAAATAAGATTTTTGAAAATATGTACAACCTATGATAATAATATTTATGATAATTCATATATATTATATTATGATTAACAGACTATTATTGTGTCGTGGTGCCACAGGGGTTAAGATCGAAATTTTATATAGATAATATAACATTATGCCTGCGTTTCCCGAAGCATTAGGAAGAGGTGTGGTGTTCATTCCACATGTCTTAGTTTACTTACGTTTTATAATATATTTTATAAATTGCATCCAATTTTTGAAATTGTATTAACTCGAGTTTCCCATTTTTATGTATTCTTTAACACCTGAAAAGCTTAAGATTTGTTTTAACATACAAAACTATTATATTATATTATACTGACATTTTTATCTGACATGACATTATGTCATTTTCTTAAGCCATAGACATACCATACCATGGACTCTTTAAGCTTGGTGTACATTATAATTTTCATAATAAGGGCACCAGCAGACTGCCCCTCTGTAAACCGTTTTATTTCGTTCGTCATGATTTCTTAATTGATATTTGAATTCCATAAGACATGACAGAGAACGAAGAAAAACGGGAGTCACTTTTTTAGTCTTGAATCTGGACGGAACGCTGATAGTCAGTTTTCTACTGAATACTAAAAACTCTATAAATCTATAATATGATATAGGGCCTGTGAAAGTTAACAAATTGTAGTGCAATAAATATAAATAATATTGAGTGTGGAACCTAAATTTCATTGACCTTGTCGGACACCGCTTCATGTTTAAAGGGCTCTTTTGATCGGCGTACGAAGCCACAGCCCGGCCACCGCAATCCTTGGTGCCTGTTCTTGCACCTGTGCTACTGTCTGTTAGCCTGACAATTGGTTCAAGCCTTGACCATCTAACTGTGTGCCAGCCCATTCGTCCTGCTGTCTACCCTACTGCCTATCTAAGCGATTCATCTGCGAGCTCATCTGCCTACCTCGGGCATTCCACGCCTTCGTGTCCGTCCAGCTGCCTAGTCTGCCTGCCTGCTATGAAATACCTGCCCACGTCGTGCGAAGCCGGATCTTAAATTTCTTTACCTATATCCTTTTTCTTATTATTTTTAACTTTATTATTAACGTGGCTTACGTATAGTTCATCTGAACTATACTTAACGCTACAGAGGGTACACCCACATTTCACTTCTTAATTTGAATTTAAAATTTGCTTAATCGACGAGGTTCCTGTCAGTACATAAGTGTAGCTTCTACCCAATTTTATTATTCTATGCCGTCGCCAGCGATACGTAATCGAACTGGAGCACTTTATCAAGTAAACAAAAAACGACTTACGACAGTTCTCATAGAATTTTATTCTAACTGAATGTTGGCTTTTGGGGTCCTTGAGTTTAAAGTGAAATATCTACGGTACGGATTTTATGAACTATAATAGTAAAATGTGTTAAAAGAGATGCATATGATTACAGTAGTGAGTACTTCTGATATTTTGATGGGACTAAATAATAACGTTGAACACATAGAATAAAACAAATTATAGTAAAAACAAGAAACCCGGCTGGTAAAAATTATTTAACAGAGTTTTTGAAAAGAGAAAAACAAGTAGTAGATATAATTTATAAATTAAATATTATGAGGTGCTGCCAGCGGTTACAAATGAAGTGTTGGCAGGTTTTCTTTAGTTTTTGTTTGTCCCCGCCGTACCTCTGCATGTCCCACAATTTTAAACGAACGAATCCAACGACACCTCATTATATTTCATATTCCGTCAATCCGTTTGGGCTGTAGAGCGTGCCATAGAAATGGACATACAAAACGTACTCTCGAAAAACATTACCCTCGCGCAGTCGGGTAAAAAGACGCAATACATGCACTTATACAAACCTATTGTTTTTATTTTACCTTTACCCAAATGGCTAGATTTTGTAGAAGAAATTAAATTATCCACAGCTGATTTAATATTTTGTATTGAAATTAAACAATGGATTATACTTACTAACCGTGAAGCGTTGCAAGTCTTCTGCCTGAAAAAAATTGCCACTGCTGTTTTGATAGAGTGTGACTACACTTTTGACCCTTAACTGTAACTAGTCTCGCGTTTATTTTCTGCTGTAGATATGCATAGGTTAGCTTATTGCAAAGTTTTAATAAAATTATTTAGATTCCAACTTCGAAAAAATACGGAGCAGGATTTTCTCCAGGAGCGGAACAGTATAGGTAATGTACATTGATACTATTTGCCAATAGAACAGTGATCCGTCACATGCGTCTTCCATTTAAAGTACCTCTAGCCTTTCCAACATGTTAAACAGGAAATCTGAAAACTAAATCAATACCGATCAACGACCAGTCGATAAGGTTTCACGATCACCACGAAGGATTTACCCATACCCGGTTTAATCCCTCAGTCACCTGGAACAACATCCGTGGCCGGAAAAGAGGTCCTCCCCAGAACCAGATGGAAGCGAAACAACTTTGCATAATCCCAAAGACCGGGCAAGGGAAGCAGTATGTATGCAAAATATAAGGATGCCTTTAAAATTGTAGTTCGTCGAGAAAATAAAATGACATTTTGCTTTTGCGTTCTGTTTTTAAAGTGTCCTTTGTGAAGTGTCAGGTTGGTAAATCGAGTGTTCGTTTTTTGGTTTGGAATTTGTCGATTTTTGTGGTTTGAGTAAGGACTAAAGATTTACATATTGATTGGATATGTAAGTTTATTTTTGATGTTGCTCAAAATATTCTCGTAAAGTGAAAGCAGTCAAATGGCTGTTAGCTCAAGGCTATGCATAGTCTGAAGCTCTCCTGATTCCCTTACTATAAATCCATCATAATGAGTCACCCAGGCGTATCATACACTTCTCTCACAGTCAGACTCACACTACACATACACAGATACACACTGCACACACACAGACACACTACAGACACATACTCACATATTTACACTCTTCACAAACCTCCTTTTGCATGTTTTCATTAGTTAAGTAAGTTAAGTTTAAGTATCATATAGTGTTGTAACCAAATATACGACGAAAAAACTAGATCCCACGAAACAGGTTTCCTAGTGTGGGGTTTAGGGTTACTATATTGCACTTAATATTTTTATTTTATTGTACATCAATGTTATAATGAAAATATATTTTTTATTTTGTGCTTGTGCTTAATGTATGTAAAAAACGTGTCCCAATAAATTTATCTTATCTTATTTATCTAATCTATATGTCCGTGCACGATAATTGTCATAAAAGCCTGTAATTTTCCTTAATTTTCATCAGCTTTACTTTACCTAACCTAAATTGTTACACACTACGTAGAAAACAACTATGAAAACGTAGTAAATTTACAAAATGTATCAACTACGGAACCCCCAAAGCAGCTACCAACTCTCACTAAATTTTTCCATCAAAAGACGTTACCAATTCAATAGAGAAAAATGTAAACGAAATAGACTCGAAAAGTTATGTGCGTGTGAACTGAGGGACCACGCTGGTATTTCGCAAAATAAATATTGTAGGATTTAGTAGAATACTTAAACCAATTGTAGAACAAATCTGGGAATTTGTAAATAAATATATTAAAAACTATAGCCCTTAAAGTGTGGTCCCTCAGTCCTCACAGACCATTAGCCAGATCTCGGAAATTATCTGAAAATATAATATGTTGTGACTACAGACTTTTAGTAAAGAATTTGTAAAGATATTTACTAAATAACAGAACACAAAGCTTCAAAGATAAAATATATATAACGACTAAACTGTGGTCCCTCATTCCACACAAGAAAGATAAATATTTTAGTGTATATTATCGAATCAAATAAATAAACTCGTTTTTTTTCTACATAAAGTTTTAGTAAGAGACTCGAAACATTTTGTAAAAAAGAAATGGAATAAAAATATCGACGCAATTTGAAGATAGTGATTATTAAAACTGGTCCCTCAATCCTCACATCCACTGACATATGCATGTACTAGCTGCTAGACGAGAGTAATATCAGAAAGACTAGTGTACTTAACTTTTAGTAGAAAGTTTCTACTAATTAATAGTTATCTAAAACTGTGTATTTCTTACCTCTTAGCTGAGATAATATATTTTTTTAATCCTATGAAAATAGATAGAGTAGTGTGACCACACAATGAAACAAAATGTAGACAGTACTATTATACTTCATTTAGTATAGCATTGAACGAAACGAAAACAGTGTTGAACTGTTAATTTATGTTTAATGTTTGGGCAGTGGTTGAGCGATTGACTGCTGCGCTGCGTGTCACGGGTTCGATTCCCGCACAGAACAAATATTCGCATGACCTACAGATAGTTGTTCCGGCTCTGGGTGTAGTGTATGTAGACTCATTAATTTACTGTCTGTAAATTTGTGGTAAGAAATAAATAAATTATATTATACTAGCTGACCCGGCAAACATTGTTTTGCCATAAAAACACCAAACATTCATCTACCCTACCTACCCTACCCTAACAACCCTACACTACCTACCCTACCCTACCTACCCTACCTACCCTACCCTAACTACCCTACACTACCTACCCTACCCTACCTACCCTACCCTACCTACCCTACCCTACGTACCCTACCCTACCTACCCTACCTACCCTACCCTACCTACCCTACCTACCCTACCTACCCTACCTACCCTACCTACCCTACCCTACCTACCCTACCCTACATACCCTACCCTACCTACCCTACCCTACCTACCCTACCCTACATACCCTACCCTACCTACCCTACCCTACCTACCCTACCCTACCTACCCTACCCTACCTACCCTACCCTACCTACCCTACCCTACCTACCCTACCCTACCTACCCTACCCTACTTACCCTACCCTACCCTAAACGGGATAAAAAGTATCCTATGTCCTTCTCCTGGCTCTAAACTACCTCCCTGCCAATTTTCAGCTAAATCGGTTCAGCCGTTCTTGAGTTATAAGTGAAGTAACTAACACGACTTTCTTTTATATATATAGATTATAATAACGTGTAATACATAATATTATTAGCCGATAGGCGAGGTGGTGTCAGATATTATGCCATGCGAATTGCGGACGGTGGAAGTTTATGGAAGGAGGTGCACAGCGTGTACCCGCTCTCTTTTGCTGCTGGCACGTTGACCAAGAAGAACTTGCTACCTGACAGCTATGGTGTGCTTGACATATAATATTATTGTAAGTCTATGGGGCGCCTTGCGTGTCTTTTACTTTTAATTCTAATTCTAAGGAATAAAAGTGTCGGCTACGAAACCCCATCTGCAAGCTGATTAGGTAAAATAACGAAATTTATGCAATACCTACTCATGCAAGTACGTTAGTACCTATGTAAAGTAAATGAAAACTGTAGGAATGTAAAGTGTTAGTTTAGTACTTCTAATAAGATTCCAACTAGTAAGTAAGATATTTAAACGGGTACGTATTGCAATGACTAAAATAAAAAGATCTAACGTAAAATAACCTACGTTCAAAACTCCCTAAAATCTAAATACCTAATGATTGTTTCACTTATATTCAAATACCGAAAGCTTAAAATGTCAAATGGATATGTTACTGAAGTTCATAAAGCTAAAATTTGAAATTCATGTTTACAAAGTTCCTTTAATTGGTTTACCTCACCGTTCATTGACCAAAATAAAAAATACCGATTTAAGTACCTATGTAAAGTTCAAAATACAATTAAAAAATGTAAATTTAAAAAATCAAAAGACCCGACTGCTTAAAAGGCGAACTAAAAAGACGTAAACAAGGAGAAAATCATGCTATGCAGTTGCAGGATACATATTCGCGAACTGGCTGACCAAAACCAGATATATCCTCCGACTGCACAGCATGATTTTCTCCTTGTTTACGTCTTTTTAGTTCGCCTTTTAAGCAGTCGGGTCTTTTGATTTTTTAAATTTACTTTTTTTATTTATAACTTTTTAGTTATTTTTTTTTTAGATTTCGGTATATTTAAACATATAAGTGTTATATATTTTTGAAATCACCTCTTAAAACCCTTTATTTCGATACCCCACACGATGGGTTTGGAAGTAAAAAAAAAATTTGCCCCCACAATATGGCGCCCAAAATCCGCCATTTTTCTATTTTCCAATTTTAATGTAGCCAGTGACACTTGCAGGGTTAAGACGAATCGATTGACGTATGAATCATCAAAATCGGCCAACGCGTTTGGTCTCTGGAACGCCACATAGGAACAAACATACATACATACATACATACATAGACTGATAAACACATTACCCTCCTTCGGCAGTCGGGTAAAAACACATTTATTATTAAAAAATAATAATAATTAGAATAGGGTGAAAAAAAATTCAAAATTTCTTGGCTGTAAAAGGGCGTTGTCCGCCCACCGCCGATGCCCGGCGCGTCTTCTGCGGATCGGATGAGCGGAACAATTCTCCTTCTCCCTCTCCGCAGCCTCCTTCTGCGAGACGACTACTTGTTTCGCAGAAGGATACCACTGCGTCCCAGGAATCTTCGCTGCCGACCATAGACTCTACTACGGCCGGCAGCGACAGGTCACTGCCTTCTTCTGAGATGAGGGCACGGCGTGGCTCCTCCCAAGCGGGCACACTCTGCCAGTGTATGCCGCGCCGGGTCCTCCAGGCAGTCGACGCAGTGGTAACACTGGCCGTCCGGCTCCCGGTTTATGCGACACAGGCACTTCCCGAAGCAACCATGCCCCGAGAGCACCTGCGTCATCCGAAACGTCATGGAGCCTCTCACGCCTCTCCTTCATAAGCTTGAGAGTAGGATCAGAGAGCTTTTTGTTTCTATCTGTACGACGGGTCAAGCTTCCACGAACCCTTCACTGTATTCGTCCACGGAGCTCCCTAGGCACTCGAAACAATTCTGGAGTTCGAACTGAAAGCTCTCGGGGTTATGGACCTGGATCTGTGCTGGACGGAGCGTGGACTTCATCAGTCGAGACCTTTCAAGCTTAATATTAATGTTCAATGTGCCTCTTACCATGCGGTGATCACTCGCGGTTTTTACTGAATTGATCACAGAGACATCATTGAACATTTGCTTCTTGGTTGACATGATGAAGTTGATCTCATTTTTGTTGCACCATCGGGGCTTTGCCAGGTCCACTTCCTATGTTCACGCTTTTTGAAGAAGGAGTTCATCATATAGAGGCCCTCCTTCTCCATAAAACTGGCCAGTAGGTACCCCGGTGGTTCCGACGTCCAACTCCAAATTGTCCCACTTGCAGCTCATCCTCGTCTCGTTGGCCCAGTTTCGCGTTGAAGTCCCCCATGACAACGGTGAAGTGAGTTTTGAAACCATGGCTCTGGAGATATCCTCATACATGGTCTCTACCTAGTCGTCGGGGTGTGCCTAGGTTGGGGCGTAGACCTGTATGACCTTCACTGAATATCTTGCGGATATTCTGAGTATAAGGTACGCCACCCTGGTCAACACACTCTCGATCTTCACTACGTTGTTCACAAGGGACTTGTGGACGATAAACCCGACACCACCCTGGGACTGCCGGTCACCCTCTCGGAAAATTGAGCAGGTTGCCGGATTTGAGGATTATCGAGTCCTCCCCCTCTCTTCGGATTTCAGATAACCCTATAATACTCCATCGCAACCTGCTCAATTCCTCTTCGAGTTCGGTGATCGATTCGTCGGTCCGAAGTGTGCGCGTGTTGTATGTTGCCAGGTCCAGTCGTCGGAGTTTGTTGGGGTAGCCGGATCCCGTCCGGAGATTCTTGGCGCCCCTTGCCATGCCGTAACCTCGACCGCTACTTTAGTCGAGGGTAGACAGGCTGCCGGGCACTAGGGGCCATTTTTTTTTTGTGCTATTCATGGGGGATTTTGCCATAATCGCCACGCTTGGCAGGTGGGTTGGCGATCGCAGTATGGTTTTTATAGAAGCACAGAGAACGCTGCTGCCCATTCTCTGTTTTGTCCCTTAGTCGCCTCTTACGACACCCACGGGAAGACATGGGATGGTGAAATTCTTTACGTCCGGCACCATACGGAACACGGAACTTAGATAAATGTATTTGTGTTTTTTTTTATTTTTTTACTATCTACTTTTTTATTAAAGACACTTAAGCCATGTAATTAACATTAAATTAACAGTTCAATATTGTTTTCGTTTCATTTAATGCTATACTAAATGAAGTATAATAGTACTGTCTACATTTTGTTTCATTGTGTGGTCATACTACTCTATCTATTTTCATAAGATTAAAAAAATTATATTATCTCAGCTAAGAGGTAAGAAATACACAGTTTTAGATAACTATTATTTAGTAGAAACTTTCTACTAAAAGTTAAGTACACTAGTCTTTCTGATATTACTCTCGTCTAGCAGCTAGTACATGCATATATGTCAGTGGATGTGAGGATTGAGGGACCAGTTTTAATAAGCACTATCTTCAAATTGCGTCGATATTTTTATTCCATTTCTTTTTTACAAAATGTTTCGAGTCTCTTACTAAAACTTTATGTAGAAAAAGAACGAGTTTATTTATTTGATTCGATAATATACACTAAAATATTTATCTTTCTTGTGTGGAATGAGGGACCACAGTTTAGTCGTTATATATATTTTATCTTTGAAGCTTTGTGTTCTGTTATTTAGTAAATATCTTTACAAATTCTTTACTAAAAGTCTGTAGTCACAACACATTATATTTTCAGATAATTTCCGAGATCTGGCTAATGGTCTGTGAGGACTGAGGGACCACACTTTAAGGGCTGTAGTTTTTAATATATTTATTTACAAATTCTCTGATTTGTTCTACAATTGGTTTAAGAATACTACTAAATCCTACGATATTTATTTTGCGAAATACCAGCGTGGTCCCTCAGTTCACACGCACACGAAAAGTTATGCCTCGCCCGTCAAGAGATAAAGAAAGGTTTGTTCAAAAAGATAATGTTTTTATACCCACCCAAGCCGTTCGTATACTGTGTTATAGATTTGGAATATTTTACCCGTATCCATTGGGAGGATTTTTAAGAGATATGAGGGTATATCGCACTGACAATATTATGGTTGGTGGAGCGAAGGATTGGGGATATAATTCACGAAATATTTTAGATATTCAGTGTTATGGTATTTCAAACATTAAAAATATTTCGTCATTACAATATTGCATCATAAAAAATATATATGATAATAAATAAATAATTATAATAATAATATTCGTTTATATTATCGTATTTCTTTGCGGGATCCAAGATAGTTAAATTCATTCACCGGGATTTCGTTGAGCTTCATTGCTTCAGCACTTTTATGTAGTTGCAGTGGTGTAGGATTGTCCCAAATACAATATTGTGTCTATCACCAAGAGTCATCATCATGATTTCAGCTGAAAGATATTGGCTGATCTCCTCAAAGAGTCACCACATCTACCGGTCTTGTACTTCTCATATACAGCGGACTTCCGTAGCCTTTACTAGGTCATCGGTCCACCTTATGGGAGGCCTTCCAACACTGCGTCTTGCGATACGCGGTCGTCGCTTTAGAACCTTTGGACCTCATTGGCTATCTATTATCCGAGTAAAACTGCTATCATAGTCATCAGCCAGGCCTTCTTTCATAGAGTGAGAATGGGCTATAATCGACCACGCGGGCCCAGTGCGGGTTGGTATATGTCATATGGCTTAAAATTTTTGGTTCTAGGACATGGCGGTTTCCTCACGACGTTTTCCGACACCGTTTTGAGAGTAGTGGTGAAGAAATAATTTACACAAACTAAAGCGCCTGTCTTGATCCGTACCCACGACCTGTAACTTGTAAGGGGCGGCCGTTACCACTGGGCCACCACAGCTCTGCCTAATTTCACTAAATAATTTTATAATTTATTTATTTCGCAATCAACAAACCTTAGGTTTGGCAATTCACCAAATAACAAACAAGGTTTAATTCTTCCATTGTACTTACCTTCTTAATTATATTGAAACAGTTCTAATTAACAAACTGTCTTAAAAGGGTCTCAAGTTATAAATGGACGAAATCCAAAATAAACTAATTATTAAAATTAACCCTTCATCCAGGAACTGTCCAAAACAAATGAAAACAATTTTAGATTTTTTTTTGTCTGAAGTCGGTCATTAAAATAAATCACTCCAATTACTGTTGGGTTCCACAATCAAAGCAGATGATGATGTTCTTGAAATGACTCAATTATATCAAATAAGATAATTAATTCCATCTCTACTTGGAAATAAAATATGGTAAACAATTTTTTAGGTGAATCTAAATCCATATCCATAGTAATATTATAAATCCGAAAGTAACACTGTCTGTCTGTCTGTCTGTTACTTTTTCACATTTAAACCGCTGAACCGATTTAGATGAAACTTGCTATGAAGGTAGTTTGAGACCCGGGAAAGGACATAGGCTACTTTTTTGTTCATAAGACACCAAGGGGGAGAAATATGGGAAGTGTGGTAGTTTTGTAAGAAATTTCTTATTATGGCTTAAACCGCTGAACCGATTTAGGTTAAATTTGGTATGTCTATAGTATGTATAGTTTAAGACCTTGGCAAGGACATAGACTACTTTATTAGCATAAAACATAAAGGGGAGAAATGGGGGGCGTGTTAATTATGTATGTAACTTCTTATCATGCGACTTCTTATTATGAACCGATTAAGATGAAATTTGGCATGGAGATAGTTTGAGACCCTGAGAAGGACATAGGCTAATTGCATAAAACACGAAGGGGGAGAAATGGGTTATGGGGCGGCAGTTTTGTTTGAAACGTTTTAATAGGGCTTAAACCGATGAACCGATTTAGATAGAATTTGGAATGGAGATATTTTGAGACCTTGGGAAGAACATATATGATAGGCTACTTGCATAAAACACGAAGGGGGAGGAATGGGGGGAGGGTTAATTTTGTATGAAACTTCTTATTATGCAATTTTTTCTTATTATGAGCCGATTTAGATGAAAGAACATGGCTAAACAACTGCCCTTAGCACGTCTAGAAATTTCTCACTAGCTCGTAACATTCAAATATTCATTAATGAATTATTACAGTTTTATTATTATTCTAGAACTTTCGTGAATTAATCAAATAATTAAAAGTTTTTTCATGTTTTTGTTTGACAAGAAGAACATAAGATTCCGTTCTACTAAAAATTGTAGTCAATAAACCTACTTTTAAATACATTTGCGTAAGTCGAAACGGACAGTATTCATTATTATTTAATATTGTACCTATCGCAATACATCTCAAATATTTATTAATGAATTATAACAGTTTTATTATTCTTCTAGAACTTTCGTGAATTAATCAAATAATTAAAAGATTTTTCATGTTTTTATTTGACAAGAAGAACATAAGATTCCGTTCTACGAAAAATTGTAGTCAATAAACCTACTTTTAAAGGCGTAAATCGAAACGAACAGTATTCATTTTTTTTTTGTACCTTTCGCAATACATCTCAAAACCTTAGAGATTATCTGATTTCTAGAAATTATTGGCAAAATCTGCAAAGCAACGGCGCTTAAATAGTGCTGACACTAAAAAGTTCGATTCGATTAGAACCAAATAAAAAAAAAACATGTTGGGGGTGTCATGGGAACTCACTTTAAACGAAGTACTTTTCGCCTGGTATTATGTATTAATACAGAGCCAACTAGTATGGTCTTAAGTTTCAATTGCGTATTGATTCATCATGAGAAGCATAAACTGTGGTGTAGAACAAATGAAAGATCTTCAAATGACAGCCAACGGACCAACGGCTTAACTAGCTTTCCAAGACACAGAGGAAACTCGCTATGTAAAGATGGTACACGATGGAACCACGGAATGATCGACCTGTGCGTCTGTTATTATTAAGCGCCTTAATAAAGTATCATAGCAAAATCTTATTCTTTTACAAGTTTGTATAACTATAAATATAGGCGTTTCTACTATTTTATTTTCAGGATTGTGACGATATAAAAAGTTTCTGTAACTTTTTTCATACGAAATACTCCTATTCAGCTATTCAGAATTACATATTACTAGTTAAAATGTTAATTCATTGCTAGGGCAGTCGTCCATACTTTATTTAGCCATGTCCTTTGGTACGGAGATAGTTTGAGACCCTGAAAAAGACAAAGGATACTTGCATAAAACACGAAGGGGAGAAAGGGGGGATGGGACATTAGTTTTGTATGAAACTTCTTAATAGGGTTTAACCGATGAACCGATTTAGATGAAATTTGGTATGGAGATAGTATGAGACCTTGGAAAGGACATAGGTAACATCTTTTTGCATGAAACACGAAGGGGGCGAAATAGGCGGGAGGGTTAGTTTTGTATAAAACTTCTTATTATGGGGATCAATTCACTTCAAATTTTATGGAAATAATTAAAGTGTATTGTTTTTTTTTTAAATACCCCTTAAAGGGGGTTGGGGTTGTTAAGATAAGATGTCCAAATTTTCTTCATGAGGCAGAATTTTGGCAGGTGGTAGTATGAAGACCGCAAACGTTAGTTAAAAAAGGATTTTTGTAAATTCATATTTTAAGGGTCAAGGGGCCGATTTTGATTAAAACTAAAACTGCAACATGGATTGTTCTCACCCTGTATGTCGACAACCAGAATTGAAAGCCAAAATCTATATTAACGCGGGCGAAGCTGCGGGTAACAGCTAGTAATTATATAAAAGCGAAAGGTCACTCACTCACTCATAACGAAATATAGAAAACCGCTTGAAGTATAAAAATGAAATTTGGCAGGGAGGTTCAAGTCACGGAAGTGAGCATTAAGAGAGGATTTTTGGCAATTCCGGGGTGGAATTGCCAAAAATCCTCTAAGGGGTAAAAAGGGGGTTGAAAGTTTTTGAGAAATTTCTACGCTTTTAAGTGAGACTCGTGAAATAAAAGATTTACGCCCTTGGTTGATAAAAATAATTCATGCATATATTGGTTTGTGAGCACCATTAAAGTTTCGTAACTTAATCCCTAGATATTAACGATACCCCCATTTTTATTTATTTAACAATAGCTTATTTTTGGCTACTTGATGATTTTTTATGTGCAGTTAAAACTGCACATAAAAAATCATCTGTAGGATAAAACACGGATAACGCGAATGTCGCGGGCGAAGTACTAGTATGACATAAACATAATAACTGCTTTACCTGCTATTTTCATTACGCACATCAAAAACGAGCATTATCGGAAAAAAATATGTTGAGCTTGAGGTTTGATTTACAGGTCGATTTTTGGTTCGGATTTGTGGCCGATTTTAGCAAAAGGCTCGTCCCATATTACACGGTATTTAAAAATAACTGTCAAATTGTGAGTGTACTGAGGTTGGCACACTTCTTCTCCACTTCTTACACGTACACAAATACAGACACCACAAATCACCCTCACCTTTCTTCCACACACAAAACATCAACGCTCCTACATAACACACACACAAACACCCCTACAAACACCCACACTAAACACTAACACTCTTCCCCCCAATACACAACATCACAAGCACACACACCTTGCGCACGCGCTTATCCACACACTATTGCTGTTGTTACACGTTTTTCTAGCAAAGTTTGTATTTATTTATTTTATATAACCATAACGGAAGAATGGTTGGCCCCTATAACACAGGATTTTCCTAGCATCGGGCCAATATTCACAAGATGCAGAAATATATCATTAGATTCTAATAATGTAACATGAAAATATGTATTTCTTCTTTTTAGGGTTCCTTACCCAAAGGGTAAAAACGGGACCTTATTACTAAGACTTCGCGGTCCGTTTGTCTGTCTGTCACCAGGCTGTATCTCATGAACCGCTATAGCTAGACAGTTGAAATTTTCACAGATGATGTATTTCTGTTGCCGCTATAACAACAAATACTAAAAAAAGAATAAAATAAATATGTGCTAGGAGGGATCAAAAAGTAGTGAGAACGACATACTCCTTGGTAAGAAAAAAATATACTGGCAGGCATAGCTCAGAAACATATTTGTAATATTAATAAAGAAAAAAATATTTTTTCTGAATGTAGTCATTTGTTTGCTTCGTGTCGGAACGTATTCTCAAAAATGGAGAAAATTGAAGTGCGAGCCGTTATTAAATACCTCTATTTAAAAAAGTTAACGACACAAGAGATTCATTGCGATTTGGAGGCAACATTAGGAGAGTCTGTTCCGCCGTATTCCACTGTCGCAAGGTGGGTTTCTCAATTTTGAGTAGGGAAAACGAGCACGGAAGACGAAAATCGTTGCGGCCGTCCATCGACGTCAGTCACCCAAGAAAATGTTGCGAAAGTCGAGAAAATTGTATTGAGCGATCGAAGAGTTACCATCCGATACTTAACTCAAGAAACGGGCATTTTTTTTTGATCCCGAAGCAAAACAGCAATCTTCGCAATGGAAACGGCCATCATCACCGACCCCTAAGAAGTTTCGTGTCGTGGCAGTGGCATCGGCTGGCAAGGTTATGGCCTCAATATTTTGGGACTCAGAAGGGATATTGTTGATTGATTACCTGGAGCGTGGCACCACTATTACAGGCCAATATTATGCAGCTTTAATTCCCAAGTTGAGGAATGCCATCAAAGAGAAAAGGAGAGGGAAACTTCGAAGGGGCGTGCTGTTTCATCACGACAACGCACCCGCGCACAGGTTGGCAGTTGCGATGGCTGCCATTCAGCAAGCTGGCTTTGAATTGGTTGACCACCAAATCTGGCGGCTAGCGATTTTTATCTGTTCCCCAAATTGAAAAAATACTTAAGGGGAAACAGGTACGAAGACGATAACGAGGTGATGGATGCCGTGGAGAGCTTTTTGCAGGACTAAGACAAAACTTTTTTTCATTTTTGAAAGATATTGAAGCCTTGGAAAAGCGCTGGACTCGGTGTGTAGAGAGACTCGGAAACTATGTAGAAAAATAAATTATTAAGTTATCAATAGTCATTATATTCTATCTTATTCTCACTACTTTTTGATCCCTCCTCGTAGGTGGGGCTCCCATACAACAAACGTGGTTTTGTTGCTGTGTTTTGCGATAATGGTATGGAACCCTTCGTGCGCGAGTCCGACTCGCACTTAGCCAGTTTTATTGCTAAATAAATTATTATTATTTTTGGGAATACAGGTATGAATACATTCTGAATAATTATGTTTTATTAATTAAAAACTACTTGGCTGTAAAAAATACAGAAGATTCAAGCGGAGTCAAATGGTCCACATGGAAATAAATTTCATTAACACCAATCGCATTTTCCTGCTGTCTATATAATTAGCGTGTCATACTACCTAAGCCCCGGTCCTTTAGGGATTTATAAACCAACATATTGTGAAGTCCCCAATCAAAGACTACTGCTAGGATGTTATCATTAAAAGGGGTTTAATTAAATAGGTTACAGACACAGACATAAATCTGACTAGATAACGCAATTCCTTCCGTCTGTATGAAAACATAAAAAAATTTAAGAACTTTACTTCCGCTCAAAAAAAATGTTTACATTGTCTCAGCCAAAGTTTTTTGTAGAGTTTTTACAGTTCAATTAATCTGCCTTTTTCTAACTATGTTGGGGTCGGTCTTATCTCCACAAGCTCTCCACAACCAAGTAACTGGGCAAAAACATAACCCTTTGGGTCAGATTTCAGGCTTCTGACTACCCGTTATGACGACTGTCAAATATCAACATGACAGCCAAAGTCAAAGATTAACATGGTTTCCAAGGCACGAAGGAATCTCGCTACGTAAAAATGGTCACCCATCCACGGACCGTCTTAGGCTGTAATTATTTAGCCACGAGCTGGCTTAGCTAAAAACTGGAGGAGACCAGTTTTTCCTCCAAGCTCAATACGGCATAATAAGGCGTTTTTCTAGATTTCGGTTTATGTCCACAGGCTTATAACGTATCTTGCAAGAGCAAAACGATTGAAATTTTTGGGCAATAATTGCTCTTCAATACAGAACTTTTAGAGGTTTTGACGGTTTTTTAGAAATTTGACAAACAGTGAGCGATTAGCAAACGATTGTATACCTACACTGTAAATATTGCGCGATGATTGCTGATTGTTGTTTCTTACGTAATAAGCCTGCTGGTGCCGATAACGCTGAATGAAACAGCTCAAAGAAAAAGCATTGTTCCGACGTTTACTCCCATCTTTGATACATGATGTACATACATTCGCGTCATCTAGTTAGATTCATGTCTGTGGTTACCGGCAAATTACAAAGTGACAACCATGGTAAAGGTTCAAGCGACGGCTCTTTGAAATAAGCTGAATGGCGTTCATTTATGTAAGAGCGGGAGTACTCAGGGTTCTCAAATGATAATGATCAGACATCTTGTAAAATACTTTTTATTACTCACACCAATAGTAAGTCACACAAATTAATTTTATAAGTGCACAGTTCAAAATACAATTCAATCCTGAGTTCTTTAGACTAGAACCAGCCTATTTATACGTTTAAACAAATAACAAGACGTCACACAGCAACAACTACCGGTGATATTCGTTTATCAATTAATTTTAGATTTACTTTTGTAAAAATACAGTAATTGTGTACAATATTCGATTAGTAATTAATAACACTTTTTACAAATATTCTGAATAGATTTAGCTACCAATTATTTTATTTGAATAAACTAACAGTCAGTGATCTACCTTCCATTTTTGATTTCTAAAATATTACTAAATAAAAACAAATCGTACATTAACAATACTTAATTCATGTTTCCGCCGAGTTATCTGCCTTTTTGACGTTTGATTTCGTCTGTGGTACCATTTTCATTTACCAGCGCTATCACGGCCATACTGACGAGCGGGCCTTGCTAGGCCCAGCGAATCTTTCTGAAAATCATAGAAAAATATTAAAATATAGAAAAACCTTTTAGCTAACTGTCAAACTCAGAGATCGCAGATCGTGGCTTGACCATTAAGATTCAGAGGCCCGTCTTTGACTTGTTTTGACTAAAATGTATTGAATCAACCAACTTAAACCATAGCCATAACCAAGGCCTTTTTAAACTTCCATTATACTAACTCAAATCAAATTCAGAGGTCGCAGATCGTAGCTTGATCATAAAGATTCAGAGGCCAGTCTTTAGACTTGTTTTGACAGAATTTTATTTCACCAACCAACTGTCAAACTCAGAGGTCGCAGATCGTTGCTTGATCATATAGATTCAGAGGCCCGTCTTTGACTTGTTTTGACAGAATTTTATTTAACCAACTAACTGTCAAATTCAGAGGTCGCAGATCGTTGCTTGATCATAAAGATTCAGAGGCCCGTCTTTGACTTGTTTTGACAGAATTTTATTTAACCAACTAACTGTCAAATTCAGAGGTCGCAGATCGTTGCTTGATCATAAAGATTCAGAGGCCCGTCTTTGACTTGTTTCGACAGTTTTTTTTTTTTTTTAACTTAACTTTTCAATTCTAAATAATTTTGTAAACAGTTTTAACCCTTTTTCATAATTATTTATTCTTGCTATCACGGTCTATTCGTTCAGTAAAAATTAGCATTTAGCACCTATCTTGTACTATTTACTTATTACGTATAGTTTATTATTTGATAGGTTTCCAGATATTTTGGTCCTACTTTGAAACGCGATCATTGAGTGAACAAAGTCTTTTTCTAAAACCAAAATGTTATTTTTTTGTTTTTCCTGCCGTTCCGGCCATTCTGTTCTTAGGGTCTGAATGAATTTGGCGTTTTCAATTGCAGGGGACGGCTATTTTACCTAATAGGAGTTCTAAAGGGCCATACGGAAGCCTTAGATTTCGTAAATAATATATCCAATTATAATGCACCTATTTTATTAACCCAAACCTTTTCAGATTCACTGTTAGTTCTACGTGTACCGCGAGTAAAAAGAAAAGAAAAAAGGCTTTAATCTGTTCCCATAGTAGCGGATACCCCATTTGAAATATTTCGACATGAGGTACCAAAATGTTAATTTCGCAGTGGCTTTTTAGTATTATACGTCTGCGTAGCATTAGTAATTCGTATAGCTTATTTTTTTATATCGCGGAATAATATTCTATTATAAAAACTTCTACCCCTCTTACCACCACTTAAGTATGATTTCCGGGATAAAAACGATCGTATGTTCTGCCCAGAGTCTCAAAATATCTCCGAACGAAATTGCATCTAAATCGGTTCAGTGGTTTAAGCGTCAAAATGAAGACAGACAGACATACAGAGTTACTTTCACATTTAAAATATTAACTCCGCCCGCGACTTCGTTCGCGTGATTTCGTATTGTATACCTACTACAGGTGACTTTCTTATGTGTAGTTAGTGAAGGCAACCAAAAATAAGCTGTTCTTAAACCAAATAAAAATGTGATTTCGTAGAGTTCTACGGTTTATAGGTTTGGGAAGATTCGTTTTTTGAGTTAAAGATTAATAAATTTTAGGTTACCGGCACAAAGTAAACATCCTCCCCTAAAAACTTAATAACCCCTTTATGCCCCATTGAGGTTTGAGTTTTAACAACCCAAATATGTTACTTATTCACTCTTTTCTTTTCTTTATTATTTTTCGATTATGTTAGTTAGATTGCTCAGTAAGATGCCTCAAAAAAAACTAAACTAACAATAACAATCATTATTATTTATTTGTGTTAGTATTTGTGCAATGTTTCAAGTTTAATATCTCATGAAATAAGATCCTGCCATACAAATTTTAACACCCCCTAAATCGACTTGAGGAGGGGTAGTTTCAAAAAACTAATAATGTCAATCTTTATCATTTACTTAGATTACTATTTGTGCCAAGTTTCAAAAATATTAGCTGAAGGATTTAGATTTTTCATACAAACTTTGCCCCCCTTTTTAATCCCCTTAGGGATAGAATTTCGGAAAATCCTTTCTTACCGGATGCCTACGTCATACAAAGAATACACCTTTCAAGTTTCAGGTCTCTACGATTAGCAGTTCTGGCTGTGCGTTGATCCGTCAGTCAGTCATTCAGGACAAAGCATTTTAAATGTATCGATTATTTTTAGTACTTTTATCTACCAGTGGATACAAAAGTAAATTTAAGGTAGTTTTTCCTCCAGTAAGATTACACGTAAGGCTTACGTTTATCGGAAAGTATACTTATTCAATGATCATCAATGGGGTGAACTTCGAAAAGCAAAATATGCTAATCTATCCAATCATAAATGAACAAACAAATGATTGAGGGACTACGAGTACTGTACGAGTTGATGATTCTCTAATTTAATTTTAATAGTTGCATGAGAAATTCGGTCAAATACTACCTTATGACGACCCACTGATCCTAAATGTATAATAGTCTCTATGGCGTTGCAAGTTTACATTTATTTTTTATTTTATTTTTACCTTCCTTTATAAAAATAAATATTTTAATACTAGGTACCTTAAAAGAATCTGTCCTAGAATGACATCTTAATTTAAATCATTAACAATATAAAGTTTTACTTCAAACGTCACGTCATCGAATGTGTTAATGGATTTAATCGATGGTATGCTACTACCCCCAAACACTCATAATACAAAAGTTCTAATTGGCGTTTACCTTTAAATTGACCCAGAAACATTTCTTATTAAGCAAAAATTTAGAAATACTATCAAATAAACAAGAAAGATATCACCTCTGTAGTCGCCTGCCCGGCGTGAAGGTGGTGGTGCAGCGGATGAAGCAGAGCTTGTCTCGGAATGTTCCTAGTTTTTCTTTGTATACCAGCAGCCCTCAAATGGATGAACTAGTTTCTTGTAGACTTCACAAACAATGTTCCTGCAATCACGAGAAATATGTGGTTTAATGCAATTGTAATACGTCACAGATGATAGCGAGCCTTGGTTGTTTAACACGGGGTTCTTCTTATATTACATCGGCGGGTTGTTTACGATAGTTCCCCAATGTAGCAAATCAGTTTCATTTGTGATCTCGGTGCTTGACCCGAGGGGTTCAGCTTTGTAAAACTTTGGTCTTATGCCATTGGAGCTTTAGGAGAAATTCTTTAAAATAAACGTTATGATTCGGTACCATATTCAGAAAAAGATTATGCTTGATTTGAAGTCTATTCAATACCCACACAATTTCAATAGACAATATTAATATCTAGTTTCACTACTAAATTATGCTATGAGTGCAAGAGAATGAGCATTAGTGTCTACCAATTGCTTGGTGCGTCTTTGCATGCATGAAAATACCTTCATCCTAGCAACAGACAACTACCTCGCATAGCTGTTAGACACCTTGTAACTTGTTTACTCAATTGTTATTGTATGCTAGTTAAGATCATAATTAGGTTAATAAATTTCACTTAGCTTGTGGGGACTGGTGTTTTGTTTTCGAACACCGTCCTTTTCAGCAACTTGATCTGGCAGCGAAGTAAATTCAGCTCATCCGAATGTCCTGGTCGAGTGGTCGGTAGGCTGGGCGAGTGCGGTCTAGTTGAGGCACGAGTTGATCCCTTTCTTCTGATGTAAGAGCGGGAGTACTCAGGGTTCTCAAATGATAATGATCAGACATCTTGTAAAATACTTTTTATTACTCACACCAATAGTAAGTCACACAAATTAATTTTATAAGTGCACAGTTCAAAATACAATTCAATCCTGAGTTCTTTAGACTAGAACCAGCCTATTTATACGTTTAAACAAATAACAAGACGTCACACAGCAACAACTACCGGTGATATTCGTTTATCAATTAATTTTAGATTTACTTTTGTAAAAATACAGTAATTGTGTACAATATTCGATTAGTAATTAATAACACTTTTTACAAATATTCTGAATAGATTTAGCTACCAATTATTTTATTTGAATAAACTAACAGTCAGTGATCTACCTTCCATTTTTGATTTCTAAAATATTACTAAATAAAAACAAATCGTACATTAACAATACTTAATTCATGTTTCCGCCGAGTTATCTGCCTTTTTGACGTTTGATTTCGTCTGTGGTACCATTTTCATTTACCAGCGCTATCATTTATATTGGAAAACAAGTCACTTTAATCATGCGAACAATATTTATATTATAACTTGCACTTAGCCCGCGACTTCGTTCGCGTGATCCGTGTTTTATCCTACAGATGACTTTTTAATAAAAAGTTTCATACAAACTTTTATCCCCTATTGTACCCCCTTAGGGGCTGAATTTTGAAAAATCCTTCCTTAGTGGATGCTTACGTCATAAGAGAGAACGTGTGCGAAATTTTAAGTTGCTAGCTCTAAGGATTTGGCCTGTGCGTTGATACATCAGTCAATCACTTTTGCCTTTTATATATATTATTATAATAATTTGACTTACATAATAAATAGTTCTTTTTTGTATTAATAATGTCCTTCAAATAATTATTTATTAAATCAATTCGATACTAATTACCTTAAATTTGCGTTTTTAAGTTAAAAACTGCTTACTGACTTATTGTTCAAGAGGTTGCAAGTACTATTGCTGAGCTTTTGCTCAGCAATAGTGCTTGCAACCTTTTAAGGTTCTGGATTCGATTCCCGGTTTGGATAATGAGCTATTGAGTGTTTCCATCTACAAGTTTCTCAGTAACATCCCGGAGCCTGCAATAGGCCCACTCCAAATTGCAAGGGACTTAAAATACAACTGATAAAATGTAAATCTATCTAACCTAACCTAACCTTTCGGGGAACACAGGTGTGATGGTTATGTTAGGATATTTATTTATTATATTCAATATAGAAAAAAAAAAATATGGTGTGTGTAATGGATAAGCACTTTAAAAACCACGTCTTTGCTAAAGTTTGTAAAATTATCATACCAAGGTCCACTTGCTTGAAAAACTTAACTCAGCGTTAGTTGCAAACACGAGGTTAAATTAATAAATATCACAAATAACAAGAGGTTTAGCTAATAACTCGAAGTTGGTAAAATAACCCAGGATGGTGCAAGCCCTGGTGGGTTCCCGCATTGTCAAGGCTCAGTAGCCGTGGCTTGGTTAACCACGGTGAAGCAAACAGGAACCAGAGAAGGGGCCGCTTATCTGGATTTTTGCCGATAATATAAGACGACGACGCGGTGTAGCGGCCAACAAATAGGTTACAGTGCCGCTTGGGCGACATCACACCTGAGGCGGGCCGCGATGTCGTATGGGACTATGGGAGGCATCGCGGCTGAGGGTTGGACGCCGCGGCGGGAGAGGAGTGCTGGTATTGCGGTGCGCCGCTCTCCTTCCTTTAACTGCAATATCTTCCCGTGTTAGTGCTGTATGCATGGGAATTTAACGAAGCAAAAAAAAAATGCCGCATGCGGGCCTAAAGCAGTATTCAGAAATCAGAGGGTAGGTCTCGAACACTTTCGTTTTTATTAGTTTAGTCGCTGTGTTGTTTATGCAGTTATATTTTTTGTTTTAGTATTAAAAATTAGTATTATGTGCATTGATGTATTAAAAGAAGGATTATGTGTATGTACTCAACGTCATTCTCCTCTCCTATTCCCAATAAAGTATTGTTGTCGCTGATGTCTTTTTTGCTATTTCTTTGAAAAGAACATAGACTACGAAAGTCCTGAGAAAACACTACACTTTGCTGATAGAGCACCTGTCTCTCGGACTATTCTCTTGAACGCAGTCGTGTTTATTAGTTTTGTCAATGTATTGTTCATGCATTTATTTTGTTTTGTTTAATTTTAATTAAATAAGTTTCATATGTGTCGTGGTGGCCCAATGGTTAAGACGTCGCATCTCGTGCTTGAGGTTGTGAGTTCAAATTCGGGCAGATACCAATGTGATTTTTTCATATTTATATGTACTTTTTAGGTCTTGGTCATCGCTGACAATGCCTGACAATGCGGTGATCAATGTTCTTGTCTACTCTCTATGAAAAGAGGCCTTTGCCCTGCAGAGGAACAGTTACAGGCTGGTATTATTTTTTATTATTAAATATGTGTATTTAATTATCATCATTCTACTGTCTTAATCCTAATTAAATGTTATTGCCGCAGTTATTTTTTTGTCGTTATTCTATATGCAATAATACTTACTTGCAAGTGAGACAGTCAATACCAGGCCTCTCAAAACGAAAAATTAGTCTTGATAAAATTTATTTTATTTCTTTGAATATCTAATTTTTCATCCAATCCGTATTAGGAATCTATAACATTTTGTTATTATTTCAATTTCGAGTTTTACTCGAGAAAGTTAAACAACAACAGTCGTGAAAACAAATACACTTTGCTCACAGGACACCTGTCTCCCCGACTCACTAGTACAGTAGTACTAGTGAGTCGGGGAGACAGGTGTTCTAAAACATTATAGTGTTTATTAGTTTTGTCACTGTGTTATTCATGCACTTTTTTGTATGTTTTAAATAAAACTAGTATAATGTGTATTAAATAATCGTCATTTGCCCGCCTTAATCCAAATTATTTGTAGTCGGTTCAGATGTCTTTTTAGGGTTCCGTAGCCAAATGGCAAAAAACGGAACCCTTATGGATTCGTCATGTCTGTCTGTCTGTCCGTCCAAAATCAAAATCAAAATCAAGGTATTTATTTCAAGTAAACTTTAGAAGTACTTTTGAATTGTCAAACAAAAAATTAATAAAAAGATGACTCTAGTTGCAAATTCGCAAGCGTCTGTAGGTCTCAATGGAGAAGAATTTGCAAGAAACTCTCCGGACACTCTTTTCCATCAGTTTTATTAAAAGTTTTTGGTTACATCATTCTTGTTGAAAAAAATACATATATGTGAGAACGATGTAAAAAGACGTGTACGTAAAAGCGTCTAGAGTAACAAATAATTTAAAAAAAAGCACTTTAACAGGCCGAGACAGCTAAGTTATGACCAATCCCAACGGATGGCACCCGTTCACGAACATGACGCATGGATCGGCACCACTCAGCTCAACCATCATGAAGGGAACCGAATGATCCAACAGATGTGCCACCATCAGAGAGAAATTAGAGAGAGCATGACACATAGTCCGTATGTCATAGCCACTTTTTCCGAAACTATTAAAACTATGCTGTTGAAACTTGGTAAGTAGATGTACTCTGTGAACCGCATTAAGATTTTCACACAAAAATAGAAAAAAAACAATAAATTTTGGGGTTCCCCATACTTAGAACTGAAACTTAAAAATCTTTTTTAATCAAACCCATACATGTGGGGTATCTATGGATAGATCTTCAAAAATGATATTGAGATTACTAATATATTTGTTTTCTAAACTGAATAGTTTGCGCGAGAGGCACTTCCAAAGTGGTAAAATGTGTGTCCTCCCATGTATAACTTCTAAAATAAGTGATGGATTAAACTATAAAAAATATATGATGTACATTACCATGTAAACTTCCACCGAAAATTGGTTTGGACGAGATCTAGTGAGTAGTTTTTTTTTAATACGTCATAAATCGTAAACCGCAATTTACCAAGTACAGAATCCTTCGTGCGCGAGTCCGACTCGCACTTGGCTGGCATTATATCCCTTAAGACGACTGCATCATCACTTAATAAAAAGTGCGATAGTCAAACGCTTGCCTATCAATGTAAGAAAAAAACCAGTCTTGTAAAAATTATTTAATCACTTTGAAAAATGTTTGTTTTCTCCAATTTTTTTTTTTTATTGTCTTGACTATCTAAAAAGTCCGATGAGATTTCTTATTTTACATGCCGCGATAACTTTGTTACCTAAAAAATTGAAAATCAATTTATTAATCCTAATTGATTACTATGTTACCCGTACACTATAACAACGAGTATCTTTCGTAAGCATCAAGTTTATTTATTATCAATTATTTTTATAGCTATCAAATCCAACTTCTTAGATTGTCACACTAGTCCCTTAAATTCTACCCAAACCTTGACTCATCGATCCAAATGTTATTCAAAATATTACAAAAATCCCAGCTACACAAATTCCGATGCAATTTAAAATTCCCTATCTAGATAGTACATCAGTAGCAGACAGGACCCCTCCGAGGCTACAGTCGATGGCATAAACGCAAGGAAATGCTAAACAATTTCACTTTGACTGCGCTCAACCTTGGTTTTAGCACTGGAACTGATTTGTGAATACCTATATACGCCTTTGGATCGTTCCTTGGTAGGCAATAAATACGTCTTTGGTTTGTTGCTTGGTGGGGAAAGAATTGGGTGATCTTGTTTTAAAATATGTTAAAAGAAAATGTTTTTGTTTAGTGTCATCATCTGCCTAGCCTTTTTCCCAAATACTGTTGGGGTCGGCTTCCAGTCTTACCGAATTCAGCTGAGTATCAGTGTTTTACATGGAGGTACTGCCTATCTGACCTCCTCAACCCAGTAACTGGGTAACACGATACACCTTGGCAAGACTGGTGTCAGATCTCAGGCTTCTGACTACCCGTAACGACTGTCAAAGTTCTTTAAATGACAGCCGGGACTAAAGGTTTAACGTGCTTTCCGAGGCACGGAGGAAACTCGGTATGTTGAAATGGTCACCCATCCACGGACCGACCTCGTCAAGCGTTGCTTAACCTTGAAGATCGACCCATGCTGCTGTTATTAATTAGCCACGAGCTCTTCTGTTTGTTTCTCCAGCCATGTTTTTGTTTAGTGTATTGATTATAAAAAATTGTGTTGATATTAATTTGTTAAATTGTTTGAGACGTATTCTTAACTAGCTTTTGCCAAGGGCTTCCCACAGTCAGCAGATATCCCAAGGGAAACGTACTCCCCGGACAATTTATTGATGATCACAATTTTGCTTTTCCAAGGTCTAATCTATCTTTATACAAACAAAATAGGTTCAGCAGTTTATGCGTGAAAATGTTACAAACAAACAGAGTTACTTTCATATTTATAATATTAGTCGTCATCATCTTCGTGCCCTTGTCCCATGTTAGTTGGGGTCGGCGCAACACGTTATAATTTATAACATTTTATGGCATTTATAATATTAGTATGAATATTTATTTTTCAATGGACTGTGTAATTGATTTTCATTTTATGACTGAATTTTTAAAGAATTCAACTTTTTGTTTTGAAATCTTGTTATTTGGGCAGTGTCGTGAGAAATTTATATTTGAGAAACTCAATAATCGTAATCGTAATCCTATTGCTGAGTAAAATAATCCCATTCTATTCTTATTTCAAACAAGGGTCGTTCTCCCTAAAATACCTGCATTGGAGCAACAATTTCGCTAAATACATCTCAACTAACGTTTGATTAAACAAATTGTGTTAACTCAACGAGATGTCTGGAGCTAAAACTAACACGACTCGGAATTTGTAAGAGAGAAATACAGAAGCTCGAAATTGTTGCTACTTACCTAGCTAGCTTCAAACATGGCAGAGCATGCAAAGAATAATATTCTCAAGTAGTATTTTCACCAGACCACCTAATGTTTTTTCATTTTCAAAATTGTCAGCTGTCTGAAGAAATCACTTCTGCTTTTGTATATACAATTTGCAATGTTGCGCTCCTCGGTGCATTTGTATTTTTGTTTTTTTCTCGATTTACATATTTTACTCCGTCGCTTTAACTCCTTCTGGGAAAACTGCAGATATACTCAAGACAAATCGTTTGGAGACTTCTATTTTGAAATTCAATTTTGTGAAAATGTTTTTGACAATACATTTGTGTTCTAGAAAGATATTATATTATTTTCAATAAGTGTAATGGATTAAAATAATACAAGATATTATATGCGAACCGAATACAGCATAAATAAATTTACACATTTTGAAAGAATAAGTCGGCCAAGTACGAGTCGGACTCGCGCACGAAAGGTTCCGTACCATTATTGCAAAAAACGGTAAAAAAATCACGTTTGTTGTATGGCAGCCCCACTTAAATATTTATTGTTTAGTATTTGTTGTTACAGCGGCAACAGAAATACATCATCTGTGAAAATTTCACTTGTCTAGCTATCACGGTTCATGAGATACAGCCTGGTGACAGACAGACAGACAGACGGACCGCGGAATCTTAGTAAAAATAGAGTTCCGTTTTTACGTTTTGGGTACGAAACCCTAAAAATACCAAAAAAGCAAAGAGAGATCTTTCACAAATATTTTTAAAATTCGTACGTAGTGCAATATTCTGAAGATCTCGATTTCTTTATTATACTGACAAAACTTACAATAGGCCTCAAAAGTTTTTGTAAAGACTTTTGTAAAGAGAAGTACTTGTAGTTGGGGGAATGTCTAACGAGGGACCAGCCGTCGCGTAGCATGTTTATTTATTTTTATGGCTTTGTCCAAAAAAGCGAAGAAATGACTTGCCATCAAATTAGTTAAGTTTTTTTTTATTATCGGTAGGCTCGTGTTTGACCACTATCTCACCTGATAGTAAGCGATGATGTGGCCGATGCTAAAGCATGCTTGCCTGGAAGTAAGCTATACACGGTGTGCATTAGATTTCTATAAAATCTAATCAACATATTAGTACGAGCACAGCTCTGATGACGTTTTTTCACTTATAAAAAGTTACACTTCACTATAGCTTTTTTAGCCTTGCACAAGTCTTTTTATATTGTTAGTTTTGGGAATACTTTCATTGTGCAGATAGTTAAGCCCAGCCGAATTCTGCGTTACCTGAGAGCTACAATCTGGGCTCTTTAACTCAAGAATTAAGGTTTCTTCTAGTCAACCATGCTTCACCGTCGACCACATCATCACTTACCATCAGGTGAGATGGTGGTCAAACGCGAGCTTGTCTCTAACGCAATGTCCCTACTGACATTTATATATCAACGCCCAGCCTAAACCACTAATGACAGAACTTTAAAATTTTGAGAGAATTTTGATTTTATACTGTTAGTGTCAGTTAAGAAAGTTGTTTTACAAAAGGCATCCCGTAAAGGGGTGAAATAGGGGATGACATTTCGTATGAAATTCTGTCATTTTTAATTTAAAATGAATGAAATTTAGTATTTATGCTCTTCAATACAGTTCAAGAAACATATTACTTATATACAAAGATTTTTTGAATTTCATCCCTTAAAGGGGTAAAAAAGGGTATTAAAGTTTGTATGAAAAATAAATTGTTTACTATAAAAAAAAACTTTAAATTTTGTATTTATGCTCTCCCATACTATTAGAGAAACACGATTTTAAGGATTTTTTGAATGTCATCCCTTAAAAGGGTAAAAACGGTGTTAATTTTTTATGAAAATTAAATTTAAGGAGTTTTTGAAAGTCATCCCTTAAATGGATAAAAAGGGTTATTAAAGTTTGTATGAAAAATAAATTGTTTATTATCAAAATAACTTTAAATTTAGTATCATACTCTTCAATACAATTAAAGAAACAAATATATAAGGTTTTTTTTAAAGTCATCCTTTAACGGGGAAAAATGGGAGGTTAGTTTGTATGAAAAATAAATTGTTTATTAGCAAAATTACGTGAAATTTAGTATTTCTGCTCTTTATAACAATTAAAGAAGAAAGTATTTAAGGATATTTTTAATGTCATCCCTTAAAGGGGTAAAAAGGAGTGTTAAAGTTTGAATAAAAAATAAATTTATAAGCAATGCTCTAAAATAATGGAGGCCACTGTGATTACTGGGTGTGCTCGATGGAATCAGTTTTTATACCTCGATTACCTTTGAAGCCCTCTGACTATGGCTTAAAGTTCAAATATTCAAATGCTCTAAAACCTCAGGGTCAGTCATTTAGGGTGGCAGGAAGATTGCTTATCACACGGGCAATTCTAAGTTGCCTGTTCCAGAGACAGAACTAGCAGCCTGGTCATTTGGCACCAGGCAGAAAAAACACCAATGTGGTATACAAGAAGTGTTGTATAAATTATAACTTCCTGATGATGATTTTGTTAGTGTAAGCTAATTGGAGTGCCCGCATCCAGACTATACAGGATGGCGCAAAACTCATCACTCTATCGGCATATACTAATTTTATTACAAATGCTGGCAAATATCAATTCTGCTTCGACATATGTGAAGTAAACAGATACAAAATTTAGCTGATAATCTCCAAGTAAGCGAGTTTAACCTTTTTTCTGTAGTGGAGATTCCTAATTTAATGTCCTCCACCCATGGAGGGGTCTGTCAGACTCCTTCTGACTAAAAACCACCCCGGTGATCCATCTCACAGGTGTGAGATGGATCACCGGGGACGCCGGGGGACGCGGGAATGTACGATGAAGATGCGGGATGTCAAGCCATTCTAAATCGCAACCATGAGGAAGACAACATTTTATCGAAAATCATCATGAACAAGCTCTGTGAATAAGCAACCCAATATACTACTGCCGTGAATTTTTGCACATGTCCTAAAGCAACCATTTAGCTGGCAGGACACTTGACTCTAACAAAAATTAACAATTTAAAGCTTAATTTGACGCAAATGGATTGCTGAATCGGAAAATGTTTATGATTAATATTTTTATATGGTATAGGCTATTCAAAAATATAACCCGTAATATTTAAATGGTCTATCGCACGATATCCCACTCCATGGGATAGACGAGAAGAAAAAGCATCACCACTTTACGTGTACAGGAGGTAACATAAAAAAAGCTAAGGAGCTAAACTAAGCTGCGAACGGATGGATGGACAGACGGAGATGGCCAAACTATAAGGATTCCTTGTTGACTACGGAACTCTTAAAACGTACCTAGCACCTCATGTAGGTACTTAGTCCTTACGTTTCAATTAAAACCCAATGTTAATTAATGTTCTAACTTGTTTAATTACTGCCGTTTGTTTTTCAAGAGTTGCCTTGCGGGCTTCAAAGCCTACCCCATCTGTTTTCGTTGGTGTCGTAAGCTTATTAAGGATTTTGTTTACAACAAAGACATAAATCTAACTAGATTACGCAAGTCCCTCCATTTTTATGAAAACCAGGCGTGCTACTTTTTCACACACAATTTAAGAACATATAAATTTACTTGCCAATAAAAAAAAATTTTGCATTGCCTTGGGCTACAAAAAACTTTTTTGTAGAGTTTGACAGCCCAATACAGTATAATAAGCCATTTTCTAGATTTCAGTTATGTCCGGTGCCAATAACAGTAAATGCTCAAAGCAAGATTTTTGTTCACACTTTTAGTCCTTTTTATTGACAGGCAAAATACATGCATTAGCGTCATCTACGAAAACCAAGCGTGCCACTTTTCACTCATAATTTATAAACATATTTACTTTCCGATGAAAAAAATATTTACATTGTCTCGGCAACTGTTTTTGTAGAGTTTCAGCAAGGTCAATGCTCTCACTTTTACACTATTTTATTGACAGACGAAGCACCCACATTCGCATCATCTAGTTAGATCTATGTCTGTGGTCTGAATGGAAGGTAGAAACAAGAATTTATGTTTGAATTTCGTTTCCTTCAAGGTTGTCACTGAAGCTTGTACAATTCGATTATTAACAGGGTTATGCAAATAGCGTTTGAGTGATTGACTTACTTGGTTCGACACAGGGAAAATATTTCAATACAGTATCTTACAAAATCCGTAGCTTATCTAGATCTGCATTACCTTGAGTATTTTAATGTCAACGAGAACGGTATCAAACTACATTTATTTTCGCTACTAAGCAATCTTCCTGATGGTTCGATGTGATTTGATTTAAATCACACTGAAAAGCGATTTTTAAGTGAAATTGCAAGTACGTTCACATAGACGCAAGCCGATGCAAGTCAACCGTTTTGCACGAGCAATTTTCTTAGAAAGTTTATACGCTATATTGTTTTTTCCTATTGACGCAATATAAACTGCGTGGCGCCATCAGAATGGCCCATGCAAAAAATGTCTTTAATATGGAATTTTTAAGCAACTTTACCTTCGGTTGTTTTTATCATCCTTAGTAGTTACAATTTTTTCTTTAAAATATGACTTCTTAGGTACATCTTCTATATAGCCATTGCAGTTCCACTACTAGACAAAGGTTTCCTCTAAGTCCTTTTAGGAACTCTTCTCCAACGCCCACTTAGAACCAGCCCTCATGAGACAAATTCCATACATGTCGTCTCCTCTTTCTGGGCTGGCCTCTTATAATGACCGTTTTTCTGCCTTGATCTCTGTTCTGGCAAATTGGCTTGGTTTTAGGTTCTTTCTATGTTGGATCACCAGGTCAACAGCGGGCGGCCTCTACCTCTTTTTTGTTTTGGTAGGCGGAGAGCAATTTGTACCATACTCTCACGACTCTTGACCATTTAAAAGTGACTTCCAATACCTCATGATCCTTACTACGTCTCTTTACTATCTAAAAGTGACTCCTAACACAAAAACTGCCCCAAACTGCCCCTAAATTAAGAGTCATAATGAAATTTCGCTAAGTGTAACTTTAGAGACAAAAACATTTGATCAAACCGCTGTAAAAGGCAGGTTTTACAGTATGCGGAGCGGGAAACAGAATAAATTCCGACCAATATTTATTATGATGTAAAATCAGCTCGTTTTATGAAGCTATCTCGTTAGTCTAGTGGTCGTAACCGCTAACAGCCTAGCACAAGGTTCTGGGTTCGTTTCCCAGGTCGGGAAAAGTGTTATTGGGGACTTTTCCATTTAGAATTTGTCAGTAGCAGCTTGGAGTCTGGACTTTATTCCCGTTCAATGCTAAAAGACTTTCTCGCCATTAAAAAGGTACTTAAACGCTACTGGCGAAAATCGGTATTCTATAAGTACATCTTTGCCTATCCTTCGGGAGAATTCAGGCGTTATGTTATTTGTGAAACTAAAAGTATTTCCATGTTAGCGATTCTACACGCTACTGATATGTAAGAATATTGTTCATAAAATTTTATCGCAATAAAAACAAATTGTCAAAGGGATTCCTCGTTAAAATTCCAATACTCTATCAACGAATATTCCCGTCGTTATAGGCAGCAATACTTATATAACCTAAAAAAGTTAGGAATATTTTTCAGTAAAATTCCTGCTATAAAATTTATCTAAAGAGTGGATACCACTTTATTGCAAACCAGTATTAAAAAAAAACAAAATAATGACTCGTTTGTTTTGAAAATAAAAGTGGTGCTTTATACAGTATTTTTTTACTATTGTACCTTCTACCCGAATCCGGTGATGCCCAAGAGGAGGGATACTAACATAATGCGACATCTATTTAGAGGCTTAAAAAAATTTACGTTTTAAAGTTGTAATCACAAACAAAAATATAATACAGTTAGTAAAATGTCCCTTAACGCTCTTGTTTTAAAATTCTAACCGAATCAATTACATAAAATCTTTGCAAAATATTATCACTCCGTAATCAGACGAAAATAAATGCTATGATCTAAAAAGGCTTATTTTAAACAACCCATAATATCCAGTATCCACTTTCGCTAACTGATTTATTATACCAGTGTCGGATTTTTTTGATAAGTTAATTCGTTTTTTTTATATATATTTTTAATACTGTTTGACTTCCAACAGATTAAACATTGTACCTTTGTGCATGAAGTCTAAATAGATAAAAAAGATTATAATAAAAAAACCCTTCTAAAAACTAATCTCCGCCTTTTCTCTGACACCAGTTCTACCACTCCATGTACCTATGTATACAAGCACCTATGACTTACACTTTCGCACTGTTTTTCTAAAACATTGCGGGTGACAGAGTTGACGCGGGTCGGTTCTGTAAAAAAGTGGTGGAAGGTACGACACAGATGTTCCATTATACGTCGGGAGAGGGTTGACTCTTGTCTTTGTGTCCACGAGTTTTTGGGTGTTCGTGCTAATGTAAATTTAATTTGGGTAGAAAGTCGATCTAGAAAGGGATTTTAAAGAAGTATGGGGCGGTGTTTATTTTTTTAGGACCGGGTTTTTTTTTGTCGTACGATAAATTGGGGTTGAAGGAATCGTCTTAGTGTTGTTGATTTGAAAAAAGCTGTGAATTATTCGGGTTTGAAAAGATACTAAAATCCTCTTCTAATGTTCAACTATTATATCTTTAATTTTCACCCTTAGTAATACTTATATTTTAATGTAAAAAATTAAGAAAATTGGATTGGCAATTATTAGTTTTTCAGGTATAAACTATTGAACACATTTTTAAGAGACTTTAGAGTATATATGTAATAATGCCTCAAAATAACAGATACAGGCTATAATTTATATTCATATTCTTTATTGTACACAAAACATACATGTACAACTACAGTAGAAACGCTTATGTACAAAAACGAGCATAACCCACAATTGGGTTCTCTTACAGCAGAACCCAGTGTCATAGAGATTGTGTGTGGCTTAAGATATTGGGCGAAGTACTAATTCCACGCGGGTGGAGCCGCAGGCATAATAATAAGCACATTTAGATACACTACTTACCACAACTAGTATGCAAAATAGTCCTAAAAATTGGGGTTGACAAACCCACCAGGTACATTTTCCCACCAAGCTTGCCAAAGGTTAAAACTTTGTCACAGTTACTACTCATACATATCTATATCAAATCCCACACACGAGGATCGCTCAAAGCTCAAACTCGACTCTTAATACCTCTACACTTAACTCCCACGAGTACATTAGTATTCCTGCCTCATTCTTTTAACAGTACTAAAAACAGTAAGTAAAGCAATTTCGTTGTGAAGTATTTACCACATGAGAGTAATCGTATACTAAGGATGCTTACTGACTTAGCGTTTATTTATGCGATTTACTCACGATTTAGCAGTAGTTCATTCAGTATTGTACGAGTATTCTATGTTTCTTACAGCATAAGCCGTGGTTTAGATAACATTATACTACACTTTTTTGCAGTTTGGGATCAAATAGTAACATCCTGCTATTAATACTGTAATTAAAAAACCGTGCAGTATAACGCAGCGTTTTGTACGATCCTATCATTATACTGCAAAAAACGTGATTTACGAGTATAATGCCGTGTGAACATAGAACAGTCTTAAAGTAAAACCTCTAAATCACAATTAAGCTACTGAGAAATCTATAGAAATAAATAAAATTGGAGTGGTAGTTTGTTATATCAAAATAATAGCCTTTTCAATATATTTGCACTATAAAATGAGCAATATTTGTATATACCTATATATACATACATAATCACGTTCTCGGAAACGGCTCTAACGATTTTGATAAAAAACATCGATATAAGGGTTTTCGAAGGCGTAAAATTTATCTAGCTATATCTCATAACTGGGCAAATTTGTTTTCTCTGTATTTTCACGCAAAAAAATAGTCCTTACAATTGTGGTTTTCGTTTCGTTAGTTTATTCTCCTTGTTTTTTGCTTTTGCCAATGTCATATAACTTCATGAAAAAAAAATTCATCCAAGCAGAGCTTGAACGCCCATGAACTATTCAAGTATAGAAATTGATGTTTTTTATTAGTTCTACAAGTTTGACGCGGACAAACTTGCGATGACAGCTAGTACCCTATACTATAAATTTAGGTGGATTAGACAAATAAATTGTCATATTATGTTTACATCGACCGGCGACTGTCACGGCATTGAATATTAGTTTTCTTATAGACTACGGCTGAGGCTCGACGAGAACCTAAAATCTGATGGCGGCGTATTTAGCTTATCTCTCAGCTCGATCCAAACCTAACTCTATTAAAAGGGTTCCGTAAAAGCCTCTTTATGCTATACTTACTAGTTTTTGCATGCAGCTTCGACCACGTGAAAAGTGTTGTTTTATTCTAAGGAATCATTATACCAGAATTAAATTTTGCATAGAGATAGTTTGTAACCTATATTAACCATACTTTTGTATTATGAATTTTAAAGTTGGTTTCTTTATGTTTCAATTACCCAAAAACGACGGAACAGATCTAGATGAAATTTTGCACAGAGATAGATTATAGTCTGAAATAGCACAATAGCTAGTTTTAATCCCGGTATAATGTTCCCTTGGGATGATAAAACACTTTCAACGCGGGCGAAGCCGCTGACAGAAGCTAATTCATAATACTAAAGTATTATTAATACACTTTATAAACTATCTGTGAGTAAAATTTTATCCCAATCCGTTCAGCCGTTTTTGGGTGATTGAAAGTAAAAATTAAACTTTCACACGTTTTATAATAATAAATCTTTTTTTCCTGCTTTACAATTATGATATAGGTAAGTAGGATATAAATACGTCCACAATTCTCAGCCCCTAAGCAGTCCCAAAGTATGGTCTTAATGGATCTATGGTTTGCCAAGTTTTAGGTAACCGCACCAGATTTGAAAACATAATAAATATACTTAAAGTAAACGCCCTGAAAATCCGCTCAGTCAGCAAAATCCCTAACATGTACACATTAAGTAAGAACTCTTTAAGTCCTGCCCACGAGAGTCTTATACTTAATCTGATGACTCTTATAGATCATATTATGGCTGTCTTTGACTGTGCTCCTCTTAATCTTTATACCTATGATGATATTAGATACTGGCGGACAAAATTAATGGGCATTTCTTATTAATGTATTAGATTTATCAGTCTTTGACAGTTTAGAAATGTTTCAGTGCTTTAAGTTATGAATTGTGACGGATTATGTTGAGTTATGAATGGATCTTAGGTTTTTGTACAGTGTGATTTCAGCTACCTATTGTTCTTAAAGAAGTAGCCTTTTCGTTTGAAGTATATTATAATGAAGAAAAGTATGTTCAAACAAACTTTTCTTCCTTGTAATATACTGAGCGGTGTTAGTCCCTGTAACAATACAGGGAATAACACCGTCCTGGTATTATTTTCTGAGCCACATTAAAAAGGTAACTAAAATTATTCTAAAACAACAACTGATTTACCTTAAATGTTTATAGTAAAACAATGCAAAGGTTTTCCCTTTCATATTGCTTTATTATTAGCGGCATCCTCAAGATAGAAAGGACGTGAAATTCTAGAGTTCTTAAAAGAAAATACTTTAGCACATCTTTATTAACTTCTTAATTATTATGGTACCGCTAACTAAAACCGTGAAATATTTTTATTAGCACCGGAAATTCAGCTGCTCTTAAAGTGGGTCATTTATTTTGCACGCCATTGTACTAAACACAGAGGCACTTAGCCTTGCACGTAATCTTCTTAGCGTTCGCTACGTACTTATGTAAAAAGTTAATATTCGGAATATTACTGAAATTCAAGTGTGTATATGATAGTGTTATTATAATAGTTATAGTTTGGAAAAGATTAAGATACATACATACATAAACTCACGCCTTTTTAACGGACTGCCGAAGGATGGGCATGGGCTTATCAGTGTATATATGTATGTTTGTTTCTATGTGGTGCTCTAGAAACCAAACTCGTTGGCTGATTATAATGATTCTTATGTCAATCGATTCGTCTTAACCTAACGAGTGTCACTGGCTAATTGGAAAATAAATGTTGAATGTGTGAAAGTTTAAATATACCTAATTTATAAAAAAAAGTAACGTAAAAAGTTATAAATAAAAAAAGTTAATTCAAAAAATAAAAAATCCCGACTGTTATAAAGTGAACTAAAAATACGTAATCATGAAGAAAATCACATATGGTTTTGGTCAGCCAGCTCGCAAATAAGTATCTTCATCATGATTTTCTTCTTGTTTACGTCTTTTTAGTTCGCTTCTTATGCAGTCCGGCTTTTTTTTTATAATTTTGCTTCATTCATGTCCATAACATCTAGTCATACACGCACGCCGGTTATGAGTACTACGCACCCGGCCTGTCTGTAGAACACACACATCACTAATAAGATCCGTGTATGCCCTTGTAGGGCGTCTCCCCGTGGTGTTTACACTAAAGTCTGTCATGTAAATACCTTTTGTAAGTCGCCTTTCATTCATTCTCTCAAATGATTCGCCCGAATTTAACTCGCCCGTAACTTGTGAATCGACCCTTTTATTAAATATTTTTTTCTGTAGCGATTCGAACGAAATTAATTTATAGATTGCAAATCGACTACTCCAAATTATGAAGTAGGCAAATTTCACACCCATTGTGTTTTATGCAATACCGTTAAGATAAAGTACACTCAAGTACAGAAGTATTAAGGATCCGCTCATGATTCCAGCCTAGCTTCCTCATGATTATAATCGCCTGCATCTGAAGCCAATTTAACAATCTACAATCGATAACGCTAGTAGAAAACGCATCAATTTATGGGCATGACACTTATGAACGTTAAGTCACGTGGTCAGACCATACAAATAAAAAATCCCGACTGCTTAAAAAGCAAACTAAAAAGACGTAAACAAGAAGAAAATCATGCTGTGCAGTCGGAGGATACATATTCGCGAGCTGGCGGACCAAAACCAGATGTATCCTCCGACTGCATAGCATGATTTTCTTCTTGTTTACGTCTTTTTAGTTTGCTTTTCAAGCAGTCGGGTTTATTGATTTTTTTAATTAACTTTTTTATTTACAACTTTTTAGTTATTTTTTTTTAGAATTAGGTACATTTAAACATATAAGTATTATATATTTTTGAAATTGCCTCTTAAAATCCTTTATTTTGTTACCCCATACGAAGGGTTTGGAAGAAAAAATTTTTTTTCCCCACAAAATGGCGCCCAAAAGCCGCTATTTTTGTATTTTCCAATTTTAATGTAGCCAGTGACACTCTCAGGATTAAGACCAATCGATTGACGTAAGAATCATCAAAATCGGCCAACGCGTTTGGTCTCTAGAACGCCACATAGGAACAAACATACATACATAGACTGATAAACACATTACCCTCCGGCAGTCGTGTAAAAAGGCGTTAACGATTGTGTATAGAGATTCGATACGAAACGTTTGTAAGTTGACTAGGGGGGCTGGTAATTAAGTTAGTCTTTACTGGTACCGGAATGAACTGATAGCGTATAGAGCTTTCTCTTTAATTTTTTTTTGTAGCGAATATTCTTGTTTCCCTCTTATTGTTTTGTCGCCTGTTTATTATATAATATATATATTATATATATTATAACGTGCCTATCTCATCGTTTTAATTGGTGATTACTTATTTAATGCATATATTTTGCAGATATTTTACTAGAAACTAGGAGTTACTAGTAAAATATCTATTAACTTCGATTAATTCTTCATATTTTTTCCGATACGGGTATGCACGACTGCACTTTTTTATTTTTGTTCTCTAAAATAAAATAAAATTTGTGCCAATTGCCTACTACATAATTTTGGAGTCGTTGATTCGCACACTGATAAATTCACTTCGGGCGTCTCGCCACAGAAAACTTAATATTATTAAAAGGACGATTCGCACGTTTCGTACGAGTTTAATTCGTGTGAATCGTCCAATAACCCAAAATTATCTTGACTACATCTAAGACGTTACATAAATAAATATAAAGACTTGTCGTTGTTTTTAATTTAACTCTGCATTCCAATTTCTTCCCTCTACTCGACATAAATAAATCCATCCGCCATCCACTCACCTGTAGGTTGTTCTTTGTTGATCAAGTAGATTTTTTTCGTTGTGAAGTTTTCTTTAAAAGGGCTTAAATATTAGCATCTAAAAATATCCTTTATATCACGATAGATTCAAGGAAATGTATTATATTTAGCAGTACGAGTACCTAAATAAAATTATTAAAAAAGCAAACTTTTTAAAACCAGCTTTGTAGCTAAGCGTGCATTGTTGTCTAAACCAAACGTGTTTGTACAACAGTGTTTCAGTTTAATCGGTTCGGGATAACTGTTTTAAAATACAGCTGCATGATTTGACTCATCCTAACTAACAAGGAAAGTTATTATTATAATATAATCTTGTAAAAAAGTTCTTTAAAATATAATAATTTTAACAATATTACACAATAGCTGTAGTTATATTATGACTTCCTAGAGTATATACTCCAAGAACATTATGAAATTTTATATAAACAAAACAAGTTGATTGAAATCATGACGTCGTAGAGATCGGAGATGTATATTTTTTTAAATGCGGTATCATTTACTTGAAAGAGCAATTTAATCTCCTTTACCAACTCGATCCACAGCCACTTGAGCGGTTTTTTATTCGCATCTAATACGTTTTCAATGCACAATTCTGCGACAAGGGTACTGAACTTTAGGGTATTCACCTTTGCTTTAATATATTTAATTCTGCTGAAATATAAGAACATTTATGTAGAACGTATGTCCATGTGTAGGTGAGGATTATTACAATATAAATGGTTGCAAAGCGACTGCAGTTTTTAGGGTTCCGTAGTCAACAAGGACCCTTATAGTTTCGCCATGTCCGGCTGCCCGTCCGTCCGTCCGTCCGCAGCTTAGCTTAGAGACTCCTAGTACTAGAAAGCTATAATTTGGCATGGATATATAAACAACAATAATACCAACAATATAGTAAAATAAAATCATGAAAAAAAATGTGCTACCTCCTGTACACGTAAAGTGATGGATTGTAGGATGTATTTTTTACTCGTCTTTCTTCTCATAGCGGGGTTATCGTGTGATAGGCCATTCAACAATATATACAAGTCTTTTGTTTTTTAATTAAGCTTGAAATGGTAGTTTTTGTAAGAGTCAAGTGTCCCCACACTTGACTCTTACAAAAACAACCATTACCGCCCGCTATATGGTTGCTTTTGGATATGTAAAAAAATCACGACAGTTGTATACAGGCTTGGTACAATAAATAAAATATTCGTTAAAAAATCTTTTAAAACAAGCTATTTTCGTATTTTTCTCAGTAAACCCTTTCACATGATATCATGGCGGTGCACAAAAAGTAACTAGTCCACCATCTTGAGCCGTCACACATATTGGATTTAGATTGACGTCACTTAGTTAACGATGCATTGTCATTCAAACTAAACGTGTATGCAAAATTTCAACTTAATTGGTGGAGGATTATTGCTTTGAAATTAAGTTGCAAGATTTGACTCGAACACACTTACATACATTCATATAAAAATAAATTCATAAAAGTTAATTAAAAAATCAAAAAACCCGACTGCTTGAAAAGCAAACTAAAAAGACGTAAACAAGAAGAAAATCATGCTGTGCAGTCGGAGGATACATATTCGCGAGCTGGCGGACCAAAACCAGATGTATCCTCCGACTGCACAGCATGATTTTCTTCTTGTTTACGTCTTTTTAGTTTGCTTTTCAAGCAGTCGGGTTTTTTGATTTTTTTATTAACTTTTTTTATTTACAACTTTTTAGTTATTTTTTTTAGAATTAGGTACATTTAAACATATAAGTGTTATATATTTTTGAAATCTCCTCTTAAAATCCTTTATTTTGATACCCCACACGATGGGTTTGGAAGAAAAAAAAAATTTTTTTCCCACAAAATGGCGCCCAAAATCCGCCATTTTTGTTTTTTCCCAATTTAATGTAGCTAGTGTTACTTGCAGGATTAAGACGAATCGATTGACGTAAGAATCATCAAAATCGGCCAACGCGTTTGGTCTCTAGAACGCCACATAGGAACAAACATACATACATACATATATACATACATACATACATAAACTGATAAACACATTACCCTCCTTCGGCAGTCGGGTAAAAACCAACCAAGTGCGTGTCGGGCCACGCGCTGTAATAGGGTTCCGTAGTTGCATAATAATGCGGACTAAGAAGAAGGATTTTCGTTGGGGTTTCAGCGGCTCACAACGTCTAAAAACTGGTCCACATAAGACGATGGTAACTGAAGAAGGAGTTATAAAATCCAACTTCACAAGTGAAGTTAGAAAAAATATTATCTATTTGAGTACCACCGCGGGTAAAGGCAAGTGTTTGTAATAAAGATTTATAACCAGCGTCACTTAATAATTTGAATACTGGAGTATTGCCGTTACGCAGATAGTCTTGGTTAAAATCTCCAAATATTTGCAAACCGAAAACAAATGTTTTGGTATGAGTATATTCAAACAACCTACTCAACTACTAAAAAGTAAAATCAAATTATATAATGATAGGAACAAACAACCAACGAAAATAAGCTGCAATAAATAATTTATAGGGAAGAAGTCAATTACGAAAGGACTCGATACGAGCGTGCGTTAGATCCACGGGGAATGGTATGGTCCGTTTCTTGATCATCGCACGCACGCTGCGTGCGTCGACGATCCAGGAACAAAGGCTTGTTTATTTCTCTTTCAGAATATAAAAAATTTCGTGTGTATTTACCCCTAATCTGAGGTATTGACTATTTCGTTCTCGAAAGTTCTACGCTACTCGATTAGTGATAAAGTCGGGTCGAATATTGACATTATAAATGGATATCGACAAATGAAAATAAGTAATTTAATATTAAGAAGAGCCGCCTCAATGAGCATAATTAAATTAGTACATAATTACAAATTGATTTTATTTATAAAAACAAGGTACAAGCCTTGTTTTTATAGCCTCCAAATATATATAAAGCCTCCAAAAAAAATAAAAAAGACCAGGTCTTATTTTTTCGAATTAAGAAATCGGATATCTAGCGATAACGACAGTGTAATTAAAATTGCAATGTTTTATATTGCATTGATGTGACTATGGTTAAGTAGTAGTAAATATTGACCTATGACACGAATAATATGTCAACCTTACGGCAAACGCAATTAAGTTTATAATTGCGACCACTGAGAATACCGCCATCTATGGCCGGATAGCGGCATTTGCTTGGCAATCAAATCTAATTTAACTTTTGATTACAAATCGTCGAAAATACGTCTGCACTAACACAAAATAGCCTCCCCCGCACGCATACACCGTATGGACTACGAACCGGTACTGCCAACGAATCCGCCCACTCCAATGCGTTTTAGAAATTATTATTATTAAGGATGTTATGATTTTATTTTTGTATATTTTTACATGGTTCCTCCTGTAAAATAAGTCTCTTTGTAGTTTCAGAGGTGATTCAGGGTTTCCTAATTTAAGAGCCAGGCCAGAACTGAAATTTTTCAGTACTAAAGTTTGATAAATAAATGAATTGAAATAGATACTCAAACCTTTGCGAATGTAACATGCAGGAGAAGCTCATGCTATTAAGAAAATACCTAGTCATTAGTCGAAAAGATTCCTAATGGATCTGGCTACCCAGCCCGTTTAAATCCCACTCTTTTATTACTGGGAAAATCGTAATTTGATCCGAGGAGAATTTGTGCTGGACAAAGGTCTCTACTAAAATTCGTCAACCTGAATATTAAAAGCTCTTTATTTAAGTTACGTGTGTGAATTCTGTTTATAGGTCATAGAATCAGTACAAAGGAGTATTGATTGTAAAACCCAGTAAACCTCTAAACCCAGTAAAATTTAAGTCAAGAGTATATAGGTTTCTTCTAGGCAAGTGTGCTTCATCGTCAACTACATCGTCGCTTACCATCAGGTGAGATAGTGGGTAAGCGCAAGCTAATCAATAACAAAAACACTGTTACTTTTCACCAGTCGTATAATTATAGGTTCTGCATGTTTGAATTGTCGTGACTACGGAAAATTGTTGTTGTAAAACCTATTAGTTAAGACATAACTTTTTTATTATGTTTACGGGGAACCTTCAAAAGGCGCCTGGAATTTTGGGGAAAAGACCAGATTTTTATCCCACTAAAAGCACCAGAAGTGATCATAAAATTGTATGTTTTTGTCTAATCAACTCTCATATGCACAAAATTATGAAATATTGGGCTCTTAATTCGCATTTCAAAGATTATTTGAAATGATCATTTAAAATTGATGCCAATAGATGGCGCGATTTAAATATCTGAGGCATGCTACTCTATTATATAAATTTGTATTGTAACACATTTGGGTACAAAGAAACTATAAAAACGTGTAAAAAAGTTCGTCGCTGTATTTAAAGAAAAAAATTGTCACGAACTGAGAAATCTTCTTAATTTGCAAGTCTCTACTAACACCATATATAGCCGTGGAACGGAACGGTACTTATAAAAATAATCAGCTTAATCAGACGAAAAAAGGTAGAGACGTCGGCACGGTTTCTTTGTATGGGATGAGGCATATGTATGCTAGTATTATATTATCTGTGGTGTAACTAACTTTAGGCAATTCATAATAGGAATATCAGTTTTTATGACAATAAATACTATTTATTTTCCTTCTGTAGGTATACCCATTGTTCTATGTCTGGTTTTGCTATATTCAACAAAAACAGTAACATACTCAAGGCTAGATTAACAATATATTCCACAGTTTCCTTCGTTAATGACGGGCACACTCGTTCCCCATACAGTATTGTTGCATCAGTCGCATATCTGAAGTTAGAATACCACTTGAGACGGTAGCTGGACGCCAGACAATGGATGTGCTGTGAACATAGTTTCAGAAGGTCCAATTAACTGGTGGTGACGTTTTGTTTGGTTTCAATATAAAAACACAGAAATACAAGATCGTAAAATAAGATAAAGTTATAGGTACAGACGTAGATTTTTCTTTTACTCTAGACGCTTTTACGTGTACGTCTTTTTATATCGTTTTCACATTATTACAATTATGTAATTTGCCAACAAGAATGATGTTACCAAATACTTGTATAAATTTTATGGATGGAAAAGACAGTCCGTGGAGTTTCTTGCAAGTTCTTCTCCATAGAGACCTACAGACTGACACTTGCATACGTGCAACTAAATAAATATTATTTGATGGTTGGCAATTCAAAAGTACCCTATAAATTATGTTGATTTTGATACATTTTTAGGGTTCCGTACCTCGAAAGGAAAAAGTGGAACCCTTATAGGATCACTTTGTTGTCCGTCCATCTGTCAATACCTTTTTTCTTAGGGACGCGTAAAGGTATCAAGCTGAAATTTATATCAAATACTCAAATCTATTGTCCCTTAAAGCTGTGAAAAAATCAAATTGCTAAGCCAACGCAATCAAAAGATACATCCGTTTATGCCGCAAATTTCCGCAAATTTTCGACACTTGAAAGGGAAGTACTTCCAGTCGACCTAGAATCTTGAAATTTGGAATGAAGCAATGTTTTATAGCACATATGATTCCGAAAAACCTAAATTTTTAGTTACATCACATATTTTTAGGGTTCCGTACCTCGAAAAGAAAAAGGAACCTAAGGTTACCTACAGGTTTGTACGGAACCCTCGGTGCGCGAGTCCGACTCGCACTTGGCCGGATTTTTTTTTTCAATGAACCCGTCTCTGGATGTCTATGTCTTATTTTAAGACCCATATTCTAAGTCATGTCCTTCAACTCAACTCCATCTCGAATCATCAAATTTACAGTTACAGCTTGTTATAATACGAGTAATAGGGGTTAAAGTATGAAATTGCCGTTTTATTGTAATAGGTACTTCAAATTGACATAGAACCTTCATGGTTTGAGATTTTTGAGTCAAACATTTTTCACATGGTACCTATGATGTTCTTCTTTTAAAAAATGTGCGATTATCGACTTTCAGTTGTTTTTTAGGGTTCCGTACCCTAAGGGTAAAAACGGGACCCTATTACTAAGACTTCGCGATCCGTCTGTCTGTCTGTCTGTCTGTCTGTCCGTCTGTCTCCAGGCTGTATCTCATGAACCGTGATAGCTAGACAGTTGAAATTTTCACAGATGATGTATTTCTGTTGCCGCTATAACAACAAATACTAAAAACAGTATAAAGTAAATATTAAAGGGGGGCTCCCATACAACAAACGTGATATTTTTGCCGTTTTTTGCTCGATATTAATAACGGCTACAGGTAGACGCCTGAAATATTCACAGAATATTTAGTGTAATATTTACTTCAAAAAATAATAATTAATAAATTAAAATAAAATAAATTAAGGGGGGCTCCCATACAACAAACGTGATTTTTATGCAGTGTTTTGCGATAATGGTACGGAACCCTTCGTGTGCGAGTCCGACTCGCACTTGGCCGGTTTTTTTATTCAGCTTAGACAAGAAAGAAGGATACTTCAAAAATTCGAGTGATTTTTGAATACGGGTTCCGTCGCGGAACTAACGCGGCAGATACAGCTCTCAATATCAATATTGCGTTTGGAGAGGGGACTGCTAATGAACGCACCGTGCGATTTTTGTTTAAACGCTTTCGTGATGGAAACTTTGATTTGAAGAACGAACCACGTGGAAGACCGCCCACACAGGTAAATAACAATGAATTGAAAGAGATGGTGGAAGGTGATCCGAGCCAAACTACCCAGAAATTAGCGGCATAGTTTAACGTTACTTTACCAACAATAGTGACTCATTTGCGTCAAATCAATAAAACAAAAAATATGAAAAATGGGTGCCTCATGATTTGACTGATCTGCAGAAAGAAACGCGTGTTGTAACTTGTGTTGCCTTGTTGAATCGATACGAATATGAAGGAATATTGGATCGAATTGTGACATGTGATGAAAAGTGGATTCTTTACGATAACCGTAAACGAAAAATGCAATGGCTGAACCCCAGGTCAAACGCCGCAAAAGTGTCCTAAAGCATAGCTTACCAAAAAAAAGGTTATGGTAACTTTTTGGTGGTCTCAGCATGGTGTTATACACTAAAGCTTTCTCCGACCTGGTCAAGCAATAACGGCAGATGTCTACTGTACCGAACTCCGAACAATGACAGCAAAACTACACAGTGAAACAGCCCCGCCTCCTGGAACGATCTGCACCATTATTGCTCCATGATAACGCGAGACGTCATACAGCACGAGAAACCGTTTTAACTCTACAGGAACTGCAATTATAAACCATTCGTCACCCTCCGTATTCGCCAGACCTTGCTCCAATGGACTACCATTTTTTTCGTGATTTGGACAATTTTCAAGTTTTCTTCTCAGGAGGCAGTACAAAATGCTTTCACACAGTTTGTCTCTCACATCTGGTCAACGTCCAACTGAGGCCTCTTGTGGATCTAACTGCATCTGCTGATAAATGATCCCAATTATTTTGTACTTCTTCTTCTTCCTAGCCTTTCCCACTTTAGATGGAATCGGCTCTTCTAATTCCCTGGCGCCAGGACAAATAATGCAACAACAATACACTATGTACAATACAATACAATATGTCCTGGGTTGTCGGGTCGGACAGTTATTCCTCCAACAGGTGTTTGACATACTAGCCTAGTCCACTACTTAGCTGGAGTCCTCTAACTCTCTTATATTTAGGTGGCTATAATGCTTTTTGCACTACATATTCGTCGTCTCTTCGCATCACGTGGCCTCTTTATCAGTCATCCCTATTCTTTAGTACATTCTCGGTTTATTCACTTTTTGTATCAACTGAGCCTTCTCCTCTCACTGTGTGACAGCATGCAGAATGTCTGCCCGGAGATGTATCTCACAGGTCGGGAGATACATTAACAGTGAGAAATGTTTATGTGCACTGCGATGTTCACTGAAATAAATAAACATGCACACCCATGGCTCTTGAATTGTATATGGTGTAGTGTAGATTTGCCTCCAGCCGTATATTGGGATGAATTAAGTGCTGACGATGACTGTTGGGGTAGATGTGTTCTTGAGTGGAGACCACGAAAAGGTAAGCGAAAAGTGAGACGGTCGCAGGCTAAGTGGAGCGATGATCTTCGCAAGGTGGCTGGTAGCAGCTAGATGAGAGTTTAAGAGAGATTAAGGATTGCCAAGCACGGCTGGACATAGGCCTCCGCCAAATTTCGCCACATCGATCGGTGTTGTACGCCTCGCATCCAGTGGATTCCCACAGCCTTATCCAGGTCATTGGTCTACCAAGAAAGAGGTTTTCCAACGCTGCGTCTTCCGTCTTCTTCTTCTCTTCAGAAATGAAGAGACATCTATGTTTGCTTTTTAAGCTGTTTAAACAGTAGAATTTCCTATAAAAAATACTTTGATGAAATTACAGCAAAACTTTCGTTGTAACACACCCCTAACTACACCACATTATTAAGAACTTTGTCCCACCGAGTGCGGCCGCCACTACATGAAGTTGAATGCAAAAATATTAACCCGTTGGGAGGCGAGGGCGGTCAGCTGTGCCCTCTATTCACAATGGCGTAATACTTGTCCCATACATATTCAAGCTTTGGAATTTTGTGATGTTGAACTAAAGCTGGTTTTAATATACCTAAAGAATATATATATATAACAGCTTCTTTTTATTTTTTCCTCTCGTGACTCCAGAGTGAGACGAAAAAAAAACAATTATTATTTTTCTTTAATATTGATGGTTTTTTTTACCTTAAGCTAAAAAATCTAATATTAATCTTAATAACTAAATAGAAGTGTTTTTATAATAATATAAAATAAACAGTTTTTTTTCTGAATGGCAGAATTTGTTCTTTTCGAATAAAATAGAAGAAAAATACTACTTTTGAGCAACGTACCTTAAAATTTCGACATTTTCTCCTAGATAATTAAATTAAAAATTCCCTTTAAAATGTTTTACCTCAGTGTTACTTAGTGTTGGTTTTAAGCACTTAGCTCTAATATAAATGCTTGGTAAAAACCTTTAAGAACACTTAGCGACATTAGACACGGTCTGATACCGCTAACAGAGTCTTGCATAATTTAACATGTTATTAAATCTTTTTATTTGTTTTTCGCTTTGAGGTTAATTTAAAAGCTGTGTTTATGGAACGATGGACAAGCGTACAGGCTTTCGTTCTGGCTTGTTCCAGACTAGATTGGAAAGCTATTTAGATGGATTCAGTATTACTCCTTATCAACGTAAATACGTTAGTAACCTTAGGCTTATTTAGACACGAGATTATGAAAAATTAATTGAAAAAAAAAAACAAACATACATAATAACAGTTACGAAATTACTTTTGTATGGATCATTATGTAACGGGCAGAATGATACTGAATCTGTTAATTCTCGAAAAAGCGCGCGTTGATTGTGTGTATATAGGTTGTGGTTTTTAGTCTGAACGTTTCTAATAAATTATTATTGGAACTTATTTGCATTTAATTTAGTAGGCTCATCAAGTCTCGCACAAAAAGGCTTTATTTTAACACTCGCATGTAGCTTTCGACGTTCGCCTTCGGCTTACATCGAAATTGGCTACATCGCTCATGTTAAAATCTCGACTTTGACACGAAATGTACTATTGTCTGACAATCACAAGATCTGGTCCTTTGGGAGGCGTACTAGAGCACAAAGCCCAGCAGAAGCTGAGTAAGTAAAGCCATTTATGTTAAGTAAAGCCGTAAGGTACTGCTTACAAATTTTAAACATAGATTATAGGTATTACTCATATTTAAAGCTTCATTGATCTATTGGTCACAAGCACTACACTGAGCATGAGGTCCTGGCTTCAATGCCAGGGTCGGGCAAAGTAGTTTTTCCATCTGGAATTTCTCCATAGCAGCCAGCCCAGAGACTGAATTTGCGCTCGGGTTATGGCAATAGGCTCGCCCCTTAATCCGGACTTAAACATACTACCAAGGTGTACTAAAAGGTACTCATCTGCTTACCTTTCGGGGACTACATACGTGATGTAATATGATGTGACGGGTATATAGAATGTGATAATTATTAGCAATGACCTGTAAGAACCCTTTACCGATAAAATACTATGACTATATTGTGGTGTGCAGCAACGCATACTTTTCTAAAATAAAACCGTAGTCCATTGAAGTATTCGCCAACTAAAACAAAAACTGTCCACGCTCTTACCTTTTTAGGATAAGGGTGAAGAAAGGTTACTGACTTTACAACGCAAAACTAATTTCCCCGAAGTCAACAAAGGTCAAATAGCAATTATTTTATATCAAAATTATAGACAGGCCATTCATTTTGCTATAAAGTTATTGGCAATTTTAATTTGAGGACATGTTCTTTACAAAATTGGTATTAAAAAAATGTTTTGGGTTTTTCGTGCTGTAATTACTTTCTTAGGTTAACTTAGGGCTGATTTTTCAATATGTACTCACATATTTTTTGTGTTAATAAGTTTAACACATTTATTTTGCTAAATTTTTCTTCAAACTTTTGAATAAGTTGTGATTTAATTAATGACTTAATTTCGACTTGCACACTAATTTTACCAGGCCTATATATTTTTTCATAGCCTAATTAAAAGGTAAAATAAGGGTCTACGTGTCAGTACTCAACTCGTCATCGTGTCTCAACACTCGAAGTTGTGGGCGACTATATCTACCTTGGACAAACGATCCAATTGGGTAGGGCCAACTTCGAGAAAGATGTCAACCGTCGAATCCGACTCGGCTGGGCAGCGTTCGGGAAGTTGCGAGGTATCTTCTCGTCCAACTTACCACAGTGTCTCAAGACGAAAGACTATGACCAGTGTGTGTTGCCAGTGATGACATATGGCTCTGAGACGTGGTCGCTTACAATGGGTCTCACCAGAAAGCTTACAGTCACTTAAAGGGCAGAGCGGAGAGGGCTATGCTCGGAGTTTCCTTGCGTGATCGAATCAGAAATGTAGAGATTCGCAAGAGAACCAGGGTTACCGACATAGCCCGAAGAATTGCCAAACTTAAGTGGCAGTGGGCAGGGCACATTGCTCGCAGAACGGATGGCCGATGGGGCAGAAAGGTTCTGGAGTGGCGACCGCGAACCGGAAGACGTTGCGTTGTAAGGCCTCCCACCAGTTGGACCGATGACCTGGTTAAAGTTTCGGGGATCATCTGGATGCGAGACGCACGGCACCGGTCAATGTGGCGGCGCTTGGGGAAGGCCTATGTCCAGCAGTGGACGTCTTTCGGCTGATATGATGATGATGACGTGTCAGAAATCTGTATTTTTATAAAAAATACGTATAAGTGCCAAACTTTAAAGTTTTCAAATGAACCCGAGTGCTTATTGCTTTCATATAATTAAACAGTAAAAAAAACTACTTAAAAAAACATAAATAACATAAAATAGGTAAGCATCGTAAGTGCCTAATTCTTGGCACTCAACATTTTTTGTTATACCTTGAAATACCAAAACAGGTAGTCAGATTTCCAACCCTTCAAATACACAGCTTATAACAAAATCTTTTGTTTTGTAGCATTAAGCATTCTACAGTCGTAACACTTCTAAACACATTTGAATAAACGTCATTTTCAAAGTTTGAACGTAAACAAAATCAGAACACAACACCTTTTGTTACACAAACAACCCAAATTGCAAGCAAAAAGACAATAAAATCAGATTACGATCAAAGTCTTTGGGCCCAATCCCAATAAATCTTGACTCAATTTGGTAGCAACTGTGTGACTGACACACTTCAAAACTGACGGACGACCGTTTTCCTGTTCGATGCGGGACCCTAAAATGTTAAGGTGTGGTTTTGATGTTGCGACCGCCTTTTATGGTATTGGCTGTTATCGTCTTGTTATCTAGTAATAAAGATTTCATGAGGTTTCTGGGTGTATGGAATAATTTTTGGTTGTATGGGTCTGGCTCTTAAAAAAATACAAGTAAAGTTTATTACTTTTTTTAAACAAGCTTTTTAGCTACCCGTGCTTTATTATCCAAACCATGTATCCGCTTTAGTGCCATTAAACGGTTACTTTCTAAAGCATACACCTTAGTAACGGCTACGATGAAAGTAAAAAAATATATATATATTTAGTATTGATTAATTACATTATTGGTAAATTAACTTTTAAAAAATAATTAACAACTTGATATTTTTTCGCTTCTGTTGCATACTTCTCCAAAATAAATTAGATGTTTAAAAATATATTTGTTTTTTAGCTTAACCTATGTAGAGTCACGTACAGATTTGCGAAACGTAGCATTCAATGTAACATGAAAGGAGCATTTCATAAGTGTGGACGCAGGGCGCGCACGAACCGAGCATGTACGTACTCACATCCGCGCGGCGAACATAGCTCAGTCTGTCGAGAACGTTTTCTTCCATGGATCGCGCGCGTTCCGCAGTACAGATACACACAACCCATCTACACTGGACGGGTTGTGTGTGTCTGTACTGCGGAACGCGCGCGAACTATGGAAGAAAACACAGCTACTGCAGAGGCAAGCTATGTTCGCCGCGCGCACGAAACAGATGTGGGTATGTACTAGCATGCTAGCATGTACATGCTCGGATCGTGCGCGGCCTGCGTCCACACTTATGAAATGCTCCTTTCGTGTTACATTGCATGCTACGTTTCGCAAATCTGTACGCGACTTAAATCAAAAAATATTTTGCAAACAAAACTGTCCATAAGGAGGTCCAATATTGATATTCTGGCACCGAGCCGCACAGCCAGTACCGCATTTACATTGTTGAATATTATACGCACTAAGCATAATAAATCAGCTTTGACCAACACATACTAACATACTAGGCAAGTTAAATAGAAGCTAGTAAAAGCACTGTAATTAGTACGCTGCACTATATTTATTAAGAATGAAGTAAGAAACTAGAGAATAAACACAAAATAGAGTAATCTTCCTTAGCAAAGAGTAATATGAATTGTAATCGACCTAAGTTAAATCACTTTTCATCTTTCCCATACCCGAATTGAACTTCTACTGGGGTCCATATTAAACAAATCGCCTTTCAAGTAAAAACACGACTGCAACAAAACGTCTCGATTCACGATTTTTCATTCGACCTCGCTTTCCGAACTGAACTCTTAGAAGCAGCAATTATTCTGTAGTGTCGCAATCGCGGAATCGAAGAGGAAAAGACAGAGTTTTTTACTAATAGGAACAATAAAAGGCTTGAGTAGTCATTAATGTGAAGATTTTTACGGCACATGGAGTCGAGGCTCGTAAAAATTGTTAACAATAGTAAAAGAAGGGTGAATTGTGTTAGATTTATAGGTTACGTAAGGAGTTGCGTTGTGGTGATTTTTCTTGTGTTTAGTAGTTATTATAATTTATGGTATACATGCTGAGTTTTTCAAGTGGGCGTGGATGGGCAAATCCGAAACTATGATGCATAGTGAAAAACACTCAAAGGAGTCACGATATCGATTTTGAGGAAAACTGAAACTACATCGTTGGATTAAAAAAAAACAATATTCCTAGCCAGGAATCCAAACCGTTGATTTTGAAAAAAAATACAAACTGTATTATTACACCATTTGATAAAACTTAACGTAACGTAACATTCGACGTAACTTTATAAAACGCAAAAATAAACCAAACTTACAAGTGAAAATACACTAGCATTTCAAGTACAAAACAAAATCATTCCCTAGAGAAATATTATTTACAGAGTAAATAAAGTACTCTAGCACTCCCTAGCCTAGTTTCTTAGAAAACTCTAAACATTTAAGCACGTAGACCGAGGAAATACATTCTAGTAAAAATACTACCTAGATTTCGTCTAAGCTGAAATGACGCGCCTTTTTTATTGTTTATAGACTCATGCTTGACCATTATCTCACCTGATGGTAAGCGATGATTTAATTGATGGTGAAGCACACTTGCATAGAAGTAACCTGTTCACTCTTCATCATTATAAAATGCCTAGATTGTAGGTATTGGGCAACACAGTAGCCGGCAGAGAATTCCACTTCTTAGGCGTACGCATAATAAAAGTATTCCCTAAACTTTTAATGCGTATGTCCACCATGTACCGATGGCACATTGCCGTACGTCTGGTAGTCCAATGATGAGACGGGCTAGGCATATTAGTTGATTAAACGACGACAGTTCCGTGAACAGTCTGTATGTTTCGAATTATTACGTCCTTGTTTTAAAATTGCTTGTGCATACAAGCAATTTTAAAACAAGGACGTAATAATTGCGTAAATTTGGTAGTGAGCGCATTTCGCTCTACCGTTGTATGAAAATATTGATGGCCCGTACAATTTTAACAAAACATAATATCCCGAGTCGAGCCGCGCCGAGTCGATTTGTACGTGCAAGTACGCACCCCGGGTGAACCCACGTCGCCAGTTCTCAGGGACGCGGCGCGGTGCGCATTAAAGCTTCTGCGCCGCATAAATACTAGACAGAGCAAGGCACGCAACGCAGCTGAACATGAACGTGATGAATAGCGCGAGACCGCGCCGCCCGCCCCGCGCGCAGTCGCGCTTCCTCGAGTGCGCTCGCGCCGTGCTTTAGAAGTTATCGGAATTTAGCGGATCGGCCGCGTCATAACGCAACAGCCCGAGTTAAGTCGCGCCACGATCTTCACATGGCGTGAAGCGCGAGCGGATGCGGCGCGCCTCGTGATATCACGCGCCGTAAGAAGCCAGCTGGTAAAGTAGTCGCAAGAGACATGACTGAACATGAGGCCTTGGTTTCGATTACCACGTCGGGCAATTTTTTTTTGGGCTTTTTCATCAGGGATATCTAAGTAGCAGTCCAGTGTTTGGATTTGTGCCCAGTTCATGGTAATAGGCTCACCCCCTATTACATGTAAATTAGCTGGTTGAATGCCGTAATTACTGAAACAAATAAAAAGCCATTGTGACTTGCGTGGATAGTGGTCAAGCGCAAGCCTATAAAAAAAAAAAAATCTACGTTTCGGGCACTCAAAGTGTAAAACATACCATCATTTTAAATACCGAGATGGAAAATACGTTACGGCTATTATTTGTATATCTTTGACAGTCGTTGCGGATTGTCAGAAGCCAGGGAATCTCACACCAGTATTTCCAGAGGGATATCGTATTACCCAGTGATCTCGCCGTGGCTACCCAAGGCTAAGCAGATTTAATCTCACTTTGTCTAAAGCCACAGCATGTACAAGCCAAAACTGCTTATACTGCTGCTTACGCTCTGTCTAAGACGGCTAAGACTGACTGAGACGGAGAGATAATCATTCTAAAAACCATCTTAACCCGAGTTTACATTTAACCTTAAACCAATTCAAAAACATTCAACCTACAAGTACGAAATTAACAAAACTATCAATCTTGGATACCGTCATTCAATAAAGCCATTGTCAGGGACGTCACTGTTTGAAAAATGTGCGAATCCGGCTAGGGGTGTCCCTGGTAGACGTAATCAATCAATGAGAGAAATTGAGACCGCTTTGATATGCGCGGCCCTAAATTATAAGAGATAAGTGTCTATTTATCATGGTTTTGTGAAGGTTCAGTGATTTCGGAGGCACGAGGACGGCACTTATCGTGAAATGAAATATTTAATGATTTCGAGATATGTAATGTGTTTATTTTTAGAAATTATGAAATTCAGAGGCGTTAGACAAAGTATCATGCTATCGGCAATGATGATGATCGAAATGCCAAATTTAAGGATTTGATCACACACAGACACACACACAGCAACAGACAGCGCTTGACATTCTTTTTGAATTATACTTTTTTTTTGGGAATATCCAACAGTTACATATTAAAATCTTGTAACTAATAAAATAAGCACATGATACAAATGCGCAACTCACACCGTCATCTACATCATACACATACAAAACATACTTGATTTTTTTCCAAGCGCTATACTATGGCATGCATTACCTATGGAAATAAGGCGTGCTTTAACATTAAAAAAAAAACCGGCCAAGTGCGAGTCGGACTCGCGCACGAAGGGTTCCGTACCATTAACGCAAAAAACGGCAAAAAAATCACGTTTGTTGTATGGGAGCCCACATTAAATATTTATTTCATTCTGTTTTAGTAGGTATTTGTAGTTATAGTGGCAACAGAAATAAATAATCTGTCAAATTTCAACTGTCTAGCTATCACGGTTCATGAGATACAGCCTGGTAACAGACGGACAGACAGACAGACGGATCGCGGAGTCTTAGTAATAGGTCCCGTTTTTACCCTTTGGGTACGGAACCCTAAAAATGGTAAAGGAGCATTTTTTTTCACTGTAATTATTCTTCTCCTTTCACTGTTATAATATATTTATTAGTTTATTATTTTGTATTGTATGTATGTATTTTATATTATTATGTATTAGTTATATTATGTAAGATGTTTTGTACACTGACTGCCCTATGTCAACCTTCTCTTGGTCATGTCATCCAAAGGTTGTCTGTAGGAGATTGCCCTGTGCGATAAGACCGCGCTTTGTACACCTACCTTTTTAAATGTTTGTTCTATAATATTTATCTGGTGTACAATAAAGTATATCTATATACATATTATAAAATTGTAACTCGGCGATATCTGTGTTTTGAAGATATTTAAGAAAATTTTATACATTGGTGATGTCTTTAGATCAGCAATAGATACCAAAAATAATATTTTTGGAATTTTTGTTTGTCTGTCACGGAGTATTTTTGTAAGCGGTAGACGCAAAAAAAAAGTTCACAATTGTAATATGATCTTACTTAAAATATGGCATATGTTTTATCTTGATACGCCGCCTAGATGTCGGGTTATCTATTAAAGAGTGTTTTCCATGTCAGGTTAAGTACAGGAAATTCGGAAATACCAAAAACTGTCTGAGGAATCTTAGGTACTTTGTTGTGAGAAGAATTTATTTAATTTATTTCGTCTTGCTGTTGCTGGACTGTGGGATGCCTCTAAGCCAAAGACTAACCATACAAGGTTCGATGGCAATGAAGGCCTGGATCGGGTAACTAGCATGATATCCGATAAAATGCAAAATATGTTTGTGTTTGAAAGGTCTTTTAAAATCCAAATCCCTACAATAGAGGACTGGACGAAGGGACTCGATCCACCAGAACAAAGCCACACTTAAAGAGTTTGCAGATCACAGACAACGAACACATTGGCTATCCACTACTGGTCTACAACACTCCAAGAAATTACTTGGCTCTACGTTTAAAGCCCGGGAATGCATCTGGAATTTGGGCAGAGGGCAAATCCGCTACCTGCTTGGGGCCTTTACTTTGGAACCAACGACATGCTCATGAAGATGGGTCTAACCGCGACACCCATGTGCAGGTTGTGTGGAGAACATACGGAACGCATGGAGCACCTTCTTTGCGCACATGCGATGCACTGGTTGGTAAGCGAATGAGTTTAGTTTTTTAGTTCTAGTTTTTTTTTTTTTTCCTCATATCATATCATCCAATGACTTCTCCCGCTCTGGGTGAAGCGGGAGGGCGTGTCAGACTTTTACTGACTAAAACCCACCCGTGTTCCTTCAGTTGCTTATGCCAGGGCCGCGGTAACTCTCTTTCAAAATTTATCCGCGACACAGACAGGCATCGGCCCTACCGGACCCCGTCCATTTTGCTGACATCTCTTTGAGGCGCGCGTGGAACACTACGCGCCGTAAACTCGGGCTTGGTCCTTATCGGACGGTGAGCTACCCATTACTTTCCGTCCGCAAGCCCGCGCCTACGGTGGCCGGGAATCGGCTTGCGATTCCTGACGCCCGGGGCGTCTCCTGCGGTGGCTAGGGGCTCCCTGACGCGTTCCGCCTCCTCCTTTGCGAGCATTACTGTTTTGCAGAAGGAGGAGACAGCTTCCCATGCCCTCTCGCTCCGTACCATGGCCTGCACCAGGGCCGGACGCCTCCATGAGGACACGGCGGTGCTCCGCCCAAGCGGGGCAGTTCTCCACTGTATGCTCCACCATGTCCTCCGGGCGGTCCACACAATGGTGACACCCGGGCGTTTCCTCCCGCCTTATCCAGAACAGGAACCTCCCGAAACAGCCAAGTCCGGTGAGGACCTGCGTCAGGCGGAAGGTGAGGACGCCGTGACGCCTCTCAAGCCACTCCTCAAAGAGGGGCCTTACCGCCGCAATTGTGGCGTGCCCAAAGCGAATGAGTCTTCTAGGGGTTGGATATCCAAAACCAGAAGACTATAGGCTCATATCTCCTAGTCTCGTTGTAAAACTCATGAAAAGAGTTTTCATCAAGATTGGGGAAGAGTAAGTTTTCTAGGGGACCAAATAGATGCCAATGGCTCGAAGTGTCCGAGTTGCTTCTCAGCCCCTCCATAAGATAAGATAAGATCCAATTTAAACGGTATAGGTTGAAAGCACGACTGCTGATAGTTGGGCTGCTGAAAGATGCTCCGCTGCAGTCGACGGACACGTATTTTTAGTTGAAGCGAATTTTTGGATCTGTTGTTTCATTTTTTATCGACTGATTTGTACATTACTAAATTTAAGAGCCTACACCGGCTGTAGTACGTGAATGAAGCAGTATATAATGAATGCGAAAGTAACTGTGTTTGTCTGTCAGTTTAAAATACAAATTTTTTATGATGATAGTTGACCCTCTGAAAGACGTACGATAGTTTTTGTCCCGGAAATGATCCTTAAGGGGGTAAGGGGGGTGGAAGTTTGTATGGTGAACTTATAATTTTTCAAGTAAGGCGACCCACACACCTAAAATATTATTGCGCGATATAAAGAAAATGCTGTTCGATCTACAGTCGGTAATATCTGTTGCCTGACCACCCTAAAAACTAATGAATTTGATTAAAACCTGTTGAATCCTTACTTGGGATTTACCAGGACGATGGACGTACCAAATTATTAAGATCAAAACATATACTAAAGATGATACGTTCCTTTGAGTTTTATGGGTAATTAAGTACTAATATGTTACTTTACGATCAAACGAATCATAAGGAAACACAACTTCAAAGTCACTAAAATTCACATATAATTATGTTTATTCCGAGAACTTCTTCTTTATTGGCGTCAGTACACAGAGTATAAGTATCCAGATTAATTAATATATCAAGATCAAAGTCCCTAATATGTCTTATTTAGTAAACATCAAAATACGATGAAATGTTATGTTCTTCTGAGAATTCTTACTTTATCATAATTTGTAACAATTTCTAAGCTTCTGAATTATGTACAGGCAAGGAGATTTCTCTCATTATTTTATCAAAACATGTATTTTCTAGCTCAACAAGGTTATATCTCTCTTCAATCATAAGAATATATGTAATCCTATTGTTTTTCATGCAAGGCTTTGTCCTCCATTAAACAGCAACGACCATAATGATTTGATCTTTGAAGTACACATTTTTGACGACATTATTGGCCTAGCAATGAGGTTTTGTAAAATACATCATTGCTTGCTCCTTTGTGGATTTCAGGTCCATTCCATTCCATTTATTAAATTTCGGTTTGCCGCATTTTGCGACTTCGACTCAATTTGCCTTGAATCCGTCAATCAGAATCGTCTATTTATCAATCAGTTGAACTGAGCCGTGACACAGCTAGAAGACGTCACATCAGATCACATGAAAAATAAACTGAGTGACTATAAAAAAACCAGCGACCAGTGGTCTACTAAGCCTTGGATTGAAAGCTCTGAAAATCATAGCATTTGTACATCTATAGAATGATTCAAGCTAAGAGAAACTATTATCTAACTGCTGTATTTGTTTTAGATATCCTGTTTATACCAGTTCTCACTTGTTTGCACCTTGCTATTAGAAAGTATGTTCAAACTAAATCACCCGCTCATCACTCATAACTTACACTTAATATCAAGACGCATCAAAAACTTTTTCGCTCGATAATCCACCATTAACACGGTAAATATTTTCCCCTTTTAATTTATTGGAAAAACATACAGCTTTTTATTGGTCCGGAAAAAATACCATTTATTTTGGCGACAAGGTATAAATAGAATGTGGGTCACGCGAGCTTTGTGATACGTGATTAGAATTATGATCGACATTCGGTTGGATTGTAACTGTCGCAATTCAGGGCAAAGGCCTTTTCTCATACTGATAAGGCAGCATTAATCATCGTGCTTGCTTTGTGGTTTTATTTTGTAAAGTCCTGGTTTCCTTACAATGATAATTATTTTATTACATTTTTCTGAGATTAGCTTAGATAGAACATAAAATTAAAAGTCAAATTACAATATCGTCAGGTTCGAATCCTCAATTTCATTTAAATCGATTTAGTCTAAACTAGTTTCAGCCTGCGGGTTTGCCCGTGTAGAAGTGTATTATCATCCCAAGGGAACATTATACCGGGAGTCTATATACTATTCTAGACTAAAGTCTATTTCTGAGCCAAAATTCATCCAGATCCCTTCAGCCGTTCTGGCAAACATACATACATCGATCCATACATGCATCCAAACTTTCGCATTTATAATATTAGTATGAGTAATAATAAAATTGTTTGTTTTGTAGATGTGGATCTGACTAATACATAATATGTCTCGAAAAAAAAATAGAAAAATATGCTCACGGGAGCGATGTCGGGAGAAAAAGCTAAAGTTAAATAATCAGTTATCCCATTAATAAGATGTTAGCAGCACAATTTGCCTTAGATTTCCTGATTGACACATGCCATATTCTCAAACTAATAGCATAATATGTATCCTCAGATTAAAGCGAAGTATCAGTAGCATAAGGTGTTTGTTCTCAATGTAAATTAATGCAAATCTCCGTACTGGATCTGAAGATGCAGGATTAACCCTGTTTAGTTCGGGACTAATAGCACTCAGAATATCATTATTGTTCCGATCGGAGGCGAAAATATTTATTTTTGGAAGAATAAACAGAATTTAATTTTGAAATGGAGAGCATCACATTTTTATCGATCCTTATTTCATTTGGGCATCTACTTCATTATCACGTTCGAAAGTTGTCCACATCACTGCTGAACATAAGCCAACCCAAGATTAGATAATGAATCCGGCAAGACAAAGAGCAAAATGTATGAAAAATCGGCCAATCATATGGCGAGATGAACGACGCGATTTGGATTTCAGTCTATGTGATTGCTCGATTGTTCATACTCTTTCTTTACTCTTTGTCTTGCCGAATTCATTACGCCATAAGGCCCGCATTTCCTGCTTCTAGCTAATTCTCGTGCCCTTCAATCAGTTGTTGATACCACTGAGGCCTACCTACGTTGCGCTTTCTTATATAAGAATTTTCAGTCCTTTCTTTTAGAATTAAGTTGTCATTTAGAATTATGGTTTCATTATTTTACAACCAAACAGGCTGTGACCGAAACTTTAGAACCTAAAATTAATTGAATACCCAACAATACGTTACGTGTGAAAACGTACGTCCTTTTGCTACATTTAGTACTAAAAGTTTAAACATAACACGTCTAGTCTGGTGAAGTTTTCATTTCAATTCTGAATTTCAACATTGAACAAGTTTCTAACAAGCTGTTTGACTGTGTTACCGTTTTAAGGGTAGTTGGTGTAATTAAACAATAGATATTATTTTAACTTCGTGTCAGAGAAAAATATGGGGGTAGCTTGTATACATACATAAACTCACGCTCTTTTTCATTGGGGGTAGGCAGAAATAACAGATTTCTTGCTTCATTTACGTTCATAGGTAAATTTAGTTAAACACGCACGCCGGTTATGAGTATTACTAACACTAATTATGCTATCCTATATAATAAAGCAAAATAAAAACCGACTGAAGTTAGCCAAAATTTTCAACAGACAATGAATATGTAAAGAAAGAAAAAGAAAGCTACATACTAAAATAGAAACATGAGAGAATTTGTGCCTCACGGCTGCGCCAAAAAGAGATCATTTTTATACCAATAATGGCCTTTGCCCGCGGCTTCGCTTCCATGGATTGTTTCGCAAAACCGTGGCTTTTTCGGTTATCTATAAGAATTAGGTACGCTTTCGAACATAGAACGTCAAAAAGGCAAAATTGTATGGGATTGACAAGCGATATCGAAATATCACGTGATCAATCCCTTTTTGACATTTCAACTATCGCCTTCGCCGACATCAAACGTCACTTGTGTAGAGCCTCATGGGGTTTTTAAGTCAAGAGTGAATAAGTTACTTCTAGGCAAGCGTGCTTCACCGGCGACCACATCATCGCTTACCATCAGGCGAGATAGTGTTCAAACGCATGTCCATCGGAAAAAATAAAAAAAAAATTCATGATCAGCTTACAACAAACAATAAAACAATTGTATCATTTTATAATAAGTTAGTGAAATTAAATCACTTCAACAAAATAGTTTTGCAACAGTTTGCCCTGATCTATGATCCTTGGTCGCAATTTGAATAAATTCCCTACAAAATTATAATGATCGAACTTTTTGAAGGACTCTACGGATGAAATCGTCAATCGAATTAATATCTTTATATAATTGCTTATTGGATGACCTTCAGAACGTTTTAATTAAAAAATGTTGTTGAAACAGATGTTTCAAATTTTTTTCACAACGATTCTGAATAAAATGGAATATTTTTGAAATAAATTCTATGTATATAGATGAAATATAGTCTTTGTATAGGTTTGATCTCAAAATTACTTTAAATAAACTTACTTCTAACAGTTTATTGGTCGGTGAAATTCAAAAATTGACGCACAGAAATATTCTGCCGTTGCAAAGAGTCCCAGCGTTTTGCTGAGCGATGTAAGTTTTACACGGTTGTGACGCATACTTAACTATTTCTATATTTTTGTAAAATTTATGTTTTTTATGGTATATGCATCATACTTGGTGAAAATAAACTCTACTATTTCTTAACCAATATCTCAATTCAGGCTATGGTCTAACCATGGTACAAATCTTGATTTTAACTAACGTATTTGTTTAAAATGTATCCTCACAAACCTACATAATTTTAAATTTACAATACTAGTTCGAAGTAGCATTAGTAGTATTAGGATGCGACAGGCTTATTTTTAAAGAAGGCGAAGTTGGTAAAAAGACACTTAAAACTCCCCATATCTTTTACTTCAGTAACTCCCACTCAATCCCATAAAATTTTATGGATATGACAAGCACTTCCATACACGCAGGTCACGTTCAACCAAATCAATTTGATATTCAAACAAAAGAATAGGAAAAAAACCTTTCAGGGTTAAAAATATACAGCTTTTTCTATAGCAGACCATTTGTCAGGCGATTTGATGGTGTCGTGTGGAATCATTTCAATTCATCATGGGGGCAAGCGGTTGGAAGCGAGTACCACTTATTAGGGTGAAAAATTATTACTGGCTGCTTTTTATATTTTTTGTGGCCTGTATCTTTCATATCCATGTGTGGTGAGGTTATAGATTATGTGTAGTACTTTTGTTTCGTGTATTGGGTTTTTGCTAGAGAGAGTAAGCGACCTTCCTGAGACCCTAGACAAGTGGCATTCTATCATCAAATGTGTAACGAGAGCGACTAGATAAATGTCACAAATGTATGTCAAACGCATCGAAATGTCACGTAATCAATCCCTTACATTTTAGCATTTCAACCACCGTCATCGCTGACATAAACCTCTGATGGCTCGACGCTATTCGATTTATATCACACCGGTAAGTGGTGTCTACTAAGCGATATTGCAAGTCCGACCGACCGATTTGCACTTGAAAATGTTCTTAAGAAAATACGTATTATATCGCGATATCGCCTGCCGACGCAATTAAAATTACTTCGCACCATCAGTAAAGTCCCTTAGTCTTTTCGAGTCAAATAAATATAAATACATATATAAACTCATGCCTTTTTTTCTATGAAGGTTATCATGTTCTACAAAGCGCCACTTGCTACGATCCTTACAAACTCCTTTTGTTTCGATTAGGTTCCGACATCAGAAGCTCTAGTATGAAAATGTCATTTTGTAGGCGGTAACGATAATAGAAATGGCAAAATGTAAGGAACTGATGACGTGACATTTCGATAGCACGTCTTGTCTACCATACATTTTTGATTTTTTACAGTCAGTAACGCATAGAATGTCATTTGTCTAGAGGCTAGGGATTCATATGCCAAGTTGGGAAAAGTGTGATTTATCAGTGAGCTTTCATGGTACTTAACCATAACGTTCTTTTTCTTTTTTTTCCGTGGAGATATGCTCAAGTATACTGCGTGGTGTCTTCCTTTGCCACTTATGGAGGGAACACGGCCATGCGTAAGAATACATCCGCGAAGCCGCCGCGACTGTCCATCACCGGCGCACCAGAACACATTGCACGTCGTGACCATCTCAGCGACCAAACCAACACATGGGTACCAGATGGCCCCGTGTATGGCACCCTTGGCCCCGCTGTGACGGGTCAAGATAATGGCACCGCCACCTACCACTTTTCGGCTGCAGGGGATATGGACAGCGGCCGGCTATACCGCCACTCCTCCTCCCCTGCGGCCCACCGGCGAAATATAGGTAAACTAAACTTACTTACTTTCTGAAGAGAAAGCAAGGATTTATATTCTTCGAAGGATTGGACGTAATAAAATTTCAGCAAACGAGCACAGACTACTTAGAAAACTTTTTAAATCAGTAGCAAAGCCTACGGTTGTACACTTTTTGAATGAATTGTTGCTCATTGGGTATTGACAAAGCAACAAAAGTATTGGTAAATTTAGCTTTTACTGAAATTGGTAAAACATTTTTTATACTTTTTGTTTGTTATCCGGCTGATTCGTTTTCATGATTGAAAGTTTGATTGAATTTCTCGAAAAAAGTTTAAAATAGCTACCATTTAAAACTGTTTTTAACCGACTGACCAAAAAGGAGGAGGTTCTATGTTCGACATTATGTTTGTTTTTTTTTTTTTTTTTTTTTTTGTGTATGTTCACGCATATCTCCGTCAATTTTGGACCGATTTTGAAAATTCTTTTTTTGTTTGAAAAAGTATGTTTCGAAATTGGTCCCATTTTAGTTTGGTGAAGATCTGATGAAGAACTTCGAAGATATACAACAGAACTCTTCAATAAATTACGGCAAATCTCTCGGGATTGCTGCAATCGCATGTCTGTTTATTGATTATACCATTTCATAACATAACATCACGCCAGTACGCTCTTAAGGGGTGCGCAGATCTCTCATTTCACCGGTTATGTTCAAGTTGCATGACATTCGGGTTATCTATTCTGGCGTTATAGGTACCTTACTAAACAACTTGCCTATTAGGTACAACTAAAAACTGAAAAATAAAAAGCTTTTTTACAAAAAAATACTACCGACTTCCAAATAAAAAAACTACAAAGTGAAAAATAACTTTATTTTTGGAAGTCGGTGTCCATAACGCAAAAAATTGGTACCTACCTACAAAAGACACCGACTTCCAAAAATAAAGTTATTTTTCACTTTGTAGTTTTTTTATTTGGAAGTCGGTAGTATTTTTTTGTAAAAAAGCTTTTTCATATAAATATTGTATTTCCCGAAGGAGTACGCAGAATTGGTTACCACATTGCTCTCTATTTATCTAAATTATACCAGAATTATATCTAGATTATACTTCTATTTATATAATCGCCAGGGTAGTTTCCTGATTTTTTTTATTTGGTTTGTCTACTAAGATTACTAAAAAATATTGGACACATTTTTTTATTGCGCTGGCGAAAACGACGACGTCTCGCCTTTATTCACTATTTACCTAGAAGTCACGTTAAAAGTCCCCACTCCTGCAGCCTAATTGCTTTGGAAGGCCTCCCACTAGGTGAACCGATGACCTGGTGAAGGTTGCGGGGATCCGCTGGATGCGGGACGCACGGGACCGGTCAATGTGACGAAGCTTGGGGAGGCCTATGTCCAGCGGGTGGATGTCTTTCAGCTGATATGATCATGGTGAACATGCCTGGTTGGTTTTGGACCCACATCTTTCAACTCTTTTCAAAGTCGAGGTTCAAGTCGAGGCCGTAACCATTGTATAACTGCTGATGATGATACCATATAGGCGATTTTCGGTCGGAACAAAAAAACAAACAAATAAATCGCATCACAATCGCGCCCCATAATTAAATAGACAGTTAAATTTTTAGCTCAAATTGAAACGGCAGTACGCTTCACGCAACTCCAATAAAATGTGTCCGTTAGTTTTATATGGGCGTGCATGAAAACAATTTCTCACTAATTCAAACTCCGATGTAGTACTGAATGTATTTGTTAGAACACGTACACAATAGTTGTTGTTACATTTGCTTTGTGTACACACTTTGGTTAAGAATTGAAATCCATACTAATATTATAAATCCGAAAGTATCTGTCTGTCTGTCTTTTACCTTTTCACGTGATGATGAAAATTGGTATAGAGGTAGTTTGAGACCCAGGAAAGGACATAGGCTACTTTTTTTTTCATAAGACACAAAGGGGGAGAAATGGGGGAGTGTGGTAGTTTTGTATGAAACTTCTTATTATGGCTTAAACCGCTGAACCGATTTAGATTAAATTTGGTATGGAGATAGTTAAAGACCTAGGGAAGGACATAGACTACTTTCTTAGCATAAAACATGAAGGGGAGAAATGGGGGCGTGTAATTTTGTATGTAACTTCTTATCATGCGACTTTTTATTATGAACCGATTAAGATGAAATTTGGTATGGAGATAGTTGGAGACCCTGAGAAGGACATAGGCTAATTGCATAAAACACGAAGGGGTAGAAATGGGTTATGGGGCGGCAGTTTTGTTTGAAACGTTTTAATAGGGCTTAAACCGATGAACCGTTTTAGATAGAATTTGGTATGGAGATAGTTTGAGACCTTGAGAAGGACATATATGATAGGCTACTTGCATAAAACACGAAGGAGGAGCAATGGGGGGAGGGTTAATTTTGTATGAAACTTCTTATTATGCTACTTATTCTTATTATGAGCCGATTTAGATGAAATTTGGTACGTAGATAGTTTGAGACCCTGAAAAGGACATAGGCTACTTGCGTAAAACACGAAGGGGGAGAAAGGGGGGATGGGGCATTAGTTTTGTATGAAACTTCTTACTATGGGTATCGATTCACTTCAAATTTTGCGGCAATACTTCCGTCACAAATAATTAAAGTGTATTGTTTTTTGACGTGACAACGTCTTATAAATTGGTTTGCCGGGTGACACTTCAAGAAACTGCGTTACGCTCCGCTCACGTTATGCGCTCACAATGAGAGCGAGTGAGAGGCACGCGTCCCTTCCACTCGGGCATGGTTAGCCCGCCTAAGAGCGAGAGAGACAGACATAATCCTTCTTCCTACTATACGAATGAATATTCACATTAAAATTATTTTACCACTCAAAGTCGTTGTCACGTAAAACTTTCGCCCGTATACCGACTTTACAGGCAACCAATTTTTTTTTATTTTATATAAGGGGTTGGGGTTGTTAAGATAAGATGTATAAATTTTCTACATGAAGCAGAATTTTGGCAGGTGGTAGTATGAAGACAGCAAACGTAAGTTACGAAAGGATTTTTGTAAATTCGAATTTTAAGGGGGTAAATGGGGAAAGCTGAACTTTGTATAAAACTTTTTATTGCGGCTTCCGTTTTGGTTGAAACTTTGCAGGCTTGTTTTTGATAACAAATGATTGATATCTACATATTTATTTATAATATCTAATGGGATGAGGCTTCGTTTCACACATCATGGACCATCGGTGCCAATATATTAACAGGTATGAGAAAAGGGGATAGCGTGTTCATACGGCTAATCCCAATAATCCCCACTGACCTATCATTTCAATTCAGAAGACTCCAGTTTCTAATCAAACTTAGTTTTGCTATTACTTTTAATAAAGCTCAAGGGTAGCAGGGATGCATTTGGAAAAGCCATGATTTACCCATGGCCAGCTAAATGTAGCTACTGATGTTCGCGTTTGTCCAGGGCCCAGAATGTGTATGTATTAACATCAAATGACATCATAGTATATAGTAGCGTCCTAAAACGTTGTTTCCATGATTAACGGCACAATTAAGGAATGTCAATTAACTATAGATACAATTTATGATAGAGTGGTATCTTCAATTTGCAGCAAAGCTGAACCTATGAGTCTGTAGTTTATTTGTTTCCTTTTGTAACTATTTAACCTATACCTGTATTGACTAACGTCTTCAATTATAAAAGTTAATCGTTTTTACGTTAATGCTTCCTGTACCTATACATGCTGAGTTTTACAAGTGGGCGTGGATGGCCAAATCATCACTATGCAAAATAGCACAAAACAATCAAAAGGGTCAAGGGGCCGATTTTGATTAAAACTAAAACTGCAACATGGATTGTTCTCACCCTGTATGTCGACAACCAGAATTTAAAGACAAAATCTATATTAACGCGGGCGAAGCTACGGATAACAGCTAGTTAATAATAAGAGGCAATTTGTTAGATTGTGTGATTAGATGTTTGTACAGGTTTACTGAGTGTCGCTTGCTTTTTTTATTGAAGTTGGACGTGCCACCATCTCATCTAAAGGAAATCGATGATGTGATCGACGGTGAAACATGTTTGTCTAGAAGTAACGTATTCACTCTTAACTTAAAGACCCCTTGGTTATAGCTATCGGGAAGCAAAGACTCTGGCAGGGAATTCCACTCCTTAGCTGTATGCACAATGAAAGTATTTACTACTTTATAATCCGGAAAATGTATGACAATGTAATTTTTTGCATATTAGCTCGGAGTTGAAAAAGTTATGGGAGATCCACTTTGCCCAGCAGTGACAATGCATTACGTATTTTAAGAGTAAGCAGTTAATAATTTAACTGACATAAAATAACTCACAAAGATGAGAAAACAACACAGGTTTCATAGAAAGGGACCCTCCTGATACCGCAAAGAAATTTGAACAAGTGTAAATCGATCAAATTGCGCCCATGTGAATGTACTTGCAATTTTGCTTAATAAAAATTGCTTATCGGCGTGATACAAATTGAATCAATATTAGTTTTTAAGCTGACATGGTCACAATCATAGGAATTAATATTTGTTTCGGGATATTTTACCATGTATATTTTGTATTTTGTTAAAGCAAGCGCCATGATCACGAGAACTAAAGTCTTTGCAGGTGGGTGATATTTACGAGCTGACATATCTGTCTACCCTCTTCCTCACTCGTTTTTCAGGCACGATGCCGCTACTACCAGAACTTTTCTCACTAGTTACTCGACACTGTTCACGACAGACGATGCTCACTGTATCCACTTTTGACACTCGTTCCAAATTGAATCAAGTCGAGCCATCGAGATGGTCGTTAGTCGCTAACATAGCGAAGGTACGTTCTAACAAAACGTAACAGAATCATAACAAAACATCAAATGTAGGTATGGTTACCCCAACTGTTCGTTATATCAGATTGTGGACAATCTTATCTGTTCGTCCCTATTTGGTATCTTAAGGGTGATTTCCTACATTTAAATTATAACAACGTTTAAATCATTGAGATATACGGTTTTGTTAAGTGTTCAAACGTTTTCATAGGTATCTTATCGATAAATTATGAGATAACTAACCTAGACTTGCTTTTTTTAAGTTTGAAAACTAATTAGCCCAGTCATTTTAGCATTCAACCTCGGAGATAATAAGCTGAAAACTCGTATACACCTTCTTTTTAGCGTTCTTAAACTAGTCTTAAAAGTATCATAAAATCTCGGGTCTGCGTCATAAGTTATTCAAGTTCAAGAGGCCCAAAAATCACTATTTCGCAAAGTTCTCGGTAAGTTCTGATTTTACTGCAATTTGTGCTCAGAGCAAGTTTGTTCAATTGTGCACAAAAAAGTTCTGTATAAGATTCACTATTGTTCATAAGTTTTCGAGATATGAGCCAAAATACTTTCTTGTGTTTATTTTTTGTACTATATCTGTATAATTTAGGCTAGCTAAATTGTGTTTTGCGCAAGAGATGGATGGCTCTCTCACATTCAAATTCATCGTTTTCTGGTATGTTTTTATGTTTCATGTAATAACATACTATACGACGCGACGCAGTTACGAAATACTATGAGACTTTAGAGACAAATTTAGAAAGCTACTCGTAAAAGCGGCGAGTTGGAAGACTTCTCATATTTGAACAGATGATCTGATGAGTTCGCACAATGCGATAAGTACAGATTCCCTCTCACAGAGAGGAGGCCTGTGTCCCAGCAGTGGGAACATTAATAGAATGATGATGTGATGATGATGTGATAAGTACAGGACCCGTCTATGTGGCGACGCTTGGGGAACCCTATGCCCAGCAGTGCACGTCTTTCAGCTTAAATCAATTTCATTATTAATTACAATTTATTTTTTTGTCAGATATACAAAAAAGTAATGTACAGAGGCGTATACCATCTTTGTTAAAAGATGCTCTGCGGAACTGTATACATGTTAAAAAAGCAATGTGTTAGTTGCAACAACACTTTGGTGTTGTAATGAAATAGACTCCATTATTCATTGAAATAAATAAACAAGTAACCAAGCTATTACAACGTTTAATTAGAAAATTAAGTGCTTGCGGAGAACATTATCTTGCTATTACTACTGTACATAATGTTAATGAGTTTATTCTGCGTAAACATAATAGTAGAGCATAATTGAAGTGAATATTATACGAGTATGTTACAAGTACAGTCAGTGTGAATAGTGCTTATTAAATTACCTTTGTTAGTAATTACATTCCTTGGATTGTAGTGTTCATTCCACATGGCTTAGTCTACTTACGTTTTCTAACATACTTTTCAAATCTTCATCAAAACTTTTTAAATTGTATCAACTCACGTTTCCCATTTATATGTATTCTTTTTTATTGATGTATACACCTGAAAATCATACGATTTGTTTTAACATCCAAAACTTTGATATTATTTTATACTCTGACATTTTTATCTGACATGTCATAATGTCTATTTTATTTTCTTAAACCAATGACATAAGATACCATACTTTATAGCTTCTTTAAGCTTGTTGTACATTATAATTTTCATAATAAGGGCAGCGGCAGACTGTCCCTCTGTAAACCGTTTTATTTTGTTCATGATTTCTTAATTGGTATTTGAATTTAAAATTTAGAAGCCATGTCGGAACGAAGAAAAACGGGTGTCACTTTTTTAGTCTTTAATCTGGACGGAACGCTGATAGTCCGTTTCCTACTGAATACTACCAGGTGTACTATTGTATCTAAAAACTCTTGAAAACTATAATATAATTATACAGCCTGTGAATGTAATAAAATCTTAGAAGTGCAATAAATATAATTTATTGAGTGTGGAACTTAAATGTGTGCATTTTACTGGTTCATAAACTTCGTCGGTCACCGCTTCATAGTAAAGGGCTTGATTGATCGGCATATTAAGCCACAACCAGACCTCCACGCTCCTATCTGCCAGTGCCAGCCTACTCTACTGCCTAACTGACTGCCTGACTATTAGTTCAGCAGCCTTGACCATCCATCTGTGTGCCTGTCTACCCGTCCTGCTGCCTACTCTACAGCCTAGCCCGATTGCCTGGTTCACCGTTGTGGTGACTGCTCACCTGCCTACCTCGGGCATTCCACGACTTCCTGCCCGATCCGCTGTGAGATAGCTGCCCAAGTCGTGCGAAGCCGGACGTTAATTTGTTATGTATATCCTTTTTCTTAGTTTTAATTTATAATTACTTTACTTTTATTAACGTAGCTTACGAATAGCTCATCTAAGCAATACGTAACGCTACAGCATTCAACATCAAATAACAGGGTAAACTCTCTGTTTTGCAGCAATATCTAATAGGAATTTTATTATTATTTATTTCAAAACATAAAAAATTATCTCAGGTGTAGATATGTGTCTGTTTTAAGTGGCATTACAAAATAATAATAAACATTTATGAGTTATTCACATCATAAAGAGCTTTGAATCACAATATTAATCACCGAAATCTATCTACAGTGATATCTATTCGTAAGGGTGAGATATATATTTGTATCAGTTTCAATAATTTATTTCATTTTAGTTGCATTTACGAAATACTATTTTAACATAAACTCGCACAGACACAACAATATAGACTTTAAAATACCCATCGGTAGGTCTTCAATTTATTTTTGTTCAATGCATAGTCTGACCTTGCTACACACACATAAATCTAATGTCAATGTCTCAACTCAGTGTGGCACGTACAACTTACTATGTTAGAAGACACAACTTACTAGAAGTTAAAGCCGCAACGTGGCATCGACATGGTTTAAAAAATAACCCTTAGTGATGTAGGTAGTACATAGCCCGCGGGACTGCCCAAGGCTTGTTAGACGTACGACAGTATCATCATTCATCTCTCTTTTGATGCCCATTATACAGGGTGAATACACATTAACGCTTTTGCCTAAATGTGTACACGCCCGTATACTCTGACTCGATACTCGGCAAAATTCACATGAATTACGTGCTACGATTGAACTCAAACCAAGGTTGTAGGTTATATAGGCACCTACTTACATGCAATGTGCATTATTTAGTAGGTGTCTCATGATACCTGTTAAGAGCTATTACTCAAGATCTAAATATGTAATGTTTAGTTTTATTTCTTTGACAGTCGTTAGAATCTTTCGCTTTAGGCCGCTTAGAAAATTCATTGTGTCTGCTGCATACAGGACCAATTCATCATGTACAAGACAAGAAGGTGCCAGTGTTTGTAAAACTAAAGCATGAAGACTTATTGTATCTGTTGCAGTAGATCGCAGCAACACAGAGTGCGTCGTATCTAGCGCAGACAAGATGTTTTCTTCTTCAGCACCGTGGCAGTGTACACAGTTCGTGTGTAGAAACGACACGCGCCGGCCGTTGACTTTTCTTAGCGTGTACAAGCGGCCTTACGGTCAGTTTTAACATGGACTACCCAGTAACCCAAACTCGATTAAAGTCGTTACAGGAAGTCAGACAGAAGCCAGAAGGCATAACAATCAGTTGATCGGTTCAACATGGGCTCCCGTGCTACAGGCTACGCAGTAAATGAATTTTGGCTAGAACAGATTGACAGTCGCTACCATCGATAAATATATATACGCACTAGATTTGGCGATCCGAACACTCTGTTGCTGTACTGAACTGTACTGCAATCCATACACCTTACTTTAAAGTTTAAACTACGCTGAACGAAACGCTTAAGCGCCATGAATCTCATGTCACTTACGACTCTATAAGCGATCTAGCGCTGCAAAATTTAATAGTTTGATTAGACAATATGAATATTTTAGCGCTGCAGCGAACTTTAGTTCTAACTCACCAGCATTTGAACCATTTTTTTTCATGTTTTTTTTGTTGACTATCGGTAGAATGTATGTCAATGGTCACTACATGTAAAATGTTGGTATTCAGTTGCATCCGGTACGACTTGAAACCAACCCTTAACATAGTCGGGAATGAACTTAGCAGATTATTACGGACTGTTTGCTTCAAACCGCATTTTATTTTTTACTGAATATTATAATCGATGTCACAGCCAAAACCTTGAACAAAAATAACAAAACAATTTCAGCTTACAACCCAAATCAGAAAGTTACAAAAAAACACAAACGGATGTTGTCAAAAAATAAAACTAAATAATACCAGCCTAAATAAATTGAAACAGTACAATAAATAAATAAAACCTTTTAAAAACCGATTCGGAATTCCATTTACAAAAAAACTGAGGTTCAAAAAACAGAACCAATTTGTTTTACGTTATCATATTGAGCGCGACTGTACCCACATATCTTGGTGGCGCCCGTTTGAAATTATTACAAAACATTCCAGTGATTTACTGTGAAGATAAATCGTGTTGTAAAACTTATCTAGTAGACAAATACACTGTGATTAATTGTTGGGGATAAGTGTACATTGTGATCGTATATTACTGGCAGGCTTTACTTATCCAGGCCTGAAATAATGCAGGACAAAAGCTTATTTTCACTGAGATAAAAACGAACAATAATCACCATGCTCGTTTTGTGTGGGTTGGCTTTTATAAGAAGCTCTTATAAGTCTCTAAAAGTATCATTCTATAAGCGATGACGATGGTCGAAATGCCAAAATTAACAGGATTGATCACGAGACGTCCCCATACATTTTATATTTTTCCAAACACTAACGAGACATAGGCAGAATTGCTTCTGCCAGGGACTATGCCCTTGAAAGTCGAAAATTAACCAAGGAAAAACTAATTGTTAAAAGTAGTAACTAACAGTTTCAAATAATACCAACGGGTATTACTGTACCAAAATTTGAAACTGTTGGTCTTCCGTTCCGCGAGGTGAAGCGTGAAGCTCAAAATCGGTCTCGATGGAGTACTAGGACATAGGATCTTAAGTAAGTAATACCCGTTCCTAAGATGGTACCAAAACCGTTGCCTCTGACATGTCAATTACTACGTGATGAATGACGAACGAGAACTAATAGTTCATTGCTGATTATGACGAGTGATTGATTCGACGCTCGCCTTTCAAACTGTGAGGTCATAGGGTGGCAAAAGCAATTTTCCTTGACTCGACTTTGAAGACTTTAAGCTCTCTAAGATGGGCACGAGCGACTCCTTTTTATAGAAATTGTTTTCGGATAATTATGTATAAAAAAACAAAAAGTAAAATTCCATCAAAATCATCATCGGCCACTTAATGTTCCAACTGCTGGGACACAGGCCTCTCTGTGAGAGGGAATGGGTTGTAATCCACCAAGCGGGCCAGTGCGATTTGGTAGATGTCACATATGTATTTGAATTATTGTTTCTTGGGCATAACGGTTTTCTCACGATGTTTTTCTTTACCGTTTTAAGAGCTGTGGTGATAAAAATAATTTAAGTACACAAAGTAAAGCGTGTCGTGTTTTTAAACCCACAATCAACAAATTATAAGTCGCGGCCGTAAAAATATAAAATGTTAACATTCAAGTCTCACAAAGCAGTTCTTCTACCGCAAAAAGTTGTAAGATCAAATGTAAAAAAAGTTGTAACCTAAAAGTTGTAAGTTGTACCTTAATCATTAGGTAACAAAGAAATAAATAAAATAACTTGATTTTACATTAGAGATCCACATCAGTTTTCTTTTGATTATTATTTTAATATTGAGAGTAATACTTAGATAACCTCTTCATTAAAGTCTGTAAGACACTTATTAAGATCAAAACACTTTCATATATTTACAATAGACTAATACAGAAATTGCTCAAAGCAGTCTTGAACAAAGTCCTATTATTCTTAACCAAAGTAAGTAGAATATAATTTCCTGCCCACATTCTCTCGGTACGTGGGAGTCGGTGGAAGCAACTTTGAATATTACATCAAAGAGATTATGAGAACGGCTGTCCATTGTCCACTTGTGAGCTTCTTATACGCTGCCGTAATATAGCTAGTGTCACTATCTTACAAAATCATATTTTGTGTTAAAGACGAATAACAAAAACCGCGCAATAATAAAACTAGATGCTTTTTATCGACTGTAAATCATAAGCGAGAGTTTACGGTGTCAAAAATTAGATCTTATTGCAAACTTTCCCCCTCTCACAGAGCGGAGGCCTGTGCCCCAACAGTGGGGACATTAAAAGGCTGATGATGATGCACACTTTTGAATAGGCACATTGCTTGTTTAAGCCCTTGAGTGCCTAAAACGTGGATCCACGCGAGACCCAATGGCTTTTTAATTGTTTCGGTAATGAAGGCACACAACCGATAAGCCAATAACTAAATCTTATCAAAAATAGAATTGCAAGAATACATAGCGAAAAAGGACGTTTTTATTTTTTATCTTGAATCAATTGATAGTAGAACAATATTGATAGAGAATTTTGCATTGTTTACTGAGGTATAATTAACTCCAAATCGGCCAAATGTCATATAGTGACACTCTAGCTATAGGACGGCAGTACGTGTGTCTAAGTGATTTACATACATATTACTTGGAAGACTTTGTTTGAGCTCGCCACATTATTGGCGTGGGCAGAGTAGTGTGGTTTAGTGGGGAAGAAATTATTAAATGAGTGAATAATATGTATTTTGGGCGGTAAAAATTATTACCTAATATACTTTTCCGAACGAAGTTTTGGTTGAGTTTGAACTTAAGTCTAGATTTCGAGAATTATGAACACGCAGTTTTGAAAGCAAAGATTAGAAAAATAAACTATCTATCTTTTGTCGATTTTATACAAGCGGCAAATTACGACACCTTAATATCAAGCCAAAGGTGAACATAAAACATTGTGAGGAAACCGGTATGTCCTAGAACCAATAATTCAAAGACATATGACATCCACCAACCCGAACTGGGCCCGCGTGGTGGATTATAGCCCATTCCCTCTAACAAGATGAGGCCTGTGTCCCAGCAGTGGGAACACTAAAAGGCTGATGATGATGATGATGAATATCACACTGGTATTCCTCGAAGAGTGCTGAGTGTTCCTCGAAGAGACTGCAGTACAGGTCCACAAATTTAGTCTATTTACGTTTTATAATACTTGAAATTGTAATTGATAATTGAATTTGAAATTGTATCAACTCATGTGACTCACTTTTATGTATTTTTTGATACTGTTAGCACCTGAAAAGCATACTTTTAGTTATCTCTGATAGTTTTAACATCCACAACTTATTTTTACCGCTACTTTGTAAAATCTTAGTATATTTTATACTCTGATATTTTTCATCTAATCTGACATCTGTCTGTCTAATTTATTTTCTTAAGCCATAGACATAACATATCATGGACACTTTTCTTCTACAAAGCTCGTTGTACATTATAATCTTCGAAATAAGGGCAGACTGCCCCCTCTGTAAACAGTTTTTTATTCGTCCTGGTCATGATTTCTTATAATTGAGATTAGAATTTAAATTTCGGAAGATATGACACAGAAGGAGGAAAAACGGGTGTCAGATTTTTAGTGTGGTATTGGTTGCGAAATTTGAAGGACACATACTTTAGCCTTGAACTACAAAGTATATTGTTATCCACAAAGTACTAATGCAATTGTAATGAATTCAGTTTGTGAATGAGTGTTATAAATCCCTGAAGACTATAAATAAATAGCGATTATACTCTCAAGTGAACATTTACTGTTATTATAACAAGATGTGCCAGTCTGGCATGTGGTGCATGAACTGCGGCAGACAGGTCTACTGCGGCGCGGTGGTATGCGCGCTGAGGCCGCGCGCGCCCTCCAGCAGTACGCTCAGGGTGTGCACGGTAAACACGAGGGCCTACATCTCGCGGTAACGCTCCATCAGCCGTCCCATCGCACCGATCCACGCCACCCTGGTCTGCGGTTGCCCCTTCGCCAACTTGGAAGAGGCGGGTGGCAACGGCCGTAGCTGATCCCTCAGTCAGTCGTTTTGCGGCACGTCGTACGAAGCCGTCCCTTATTTTTATCTTTTTTGCTCTTCTGAGCTAAACATAACGTGACAAGGGTTAGGCATTGTACACCCACATTTGATTGCTACGGTTGCGGAAGTTTTATTGTCCAAGAGTGACATGCCACTGTGATCATCCTGCGTTATCGTACTAACTAGTAGCTAACCCGGCCAATTATGTATGTTATATTTGTTATTTACCCTCGTGTTAGGAACTAGCTCACGAGTTAGTTTTTAGCGCAAGTGGGCCTTAAGAATACTGCTATGAATGTTGTTGAAATAACAAAATAAAAGTCATTGGGATTAAAAGTGTATGACGGATATAATAATATTGTGCAAACACGAAACGTGCTGACAACTCGCTGTTACAAGGTCTAGCAGACTAGCTGCTTGGACCAATAAAAATAAGTATACAGGGTGTAACGGGAAGGTGTGATCATATTTTAAAAACTGCGTCCGGCCACGTCTATTAACAACTTTCTTTAACGAAGACTTAGTAATTTCACAAAAAAAGAAAATTTGTATATACCATCCTCCTATATTCCATACAAATTTTGACCAGCTGACGAAAACTATGATTCCATATGATTTCCTTGGAGAAGAAGTTGTTTATTTTCATGGACAGAAGCAGTTTTGAAAATATTGTCACACTTTTCCGTTATAGTCTGTATAAGAATCATAAAATCACCTGTCGTTCCCCAGTACTTATCTACCCCATGAGAACATGACGTCAGTTTACGTATATTTGTATTTAAAAGGTTACCCACGTGTATCAAAAGGGCACACCTTTGAATATTACAAACGTTCCCAACATCTCACTTTCCCGTCACGCAGCTTCGTTTACAATCTAAGGGTCAGCTCACATTGACGAACACTACAGTTTTGAATAGGAATTCTGGTTCGGGAAAAGCATGGCAACGCTGTGAATTGCATAGGGGCTTAGCGGCCAAAGCTAGCGGCGTCTAGCAGCGAATACATAATCCTCCTCACCGCTGATGCATAGTGTGATGCACCGTTGCCACTGTATTTTTGTGTATGAAATTTTAAATAAAAATAAATAAGACAATTCGCTTTTGTTTTCATACAATGTGTCCGACAATTCGCTTTTGTTTTCGTACAATGTGCCCGGCACCGCTTACCACAGCGTTGTGCGTTTCAATCATGACAGCAAAGCTAAGGCTTCCTCATGGATGATGCTTACTGCGACGGAACAGAAGCCCATTCCAGACGTTGCATACGATGTGTCTTACACCATATACTGTATACCGCAGCTTTGTGCGTTCTGATCCAGAGACTAAAATTCCAAAATGCGCCTCGACTCACGTCGAGCAATACGCGAGACGACGTGGGGTGTACTCAAATTCTCCAACTGAAATGTTTATCTCGGATCGGGTAGTTTTATTGGGTAAATCCATCTAAAATTTCTCAGTAGCAGCCCGGAGTCGGGCTTTATGCCTGGTTCATGGCAATAGGCTCATCCCTTATTATATGGAACTTAAACATAACTGGTGAACTAATGGTGCACCTGTCATGCACCTCTGCCAAACCTATCCGGGAATACAGACGTGAAGTTATGTTAAGTTGTTTATCACTAAAAAGCATCTCGGTGTAAGTTCACCTTTACGTTTACGTTAACGTTCGCGTTCAAGTAATCGAATCGATGATTTTGCATTTTTACTCACGACTAATGTGAGTCGGCAAATACAAGGCAAGAAACAACAGTGAACGATGGAATTTTACTTATTGTAGGTGTTTACCGATTTTCCAACATACCGAGTTTCCTCCGTGCCTCGGAAAGCATGTTAAGCCGTTGATCCCGGCTGTCATTTGAAGATCTTTGACAGTCGTTACGGGTTATCAGAAGCTTGAGATCTGACACCAGTCTTGATAAGATGTACCGTGTTACCCAGTTACTGGGTTGTGGAGGTCAGATAGGTAATCGATCCATTTAAAATACTGGTATCCAGCCGAATCCGGTAAGACTGGATGCTGGCCCCAATACAGTTGGGAAAAGACTAGACAGATTGATTTGAGGTGTTTACAGATTTTGTTTGTGAGTAATACGCTATTAGAATAAACGAATAAGGTATGAATAAGATTTCGGAAGTATCGTTTATTAAGTCCTTTCAAGTATCTTTACTTGGATCGCGAGTTTGTCGACCTATGGTATGTGGACTCAGCTATCATTGTACACTAGTCGCAACCTTCGACCAACACCTTAGGAGGGTCTCGTTAGGTAGCTGGGTCAAGGGCTTGATTCAGAAAGCAGTACTTCTGGTCACGCAATTTTACTGTGAAAGTTTGTAGGTTTGTTAATCAATTAATTAACGTTTGGAACCCGAATAGGCATATGACCTGAATTTGGATATAGAATAAGTTTTATTCAGGTATTTTTCGATTGATTATAATTATATTGGGTTCCAAGGCAAGCTCGACTTTTAGAAATGAAGACAACGAATGAGAAGAAAAATCACACGGACGAGGCTGCTAAGAAAAAGTCATTCATAATTATTTTAGAACATAACCTAAATTGGTAACCTCATATCTGTGCATTGGTAGATGGTTATTCGATATTGACTCATTAAAAGAGCTAATAAAGAAGTAATTTTTGCTTTACCGTTGTAAATCAATCGAATATACCTAGTATTTTCCCAAATATGTTAGAGTGAGCTTCTAGTGTAACCGTATGCAACTAAGTACCAGTATTTAATAGGTAACCTAGGTAGGTGGCCCCCAAATCATGCAGAAAATAAAATAAAAATGTTATTTATATCATATCCTACTAATTAAAAATGTGAAAGTTTGGATGGATGGACGGATGTTTGTTACTCAATCACGCCAGAATGGCTGAAGAGATCTATATGATATAAAGATAGGTTATAGTATACATTTGATCCCGGAAATATATTTTCTTGGGATAATTTCCGATATACACACGGGCGAAGCCGCTGGCAGAAGCTATTCAATCATAATAAAATAAACCTTAAACAGAGAGCATACCACATATGTATATGATAAGGTAACGCATATGTAAATACGTTTACGAGTAGCGACTCGCGACACAATTGTTCATAATCACAAATACACACTCGAATCGGAATTCGATAAATTTCTCATTAATCAATTAATTACTAAACAACAGCAGCGAATTTGTCACTTGCGCCTAAAATTTAAGTAAATATAATAAACGCGGTATTCTGTATGTTGGTTCGTTCATATGTTTGTAAGGGACCTTCCTGATAGCGCGACGTAATTTAAATTTCTTCGACAGGCGATATCGTAAAAGTACTCGTATCATCCAAGAATATCTCAAATGTTATTCTGTCGAATTACATTGCGTCTATCTAAACATACTTGCAATTTCTCTTATATAAAAATTACGTTTATTGGTCTGTTATAAATCGAATCGCGTCGAACTATCAGGAAGTTTGCTTAGAGGTAATCTCTGGAAGTATTGTAAAAAAATCTTTCGCTATTAGGAAGCTACTCTCATACCTAGGGCTGAATAAAGCATTTAAATTTGAGTATTTAATAAATACTCAAATTTCTCAAACTATACATTAGCCTGAAAACCTTTAAAAAATTGGCACTAAACTAGGGTTTGACATGTCCATAACCTCAAATACTCAGTTCAGAACACCCTGAGTGTTATAGTTTACTATACCGCAAAAACGCAGTTTCTGTTAGATTGGTTAAGGGGGTGAAGCCGTGGAAGAAAGCTAGTCCTACTAATTCTATATACTATTTGATTCTAATAATATTATAAATGTTAACGTCTGTATGTTTTAATGATCATTGATCAAATTTGCCTCAACGGCTGATCGGCTTTGAATGAAGCGGACAAGCAGACCATATTTCACAGATTAGGTCATAGAATACGTTATAATATCCCTGTAGCATGTCCCATTATTACCAACTTTCACGCGAAACCTTCAAGCGAAACGGCTAACGAGTGAGTGTAGGACTACAAATAAATTTAAAAATATATATTCTCAGTATTACCGCTGCGTTGTTAACGTTTCGATGCGTAAATTCGCGTCAGTTGACTGATTTGCGTAAATTTATTACTTTAAGTAACGGAATGGCATCAGCGAAATATTTTACTGTAGCGAGCGTTTTTGTAACACCTGTTCACTTCCTGCTGTTGAATGTTTTGTTTTAATCATATTCTTCGTTATATTTAGCGATATCATCATCAGGTTACAGCAATCCACTGCTTGATGTATTATGCCTTGTGGTGTTCATTCCACATGGCTTAGTCTACTTACGTTTTCTAACATACTTTTCAAATCTTCATCATAACTTTTGAAATTGTTTCAACTCATGTAACTCATTTTTATGTATTCTTTGATATTGTATACACCTGAAAAGCATACGATTTGTTTTAACATCCAAAAACTTATTTTTACTGCTAATTTGTAAAAATCATATAACTCTGATATTTTTATCTGACATGACATATTATGTCTATTTTATTTTCTTAAGCCATAGCATACCATGGCCTATACTCTTTAAGCTCGTTGTACCCTTGTGTGTTATAACCTTTTTTTTAATTTAAATTTATAATTGCTTTTACTTTTATTAACGTGGCTTACGTATAGCTCGTCTGAACTATACGTAATGCTACAGCCTCTACAATTTCACGTAATTGATAATTTTTTTTCGAGGTCTTTTCTCAAGAACACACTTACCCCAACGCTTAGTCAACGGTTACGGCTAATGTCGCCATTTAAACTTGGTTATTCTGCGAGTTAAACTTTATACATCGAGAAAAATCGTAGTGTTATTATATATATGTTATTGTATAGATTGAAGTTCGTTATAACTTCAATCAAAATAAATAATTGGCATAATAACCAAACTTGATTGTATTGACAATTATGTTGTTTGATTTTTCAAGACAACTTGTTTGTTGCTTAATCAAGATAACTTTATTGCCATAATCGAAATACTTTATGCGCTCGTATATAAACTAGTTCCTTGATAGCTGCAAACATATTTTTGATCAATGTTATCAAATTTTTTCTCAGTGTATTCTTTGACTGATTTGCGTAAATTTATTACGAATAAACGTTTAATGTAAGAGTATGCGCAGTATTTTACTACAGGCAGCCATTTTGCTGCACGCGTAAACTTGCTTCTGCTACAGAGTACGGAATCCACGCATCGACAGCAATTAAAGACGCCACGCGTAATTACTAATAAAATTATATTCATGGCCGTGAAAATTGCGGAACAAGTTTCGGCTGTTTATAGCCTTAGTATTGTCACGGGCCGTCAATTTGTATGAGTAAACGGTTACACTCACTGGCAACTGGCAAACTTACAGCCTTATTTATAAAAAAAACATCTAACCATATAATCACGATTAAGGTCAGACCGCACTAGGCGTAACTACGAGTCAGCGGAGCGACGCGAAGCGATGCGACCAAATATGCTAACCCACACTGGCGCGCCACTACGCACCAAATCTTGTTCGTCAGTCGAACAGCAACTTCTGAGCAAGTTGGAAGAATGATATTTGTGCTTACTTGTCTATGTTATGAATAAGTTGAAAAAAATAATACCTGTACACGTAAAAATACGAAATTTATTTACTCTTAACTCCCAATTGCTCGGCAATTTCCTTCCTACCTTTCAAAACCTGGTTTTTTCTGCTAATATTCACGTTATGCTCATTTTGGAGGTCAAATATTTCTGGATATTGAGTAACAAGAATAATTAATTGTTCCTCGTTTAATGCCATTTTCACCAAAAAAATTAAAAAAGTCTGTCGGGTTTTTGGTTTTTAAGATAATTTGTTTTATTTCAAACTTTTTATTATTGTTTTTTATTATTAGACGAGTTCTCCAAAAAAGTTATAAGGTAAAAGACTATTTATTTGCTACCAAAGTTACGCTTATCTTAAATTTGTGCCAAAATAGTAAACTAAAAGTGTAACAGTATATATATTTTTGAAATGGTCTATTTAGTAGCTTTCGTTTGATACCCATATTGTTATGTAAACGTAAAATATATGTATGGCCTAAGTCACTCCCACAATTGAGACAAATCCATCGACACCTCATATGTGTCCATCAAGTTATTTGGGTTGCAGAGCGTGCTATAGAAATGGACATACATACATGTATACGCTCTAAAAACATTACCCTCCGGTAGACGGGGAAAACTTTTCACGCACCAAACACGTAAGATTTGCAGTAGCTTGCAGTGACGAGTTGTTTGCTATACCGCACTAGCGGCAGCGGAACTACGTGACGCGTCAAACTTGGTAAGTTGGTTTACTTTGTCGCGCAGTGCCGCTACGCGTCGCTCCGCTGACGCGTAGTTACGCCTAGTGCGGTCTGACCTTTAGTCTTAATAAAGATTAGAGATTCTAAATTCAAATTCTGCACAGAAAATTTGAATTACGAATCTACTAATCATGGTAAAAATGTTTTGACCTTTTTTTATAGCACGTTTTGACACTACCAATCGCCGCCGAGTCTTCTCTGTACTCTGCCTCCTCAACGCCGTGTTTTAATCATATTCGCCGGTATCTTTATGGTTATACGAACATAAATTTGTGGGAGGTATTGAAGTTTCCTTGTAAGGCAAGTGATGCGTAATTTATTTTCGTGAGGAAATATTGAGGTACCCAGTTTCGTGTCAAGTATATTTAAGATTTTACGCTCTCTTTGTGGCTAGACGCTGAGAACGGGCACGTCTTGTATTGCAACACAATTTTTCTTTTACATAATTTTGAATATATTATCACTGGGATATATATATTTTTATCAATATATTATTTATGGCAGCATGTCCTAGATCCAAAAATTCAAAGACATGTGGCATTCAACAACCCGCACTGGGGCTGCGTGGTGGATTACCGCCATTCCCTCTTTTAGAGACGAGGCCTGTGTCCCAGCAGTGGGAACATTAAAGGGCTGATGATGATGATAATGATATCTTTATGATATTTATGATGAACATCTTATATTGTCTTATGTAACTTCGATATTTAGAGAAAACAAAGGGAAAACGAACGATAAGAATTGAAAATGTCGTCATCAAAAGTTTTCTAAATTTCTCATATCTGTCTGTAAATCTTTCCTATTTTTGTCTGTCGAAAAAAGGGATGATGTACTGTAGTTGCCTCTTATACGAGTAAGTATGTACATTTTTTCTTTAACCGTTTCCTCAAAATAGTTTTCTATGATAGATACTTTTAAATTATGCCCCTGACTGAATGCCTACCTCGGTTACCTTAAAGTTCTTTTGAGAATTCCCTAGACCTGTTACTTCATCCAAATCAGTAGCTTCTAATTCCTTATTCATCAAGTTTTAAAACAGAACAGATTTTCAAGTAATTGTTTAACTAAGTTAATACTTTATTTAAGCGTGTTTACTTTCGAAGCTGAGTAGTCTCGGTTGCCTTAAATTTTACTAAGCCTAAAGCTGAATTGAAGTTAATTATAAATTAACGCAACTTCCCTTGATTTTAATCGCTTAGTTTACTGAATAAAATGAATCAATGTTGAATCAAGATTTGTTAAGTAATTACTGATTCAGCCTAGCTTTTGAGCTGTGGCTTAGCAAATCTTATCTAACCCGTAAGAAGGGGCGCTATGAACAATTTACTCACACATAAACTCAAGCACCTAGGTACCTTTCTAACTATTCATCGGCTCCCTCATGTTTAATTTATTTTCCGGTTTGGAATATCCTCATTGGATGGTCCACGCAACTCTCATGCCGACTAGCTGCCGTTCTGTTGCGACAGCGCAGCGAAGTGTTTGTGGCGCGTACCATCTAGCGGTAATTTGCTCATCACGCGCCCAGCAATTACTCTGCACCGACCATAATTATCTTGCCTAGATTTCATAGAAGAGTATTCTTTTTTTAAGTTTTTGTTATGAAAGATTTTTTATTGTGATATGTGTATAAAGACTTAAAATTAGAATGATTTGTTATTTGCTCTAGAAGTAGCATTTATGTTTTATAGTTATAATTAAAATACTTATTTTCTTACTTAATAAACCTTTTTATTCATGTAAATTAATTATAAGCCAATAAGTACCTGCTATAAATGTAGAAATATGATCATTTAAAGTTGTGTAGTTAATTGCTCGCGCGCGCCTCTCCGTGTAACAAACTTAGGCGTGTCATCTCACGGGCTATCTAATATTACTAGCGGACAGACGCTTCGCGGTTTCATCCGCGTATTTCCCGTTCCTATTAGAATACAGGGATAAAAGTAGCTTATTTCACTTGGGGATAGTATAGCTTCTCAAAAGTGTAATAATTTTTGAAATCAGTCCTGTATTTTTTAAGTTTATTCGTAACATACAAAAATACAAATCTTTCCCGAATTTTGTTTGTTTATCCAGACGTGTAGAGTATTATCTGAAACCACTATTAATACCTATTTAATTTATTTTTTTTCAATTTGAAAGGAAAGTTTCCATTCCATTCTATAATTACTATAGGGTATAAATTATTCTGACCCAGGCAAAGCCGGAGCCGGGCACTAGTATTACCATAAAATATAAGTATGTAGAGCTGGGTATATTAGGTGTCAAAAGTTTAGTGGAGAAACGGTATTTAAATTATTAGGTAGAATAATACTTAAAAATTCATCAAGTACTATAAAGTACGTACCGAGCAAAATATATGTAAATACGTTACTTTATTTGCATAAACAAAGGATAATCTCGACAAAAAGAGGCTTGAAAAGATTTTTGTGTCTCAAAATAATACCATTATTTAAGACATAAACATCTTTTCTTTATATTTTCGTTCACCATTATCAAACATAACATCAAAACTTATCCATTTATAATTACAAAAGACCTTCCATATTCTTAAATACTTCAGATAACGCTTCTGTTCGCTGTAATTAATAAAATTTCTCTATATTTGCCTTCAGCACACGTCGATCAAATTACATTTTAATTAGATGAACTACCGAAGAAATTTCCAACTTAGCTTCTTAGGAATAGAGTTAAAAATTCAATGAACAGCGGTGTTGTTATTGCCTTAATATATTTAGGTTATTATGCGCGGTTGTGCTTTTTCCTTCACAGCCTCAGGCTATTAAGATGAGCTTTGCATGAACTATTTATGGATGAGCTACCAGCAAAAGGCTTGAAGAAGTTGAATAATTAATGTTCGTGCTATCGGAAAATAACTTATTCTTGTTTATTGGAAAAATTGTGGTGTTTGATTATCAAGGATATTTCAAACTTCAACGCAAATTATGATCTTAGAATAAATGGTGTATGTGGTGATAATTATAAATCTTTTATTTCTGACGTCATTAATGAAATATCGTTGAATTAAATTTACACTCTATCAGTTTCGTAAAATTAGTCGAAACTGAAATAACAACAACACAGCTGATGCTCAGTGTAAACACACAATAGCGGCTGCTAGCGTAGTTAGTAACTATGCTAGCAGCCGCTATTGTGTGTTTAACTACTAGTTACTCTATGCGTCTAGTCAGCGCGTCCTCGTTTGTTTTCGGTTTTCTTCTTGCGCCTCCGGGTCTCTCCTCGGCGTCTGCATTTTGTGCTATCTTCGCTTCTACTATCCTGCATGCAGCACGCTGTGCCTCGTACAGGTTATCATGCAAAAACTATTATGTAGAGATTCTCGAGTGGAAACTGTGTAAACGTAGCGTCGGAAGGCCTCCCACAAGGATTTTTTTTTATTTTTTATTATCAATAGGCTCGCGCTTGACCACTATCTCACCTGATGGTAAGCGATGATGCGGTCGACGGTGAAGCACGCTTGCCTAGAAAAAACCCATTCACTCTTGACTTAAAGACCTCTAGATTGTAGCTATCGGGCAACACAGACTCTGGCAGGGAATGCCACTCCTTAGCTGTACGCATAATATAAGTGTCCCCAAAACGTTTTGTGCGTATGGGTGAGATGTCCACCATGTACCGATGACGCATCGCCGTGCGTCTGGTTGTCCGAAGATGGAACGGGCTGGGCGGAATTAAATCATGCAATCCCAACGCACACTCCCCGAAATGTAACCGAAAAAAAAACCGACAAACTGGCAACTCGGCGACGAGGTGCTACCCTACTGACAAGTTACAAGGTGGACGGATGCCCTGGTTAAGGCCACGGAAGTGAACTGGATGCTAAAAGCATATGACCGGTCGTAGTGGCGACGCTTAAATCAGGCCTATATTCAGCAAAGGAAATCTTTCGGCTGAAATGACCATGGAGAATATAATATATGTTAGTAACGGGAAAGTTAAATCGATCAGTGACATTAAAATTGTCTTAAATCAAATCAGTAAGAACAATTTGGGCATTGTTTTCACATAGAAAAAGTATGTATAATTGAAAGTCTTGTTTCAGTCTTCAAGCAACTCAGCACAAACGAATTCAGTCGTTATCCAAACAAAGCCCCAACTTATACTTTTATCCAACCGTCTAATTATTATCAATCAGGCTTAGTCTTTGGCTTTAAAATAAACTTCCAAAGTTGCATAACAATCTATAAATTCAGGCAGAAGTGACTTTGATCTTTCTTTACACACTTAATAATAAAAATTGCTTACAATTTTACTTTTTTCAATGTCCTGACTGAAATTGCTTATAATTCAGATTTTAATGAGAAACAAATTCTAACACTATTTTACCACCATGACTAATAACTCCACGTAATACGTATAGAGAAAGCGGCAACTAGATGCTAATAGTTTTAATATTTAAACCACAAATTATAGGTATATAGGTTTGGTAGTGCGATAAGACTAACATAAATTTTACTGTGATGCTGGAAAGGGATAACAAGATGAAAGAAAAGATGGACTGTATAAGGAATGGCATGAAAGAAAAGGGGGTCAATTAAAGCGTGACCGTTGACAGAGGAGAATGAATGAAAGGAAACGCGTTGCGCCGACCACAGAGCATGGGATAAGGGGAGACTTCGAGAGACGCATATCAGTGCAGCCTAGTCTCTTGTATAAGTAAATCCATTTCCACCACATCAGTTATCAAAAGAGACCAGAGTATACAGAAAATATTATACAGTAGAAGCATGTTGGAGGAGGCTGGGAGGCCTATGTCCAGCAGTGGACGTCTTTCGGCTGATATGATGATGATGATGAGAAGCATGTTAACGAATATTGTTTTAATGATAATGATTGTTTTTTATTACAAAGCACTAAGCACACAATACAGCCATCCAAAGTAGTTTTAACTCGGTTACTGTAGTAGGTAAGTAGCAATTTCGCCACAAGCTTTGTCACATGTGTCTAGATATTTTTATCTGAGTCTTTGACGCGAAATTATCCGTAACAACACAATTATACACCGTCTAATTAACACATTTTCATGTTTTCGGAGTTGTGGTGTATGATATTTCAAAACGATATGAAAATTGTTTGGAAATAAATGAAAATGAAAGATATACCATATTGTTAAAAACGTATCTTGGAACACTGGCTTCTCAGTTTATTTAATAAAACATCTAGAAATTTCAGCATTCACTTCATGGCTTCCGCTTAGCATTCTATCGTCATGGCTTTCACAAGTACAACCTTTCAAATAGTCTGTCAAGCATTCATGAACGTTTCAAAGGATCTTTGCTTAAAGGAACTCTGAAATGCCCAAACATTTACCTATTTTTGGGAACGTATTGAAGCAAAATGGAATTAATTTGATAAATTTAATAGGATTAGAGTCGTTTACAATGAAAGATCGTTATTCTAAAACTATGAATTCGTGTATCACAAGCTCTATATCTGATAAAGAATAATGGCGAAATCGTAGCTGAATTAAATTTGAGCGTCTGAATGTTTGTTATATACGAAATAAATTCCATTAATTGACTACGTTTTTTCAAAGTATAACATTAACTGATTCATAACGAATAAAAAAAAACATTCTAAATGAAATTTATTTGACTTTTACGTTAACTCTCATTAGCTTCTGCCAAGTGACAAGTAGTGACTGTAGTAATTATATCATGATAAGATAATATGTCTAAGTACAGGTAGGTAAGAATACTGTATTGTAGTAGAAGTAAATGAATTACTTACTTTCAATTAATGATAGGCAAAAAGACTAATATCCAAGTCAAAAAAGAGTGGATTGGTTGTTGACGACGACCTTTTAATACACGTCAAAGTCGCTTAATAAATAAATATACCGTACTCTTTCCAAAGAGTATATTTCACATTTCATGCTGAAATAACTAGGAAAGGGAAATACTAATGCGATATCGCCCTTTTACTGCCACGAAATTGTAATAATTATTAAACACATTATTAAAAGTTACCCAGACATAACCTACAAAAGTTTATGAATGTCTATTATTTTCGGCATTCTTGAACAAAAATTCTTGCACAAACTAATTCAGAAGCTGACCCTGAATTAAACGAGATATTTTTCATTTAGAGTTGTAGGAATTTAATGTCAGCTAAAACAATTTATGGGTATCTGCCGTTGTCCTTTAATCTATACTAATAATATAAATGAAAAAGTAGGTCCTTCTGTCTGTTTGTCATATTTTCATGTCTTAACGGCTAAACGGCACACGGATAGAACATTTCTTGGATTAAGATATAGGAGGATAATCCCGGGAGTATGTTCCCTTGGGATAATTTTCACGTAGATGAAGCTACTGGTAGAAGTTAGTATTGTTATAATAATTTATTTGGTAGAAATTATGACTCAGTTACTTGTTATTTTCTGCTTATTTTGGCTCTGTAATCACTCACTGGCTCTCAATCAAACGGAGAGTTGAAATATCACGTGCCTGAGATTCCACTGACACCAATACCTTTCAAACCAAAACGCGGTGTTGAAACAGCGTGTTCAATATATGCTTGAAAATCCAAAGGTGCTGGCTGTAGCATTCATTATTCACGACGTACAAGTCGTCACTAGTCCCACTACTTATACCCTGTAACGGAACTTTTCAACGCAGTTGCTACAACTTTCAGGTAATTTTCTCTGTGGAGTTTTGCCGCGATTTTTCTGGTTAGTAGTGCAAAATAGATAGATACTGAAGCTTGGTACCATCATCATCTGCCTAGCCTTTTTTTTTCCCAATTATTGTTGGGGTCGGCTTCCAGTCTTACCGGATTCAGCTGAGTACCAGTGTTTTACATAGAGCGACTGCCTATCTGACCTCCACAACCCAGTAACTGGGTAACACGATACTCCTTGGCAGGACTGGTGTCAGATTTCAGGCTACTGACTATCCGTAACGACTGTCAAAGATCTGAAGCTTGGTACCATATAGACATTAAAAAGAGACACACACGTATAGCAATCTACAACTATTTTAAGGCGCAGATACCCTTGAGTAGCTGATTTTAAAATAAGAATCACTTCTAAATAGCTAGTCGTAATTTTATGCCAAAAATATATGTTACATTGGACCATTTTTTTAATAATTTTATTAAAGAAAATTGTGAGTTTTTTTGTAAAACATAGTGTATTTAATTTGTAAAGTTATGTCTAAAACGGACAAAAACACGACAATCGAACCATAACCGCTGGGAGTATTTTAATGAAATCGGCACCATCTCAAAGACGATTTCGTTATCTACATTTTGATCTAAGGTTTTTTTTAAAGTCATAGAATAATAAGGAAAGTACAAAAACCTACTAAATTATAGGTCGCGTGGGTGTGAAACGGGTGCACGTTTTGTTCTCTCAAGGTCGTTGGCATTACTCGTCGTCTTAAGCGAATTGCAAGGGCTCTTTCTATTTAGACGTTTGGTGACAGACTGCTGCGGCGCCGCAGCGGTGCGGGTGTCGTACTGCGCACGAGCAGTAATTGTTTTTATCTATACAATTTATGCACACACACATACTCGTCATGAGGCCCTAGACAAGTGACATTCTATCATTGAAAGTGTGGTGGCAGCGATTGCCAAAAATACAAAATTGTACGGGATTGACAAGCGATATCGAAAAATCACGTGATTAATCCCTTAAATTTTGACATTTCGACTATCGCCTTCGCTTACATCGAATGCCATTTGACTCAGTTAGTCAAATGGCACATTCCTCGCAGAATGAATGAACAATTTCCATAACCTGAGGCTCTAGACAAGACATGCCATCACCGAAAGCGTCGCTACAGCGATTGAAAAAACAACAAAAATAGACGGGATTGTCAAGCACTACTGAAATGTCAAGTGATTATTTTTTGGCCTTTCGATCATCGCCATTGCGGACATCGATTGACAATTGTCTAGAGCCTCTGATGCCTTTGATAAGTGAATTCTTTCATCGAAAGCGTGGCGATAATGATTGGACAAATGTCGTTTTTGTTCGCAAATAAAAAAAAAAGGTAAATATTCTCTAACTTTTTATGTTGTACTAACAGATATAGGGCTTCTTGCAGTCTGTTGAATATTTTAATTGCATTACAACCGAACACTCAAACGTTTTAGTTATTAGGTTATGCAATTACGTTGGTACTTACGCGGTTTTGGACCGTTTACTTTTGGTGTTAAGTTTTACAAATTAGATGTGTCTGTCGGCTTTGGGGTCACTTAATGTTGTTAAGTGGTGGGTGAATATTTGCTTGTTCCTTTTATTTGCTTTCAAATAAGGCTTCTGTGCAGTATAGTTATGTGTGTATGTATGTTTTATATTATATTAAAAATAAAATTAAAAAAACTGATAAGCAGGTTCTAAATACAAAGTCTCTATATCAAAGATTTCTTATTTGATCTCATGTTAACACTCCTACTCAAAATCATTGACCAAATGAATATTCATTCATTTTTTTAACTGTCATAAGATGAAGCTGCGGCACATTCGCAAGCATCAATAGGCCTCTATGGAGAAAAACGTACAAGAAACTCCACAATCGAGGGGATCCGACCGGAACAATTCAAATATTTTTTTCCTACGTTGTAATAAAATTACAAAAAACCATAAACGCCAGTCGCCTGTATTTTATTAAATAAAATAATTATGGCAAACACAAATTGTTTAAATATTAAATTTAAGGAATTTCCTACAGAATTTTGCTGTTAAATTACGATCCAATAATCATCAAATGCCACTCTCGTCAGTTTCTCGGAAACGTTAAGTGTCAAAATATATTAAACTTGATGTTTAATTATTCAAAGCCATGTCAGACAGTCACAAACAGGATTTGTATTTTCCAGTTGAAAACCAAAACCAACATAAATATAAAATACATAATATTTAGAAAATAAACATAAACCATGCCTGTGTACCCGAAGCGTTAGGCAGGCAGATGTGGCAGCACCCATATTTTACCAGTTATATGTGAGATCTAAGTGCAATGGTGGCCCAGTGGTATCGGCCGCGACTTACATGTTGTAGGTCATGGGTTCAAGCCCAGGCAGGTGCTTTACTTTGTGTAAATTATTTCATCACCACTGCTCTCAAAACGATGAAGGAAAACATCATGTGAGGAAACCGGCATGTCCTAGAACCAAAAATTCGAAAACTTGTGACATCCGCCAACACGCACTGAGCCCGCGTGGTGGATTACGCCCCATTCCCTATTCACCGAGAGGAGGCCGCTGTGTCCCAGCAGTGGGAAAATTAATAGACTGATGATGTGTGATGTGATGTGAGACCTACGTTTATTTAATTTATTTAAAACTTCATGCACATAGGTACAATGGCGGACTGCCAATGCCTTATGCATTCTTCATTCTTCCTTCTTCAGTCAACTAAGGCTGGTAAAGAGACAACATGGCAGGTGCAATTGGTTTGTTGAACCAACTTTTTTTTTGTAATAAATGGAAAGATCATATATAAGTTTTCATACAAAACAATTTTTAGATTTTTTTTTTTCATTGTAATTACAAAGTAAAATCCAACCGAAAATATTTTTTGAATCCAGTACCGAAAACACCCCGACAGTTTTCCGAACAAAGCCGAGCCCGTGTGACGTCACAACGTTCATTTCTACTCATTGTGGCACATAGCTTATACTGTGTTTTGACTTATAACCAATTCCATCTTGTTATTATCGTCAATATATTGATGAATATCAAATACATTGATCATAAATATCGAACCTTAAAAGTTATCGTGTTTGCTTCGCATCATTATGTACGAATATTACAAATATCTCCCCATTATTGTGTGATTCGCGCAATACCCAACCTAGCAAACTGTACTAAAGTTTTGAGAAATGTTCTATGTCTAACTAGATTCCAATTAAAATATGTTAATTATGTTGTTATCTTGTTCTAATTTAGTATTAGATTCTGATTAATTTCTTAATTTGATCATTAAAGATTGAGAAAAGTAAATTTTTAAGGGAACTTTCGAGCAAAGTAGACATTTTTGTATAATTACGTAACTTGAAAACATGATTTTTTGTTTATGGAGATATATTCATTATTTTAATTTTAAATGACGGATATAGGCGTAAAACTAATATTTCTGTTTGAATTGTGACAATCGGTCGACGCATTTAAGAGATATTTGAAAATGTACCGAATTAATATTTTCACGTTTTTGTTCTACAATGTTTTTTAGTGTTTGTAATTATATTATATAGATATTTGTGTTTGATATTATAAAGGGATATGCAAATAATTAAAAATACCGAAAATTTTAAGGATGTTATGCAAAAAATAAATAAAAATAAAGGCTCCACAGATTACGGGTTGTATACCTAATATTTAGTGGTACCTATGAAGTTTTTTGATATCTAAAGTCGAAGTTGCGCGCCACCCATATGTAACAACAATTACATTATGACAATTATGTTTCTAAATGTAATGTGTACAATGAACAACAATGACAAACACCGGTCGCGGTCCTCTATCACGTAATATTCATTACGACTACTTTACTTATGCTCAATTTTTCCAAATCGTCCATCAGATAGATATCTTTTCGAAATTTGCCTTTATGAATCCTTTATCACACATGTATAAATAAAATTTGCTGTTATAAATAATATTTTTGCACTAATTTTCGGATATTTTTAGTCAATTTACTTGACACTGTACTATGGTGAAATTCCTTGAACGTTATGACGTCACCAACATGGCGACCAATCATGGCCCGTTCGTAGACAGGTGGTACTTTTTAAAATTTTATCGATTTTCAATTGCTTATAATAAATTGAAAAAAAATATTTAAGAGATTTTTGCAACGACAATATAATTTATGATATGTAAAGTTTCAAAATAAATTTTAAAAATCGTAATTTTTTTTAAATTCAACAACCCAATTGCATTGTTTAAAACGCCGCCAGTAAAAGACAAAAAGTAAATAAAAAGTTGCTTAAAAAACTCATACTTATTTAATATATTATATGTAGGATACAAATATTATATTTGATAACATACAATGTAATACCTGTTTTATTTGATATCTATCTGTGGACAGCTATACTTTAATAATATGTTATCTGTGTACACCTGCTTGTGAAACGTTCTGAAGAAAGGTATACATCGTGTGTATTAAGTGCTAATAAAAATAATAATTGAAGACCTAGACTTCTGGCTTCCAAAATAACCCAACCACAATAATAATAAACGAATGGGCTCAAATTTTGTGTACACGTTTAGTTTGGATGACAATGCATGAAAAGCTAATCTTAAAAATGTTTTATTTTTATTGAATTTTTTATATATTTTTTCCCTATAATCTTTCCTTATTATTATAACATCTTAGCGGCCCAGTAGCTAAGACCTCGTCTCTCGTGCTTGAGGGGGCGTGGGTTCAAATAGGGCAAATGTACCACAGTGACTTCTGCAATTCGTATTTACTTTCTAAGATTATCTTGGACATCACAACGGTGAAGGAAAACATCGTGAGGAAACCTGGACTTATAATTAATATAAGTTTGTGCTCGATTGGTATAATTGCTGCAATACCCTGCTATTGTTCCGGTGCAATAATAAACGAATAAAAACATTATATTAAATAAATTAAAAAATCCTCACAAAATCCGTTCACTCCAGTCATTCGCATTTAAATATCCATCACTCTTTTAGTCATGCATTATATTTGAGTGTTCAACTCTGTATAAAAATGAACAAACTAAGTTAATGACAGTTTGCATTAATTTTGATTGAAAAGCGCAGAAATGAAAGTGGAAACCGACACTGAATGATTACTCATAAACTCTGATTGTCAAACAAAAAAGCTTTCATACAACATTTTATTTTTATCAATGTTGGTTATATTGCTGAGTGTTTCTAGTGAGTTTCGAATTCAAACTTTTTTGATCGGTATATTATTGTTGAGCTGAGCCTTCATCACACTAGTGTCCTGTATTCCCCGAAGAATTGGGCAGCGGTGCACCTATAGTATATCAAGTTACGTTTCAGTCACACGTTATAGGAGGCGAGCCTCTTACCATCGACCGGGCACAACGCCAGACTCCCGGCTGAAGACACGGTCCACAAAAAATTTACCCAGGCCCAACACAAAAGATAGTATTCTCAAAATTTTGTACATACTAGATGTGCCCGCGGCATCGCTCTCGTCACCTTCCGATCTATTATTTAACTTCCTACCGACCCTACACCCTACCTACCTATCAATTATTTACTAGGGACATTCTTTCGCGGCGAATCTATTCAGAAACTGATGTCAAACGCACAACGCCATCTATCGAATATGGAGTTCAACTATCCAAGTATCTGAATTGCGTGTATTGTGATATTTTACCTCTTGAACACTTTAAATTCATCTAAATTTTGATAGAATTGCGATGAATCAAAAAGTAAGTAATATTTCAAATTACGCACATTTTTTATGTATAAAAGTTATCTACATTGTTTTTGCTTATGTTACGTGATGCGTGCACAAGTAAACAGACAAACCGACAAAAAATCCAAAAATGCTGGCAATACGTTCTGTTGGTTATCCTTTAACACCCTGGCAATATTTTTTTTATATTTTCGATGTACATAAACGACATTCTACAGATTTATTGTATGTATGGATTAGGCAAATAAAATACTGATGTTCGCCATTCCCAAAAATAATGGCTAACATATTAAAATTACTTCTATAATAGATATGTATTTTGTAAACAAACCAGCAATTTTTAGTTGACGATTTTTTGCATGTTTTTTGAATCAATATTTCTATGAGAGCCAATGAAATAAAAAAAAAGGCTATATATTTTATTTTAACATTATAATGAAAAACATGGTGTTCTTTATTTTTACGCCGCAGCTTTTCGATTTTTGGGGCACATTTGATGAATCTTCTTTCAGATGGAAAACCCTATAAAACTTTATCCGATCCGGAAATCGAAATGCTTGCGACATCCAGACTAATGCAGAGGCAGTCCTTTTCAGGGTTCCATACCCAAAGGGTAAAAACGGGACCATATTACTAAGACACCGCGGTCCGTCTGTCATCAGGCTTTATCTCATTAACCGTGATAGCTTTAACAACAAATACTAAAAACAGAATAAAATAAATATTTGAGTGGGGCTCCCATACAACAAAAGTGATTTTTTGCCGTTTTTTGCGATAATAGTATGGAACCCTTCGTGCGCGATTCCGACTCGCACTTGGCCGATTTTTCTACTTTTTCATTCATGTTCATCATTTTGATTTATGAATGACACTTCAATAATAATTTTCACATGAATCACGCTTAAATAAAATAGCATTTTTATTAGAAATCTTGATTTACAATCCCATACGACATTTAATTGATAACCGTACCACTGGCAATATAAATGGGGCCAACATTAACATTTTATCACGCCTCCTAAAACTGGGGTGTAAGCAATTTTTCAAGGGTTAAGCCTGGGGTATAACCGTATAAATCATCTGCTAATACCGGTAGGCCATTGCACGAGTGATAAAATACACTTTTATGTTTGAAGGGATTTTAGTATGTTAGCAATGTGTTTACCTGGTTATTGAAGGAAATCATAGTATTTGTTACTAAAGTATAGGTACTAAAGAAAATCTTAAAAAAAATACTTTTCGGAAAATTGTCTACTCAGTTGACCTAGGCCTTTTTTTTTCAATTTATAACCTGTTGAAATACACCTATCATTATCGGGCCTGCGTGTTGGATTACAGCGTCTTTGAGACAGGAGACCTGTGTCCCAACAGTGGACAATTCAAATTCATTTTATTGCTCAACATAGTAAATAATACAAAGTTAAAAATTAAAATTGGAACGTATACATAAACATTGTCATTGACTTTGACTTTATACAGGAGAAACAATAAAAAAAACATGATTTATTTTACCACTTTGTCGGCGTGATAAATGTGTATATCCATGTCAAATTATAGCTTTCAGGTACTAAGAGTCACTGAGCTAAGCTGCGGACGGACGGGAAGACAGATATAGCGAAACTATAAGGGTTCGACTATGGAACCTTAAAAAGAAATCATTTACACCACTATCAAAACACTGCATCATTTTCATTCAAACTTCTGAAGAATAATTTTACTCACTTTAATTACATAATATAAATAGCAAAACACTGAGCAACTGCTAAATAATGCTAGATGAAAATTTTCAATACTACTTACTTTATACTAATGGAGGGTGGCTGTCGCTCTGAACTTTTGAACTTCAGAACTGCTGAACTTTGCCTGACGAGATCTGTGTCAGCCTGCGTTTTGTACTTCATCTCTCTTGCAATATTGCTGAGAGTGAGTGAGAGAGTGCCTTGCTACTTTGTGAAGGTGAGGAAATTCAGTGTTGTTTAATTGTTGGAGCTGTGATACTGAAAAAGGCTCGCATTTAAATAGGAACAACTAAAATTAAAAAAATAAAAACACGACACATTTTTATTTCATGCAACATAATTTATCTAGTAGTAGACACGCTGCGATCGACAATCTATTGAACACGCATCAGAGGAAAAAAACCTCTATTACTATGCTAAATGCAACAACTAATATAATGTTTGCTTTTTCTGTTTTTCTATCGACTACCATTGTTTGCGCTGATTTTCAGCTATAATTGTAATGGTTGTGCTGGTGGAAAGAAATTATGTAATAAGCTGGTGTTCGATCCCTCTCTCCTTTCCATTGCTGCACAGTGACATCGCAACGGTTGTGAGCAAGAAAGCTACATCTCGTCAAACTATAAATATTAATTAAACTTAGCCATTAAAAGCTTAGCCTCGAAAAGACGCAAATACAAATCCCTCATTAATGTCAAATAACGTGTGCAATTCGTGTAAAGCCAGTATTCTTCGCCATCCCTTCAAATCGAGTCGGCACATCAAGAGGTCATCTGGACATCTATAACGCAAGGTACTGTGCTTATTTCCTAACCTTAGTGCAAGCGAGTCACCGTCCAAATCATCCACAGCCGCTTTGCGAATCCCTCTGTCGAAAACCCTATTTACTATAATAAACCCACGGATTTTGATGCAACTGCAGCTAGGTAAAGGCAGATTGCTTGTTCCCCTTAACAATCATAATATTCGCTGCTCATTTCCAAAGCAAAACATGCTGATGACGCCTACTTGTCCATTCAGAATAACGCTTGCAGCAATTTTGACCAAACGAGACATCCGATTCTATTCCCGAATCACTGAGTGAGACAAAACATGATAGCCTTTCGAATATCAAGCGGGTATTAGCCTAGCAATTTTGTAGGTCAGGTAATGAAGCGAAAATCCCTAGATAGATACTAGTCTGTAGGATAGCTAACTAGTGGCTAATATGGCGTAGTTGTGGATAATGAGCTTAATCACTTGGGAGAGTATCGGACTTCGTCATGCATGTTGGGGAATTAAACTGTAGGTTAAATAATGAGTGGTTTGGGGATTGGTTAATACTGTCTGTTTCTGAATTGTCTTGTTTTTATGCAGCATCTACCAGCGGCTTCACCCGCGTTATAATCGAAAATTATTTTAAGGGAACATACTCCAGGGTTAAAAAGTATTCTGTCCTTCTTGAAGATGCAATCTATGTGTATCTAGACCAAAATTTGTGCAGCTGTTTAGGCGTGAAATGGTAACAAACCGACAGATGGACTGCTTACTTTCTCATGTATTACATCAGTAAGTGTAGATTTTGGTAAACTCAGTACCTTGCAGACTTTAGCTAGTCTTTCATAAGTAATAGTAATTAAAATTAATTTGATTGTAATAATATCAGTCATCAGCGGTAGTAGACCACAAATGATCCCAATAGGTCGAAGTGTCCGGGTTATTTCTCGGCCTCTCTACTAGATCAGCGGTGGTACTAAACTAATACCTACACATTACAATGAAAACATTACATACAATTTACATAGTATATAAATACTTAATTACCAAAAACTACCTATATACACACTTTAATAAAAAAAAAAACTACGAACGCGTATAAAAAGAGCATTGGGCGTCAACATATTCATAAACAAAAATGAAAATGGAATCAACTTAATTAAATTTGCATGTATGTAAAAATAAATGGTAATTTATATTTAATAATTTTTTCAATATAGTTGTTAAACATATTTATGTACTTTCAGAGGCTATAATTATGATTCGAAAATTAAATCTTATGCATAGGCATCTTTCTGTTACGCGGTCGTGACTTTTGTTTACGAGCTCCATCATTAGTTTTGCAGTTTAGTTTTAAATTTATAAGTCAATTTAAAAGTTTAGTAGCAAAGAGTTTTCATACATAGAATAAAATGGGATAGATTTTATACGAGGAAAAATGAAAGATGCCGTAGTTTTAGCATTGAATACTCAAAAGTCTTTTAAATGGTTGTTTAATATATTTAATTACCAGTTTTAATTTAATTATTTTCACATCAACATTTGTTTAAAATCGAATAGGCTGTATAGACTGTTTTCGTTGTAAAAAATGTCCAGTTCCAAAAACGCGCCTTTAGTTATAAGTCAATTTAAAAAAGTTTAGGAGCAAGGAGTTTTCATACATAGAATAAAATGGAATAAATTTTATACGAGGAAAAATGAAAGATGCCGTAGTTTTAGCATTTAATTCTCAAAAGTCTTTTAAATGGTTATTTAATATATTTAATTACCAGTTTCAATTTAATTATTTTCACATCAACATTTGTCAAAAATCGAATAGGCTGTGTAGGCTGTTTACGTTGTAAAAAAATATGTCCAGTTGCAAAAACGTGAATTAACAAATCTAATTCTTTGATTTGTTTTTACTATTTCCCACAACTGTATTGAAAAATATCGTGTGATACACGGGCGTGTAGGTTATTGCAAACTCGTGTCATTAAAAACCCTCGACACTCCCACTCAAACTGTGACATTTTCATTGCTATTATTCACAAGTGTTAGGGTTATAGAGTTTTTTTTTTGGTTGGGTTGCTTTGTTCTTAAAAAAGTTTCGATACAAAAAAGATCGTGCTCAATAGTACAAATCAATTAATGTACCTATTGCTTGCTCATATCATGCAACTTCGTATTTAAATAGATAATTTCAACTTGTACGTGTTTAATAAATACAACTTTCACTCAAATATAACTTTTGTTTTCTCTGTAATAAAGAAAACTTGAAATACCCCACTTTGTACGTGGCTAAAACGCTATCCGCGAAAAGCCAAAAACAAGAAACCTCATTCTTTTAGTCTATGTCCGATCGCCATTGTTAGATGCGCGCGCATAGGAAAACTGATGCGTTTTTCCCGCCATTGCGAAAAAAAATTCAGAACTCGTTTTCACTGTTGAAATTACAGTTATTTTAGTATTATTTTCTTTACAAGTGTGTTGAAAAACATCGTATGATACACGTGTGTATTGATGATTACCGTCCTCGGCTCTCTTAAGACCCTCACCTAACGGCTCGGGTCTCAATGGCGCCTCAGCGGTAATCACCAACATTACACACTAAACTTGTAACATAATGTATTGTATAATGTACTATTTTTTTTTATTTACATATAAATACACCTATTTTCTTCGGTTGCTCTAGACAAGTGTTATTTGATAGCCAGCGATAGCGTTAGTAAAAATGCCCAAATGAAAAAGATTTATCACGTAGCATTTCGATAGCGTTTGACATTCCTAAATATTATTGTCATTTTTCCAATCGCTAAAGCCACGCTAGCATTGATAGAGCCTTGTCACTTGTCTAGAGCCTTAGAAGTGCATCTATAGTACACCAACATAGCTCCAGTTATGTTTAAGTCAGCATTTAACTTAACTAACTCACTAACTTTGTTGTACATACTTCATTGCTTATGTTGCTATGCAATTAAAATTTTACCTTAAATAAAAACCATAAAGTTAAATGGTTTTTCACAGGAGCTTTCGTAGCCTCCGAAAGAACGCAAATATAGAAAGAACGTGTAACACAAAAAGAAACGGAATCACTAGATTTATTCGCATACTAAGAGCATATCAAACAGTTTATATTTTACAAAAACTTAATGCATATTTATTAAAATAAGGCGAGCATTTTTTCCGTTAATGAGAAATGTAATAAACGATGCACCGACGTGGTATTTGCAGTGTTGGGAAGGAATGTTAATGTTATGAACATTATGAATATTTTGTAAATTTTGTAGCTCTGGTACGAATACTGATGAATACTACGAAAATTCAAAGTGGCGTTTTGTTACCTACTGGGTTTTTTTGTATTCTACTTTTTAGGGAGGGTTTAATCACAGAGTGACTATGCCAGCTTCATCGGTACACACAATTATTCCTTATGTTCCAAACGGTTGTTAAAGCTTTAAAGGAACGGCGTCAGATATTCTCATTTTTAGGGTTCTGTAATGATAAGTGTTAAGTGTTATTTACAAGGAACCCTATAGTTTTACCATGACCGTCTGTCTGTCCGTCCGTCCGTCTGTCCGCGGTACTAAAAAGCTATAATTTGGCATTAATATACAATTTAAGTACACACAGTGCACTTAAAGTGTGGCAGCATTTTTTTTTCTCGTTTATGCCATGTTGTGGGGTATCATTGGATAATCCATTTAAAAAATATAACGGGTCTGTGAATACCACTTTTTTATTCAGGGATCCCTTTGCGTAAAATTAAGCTTTAAACGGCAAATTTTTGCCACTGCCAGCTAAATGGTTGCTTTGAATGTGTGAAAAAATTCACGGCAGGTTTAATTACGGCGGTGTAACAAAATTAAAAGGAAAACTATCACAGCCTAGTAGGTTTTACAAGTTTACGAGTAATAGTTGACCAACTTATAAAAGGTACCTGAAAAAGTAAAAACATTGTATGTTGATGTATGGGGACATCAGTTTTGGAACGGCAAAGTAAATTTTGTTCCTTAGTTAGAGCAATGTTCAGTGTTTTCATTGTTTACGAACGTTAGTAATGTTAACTAGTGAGATTGTGGTCAAGCGTGAGCTTATCAATAATAATTAAAAAAAAACTATTTATTTTGGTGAATGTAGCTGTTTATACGGAACCCCCTGTGTGCGAGTCGGGCTCACACTTGGCCAGCTTTTTCTAGTTGCGTTTGATTTTATAACTCACTATGATTGTTCATATTTCGGTTCCAAGACCATTAAGTTGAGCTGAGTTTAATTCTTGATAAGTTACCCTATTCTAATTAATTAGTTTACTTAACTGCTGATGTAGCGTAATGCCTGCAATGGAATGAGGCTGTTTTTTTGTCATTCAAAAAGTGCTTGATATTGAGCCATATGTAAAAGATATTTATTGATAAACCAAATCAAAACAGAAGTAAAAAATAGCGTTCCATGAATGCTTCTTTATCTAGATAACAATACTTGTCAGTTCAATTATCATGTTTTCCACGTTTGGCATTTTTATACCTACTCTCTTATTACTACCCGGAAAATGTTCTCCCACCTTCCTTTCTTTCTTTTGCACTCCTGAATCCACTAAGATAGTTCCATAATTCTTTCTGCATTTTTCAAACCATTTCCATTCCTACATTCATGACCTAACATAATATCTGTATGCAATAAATCAAACGCAGTGGGGTAATACATTAGTGTTTCCGACACAAGTGCATCAGCTAAAGTGGTTCTAGAAATATTTTACTGTGACATGAGAGTGTACAGGAAACTGTGCTTAGGAATGTTAAGTTTTACTTGCAGTGGAGCTTTTTAGGGTTCCGAAGTCAACAAGGAACCCTTATAGTTTCGCTCTGTCCGTCTGTCCGTCCGCAGCTTAGCTCAGAGAATCTAAGTACTAGAAAGCTATAATTTGGCATGGACATATATATTAATAATTCCGACAAAGTGAAAAAATAAAATGATGAAAAAAATAAAATTTAGGGTTTATAGACGTAAAGTGGGTATGTTTTTTTGTCTCGTCTATCACATGGTGTGAGGTATCGTTGGATAGGCCATTTAAATAATATGGGTGTAAAAATATTATGGGTTTGTTAAAACCATTTTTCGATTCAGAGATCCGAATGCGTAAAATTAAGCTTTAAATTGCAAAATGTTAGAGTCAAATGTCCCCCTCTCCCTGCCAGCGAAATGGTTGCTCTTGGATATGTGAAAAATTCACGGCAGTAGTAAATATAACGAAATTAAAAGGGAAAACTATCACAGATAAGTAGGTTTTACAAGTTTAGAGTAATAGTCGTTAAATTTCCACCTAAAGCTGCTGGACATAATATCATGAATTAAACATTTGCTCATCACTGACTTCATTGTTTATTATATCTTGACCATCCATTACCTGCGATGTAGCCAAACTAGGATGGTTCTATTTAAAATGCCTCACCTCACAGCTCGTTCAATATTCCTTGACGAAAAACACCCTGTAAACAGCTCTTTTATCACACACTCGACCGATGCAAACGTTACATCAAAAAATATGAGATTTTTTACGATATCACAGTAGCTGCATAAAAATGCAAAGCGACGTATGTATTTTAATTTGATGTTTAAAAAATGCTGGCGACAAGTTCTGTAAAATGTTGTATATTTTTTTGCTTTTCAGAAGCGGGCAACGTTTGGTCTACTCATTATAAAACGGAGAGGATATTGTGATTTTCTCAACAAAATCTGCTGTTGATTTTGTATCAAATTCGTGAAGTTATTTTTACGGAACCATTTTTCTTTTGACACCTTTAGTTTATTTTTGGTCGAGCTTTTTAACATCCTATTTTTGAAATATGAAGTTAATATTGACAGAGACCAGTCGATGCTCGTTAGTGCTAGTTTTATTAATAGTCCCGTCTGATACCCAATATGAATGAGTTTTCCTTCTCCGGAACCTGACTAATATGTTTATTTATTTATTAAACCTTAATTCATAAGTACGTAGGCGGACATTAAGTCCGCCTACGTACTTATGAATTAAGCCTTGGCATATTTTATGTTACAACCCGAACTCTCTGAACACCTACACTTTTGGGGACTTAATAAATGCCATTAACGCTGCTATTAACTTGGTCATCTGGCCACCTAATGGCCCAATGTATTCATAAGTAAACCGTCAACTCGAACAGAAAAAGAAAACTTACAATTGAAGGCATTAATCACGAGGTACAAGAAAAAAACACATGATTAAAAGGACCAGTCTAAATCGAAACTTGTCAAGCCTTTTTCCGACAAAAACATGATTAAAACCGTAAACAAAACATAATAATTATATTCACAGACAACAATCGTAACATTTAATTAAATTGTCGATGGGCCGTTAAAGTATTAAGGGTGGGCAAAACGGGCAAAACTCACTGGGCAAATTGTAAAGCATAGTCGTTATAAGAAATTTATAATGGCTAATTAACCTATTTTAATTCAGCTAAAGCAACAGTAAATTATATGGATGGCCTGTTTGGACTCTTAATTGTTTATTATCTTGCTTAAATGTACCATTGAGGAAGAAAATTGGAGGCCAGTGTTTCTTTATTGTCGGAAAAGCAAATCCAGATATTGAGAATAGAAATATGTTTTAATCAGCATTAAGATACAATAGCACCGTTTTTAGGGTTCCGTAGTCAATCAACTGTTGGTCAAAGTTCACCTGTTGCTCTGTCACTTACGAAGCGATGATGTGGCAAAGCGATTTCTCAGTTTTTTTCCATAGAGCTGTATGAGAACAATTTATATATTGTCGCATCGCCCATATTTGTTGCATTAGTTTTAGACAAGTGAATTCTATCAACAAAAGAGCTACGATAACCATTGGAAAAAAAGTCAAAATGTACGGGAATGTCGAGCAGTATTAGAAATGTCATGTGTTCAGTTACTTACATTTTGTCATTTAAACCATTTTGGCATTTTGCCATTGGTGACAATAGGATGTGAGGTAATATTATCTATCATTACCGTGCCATTGTCTAGACTAGAGCCTCTTGAACCATACAGCTCGTGTCATACAAACCTTATTCCATGGTTATCTTTGAACTTTATATTATCTTTGAATTGTTCCCCAGTCAAGTATAACCAAAGTTTAGCCAAGTATAGCCTCGGGGCACACTGTATTATTGATTTAAAATTAAAAGGTTAGTTACATTATGTGTATCTGTGTGTGCCAAATAAACTAGTTTTCTTTATTTTTATAGGCTTTTATCATAAATGTGTTACCTGTCAGGATACTCGTTGACCAGTGAATCCGACTGGAATAAATCAAAAAGGGTAAGGCATCAATGTAAGTATTATCACAAACTAATGAAGTGATAATATTGGCATCAAATTTTAGTGGATCTTTCTTTGCGCAGAGAATCAGCATTGCCATTCAACGTGGCAATGCTGCCAGTTTCTGGGCACGTTCCCGGATGACAGCGATGTGGAGGAGTACTTCGACGCCTAAGTGTACCTTTCTTTTGTATATAGTATAAGTAGTTAGTTTAAGTATAATTTTGTATAGTTTACTTTTGTTTATGGTATAAGTATGTACATATGTAAGAAGCTGTAATAAATAAAGTTTCCTTTAAATAGTAAAAAAAATAAAAAAATTTAGTAGCTATTTTCTACCTCATAATACTCCATGTTGAGGATTATGACGTCTCATTATAATATATATCACAGCTAATTAGTGTCTATTACAATGTCTTATTTTGTGTTGTAGGTAATTAAGAGAATAACATGTCTGCCCACGTTTGCGTAAAATTAACCAATTCAAGAAAAAAAACAAAATTAAAATCATTTTTACAGTGGAGATTGTGGTCAAACACGGGCAAAACTTTCAGTATAGAACCATTTTTTTTTATATCTATAATGCCCATTTGCGCGAAAAACTTAATTCAGTTAGTTGCGTTGTACATATTATGACAAAATGTTAATTTAACCTCGTGTCAGCAACTAATCGTGCAAATGAGCCTTAGTGTAAGTGCTACAGCAGTAATTTTGTTTGTTACTTTTAGTTCACTTAAATACATTAATTAGAAAAAGATAATTATATACCGTAGTTTCTTCACGGGCGTTAATGGTTTAATAATGGTCCTGTTTCAACAATATCCCAGCGACATTTATACCTATAGGGTAGTTACAGTATCGTATCAAGTATCAAGTTATATTACACCCGAGTTGCAGTTTACTCCTTAATAGCACAATTAAACGTGAGCTTAAATTTTAAGGAGCCACGTAAAGCTGTTTTTAGTCGTCAAGTTAGTTTTAAGTAGCAGGAGAGTTAAAAATTAATGGTTTGTTGTTTTTGCGAAACTTTATTTTTATTTCGCCTTTAAAATCTAAGAATGCTTTGTCCACGTAAGCCCGCAAAAAGTTTTATTTATATCACACCGACAAACGATTTATAATAAGCAAATTGCAAGTACGTTCACGTGGACGCAATGATAGGCAATTCGATAAATCTTCTCTTCGAATTTTCTTAGAGAATACGTGCGCAATTGATATTGCGGTCATGACGAAATTTAAATTGCGTCGATAGGTGATCCTATCGACGCAATTTAAATTTCGTCATGACCGTCACCAGGAAGATCCATAACAATAGGTTTCAAAATTGCTAGTTGATGTTTTATTTGTGGAGCAAATAATGTCAGTGCCTTTAAAATCTTAAAAAATCTTTGCCCACATAGAAGTCGAAAATTATCTTACATGAACTTATTTACTATAGGGACAAAGTGTGCCAAACATCCAAATCCGTTTAATGGTGCTTTCGAGATTGGATGATTGGGTACTTTTCATTTTTTTTTAATTATTGTATTTATTTTTAGTCTCCTTAAGTTTTATTTAGCAGTAGTTTAAAAAAAATATTGTTTATTGTGTTAGTGAAGCCAATAATAAAAATAGTGGGTAAAAGACCAAGAGGCTAAAGCCTCAAACGGTGGTTGGAGCAAATGGAGATACCGATCAGCGTCACACCAGGCTACTGATCGTAACAGATGGAGAAAAGCCGTTGACAGTCTGGAACGGGGACACAATTCTCAACAGTGAGATTAGGAATTAGGTGATTAGTAGGATTAGGAAGTAGAAGCAAATTATGTGCCATTTGCCTTTAAAATCTAAGAACGCTTTGTTCTTGACATTCCTGATGGCCCGACCCGAATCGAGGGTAAAAGAACAAGAGGCCGAAGCCTCAAAAGTTGGTTGGATCAAATATCGGAGCAACTCGAGATACCGATCAGCGCCGCACTCTCCACTAGTCTACTGATCGAAACAGATGGAGAAACGCCGTTGACAGACTGAAACGCAGACACGATTCTCAGCAGTGAGATTAGGAATAAGGTGATTAGTAGGATTAAGAAGAAGAAGCAAATAATGTGCCATTTGCCTTTAAAATCTAAGAACGCTTTGCTCACGTAAGCGACATTCCTGTTGGCTCGACGCGAATCGAGGGTAAAAGGCCAAAAGGCCGAAGCCTCAAATGGTGGTTGGATCAGATATCGTAGCATCTCGAGATACCGATCGGCGACATGACAGTCTGAAACGGAGACACGATTCTCAGCAGTGACAGAGTGATTAGGAAGAAGAAGCAAATAATGTGCCAATCTAAGAACGATTTGCTCACGTAAGTGGCTTTCCTATCACACCGATAAGCGATTTTTAATAAGAGAATTGCAAGTATTTACATGGACGCAATGAGATGCAATTCAACCAATATGCAGTTCGTATTTTCTTAAAGAATCCGTGCGCAATATCACACATCGACGCAATTTAATTTCGTCATACCACCGCGAAGGTCCCTAACAATAGATTTCAAAATTGATGTTTTATGTTTTGTTTATGAAGTTTTGTTATTGCCTTTAAAATCTAAGAAAGATTTGCCCACATAAATGTCGGTGTGGAATTCCCTGCCGGAGCCTGTGTTTTTAAGTCAAGAGAAAATGGGTTTTTTCTAGGCAAGCGTGCTTCACTGTCGACCACATTATCGCTAACCATCAGGTGAGATAGTGGTCAAGCGCGAGCATACATATTACAAAAAAACCGGCCAAGTGCGAGTCGGACTCGCACACGAAGGGTTCCGTACCATTATCGCAAAACACCGCATAAAAATCACGTTTGTTGTATGGGAGCCCCCCTTAATTTATTTTATTTTAATTTATTAATTATTATTTTTGAGTAAATATACAACTAAACATTATGTGAATATTTCAAGCGTCTACCTGTTGCCGTTATTAATATCGAGCAAAAAACGGCAAAAATATCACGTTTGTTGTATGGGAGCCCCCCATTAATATTTATTTTATACTGTTTTTAGTATTTGTTGTTATAGCGGCAACAGAAATACATCATCTGTGAAAATTTCAACTGTCTAGCTATCACGGTTCATGAGATACAGCCTGGAGACAGACGGACAGACAGACAGACAGACGGATCGCGAAGTCTTAGTAATAGGGTCCCGTTTTTACCCTTTGGGTACGGAACCCTAAAAAAGGTCGAAAATTATCTGACATGAACTTAGACAAAGTTTGCCAAAAATACAAATCCGTTTAGTGGTGGTTTCGCGATTGGATGATTGGGTAATGTTTCCAGAGCATTGTTGCAATATTGCAATGACACCTTAATTTTTTGTTAAAATGCCAATTTATTTATGTTTTTGGATATTAATAGCAAACAATCGCAGGTTCGTTATAATATGCTCGAAGTAGAGAGAAAACTAAAGTATCCCAGGCTGAAATTACGCCAGTATCATTATCTTCATACAGATGTACACACAGCAAGTACTGCTCACCGACACAAAATTAATTAAACGATAACCTCCACACAACTACATGTTACAGGTCATCGCTAATACAATGTAATCCGCGACCGGTGTCAAATTAGTGTTGCGTATACCTGCATTAGATCTGTTTGCATTCCAGGCGTGCTTCTGGCGTGGTCTTGAGGTCAATAATCTGATGTATATAGCTAACACAGACATAAATCTAGATGACGCTAATGTTTCTACTTCACTAATAAAAAAAAACGGAGGAAAATTAAGTCTAATGCACTTACATTGAGCTGTTTCATTTACAACTATCTGTGCCCGTGGCTTCGCTCCCGTCAACTGACTGCCTACCCTACCCTACTTACCTTCTTGCCTACCCTACTTACCTTCCTGCCTACCCTTCTTACCTGCCTGTCTACCCTACTCACCTGCTTGCCTACCCTAATCACCTGCCTGCCTACCCTACTCACCTACCTGCCTACCCTACTCACCTACCTACCATAATTTTTTCTAGGATCACCATTCTTTCGCGGAGAATCTTAACACTGCCATTCAGAAAATGACATCAATAATGCACAACGCCATCTATCGAATAACGAGTTCAACTGTCCAAGTATCTAAATTGCGTGTGTTAGGATAATTTTACTTCTTGAACACTTTAAATTCATCTAACTTTTTATAGAGTGGACCGATTGCGATGAAACAAAAGCTAAGTAATACTTCAAGTTACACACCATTTTTATGTATAAAAGTTATTTACGTTGGTTTCGTACATTTTACGTGCACAAATAAACAGAAAAAAATCCGACAATGCTGGAAAAGAGTTTTTGTTGGTTATCCTTTAACACCCTGACTATTTCTTTTGGAAATATATTTTCCGTGTAAAAGAATGACTTTTCTACAGATTTATTATAATTATGTATTGATTAAGAAAGGAAGGCCTTATCCTGAAGTAAGACAGGCTGAAAAAACAGTTAAAAGAATAAGCTGTAAGTACCAACTGCGCTAAACCAAATCCGTAACCTGGGCTGATAATAATTTCTCAATGAAAACTCTAAATATAAGTAAATAAATAAGTTTCCGTGACATTTTCTGAACCACGCTTAAAATTACTTCTGTAAGTTCGAGACTAACAAGACTGTCATGCTCTGCTGTATTAATAAAATACGTGATATAATTAGCTACGTGAAATAATCTAGCAATTTATCCGGTCAACAGCGGTCTACTCTTTAAAACGGTAGTAGTTTTAAAAACTTCGAGTTGTGAAAGAAAACCACAATCCGGATTCTACATAATTAACAAAAAAGTAAATTTCCCAACAGTAACAACGCTTGAAAACAGAAATTCGAAAAAAAACTTTTTCGAACACGGTGAACAATTTTTTCCGATGCTTCAAAAATGTTCTCGAAAAATAAAAGTTTCGTGAAGTAACAAGTGGTGCGTAAAGGAAGCAAACAAGGTGGGAAAGCCACACTGGGAAACAAAATAAGACACAATTTTGACATCGGTTTCTCTCGCGTCAAAAAGAGGCATGGCTCGACTCAATATATATTACTTTATTTTATTTTTTATAAATACAAGTTGTTCTTAAGATTTCACAAAGCACACCATTAGACCCCTGGAGTCTGTCTTAGCATGCCATGGTCTGAAAATTGATCAACGCGCTATTATTAAATTAAGGTGTAATCAAGTCGATGTAGTGTTGTTTAAGCTTGCGCTTCACATTTTTACAGCTCATTGAGTCTCTAATGCCTAAGGGTATTTGGTTTAATAAATTAGGTATTATGACAGATGCAGTGCGTCTACCATAAAAATTTTTTTTGCGTGGCACTTGAAAAGATTTTGTTTTTGCTTGTCGAGTATTCACATCATATCTTACTGGAACCTGAATATCAGTGTTATCAAAATGTTCTATGAGGAACAGGTATTCAGCGCGGGCTAGAACTGGTAACACTTTACAATGTTTGAATAGACCTATATAATTGTCGCGGTACTTATTTTTAACATATTGTGGGACTACCAGCTTCAACAACCGTGTTGGCAAATTATGTATTTTATCGAGGTAAGTTTTAAATGTGCGTCCATAGCTGGTAAGTCCATATGAGATTATCGATTCCGCAAGGGCTGTGTACATTTGAAGAAGGGTTCTGTAAGGTAGATTCCGCTTTATAATGGAAAATTTGGTGAGTATTGCACGCAACTTGCCGCATACAGATTCCACCTGATAACTCCAGTTGAAGCGATTATCAATTATAAGTCCCAAGTAGGTATGGTATGCGACTTGTTCAATAGGCGAACATTGACAGTTTAGCTCATTTCTATGCAGACAATCATGACTATGAGCTTTAATTTGAAATGAAAGGGTGGAATTTAAATGACTTGAATGTACGTGTATCACTTTCGTTTTTTGTGGATTCAGAACAAGTCCCATATCATGGGCCCACTTGGTCATAGAAGTAAAATCCTTTTGCAAACATTCCGCGGCCATATTGAGGTCTTTGTTTGCAGAGACTATACAAGTATCATCAGCGTATTGGTAGAGAGAACAGTATTTTATAATATTATCCAGGTCGTTGACGTAAGCCAGATAGTGGAGGGGACCTGACACTGATCCTTGGGCTGTGCCTTGCGTAACTTTTACGGGACTGCTTAGGCTAGGGCCGACTTTTACGTCATAACATCGGCTACGGAGATATTCTTCACACCAGTCTAGTAATTTTCCTCTTATACCGGAGTTTTCTAGTGTTTTTAATAGCATATTGTGTCTGAGTGTGTCAAACGCCTTACTAAAATCAATAAAAATTAATATCACATGCTTCTTGTCGTCTAGGTAATTGTTAACCTTGTCGGTAAAATTCGAGAGTAACTGAGCTGTAGATTTCTTACATTGGAAACCATACTGTGCTTTGGAAATTATGTTACTTTTACTATAAAACGTGTGTATTTGGTCGCAGATATATTTTTCAACAATTTTATTAATGGCTGGTAATATTGTTATAGGCCTATAATTTGCTAAGTCATCGAATTTGCCTTTTTTATGAATAGGTCTAACTATACCGGTTTTTAATTCTGACGGATATTGACATAGTTGAATACTCGCATTTATTAGTTAAACTATTGCATTCACAATTTTATCTCTTATCATTTTCAGATCTATAATTCTTATTGTGTCAAATCCAGCTGATTTATTAGTGTTCAAGTTGTTTATGATTTCAATAATTCTACGCGATGTAGCTTTTTTGAAGAATATGGATTTATCTTGGGATTTCATATATTCAGACTCATCCAGCAAAGGTCTGTCACACCCGTGCACAACATTACACACACTCATTTCAAATTCCTTAGCAAAGTCATCAGCGATACTCATTTCATTATTTGAATTATTTAAGAAGGCGTTCATTATTACCTCATCTACTGACTTTACTATTTTCCCCGTAAGTTTATTAAGTATTTGCCTCAGTATTTTGGGATTATTTTTGTTTCCTTCTATTTCTTTTCTGTAATAATTATTTCTAGTGTTTAGTATAATTTTATTTACTTTATTTCTAGTTTTATTATATTCCAACTTAAGTGTTTTATTGTTAGGATCATTTTTCCATCTAAGAAAGAGTTTATCTTTATTAGCACAACTTCTCCTTATTTTATTATTAATCCATTTTTCACAATTTCTTTTGCTAGAGTTATTTATCTTTTTAGTATATTTGCATTCATTGTAGCACTTAATAAAATTTTCTTTTATATACTTATATATATCATTTGCGCAATTTACCTCGTCTATCATTTCCCATTCCGTGCTAGCTAAGAGCGTTTTTAGTTTTTTATTATCAATCGACTCAATGAACTTCGGATCCCTAACTTTAGGCATGGATGCAAGCGTGGCAATCGTCATAAGATGGTCCGCCAAGACAGTCCCCAGAGCAGCCGAGTAGACGTCATGAAGGCGAGATCTCACGAAAATGTGATCTATACAGGTTTTAGAGACTATATTAGCTTTGGTTTCCACTCGCGTGAAGTCTGAGATCGCACTTTCAAGCCCGCACTCCGCCAGTTTACTCAAATAATAACTGTTTACATTATTTGCAATTTTAAGGTCTATATTTATATCTCCCAATACAATTAGATCACTGGTCTTTACATAATCAGCATTAATCAATCTGGACAATTCACAAACAAATAAATGTTTGCTTTCTTTAGGTGGTCTATACACTGCACAGATATAAATATTATTATTTTGCTGCGTTGTTAATTTACCTAGTATGCATTCACAATGTCTAGTTTGAATATTTATTGATTGAAACTTATGCATAATATTTACGTAGATAACAATTCCACCACCTTTTCTACTCTTACGTAAGATACTGTACAGTGTATACCCCTCCAATTGATACATAGATACAATTTGTTCCGATATCCCCACTTCCGTAAGAACCACAATATCTATTCGTGATTTTGCCGAAACTAAACAATTCATAAGATAAGCGTGATTTTTTATCAGCGATCGAATGTTAACATGCACTATATTTAAATTATTTGTGGTTTTTGGTAGCATACTAATGTAGGTAGGTAAATCGCTACAATTATAGATTTCCTTTACATTGTTAAATAAAGCCATGACACTTACTTAAATACACGAAAAAGAGTTTGTTATTGTTTTTATGTTGTGACACACTATTTGTTTTTAAGCAGATTATTTATGTCGTCTTCACAGCTAATCATATAAATCTTGTCTTTACCATTTTTGTCTACTTCACCTTTCTTCACCAGCACTTTACAATTTTGAAACCAAATGTATTTAAATTCCTGTCGCAACTGTTGTTTAGCTATCCACATGAGTTTTCTGTTTACTTGAGATAACGCAAATCGCATGTATACCTTCACAGACGCATGTTCACTAGCTAAGTTAGACAGGATATCAGCTGTTATCAGATTAAACTGCTTAGCGGAACGCATTCAGCATTCCACATCTTTGGTGTTACCTAGTTCCAACTGAATCAAATCTAGATTTTTATGTGAGTTCGGACGTTTCACGCTTTTTATCACGGACTTATCTAGGCTCATTTTCTCAGCAATACTATTTGAGATCTGCACAAGTTCTTCATTTTGTATGTAAGGGATTCCAGTTATTTCAATAAAATTGTTCAATTTATCTTGGTCTGATTCATTTAAACGCTGTTCTAAAGAAGAGATTTTTGTTTCGTAGTGGGTGACTTTATTACAAAGAAAGTTATTTTTGTTTTCCATTTCTTTTAGTTTTTGTTCCATCATTTTAATTGACTCCACAAAATCATTGATCTTCCCAGTGCAAAATTCAATAGAGGACTGTAAGGGCTCTAGCTCTTTTTGAACTATTTTTTGAACCTCGTCTGAAATATTCGATAACAATTGCTTCATATCTATAGGAAAGTTAGACGACATAGTCGGCATTGTAGTTGGTTCGTCGACCTCATCATCATCGTCCTCTGGAACTATGAATGACTTCCTGACAGGAGAGTATCGGTGACATTCGCTGCAAGTCCACTCCAAGGTGTCTGAGTTACGAATCGCTAGTATTTGTTTATGTGTGAGCCCCGAGCATGTTGTATTAGCATGTTGTATTAGTTGTAATTGTTTTGTTACAATTATCGCATTTAGGCATGGTGTTATTGTTGGTTCAGGTTGTTGTGTGAACGAAAATCGTACGTACCCACACCGCTGCTAATCATGTATCGCCTCAGTATTGACCGTCGCGCCAAAAGGTCTTAAGCGCCTTGCACAACCCGGCGCTTATGCGTTTAACACACGAACATTTGATGTTCTCACAAAATTAAGTTTTTAATTTTGCTTATTTTTCAAGTTGCATAAATCACCAGAATGGAATAATAATTATCAATTATTTATAGTCAATGTTTTTGAAAATGTTGTATACTTTAGTTTTTACACAAAACTGCACACCGATACTCGTAAAATTCACCGATTTTTTTATTTATAGAAGCGCGTTGACCTTGCCTTGTATACGGTTACCAACAACACAACATTAACTATGTTATATGTTATGGCCCAACTAAATAATACGGCATTATTCATAATTCCCGAGCAATATGATAAAAACTATTGAAATAAGTAAATTTACCTGGCTTTCTGAACAATGCCCATCAATTATTGGGCCAGGTAATAAAAAAATGTGTTTTTCTATTATTTTTATGTTGACATTGGTTTTACTATATAATAGGTAAGTACGATTACTATTTAAGCAACCAAGTCGACGGAAACTTGGTGCGCGGGGCTCCTATATCTGTCTGCAGCATACCAATGATAGCTAGGATCAGAGGGTTTAAAGTGCTTGCTGAGACACGGAAGGATCTCTGTATGTAATGAATTGTTACCCATCCACGCATCGACCACGGGAAAGGATGATTAAACTTGAAGATGGAACCGTGCGGCTGTTTATATTTAGCCAAGATCTTCTCTCTACATTTCTGTCTTTAAATATCGCCCGCATCTCTTTTCAGTAGGCGATAATGCGACGAGAATTATTTTCTGGGTTCACATGTTATCCTGGCATGATAACCTTAATAATTTTTGTGTCAATAGGGCTATTCTTAGGGCATAGTGAAAAATTTACATGCCACATAAAGAATAACAGCACGTGTTGGGTTTTACATCGTTTTTATATCTTTATCGTAAAAGCTGTAACGTATTTACTGAGTACTTTTGGTGCTTATAGAGAAAAGTAACAGTAGAATGATCTGAATAAGGTTTTGAGCCTACAAATAAAAATGTGCGCAACAGTATTTTTGTTTTAATATTGGAAGAACTGGCAAGGTAAAGGTAAATTATATAAAAGATTTTACTAGAGAAAATGAAGAGGCTAAAGAAAAAAATAAGAATAGTCTTTGCCAGAAGTGGGTCATCATGATTTGAAAATAAAAGGTTGAAATATTGCAAATGAAATTAAAATATTAACTTTTTTTTAGAAATAATTTCGTTCCTAATGATTTACTTATTGCTTTTTTTTCTGGCAGCAAGTAGGTACCCTATACATAATTAGTGAAATTTAAAAAAATATATTGCCTACGCAAAACTTATAGAAAAATTATAATAGAGACCTTACTAATAGGGTGTTTTTTAAGGGGAAGGCCCTTTAATAAAAACCCCTATGAATCAAAACTTAAAATCTTGTCAATAGACACTTAAAGAATTGCCCGCTGACCCATTTCCTCTAGTTTTTCATTCCATCGTACTCTATCACAAACTAAACGAAATGGAATCATATTTATTTCCTATCAACTGCGCGCTCGGACTTTCTTGACGTTACGACACAGACATAAATCTAACTAAATAACTTAAGTTTCCCCACTGTTTTATTTATGATAGGCTGGCGTTTGACCTTTATCTTGCCTGATGGTAAGTGATGATGTGGTTGACGGTGAGGCACGCTTGCCTGGAGGTAACCTATCTACTCTTCACTGTATGAAAACTAAGCGTGCCACGTCCACACATAATTTAGGAAGAATGTTTCTTACCGATGAAAGGAAATGTTACTATTGTTTCGGCCAACTTTTTTTACAGTTTTTACAGCCCAATACGCCATAGTTGGGTGTTTTTCTGGGTGTCGGTTGATGTCCGGTGCCGATAACGCTTAATGAAACAGTTCAAAGAAAGAGCATTGCTCTCACTTTTACTCTCTTTTTCGAGACACGAAGTGCATACATTTGTGTCATCTAGTTAGATTGATATCTGTGGCGCTCTCAGACCTTCTTGGATGGGCGTAGAGAAATATTATCATTTAAAAGAAAATATCTCGTTATTTTTGTGAGAGATTGTATTTTTAATTAGGTGCTTGTGTGAAGATGCTGTTTTGAGGTGAATAGATAAATAAAAATGTATTGTTTGCATTTCAAAATGTAGGAAGATAATCTATTAGGTAGTTCTTTATCTTCTTCTTATTCGTTGTCTTCATTTCTGAAGGTCGTGCCCGTCTTGAAAAGCTTTGACGGAGTCAGCGACGAGCTGCTTCCAAGCCACCCTGTCTCCAGCTCTTCTCATAGCAGTGGTCACCGTGAGTCCCATAATGGCCCTGATCTGGTCAGACCAGCGAGTAGGTGAACGTCCGCGTGATCTTTTTCCATCCACCTTGCCCGATACAACGAGTTTTTCCAGGTTGTCTGGCTGTCTCCGGGCGATGTGGCCAAAGTAACTTAGGACTCGTTGGTAGCAGATCGTAGAGAGTCTGGTTTTAATGTTCAACTGGTCGAGAATGGACTTATTCGTGCGCTTGGCTGTCCATGGTATGCGCAGCATTCTTCTCCAGCACCACATTTCAAAAGCCTCTATCTTTTTCCGATCCACCGTGCGAATTGCCCAGGATTCCGAGCCGTAAAGAAATATCGAGAATACCAGAGTTCTCACGAGTCTCTTCTTTGTGTTATTGGAGACATTTCTGTTCTGCCATATCCTCGACATCTTGCTCATAGCCGCCTTGGCCATCTGCGTACGCCTCCGAATCTCCCCGTCGCAGCCTCCCTGATCACTGATCATAGAGCCCAGGTACACAAATTCACTCACAAAATCCAGATCCACAAGTTCTCCCGTGCGTGCGATTAGTCCAGCTCGGTCGATGATCATCACTTTGGTCTTTGACTTGTTAATCGAAAATCCTACCATCTCGCTTTCACGCTCCACTCTAGCAAATAGTTCCGCGAGTTCGCGCTCTGAGGATGCAAACAAAGTGGTGTCATCTGCGTACCGGAGATTGCTGATTTTGTTGCCACCTACCGCGATGCCTCCCTCCCACTCTTCTAAGGCTCTCCTCATGATGTATTCACCATATATGTTGAAAAGAAGGGGGGACAGAATACATCCTTGCCGTACTCCTTTTTCTGGCTTAAAAAGTCCCGACACCACATTATTGAATCTAACCATCGACTCTCCATCCTCGTACAGACTTGCAATCAGTGATGTCAAGTGCGATGGTACTCCCATTTCCTTGAGTATTTTCCACAGGCAGTCCCACCTCACACAATCAAACGCCTTGGAGTAGTCTATAGATCTATCTATCTAATCTATCTTGGAGTAGTTCTTTATATACAATGTAAAATACTTAATTTGAATATTATTATCAGACTAGCCTTGCCTTTTTACAACTTTGCTAGGATAATATTTCTGTAAAACTGGATTAAACTGAATACCAATTTAATACATGGAAGTGCTGATCTAAAAAATACAAGAAGAAATTTTTGACCAGAAATTTAAAATCTTCAACCGAGTCTTACAGAAATATAGCTGAACAACAAGGCCTCTATTTTTTTTACTTTTGGATTGGAACTTAACTGTTTCTGTTTTTTCACTAAAAGGTTTATACTACCAATATTCAGCAAGGTTTGCAAGGTTTGGTTTGGGATGTCCAGAGAGTCTAGACAAGTGACATGCTATCAACGAAAGCGTGGCGGTAGCGATTGTAAAAAAGTAAAAGAAAATTGGGGATGTCAAAAGCGCTATCGAAATGTCACGTGGTCAGCCCTTTACATTTTGGCATTCTAGCCGTCGCGCGTCGCCATCGCTCAGGATAACCCTAACACCGCGCCATCATTAATTACACGATAATAAATTATACTCTTATAAAATCAGCATACACATTGAATTAATAGTCACTTAAGACTATGAATGGCACTTGTATGCACGTTGCGCCGATGTCAGGCGCCAAACAAGACTAATTGGTCTATTAATCATTCTTAAGGCGCATGCACTGTGTTGGGTTGGGGTTGACAAACAAGTAACAACATTCGCATGCAAGGATTATCTTTCGCTATGCAGCTAAGGAGTGGCATTTCCTGCCGGAGTCTGTGTTTCCTGATTGCTAAAATCTAGGGGTCTTTAAGTCAAAAGTGGATAGGTTAATTCTAGGCAAGAGTGCGTCACCGTTGAACACATCATCGTTAAGCATCAGATGAGATAGTAGTCAAACGCGTAACGTTATCAATAATAATAAAAAAGTGCTTCGACCTCATAAGTCTTATAGTATTGGCTTTTGAGTAGTTTCTTTTTTAAATTTCTGTTACTTAGGATTTTGATCCTTTAAAACGAATCTGTGTTGTAATCATGACTAAAATAACTGAAGAAAAGAATGTATAATCGGCTATGCTTAGATAAAAGTACAATATAATATCAGCAAGAAAAAATAATTGATTTGGATGAAACTTACGCGATAAACCACAACACGTGTGCTGGACATAGAATACTATGTCTTCCCGGAAGTATATACACTTGGAATAATTTCACGCGAGCCAAGCCACTGGCAGAAGGTAGTTCTATAAATAAAATCTTACTAAGAGTGATAGTAAGATGGATGAACTGTGTGAGGAGTGATATGAAAGAATAAGGAGTCAGTGATAGCGTGACGGGCAGAAGAAAACGTGTTGCGGCGACCCCAAGTAACATGGGATAAGGGCAGGAAGAATAAAAAGATTTGTCAGGCTGAAAATATTCATCAGACAATAAAATACCTTAATCCTACCAAATAAAACCGAAACTCACTTTCAAAACTCTACCAATTTCGTAACAAGAAATCCTCGCAGTTTAAACACCCAAAATGGTTCAGAAGTGTAAATCTAATGGCACAGCCTCGCTAACGGTGACAGCCCGATGGCACAGCTAACGGCGCGGCAAATGAAACGACATAAACCAATATATGGCACACTTATCGCCATCCTGCTCCATGAATTCGCACGTCATTTGTTTTCCGACACTCGTACCGGCCTGCGAAATATGTTCCGCCATTTTTTTAAACGGTTCGTCAATTTTCAGGGGATTTTGATCTGAATGACGCAATTAATGCTGGCAACACAAAGTTTATATTGTCTTTTATCTATTGTATTTTATAATCTGTTATAAATATACGTCAAGCTGTCTCTCTACCGTTGGGTGCCACATGTGCCAACACGTTTTCAGTAATAAATTAATATTCTGTACCAGTGAAAGTAAAAATCCAGCCAACCTATCAACAATACAGTCCACACAAAACTAGAAAGAAAAATTGGCCCTCCAGCGTATACTTGCCATAACTATCAAGTATTGATTGCTGAAGCGAGAAACAATGCGTACATAATCTTAACTAGATTTTGCTTCGCCCAAGTAAAAAAATAGGCAATTAAGAGGACTGCCAACATAAGTAAAAACTCAAAACTTGCGCAGCGGCCTTTATTGGCTCAACACGCCACATGTCAACGCTATGTTAACGCGTCAACGATAAGTTTTGTCCCTTCCAAAAATCGCTTAACGTGACTTAAGAAGTTTTCACTCAAACAAATTGGTCTAAAGCATACCGATCGATGGCAACTACAACGTATTTATATGTAAAACGAGGTTTTTCCAACGTTCACCTACGTGAAAGTTGAACATTATCCTGCGGAAACGTAAAAGTTTCCTATGTCAATTTATTATCTATCTTTTTATTAAATTTCGGGGCCTAATTGATTAAGAAGCATAATTATATTAACTTGCTAAGTTCCAAATATCGAAACATCCCAACATACAGATTACATGTTTAAAATGTTAGCTAGATAAAGGATAATAGAATGGTGGTTTTTGATTCCATAAATTTAGCAAAATATGACGCATAAAGAGGCCTGAGTGCTAAAATCTCAAGTGCACATTCTACAGATAAGCCCAAAACTTAACCCTCTAGGTGTGTCTTTTAAAATAATACAATCCACTTAGACATAAAACGAGAGCTGTTCCGAGGGTTAATAGCCTAAGAGCCAACTGCAGAAATCTGCAGGAACCTGGGTTATTGATTAAACCTATTTTTCATTAATGATACATGATCGTAGAATAGTTTGCTGCAGGGTTGCCTGAAAATATCTAGCCGCAATTACCTTAATTGAAAAAAATTAAATGTATGCTTGGTAACCCCAAATATATAAGTTTTTTAAGAGAAACCAATGTCATTAGAAATTGGTGTAGAAAATAGGAGATAATAAGGTTGCCTCTCTCTGCTCAAGCTCTCAGTTAGCCGCAACCTGTGGGTTGTCAGTTTACCTGCTAAACCTGGTAACGCATGATTGGCTGCTAACTGAGGGCTAGATGATGTTCGTAGCTATGATACAGGAGACATGCCTAGTGTTGGGCGAAGTTGAAAACACTGCGGTATAAAAATCAAAAGCAATTTACCTGTAGATTTTTGCAATGGGCTCTCACACTATAACAAACGGGTTTGATGCTCAGTTAATTCTCTGCAAACGCTGTAGACGCTGAATATTCAAAGGCACTCCGTAACTATGGTAACTGAAGCTGCGACACTTAATCTTGTTACATGTCAAGCATGCCCTAGTTGTGACTTGTCGCTTTTTTATAATGTATTTAAATGAAGATTGTCGTGTGGAACCGTGACTGGGTAGACAGTCTTAGTAGGAATTCGTTTGTACGTTTGCAGTGCAAGTTACGATGACCTGGTGAAGGCTGTGGGTATCCAATGGATGCGAGACGCACGGGACTGATTAGTTTGGCGAAGTTTGGGGGAAACGAATTACCAGAAGTGGTCACTACTCTTAATTTTTTCTTTCGGCTGAAATGAAGATGAGTGCATGGATGGACTTAAGACCTCAGCAGTAGAATATCATTCTTAGGGACCTTTTTACAGAGCTTTTTAGAGCAATGGTGGCCCAGTGATAATATCCCCGACTTACGTGTCGTAGGCTGTGGGTTTGAACCCAGGCAGCGCTTTACTTTGTGTAAATTATTTCAACACCACTGCTCTAAAAACGATGAAGGAAAATATCGTGAGGCAACCGACAATTCAAAGACAGTGACATCAACTAACCCGCACTAAGCCAGCGTGGAGGATTAAGGCCCATTTCCTCTCTCACAGAGAGGGGGCCAGTGTCCCAGCAGTAGGAACGTTAAAAAAAGGCTGATAATGATGACCTTTTTACAAGTTGGCTACACAATAAATACATTGTCAACGCCAGACTGGTCATTATAATATGGTACATGGTTTGACAGATCCACAATGTCAGTCATCTTCTTGCTTAGACATAGGTAAAGATACAATAATTAAGAATAAAGTTGCAGGTTCATTTCCCGGGTCGAAAAAAAGTGTTTTTTTTTAAGGTTTTATTTTTAACAATGTAGATGTAATAATTATAAATGTATGTTCGGGTCAAAATATTGCAACAAAATTTTAAAGCAATTATCCTCCACCAATTAAGATACAATTTTGCATACACGTTTAGTTTGGATGACAATGCATGGTTAGCTAAGGGACGTCGTTCTAAATCCAATATGGCGGACGGCCCAAGATGACGGACGACTTATTTTTGTGCACTGCCTGCCTGAAAAAAACGAGAATAGATTTTTTATGATTAATTTTATTCATTTTATAATTTCTCAGCAGTGTCTGAATTTGAGCCAGGTTGTTGGCAATGGGCTTGCTCCTGACTTCATTGTACTTATCGGAACTGACAAAATGTGGGTGTATTATTAGGTACACCTCTGCTTTGAAGAACCCTGAGGGAATCCCCTTTTTACTAACTTAGAGGTGGAATTTCCAAAAATCAAAGTCAAAAGTCAAAGTCAAATATATTTATTTCAACTAGGCCAATAAGCGGCACTTTTGAACGTCAAACAATAAATCTAAATAAAAAATGTACAAGTAATAAAAATTGACTCTATCGTGCATTCGGAAAGTAGATTGTTATACAAATTAAATATGTTTTACAATGTTTACTTATGTACATACATTAATAAATTCATATATGTGAGGACGATGCACCCAAAAATAGCACTACACACTATACTACGTACAGGTATAAAGTAATAAAAGCACTAACAGGTAAATTCATTAATTTGATAAATAGGAACATGGTTCTCACATACTTACAAATATTGCAAACATAGGTAAAATACCTAATTCAACAACAACGGAACCGTGTCTGAGTCAAATTCTGGAAAAATATAAAAAATAACATAAGAATACAATAACTATGAATAGGAACACAAATAAGCAAATTTGATTTTGTCCATTCCAAAGATTGCCCTACGGAGCGGGATCAACATGTTGCCAAGCATTTTTATCTTGAATATAATCATCTAATTTGTAATGTGCTTGTTTACAAAGTGTGCTTTTAACTAAAGTTTTAAATTTACTTTAATTTAGTTTTAATATATCACAAGGTATTTTGTTATAGAATTTAACACAGTACCCCATGAAAGATGAGTGTACTTTTGCTAGTCTATAAGATGGTTGATCTAGCTTATCTTTATTTCTCGTATTACAATTGTGTCTATCACTGACCTTACTAAAGAGATGTATATTTTGCAAGAAACTGTCATAATAATAATATTTTTAAATAGCTCCCTAAGAGATTCTCAGTGACTTAAATTATATATGGCTCTGATAGCTCTCTTTTGCAATATAAATATGGATTCAATGTCAGCCGCTCGGCCCCACAATAAAATACCGTATGACATAATGCTGTGAAAGTAACTAAAATAGACCAAACGCGCGGTCTCCACATCCGTCAACTGTCTTATCTTTCTAACAGCATAAGCGGCCGAGCTCAGCCGACCCGCAAGAGATGTTATGTGAGAACTCCATTGCAATTTGTCGTCTAGAGTGATTCCCAGGAAAACTGTTTGATTTACAAAGTCCAGCTTTTCGCCATTCAATATGATGTCGCATTCGCTACTTTACAACAGCATTTACAACATTCAGCAATGTGAATCTAATACATTTGGTTTTTTTTTCATTTAGTACCAAATTGTTTGCCGTGAACCAATTTTGGACCTGATGAATCGAGTTATTCACATCATCAAGATTTTGTGACTGCCGATCTATTTTAAATATCAAAGATGTGTCATCAGCAAACAACACCATTTTCGGTTAATTTTGTAGTAATTGGGGTAAATCGTTAATATAAACTAAAAAGAGGAATGGACCCAATATCGAGCCTTGAGGAACACCCATTATCATTTCAGACCCTAGTGAGTTTACGCCGTTTACCTGAACTTTAACTGGTCTGGCTTTTAAATATGATCTAAGTGAGGCTGTATGTCTAATTCCATAGTGCTCGAGCTTCAACAATAGTGTCTCATGGTCAACGCAATCGAACGCCTTCGAGAGGTCGCAAAAGATTCCAATGGCGTCTTGTGCTTCCTCCCAGGCGTTAAAGATGTTCTTTATTAGGGTGACACCGGCGTCAGTTGTGCAACGCAAAGGGCGTACTGGCCTATAATTATTGGCTTCTTTACTATCCCCGGATTTAAACAATGGAACTACTTTACTGTATTTCATGAGGTCCGGAAAAACTCCTTGATCGACACTAGTATTAAATATGAAAGCTAAATAGGGTGCAACAGGTTCAATGATTGGTTTACACACTTTTACAGATAGTCCCCAAAGATCTTCTGTTGATTTATTTTCAAGATCTTTAAAAGCTTTTAAAATAGCCTGGGGATTTGTATGTTGAACTTGAACTCCGATGGGCACGCATTTACGTTCTTTCTTAGTAAGGCAGCAGAGAGTGTCGGTGAGGAGTTTAAGGCTGCTGTAGTTTTAAGAGGAAAATTAACAAAAAAGTTTTCAAATTCCTGAGCTACCTCTATATCTGAGGATATGGGGCCATGTGCAGTCACTAAAGTAAATTCAGTATTGCGCTGTTTTTTCCTACCTGTTTCATTATTTATTATTTTCCAGGTAGTTTTTATTTTATCGTCTGCTGATTTTATTTTATTGCTAATATACAGCGCTTTAGCTATTTTGCATGCAATTTTAAAGGTTTTTGAATATTTCGCAACATACTTATCAAAAATTGTACTATTTATATGTTGCTTTATGCCATAAAGTTCATAAAGCTTTTCCCTGCTTTTACGAATGCCTGGAGTAGCCCAATCGCTAAATACGAACTTGGTGTAAATACTTTTCGCTTTCAGTGGAAAAGTGTCATTAAATTGCATGTTGAGTACTTTAAAAATCTCGGTATAGAACTAATTTAGGTCATCTATATTAAAAAAGTTTTGAACATGTAATTTACTAGTCAAGGTTTTATTAAATTTTTCAAAATTTTTACTTGTAAATTGGTCTTAATTTTATTTGTCAGATTACTTCTTTTATGGCTTATTAGGCTTCCTGAGGTGTATTATATTCTGTTATATTATAACTCCTTTTAGACCTATTACATTATTGAGACTACCAAAGTTATATTTATCACGCCTAATAAGCCCTAAATGAAGTAATTTGAAATATGCATGTGTCAATTTTGTCTCAGAGATAAAAAACATACTTAAAACGTAACTGAATTTCATCAGGAAAACATGATTTTATCTGCCGCTTTTTATTTTTGATACAGAATTGTAAAAAACACATTTTAATGTCACTGGCCGTAAAATTGGCGGTAAATGACTTAACACCGCGCCGGCGACGCCATGTTCCGTTTGCTTCGCGAAGTATAAAATAATTTAACGCGGCGTTTTTATTCATAAATTATTTATGTACGTTTTAAGATTTTTTATTCTGATTAGCTTTGATGGTAAATTCTATTGCTGTTCGAATGTAGCACTTAGGTTTTATGATTTCTGTTTTTCTTTATCGCTTTGAGAATGAGAAATGAGATTGACTTTGACCATGAATTTAGAAATTCCCTTTGATATTCGACATTGCAGAAAAATAAATGTTTTATGTGTCCGGCAAAATTGTGTCGTCTACAAAGTAATTTCTTAGGGCCGAATAAAACTTTTAGAGAATTTTATTTCTGGTTTTCCTTTAGTTTGAAACTTTTAGGATTAATCTATACTATAAATATTAAGGGGTAAATTATGTGAGTTTATGAGCTTGTAGGGGGTTATCTCTGGATCTTCTGAACCGATTGCGATGAAATTTGACATGGAGATAGTTTAAGACCCTGGGAAGAACATAGGATGTAAAACAACCCTCTCTCTTGGGATGATAAAACAAATTTTACGCGGGCGAAGCCGCGGGCAGAAGGTAGTAAGTAATAAAGATAGATATCTTATATGATCTTACATAGATTTGAGGCGCAGTTAACTCCCTCTCAATAGCTGATTATAAAATGAGAATGATGTCTACACAGCTAGTTGTAATTTTTTTGAAAATTTATGTTTCGTGAGACCATTTTCTTAATAATTTAATCTGATATTATTTATTTTTATTCGTATAACATAATGTAATTAATTTGTAATGTTATGTCTAACGAAACGGAAAAAAAACGACAATCGCACCAAAACCGCCGGGCGTATTTTAATGAAATTGTCACCATATCAAAGACAATTTAATTATTTAAATTTTGATCGGAGGCTGTTTATTAGTCATAGAATAATAAGAAAAGTACAAAAAACTACTAAATTTTAGGTCGCGCGTGTGTAAAACGGGTACGCGTTTTGTTCCCTCAAGGCCTTTGGCGACAGTCATCGTCTTAAGATATCAAAACTTGTAAAATTAAATTTACTTTTTTGAGGATCTTGTGGATAATAATAACAGCCAAACAGGTCGATCTTCAAGGTTAAGCAACGCTTGCCATGGTCAGTCTATAGATGGCGGCACTCCTCCGTGCGTCGGCAAGTACGTTAGGCTGTTGGTCTTATATGTAGAAATTTAACAGTCGTTACGGATCATCAGAAGCCAAAAAATATGATACCAGCCTTGTCAAGGGGTATCGTGTTACCCAGTTACTGGGTCGTTGAAGTCAGTTGCTCCATGTACAATTAATGGTACTCAGCTGCATCCGGTTTGACTTGAAGCCGGTCTCAATATAGTTAGGAAAAGGCTAGGCAAACAGTTTATTTTTAATTTTCTTAGACATGCGCTTGACCACCCTCTCTCAGCTGATTGTAAGCGATGATGTGGTCAACGATGAAGCACGCTTGACTAGAACTAACGTACTCACTCTTGACTTGAAGACCGCCAAATTGTAGCTATCGGGAAACAGACTCTGGCAGGGAATTCCACTCCTTAGTTGTACGCATAATAAAAGTATTCCCAAAACGTTTAGTAATTCTTTACTACTTACTCTATTTCATGATACAAACAGATAAGCCGATCAAGATTAGTACCCCATCTTAACTACACACAAATAGTTACAAAATAATTCACCGGCCTTTCAGACGAACTAATTCAGCAATACACCTGGGCCCTAATCAGATAGGGTACTTAGTGGTCCGAAATGAATTGCGTCTCGGGACCGAACCTTGAGCAGAAGGCCTGGAGGCTGTAATAATACGACATTAAGCCCTTACAGGTAGACTTAATATCCCAAAGGGTGTATGCTGAAAAGGATGGGGCCAGGGGAATAGTTGGATGTGTCTGGTTAAATTTCAATTTATTTGCGTGTTTTGTATTGCTAGTACAGGTTGTTCAGATAAGAATTTTGGGTGGAAACTGAAATCAAGAGAGATTAGTGACTGCCAGGTTTCATCCCGTGTGTGTAGTCAATTACCTCACGGGAACTTACTCTCGGTATAAAACAGTTTAAAATAATAGGGGGAATATGGGATAACCTTTCCTAATCCAGGTCATGGTAGATCTGCTTGCCTAGTTTTATCCAAATCTGTTCAACCTTTAAAACATTTTTCATTGACAAACTTATAGTCTGATTCAAACAACACAAGTACACACGTCGAACTTATAACCATCCCTCATTTTCCGTCGGGGCTTAAAAAAACAGACTTGCATGTCTAATATTCGTAGGAAGTAAAAATTTTGTGAGGGTAAGAAAGACTACCAGAAGTTCTTTCATATTGTTTAATCATTAATTGCAGTTAATTTGTTCTTTTACCGCTTTGCCTTACCAAACAACCGAATCCAGTACCCCACGAGCAGCAGTCAACATAATAATTGAAACAGCAAGGCTCCAAACTCATTATTAACCCAAACTCGGCTACCAACCCTTCTTTCCTTTTATCCCCAACATCAAAACAACATCAGCCAAGTAAATTAAAATCGCTTTACGAAAAAAATTGTAAATTAAAATGTATATTTTAATATGTTGGACGATAACGTGAACGTTTGCGTTTGTCCTAACCAAACTTTAATTTGTTCCCAACCATTCAGTTCAGCTTTTGTAATAAGGTAGGAGTCGGGAATTTTTAAATGTGGATAAGGTTATTTGACGCGAAAAATTAATATTTCTAAAGATAATTTAGAAATAAATATTAGTCGACTAGCTGCTGTCCGCGTCTCCGCTCGCATGGAATTAGTATATCTTCTATTTTAATAAAGTTTAGCTTATGTATTATTCTGATGTATAAGCTATATAGTATGTAGTGATGTAAAGTTTCATTAAAAACCGTTAAATCGATTTTGCGTGAAAAAGTAACAGACATCCATATGGCCTCACAAACTTTCGTTTAGTAGATGTTTCACGTATTTATTTTGCCGTTTAATACAGGGATAAGTAAAACCATGATATTTTGTAATTTTTGGAGCAATTTATTTTCACCATACTAATGACTGTAATATAAATGGTATTTTGTCATAAATGTAAATATAATAGGTCCTCTTGGGATATTTTAAACTACAAATACAAAGAATGACGTAGATAAAGACGATCAGTTACTACGAAATGCTACAATGACGACAGTAGCAATTTATCTCATGACCATTTAAAAAAAATACTGTTTAATAAAATCTATTGGTCTCGAAAAATAAATCCTTGAACAAAACCTTGCCTAATATTATAAACTGTTGTTTATAACACGCTCAGCGGCCGCTCCACAAAAGACCTTAGATGTTCTACAGTTTCTATACAGAAGAATTTTTAAGTTTCGAACCTACTTTTATTCGTATCCACAACAAATAAATCCTTGGACAACAGGACCAGACATCCCATTTGCCTTAAGCTCTGTTAAATAACAGAGTGAACAGGAGTTGTCATATTATAATAGTAGCTTATGCAATGGTCATAATAGGGGTTATTAAAACACGAGAGTGTATTTATTACATGAGATGAAGCCGAATGTGATAATAATAACACGCGAATGTTTTAGTACCTAAATGCCGTTGCATACACTATTTTATCGTCACTCATACAGTTGAAATAAAACAAAAGTGGAAACGGAAGAAATATGCGGTATGGCGGGCAATTTAGATTCTCATTGCGCATGACTGCGCAGCGCGCGCATCCATAGACAATGACACTACTTTTCTACATTAAGTCATGGGCTCATTGACTTAATGTAGAAAAGTTAATAAGCGCCAATAAAATAAAAACTAAAAGTATGCTATAAAAAATAAAAATAGTTCTTTATTCTACAAGTGCAGAAGCTAGGTGTTTCCCGATGATTTTGAAATTGACACGAGTCTGGAATCATCTTACGTACGTGTATCATACAACATTTTACTATGCATTGAGCGAGGAAAAAAAATCAAAAAAAAAAAAAAAAAAATATTTCTGAACCAAGCAAGAAATTAATAAAATGGCGGGCTTATTCAAGCGCGTTCAGCATATCCACGAATTAACTAATATAGTCTAGTTAACAAGTGCTTTTTAGGACAAAAATTTTTCGCGTTCTCAGAAAATTATGATTGAGGTGTTATTCGATTCGGAATGGCATAATTATAGATAGTTTTTGAGAAAATGCTAAGACCGTTCACAAAAATTAATTAAATTAATTAAAATAAACAATTAAGTAAAAAAGGGGGTTTGATAATTCGTCAATAGCTCAAAAACTATTCAAGATAATTCAAAATTGAAAGATCTAAAAAGAAGAGAAAATTTCCAAAAAAAAAGTCCTAACTCCCAGAACCAATATTTATAATTTTTCCAGAGGATTGAAAATACGCCTGAAAACGGGCACTTAATTAATTTTTGCGACGGGAATCTATTCTAAGACCTTTGAAAAATAGCACCACGAAAGGAAAAAAATCTGAGATTGATAGTTTAACAATTATTGCACTTGCAATATTAATGTACGTACTACAAAAAATTGTTAATTAATTAATGGATTTATTTGAACTTATTGAAAAATCGCGGTAATTTTTTTTATCACGGATTATTGTTCATTGATCTATCCTGCAGGCACCTGAATTTTTTCAATATTCAATTTAATGAATATTTAAAATTAATTTATTGATCCCATTAACTGATCCGAGAATTCAAGAGAAGTTTGTGTTTATAATGATTGTATTTCCATAACTGGACTGTCTGGTTTCAGAGCAAACGCTACAAAGGAAGACCTCATTCACGCTGGGAAGATGATATAGAAGAGTCGCGCATGTAGGGTTCCGTACCATTATCGCAAAAAACGGCTAAATATTTGTTTTATTCAGTTTTTAGTATTTATTGTTATAGCAGCAACAGAAATACATAGTCTTTGAAAATTTAACTGTCTAGCTATCACGGTTCATGAGATACAGCCTGGTGACAGACGGACTGATAGACAGACGGATCGTGGAGTCTTAGTAACAGGGTCCTGTTTTTACCCTTTGGGTACAGAAGCTAAAAATATCTGTTAAAAATTTATATTGGTATCATATTGCTCAAGACCAAGAAAAATGGCACTTTTCGGAAGATGTCTTCACCTGAGAGGGGTTTCAGGTTTAGTTTTTATTTTAATTTTTTCAGCCTATTCTGTCCCACTGCAGAGCATAGGCCTCCCCTTCTTCCCGTTTCCAGTTATAAATTATTATCTTTCCTCTTTATAATATTACTAGCTGTTCCCCGCGGCTTCGCTCCCGTGGGCCACCCCATAAGACCCATTTCGGGATAAAAAAAATAGCCTATGTCACTTAGAAATAATGTAGCTTTCTATTGGTGAAATATTTTTTTAAATCGGTTTAGTAGTTTCGGAGCCTATTCGGTACAAACAAACAAAAAAATCTTTCCTCTTTGTAATATTATAGTATAGATTATTAGTATAGATTTGTTCTCTGTTTTCACAGTCAACTGACTATTTATGCCTCTGGTGTTAAACTTAATACACTCCATATTTTACCGGTTACTTACCGGTGTAGACTCAGGCACAATGATAGCTGAAGTTACGAGTGTAACCTTGGCAAGATTTGTGTCAGATTTTCTGACCGCTGACACTTTCTGACAACTCATCCAACTGTCAATATCTACAAATAATAGGCAATTGGCTCAAGGGGCTTTCCGACGCACGTAAGTGTCTTAGTTTCCACGAAACGATATCGGCAAGCGTAACTTAGCCTTGAAGACCGACCTGTGCGACAGTTACGAGTATTATTAAGTCATTTGTGGTCTTCTTTATGATAAACCAGCTTTTACCCGCGATTTCATCTGCGTAGCATTAGTACTACGAATAACTTATTACTTGAGAAATTATTGTCCCACCATACAAAATTCCACACCCCTTTCCACCCCCTTAAGGATGATTACCGGAAAAATAACTATCTTATATCCTACCCAATGTCTCAAACTATCTCTATACCAATTTTCTTTTTAATCGGTTCAGGTGTTTAAGCGTGAAGGTAACTGACAGACCGAGTTACTTTCGCATTATTATTTAGTCTATGTACGGGGTGGACGTGGACGCTCGGGATTCTGGAGGTTGTAAGCCTCCTGCACCAAGCGCGTTGACACCCTTGCATCTATAGTTCAGTTGTCTTCAAGAATTCTCATCCCTGCGAGCTGCTTGTGGGCTGCCAGATATTTGTAGGAGGAAATAAAAGACTTTATTCTTCTTAACGTTTTGCGATGTTTTTTCAAGGTTTTCGTGACACAAAGTTGCGTGGAATCGACTAATAAAAAATTGGCTACCAAATTGCTCAGCGCGCCTGCACACTATCGTACCACCAAACTTTACCGTAACGAGGACCTTGATTTCACGCTCGCACAAGTTTTTAATTTACAAATTTTTTTCATTATAAACTTATGCTATAAATCAACAGAACCTCCCTTCCACCTATAGGAATCATAGCATGACCTATATGGTCGGATGCGCCCTAAAATAACCCATCCAATGAACGTTCAACCAGGTCCCTGACTATCTCCTCCGAGGGGTTCTGCTAGAAAGAATGAGTGATGAAGGGAAATTCTGCTGGTTTTCTGGACTTAGAAGCTATTTTCTCCTAAAACTATACATTTTACTACTATAGTCCTATTAAGGGTCTTGAAGCTCTTTTTTAAGGCTATAGGAATCATAGCATGACCAATATGGTCGGATGCGCCCTAAAATAACCCATCCAATGAACCTTCAACCAGGTCCCTGACTATCTCCTCCGAGGGGTTCTGCTAGAAAGAATGAGTGATGAAGGGAAATTCTGCTGGTTTTCTGGACTTAGAAGCTATTTTCTCCTAAAACTATACATTTTACTACTAGAGTCCTATTAAGGGTCTTGAAGCCCTTTTTTAAGGCTATAGAAATGTATTATTTTTATAGCTGTATCTATAGCCTTCTATAACATACATTGCTTACCTTATCTTAAGTATTTCAATGGTATATAAGCGAGTATATAATCTATAAGCTATGTGACGCTTCGTCGCGAACAGTCTGGATTATAGTATACATAGTATAATGTATGGATCTTTGCTATATCCTGTATAAATTGGCGATACATACCTACCTATATTAGTATCAACACTAGCTTCACTGTACAGGGTACACATTATGCCCACCTTACCCCATGCCGCCATTAGCGCCCATACAAGATGATAAATTGCCCACTAATCCATATTTTGACCTCGTTCCTGTAATGACGTCACTTGTACGACCGCTATCAGGAGGTTATTGATAATGTTGAAGTAGATTACTTCTGAAGTTAGGCTTAAGGACTTTCGGTACGATTAATAAGTATTATGCTCTAGAGAAAGGATCCCTTTCAGAAATAACGACTGTCAAAAATAAGTAAGTTTGATCGTATTTCCTGTGTGAGCCACAAATAAATTAGTATGATACTACACTGATTATATGCAGATATATTTTTGCCGGTGAAATCTGGATGCCCCGCAGTACCCCCACATCAAGTCCAGCAAACAATGCCACAGCCGTAACATTCTCTTCTCGAAGACATTCAGGACCTTTTCGAACCCCTGTAACTTCGTTGTGGATAAACCTAGAAGCCTGAATTTACAAACAAACAAATTATGTTACAAGCAAACAAATTAACCGACAGACTTTTACATTAGAAGAATACAAAAATGTCGGCTCCTTACGTAAATGTAAAACCAAGTCAGTTAATGTGTTTGTTTGAGACCTAATTAATAAGGTACATATTGAATAAATTAGCCGACTTGGTTTTACATTCGATCTCACTACTTTTTGCGTGAAACTTGATGGATTTAATTTTCTGAAGAATAGATTACTGCAGGGTTGCCTTGTTACTCTAGTGCTTGGAAATGCTATTGCTGATAATAAAGTCATGGGTTAGATGCCCGGATCGGGCACTGTGTTTATTGAGTTTTCCCATCAGAAATTTCTCAGAAGCAGTCCTGGGTTTGTGACCGGTTGATGGCAACAGGCTCGCCCCCTATATGGGACTGAACCATAACTGGCGAAATGTTTTTTTACTAGGCGGTTACGCACTACACATCCTTGTCCGTAATCCGTGTCCGATATTTGAGTTCCGAATTCAAAATGTTCTTAATTATGACAAATTATGACAGATAGAGTTCGGATGTAGTGTCGTTAGCTTCCCTACAAGAAGTACTACGACTACTTCGGAACCGAAATTTCACGGAACGGATGTTAGGGGGTCTACAACCTAAGCACAAAGTCCTCACTTGCGGTCTTCGTTACGGGCGTTTCCTACTCCGTATCACCTATGGACGGATGATTCGTTCGGGCCCCGAACTAAGAATGAATGACAACACAATTTGACAATTGTACCCATAGACATAGTTCCCATTCTACCATGATACTATACCGTGAACTCTACCCGTGTACACCACACAAGGATTTAAATTCGACCTAAGACCAAGGATAGATTTTTGGTTATCTTGTCGTCAAGAATACACAAAAAATAGCTCATCAAGTAATAACTTTTTAATGCCTTTTGTCACAACTAATAAATGTGAAGCTGGGTTTTCAACACTAGTTTATCTTAAAATAAATACAGAAAATGATTTGAAGTGGGACCAGACCTCAGATTAAAATTTTCGTAATTTTCCGCGATTCTTTAGTAAAAAATAAGCAGCAGCTCCATACTTTGCACTAAATAGGCGATAGGTACCAAAATAAATATTATTAACACATTTTCACTAACAATAAATGTGTATTATTTAACTTAATGTAACTAGCTTGGGTTTAAAAGTATCGAGTGGGTCACGAATTGATAGTGTGAAAATTACCGGGCCATGGCAGAACAAACCGTTTGGGAAACACTGGTCTAGAGCCTCTGGAATAACGAACACAAAACATTATAATAATAATTCAAACAACTTTAAATTATATCATTGGCAATACCATTAACAGATTCTCTTGGGATCACTAACGCAACCGAAGCCATCAATACGTTAGTGGCTTATTAAACGTGTTACAGGCAATTACATTCACGCTTCGATGCTCGATTACTGGTAAGCAGTAATCTATAGGGTTAAGTTAAAAAAAATAAACAGAGTGGATAATTTTGTTTTAAATTACTAAAATAAAGATAAGAACCTATGTGACCGATATATCGCTCTGTTTACATAATGAAAATATTATAGGATGAATAAAAAATCACAATATAGTTTTACATTACAATTATAAAACTACACTGTGATTTTTAATTTCGTTGGACTAAACTGACAGCGGCCAAGTTATTTTTTTAATGTTGCAAGCGTGGAGCATAGTGTTGTAGGTCAGGCTCAAGGCAAGTGTGAGCACTCGGACCCCTTGGACAAGGAGATTCAACCCCAAACGGCTCGATAATATAACTTCCGATGAGGTTATTATATTGCCGCCGCTTGAGGTTACGCGAAACGGCCAAGCCAAATATTTTGACTAAGGTGTAGAGTTTGTGAAGTTAGGGCTTGTAGAGTTATGGCGTGTAGAGTTAGAAACTTGGCTCTAAATGAGATAACTTTTTGACAGTGCGAGCCCGAAATGGTTCGAATATATAACTTCCGATGAGGTTATAATATTGCCGCTGCTTCAGGTTCACCGCAGCCGCAGTGAATTGGTGACGAAGCCAGCACAGCACGACGTGCTAGGAAGATGGGATGGCGCAAGAGAACCGACACAAGTAGCGTTCCACTCTAATGGCCTCCCAATCTTCCATGGAAACAAGCTAGTGATTTATACACAAAAGATTACTTATAGAGTAAAAAATTCACAGGGTATAAAAAATAAGTTCAAATAATGAAACCCGACTACTAAAAAAGCACGGTCTAAAAAGTATGAAACAAGAAAATATTCCACGTACCGTAACAAAACAATACATTCTTGAAAGTAGCATACGACGACGGTAAATTTAAGGGAATATTTTCTTGTTTCATACTTTTTAGAGCGTGATTTTTTAGAAGTCAGGTTTTTGGTTTTTGAACTTATTTTTTATTTAAAGCATTTTGGGGTTTCTGCAGAGCCTGGGGGAAAAAATGAACATAAATGCATATATACATACTTAAATAACGATCAACAAACATTTTGCAGTGTAAAGTGAATGAATAATAGTGACAACGCTTTGCTATACATATAACACATGAACATAGTGTTTTTAAATTATATCAGACTCTAAGAAAGTGCTACGGACTTGTGTAAAAGTGCTAATGGACACTATTCTTAGTTTTAACATAATCTATCACGTAACATATTAAGTTAGAGTTAAATTGCTTATTAGTCTTTTAGACTAAATCGTAATTAATGTTAAGAATTTTGTTCTTACTAATAAAGTACAAAAAAAAATAAGTAAATGTAAAAAAATAGTTTCATGACTACTAAACGGTAAACTTGACAAAATATGATGTACCAAACCCTACTTTCATTTTAAAATCCCTGTTTGATGATGCCACAAATAATGATATGGGGGAAAACATTTTTTGTTCTTGATATCGTGCCTCCTAGAGGGCGCCACATTCAATTTAATGTGACGTCACTTAGCCTATAACCAGCGGACAAACAAGTCGCTTCCAATGACACCACATTTGTCGAATTATGTTAAGTAGTTTGGAAAGTTACGAGGAAACAGATTAACAAATATATATATATATACATATACATATATATATACATGCTTACATACATATATACACACATACCGCTCAAAAACATAACCATCCCTTTTGCTTCGCCATAGTCGAGTAAAAAAGGATGCCATTATACTTAAATAGCGCTGTTAACTTACATAGTTTTTGTCTTTCGATGAAATAGAACTTATAGTAGTTTCATAAATCTAATTAAGATATTCTAGACCAATATGCATTAAACTGAAATGTATAAAACAATCAATCACCAAGTTCTAAAGCAAAACTCAGTGTCAACAAAAACAAAATTTCATTGAACGTAAACAATACAACAGCCGCTGAAAAAATATGAATCAACAAAGACCAAAACAAAGGAATCGAAACCAATCCAATCGACAGCGAAATAAAATCCAAAAAAGAAAAAAATATCTCCAGAAATCTATACAGAACAAAAACAATACGTTCTTCTTTAGCGCGATAGGTAGCTAGGTGTCGAACGCGGCAGGTGATGCTGAGGCATAAACAGGGCTATAAAAATCGCGATTATAAACAATTACAATTTTTATGGGGTGGTAAATACGAGTGTGCAGATGGCCCATACGATATTATCTGATGCTCTAGACAAGTGACATTCTACCAACGAAAGCGTCGCATTAACGGTTAGGAAAATGACAAAAATGTATGGGATTTTCAAGCGATATCGAAAAGTCACGTGATCAGACCCATAGTTATTACACTTTTTTTAAAGCCTCTGAGGCCCACTTGCTCGAAAAACTTAACTTAGAGTTAGTTGCTAACACGAGGAATCCCATACATTTTAGCAATTTTCCAATCTATCGCGATGCTTTTGTTGATAGAATGTCAGTTGTGTAAAGCCTCTGGTCACTGTTGTATTTGGTCATATAATGGATAATTGGTTTGGTTGACTGGTAGAGAGTGCTTCAAGCATTAAGTCCGCCTATGTATCTGTAATAAATAATTATATAGTATAGATGGATTGATAATAGTTTAAGTAGATTGTATATTTTATTTTTATTTTATTTATTTACAATCACTTACAACTAATATTAAAGGTACAACCCAATGCAATAGTGAAGCAAACTTAATAATAACAACTTATTATCAACTTATTACATACAATGTTACCTTGTGAATTCACTCCGTGTAAAATCAAAATCAAAAATCAATTTTTTTATTTTACATAGGCCTACATGGGCACTTATAAAACGTCTACAAAAGGCGCACGGTTCGGGTTGGTCGTTTCCTATGGAGAAGAACCGGCAAGAAACTCCATGGTTACTCTTTTAAAAATATGGTTTGTTTTTACAATATTTCCATGTTACAGCATTACTTAAATATGGGAGGACAACGTAGGCCACACAACAAGTGTACAAGCAAAAATGTCTATATCCTCTGCTACAAGGTTAAGAGTGCGAAGCGCACGCGTCAGGGGCACCTCATTCAAGAAATTAGTGCAGCCACGAGGTACAGTCTGCAGTTGAGGCTGCCGCGGTGACATCGCTGCCACACGTATCTGTCGGACACACTCAAACACACCTAATAATTAACTCTAATAATTATGTTTGCGTTATGTATCTTACCTCTAATTAATCCCACCAAAAACGTTTTCATGTAAAATGTTGCAAGGCTCGCACTGTCAAAAAGTTATCAGATCTCATGTTGCCAAGCTTCTAACTCTACTCGCCGTAACTCTACAAGCCAAATTCACAAGCTCGACACCTTAGTCAAATTTTGTGGCTTGGCCGTTTCGCTACAAAATTTTTACTCGCGGATAGAAGCTATATTATAGTTGAGCATCCTAGTATAATTTCTATTTATTTTTAAGCAACATAAATATATGCTAATGACGCTTCCTGCAGGATAGGTTACGGAAGAAATGTGACAGATAAAAGACAGTCGGCAGTAGCTATAAACTATGGTTGAACATAATAATGCTTTATTAACACACAATAACAACCAGCAACCAGATTAATTAATATCTTAGTAACTGTAAATTTAGTTTCGAAGTCACAGACCGTCTCGTAACTGGCATTATAAAGGTTACAAAGTAACATTTAAAATGCCAGTTCAATGAAATTTTACATTTCATTATTTTGTAGGGTAATGCAATGTTATTGCTGAATTTAATAACTTAATAAAGCTAGTTATGTATTACAGAATATAATCCCAATTGAAAATTCAAATAATTATAAATAAATAATTAATTCATAAATGTGATGACAACATGATGACATATAGAATTAAATGCTAGTGTATCATGCGCCTATTTTATGTATAGTTGGTCTCTGAAGTAGACACAAACCATTGGTATAGTATTAAAAGACAGTCCAATATGCCGTAAGCACATTTACAAATATGTAAGTACCCATTTAGTCTTCTTTATATATATTGTTATCTAGAATAGTATTGTTTTCTTCTAATCCAGAAATTATAATGCTGTCAATAGTCCTAAGAATAATATGTCTTACAAGACTATATTATTGTTGTTATTATGAAATTGTATTCATTATATTTTTTATTGTCTTTAATATCAGTTTTGATCGTACTGAGCTACTTACAATGTTGCTTGATTTCATCTGCTTTTATTTCACAGAATTACTTTCTGTAGGTATGCCATCTGGGTTTACTTTTATTTCTATCTTGCTCTCCAAGAAGTTTCTCTGGAAGTATCCACGCGCTCTGTGCTAGTTGGTAAATGTCACATGTCTTCGAATTTTCGGTTTTACTCACGATGCTTTCCTTCACCGTTCTTAGAGCAGTGGTGATGAAATAATTTACACCAAGTAAAGCGCCTGCCTGGGATAACTTCGAACCCATGACCTAGGATACGTAAGTTGAGACTGTCACCACTGGGCTACCACTGCTCTTTACAATGATTGCATAACGTAACAATTTTAATATTAGTTATAAATTAACCGCTACATTCGGGGCTCCACACGGTAGTTCGTTTGTTCCCGAAAAATTCCCGGGATTTGATTCCGTGAAACTGGCACCTATGGATTGGCGCGACGGGCGATGGCACTTCCCCGGCGCGTTATACCGATCTCGCTGCGCTCTTTTCGGTACACGCTTGTATTTTCAAGCATCTATCAATTTAAGTGTTTGGATCAAAACTGTTTGATACGCGCCTGCCTCTATATGTTAGTTTGGCTTTCAAATACGACTTTTTTCAGGTAAGTTTAGGCTTCTAGTATGTAAAGTTTTTACTTTACCCAGAATAAGTAGCTCATATTTTGCCGTCTAACACAACCAAATGGAGCAAGATCGTGAAATGAATTACATTCATGACCACGACCGCTCTGTCAACAGCAATACGAAGAAGAAAACCATGTTTTGTGTGTCATTTCATTTCCCATTTATGATTATTTCTTTAAATAAATTTACAGCAATAATGCTAATTTTTTCTTCTATCTTGCTGTAAGGTCTATCAATGCACTGTACAAAACATAACAAACCAGAAAAATCTACGCTCCAAATCATTTTTATATTCGAAACCCCCAAAGTATACTACTGCTATAGATATTTTTCTTCAACGTACAATAATATAATATTCTAATAACAATATTATCTCAATACCACGAACTATCTCCGGAATTTAATAAGCATACAAAATGTTAGTAGTACAGCTGATGTCACCGATAGGATTGCGTTGTGGAAATATTTTGGCCGCCATCTTTATTGAGTTTCTTCAGGATATTGGCAATTAAGCGGCAAGAGTGGAACGTATATTTGTTACTAGTTTCTGCCAGCGATTTCGCCCGCGTGAAAAGCAAAAATTATGTCGAGGGTACATATTCCTGGGATAAAAACTATCCTGTGTGTTATTCCTGACTATAATCTATCTCTGTGCCAAATTTCACCTAGATCAGTTCAGCCGTTCCAGCGAGATTGAGTTACAAACATACACATATCCAAACTATCGTATTTATAATATTAGCAAGAGAAGATACGTAGGGTAAGGGAATGAAAAGTTCCAATGACAAGCAAAGGTCATTAAAAATAAAAACCGACCAAATGTGAGTCGGACTCGCGCACGAAGGGTTCCGTACCATTATCGCAAAAAACGGAAATAAAAATCACTTTTGTTGTATGGGAGCCTCACTTAAATATTTATTTTATTCTGTTTTTGGTATTGGTTGCGGCAACAGAAATAGATCATCTGTGAATATTTCAACTTTCTAGCTTTCACGGTTTATGTGATACAGCCTGGTGACAGACAGACAGACAGACAGTGGAGTCTTAGTAGGGTCCCGTTTTACCCTTACGGAACCCTACCCGAGCAATATGCAACAATCTTGCTTTCTGTGAATAAGCGATCTAAACTAGGGTTTCCTGGAAAAAATATATCGATATTTGTCACAAATTAAACACAAGAAAGTGATGCAATTGAAAATTAATTTAACCAATATAATCATAGCAGCTAACGCGTCACATTTGTTGTTCCTAAAACTGGCCCTTAGACGTGTTTGTTAGGTATAGGATTTCTTCACGATGTTTTCTTGCAGCGTCAGACAGTGTGTTTTTTTACTTCTACGTAACACGGCCTTTGAAACATTTTGTTTAAGATGTGTTTTGAACAAAATAAGTAGCTATAATGACACGAGATTTTATTTATATAGGCAGGTAAGTACTTAGGTTTCACCCCAGAATCCTACGCTACGTATTTGCTTTCAGTGACAGGTAATTCGTTTTTGATCAGCAAGGCTAAAATGCGAAAAAAATAGCGATAATAGGTTTCAGATACACAGTAAATGTAACAGGAAGCATTTTTAGAATGGCATTACGTAAATTACACACATAATTTCAATCAAAATATCAGACTCATTGATATTTTACCTAAGCTTATTGATCATAATATTTATATAAGTTTCACGACACAGAATAAATGTATTTTGATGATCGATGGGATAGGGCTTAAGTTCTGAAGTGGCAACCGCGTAATGAAAGACTCGGCGTTAGAAGGCTTCTCTCTAGGTGTACCGATGTCCTGATTAAGGCTGTCGGAATCCGCTGGATGCGAGACGCACAGGAAAGGTCGATGTGGCGTCTGACTTGGAGGAGGCCCTTGACCAGGAGTAGATATCTTTCGGCTAAAATGAAAATGATGAAATCAATTTTTAACCGACTTCCATTTTTAACATAAAGGAGGTGGTTCTCTATTCGGATGCCTATATTTTATTTTTGTATATGAGTTCGGGCATAACTCTGTCATAATATAAACGGCTTTGCAATTTTTTTTTTGTTCGAAGGAAGTTTATTCCAGAACGGTCCCATTTATATTTGGTAAAGATCTGATGAAGAACTTCGGAGATATACAACAGAACTCTTCAATAAATGACTGCAAATCTCTCGGGATTGCTGCAATCGCATGTCTCTTTAATGTTTACACTATTTTATAACATACCATCACGCCAGTACGATCTAAACGGGTACGCAGATGTGTATAGTTCATCCTGGTACACTCTCATACCACCGGTAATGTTCAAGTTACATGTTATTCGGGTAATCTATTCTGGCATCACTGTGGGCATTAATAGGTATCTTACTTTAGGACTTGTCCATTAGGTACCGCAAAAAAGTGAAATGACATAATAAACTTTTTTGCCAAAAAATACAACTGACTTCTAAATATCAACACTACAAAGTGAAAAATAACTTCGTTTTCGGAAACCGGTGTCAAAAAACGAAGAAACGAAAACAGGAACATCGACTGCCGAAATTGAATTTATTTTTCTCTTTGTAGTGTTTTATTTTTTGACGTTGTTTTTATATATATGAAAAAAAAATTTTTGAAGGAAAATAATTGAAAAGATTATTGAAATAAAATATGTCAAGATGAAAAAATCAATTTTACTATCGAAGCGAAGTGTTACATTTTAGGAAACCATAAGAGCACCAAAAGGCCTCTACATTCTAAAACCGCAACACGAAATCGATGAAACCGTAGAACCACAATTAGGGACAAAACAGAAGGTCCGTTCCAATACTAAGTTCCTCTCAGTTCAGTTCAGTTCTCTCTGTTCTCTCTCTGTTGTTGCCAGTGTAACGCTTCTAACTGGTTTACCTACCTAACAGGTAGCTAGAAAGTAGTAGAATAAAAACCAACTGAAGGTTAACAACTTTATTAGATTTCAGGGTCGGGGTTGCCACTCGCGGTCCGAAGTACGTTGCGTAGCCACAAGATAGTGTACCACTGGCCTTAGCGTTAGAGGCGTCCGGTGATGTGCAGTACAGTTCCGCTTGTTGCTAGATCCTGGGAAGCGGTGGTGCAGAGTAGGTGGTAGGTAGTCCCGTAGCGCGGCGACACAGAGTTAGGCAGCTCACAGTGCGTTAGGGTAGGCCAACACACACGCTAGGTAGTAGCGGCAGCCGGTCTGAAGCCGGGGTAGGAACCCCAACACTTTGGGGTAAACTTCACGGTATTTATTAAAATAATGAAGAATGCCAATTATCAATTAAAGATTAATTGGATTTTACTGGAGTAATTTTTCATAGGAAAAAATGTGGGCAGAAAGTCAATGAACCTCGCCTGCTCGCTCACAGACTACTTAGAGATACTTGTGCTCGCTCGCTCACGGTCAATACAAAGTAAAAAAAGGGTGCAGGGTGTCATACTTATTGGTATCTATATAGCGGTATCTCAAAGCTATACGGTTATCAAACTTTACCTCTTTATAACATTAGTATAGACAGGGCAGTAGAAGATTATTAAGTAGATAATATATAAACAATAGGGCAGTAGACGATTATTAAGTAGATCTAGACACGCGGCAGCGTGTCAAGCCAAGTTTAAGCAAAAAAAGAACTGGCGACGCAGCAGCTGTGTGTAATATTACACGAACCATTTGGAGCCACTTTTGTCATCTTAATAACTCAAAATCTATTTAACATAAACTCATTAAATTTGGTTCATGTATTAATTAAAATGCTCGAATGAATGAATATTAAAACAGATATAGTATATGTGAAAACCAGCCAAGTCTTGAGCTACAATTATTCTATTTATGTAAATAATTCGACTTTTCAAATTTAAGAAGTTATATTTTAAAATAGCAAATATTGTTGTAGCAGAAAAAGCAAAACATTGTGTGTTTTTAGAATGTTTTATGTTTTTGTAAATAAATTTCAGGATACAGAACTGGACTCCCTTTTTCACATTTATATTTTTGATGGGTAATATGTAAACAGCAAGTGCTAGACATTTTTTTTTGGGTTTGGTAATCGTCCAATGACTTCACCCGGTCTGGGTGAAGCGGAAGGCTGGTGAGACTGTTACTGACTAAAACTCACCCGTTTTCTTCAGTTATCTGAGCCAGGGCCGCGGTAACTCTAATTGAAATTTATTCGCGACCCAGCATGTAGCCTATGACGGTTTTATGGAAGACTTTTTTAAGGTTCCGTACCCAAAGGGTAAAAACGGGACCCTATTACTAAGACTTCGCGATCCGTCTTTCTGTCTGTCTGTCCGTCTGTCACCAGGCTGTATCTCATGAACCGCGATAGTTAGACAGTTGTAATTTTCACAGATGATGTATTTTTGTTGTTGCTATAACAACAAATACTAAAAACAATATAAAATAAATAATTAAGGGGGCTCCCATACAACAAACGTGATATTTTTGCCGTATTTTGCTCGATATTAATAACGGCAACAGGTAGACGCTTGAAATATTCACAGAATGTTTAGTTGTATATTCTCTTCAAAAAATAATAATTATTAAATAAAAATAAAATAAATTAACGGGGGCTCCCATACAACAAACGTGATTTATTGCAGTGTTTTGCGAAATTGGTACGGAACCCTTCGTGTGCGAGTACGACTCGCACTTGGCAGGTTATTTAGTCTAGTTGCAACTAGTGCATTTAAATCCATCTGTCAGTCCGTACCAGTACAGATAGATGTCGTGTTTTTAATGCAGAATCCCAATCAACGGCGATACAGAGGTTAAATAGCAGGGACCTGACTACCGCAATCGAAAGTCACTTTGATCTCCAGTTTCTAAATTGTAAATTTACAAACTTTAATATCTAGCGTGAGAACTTGTCCATGTTTTGCAGTTTTTTTTAATTCAATTTCTTAATTTAATAACTCCGGGATTTGTTTATTTAGTTTGAACCTTCTCACTTCAACGTATCGTAGAACCCTATCGGCCGTCGAAAGCGCTTTCGAGTGCTAACGGGCGCTTTTTCCACTTTACCTGCGTTATTTAGCGCGTCCACCCGGAAAACAGATATAAATGAGACACTCTGCGAAATGTTCTAGCTCAGGGTTCGCCGGTTACTACTTTCAGCTGTATTCTAACTGAGAGAAGGCGTTAATATTACGAGTCAGGTATTAATTTTGTGGTTGCTTAGGAGTTAAATTCTTAAAAAGAGATGTCATTACATCAGGCTTGTTTTTCAAAAGGGTTAGGAATGGATTTGACTATCGTGGTGGCCCCATGGCTAAAGACATCGCCTCTCCTGCTTGATGTCGTGTATTCAAAACCAGGCAAGTTCCAATGTGATTGTTTTAATTAATATTTACTTTCATCATTTAACTTGGACATCGCTGAGAATGGCAAAGGAAAATATCTTGAGGAAACCTAGATTAAAGTAAGCATAAGTTTGTGCTCCATTTGTGTTATTGCTGCAAGGTGTTCCAGTGCGAGGATAAACGAGTAAATACATAAATAATAGTGCATCCACGAACCGCATTTCGTTTGGTTAACCTAACGCTTGTTTTCCCAAAGAGGAAGGGTTATCCCAGTAGTATATACAGATTTTAACCAGTTATGTTTAAATCCCGTATCAAATGCCAATCTGGTCAGGTTTAATGCTACTAAAACCCAGGCGTGTCTTTTTTCCGCTAATAGGAGCCAATTTCACCCGGCTCCAACTTTCCGAGATGTGACCGTGCCAAAAACTGACCATCTTGAGCTTCTTGGCGTTACGATGACATCGACTCTCAATTTTGGCCCATACATTGAGGCAAACGTTTAGCTGACTGCTAAAAAGCTGGGGATCCTTGCAAAGGTGAGAAGATACTTCACGCCAGAACAGCTGGTCAGCTTGTATCAAGCGCAAGTTCGATCATGCATGGAGTTCTGTTCTCATCTCTGGGACGGATCTGCCAAATACCAGCTTGATGCACAAGAGTCGATCGAAAAGCGGGCCAAGAGGCTCATCGGCGATGAGGCATTGGTTAAGTCAAAGCTCCAGAACCTTGAACATCATCGCCGAGTTGCCAGCTTGTCGGTTTTTTATCGGTTACATTTCGGAGACTGTGCGATGGAATTGCATGATCTAATTCCGCCCAGCCCGTTTCACCATCGGACTATCAGACGTACGGCAATGCGCCATCGGTACATGGTGGACATCCCACCTACACGCACCAAACATTTTGAGAATACTTTTATTATGCGTACAGCTAAGGAGTGGAATTCCCTGCCGGAGTCTGTGTTTCCCGATAGCTACAATCTTGGGTCTTTAAGTCAAAAGTGAATAGGTTACTTTTAGGCAAGCGTGCACCATCGTCGACCACATCATCAAGGTGACAGGTGAGATAGTGGTCAAGCGCGAGCCTATAAAAGAAAAAAAAAAAAGACCAAGCCTATTGTCATCAACCAAGCTCAATCTGATGGCCCAGTGGAAACGTTACCGACTTTCGTGTTGTAGGTTCAAAACCAGGCAGGCGCTTTACTTTGTGTAAATTATTTCATCACCTTTGCTCTTAAAACGGTGAGGGATAACATCGTGAGGAAACCGGCATGTCCTAGAACTAAAAATTTAAAGACATGTGACATTCACCAACCCGCACTGGGCCCGCATGGAGGATTAAGGTCCATTACCTCTCTCACAGAGAGGATGCCTGTGTCCCAGCAGTGGGAACATTATGAGGTTGATGAGATGAGAGGATTAGCTCAATCTAGCCTTTTCTCTTTGGCATTAGTGCTTGCGATCACTAAGACCAACGTAACATGAATATTAACAGTATATAAATCAAAAAGAATGAAAGCTGTAATGTTATAGGTAAGTAGGTAGATATAATATTATTTAATGAGATGTTCTTCATCATGATTATCATTTCAGCCGAAAGACGTCCACTGCTAAACATAGGGCTCCCCCAAGTGTCACCACATTGACCGACACCGTGCGTCTCGCATCTAGCAGATTCCCGCATCCTTCTCCAGATCATTCGGTCCACCAAATGGGAGGCCTTCTAACACAACGTCTTTTGGTTCGCGGTCGTCATTCCAGAACATTTGGGCCACATAGACCATCCGTTCTGCGATTTATATGCCTTGCTCACTGTCACTAAAGTTTGGCAATTTTTCGGGCTGTATGTGTAGGTAATGAGATGTTACCTACCCTTAAAAAGATACAGAGGCAAATCCAATTACAACTTCAAGTACCCTTTCATAACTTGTTCAAGTTACGCTCCAACTAGTCAAGTCCAGGATAACAGAACAACTTTACTTTTTTGACAATTCTTTCTTTTCAAGCACTTTCGAATCGTCAGAAGCCACGCCAGAATGTTGATTCTACTCGCTAGAACCAACAAGTAACTGAGACTTAGAATCTGCATATAACTAAGTATTTTACTTTGGGAAGAAAGCAAGTTTGATGTTGATATAGTGTGCTACGCAATTAGTTTCAGTCAGTGGAGTTTAAAATTATAAGACTGGAAATTTAAATGTAATTTAAATTTTGCTTCTTACATTGTGCATTCTATAAAAACTGGTGGAGGAGAAGGATACTTATGGTTTTGGTTGGATGAGTAACTCGTAAGTATGTATCCTCCGACTGCACAGCATGATTATCTCCAAATCGAACTGTCATGGTGGCGTTTTGGATAAACACTTTAACACTTTGATGTACCGGTAGTCGATGGCACCGTTAGAGAGACAGCCAAAGTCTCGATCGAATCAAAGGCTTTCTCGTAGTCCGCAAACGCTAATCAGAGAGGCAAGTCTCATGTATAACCTGCCGCAGCCTATGTATGTGGTCTACGGTGCTGAAGCCTTTGAGGAATCCGACTTGTTCGGGAGGCTGGAAATCGTCAAATTTGCGCGCGAGACGGTTCGTGATGACTCTTGAAAACCGCTTGTAGACATGGCTAAAAAGTGAGATGGGTTTAAAGTTTGTCTGTAGGGCATTGTCACCTTTCTTGATGAAGAGTACCACCACACCGCTGCACCATGCCTGAGGCCTTTTCCCCTCGAGTATGACGGAATCAAACAGCTTCTAAAGGGCTTTAAATACTGGATTTCCACGCGCCTTCAGGAGTTCGGCCGTAATTCCGTCGTCACCGAGTGCATGGTTGTTATTAAGCTGTTTAAGAACCATCCTTATCTCGTACAGGCTGACTTTTGGAATGTCAGATTCGCGACTGGTTTACTGGTTGTCGTGTACAACTGCCCATAGAATTTCTAGATCGCCCTCAGAAGCTCTAGCTTGGCGGGTAAGATCCTGCCATCATCGGTTTTCAGTTTCGTGAGCTGGCTCTGCCCAGTAGTTAGATTTCTTGCCTACGATCTTTACCTTGGAACTCTTATTCCACTCAATCACCTCTTTAATACTTTCGCAATTAAATTGGCGGATATCGTTTTTCAAGGATTTTGAGATCCGTCTATTTTGTTGTACTTCATCGCATCGTCTGATAACTGCAGGATCAACGCACGCCTCTCCTTCATGAGCTTGAGAGTAGGTTCAGAGAGCTTTTTGTTTCTATCTGTCCTTGTCATAAAAGAAGAAACTCCTCATATATAATAGGCAGACATATTGCGATTTTGTTATTTTCATTATTTGATGTATTGGAACTGACGAAGAAGACCACAGAAGGCGACTGGAACTCCTTAATAAGTATGTCATGGATATAAGATATCTCAAATAGTTAAGCGACTATGATAAAGCAAGAAGTTTAGGTTTAGGAGGCGCTCGTGAATAAATAATTACAGCCGCACGGTTCGATCCTCAAAGTTAAGCCACGCTTGCCGAGGTCAGTTTGTGAATGTGTGACCATCTTTATATAGTGAGTTTCCCGTGTACCGGTTGTCATTGGAGATCTTTGACAGTCCTTACGGGTAGTGAGAAACTTGAAATCTGGCACCAGTCTGGGCAAGGGGTATCGTGTTACCCAATACTGAGTTGTGGAGGGCAGATTGCAGTGGCTTCTTGTAAAATACTGGTACTAAGCTGATGCCGGTTAAAATGGAAGCCAACCCCAAGTTAGTTGGGAAAAGGCTAGGCAGATCGATTTATCTAAAAAATATCTAGATAATGTTCTGCTGTATACAAGCAACGAGGCTCAAGACCGAATATCAAGTATAGCAAATATTGGACGAAGTGCTGAAAGATGTTTTCATTCGTGAGAACTCAATTTGAAATGAATTAAGACGTAAATGTGCGTTTTTTGTTAACGCAAATTGAAAATATGAATATTCTTCTTTAGATTGAAGGTTAAATTGAAATATAATTCTGAAAAGAATCTTTCTGGTGTAAATAAAATTAAAAAAGCATCTTGCATATGCCATGAATACTAACAACGAAATGTATTTGAGGTACCTACTTCAAATAAATAAAAGTCTTTCACGAAATTTGAACACAGCGCGGTTGATTTATTATTGAAGAAAACGCTTAAGGGTGGGTAATTTATGTATTGATGCTAGTAACTCAACTTATAGACAATAACTTCCTATATATACAGTTAAATAAAAAAAGTTCATTAAAAAAATCTAATTTTCTTTTCTTCCAAACCCATCGTGTGGGGTATCAATGCGATTTCAAAAATATATAACACTTATATGTTTAAATGTACTAATTCTAAAAAAAATAACTAAAAAGTTGTAAATAAAAAAAATTAATTAAAAAAACCCGACTGCTTAAAAAGCAAACTAAAAAGACGTAAACATGAAGAAAAACATGCTGTGCAGTCGGAGGACACATATTCGCGAGCTGGAGGACCAAAACCAGATGTATCCTCCGACTGCTTCCATAATAACGTAGCGCGAAGAAAGTCCATGAAATTTGGACCAAAACAACAATAACGAATGAGGGTGATAGCCGAATGTACATTAATTTTAGAGAGTCTGTCCAAAATATCGTTGAAATGTGTTATTTTGGCGTCAATGAATGGAGAAAAACTTTCTTCCAAAATTGGGGAACCTAGGAGGTGCAGTAAACTTCTTTCTTCAATATTGATCTCTGGAGCTATTGTATTGAATTTTTAAGGGTCGATTGTCCGTCCGTATTGTCACAGATGATAATTTCGCATGTGGAGTGGTTGAGTTCAAGGCCAATGGACTGGCATTGCTGCTTTAGGAATTCAAAATCTTTCAAAACTGTATCTACGTCACCTCATCTAGATACCAGACGTTGAATTTTGTATTTAACTGTTTGATGATAGGATGAATAGCCAAACTGAAAATGACTGGCTGGAGAGGGTTACCTTGTGCCCATCCTACTGCAGATTCCAAAAGACTTTCTTTACATAACAATTTAGAAGGGTGCCTGACTGCCTGTAGCACTGCCAAATAAAACCGAAAATTTCAGGTAGTTCCTTTTTTACCTCCGCCAACAAAATGTCCCTGTTAACAGAATTAAAGGCGTTCTTAACGTCAACCTTGACCTCACCCTTGTCAGAATTTAATGGAATAAAAAATAATTTAATTTTGTATTGATTGGTTTTAGATGATTAATTTCGTGATTTGTTCTCGTTTTAACAATACTGTAAGAGATTTATAATTTTCCCTTTATATGATGTTTACAATCAATAAATCAGCTTTCGATAGCCGGTACTAACAAACCTTTCAAACCTTAACTGTTATACAGTTTCCTAGAGAGGGCAATGGTGGCCCAGTGGTTACAGCTACGACTTACGAGTTGCACATACACAAACAACCAGACCGTAACAACTATCTCTGGGCCATACAAATATTTGTTCCGTGCGGGAATCAAACCCTCGGCACGCAGCTCAGTAGCCGATCACTCAGCCGCTGCACCAAGCGTGTTGTCCAATTTTAAATCAATCATAACAATTAAACTGAAACCAGTATTCTTTGTTTCCTTGAAGTCATTTTTCAAACCGCAAGAGTGTTCTACCGTTTTTTTTTTTTTTAAATCCCTAGTACTTATCAAATTTGAAGGATACTCACCACAAAGGCCCTTAATCACCTCTCATGAGACCACACTTTTAGTGTCAGCTACAACTGCGAAGCTGCCTCAGCCATTGCTCGAATGCAAATGACGTTTGTGGTTCATATAGAATCAGAATCCAATTTCCGTCGACATTCTAACGACGACCATACTGCGGTTGACCAAATATCAGCGATTCATCTGATGGACGTTAAGGGTTAACAATAGGGGTGACGGGCAATGCTTCGTGTGATTTTCGACCGTTGTTGGATAAGTGATTTAAATAGGCAGAGCGAAAACTCAAAATACAATACGCTCTGTTAACACTGTAGGTACAATTCATACCTGTACATGGTATAATCCATGTAACTTCCTAATCCTAACTATATAATATTGTAAATGCGAAAATAACTCGCTGTCTGTCTGACACCTTTTCACTGGTCTTGTCACTTGCTTGAAATTTGGTATGGCTATAGTTTGAGACTCTATGAAGGACATAGGGTACTTTTTATTCGCATAGTAGGTTCCCATGGGATGATAAAATACTTATTACGCAGGCGATGCCGTAATACATATTATATGCAACTATGGCGGAATGAAAAGGTAGTGTTCTTTCAATCTTCTTATGAAAACTGCGTGAGTTTGGCAGTCCCTAATGTCAGGCGGGAGCAGGTAAAATGCGCCGTCTCAAAAATTTATCCTATTACTATTATTACAACGATTATGCCACCTACCTGGGTACCTCAACAGTTGTAGCTATAGAAAAACGTTCTTAATATACTTTCCTTAACTTTTTGAGTAATTGCTAACTGAATTGAGGAAACCGGCAAAATACCTGAGAACAATAAAAATCTAACCAATGTAACATCTATCAACCTACATAGGGCCCGCGTGGTAGATTAAGGTTCTGTCCACCCAAAAGTGAAGAGGTCTTTGCGTCAGCAGTAGGAACAATGTAGACTGATTTCGCTACCACCAATATTTTGAGTAGGTTTCAAAAAATGCACAGTAAGCATGAAAATCATCCTGACAATCGATGCTGTCAATGATAAGGGTTAAAAAATTCTTATGGACAGTGCTTGGAGTATCAGCAAAACCAAACATTTAAAATTCTTTTAAGAAAGTTTTTCTGAACCTAAAAAGGTACTGCCCCATCAAAAATACCTAGCTTATTATAAATGATTGTCTTCCAAACAATAACATTATTTTTTATCCAAAGAAAACTTTATATATTTAATGTACGTCGTATTTTACGTGTCGGTCATGCATGGAGCACTGCTGTCACCTCTGGGATGGATCAGCCAAATAGCAGCTTGATGCACTGGTCGCCTCAAAGCTCCAGAGCCTCGTACATCGACGCCGAGTTTCCAGCCTGTCGGTTTTATATCGGTTACATTTCGGGGAGTGTACCCTTTCCATCATCGGACTACAAGACGTACGTACACCATGCGCCATCGGTACTTGGTGGACATCCCTCCCATACGCACAAAGCGTTTTGCTAATACTTTCATTGTGCGCACAGCTAAGGAGTGGAATTCCCTTCTGGAGTCTTTGTTCCCTGATAGTTACAACCTTGGAGTTTTTAAGTCAAGAGTAAATAGGTTTCTTCTAGGTAAGCATGCTTCACCGTAGACCGCATCATCGCTTAACGTCAGGCGAGATAGTGGTCAAACGCGAGGCAACAGATTATAAAAAAAATACAATTAACCCAACCTAAGTGCTTTAACGCCAGACCCTAACGAATTAAAATAAAATAGCAAGTACACTTTCTATAAAAGACTATAAAAGAACTCTTGAATTTTCTTTGTGTATCTAAAATTGTGAACTGAGACTGAAAATTGGATTTCAAAATATTTTATTCTTTTTAGTTTTCTACTAGATGATTGCTTTTGTTCACGTGTTTGAGTTCGGTCTAGGACTTAAATAAAGGTACATAGGCTGGTGGTGGGTGAAATTAAGGTCAGTGATCAATCGTGGACCTAAACATTTGTTTATGATTTAGGGTAAAAAGGTGTCTGGCTAGAGGAGCGTGACAAAATTTGCAATTACTCCAGCGCCCCGGCCAAAGGTAGCTGCAGAACACCATGTAGTTTAAGTCAATAAGGATCTGACAGACGAGTAAAGGGTAAAGAACATTCATGTGTCCATTCTTTTTGTGTGGATTTCCACACAAAAAGGGTAATAATATTATTATGTAAATTATGTATAGAAAACCAGGAATGTTGGAATTACAATCAACATCATTTCACAAGTTGGTAAAAAAAAAAAATCAAAATCTTCAACAAAAATTAGAATCAATTCATATTTCCTTCATCCAACAAGAATTTGGAACCCCATGATAATGATCTTTCATACTTTCATACATTGAAAATAATTGCTACGCCAAATACGGGAATCCAACATATTGGACTTAGAATGACATCCGTGTATTGCCATCCAAACGAAACCAATTTTCATCTCAATCGACTGGGAGTAACTGTTTTAAAATTCAATTGCAAGTTTTATTTTTATCATTTTTAAGATTTGACCCATAATTAACCAACTAAGGCAAATTACGTCAAAACTTGTAAAAATATTGCAGCCCAAACAAAGACACACGTTAATATTATTAGATTCATGAAAAAATATAAAGACTGTAACGTTACGTTTACCTCAGAAGAGCTAAACGTAAGCCACGTTATTAAAAATAAAAATTATTAAAAAATTAAAAACCATGAAGAAAAGGCAAAGGCAGCAGGACGGGCAGCACGACGTGGAATGCTCGAGGTAGGCAGGTGAGCAGGCACCACGCCAGACAAGCAGACAATCGGGCAGGTAACCAGATAAGCTGGTATTCAAGTAGGCAGGAAGGCAGGCAGCAAGGTGTGAATCGGGCAGGTAGCCAGATAAGCAGGTATTCGAGTAGGCAGGTAGGCAGGCAGCACGGTGTGTAACTGAGCTAAGCTGTGACGTCTCAGGCAGACGGACAAGTAGGCGGCGTCGGAATCATAAATGTTACACCGTTTTAAAAAATAATAATTCAATATTTATTGAGAATCACACAGAACGTTTTAAAAACATGCTTGATACACTAACTTTTCAGGTTAAAGTTTATGTATTAACATTCACTTTGTTTTTAAAATAAAACCACTCAAGCGACAAAAATGTAGGCTTCCCAAGCCAAAGCCAAAACCAAACTAAAAAAACTGACACCCGTTTTTCCTAGTTCTGTATCTTATCTTCTGAAATTGAAATCTCAATTATAAGAAATCATGACCAGAAAGAATAAAAAAACAGTTTTCGGAGGGGGCAGTCTGACCCTGCCCTTATTTGGAGATTATAATGTACAACGAGTTTTGTAGAAGAAAAGTGTCCACGATATGTTATGTCTAGGCTTAAGAAAATAAATTTGACAGACAGATATCAGATCAGATGAAAATGTCAGAGTATAAAATATTCTAAGATTTTACAAATTAGCGGTAAAAATAAGATGTGGATGTTAAAACAATCAGAGATAACTAAAAGCATGCTTTTCAGGTGCGAACAGTATCAAAGAATACATAAAAGTGAGTCACATGAGTTGACACAATTTCAAAAGTTAGAATGGTGTGGTTTGTATAGTATTATATAACGTAAGTAGACTAAAAGATGTGGATATGTACTGCAGAATATCACAAGGTGGCGATGGACGTAGCAAACTTGCGGTTGCACAGACTGAAAAAAACGACTCTCACCCTTTAGGTTACCAACTTTATAATAAAAAATCTTAATAATGCGACGACAGTTCAGTTTATTTGCTCCTTCGTAATGAGAATTTAGCTGCAAAGGAACAGGAGGCCAGCGGCCATTCTTCACGGTTAATGACAAAATATTGCCACGGCTTATTTTGTTGGTCTAGTGAGGGCACGCGGTGCTGTCTGGAAAATGGACAAATTTTTTTTTGGGAGGTACTTTATTTATTAGACAAAATTGATTAGGCGGCTGCTATTTTGCTTGTATTTTATATGATTTTTTAAAAGAAGGAGTTGTAAACACATTTTTTTTATTTTGGCGGTTTGGTTAAAAGTCTGTTCTATACCTACTTGCCAAACACCGGGAGACATGGAAAGAAAATAGTTAGGACTTTGCCCTGCAGTGGGACAATTCAGGCTGAAAATAAATTATAATAACGAATATTGTGGTTCTCCTTCTTCTTTTCGAATCGATGAAAAACTCTTTAGACATTAAAATTAAATCCCTCCCACAGACACTTCATGTAAACTATCTTTTTTACATTGCACTAGCTACTGCCAGCGGTTTCGCCCGTATGAAAAGTGTTTTGTCGTCCCGAGGTAACATTATGCCGGGATAAAGAGCCGATATAGCCTATGTGCTATTCCAGACTATAATGTATCGCGGTGCCAAATTTCATCTAGATCCGTTCAGCCGTTCTGGCGTGATTGAGTAACAAACATACATCTGAACTTTCACATTTATAATATTATTAGTAAGATTGTAGACTTAAATTATCTATGATATTAATTTGTTCAGGGCGACTATTAATACTTATTTAAGAAGTTTGTTTTAAGCGCTTACCTATTTAACTTGCGATATAAAATCTTAACAAAAATTTCAAAAAAACTACTAAACACACACACACACATATACATATGCCTGCACCACTCAAACCTATTCCTTGCTTACATCAATTTTAAAAAGTATTGAGTACTTTTGTTAAACTAAGTTACTTAACAAAACTCTTACAAAGTGCAGCAAATTGTGAATGAACTGTAAGAGGAAAGCACCTGTGTCTGTAACACAGTTTATACTAGCACAGACACAGACATGTACTCTGTCTCAAATAATGCATAGTGTTCTACTTCACACAATGGCGTTTTTACGTTTGTTTGTGATGGACAAATTGTATTTAGCTTTTTTGATAACAGTAGTATATCAGTCAAACAAACACACAGTCAAAGTCAAAACCACACATGCACCGCGATCACGCCCCCGTCACGTACATAATGCGGCCCCGAGAGTGTACGCAGAATAAATTGCACGGAATAAAGTCCACGATATCCAACACGTACTGATTACCATACGTAAATATTGTTATCGCAATGAATGAGATGTGTTATGACTTGGACTGACTTAGAGAAACGATTCTGAGCTTTGAAAAACTTTGAACTTGTGAAGTCATTGCTCTAAAATATTTTTTTTGTTAACAGTTACCAAAGTTTTGGCCTCACCAACAGGTTTAAAGTCACCAAAAGGGCAATGGAGAAGCAATTCTCGACGTTTCCTTGCCTGTTTACACCAGAAATTAGGATATCCGCAAGAGAACCAAAGTTACCGTCATAGCCCAAAGAATTGCGAAACTTAAGTGGCAGTGAGCAGGGATATTGCTCGCAGAACGGATAGTCGATGAGCCGAAAAGTAGGCGACCGCAAATCGGAAAACGTTGCATTCGAAGGACTTCGACTAAATGGACCGATGTCCTGGTTATGGTTGCGGGAATCCACTGGATGCGAGACGCTCGGGATTAGTCAATGCGGTGACACTAAAGGAAGGCCTGGTATTGTTGGGTACGCAGATGACAGTACTGTTTCAGAGAGATACTTGTCCAGCGAAAAAAACAGCGTGGGCGCCTCCATTGAGTACAAAGCCCAAATTGCGGTCAAAAAACTGGGCTAGGATGCGTAGGATGCAGGAATAGAGTGAGCGATACTTTACCCCTGGACCGCTTTTCAAAGCGGCAAGACAAAGCGCAAGTCCGATCCTGCATGGAGTATTGCAGCGACCTTTGGGATGGCTCAGCTAAGTATCAGCTTTCCGCGCTTGACTCGGTGGAAAGGAGAGCCAGGAGGCTCATTGGCGACGTTGAACTGGTGGATGCCAAGCTTAACAGCTTGGCTCATCGCCGCAAGGATGCCTGCTTGTCGGTCTTCTACAGACTGTACTTCGGTGAGTGTGCTCAAGAACTCCACGACCTCATCCCACCAGCCCCCCTTTTACCATTGGACATCTAGACGCAGTGCAAGTTGCCATTCCACCGATTCGCAACAAGTGCATCCAAACATCCTTGATAATGCGCACAGCGAATGAGTGGAACTCACTACCTGCGTCTGTGTTTCCGAACGCATTCAACCCGAATCTCTTCAAAGTTAGAGTGAACAGGCTTCTTCTCGGTAAGCTCACTCCATCGTCGACCCTGGCTCGGTCACTTCTGACGTAGATTAGAGTAAAGAGCAAACCCATCTCAAATAAAAAAATAAGGCCTTTATTCAGCAGTGGACGTCTTTTGGCTGAAGTGATGACAATATTTTGATTGCTGGTTACAAATTTCTTTGATCTTGCGAACTATGCCTTTCTTGCCTATAGAGTTCAGCTATTTGCGTTGACATCAGCTTAACAATTTAGTTAAAATTTATTTAACTGTTTGATGTTTTTAACCGACTTCAAAAAGGCGGAGGAGATTTTTTATGTGTGTAGAAGAAGAAGAAGTTAGAAGAAGAAGTTTATACTAGGTGAACCGATTATGTTTTATTTTTTATGTGTTTCATGTCGTCGTATATAAATTTCATCTGATGAAGAATTTCGGAGATATACAACAAAACTTTTCAATGAATGACAGCTTATCATTCGGGATATCTGCAATCGCATGTCTGTTTATTGTTTACATCATTTTATAACAAAACAACACATTGGTACGCAGGTGTGACCAGTCACCCTGGTATACTCTCATTCCATCGGTTTTGGTCAAGTTTCATGTTATTGGGATATTCATTCTGGCTTCACTTTGGGCATTTTTGGTAGGTACCTAACTATACCCGCCTAGGAGGCCGCCGGGGAGGCCTATGTCCAGCAGTGGACGTCATTTGGCTGAAATGATGATGATGATGACCTAACTATAGATCTGGTCCATTATGTACCACAACTCATAATGTATATTTTGTAGTTTTTATTTATAATCAACCTGTTTATATTATATATATAAAGTCAAAGTCAAATATATTTATTTTAACCAGGCCAATAAGCGGCACTTTTGAACGTCAAACATTATTAAATCTAAATTAAAAATGTACAAGTAATAAAAATTGATTCTGCCGTGCATTCGGAAAAGTAGCTTGTTATGGAGAAGAACGCACAAGAAACTACATACTTACTCTTTTTAAAAAAATAGGTATTTTACAATGTTTACTTATGTACATACATTAATAAATTCATATATGTAGGACGATGCACCCAAAAATAGCACTACACACTATACTACGTACAGGTATAAAGTAATAAAACCACTAACAGGTAAATACATTAATTTGATAAATAGGAACATGGTTCTCACATACTTACAAATGTTGCAAACATAGGTAAAATACCTAATTCAACAACAACGGAACAGTGTGTGAGTCAAATTCTGGATAAATATAAAAAATAACATAAGAATACAATAACTATGAATACGAATATAAATTAGCAAAATTAATTTTGTCCACACCAAAGATTGCCTTATGGAGCGGAATTAAAATGTTGCCAAGCATTCTTATCTTGAATATAATCATCCAATTCGTAATATGCTTGTTTAGAAAGTGCGCTTTTAACTAAAGTTTTAAATTTACTTTCATTTAGTTTTAATATATCAGAAGGTATGAGTAAGGTATGTTATAGAATTTAACACAGTACCCCATGAAATATGAGTGTACTTTTGCTAGTCTATAAGATGGTTGATCTAACTTATCTTTATTTTTCGTATTACAATTGTGTCTATCACTGACCTTACTAAAGAGATATTTTCATAAATGAATTGGCAAGAAACTGTCATAATATTAATATTTTTAAATAGCTCCCTAAGATATTCTCGGTGACTTTAATTATATATAGCTCTGATAGCTCTCTTTTGCAATAAAAATATGGATTCAATGTCAGCCGCTCGGCCCCACAGTAAAATACCGTATGACATAATGCTGTGAAAGTAACTAAAAAAGACCAAACGCGCGGCTCCACACCCGTTAACTGTCTTATCTTTCTACCAGCATAAGCGGCCGAGCTCAGCCGACCCGCAAGAGATGTTATGTGAGAACTCCAGTGCAATTTGTCGTCGAGAGTGATTCCTAGGAACACTGTTTTTTGTTTTACAAAGTCCAGCTTTTCGCCATTCAATATGATGTCGCATTCGCTACTTCTAACATTCGGCAATGTGAATCTAATACGTTTGGTTTTTTTTCATTTATTACCATATTGTTTGCCGTGAAACAATTTTGAACCTGATGAATCGAGTTATTCACATCATCAAGATTTTGTGACCGCCGATCTATTTTAAATATCAAAGATTTTTTATTTTTATATTAAACATTTTCGGTTGATTTTGTAGTAAATGGGGTAAATCGTTAATATAAACTAAAAAGAGGAATTGACCCAATATCAAGCCTTGAGGAACAACCATTGTCATTTCAGACCCTAGTGAGATTACGCCGTTTACCTGAACTTTAACTTGTCTGGCTTTTAAATATGATCTAAGTAACCCAAGGGCTGTATGTTTAATTCCATAGTGCTCGAGCTTCAACAATAGTGTCTCATGGTTAACGCAATCGAACGCCTTCGAGAGGTCGCAAAAGATTCCAATGGCGTCTTGTGCTTCCTCCCAGGCGTTAAAGATGTTCTTTATTAGGGTGACACCGGCGTCAGTTGTGCAACGCCCTTTGGTAAAACCGTACTGATTATCATTAAAGATAGAATGTTTGTTAAAATGACGCAACAATTGGTTGAGCATTAACTTTTTGAAGACCTTACTGAGAACCGGCAGTATTGACACTGGGCTATAATTATTGGCATCTTTGCTATCCCCGGATTTTAACAATGGAACTACTTTACTGTGTTTCATGAGGTCTGGAATAACTCCTTGATCGACACTAGTATTAAATATGAAAGCTAAATAGGGCGCAACAGTTCAATGATTGATTTACATACTTTTACAGATAGTCCCCAAAGATCTTCTGTTGATTTAATTTTAAGATCTTTAAAAGCTTTTAAAATAGCCTGGGGATTTGTATGTTGAAACTTGAACTCCGATGGGCACGCATTTACGTTCTTTCTTAGTAAGGCAGCAGAGAGTGTGGGTGAGGCTGCTGTAGTTATAAGAGGAATATTAATAAAAAGTTTTCAAATTCCTGAGCTACCTCTATATCTGAGGATATGGATAATCGCTAAATTAAATTCAGTATTACGCTGTTTTCCCTTACTTGTTTCATTATTTATTATTTTCCAGGTAGTTTTTATTTTAACATCTGCTGATTTTATTTTATTGCTAATATTCAGCGCTTTAGCTATTTTGCACGCAATTTTAAAAGTTTTTGAATATATCGCTTTGCTGCTTTAGGCCATAAAGTTCATATAACTTTTCCCTGCTTTTACGAATGCCTGGAGTCGCCCAATCGCTAAATACGAACTTGGTGTAAATACTTTTCGCTTTCAGTGGAAAAGTGTCATTAAATTGCATGTACGAGTACTTTAAAAAACTCGGCATAGAACTCATTTGGGTCATCTATATTAAAAAGTTTTGAACACATAATTTACTAGTCAAGGTTTTATTAAATTTTTCTAAATTTTTACTTGTAATTGGTCTAAATTTTATTTGCATTTTTTGTAAAGGTATGTAAGGTGCTAAACGTTATTGTTTGACCACTGTGATCAGATGTTAATTTATTTACAATTTCTTTATTTAGGTTATCACAATTACAAAAAAAAAATATCTATGCAAGTCGCAGAAGAAGCTGTCACTCTAGTTGACTCCATAAAAACATTTGCCTGATTAAATGATTTAAAAAGACCCAATAACCTGATACTGTTAGAGTTATTTTCTAATAAGTTAATGTTAAAATCGCCACATATGACGATTGATTTACTACTAGTACTAACTTCTTTTAACACATCTTCCATTATAGAGTCAAACACAGATAGATCTGGTAACTTGGAGGTCTGTAGACACATACTACAACATGCTTATAAATTTGTACATTTTTATAGATTCTATTTTGAAATATTATTAATAGATTTAAAATCTGTTCCAACATTTTTTTTTTGGGCTAATTTTATGATCAAACTTACTGTTTTGCTGAAAATCGCGGATGACCCGTTTTTGTGACCGAGTCATTTTTTTCCCAGGTATCGGATCGATGAGGTCTTTTTAGATTTCATTTATAATGGTGGTTTGATCAATGCTACCAACTTTCAGCTGGGTGCGAATTTTTGTATCTTCACTCCTAGTCTTTGGTCTAATTTGACCGAACTGATAACATTTCGTACCTCACGTAAATATTGTAATCGCAACTAATGAGATGTGTCAGGCCTGACTTAGACGAATGATTCAGATCTTTAAGAAGACTACGTGGATGTGAGGCGGTGTAACGAAACTGTTGTGATTTTCTATTAAAGGCTCACCGTATATCTTATGTAAAGTGAACATGAAGTGAGCTGTCAATCTATCCAATCAAGATGGAATGTCAGTTCAGTTCAAGCTCACTCCACCTACGTTTTCACGGTGAGATATCTACAGAATAGACTGGGTGACGTTTGAATACTCTGTGGTATGTTTTTGATTTGTGTTGATAAATCAACTATAGAGAGTAAGCACAGTCTATAGGGATATAACTATTATGTTTCCTTTCTAAACAAAATGTACTCGTAGATGAATCGTTTTTTTATTTATTTATGATATGCAACGATGAAGGAAAACACTATTCACTCTTGACTTAAATTCCCCCAGGATCACAATAAAATTAGCAATCATAAATACTGTTTACCTATATATATATAGTATAGGTATTGTTATTGTCTACCTACATTAAACTGCCATAACTAATTAAAATATTTTACAACAAAACAACATCAGACTTTTTAATTCTCTTTACACTCATCGTTACGGGTAAAATTGACAGCCGAAAAAAAACCTAAAACGGAACGCGATTAAAAACAATTAATGATTTCGAACAAAAAAAAAGGGAAAGTTAAAAGTTCTCAATTAATTCTGTCAGACATTTCAGCTGAACAATTAACTTCGTTTAATTATTTCACAAAAATTTTAAGAAAAGGAAGTAAATGCATCAACTGCTTCCTGATCTTGCCAAACTTTTGAAGTTCATTGATGAGGGATAACAAGGCTTTTGAATTTACGAGCAAAAATTATAAAGGATTAGTGCGTAGTTGTGTATACATACACGTAGAGAGCGGGTTGCCGTGCCGGCGGCGATCTGCCAGCGGCAGCGCTTGTCGGTGCTGGTCCGCTCAGGTAGTCGGCTGAGTTACGAGTAGTCTTTATGCCACCAGCTTTACATGCTTGCCATGCCTTGGCAAACGTCTTCAAGCCCCAAATATCCACAAAAAAAAAAATTCAGTAATAGAAAGCTACGTTATTCTTGAGTAACATAGGCTATTTTTAATCCCGAAAACGGGTCCTGTGGGGTGGCCTACGGGAGCGAAGCCGCGGGGAACAGCTAGTTTGAAATATAAGCAAAGTATAACAAAGACGTTTTTTTTACTGAACAAGACAAATGACAAAAGCAAAAACCTTGTTAACCTAAATAACAAGTAAAAATTAATAATTTCCAAAACCCCGGCAATTTTTTATATTTAATACTTTTTAAACTACATAATTTATCTAGTCGCGTGTCTACCGCTTCGATCAACAATCTATCGAACACGTAATTATGACACAATATCTTGCGAAAATACCCCGTTTAAAAACAGAAAACAGCACATAACTTTTGAATGGCTAAACCGATTTTCACCAAACATAGCTAAGAACACTCTCGATAAAGTCACTTTTCAAACAAAATCGGTTCATCCGTTTAAGCGCTATGATGAAGCGCACAGACAGAAACACAGATACACATATACACAGATACACAGATACACAGCAACACACGTCAAATTTATAACATCCCTCTTTTTCCGTCGGGGGTTAAAAATAATAAATAGGTACAGTTTAAGAACAGAACGATAAGGATCCTGATTTTTTTTCAAATGCTTTAAAAAATAAATTTTATCATCAATATTTCTTTTTTGTCACCATTAATACTGTGTGGCGAACCAGCGCCGACAATCTGCAAAAATCGCCGACAAGTTCCGACCTGCTCCGATCAGCGCTGGTAGGCCGTCATTTATTGCTAAATCACACTAATATTATAAAGGCGAAAGTTTGTGAATATTTGTTACTTCTTCACGCCAGAACGGCTGAATGGATCTAGATGAAATTTGGCACAGAGATAGATTATTTTCCGAAATAGCTCAATTATAATATGCTTGTTTATAAAGTGTGCTATTAACAAAAGTTTTAAACTTTCTTTCTTTAGTTTTAATATATCAGAAGGTATTTTGCTATATAATTTAACACAGTATCCCATGAAAGATGTGTTTACTTTATTTAGCTAATCTATAAGATGGTTAATCTAACTTTTCTTTATTTTTGGTATTACAATTGTGTCAATCACTAACTTGACTAAAGTTATGTATATTTTTCCTTTCATACATAATATTAATTTAATTAGAAACGGTCATAATATTAATCTTTTAAAAAAGTTCCCTTAGAGATCTAGGTAGCTAGGATCTGCTTAGAGCTTTATATATACCTACATCTTTCCCTATATTTTTTTTTGTTAACATGTGTCGGTTTTATACTCCAATTTACCGAATAATTTCAAGTTGGTTTCCAATTTACTTACTTCTAAAAATCATTTTTATTACCACTGAAGTTACCTCTGACTTCACAGCAAAACACTGTTCCAAACTTACTTACAAAAGCTTCAAGTTTCCCCCTTACACCTTGTGAGAAATCAAGCGTAAAAACGTATATCACTGCCGAACCCATAAAGGTAATGGCGTAACTATACATTGTGCGACCCCAATTCCCGAAAAAACGGGAGTTAAAAGCTTCCAATTAATTTTATCAGACCGCATTTTTCTAATCAAACGTCTCGTGTACGAAAATTAAGTCCGTGTCCAATTTGATAGCCCTAGAGGGTTGTTTTGTAAATTTACCTACAAAAGTAGACCGTAATCCGATTTAGGTAGCGAATTAATTTGTATGGAGTATGTAAAGCTGTATTAAACCTATGTCTGGCTCGGTTAGCTGTTGAAGTGTTTATGTATTGTTGTATGATAACTGACAAGTTAAGTGACTTCTTTAAGCTAGATGACGTGTTACGTCTGGGTAATAAGCTTGGTTAAATTATTATAGTAGTACTGAGTAGCTATTAATTGTTTTATTACTTTTGAAGTATCATATCATTAAAAGGGTATTCACTAGTGTTATGAATCTATTGTATCCACAAAGTTGAACGTTTTAATTCTTTGACATAGGTATGTAAAGATAGGGGCTAGTAGCTAAATAATAGGTAACAGCGGCATGACGGGTCGATCTTCTTGTGTTAAGCAATGTCGACCGAGGTCGGTTCTTATATGACTGATTACCCAATAAACCAAGATTTCACAAAAAGAAGATAAGCTCTTGATATGTTAATGGAGATCTCTGATTGTGGGTATTGGTGGTTACTATGTTACCCGGGTACTGGGTTGTGGAGGTGAGTTTGCTTTTCGCTCCATTAAAAATGCTGGTATTTAGCTAATTCAGTTTTAACTGCATGCAGACCCCAATATACGTAGTTGGAAAAGGCGAGGCAGATGCAAGGAATTAACAAATAAAATAATCAGTAATGGATTTGATCTAAATCGTTACCCGCCTGCTCTTCTTCTATGAAACGCTTCCAATTCCCCCGCATCCATTTCTATACCCACACAAATTCGGATAATCTTCAATAACAACAGCGGTAAAATCTCCAATAAAAGATCATTCGAAACACCAAATATTAACAGTACCGTTCAAATAAAAGTCAAATTAAAAGGGGAGAAAACATATTCGTTTCATTGCGAACGAAATCAGTCAAAACGGTGGCCAACATTTTTTCCGAAACCCGCGGCATTTTTTTTATCTCATACTTTTTAAACTACATATTTATCTAGTAATAGACACGCTTCGATCAGCAATCTATCGAATACGTAATTATGACACGATATCTTGCGAAAATACCCCGTTTTAAAACAGAAAACAGCCCATAACTTTTGAATGGCTAAACCGATTTTCACGAAACATAACTAGGAACACTCTTGACAATGTCATCTTTCAAACAAAAAATCTAAATCAAAATCGGTTCATCTGTTTAGGCGCTATGGTGCCACAGACAGACACACAGATACACAGATTCACAGCAACACACGTCAAACTTATAACACCCCTCTTTTTCCGTCGGGGGTTAAAAATAATAAATAGGTACAGATTTAATCAAACTCGTTACCGTCCTGCTCTTCTTCCAAGAAACGCTTCCAATTCCCCCGCATCCATTTCTATACCCACACAAATCCGGATAATCTTCAATAACAACAGCGGTAAAATCTCCAATAAAAGATCATTCGAAACACCAAATATTAACAGAACCATTCAAATAAAAGTCAAATTAAAAGGGGAGCAAACATATTCGTTTCATTGCGAACGAAATCAGTCAAAACGGTGGCCAACATTTTGTAAACCCTCCCGTCCTTTGGGATTTGAATCGGTTTCTATGTTCCGATATATACATTTATCAGTTGGTTTACGACTTAGGAAAATATCGCGGAATGGTGTTTCTGCTCTGGGGAGTACTTCAGGGTATGTAAGTCATGATACTAAGTGATGTAGGCGTTTTTACGAAAGGTTTTCGGTTGAGATTGCGCGTTTATTTTAAGTCTTTAGTGTATAGTATAGTAGGAGTTATCAGAACGGTATGAAAACGGTGTTACATAACATCACGCTTGTGTTTCCTGAAGGGTCAGGCAGATGTGCACAGAAACATAAATAAATAAAATATAAAAACTAAAAAACACGCTTATATAGAAAACCATAATAAAAAGCGGAAAATAATCTTCAATAAATTTAAACTAAGCATAGTGTGATTAACAAAAATAAAAATTGTTATAAAAAAGCGTGGGATGCTTTTTAAGATATTTTCAACATGACTCTACTTTTACCAATATCTCTCAATAAAATATTATAACAATTGGCATCAAGCACCTCACTTTATTTACACTATAATAAATATTTTTTGTTAATCACAATATTCTTAATTTAATTATTTTTAAATTATTTTCTACGTTTTTGTTTGGTTTTTTATTAAAGCGTGTTTTTTAGTTTATTTAAACTATTTTTTTTTTACTTTTTTTCAATCGCTAATCCAGAAGATCCTGGCAAGGATAATGGGACAAACTATTTAAATTATTGCATTGTTTTTGGTCCTTGTTAAGTGTGCAAAGTTTCAAATTAATGCCACGGAAGGGGGTGATAATCACGTTCAAAGATTCCGTTACATAGATACATACATACTAAGCTAATAAAAGCGTGTTAAAATGGTAAATATAATAGTACACCCACATTTCACCAGTTATGTTTAAGTCCCATATAATAGAGGGCCAGTCATCAAACAAGCACAAATTCAGACTCAGTGCTTGCTTCAGAGTAATTCCAGATGGTAAACACAATAACACTTTATGCGACCCGGAAATCAAACCAAAGAGATCATGTTCCAAAATGGTATTAAAGGTGTGTCTTACTGACTTAATACTCGCTCGTATCAGGCGTATATTCCCTGAAGGGTTAGTTTGGATCCTGATTAACCTATCCATAGAAGATACCTACATTGCGCCAGTGATGTTTGAAAGCTCTATGTTTTAGAACTAGGAGAGGGCCTTAATGCCATCTACCGGGAACAAATCTAGAGTCCAATGTAAGAAATTATTATTTTCGATCTTTTAAAACCTACCTAATGGTACCTAATGTTACCGAAAAAAAAGTGCTTTACTTTGCAATAAAGTAAAAGTTGGGCGACAACACCAGAGGCCCTAGACAAGTGACATATCATCGAAAGCGTGGCGATAGCGATTGTCAAAAAGGCAAAATTGTACGGAATTGACAAGCGATATTGAAAAATCAGGTGATCAATCCCTTACATTATGACATTTCGGCTATCGCCTTCGCTGACATCGAATGCCACTTGTTTAAAACCTCTGGTACTCCGCATGATTTGTTCCGGTCGGATCCCCTCGATCTGATCCCCTGCCATTCTGTATTTAAACAATGAGAAATCCCTGAGGCCCGTATTCTACAACAAACTATTTCTTACCAACTAAAACTGAAACACAAATCATTTAAGCCATTTACTCGCATTTTAGAATTTTCAAGGAGGGAGTTGTAAAGATGAAGCTGTTCACACTTTCTAAAGCGTAGATCTCTGTGGAGAATACACTCTGTTAAATCAATAAATAATTACCTACAAAAAATGTCACTGTACTCGACTTTTAAATAACACACTGATAATAATATTATGCACAAGCGCTGTCTGAAAAAGGAGCTATTATTAGGAAAAGTGTCCAGAATACTAGTAAACCACGTTTCGATTCTTTGACCGAAAATGAGACTAGCGCCCTGGTCACGTGAAGCAATTCTTGACTTGGTTACTTCATTCATGTTGAAATTATACTCTATGAAATCTGATTCCAATTCAACCTCATTTTATTGCGGATGCACACTAGAGCAACGTTCAATAAAACGGCCTATGACTGAAATCTAGATCGACGCAGAAAATAATCGTGTTAAGGACACTCCACACACCCAGAATCAAAACGCCGTCACTCACACGACACAATCGCCTCAAACATTTTGGTCCCCACCGTTAATTCGAGGCTTTTGTCTGCCAAACAAAGGGGTTGACAATTAAACCATACTGAGGTGTGATAATGAGACGTTTCCCGTTTATGCTGTACTTACATTAATATATTATTGGTATGTAGCATAATTATACTCGTGGTAAGTGCGTAATGAGTGTGAGAGTGCCTATGGTGAGTCCATTACTTTGGGATTGTAAATTGTTTACGTAATTTAATGTTCATACGTTTGTGAAAGTAAGTGGGTCCTCAGGCAAAATACTCGTATTCATTATCTAACATAATAACAACAGGATGTTCCTATAAGAATTAACATTGGATACAGCAACGCAAACTAAAACATTCCTAACGGTTGGCTAGTTATGTAATGAATCAATCTGCATAGCCTTTTCCTAAATATGTTAGATCTGTTTCTAACCGTATGCCAGTATCACACAGTACAATAACTGGATAAGAGATATCCTCTTAGCAAGACCAATCTAATGGGTCTCTTAAAAGACAATCTAATGGGTCAGCCAGGCACCAGCCTGGCTGACCCATTAGATTTGTAATCAATCAGTTTTTATTTAAGGGTTTATTACACTACACGGTATTCAGGGCCCTAAACCCTAATTTAGGGTAGTGTAATAACTGTTAGGGAGTTAGGGTTCTCATATTATCGACCTTATTGCTTCGGAATGATTTAGTGACCCAGTATTCAGGGCCCTGAATACCGTGTAGTGTAATAAGCCCTTTACTTATTCACCCTCATACTAGTGGAAGCGCCGATCTTCGCAGTGTGGCTGGTAGCAGCTATATAAGAGTAGCGTGGTGTTCAATTATAAAGCGAGCGATTGAATATGCCTACATTTGAAAATGAACTGCCAAATGGCTATCATGTTTGTCTCATCATCATCATTTCAGCTGCAAGGCGTGCACTACTGGGCATAGACCTCCCCCATGCGTCACCACACTGTACGGTCCGTGCGTCTCGCATCTTTCGGATGGCCGCACCCACACACTAGAACTTTACGGCCCCATCGACCATCCATTCTGCGAGCAACGTGCTCTGCCCACTGCCAATTCACTTTGGCAATTATCCGGCCTATGTCAGTAATTCTGGTTCTTCGTGGATGTCTTCATTGCCGATTAGATCACCCAAGGAGACTCAAAATAGCCCTCTCCATTGCTCTTTGGGTGAATAATGTGCAATGATTCTGATGAGGCCCAATTTAAGACCATTTATTTTTGTTAATAAAATTATTTTTGCTCATAACCAGCATGCTATTTATCAATCAATGAAAAACCACATGTTCACATTTCAATAATAAAACAAAAACCTGTTAGTATAATCATCCATGTCATGATATGGGCTTTTCGCTTTATTAATAAACCATTAAAGTGGTGGCTTTGTGGTTTCGGTAGGTACATTTATAGTAATTACTTATTTAACTTTGTTGTTACTATAAATGATTACACTGTAATTTATTAAAATATGTTAATTTATAGTTCTGATCATTCGCCTCTTTAAAATTTGATGGGCAATGAATGAGTTTGATAACATTTTTGATGCTGAATTGATATTAAAATGTGTTATATGAATAAAAACAAAACATATCGTAGCAATTTATTAATTTTCAGAATGATTTATGAAGAATATATTTTATTCTACTCTTAAATTGTAACACAGATTATAACTTATCAGAAAATTTCACAATATGCCTTGTCCTATTAATACGAAAACTACTCAAACATTTTATATTATCCATTTATTTGATTCCGTATCAAAACCTTATTAGCCCTATTCTCAAAATGACCTAGTAGCAAAAGTTTCTACAAACAAAAGAATGGGAATGGTACATTCATAACACACAAACATGAGATTATTAAAGATTTTTTTTTATTTAACATTTTCTTGAGACTATTAACTATAAAATTTAAAAAAATTAAAGCAAAATCCAAATGAAATAAGGTTTTGTTTTTTTTTGGGTTTAGTTCGAAAGTGAAAATACCCAGTATAGATAAGTTATAAATCGGTCTAATGTAGAAATTATTATGGATGCTCTCCACAGTGGAGCAGGCAGAAGAGTCTGTCAGATCCAAATATTTGACCTGTATGGAGTACTTTCGCAATTCATCACACTTCCCTGGCCAGGTATAGACCCCCATGACCTTATGCGGACCCGTTCACCCTCTGTGGCCGTAAACAATCGCAATGTCTCTTGGGAGGTAAGCGCGGAACACGACGCGGTCAGTTGAGGTGACAAACTCCTCAAGCTAGTCACCCACGGTCCACACATTGTGGTGGGCTGGTCATCATTTCGCGATGTTTGGTGCTCGTTGCGTCTGCTATTGATAGAGGGAGAAATTTTATCCTCTTGCTTCCTTTCCGCCGCCTCCTTTGCGACCATAAATTCCTCGAGGGTGACTGCGTTCCACGTGCTGTTACTTTCGCCCACGGACTGGACTACGACTGGAAGCGAGTCGTTGTTCGCAGCACCGACTGCCGCAACGAGCTCACGGAGCTGCACAACCTAGGCTAGGAACTTCTCCTGTCGGCGTTGCCTCCACCCTCGAACGTAAGCCCGCATTACAGTTTTCTGTTTCATCGAACCTTTCAACAGATATGAAAAATGAAATATTTTACATTTTTACTTTACATTTTGTTTAAATTTTACTTTTAAAATATATTGTACAATGAACCATGACGAAAAATCGATAGTGTTTTTTTTTGCATGGCTGTACTTTGACAATACGTCAATCTTCTAATAAGAAATGTTTGGTAATAGGTCATTATGAGAATAGAACGATCTGTTCATGGGATGTTTAGCGAATAGGACCTTTTGATATGGAGTCTTCAAAACATACGTTTGTTTTACCTATACTGTGATTTTTAATCTCATAGACTAAACTGACAGGTGCCAATGACCTTATTTTTTATAAATGTTGCAAGCGCGGGGTGTTGTAGGTAAGGCTCAATCATAAGTGATTCACCGAATCGATGTGACATGACTCCTCAATTTCATTTTACTAATTGGTGTAAATAAACATAATATATTTAAATATAACAGTATTCATACACATAGTACATACAATTTTATTGTGATAAATATGAAATCAACAATAAAATTAACTAAATGCGATCGATAAAATGAAGTCTGACATAAATGAGTAGAAACTAAATAAGACCCGCTAGTTTGTTTTTTGTTTTTATTTTTTAGTAAAACAAACGTATGTTTCGAAGACTCCATATCAAAAGGTCCTATTCGCTAAACAATTTTTTTTTTAATATTTTTATTTTCGATCTACTTCGATTTTCGATCACTCAAGATAGTCAGGATACGACACTATTTTTAAGTAACGATAAAGTGACAAGCCCCCAAATGTTAGTTTAGTCTACGAAATAAAAAATCACAGTATAGTTATATTTTTGTTTTCGCTCTTTTTTCAAGCGACAACGGTTTGACTTAAACAGAAATGACAGAAAGGGTGTTCCCTTATATTATTTCCTCTCCTCTATATTGAGAGGTAGATATGCAACTATGAAAGATACACAAACACCGCAATACTACGAAGAAGTTATACAAAAACTGAATTGAATAATATACACCCTCCTTCCTCCTATTCACCTACTCTAGTCACGTGATTCCGAAATCTTTGACACATGCATATACCTATATAACATGGTGCGGCCGATAGCACCATATATGTTTTCCTTTGATCACCACTGATAAACAAATTATAACTCAATTTCTCACAAGCTAAGGTACATAATTCGGTGCTTCAATATGTGGATTTCCAACTATTATTGTGTGTAATATGCAAGATATCAATGGTTCAGCAAAAGTTTAGACACACGGTTTATGTATGCTTTGTTTATGTGTTTAGAAACTGCTGTGTTGCTTTTTCCGGTTTCGACTAGTTTCATATATTTTGCAAGAACTGATCAAGTTGCAGAATAGTTTTCTTGAGAGATACCTATCTATCGGGTGAAAAAAAATCATGCGTGTTTTTAGGAAGAGAAATGGCATTTACACATTTTTTTTGGGGTTGGGTCATCATACAATGCATTCTCCCGCTCTGGGTTAAGCGGGAGGGCTTGTCAGACTTTTATTTTATAACAACAAACACAACATAAAAAAAAATTGCGAAATTTCTGACAAGCCGTGTGATACCGTGATGAAGGGAAATTGGTATTAATTTTATATACATAGATAGAAATATTATAAAATTATAATATTTCTGTCTATTGACACTAAAAATGTACCAACATAGATTTAGACAGAAGAAGTCAGTGTAGACTAAGATACCAAAGTTTTTCACAGATTGCAGTGCTTTCAAAAGAAAAAATATTGAATGAAGGAAACCAGCGAAGTGACTAGAGATCATTCTTCCTGAATAGAATTTTACTTTCTATCTTAAGACAGACGTGCCATTTTGAACACCGTAATAGTATGAGAAATCATGGAACTGTTTAATAATGAACAGTGCGAAAAAGTTCGAATGGGTTGCAAACCCATACATCAATATTGGTTTCTGTAAAATACAAATAGGTATAAAATATTTTAGGCATAGATCTGTAAGCCTAACATATGGGGGCCCTACCGTGCGGTACTCAGGGCCCCCAACAAGTCGAGCAAAAATAAACAAACAAAGGCACTATCCTTTTCTTGAAGCTATTTAGAATTGTTTCAACCCTTCTGCAACTTTGTTTTGGATAATGCTAAAAGCCTGAATTTTTTTGTAACTAAGGGAACATATTTATATAAGGGTTTAATATAGCCGACTGAAAATGGACACTTCACTTTACACAAGTCGGTTTATTTGTTCATTTGTTACCTAATTATTAAAGTACCTTTTCAATAAACTATCCGACTTTTAAATTCGATCTCACAACTTTTTGTGTTAGAAAAACTTGCGAGTCTTGTATTTTTACAAGTTATGTGTTTGATGGAAGGGTATTTCATAGAACTGATTACAATAGAATGTAAAAAATAAAAGCGCAAGCTTTTTCATTATTCTTTATTCGAATATTTTTTACTTTTTCATTTAGTTAGTGGATTTTATAAAAAAAATCACAGGGTATGGAAAACTTATAACAATAATTTAACATTATATCAATTAAATCCATGTAAGTAAATAATTCAGGGGTATTCAAAATAAATCCGCTGTATCCCAATTCATTTTTCATAGATTGTCAAGACAAGGAAGAATTTTTTATTGGATGTAACGCATGTTGGGAGTCTCTGATACATCTATTAATTTCCCTTGAGGGAAACGTGTCCTCCGTAAAATGTTCTCGGATGGTGTTAAAAGAATTCCTTAGTATTTTTTTCTTCATAAAGGAATGAAATATGTTTTTTATTTTTACATGCTTTGCCTGCCAGTGTTATGACGTCAATGTTTTTCTTTTGTTGAGATCCAGCTAATATTTAAGAACCTATATGATACCTATCCATGTCCATTCTTCAATAGTTATGGCCCATGACCTTTATATTGAGATCCCACTGCAAAAATCTGCAGGTGTTTTGTTTTTGATAAAACTTACCTACCGCTATTGGCTAACTGAGAGCTGGCAACTTTATTTTTTCTATTCTTTACACCAGTTTCTTTTAAATGACGTTGGATTCACTTGAAAAGCTTTTAAATTTGGGGTAAGTTTTATGATGTTCAAAGGGTGCGGCATATCAGCATTATTTAAATAAATTATTTTATTATTTTGTAATAATGCCTGAAGTTGAATTGATTTACACAAAAAAAAATCTGTTATATCCATTGTAACTTAAAGAAAATTATTTTTTGGTTGAAACGACAATCGTAGCACGTGACGTTCTACAAACCATCAAGGCAAATGGCGAGCATTTTATATGCTAATGGATAGTAGTTAATTTGGCTCATCATCACATAATTGGTGGCAGATCTTACTAAGCACAGTCATTTTAAAAGAGAAAAATACAAACAAAGCATATCTTATTATGAAGAAGACCACGTCACAATAAACACAGTTACATCCAATCAATATATCCAAAGACAATTTCCGTAGTCCAAACGCTGGGACCGACACACAAACAAAACTTACGGAGCCCGATAGTGATGAAATACTTCGGCAGACCAAATTGAGTGACTACAGCAAATAATAGTTTAGTTAACTTTGTCTATTATTGCTTGAAGGGATACTTGGGCTTGGTGTTTGTGAAGTTATTGATACTAGACTGAAATCGATAGATACTAGTACACTTTATTATATTCTACTTGGCATCTTGCTACCTTGGTTTTCGTATTGATTAACTTAAATTTTGTCTCAACCATTCAAATTGTTTGACCATTATGTAGCTACTTGGACAGCTCTGTCATTCACCACGTTCAGGTCCCGAAAGGTCAGGTGATTGGGCATGAAGGGCAAATAAGGAGGTGGGGCATATCCTGCGAAGACACTGACACTGATTTTGAGATGGGTCTATGAGACTTCATTTGACCAGGGTTTTCCTGTAGCGACCAACCTGGAACCGCAATCGGTTTAGGGATTTCCAGATTGGCTTACTGCTTCATGTCCAGGGGGCAGAGTGTGTGCTTTTACATAGTTTACATCTCCTGTCACTTGCGCTGACTTTCGTGATTTAATTGCCATACATATTTTTGGAGTGGTCGATTCACACACTAATTAGCTTCGTGCGAATCGCCACAGAAAAAATAATATCATTAAAAAGGGTAGTTTGGGCTTGTAGAATTAGGGCGTGTAGAGTTAGAAGCTTGGCTCTACATGAGATGTGATAACTATTTCACAGTGTGAGCTATATGGTCTCGTCTTGGCAACATTTTACATGAAAATGTTTTTGGTGGGATTTCACTTCTTTTTGTAAATTGCTTATGACAATATTTTTTTTATTTGTTAATATGTTCCATTCCCTAATTTAAGGGATAGCAGAAATTCACAAACAACCCTGAAAGATATATTTTATTATTTATAAAAAGGAGTCCATCAATGTTCAGCCGTCTATCATCAAAATTTGCGGAAGTTTCATAGTTTGTATGAAATTTCCATCCACTAGTTTAATGGGTTGGGGGTAAAAGTAACAATTTTAGTCGTTTCTCAGTCAGACATATCTGTAGAAATATAATGGGCTTGTAGAAAAACAGGATTAAGTCAGTATGAATGATGCATACTATCTCCAAAATCAACCATTGTTGTGATAATACTAGCTTCTGCCAGCGATTTCACCACCGTGGGTGTCAAGAAATGTTCCATGGGAAAATACTATCGGGAAAGAAGATAAATAGCCTAGGTGTTATTCCAGATTATAATCTATCTCTATGGCAAATTTCATCCAGATTTGTATTGAATATCAGCCTTATTTGAATGAAGTTGCCTGAAGTTGAATTGATTTTAACGAAAATGTTCGGTAGGCTTATTACATAAAAAACAGCAATCAGCAAAAATCGCGCGATCAAACGCTTTATGTCATAGAAGTTGGCATTACCTAAATTGCACAAGTGTGTATGGTAGGTCCTACACAATCGTTTGCTTTTGTCACTGTTAGTTAAAAACACTTTTTTATAAGAAAGAACGACAAAAATTCTGCATTGAAGGGCAATTATTACGCAAAGATCGCTATGGTTTTGCTCTTGCAAGATACATAATAAGCTTGCTGTTCAGTAGTTCTGGCGAGATTTAAGTAACAAACATCCATCCAAACTTTCACTTTTATAATACTTGCTGCCGCAGTATTAATATTTCTCCCAATATGTTTATATATTATAGCATATGTGTTATTCCACACTGTTCTCACTGTTCATTCTTGTATCATACCAACCCGCACTGGGCCCGCGTGGTGGATTACGTCCCATTCCCTCTCACAGAGAGGAGGCCTGTGTCCCAGCAGTGGGAACATTAATAGGCTGATGATGATGTGTTATTCTGATGTTTAAGCTATATTTCTGGAAAGTTTCATCAAAAATTTCAGGTTTATAATATTATAGTAGTAAGATTAGTAAGATAAGATTTTTTGAATTCTTGTGAGATATAAAAACACAGGTATATAAAACTAGCACGACAAAGCAACAAACCAAACACTTTCTTTTCTCGGCGATCCGATCCTCATTATAATCAATCATAATTCCTCGTCGTTAATCTTGGGACGACGGTGACTTATTGCAATAATTACTATCCCTATATATATGAATTTGTGTTATGTTACTTTTCCATTAGTTTCTGTCACCTTGTTATTAGTCAATTGTTGTTGCTTTTATTCAGATATACCATTTTCTTCTTGTATTTGCTAGTTTTTTGGGCTAAACTATCCATTAGGCAAGAATAGTGAAATAATCTTATAGGTACATAGTCTATTGTTATGCGATGAAACATTTGTATAGAATTATTGATATGGTTAGTAAATCATTATCAATACAACACCACACCAACGCAACACAACACCTTAAGTTTTTTTTTATTTATGATAGGCTCGTGTTTGACCACTATCTCACCTGATGATAGTGATGATGTGGTCGACGGAGAAATACGCTTGCCTATTCACTATAAAATTATTATGTCACTGGAACATTGTGTAATATTAATCGTAAAATAAAAATAAAATGCCGTGCTGGCCAAATGCCAATTAAATCAAATGAAAACTTTGTAAGGTAGATTTACTGAAACACGCTACTTGTATACGAAATACATAAAATTAAATACCTACTGAATTAATATATTTTCAGCACACTTGCTCATTAAGTGGCTCTAATTTCACCGCAATTAGGCACATAATAACACCTGTAATCTAACTGTGACTTTTTTACTTTTTTATTCACAAGTGAGTTATAGATTTTTTATTTAATTGAGTTGCTTTGTTCTTAAAAAAGTTTTGATACAAAAAAGATTGTGATCAATAGTACAAATAAATTAATGTACCTATTGCTTGCTCATTGCATGCAACTTCGTATTTAAATAGATAATTTCAACTTGTACGTGTTTAATAAATAAAATTTCACTTAAATATAACTTTTGTATTCTCTGTAATAAAGAAAACATGAAATTACCCATTTTGTACGTAGCTTAGACGCTATCCACGAAAAGCCACATAGGAAAACTGTTAATTTTTTTCCCGCCATTGCGAAAAAAAATTCACAACACGTTTTCACTGTTGAAAATGATTGTTTTGTATTATTTTCTTCACAAGTGTGTTGAAAAACGTCGTATAATACACGTGTATATAGAAGATTACCGTCCTCAGCTCTCTTAAGACCCTCACCTAACGGTACGGGTCTCAAGGGCGCCTCAACGGTAATCACCAATATTACACACTTGTACCATAATGTACTATTACACAACTATAGAATATAATAGAATATATTTTTTTGTATACCAAAATACTTAGCAAGTTTTTGTAAACAAAATCGTTTTATAAAAAAACTTAATTCTATCGGTACAATGGCGGTCTTATCACTTATAGTGATATCTACCAGATAATCTTTGAATGGACTGACAGAACCGGTCTCCGGTTAAAAATCTATATAAAATACTACATTATAAACTAACATTTATACAAACATACATCACAACAACAGCAACAACACACACAGCTATCAGTCTTATCTTCAAAAAACGTATGAGGGTATAAAATCTGTTTGGAATGAATTCCTGCTAAAATTAACATTCTCAAATCTTGCCAAAGCAAAATTCAAAGTAAAACCCGTATACTTGCCTGATTATCTCCCCATTCTACGTATATATGAACATCACATACGGCCTGCTCTCATTTACGATAAGGTAATGTGTATCCGCAAAGGAAGACCGGGTCGTAAGTATACAAATGATAAATCTAAGCCGAGATGACGTCACTGATATGATTGACGAAGGCAGTGCGTTTGATTGAATGGTAACACAATAAAACCTATACAGTCTTACAGAAAATTATGTATTTATTCAATGGGAATATAAAAAGTAGTCACAAAAGAGTTTGGTATTCTTGTGAAAGAAGTTTTGATAAGAAGCTATTATTATTTTAGCGAATAGTACTAAGACTATTCAAAACTGTGAAACTATAGAACGACGATTGCCACGATTATAACTGCCTTATTTTGCGATAATCATATTCAATGTTCGTATTACTTCCTTTCATGCAAGAAACTTTACCGATAGGCATCATAAATGCACATGTTGTAATACCGTTTAGCATATCATTGTCCCATTACAGAGTTGCAGAGTCTTAGTAGTCTTAGAAATCCAAAATAAAAAATCAAAATCATTTATTTGTAAAACATAGGTAATAATTACATGCAAGATATTAAAAATTAGGTAGTGCGCTATGTTTTGCCATTTGACATACAAATTATAAAAAAGAAATACGATTATATCAATGGGTACTGTTAAATTATTAAAATATATTTTTTTACAATACTAATATCATTATTTACGTTTTTGAGTACCTGATTGTATTAACACATGTATGCAAGTTAAATTTTATTATTCATAATCAATTTTATTTCATGTCAAACTTTAAAGTCTATTCAATTCGAATAAAAAATAAGATTAAAGGAAAAATTACAATTTTATGTCAGCATTATACATTTAAAGAGATTCGTCTTTAAGAAACACGTCTAGAGTATAATAACATCTTTGAAGCAGTAACCCGTTAAGCGTCTTTTTAAACTTCTGCAATGGCATACATTTATTTCATCGGGTATTTTATTATATATTTATGGAGCAACAACACCGAAGAAGCTCTTTTTCATTAGAGAAGTTTTACATTTCACAAGGTCTAATTCATTAATACGAGTATATTGAGCACGCATCGGAGTTTTCTTTAATGAGCATATTTTTTTGAATTAATGTGGATTTATTTTTACAAATAATGCAGTTTCTAGGATGTATAAAAACGGTAGAGACAAAAATTTTTTTTTTTTGAATATGGAATGCAGCTATCTGTGGTTTTTAAACCACACATTGACCGTATACAAGTTTTCTGCATCCTGAAAACAAGCTCCCTATTCGTTGACTGTCCCCAAAAAATAACACCATACCGCAGAATTGAGGCGACCAGTCCATGATAGGTTGTTAACAGTGTCTCAGTATTTATTTTCTTTGAAAGTTGATATAGCAAATATGCTGATTTACTTAATCGAAATTTCCTCCAAATGAGGTATCCAAGTCAGTTTATCATCTACAGTTATACCTAAGAACTTCGCAGCGCTAACTTCTTCTATTTCATAATTATCATAAGCAACATTAACTAGTTTTAGTTTTCTCAAGCCGTTGGTGAAAGTGCATTACTTTGGTTTTATTTAAATTAATTACAAGATTATTATCATCAAGCCAATTTATTATTTTATTTAAAGAATTAATAATGTCATTTTGATATTTGTTTAGATTATTACATTCTACAATAGCCGTGCTATAGTCTGCAAAGAGTACCATTCTTTGCCTTGTGGATTTTGGGAGATCGTTTATATATATCAGGAATAGTGGTGGTCCCAGAACACTACTTTGAGGCACGCCATATTTTATGTACCTTGGTTCAGAGGTATATGTGGTTTCTAATTTGGTTGCAGGACATATTCTAGAGATTTCCGTACGTTGTAATCTATCACTTAGGTATGATTCTAAAAGTTTAAGGATGTTTCCTCTAATGCCATAACCATATAATTATTGCAGGTATATTTTATGATCCACAAAGTCGAACGCCTTCGTCATGTCTGTATATATCGCACAAAGATGTTTCTTTTTATCCGACTGCCGAAGGAGGGTAATGTGTTTATCAGTCTATGTATGTATGTTTGTTCCTATGTGGCGTTCTAGAGACCATACATTAAAAAAACCAAATTGGCTGATTTTGGGCGCCATTTTGTGGGGAAAAAAAATATTTTTTCTTCCAAACCCATCGTGTGGGGTATCAAAATAAAGGGTTTTAAAAGGCAATTTCAAAAATATAAAACACTTATATGTTTAAATGTAAATTCCTAATTCTAAAAAAAAATAACTAAAAAGTTGTAAATAAAAAAAGTTAATTAAAAAAATCAAAAAACCCGACTGCTTAAAAGCAAACTAAAAAGACGTAAACAAGAAGAAAATCATGCTGTGCAGTTGGAGGATACATCTGGTTTTGGTCCGCCAGCTCGCGAATAAGTTCGTTCTTCTTGTTTACGTCTTTTTAGTTTGCTTTTTAAGCAGTCGGGTTTTTTTATTTTTTTATCGACTGATGTCAAGACACTTGACAGTAAGTCAAACAGTGCCATATTAAGAGAAGGCATGAGCATTGATAATGACGCTATTTCAAGTCGGATTGACGATAACAGATATACAAAAAAAAAAAATTTTTTTATGTCTGATATCGACAATCCGACTTTTAATTTCAGTATTCTTAGACATACAAAAATCCAAAATTTTTGTATGTCCTTAAAAACTGATATTAAAAGAGTAAATAATAAAATGGTACTGCAATGTCCTAGTTAAAAAGAACACATGAAATTGCCACTTAAATCTGTAACTAACAATTCCAGCTCCAAGAAATCTATTCCTACAGGCGAACTAATCTTCAATTACTTCCTAGTTGAATGCATTTCAAGGAATCTGGTCCAGATGTTTGGAACTAAGATAACTTCCATGCATTCGGAGCTAAGGATCCGGAGTCCGGACACCAACGGTGTCTGGGTACCGCTATCTAAGTCCAGCAACGGTTTAAGACTAAGTTCTAAATATATTTGGAGTTTTGGTTTGGTCTAAGCTGAAGGATTTGGTTATGTTTGTGCATTTTTGATTGGTTGTTGAAATCTTTAATGTTGGAGTGGCGTTAAAAATTTAGTATTGTAATAACGTGAATAAAAGTTATGATTAGACTCCCGTAAACAGGCGCGTCATTGTGACAAGGATTTTGATAGAAATTGTTCTAAAATTGTTACACAGCTAAAAAAAGGAACTGTCCAAGTGCAAGTCAGTGGGCAGTAACCTTTAGGTTTTGCCTTGCTAGTGTCAAAATATATTTAAATTGCGTTGATTTAGTAGTTTGATCTTTCACAGCTCCAAGGGATTGAAGACCTAGATATATGATTAATTTCAACTTGATACCTCCACGGGTTCCTGAGAAAACGGATATTTAAAGTCAAATAGCTATCTATTGATAGAATCGTTTCGTTGTCCGCCTGTCTATACAGGCGGACAACGAAACGATTCTATTAGGGTTCTTTTTGAGGGTTCCGTACCCAAAGGGTCCCGTTTTTGACCAAACGGGACGGGGGATATATGAACCAAAGTATACCTTAGGTATTACGGCTAGATGTCATAAGACGTTACATTATGAAGTCGATAGGCGTGACCAGGAGAGCATTATCACGCGGCACTCACTTTTATAGGAGAGTAGTGACTTTGTACTGCGGTTTCAGGTCTGTATTAAAGAAGCTTGCATGTTAGTATTAAGGCGTATAAATATTTACCAATGTTAACGCAGAATACTGTGGGACGCCAGTAGGCCGTGCGCCCGCTCGGAGACAGAATATCAATTTTGAACCTCCTTTTAGAGTTTTTTTTACAAAATATTCTTTGATTTGATGCTATTTCAGTTATGAAGAAATTCTAGCCATTATTTTTTTCGAGTAAAATTATTTTTAAACTTCCAAGTCGTTTTGGAGGAGTATCCAAAAGTAGCGAAGAAAAATCGCGCTACACGAAAATACCATGTTTCACATATAATGTACATAAATCAATAATAAATAATAAATATAATATTTTTTCAAACCTTTTAACCACTATAGCGATGGAAGGCCATTAAGGAAAAAAAATAAGGTATAAGGAGGCATTATTATTTTATTTTATTTAGTACAGAAGCTTACTTAAGTTACAAGTGTGGTTTCAAATAATGTTTGAGTGTGAGTAAATTTCTGCAATTCCGTTATGCGGATACAGCCCTCAATTTACGCAACAAAACTTTCGTGATGTTTATAAGTGTTTCTAAAAAATGCACCCTTTAGCAGCCAAACTGGGCCAGATGTCAAGAACTTCATAAAAAGCCGCGTTTTAAGAATATAATGTACAAATAACGTTAATGTTTCGCACCTATTAAAATTTGCTAATAGACTCTATAAAATTCAATAAAAACAGAATAAAATAAATATTTAAGTGGGGCTCCCTAGTACGATACCCTTCGTGTGCGAGTCCGACTCGCACTTGGCCGGTTTTTTCCTTTTGAGGTACGGTATCCTGAAGTCGTCTTAAAGATGACTTTAGGATACCTTTTTTAAAATACTATTGTAGATATTTCTGCTATTATTATTAAATACAAAATTAATGTTTTTATTGAATACTTCGAAGTTCTCATTCTAATTTTCTCCATTACACAGTCTAAATGCATTAAATATCCATGCCGTTTCGAATGAAATTCCTTTGGCTCCACAAATAAAAGAACTTAACGGTAACGGTAAGTAAGACTGCAATCTATCAACGTTTTTGCTCAGTTTTGTCTAATTCCTATGAGTGTTCTAGTATTATTACTTGAGCAGACAAAATAATGGCAGGGCATAAAACTTTTAAAAGAATCATCAACCTTTTAGAAATTTTGTATTAAGTTTTGAGTGATAAAATAAAATTCAGGATCTTAACGAATAGATTTGTGCTTATAAATATATTATGTTTCTTTTCTACATAGTCGATTTTACGGGTTTAAGAAACTTTGGAAACAAACTAACTTACCTTTTTCAGATAAGCCGTTGGTAGTCTACCAGCAGATTGCTACGTCCGGCGATTACGGCCGTAACTGACGAGTTGTAGATTACGGGTTCGAACCCAGGCAGATTATTTCATCATCACCAGCCTTTTTAGAGTTCCGACTGCCACACAGACTTCCTCTCTGTGAGAGGAAATAAATTAGTCCACCATGAGGACCCAGTGCTTGTTGGTGGATGTCCCATGTCTTCGATTTTTTGTTTCTTGGACAGAGGCTTACTAAAAGTTACTATGTGTAAATTATATCAATACTGTTGCTCAGAACGGTGAAGGAAAATGGACTATTCTGAAACTAAAAGTTCGAAGAGATGTGACACTCCCGAACCCTCATCGTGTACACTTGATGAACTACGACCTGCTCACCCGCACAGAGAAGAGGTCTGGGTTCCAACAACGGCAATATTATCAGGAGATTACCTTAGCTATGCTTGTGTTATGTTAGTGCTATTTCTTCTTCTTCTTCGTGTCGATGATTCCTTTTTCAAAATTTTCTTCGACTAGTACTCAGCCGCGTCGGTAGCCTTAGCGCTGGCCTCATATAGGTCTTGTGGAGTGGTTCCGAAGTCACTTGTCGCTGTTCGGAAAACCCCCATCTAACTAAGTTATTCGTACAGCGGCCCACTTGACTTCATAACCGGTTCAGAGGCTACTGAGAAAGTATGGTGTTTGTCAGTCGCATTAGATAATCCATATCAATACTTAATACTAATCCGCTAATCTTTCACACCTTCCGCCACACTGAATCAGCCATTATTATTATACGGTACTATTTGTAGGAAGCTGCTATCTCTGTTCCTGGCAGTTATTTGACCAGGATTAATAATTAATAGTCGGTGTTGTTGGCAAAGTCTATTTGCTTATATTGTGAAGATGCACCCAAATGGCTTGCGGGAATTGTAACCTTTCTAGTTTTATAAGAGAGAAATATATGCAAATGGCTTAAAATATTTAAGTTGTGAAGGTTCTGCATTTTTTAAATTTACTTATTATTATTTATTAAGCCTATGTTGTCCCACTGCTGGTCAAAAACCCCTCTCACATTATTCTAGTCAACTTTGTCTCCTGCCTTTTCTGGCCAATTCGGCAGGAACGAGTCCAGATCGACACGCTAGCGTTTTTGATTTTAGTAATAAAAATATTTAATGTTATCTTAGCTTTTTATTTTCGTAAGATGACCAGTCTAAGATGACAATAGTAATATATTGTAAAAATGACTGTGTAGATGGCGCAGAGTGGGCTGCAATACTGCTTTCATAGTTTCATTTGATTTTTGAGCCTTGGAAGATTAAGTTCATTCTAAATTGGCCTTTGGCCGTGTTATATTAAAGTAAATAAATAAATAAAGAACATATTTTTACTAATCGTCAATAGGACCATCTCACATTGAACTATTTTTATTGAATTTTATATAAATTTAAAATCGGCGATAACATAGCTATCACACAATTACGCCTAATATCGACGACAATTTTTCTAAAATATATTTATGATTTTTTGCCTTACTATTTAAATCCACGCACGAGTGCGCCTTTTTTAACAAACTTCAAAAAGGAGGAGGTTCTCAATTTGACTTTATTTTTTTTTGTATTTTGCAGCGGCACTTTTTACTAGGTAAACCGATATTTAATCATTATTTTTTTATTTAAAAGCTGGTGCTTCTCATGTGCTATTTAAATTTGGTGAAGATCTGATGAAAAACTTCGGCAATATATTACAACAGAACTCTTCAATAAACAACGGCAAATCACTCTGGATTGCTGCAATCGTATGTGTTTCACACGACATTTCATACCATAACATCCCGCCGGTACAATCTAAAGCCCCACCACATACCCAGGCGTGTCCATTTTCCTTTAAAAAGAATCATTTTCCAACGGCTCCAACTTTCCGGGATGTGATCGTGTCAATAACTGACTATATTGAGTTTCTTCGCGTCGTTGACATCAGCTCTAAATTTTGGCCCATTCAATGAGGAAAAGGCTCAGCTGGCGATCAAACAGCGGGGTATCCTTGCAATGGTGAGAAGATACTTCACGCCAGAACAGCTGCTCAGCTTGTACTCTGTGTGTTCTCATCTCTGGGATGGATCCGCCAAATACCAGCTTGATGCACTAGAGTCGATCGAAAAGTGGGCCAAGAAGCTTATTGACGATGACGCACTGGTTAAGTCAAAGCTCCAGAGCCTTGAACATCGAAAGCCAGCTTGTCGGTTTTTTATCGGTTACATTTCGGGGAGTGTGCAATGGAATTGCATAATCTAATTCCGCCCAGCCCGTTTTATCATCGTACAACAAGACGTTCGGCGATGCGCCATCGGCACAGGGTGGAAATCCCACCCATACGCACTAAACGTTTTGAGAGTACTTTTATTATACGTACAGCTAAGCAGTGGAATTCCCTGCCGCAGTCTGTGTTTCCCGATAGAAACAATCTAAGGGTCTTTAAGTCAAGAGTGAATATGTTACTTCTGGGCAAGCGTGCTTCACCGTCGACCACATCATCGCTTACCATCAGGTGATATTTTTGTAAAAAAAAAAAGAAATATCTAATAATAATAATGAAAATCTGAATTTAGGCCCACTGTGTGGCCGTACTCATGAGATATAGTACCTACTTAATTTGAGGTAGTGTTTAAAGCGCGGCACTATTTAAGCGGATGGACTGTAATCGTCAGTAATAATACACAAACTGATAACGCAGTACAAATGTAGCTTATTCCGAAACGCGGGGAGCGTAACAAAATGTTAGGGAGAAGTTGAAATTGGTTGGGGATCTGTTTTAATTGTTTGGTGGTTAGTGATAGTATGATTGGGTTCGTTTTTGTACTATAGAACATAATAGGTATAGCTGTATAAAAATGCTAATAGTCAAACATGATTAGGTAGGCATTATCGTTCTCCCCAGGGTTCCTCAGAGATTTGCCCTAACAGGCGATGCTCAGAGGGGGTTCCGGGTGATCTTTTAAGAGGTCACGGTCTCCTTCTACTTGCCGATGGTGACCATTGTCAAAACCAAAATAGTCTTCTTCTTCTTCTTTTCGAGTCGATGGGAAACTCTTTATAAATTTATAAATTTTGGGCCGAATAGGTGGCCACGCCGATTGCGGCGTCAGTGGCGAGCATAAGGTCTTCCAAAGTGCAGGTGTAAGGGCACTTGGGACACCAGCATGTGTGCCATATTTTGCAAAGGGGCACCGCACTCACACTGGGTATTAGACGGGTCTATAAAACCCCACTTTGCCAAATTGTGTTTGCAGCGGCCTACTTGGGTGCGCAAACGATTGAGTGCTTTCCATATAGACCACTGCAGTTCACGTCCAGGTGGCAGTTCTAAGAAGTTGGGTGGTGGTAGGTAGTAAGAATCGGACATTTCTTGGTCTTTTCCAAAATAAGTCAGACAGGCAGTCTTTACTGGTATAGTTTCATCCGGTTTCTCTGAAAGTTAAGCCCAACGTAGTTGGGAAAAGGTTTAATTGATGATGACGGTAATTTACTATCTCATGGGTAAATACCCTATCATGGTTTTTGAAATGCCCACTTGGACTGCGTTTTGTTTGTTGATAACCCTTGTCTAGTTTACCGGTTTGTGAAAGATCAGGGGGCAGCAATCGCAAAAGCAAAAAATTCAACATTAATCTGTTATCTGTATGACAAAATTGTAACCAAATTTTTGTAACGGTCCTTGTATCGAACTCAGAAACAATACAAAATTAGTATAGGTAATACCACGCCTGTCGACTTTATATCATTAAAAGTTCAAAAGCTTTATTGCAAAAGGTCCTGACGGAATGACCAATTTTTAATGTAATGGTTTAACTAAGAAATAATACGTCAGTAGTGTATGGTTATCCATGCAAATGTATTACATGCTATGCAATTTCACATCAGCGGAAAGTTCAAAAGCTATATTGAATTAATTACAAAATAGTTAAAGCCCTGACAGAATGGGCAATTTTTGTAATGGTGTCATTGAAAAATAACGCGACAGAAGTATAGACAGTTATTTATTTTGGACTGGAGTTACCAGGGTAAAATAAAGTGTCATACCTGGCATCGGACCGTATTGACAGAAGCGGGGAGCATCGATATGAAGTAAAGCAAAGTGAATTGTGAACCCTTTCTGCCCCATCTAGGGGACATAGGCCATTAAGTCAAGTAAGTCAGTTTGCCTGAATGATTTTATGACAGCAGTGGTCATATGTAAGTCTAGAGACAACTGAAATATATCAATAACGAATGCCGAGCGCTAACAAAATTTCACGTGAACAATCCATGCCATTTTGGCATTTCAACCATCACCATCGCTGATAGAATGACGCTTTTTTTAAAGCCTCAGAAACGTATCAATTTAATATCAAAAGAAAGTTCAATAGCTTTTTTGAATCAATTAAAAAAAGGCAGAATTACTATTATTTTAATGGATTTACTGAGAAATAATACGTCACGAGTGTAGATAGTTATATAGTAACATCGGGTATCGCTGTTTCGCCCTGTGTGACACTTGATCCCGTCGCATTTTAATTAATCAACTGAGTGTGCTGAAATTGAAGCTTATATTGACTTTACACATTCGATGTCTACATAGTAATGAGGTATTGAAAATGGCCAAAATAACGGTGTATTTCGTTTATTAACTTTCTCGTTTAGTGTTTTGAGTTCGTGAGTTCAAATCAGGGCACTTATATCAATGTGACTTTTTCATATCATTAACAATATCATTATCACTTGTATCAATTTTTTTCTTTCTAAGTATATCTTAGACAATTCTGGCAACGGCGACAAGGTTTTGTAAGGCAATAAATAGATATAAAAATTAACGATTTTGTTAGGCAATAAATAGATATAAACTTAAACTTATATTGAAAAAACTGATATAACGTTTCATGTTAGTTACACATTTTTTACGTATATTAATATTTTTCCACCAATACAATATAAGGAGCTCTGAAACGAAGACTTTTGTTATATTAAGTTTTAAAATAATGAAGAATCTATTCAATAATTTTAGTTTTATGATCACTACCAACGCATCTATCTAGAGAACTGAACTATCTATAAAAGTCAAATTACATCTGTCCCTTACGCAAAATGGAAATAACCATGCTGTAAGAGCTTATGGTAGCCCCCTGTTCGTAACTATGTTCGGGATAGCTTCCAGTCCATATGCACCGGAATAAAAATATTGCGGAAAATATTTTACATGTTGCAACTGCTTTTCTTCACAATTTAGTTACAGGGTAAACGCAATTACCCCTTGGTTATACTGAAAGAAACACTACCAACTAGATAGTCATACTCATAAGAAAATCTCTGTAAGTTCAAAACAAAGCACGTTCTTTGTAGTTTAACTAGGGAAAATTATCTGCTTTATACGCTAACATACTACCTACATTATTACTTTGTTTGACTAAGGGCTTAACTACAAAGAGATTACTCTTGACTGCGTTCTCAACAGCATATTCTGCTTAGGGCTGCTACTTTTATTCCTGTTTGCCAAGACCGCGATTGAATGCCATAATTACCGAAACAATTAAAAAGGCATTGTGTCTCGCGTGGATCTAAGTTTCGAGCTCTCAAGGGATTAAGAGAATTATTGAAGAGCACGTTGAAAGACAACAAAATTAGCTTATATCAAGTCCCTATAATCTTGGTACATTTTATTTCTAACGTTTTGTTATAACGATACTATTTAACTCAAAAATACTAGGTATAACAAACTTTGTTCTTTTCGATGCCCCGGGTACTCGTAAGTTCCTATTGATAACTTATTTAGCAGATAACAAACATAAATTCACGTCTTTTTTCCATAGGGATAGGTAGAAACTACAGAACGCCACCTGCTCCGATCCTTATCTACTCTTCTGGCCTCATTTACGTTCATAAAAGCACGCCGGTTATGAGTACTGCGCACCTGGCCTTTCTGAAGAACATCAAGATAAAATGCAAATGCCGTCCCATTTAAAAAAAATATCGTAGTTGGCGCCTATATTTTTAGAAACTGTTAAAATAGTCGTCAGTATAACGCTTAAATTGGTTTTTATTTAAACATAACACAACTTAAATTAAAAATTACAACTTCAGAATACTTTCAAACTCTGTATTTTATTTCTAAAAGCAAAAAACTATATCGTAAACAACCCTAGAAATACTAGGTAATATATTATTTTCTTCTATTTTCCCACACAAAGTTAGTCCTTGTCGCAGTTATTGTTTATTTTTTTTAGTTTTCCACCACAAAGAGACCTTTTATATCGCACGGGTCGGGTTCAGTGAATGGGGATATTGTCGTGAAAAACATAAAAGCTAGTTGAGACATTAATATAATTTATTGTTTTGCAGCATTATCACAGTGCTTAGGAACAAAACAGTGCAATTTAACAACTCAAAAATGTTCGTTGAATAAGTTTCGAGCTTTAAAAAAAGGCTTTTTAAAAGCTCGAAACTTATTCAAGTTACTTGCTAGTTTTAGTAACTTAGCCCCGTGCCGGCAAAGAAAAATCACACCTTTCTCGAACCCGCAACGTTTTGAAAGGCCACTTTTCCAAAAAACAAATGTGATGTTGTTACTAAAACAACTAGGTATCTATAAAAAATATACTACTGTCAGTTTTAAGAAAAAACAACGATAAACGATACGAACGACGACGACTACACCGATACAATACACGACGGCACGACACGCGGGTACGGTATACGATATCGATATGTGTATTCTAGGTATTCCAAATACCCTCAACTACGTTTTATATTGTCTTTAACATCCTACAAAATCGTTACAGTCATGGTAAAGTACCTTATGATACAGACTGAACAATAGTAATCTTATTTGGATGCAGATTTTGATGATCGGTTCACTAGTTATATACAATTAAACAAAGGCTTAAGACAAATTCGATGTATGAGATTGTCCATCTGAGGCTCTAAACGAAGTGTTATTTTATAAGCGATATGGCGATGGTCGCAATGCTAAAATGGAAAGTGTATCACTGGATTGATCACGTAAAATTTCAATAGCTTGAAAATCCCAAATATTTTTGTAATTTTCAACGGACTTCAAAAAGGAGGATGTTCTTAATTCAACTGTATGTTTTGTACATTTGTTACGCTACGACTCCTCCAATTATGAACCAATTTTGATTCAATTGTTGATTTTTTTTTACTTTTCAAAGCTGTGGTGGTGGTTCTCAAGTGATTTCTTTAAATTTGATCAAGATCTGATGAGTAGTTTTTAAGTTATCCTTAATAATGAAAATGTTCATGGTAATTTAAGGTACCAATACTAAAAAGAGAAAAATGAAAATCATTTTAACAAAAAACATAAACCGACTTCTAACACAAAATACTACATGGCGATAAATAACTTTCTTTTCGGCAGTCGATGTCAAAAACGAAAAAGAAAAGGTACTAAAGAGATAGACTTTCGCTACACAACTAAGAAAGTTATTTTTCGCTTTGTAGTGTTTTCGATAATAATTATGGCAGATCGAATGTCACTTTGTATAAAGGCTCAGATTCATCTGACCGATATCAACCAAACGCATCGCTTCTATTTCAAATCTGTGCAAATCCCAAACTTTGCTGCTACCTATCGGGTTTTACGCCAACCGCGATAGCCACAGAACCGTGCCGAACGTAGCAAAGTTCCAGTCTGTTTGTTGCAAACGTTTGTGTTTCGGGTTTAGCTACTAAAAGTTTGACTTTGAGGATACCTTCATATTTGGGTCCTTGTTTTGGTAATAATGTTGTGATGTGTACGTTTGCGGACCGTCCAGGATATAGAAGTTATAGTTCTACTAAAGTTATCGCTTTTGTAGCCGAAACAGTACAAACTTCTTCTGCTGTTATAATTGGGTACACTGCATAAATACGAAAAACTTTATTCCATCAGTCACAAATACGAATTTCAAAATACCGATTTTCATAATTCCGAATATAACAACTCCGACTTATCATTACTCCTATTTTTATAATTTCTAAATTTCAGTATTCCTAACGTTTATAATTACTATTCTCAAAATACCGAGTTTCAATAGATCGAATAACAAAGTTGGTGTGTCGTTTTTCGGACCGAGAACCCTTCGAGCATTTGATTCTTCGAACGTATGAAAATCGAAAACTAACAAATCGCATTTACGACTTTCGGTAAAATAAATTTCTATATTTTTTATAATAGACATTATAATTCTTAGGTATTATGAAATTCGGCCTTTTGAAAATCGGAACATCGAAATTCGGAATAAAACATTTCGGAGTATTTGGGTGTTCCCATTATAATTATATGCTTAAAGTAAAGAAAAAACCATGGGAAAACAGAATACCGATACTCGTAATAAAACAACAAATTGAAGTAACAATATCATCGTAGCGACAATCAAACTTATAACACTGCGTGCGGGGGTTAAAAACTTCTCAAAATATAGGGAAATTAGAGGCCGGCCAGCCTCAGCCTCGGCGGTGGGCCTTTAAACCACCTGCTCCTCAGCATGCGGGCCACCCCGCCCCTCCGTGCCTACGCGGGCTTAAATTACACTCTAGGGTAGGGCAGATAAGACTGCGTGAAGTTGGTTTTGCAGCTATACGTTTCTGTCACAAAATTTAGTAGCACAACATGTTGACTTTTAGTTTATTCGAAGTATTGAAAATCGGGATGTCGTTTTTCGGACCGAAAACCCTTCGAGCATTTGATTCTTCGAACGTATGAAAATCGGAAAACTAACAAATCGCATTTACGACTTTCGGTAAAATAAATTTCGTGATTTTTTATAATAGACATTATAATTCTTAGGTATTATGAAATTCGGCCTTTTGAAAATCGGAACATCGAAATTCGGAATAAAACATTTCGAAGTATTTGGGTGTTCCCATTTTAATTATATGCTAAAAGTAAAGAAAAAACCATGGGAAAACAGAATACCGATACTCGTAATAAAACAACAAATTGAAGTAACAATATCATCGTAGCGACAATCAAACTTATAACACTGCGTGCGGGGGTTAAAAACTTCTCAAAATATAGGGAAATTAGAGTTGTTTTGACAGATTGTGACTGCCATACGAATGCGAACGTTTCGGTGTCCTATCAGTTCACCAAAAATTTATTTGACAAAGTTTTATTTGACAAGCAACGATTGGCAAAAACATGATTTGTTATTTCATCAAATACAACAACAAATTTGCCAGACTTAAGAAAATAATTACCCGGTAAACCTTTTTTACTATTGTATTATTTCTAAAACAATATATATTTTTTTTTTATCTCATGAAATGGACCGTTTTCCGCCATTTTGTGTGTCGGTGACCTGATATAACATGTCATTCATTCCGTTCTTCTTGTAGTTTATTATTTATTTATTTAATACTTTAAGCACACAAATGTACAGAGGTGGACTTAATGCCACACAACCATAATGTGTCATGTAGTTCATGACACTTTGTGACATGGTTATAATAAGTTCAAAAACTTTATTTAAAGTATTTTGGGGTTCTTGCAGAGCCACATCACATTTCTTTTTAATTTTATCTCATAAAACAACGTTTATGAGCGTTTATCTACATTTGCAAACGGTACGCTTAGCAAACATATGTTGAACCAAACCCTATCTTCATTTTAAAATCCCTGTGCAATGATACCACACATGATGACGTGGGGCAAAAATATGTCATTTGATCTTGACTTGTGGCCACTAGAGGGCGCCATATTCAATTTCATGTGGCGTCACATAGCCCATAACCAGCAGTCAATCAAGACGTTTCCAACGACACCTCATTTGTCAAATTATGGTAGTTTAAAAGTTATGAGGGAACAGATGATCGTAAATACATACATACATGCTTACATACATTCATACAGACATACCGGTCAAAACCCCTCCTTTTTGATTCGCTGAAGTTGGGTAAAAATAGGTCAAATCTGTGCCAATACCGAATCCTAGAGTGTATACAAAAACTGGAGGCGTGAAGGAAGAGCAAATACCGCCCGCTTTAACAAAGCATAGCGTGCGAGCCGTAGCGTCTGACTTTGGTCATCGGAGGCGACCAGCAAGCCGAAGCTGTATAGGTGATCATGGGTGCCTACCCTTTGTTACGTAAGGGCGAAGGGGTTGCACTTCCCGCAGCGCCGGAGACGATGCTTATGCAACTTTAAAGTACAATAAAATTTTGCAAAACAATACCGAAGATTAAGATCACTTTGTGACTGGTTTAGAAAATGTATTATCAAATGATATTTAGCATAAACGTGATTTTTCTGAAAGAATCTAAATATTAATTTATTGAATTATTATCCGAAACATTCGTAAAGAGAAGCATTTGTCAAATAAATGTTTGTTAAGCGAGTGTTTATTAAATAAAACATTTGCGGAATAAGTTTTCCGTGAAATAAATAGTTTACGAAACGTTGGTTGTAAAATAAAAAATTGTAAATGATGTTTTGGAGAAACATTAGTGAACTGAAATAGTTTCTTAAATTAATATGGGAATTGCCTCTCTTATGAATTATATTTAGTGAGATTTATCGATTTTGCCGCTGTTTGTTTTATTAACTGAATTAGAATTATCACCATGTGATGGTGTTGCATTTAGCTTAAACATTATTTTAAGTTTCTAGGTACGTATTGAATACTGTCAATACTCATTAATTATTTACTTAATTCATTTGCTTTATGGCGCGTGTTTCACTTGCACCTTCTTCATCTTCTTTGCATGCCAATAAGACATTTTTTTCCTTTCATGACATTTACAATTATTACGTCAATAGTTGGTGTCATTATTTGAAATCCAACAAAAATAAAAATCTATTTTATACAACACACACGCTACAAAATTGACTTGCCAACTAGTTGACACTCCTATAATAATGTTAACCTGAAGGTCTGAATCTGTCTTCACAGAGGTGACCTATATTTTGAAGATTATAACGAAGATGAACGTTGGCTTCCAGTTTCTAAGAGGCTTATATCCTCCTCTTACATGGAACCCACGTTGGCTTATGACTTTCCATCTGTCTTGAACTATTCACATGATTTGATTTAAACTTGAATGTTTCTTGGCTTTCAGAACAAAGTTGCGCCAAGGTAACCCCACGCAGTTGCGTTGAAATCTTATTAAGGCGAACTTTTCAAAGTGGGTAATAGCCATACAAATTTGAAGACAATGTATTTAGTAGCCTTTGTAGTTATGGAAATTGGAACAAAATAAGATAATAAAAGTTGATAGGTATCACTTTTATTCTCATATTTTAATTTGAAGTAGAATAGTTAAAATAACATGCCTATGTATGTTAGAGATCTAACATAGGTATTATTATCTGAAGAAGAAAAGTTGTTTGTGAGTTTATAAGAGGAAATATTTGGAAATATTCTGTCACGTGGCTAAAATTATTTTTTCAGTTTCAGGTTGCGGGCATCCACTGAATGCGAGACGTACGGGATCAGTCAATGTGGTGAAACATGAGGGAGGCCTATGTTCAGTTGTTGATGTATTTCGGCTGAAATTATGACGATGATGATTCTTTCATTGAAACTAAACACTTAGTGTAATCAAATTAAAATGTGAAATAAAAATATATTTGATATAAAACACTAACGCTAACTGCGATATTTGTTGGCATAAACCTGTGTGTACCCGTAATTTTTGTGTACCTGTAATGTTTCGCTTGCATCCACGTCTTAAGCTTGATTGCATTCGCTAAGTGTGTAACTTAAAATACGTTGCCATTCTATGATGTATCAGCTGTTACCTGTAATTGTGTTGATAAACAATTTTTTTTTTTCATTAATGAATAGATGATAAATAAGCTGAGACAAAACTATTTTTCGTTTCTTTTTTGTCGCTAATATTACAAAGTTATATCAAATTGAAAATATTTTTTGAATCCATTACCGAAAACATGCCGACAGTTCCCAAACAAAACCCCTGCCCGCGTGACGTCACGATATTCATTTCTACTCATTGTAGCACACAGTTGATAAATGTTTTGACTTTTAACCGATCCAATCTTGTTATTATCGTCAATATATGTATTTGTTGGCATTTCTAAAATTTCGTTCTGAAGAGAGCTATGGTTTCAAATGACTTTGACAGATGTCAACTTGACGAGTTTTTGGCGCGAACAAGGGGGGGATTGGAGAGGAGATCGAGTAAGGATATGGCGGGTTGGATTGTGTTGTGAATTCTTGATAAAAACCTAAGGCGACATACAGTGAGAGTTACTAATTGTTCGTCTAGATCAAACTACTTGCTTAGTGGAATGTCGTTTCGCCAAAATACATAACGTGATTAATTAAATTGTGACCCTACATATAAGCAAAGGAGTTGGTTTGTTTAACATCTAGCCCGAAAGAACCCATGTAAATAATGGCCTTTCCTGACAATTACACAGTATTCCCTACATCAGATCGTGGGATATAAGGGCTAGTTATTGAGGAGACTAGTGAAATAACAATCGAACACCTTTAGATCTGTGAAATTACCTACTGAAAGAATGTTGGTAGTGGGAAACTTAAAAACGTGAAGACTTGTGAGGCCTATTCAGTCAGAACATATTTATTTATTATATTCTTTATTGTACACCACAAAAATATATACACAGGACAAAAAACATAAAAGCAAGTGTACAATGGGCGGTCTTATCGCACAGGGCAATTTCTTACAGACAACCTAAACATAATATTTTTTGTAGCACAATGAGTGACTGAAAAACATTCCTCAACCATAAAGTTTGATCATGATGGTTTCAAAGCTTATTAAAATGTCTACTTCTTGCTCAATTAAATTTGGAGAGTTCACAATAATAGTAACTAGTTCAAACCAAATATTATTATAAATGGTAATGATGAAAATGGTACCATCAAACTGATCTGACAATGAAGCCGGCAGGTAGGCACTGGAACTCCAAAATAAAACAATGTATACTAGTCGTGTTTAGGCTCATTGGAATCGTTATGAGATGTGCCTTGGCTATAAACGGATTATTGACACCGACCAAAAATCTTTGACCGCATGTCACAGAGTTTTGGTCAGTGTCGAAAAACGAAAAACAATAGGAGGTACCAATGACTTCGGAAAAGAAAGTTATTTTTTGCTTTTTATTATTAGTGTTTGATTTTGAAAGTCATTTTGTTATTTTCTTGTTCAAATGGTTTTTTCTTAGTTCTACGAGCAAGATCCAAGACCTGTATCTACTAACTTAAGGTAGATATTTGAGATGCATTTTTTTGGAAAGCTTTATGTTTTATAATCGTCTTCGTCCTCAAACCGCAGCAACTGTTCAATAACAAATCTATAAATTTCCACCTGCAATGGCCTGCCTGTTCATTATTCGTACCGGGATCTTCCAAAAACACGTCCTGAACAGATCTTGATAAAATGATGTGCATGTTTGGCATTCTGCCAGCCTCCTTTGCTGACCGTGTCGAGATTGCAGACAGCAGTGTCGAGGCAAAAAAAATATGCTGCCATTATTGTCGGACTATTGACTAGCTATAGGTGGATTTAAAGTGTATTTTTGGCTATGGCCCCATGAAAAAGTTGTATGTTACTGTATTCTGCTTGCTGGTCATTAGCAGTAACAGGGTTATACAAAGCATTAGTAGAAGTTTACTTATATGACATGCAATTTATTTTCTAAGTATTTGCAGGAAATGTTTTTGGTGTCGTTAAAATGCCAAAGGTTTTATGATTTTTTTTTTAATGTTGGTCAGAAAACCTTTAAAGTGACAAGAGTCGCAATTGGTACTGCTGACCACGAGGTTCTGGGTCAGATTCCCGGATCAGGCAAAGTGTTATTGGCATTTTCCATCTAAAATTTCTTAGTAGCAGCTCATATCTGGATTTGTGCCAGATTAATGGCAATAGGCTTGCCTGACTTAAACATAATTGGTGAAATGTTTAAGTCATAAGTATTCTTAATTATATACGGGCTATCGCTTGACCACTATCTCATATATGAAACAAGCTTGCCTAGAAGTAACCAATTCACTCTTGACTTAAATACCCCGAGGTTGTAGCTTTCTTAATATAAAGTTGAGTAAATGTTTTCAGGACTAACTTATACAACGTTGTAGAATGGTGCCAGTACATATGTTGGATAAACGTTTTCAAGACTAATTTATACGACGTTGTAGAATGCTGTCAGTGCATATGTTGAGTAATTGTTTTCAGGACTATGTTATATGACGTCGGATAGTTATGCCAGTGTATTATGTGGAGTAAACGTTTTCAGAACTAACTTATATGACGTCGGATAATGGTGCCAGTGCATATGTAGAGTAAAATTTTCCAGGACTTACATATATGACGTCGGTTAATGGTGCCAGCCATAACGTTTATTGGACAATGTATTGGTCATATCAACGTTTCGGTTAAATAAAAGTTTTTTGTAAGACAACCATCGTCATGTGCGAATCTTAACGTAACTTTTATAAAATTAAAACGCCACTTAAACGTTTGTGCATGAACTTTATATAGGTAACAAAATTATTTTGATCGTATGGAAGACTTACTAAGACTTGTATGTATATTTTATGTAGACTTACAAATCATTTAAAGGTCAAATCCACACTTTAATTGAACCATTCCCATTTTGTCGTGTCCATTAAAAAAGTGATAGAACGAAAGAATATTTCCGAAAAAGATTCCGTATATTATTTAATATTTTTAATTAACATTTATTATAAACAACAAAAACAAAAATTAACATCAAGAATTAACAGTTGCAGTGGAACTGTGACAGTTATAACATTTGCTTGAAAATGTAAAATGAATGCTACTCCAAGGCCATTTTTGTCTTTTAAAGACGTTTTAAATCATTTCGGATAAAAAATTTATTATATCTAGACTCAAAATGTAAAACGTTAAATTCAAAATCAAAATATTTTATTTTTATTTTACATAGGCCTTATAAAACGTCGATAAAAGGCGCACGGTTCGGGTTGGTCGTTTCCTATGGAGAAGAACCGGCAAGAAACTCCATTGTTACTCTTTTTGACTATTATAAAACATTGCTTTGTTTATTATAAAACATTGCTTTGTTAATTATGCCCAACCATTCGGAGAATAAAGCCGTGATGTTATGTAAGTGTTCATAAAAATTTAATGATGACCATACTGTCCACACTTCAAATACTCTGCGTATATATGAGATGTTTGGCAATGCACTGAATTAGATAAATAAGAAAACTTCTATTATCCCAGAAAATAAATTACGCTTCTACTCAACACCGAAGCCATTCCCTAGAATTCCAGTTTGCCAATTTTCTATATAAAACAACTATTTCCAGTATTTGTTTTACGTTCCAATTCAACTCCGGCAGGTCAACAAAACAGCGTTGTTTTTCAGGGATCCATAACAGCCACGCTTTTAGGTCTAATTAGCTCACAACTCTAAATTTTCGACATCAGTGCTAACTCAATTTTTCGTTGCGACCATACAGAAAAACAACAACAGCAAAACAGCCGCAGGACGGTCACAGAGTAAGACTTATAAATAGGAGAATACGTGGAGAGTGGAAAGGTGGAGAGAGCGTGGTGGCCGCTACTGATTATTATATTTTAGTGTGGTAATAAACTACGAATAGTTTGAAATTATCATCATCATCCTTTCAGGCAAAAGACGTCCACTGCTGAACATAGGCCTCACCCAAGCGTCGCTACACTGATCGGCCCAGTGGGTCTCGCATCCAACGGATTCCTACAGCTTTGACCAGCTCATCGCTTGACCTAGAGAGAAGCCTGCCAACGCTGCCTCTTCCGCTGCCCTGGTTCTCTTGCGGTTTGTTACCGACATAGCTCGAAGAGGTGATAAACTTAAGTGGCAGTAGGCAGGTCCATGCTACTTCGGGTTATATTATTGCAATTTTCATAAGGATATCTATTTTTTAGAAAATAGTTAATAGCCTATGACGCTCAACAATAATGTAACTTTTTACCAGTGAAAGAATTTTCAAAATCGGTTCAGTAAATCCAGAGATTACACCCTACCACCTCACAAACTCACAACATCACAACATCAAAACATCACAAACTCACAAACTTTACCACTTTATAATATTAGTATAGATAAATGGACGGATTGATACGTTTTAAATATTTTTTTCCTGGCAATGGTTTAAAATAATAACTAACGTTATATATGGGTCTTCGGTCTGAATAACCAAATTATCTAATTCTAAATTCTAACAATGCCTGTTTCAGCAAAATGGGCTGCCCTCACTTACAATAATTTTGTACTGAGGCCCTAGACAATTGACATTCTGTCAACGAAAATGTTATGATGTCTAAAAATTACAAAAATATATAGGAATGTCAAACCCAAGACATGACAAGTGATCTATCCCTTACATTTTGGCATTTCGATCATCGCTATCGCTGACATCGAATACCTGTCTAGAGTCTTTTGATCGGTCGACGTAGTGACGCTTGAAGGAAGTTTACCTATGTCCAGCAGTTAACGTCTTGATGATGATGATGGTGCATACAGTTTGGGACGATTAGGTAATGCGTCTCTATTCTCTGCTTTCTTTGCTCTATGACAAAGCTGAACGAAATCTAACCCGGGGTACACACAAATCTATTCCGTTGCTCTATTACGTTCGGGCAATAAGTCAATCAGCATTGCTATCAGCTGGCTCTGTGCCAAGTCTGTCCCCGTCACTATGATGTATGGCTTTAAAGGGTTCAAATGTGGAGTGCTTACTTTAAACCGGCTGAAATATGAGCTTGAAGAATGTGTGTGGTCTGTATTTGGATGTTGTTTTGGAATGGATTCCACTTTCTGTGTATAACGTTATTTAGTGCACATTTATAATGCAGTGATGCAAGTACAGGCTATTACGGGAAGATACAAACGTAATGTTGGCTCGGGACACGAAACGAATCGCTGCCAATTGAGTAGCGAATTAATATGACAGCGAGGGATGAGGTACTGCGGAGAGAAAACCTCGCTTCTGAGCCGGCTTTAAGTTTGAATCGATCTGCAACTTTCTAAAAATTCGTACCATAGTATCAAAACAACCTAAGAGTACTGGGTCTATAAATGTTATTTCTTTATTCAGGTTACTTCTTTTTCGATCTGCATTTTATGTAGGTATTATACAACAAAAAAACAAAAAGAACCTCCTTGTATTACGTCGTATTCTACATGTGTAAGTTCGTTTACGCTAACTTACAACCTTGCTGAATAGCTTATCTTTTAAGCACTTGTAATAGAAGTGACAGGAAAAATTTCAAAAAAAAATTGACGCTAAATTTAGGGTTATCTGCTGCTTAATCCGCTTCGGCACGATTGACACTCAAAGGGATAAGTCCTGCAACGCGATCGGTCTTGTGCTTGACGCTTCACCTGGATCCAGGCCATTTCGATGGTCACCGCTTCCCCCAACACGGTGTGGCTCCAGGTTTGACGGGGACAGCCACGCATTCTTTTGCCTCGAGGGTTCAATACTATGCTTGCTTTATCGACATAATATTCATTATCGCATCACTAGATACGAACAAAATTAACAAAAATCAATCAGCGAAATAGGACAGTAAGTCATTTTGACACGGTGTCAACGAGGTTGCCACTAATAAGTGCAAATTATGAGCACGAATTAACTCTAATGGATAATTCATGATTGTACTTTAATTTAGTTCATAAAGCCGTTGTTAATGATTTATTGTCAGGTAATTAAAATACGTTTGCGCTTCGAAATGTAAATCGAACTAATTTTATTTAATTTTAATGTGGTGAGCTTTTGTAGAACTGTTTTAAAGCTGGTTGGTTTTACATTCAATTAGTTTTGCTTAGTTTCATTTGGCTGTATATTGTAGCTTGCATTTATTTCTCTTTTATAGTTGTACAAAAATAACGGAACATTTATATACACCGCTAACAACGATGTTGTTAAAATTTGTTTATTTTTAAGTGACACGAGCCTTAATTGACAGTTTTTTATACAATATTGTCAATTTAAACTTATGTTAGCACCTAACTCTGAATTAAGTTTTTCGTGCAAGTGGGCCTAAGCGGGTTAATAGAGTTTAAGTGGTTTACATCGTTTACCGCCTTATTTTAAATATTATCAATTAAAATCGTACTGTCGTACTGTTCTATAATAAAATAGAATCAAATAGATATAATATACCTACTATTATCTATCTTTACTAATATTATAAAGAGGAAAGATTTTTTTGTTTGTACCAAATAGGCTCCGAAACTACTGGACCGATTAAACTTATAGAAAGCTATATTATTCCAGAGTGACATAGGCTATTTTTACCCGGATGCCGAAGGAGGGTAATGTGTTTATCAGTATGTATGTATGTTTGTTCCTATGTGGCGTTCTAGAGGTCAAACGCGTTGGCCGATTTTGATGATTCTTACGTCAATCTATTCGTCTTATCCCTGCAAATGTCACTGGCTACATTGTAATTAGAAAAATAGAAAAATGGCGGCTTTTGGGCGCCATATTGTGGAGGCCCAAATTTTCTTTTTCTTCCCAACCCATCGTATGGGGTATCAAAATAAAGGGTTTTAAGAGGTGATTACAAAAATATATAACACTTATATGTTTTAATGTACCAAATTAAAAAAAAGTCTTAACTAAAATGTTGTAAATATTACTACATCTGGTTTTGATCAGTCAGCTCGCTCATATGTATCCTCCGACTGCATAGCATGATTTTCTTCTTGTTTACGTATTTTTAGTTCGCTTTTTAAGCAGTCAGGATTTTTGTTATATTTGAATTTTTTTTTTAATCCCGAAAACGGGTCCTGTGGGGTGGTCCACGGGAGTGAAGCCGCGGGAACAGCTAGTGTATAATAAAAAACGAGATAAAGGTAAACACATAAATGTAGAGACAAGATGAAAAGCTAACGCTTAGTCAAGCGAACAAAATCAAATTCCACACGTTAACCTTTGTTTCTACCGATATGCCGAAACAGTACAGGTTTCACCCACGACTTTGGCTACTCGTACTTTCGAGAACTTGATAGTTGAACTGCATCGGACCTAACGTTTATTGGTTCAATTCCTGATAGGCACACACTAGACAAGATAGTTCCACTTCATAGATACACTGGCGGGATCGGTGCTGGAGAATTGTGCTAGTTTTGATACTGAAACCACAGTTTTAGATTTAAGACGTGCTCTGCTGATTGTTGCAAGTCACAGTTTGTCTAACTGATTAGAACTTAGAATACATGTTTTTACAGCTCTGTTTATCAAAACTCGTATATTAATTTGTATAAAATAGTTTAAAAGTAAGTGTAGTTAGTTCGGTTTAGTGTTAGAGTTGATCTCTCGTCGGGGGAATCACGACCCTCAGTAATGAGGAACTCGACGCGAGGAGCGGGGAGGAGGGGAGAAATAGTTTTCTAAGATTTTTTGGTCATGTTGAAAAGCGATTTTTTTTTACCTTTGTATAGATGCTTTTACCGATTGTTTTGTGAATGTGTGAAAATTGTAGGCCTTCTAGATTTCTAGATGCTTGATAACATTTGATAACTTTATATCTGCTTTTACTTTTTATTTTTAGTTTCTAACGTTTTATTGTCGGGCCTACGTTGTCCTCCCATATTTAAGTAATGCTGTAACATGGAAATATTGTAAAAACAAACCATATTTTTAAAAGAGTAACCATGGAGTTTCTTGCCGGTACTTCTCCATAGGAAACGACCAACCCGAATCGTGCGCCTTTTGTCGACGTTTTATAAGTGCCCATGTAGACCTACGTAAAATAAAAAAAAATGATTTTGATTTAAAAAGGTATTTAAAACGCAGACGTAAGTGGCACCGCCAAGGGAGGGTCGCTCTAGAAGGTCATACACAGATCTTATTGGTGATATTCTTCAGAAAGGCCAGATGCGCAGTTATCATTACAGGCGTGCGTGTATGACTAGATGTATGAACGTAATTGAAGCAAAAGGAGTATGTAAGTATCGTTGTTGAAGGCGTTATGAACTTTCTGCCTAGCTCCATGGGAAAAGGCGTGAGTTTATTGCAATAGTTTGTTATATTCAAACGAATAGAAGAAGAATACGTATTTCGCCGACCTCAAGTAACATGGGAAAATGGCAAGAAAATAATGATGTGTTTGAAATAACGAGTCAGTTGAAAGTTTTCCCTTTAGCAGAAAAGTTGGCTTGTATGGCACTTTAGTTTAATCCTTGCACTTATAATCGTGACAATCGAAAAAATCCGATGATGTTTCTCATTTAACATGCCGCGATAAGTTTGTATGAACGTCTACAAAAATCAAATTCATAACCCTAATTAATTACTATGTTACCCATACACTATAATAACGAGTTTCACTCCTAAGCATCAAGTTTAACTTCTATAACATATTTTTATACCTGTCAAATCCGGCTTCTTAGATTGTCTTGACTTTAGTTGTATATGATTTAAAGTTTATGTCAGGTGGATCAAGCAACGTCTATATTGATAAATCAGTTCGATAAATAATAACTAGGTTTATGATTCAAATCATCAATCTCGATCAGATTGACACCAGTTTGAACTGATGCCAAATTAACAGCCTTAGGAAAAGTAAACTGAATGTTTTCCTAACAGTGAATTGCCCAATCAATCAATCTGCTTAATTCTTCCCCAGCTATGTTGAAATCGTCTCCGAATCTAAATAGATGCAGCTGGATGCCCATATTTTACATGGAGCAATTATTTATTTAACCTCCACATCCCAGATACGTATCGTACCCGATAGGTAGGTAGGTATATCTGGGATGTCACACGACACGACTGTTTATCGCTTTAGATTTGAAGAGATTAGCCCATACAACAATTTTAATGTTTCAGACTTTAGAACGCCTGACTACCTATACCAACACTTGATCTTCAAATGACTTCATTTTCCCAAAAATGTTTTTATTTCAATATTGTTATGTTCGCGCTTGGCTACTATCTCACCTGATAGTAAGCGATGATGTGGTCGATGATGATCACGCTTGCTAGAAGAAATCTATTCACTCTTGACTTAATGGTGTAGGTACTTAAAGGGTACATGTATTAATGCCAATATCCAACTAAACATTATCCACAGCTTTGCCTTTTAAGATCATCCGGCAATAACATACAACAAACGTAAAGTATCAACGATACCCATTCCAACCAACGACACATCACTAGAGACCGTTTTGGTAGTGCGGGGACAGATGCAAGTAGCCATAAGCAATCAAAATTGATTATTATTTCCTCGGGTTATGGTCCAACTGACCCCTTTACCCCCGCTTTCTATACTTTGTATGTATTTATGATTATTGAGCTATTATCATTTAAATTCAAAGCGATGTATGTGACTGTATGGTTATCGTGGTACATTTTCTATCGAAATGCTGGTTGGGTTTTGATGCCATATTCATGTTTTAGATAATGTGGTGGTAAATAAGTCTGTATAGTGGCAGACCAGATGTCATAAAATCGAATGGTTTAATAAAGACTAACTTCAAAGCAGTTCGGGCTACCTAATACAAATAGCAAGAATAATGCAATTTTGGCTCGATTCGAACTTAGTAAATAAACATTATTTTGAAAGCAAGAATGTATTGTAAGAATGCATTTGTATTACATTTCCATCGGTTCCTATGGAGAAGAAATTTAAATTCACAAAATTTGTGTTATAACCGAGTAAAAATTATGTAAGCAACTTTTCGCAGTGTTCGGTAAGTTGCGTGGTATCTTCTCGTCCAACTTACCGCAGTGTCTCAAGACGAAAGTGTATGACCAGTGTGTGCTGCCAATGATTACCTATGGGACCGTGAGACGTGGTCGCTCACAATAAGCCTCATCAGAGGGCTGACAGTGATCCAAAGAGCAAAGGAGTGGGCTATGCTCTGAGTATCCTTACGTGATCGAATCAGAAATGTAGGGATCCGCAAGAGAATCAAGGTTACCGACATAGCCCGAAGAATTGCCAAACTTTAGTAGCAGCGGGCAAGGCACGATGCCCGCAGAACGGATGCCGTTGGGCCGAAAAGTTCTGTACTGGCGACCGCGAACCGGAAGACGTTGCATTGGAAGGCCTCCCACTAGATAGACCGATGACCTGGTGAAGCTTGCAAGGATCCGCTGGATGCGAGACGCGACGGGAGACGAGACGGGATCGGTCAATGTGGCGACACTTGAGGAAGATCTACATCCAACACTTGACGTCTTTCGGTTGAAATGATAATGATGAAGCAAACTTTAATTATTAGAGAAACTTTAATAAAATAATACGAAACTAGTTTTGGCAGTGCAACTCTTTCTCTATCTTTTGAATTTTTTTATACCCAATTTAATCTTTTTTTTTTTTGTACACTCCATTTTGAGCTCCAGACTTTTAAAAGTTATTAATATTACACAACCTGTGATTGAAATTGGAAAATTAATTTTGTATTATTATGAAATGTATCTAACTGCTAGAGGGTGGAGACCTGGTGACCTGAAACACAGGCCCTTAAAGCCTAGCTTAGGCACCAGTCTACCACAGTAAACTAAATTATATCATGTACCGTTAGTGTAACATTGTCTGTAACGTTTATTGTGGTGAGAAATAAATAAATAAATAAACTAGTGGCAAAAGAAAAAATACATGTCCAATATTTTTAGGCTAACTGGCGGACTAAGTAGATGTTTTTTTGTCAACATCCCTATTATAATATACGTAAATATTTTAACTGCCTCGTTGGTCAAGTGGTCGAAAACACTACTGCCGAGGCTGAGGTCCTGGGTTCGTTCCCGAGTCGGTTAAAGTGTTATTGAGTTTTTACAATTGAAATTTCTCAGTACTCTATCTAGACTTGTGCCCGGCTTATGGCAATAGGATCGCCCGCTATTATATGGGACTTATAACTGGCAAAGTGTAGGTACACTATGCCCCTGCCTAACCCTTCGAGAAATACAGTCGTGATGTTAAATTATGTTGATATTTTAACAACATAGTTCCCCACAGGAATGACGTTGTCTTCAGTAACTTGTTAAACGTTGTTCACTGTTTGCTAGTTTCATGACGTCACTTGTTTCTAAGGATAACACAACTTTGCCTGAAGACATACCTGGGCGAAACATTTTGACGTCGTTGATATAGCGCATCTTACATTAGAATATGGGGGAAGACATGTGGAGGAGCTCGTCATGTTCCATCTTAAGAAATGCAGTGAAATAAAATATTGTGCATGTTGAAATAGATAAGGGAAATAAATTACTTACTATTCAAGTCTAATTACTGAATAAAATCATCTGAATAAAGATGGTTTGACATTTACATAAAACTAGCTTTCGCTAAAGGCTTCACCCACGTGAATGTCGAAAATGATCCCATAGGATCTTAAACCGGGTCAAAAATCATCTTGCGTCTGAATTTAAGTCATGGGTCCACCCATATTTCAATCATGTTCAGTTCGATACATACAGACTTTGATATTTATAACATTAGTTGATTTCAAATTAGGATGATTGGATTCTTAAAGTTTTGAAAACATCTCTGTTGAGATGTTTATAGATAAATTACTTACTAAGTCATCAAATAAGTAAACATTCGAATGCCAAACCAGAGTAAACGACTTACAAGAATATAAAAAATTAAATCATTTAACACCAACCAACCATCTACGAAAATTAAATAACATCTGAGTTTCTATAACAATTTCAATCAGCTACTTATCAATATAAACTTTATCCCGAACAGTAATATCATTTGAACTCATCAAAGCATCTAAAATATAAGATTAATTATAACATTCTATAGAAAGTTATTGAAATGCCAACGTATAATAGACATTATTAAAATAACGATACAAGGCTTAACTTTGATCAAAATATCATTAGCTTCGTTCATTTTAAGGGCTGTGAAAATTTTCCAACGTCGATGTTAGTAATGAGTAACACAAAGAATGAGATTTGGTGGGAAAGAGCGCGTTAGCGAATATTTTTGTGAAGATATACCATGAAAGTGCATTCATGGTACTACACTTTTTTAGTCTGGACTTCGTGCCTGGTTGATGACATGAAGGTGAGTATATACAAGAGCATTTGCTCAGTTTCCCAAAGCATTTCCATGAAATGTAACGTTCTTGTGAATGTTCGACGCTGTGCTCGACATCATGCTTTCGGCAATTGAGCATTTATCTGAAACATTTATTTTACTATGCGTTCATTATTGACGTCACTCCACGTCACCCCTCGCCTTTGATTGATAAAATGTAAACAAAACGCTCGTTGCTTTTTAAAATCAGGTTGTAACAAAACATAGAGCGTCATGTTCAAAGTGCGGTTGGAGTAAATATAAAAACAGCGAATGCTCGATGTTCAGTTACAAGTAACGCTCTAGTTTATATTCACCTTTAGGCTCACTCTAGGGGGTACATGGGACTTAAAAACATAACTGGAAAAGTTTGGCTGTACTACAGGTACACCTCTATCTAACAGATGTGATGTTATGTTTATATTTATAAATAATATAAATCAAGATCCTAGACTTAAAAGACTGTTACCAGTATTAGCTCAAATATACAATTTAGATACCAATGCAGCAATGATGACTACTAAAACGTTAATGTTTGTTAGGATGGATGGATGTTTAAAAAACTACTGATCGGATTTTGATGACATTTTACAGAAACTTAAACATCAGAAAAACTATATGCTATAATTTATAAAGATATTGGGAGAAGTACTAATACCACGCTGGCGGCACCTAGTTATTTTCATATTAATTTAAACTAAACAAAATTGGAGAAGGAAATATGTTAACAAACTTGAAGCCGACAGTCAACACACGACAGGCAACCACATCTCTGTTACAGAAGCTTCCGTCAATCCCCTAGCAATACACCTGATAATGGCACAACTACAGTCAAAGCTAAATTACATTTTCTGCTTTCATCCCCTACAAAACACACCCTTATCCGCTGTTCCCCTCGGCAACTTTACATAAGGTAAACTTGGGCCATAAATTAATTGTAAGAAGATAGCTACGGACGATAGCTGCTACAGCGTCGCTTATTAAAATTTTGAACCAATTACAGTGAAGAATTGGGATAAGAGTTTATTTTGGTTTGTTGGTAAACTTATTAATATTGATTGAGTAAATTATAGCTGCATTAAATTGATAGTACATAACTTAATCGTCCCGGCTCTAGACTAATGGCATTCCCGATATCCACAACCTAGGGGTCTTTAAGTCAAGAGTAAATCGGTTACTACTAGGCAAGCGTGCTTCACCGTCGACCAAATCATCGCTTACCATCAGGTGAGATAGTGGTCAAGCGCGAGCCTATACTAAATTTAAAAAAATTCGTTGTCAGCGAAGGCGTTATTAAAAATGTAAAGGATTGATCACGTGATTTTTCAATATCGCTTGTCAATCCCATACAATTTTGCTTTTTTGTATATCGCTATATCCACGGTTTAGATGAAATAATGTCACGTGTCTGGCTCTAGACAATGTGGCATTCGATGTTAGCGAAGGCGATGGTCGAAATATCAAAATGTAAGGGTGTGATCACGTGATTTTTCGATATAGCTTGTCAATATCATACAATTTTGCCTTTTTGACAGTCACTGTCGCCACGATTTCAATGATAGATTGTCACTTGTCTAGAGCCTCTGGTAATGTAAGGGAGTTTAAGTTGAGCACGTGACTTTTATATAGCGTTTGACATTACCATACATTTTTGGTATTTTTCCAATCGCTTTAGCCACGCTTTCCTTGAGAATGTCACTTGTTTAGGGCATCTGGATTCAATTCCTGGTTCGGACAAAGTGTTGGTTTTTGCATGTTTACTTTACTTGTGCTATAAGACAGAGCTTCTTGCCAAATTTCATGATTCTATGTCAACGAGAAGTAGGTACCTTTTATGTATTGATTCCCTTGCGATTCGTCAACTATGTGACATAATTGGCGTATATTTAGATTACGTTCATTTAGAAGTTAGTGAGCTCCAAGGGATAACAGAACTGATTATATGATATTAGTTTAAACTTGACAACACACGGATAGAATGACAGACAACGAAGTGATCCTATAATGGCTTCTTTTTTGTTTTGAAGAACGGAACCCTAAAATGAACATTAAAAGGTTTCAGCGGCACACAACGTCTAAAAAGGGCCCACATATGATGATGTTTTTTTTTAATCTATTCGTTTGACCAGCATCTTTTTTAAATAATAGTGGGATTTAACTTTTTATTGTTTTCTTCTTCTGTTACCCTAGCTACACAGTTCTATACACGTTGGATATTAATAAAATAATAATAAATAAACATGAGTGAATCCATTGATGAAGTCTGCTATTTAACACCGGAAGAATGGAAGCAGTATGTAAAAAATGCAGAATTAAGTTTCCTGCTTGAAAAGACCCGCGAATAATATCTAAAAGCTTATGATATTTTTAAGCAATGGAGACTTAAAAAGGGCGCAGAAACTTTTTCGGAGACTGTACTGCTGTTATCGTACTTCATAGAATTATCACAAACGCGGCAACCATCCACAATATGGAGTATTTACTCTATGTTATAAGCCACAATAAAGACAAAATACCGTGCACATTGATACCTATGCCAAATTTATAGCATTTTTGAAAAAACTGTCAGTGGGGAGTACAAATCCAAAAAGCCCAATTTTTTTCGGCCGCTAGCATTGAAAAGTTTCTTAATGAAGCTCCAGACTGCATGTTTCTCGCATCATAAGTTAGTAATTATCTATAATTAAGTAATATTAAATGTGCACACTACCCATTTGTGAAGCTTTCGGCATAGTACCTACTTAGGCCCTAGTTGTAATTTAATATTCGGATTTGATTCAAAATAAATCTAAAATCTGTAAGCGTATAGTAGAGACCATAAGCTTGAAACAGACCTCAGATTCTTGGTCTCGCCCTTCTTCTTCTAGAGCCACGAATCCCGGCGCTGAGTCTACTTTCACCCACCTCTCGTCACAATCCACAAGTAAGGATACCAAAACCTCAGCGAATACTCAAACTCAAGTCGCTAACACAACAATATCAGTTCCAAACAAAACTGTTACTTTTAATTTTTATTACAAATATACATGTGGTTGAACTTTTACCATGTTGTATTTTTTTTACTTTTAGGTAATATGTTCTCGTTGCTGAGGTGTAAAGTTGTATTTGTTAAACGAGACCAAAGTTATTTGCATCTCGTGTCTTTGAATCTATGTAAAAAAAATTATAGAATCCTTTGCTTACTCGGGATTCAAAATCAACATTCGTTGCAAAAATAACTATTTCATGATTTTATTTTACCTTTTTGTCGAAATTATAAATATGTATATCCATGCCAAATTATAGCTTTCTAGTACTTAGATACTCTGAGCTAAGCTGCGGACGGACAGATGGACAGAGCGAATATATAAGGTTTCCTTTTGACTTCAGAACCCTAAAAATGAATAAGCACATAATGTCCCGTCACTTACCTATACTTATTTAGTACCTATTGTAATTCTTCCATAGACTCTTGAACACCCCTATAAGTAAATACACTTTCAAGATTGCATTCACATCTTCTTTACGATGTATCAACGTCGACCCGCCCACGAACATTCTATAAGGAATTTCCCTATTTCACGCTAAACTGGATTCTTTTCTTTGGAGAATGTTTACCTCATAGGGAAAGCAAATATTGTAGTACAAGAAACGTTTTTGCTTTGATGCAAATATTTGTTATTATTATTTTTTGCTTTCGGTAAGAGCGTATGTCGAATTTTGATAGAATAGTTTTTTTTATAGTTTAGGCTGCTGATCTAAAAAACCGGTCAAGTGCGAGTCGGACTCGCGCACGAAGGGTTCCGTACCATTATCGCAAAAAACGGCAAAAAAATCACGTTTGTTGTATGGGAGCCCTACTAAAATATTTATTTTATTCTGTTTTTAGTATTTGTTGTTATAGCGGCAACAGAAATACATCATCTGTGAAAATTTCAACTGTGTAGCTATCACGGTTCATGAGATACAGCCTGGTGACAGACAGACAGACAGACGGATCGCGAAGTCTCAGTAATAGGGTCCCGTTTTTACCCTTTGGGTACGGAACCCTAAAAACAACTTAATAAAATATTTCGGAATACGACATGCTAATTATGATGTTTTATGTTTAATTCCCGAGCCAGGCAGTGTTGTCTTAAACTTGATTCTCAATTCTGGTGATTTTTCAGTTAGGTACCTGAAAGGCTGCAATGCGTGTCAATAGAAAAATTGTGAAATATTTTCACAATTAACAACAGCAAGAAGGCACATGGACATATTAAACAATGTAGCTGTAGGTATCTTTTTAGTCTGCCAAGGTATGTACCTAACCGGCGTTGCACAGAAGAGGTTCCGGGGTCTTTTAAGGGGTCTTTGTGCTGATAGTGATAAAAAGAGTGATTATAGTGAGGTTAAAATCTCACATTCCCTGGTCGTCTCCCCGAAAATCCAGAAAAAATACCTAAAACGTAACTCTTACTTAAAAATCACCTTAAGACTTTTGTATTTTGTTCTGTCACTATAAGATATCCAAAAAATCAAATCGCCTTTCCCGGGTCTTTTCACTGGGGCCCCACCAAAACTTGCAATAACAGTTTCCCAAAATTCCCACGTAGGATTTCATAAAGCAAGTAGAATGCCTTAGACACCGCCGTCCCGACTCGAGTGCGCCTTGCTCTCTTCTGCAGCATCAACTGTTTGGGAAACTTTGCTAGAGTGAAAATAACTTGGATGCATTTTTGTTCAATTTTGGAAGAAGGTAATACTTTTGAGTTTTGTTTTACATTTGAAATGGAAACGATATGTCTTAGCTGGTATGTGTATGATAAAGAGGAGCTCGTGGCTAAATGAGAACTGCCGGTCAGAGGTCGGTCCACGGATAAGCCACTTCTGTAGCACGTATCAATCCTATACATCAGGGATGGCTAACCTTTATTCGTAAACGTTAAACCATTTTTACAAGCTTTTATTTAACTTTCAATGTATGTATTCGGGTCAAATCTTGAAAATGAATTTTAAAGAGTTATCCTCCACCGATTAAGATGCAATTTTGCATTCACCTTTAGTTTGGGTGAAACGCATGGTTAGCTAAGTGACGTCATTCTAAATCCAATATGGCGGACGGCCCAAGATTATATAGAAGAGATATAAGATAAGAAGACAAGTAATTTTTTGTGAACTACCATGATATGGGTATCAAATGAAGTGGTTTGCGGATTAGAATACAAAAAGTAAGATTATAAAAAATATATATATAGTGATATTGTGGCCACGTCGTATCAACAAAGGATTTCAACTCGGTGATTAAATAGATAACATAATAATAAAATAATAATTATGTGATTTCTGCTGTTGCATATTAGATACTTAATATCATGTAAGAAATAGGCTCATACTTTTCTTTCTTTAATCGTAATTACATTGTTGCGTGCCACCACAGGCAAGCATACTGTTGGTTCGCCATCACTGCTATACAAATTAGACTTTTAACAATTGTTATGTCTAGAACCTCAGAGGCTGAAGGAAGCTTTCGTTACATTCTATCAACGTAAGCATCGACATAGTGATTGGAAAAATGTATTGAGATACCAAGCGATACCGAAATATCCCATAAATTTTGGCACTTCGAATATCGCCTGATAGAATGACGTTTTGTAAAGCAGGTCATTGGCCGTTACCTTAATAGGTACAATGATAGTCATGACCACATTTCACTATATCGAGAACCTCAAGAAATAAGTCATAATTAAATCTCAAATCGTCGCCAACTTCATAATGTCATGTCGACATTATTTGATTTGTTTCTCTCTTTCAAGTTCCTCAAGATTATCGTTACGTGCGAAACTATTAGCTTAAGATCGCACTGCAAAAACCTGTTTTTTATAAATTTATGATACTTGATAGCGTACAATAGATTGCCGCAGGGTTCTCTGGCAATATGTAACCGCAAATACTTTAATAATTTATTTGATTTAATAAATAATAATAATAATTTATTTATTTTCAGACACAGTAGTCCATAATATTATTACATTCATGCATTACTTTGAAAAAAATAAATAAATGATATCAACTCAAAATTAAAATAAAATAAAATTCGCGGAGAGAGACTTATTAATTATGCACATGAGCACAACTTAAAAATAGTGAATACAATGTTCAAGTCCAAACCAAAGAACAGATGGACATGGATCTCTCCAGACAACTCAAAATTAAAATAAAATAAAATGTCATTCATATAACAGATTACACAGTGAGAAATACATAATCAAAAAAAAAATGTTAATGTTTTTTATTTCAAATAGGCCTACATGGGAACTTATTAAACGTCGACAAAAGGTGCACGGTTCGGGTTGGTCGTTTCCTGTGGAGAAGAACCGGCAAGAAACACCACGGTAACTCTTTTAAAAAAATTGGTTTGTTTTTACAATATTTCCATGTTACAGCATTAGTGCTTAGATATGGCGGGACAACGTAGGCCCGACAATAAGTCGAAAGAAAATAAAAAAATAATATCTTTAATTAAGTACTTTGTGATTTATATTTAATAGACTCTAGAGTTATATAAGTTTTTCAAGTGAATCTAACATCTTTGAAAGAAGGTGATGTAGTAAAAAGTTTATCTATTTTTACCCGTTGCATCCGCAACCACGATACAGGAGAAATTCGTACTGCACAAACTTAAAATATCTTTTTGTGGCCAGGCAAGTCTGCAGTAATCTTTTCTTCTAATCATAAGTATTCATAAAAATCAAGTTTTATTATAAACAGTATACCTGTAGCGATATATGTATATGCGATGGGATCTCGGGTTATATGTACAGTCACGTCAGCTTGAAAACTAATATCACGTCTTACTTTACATGTAAAATGATTACGGTAGAGTTTTCATAAGTTGGTACCTCGTACTTAGCTCATACAAAGTTGAGCGATGCGTGAGACTTACAACTTTGAGCTATACTGAATAAATATATAATGATTTGATTAGTTTTTACGATGGTTTATTGTGGCGAGCATGTTGGGTTATGTGACCAAATACTAATTAACCGGTCATGTGCCCGTAATTACCGAAACAATAGAAAGGCCATTGAGTCTCACTTGGCCAGTCGGTGTCTTTCGCAGGTACCAATTTTTTACGTTATGGACACCGACTTACAAAAATAAAGTAATTTTTCACTTTGTAGTTTTTTATTTGGAAGTCGGTAGTATTTTTTTGTAAAATAGCTTTTTATTTTTCACTTTTTGGTTGTACCTAATAGGCAAGTTGTTTAGTAAGGTACCTATAACGCCAGAATAGATAACCCAAATGTTATGAAACTTGAACAGAATCGGTGAAATGAGAGATGCGTACCCCTACCCAAGAGCGTACTGGCGTGATGTTATTTTATGAAATGGTATAATCAATAAAAAGACATGCAATTGCAGCAATCCCGAGAGATTTGCCGTAATTTATTGAAGAATTCTGTTGTATATCTTCGATGTTCTTTATCAGATCTTCACCAAATTAAAATGGGACTAATTTCGAAACATACATTTTCAAACAAAAAAAAAAGAAGGGTCAAAATTGACGGAGATATGCGTGAACAAACAAAAAAAGAAAAATAAAAAACAATTGTAATGTCGAACATAGAACCTCCTCCTTTTTGAAAAGTCGGTTAAAAAGAATTACAGTTGTACTGTTCTTGTATTACTAGCACCACACAGTCAGATAAATATTTAGATGCGGGTAGCACAGGGTCAATTTAGTCCATCTAACAGTTGTTATTTTAATGATGACAATTGTCATCAGCCTACAGCAGTCCACCGCTGCAAACCCTGGTACCATATTAGTTGGGGTCGGCGCAACACGTTTTCATCTTCCATACTATCCTGTCCACCGACATGTTATCGCTGACTCCCTTTTCTTTCATATCACTCCTAACAGATTCTGTCCATTTTTTATTGGCCTTCCCCTCACTCTCCATCCACATGCAACTGCTATCATCTATTGACGTTAATTATACGGTAACCAACAGGCTTCCCAGAATTCACACCCGTATGCTCTCCTTAAATAGTTAGTACATGAGTTAGAAACTAGTTAGCAACAATGCAACAGCCCGTTACCTCGGCCAACTTGCGGTGTCTTCAGTAACATTGGTCTTACTAACTTTTATCGTGTATGCGGGTTGAAGACTTGGAGGTAAAATGTTTATGATAATTTTGGAGATGGATTGCATGACGTCCCGACGACGTTTCGTGCATTTTGTGATAAACTTAAGGTTTTCTAGCATTGAGCATTCAGCAGTGGCGACCCAGTAGTAAGAGCCTAGACTTACAAGATGCAGGTTGTGAGTTCGAAGCCTTGTTGGTGCTTTACTTTGTGTAAGCTATGAGTATTTTATCACCACTACTCTCAAAAAGTTGAAGGAAAACATCGTGAGGAAAACGGCATGTCCTAGAACCAAATATTCGAAGACATGTTACATCTACTAAACCACACAGGGCCTACGTGGTGGATTACGGCATTCCTTCTCACAGAGAGGAGACTTGTGGCCCAGTAGTGGGAACGTATATTGATTATTATTTTTCAATACAGTTGTTAAACATGGCGTACTTTCAGAGGCTATAATTATGATTCGAAAATTAAATCTTATGCATAGGCATCTTTCTGTTACGCGGTCGTGACTTTTGTTTACGAGCTCGATCATTAGTTTTGCAGTTTAGTTTTAAATTTATAAGTCAATTTAAAAAAGTTTAGTAGCAAGGAGTTTTCATACATAGATAAAAATGGAATAGATTTTATAAGAGGAAAAATGAATGATTTCATACGTTTTAGCATTTTATTCTCAAAAGTCTTTTAAATGGTTGTTTAATATATTTAATTATCAGTTTCAATTTAATTATTTTCACATCAACATTTGTAAAAAATCGAATAGGATGTGTAGGCTGTTTCCGTTGTTAAAAAAATATGTCCAGTTGCAAAAACGCGCGAAAATTTCATTTTTTTGTGAATTAACAAATCTAATACTTTGATTTGTTTTTACTATTTCCCACAACTGTATTGAAAAATATCGTGTGATACACGGGCGTGTAGGTTATTGCAAACTCGTGTCATTAAAAACCCTCTTTCACTTCTTTCAATAACCTACTTTCCACCCTTGTATCACAATGTACTATCTACACCATTTTTAAATTACACCAGTGTTTGGCAATGAATTAGGCACTTAGGCGTAGATCTAGGATGCTACACTATTTTGCCGGACTTGATTTAATTCACCATACACCAGGGGACATAATCTATTAGTCAATGCAGAGGCTCTAACCAAGCATCATTTTATCTGCGATGGCGATGTTCAAAATGTCAAAATGTAAGGGATTGATTACGTGAAATTTCGATTGTGCTTGACAATTTTATACATTTTTAACGCCCGACGGAAAAAGAGGTTGCCCAACCACCAACCATTTCAGGGGATCATTAAAATTACACACGTGATCTACCTGAAAAAGCTACTAGTTAATTGAAATGCTAATAAAGTTGATGTTGTAGGATTTCACTAAATCAATTAAGTACGTATTATATGCTTTAGTTGCCACTAATTGGATTATTACGACATTATTGCAAAACCGGTTAGTGGAACTGAGGTTAATTGCAAATAAGTGATCAAAGCCACGTGATAGCTTCTACATAATTATTTAATCCGATATCGACAAATTGATTAAATTGTTCGTTTGTCCTACATATAAACAAAACAGATATAGTCAACAGCAGATATTATATAGAAATACTCTACGTATTCAAATATCACCAAAAACCAAAAATATCTGCACAATAAAAGCCTTCAAATTTACATAAATACTTAGACACAAATTTTAAGGTTCAGTTCCTCAAAAAGAATAAAGGAATCATTATAGGATCATTTCGTTGACTGTCTTTCTGTCTGTCAGGACCTTTTTGTCAGAAACTCGTGGAGGTATTAAGCTGGAATTAATATCAAACACTCATGTCTGCTATCCCTTGAGCTGTGAAAAAAGCAAATTTTCTAAGAAAATTTCAAATGGGAATCGGTCGAATTACATCGCTTGGCATCCATGTGAATGTACTTGCAATTTCTCTTCGTAAAAATAGCTTGTCAGTGTGATATAAATCGCATCGCGTCATCAGGCGTATCGCTAGATTAAGGCCTCTTTGAATATCTAGTACTATGTGGATACCTGGATAGTTTGGCTAGTTGTGATTCCTCCTACTCCTTGCGTCGTTTCCCCAAAGTCATGACTACATCATGGCTTTAAAACTATCTCCTTTGTTCCTACATTCAGCAACATGCACGGTTTCTGAGGCTTTAATGTTTAGCGAGGTTCGGATTTGGTCTGACCAACGTACAGGTTTCTTTGTCTGGGTCGTTTTTCTTAGACTTTACCAGTGACGATTACCGACGACTGTAGGTTTCCGGGTGATATGGCCAAAGAAGTCGAATACCTTGCGGATGCACTGATTCTATAATCTTGGCCTCTTTTTCTACTTTGAGCTCCTGCAGTATTTTTTTTTTTTCTATAGGCTCGCTCTTGATCACTATCTCACCTGATGGTAAGCGAGTTTCAAGATGTTCATTCTTTGTGCCGTCCACAAGATACACAGCATCCTTTGTAGCACCACATTTCAAAAGTTTTGATTATGACTGTTGTTATTGCTATAGTTATGAAACCTCCTCATAGTCATCCAACACCACAACTCCCATCTTGAGAAACCGTTAAACGTCTGAAGAAAAGGGGTGGCTATATAGTGCGGTGCTTGAATGCAAGAGATAAGAAGTGAAAGGGTGGTTCATGTGAGAATTATGCGTAAACTAGCGTAGCTCCCGGCTCTCGATGTTATTTATTTTAGAGACAAAAGTATTTTACTGTGTTCTTATATTTTACTTTTGGCCGTTTATGGCAAGTTTGTGCCACGACTTTTGTTTCATTACCTACGTTATTAAAACGATAAATTAAAAAGAACAGAATTAAAAAAAAAAAAATTCATCAATTTGCTGCCCGTATTGGTTCCAAGTTTCCAACATGTATTCTTCTAGCTCCGGATCGAGACGCTTAGGACAGATCAGTGTGGTGACGCTTGGGGGAGGCCTATGTCCAGCAGTGGACGTCTTTTGGCTGAAATAATGATGACGATGTATTCCTCGCCCATACATCTTTATGATCATCACTTTTGAGATAATAGTATCTCATAAGTTACCATATTTCTAGCCATATATTTTATATCTATCAAAATACTAAATTAAATCTTACATTCGTTAATATAACTTACTATTATTCACACAAATCACTATCCCGATGTCACAATAATTTCCTGTTTATCAAACAATTACGTACATACAGATAAACCGCCGTTATATTGTATTATTATTACTAGAAGAAATACATGTGACACTATCTCCTGTATGATGGATTGTGTATGGAATTCTCTTGTGCACAGATAATCCGTTTATTTCTGAACATAAAAGGATATCTTTTAGTGCAATATTTTGTTGTCAACATTATCTTGTAGAGAATTTTATTTGGTGTAGTAGTGATATAAAGTGCCGTTTCAAAAGTTTCAAAAGGTTGCAGATTCAAAACTATGTGTTTATTCTAAAAAAATAATATAACACCACACCTGTAATCCCTGAAGGGTAATTTTAGAGGTGCACCTAAAGGTAACACACCATATTTATCCAAAAACACTGGAAATTAATGGAACAAGATAATATACTTGTAATGTGGATACATCAACAAAGACAAACATCATCACAAAGTTTGTGTGGCAAAAACAGTCTTCACCAGTGGAACTTTGACAATATAACCACAAAAAAATATAGCATTGGCGATGTGTAACTTTTTTTGTGTATAATAAATTATATTGTATTCTATTTGTTTTCTCAATCTAAACAAAGGAGGAATTCAAGTCCGTGGAATAAAATCCAGCCAAGTGCTGAGTCGGACTCGCGCACCGAGGGTTCCGTACAAACAGTTGCAGTCGCCAAAATTATAAGGTAACATTACTGAAGTTATAATGTAAATATAATAAATATAAAAAAAGCGCTGAACATTGCTCTAACGAAAATAAACTTTGTTACAAAAACATACAACTGAATTCCAAAAAAAACACTACGAAGTGAAAAATAACTTTAATTTTGGAAGTCGGTGTTGCCGTTTTTGTTTCTTCGTTTTTTGATGTTTTGTTCCCATTTTTGTTTCTTCGTTTTTTGACACCGACTTCCGATATTGTAGTTATTTTTCACTTTGTAGTGTTTTATATATATTTCTCCTCATAAAAATTGGTTGCCTGTAAAGTCGGTATACGGGCGAAAGTTTTACGTGACAACGACTTTGAGTGGTAAAATAATTTTAATGTGAATATTCATTCGTATAGTAGGAAGAAGGATTATGTCTGTCTCTCTCGCTCTTAGGCGGGCTAACCATGCCCGAGTGGAAGGGACGCGTGCCTCTCACTCGCTCTCATTGTGAGCGCATAACGTGAGCGGAGCGTAACGCAGTTTCTTGAAGTGTCACCCGGCAAACCAATTTATAAGACGTTGTCACGTCAAAAATTTGTCTCGCGAATATGTATCACTTTGGTACCAGCGTGATACATATTCGTGAGCGGGCTGACCAAAACCAGATGTATCCTCCTTCTTAGTTTGCTTCTTAAGCGACTGTTTGAGAAGCGAAATAAAAAATAAAACGTCAAACTAATAAAAGTTAATTCAAAAATCAAAATTAGGGTTTTTGAATTAACTTTTTTTATTTATTACGTACAACAACAACACAACAATAATAAAAAAAAATCGATATAGGTGTTCATTTAAACATATAAGTGTTATATATTTTAGAAATCATCTTACCCTTTATATTGATACCCCCACGACGTGGGTTTGGAAGAAGAAAAAAAAATTAGTCGTTCACAATATGGCGCCCATAATCCGCCATTTTTCTATTTTCCAATTATTTTAATGTAGCCAATGACACTCCAAGGTTAAGACAAATCGATTGACGTAAGAATCATCAAAATCGGCCAACGCCTTAGGTCTCTAAGATCTTTTCTTAATTTTTTTTCTTAATCGGACAACGCCACATGGAACAGACATACATACACAGACTGATAAACAAATTACACTCCTTCGGCATTCGGGTCTTGACTCACGGATAGACAGACAGACAACCAAGTGATCCAATAAGGGTTCTTTTTTCCTTTTGATGAACGGAACCCTAAAACTGAAACAAAACTAAAGACAACAAATTCAAAACTTATGATATTTCGCACTTTGTAAAACTGTTGGTGAAACCTCTCTTTTCAACCGACTTCAAAAGGAGGAGGTTCTCAATTCAACTGTATGTTTTTATATATTTGTTACACGATTACTTCACCAATTATGAACCGATTTTGATGATTGTTTTTTTATTTGGCAGCTGGTGCTTTTCTTGTAATCCAATTTTAAATTTGATCAAGATCTAACGAGCAGTTTTTATGTTATCCTTAATAATGCATATTTTCATGGTTATATTAGGAAAAAATAACAAAAAAACCTATCCAGAAAAATTTTACCGACTTCCAAAACAAAAAACGCCAAAGTGTAAATTAACTTATATTTGGAAGTCGGTGACAAAAAAATTGTAACCAAAGACACCGACTTCTGAAAAGATAGTTATTTTTCGCTTCGTAGTGTTTGTTTTGGAAACCGGTTAACTGTTTTTTTTTTAATGTTTTCTATAAGTCTGTTGGTAATCTTATAAAATATTTTTTTATGATTGATCTACCAAAATTATTGGTTTAAGTCGAGTACCTTCAGAGCAGATACAACGGTTGTCAAAAATCTGAAAAGATATTGTAAAATACTATGGGCAACATAATCGCATTACTGACAATTAAAGCTCTGAAAATTATGAGAAAATACAAAGTCATATCAATGACGTAATACCAGTGGCCGTTATTAAAATTGTATTCCTAATTCCCTTATTCAGGCTGGTTATCAATCATTACTACGTTACAGATAAGTACGATGTTTTGAAGTTATCATAATGATCATCATCAGGTGTCTCCAATCACTCGCTATTTTTCTCGATTGTAAGCAACTATTATCCAGCCGCCGTCCATTGCTACTTCAAGTTGCTTATTTTGAGAGATTCTGGGAAAGACTCCAGGCATAGCCGTTTCCATAAAACTTATATCACCATTCTAAGATAAATTAAATAAAATCTTTGTAAATATAGTTTCCATCCAAGACTTTACTGCATCATTGTTATGCCAGTGAAATTATGACATAAATATCCCGACCAAGCATCTATAAAAAATGGCTAGATTATTTTAATTCATATGAGACTCCTTAATTGCCACTCTCATCCTTCTGAACAAAAGGCTGGCAACCGAAAGCACAAAATTGTAAGACAAAACCTCAGTGGTAAACTGCGGGCCAATTTCACTTGTACACGCAAAATGAGAATTATTTTCTTACTTTTGGTTTCTTGTTCATGTTCAAGCCTTATTAAAAGGGGAAAGAGGATTTTGTAAGGATATAAATTTTTGTTAAAGGCCAAATTATTTTTTAATGAGATCGTATTTTATTGCCATGGGTTTTGTTTCAGTGATCCGTACTATGGATAATGTTTTGGAAGCATTGTTCTATAATTATGTGGTGTTAATAATCATAACAACAATATTTGTAGATTAATGTTGTGGTTTTTTGTTATTTTGGTTGACCTAGCTGGTTATTACCAAGTCAAAAGTCTATACGCGTGAATAAATACGGTTCCTAGTCCTCTAAGTTAAGCGCTAAATCACAAAAAATGGATGATAGAAATATCACACATAACAAAACACAATCGCGTTAAATCCGTAGTAAGCTTCAAAGTACTGACAAACTTTAATAAAACGCAGGTCCATTCGACATTTAAAATTGGTCAAATTAAAATTTGTGCAATTTTTGATAAATGAACCTGCATTAAAAACACTAGGTCACCAAAACTAGTATTTTTAATTATTTTAATATGTTGACGGTTCGACAAGCCACAATACGTCTTCGGTTGTGAGTCATCCATGTAAATCTCGTATATAATACACAACATTAAAACAAAGGCCTAATTTGGATATTTATTTAGTTTAATTGTCATCGAGTACAATTCAATCCAATAGGTAAAAAGTTGAAAACATATTTGGCATCAGGATTGATGAAAACATTGGGTCACTAATTTTTCCACCAAATGTAATAAAAAAATAAAAGAACTCAGTTCTGTATCCCGAGCGAGCGTTATTGCTTCCTGCAGCAGTAGTCGTTATCGCTCGCTTACTTAAAGCTAGTAACTGTAGACGTTGCAAATACACAGCGACAACTTACTCACTTTGTTTACAAAATGTCCTTCTTGTACTGTTTTTAGGAGAAAAGTGTTTTTGTTCAGACCTACCAAGCAATTTCAAAAAGAACATGACCAGGAATAAAGGTTACATAAAAGCTAAGGGCAATTCTTGTTTCTATCAATGAAAGGCTCGAGATAAATGGATAGCCATAAAGTCCAAAATTTACGGCACATGCACCATGTTACTATAATTAAGGTCATTGGTCCTTTATAATTTGGCAGATTTTATCGCTGACAGAATTTCATTTTGGTTAAAATCCAAGCTCACACTCACTTACCACTATACAAAATCACTCTATTTATTTCTTACGACTATTTTCAGAAGGTTAGAAGCAGTCTAGTTCGTTACACCATTTTCGCCACTTCGCCGTAAACTACACTTAAAAAATTGCTAAAAAAAGCTAAATCATAATCGGTTCATTCGTTGAGGATCTATGATGCCATAGACAGATACAGAAAGACACAAATACACAGCTACACAGATACACCGTCGGGGGTTAAAATGGGATTTAAAAAGACCCATCTGATACCCATGCAAAATATGATACGCATGCTGTTGTCAAAAATATTTTAAGTTCGCGAAAGTTTTGTTAGGCCTTAGATTACCCTAAGCCCTAAAACCTTTACCCCTCAGATCACAAGCGTGATAGTGTCCCTGTTTAAATCTAAGTTTAAATCTCAGACGCGTCACGTATCTCGTCGTGTCGCTAACTTGTTTTAACGACGTGAACGAGGTTTACGTTGGAGACTCCATCCTTTTTATTTCTTGTAGGACTTTTCTAGGATTGATAGGGTGAGGGTGTGAGGACCGATGTTAAAGAAAAGGGAGTCAGTATTAGCGTGACAGTGGACAAGACGGTATGGGACACACCAAGTAGACGGTTTCAATAGTAATACAGTGTTAGTTATTTTTTTAGATTGTTGAACCCAAAGAGTACAAAATAGACTATATCGCTACACCATCTGTCTACCCATCTGTGTAATACATAGGTGTCTATATTAAATCGTAAATGACAAGCAGTAGTATACCTAGTCTACTTATTAATTTATTTAAAACTTCTTGCAAAAAGGTACAATAGCGGACAATTTTTTTTGCTGATTTATCTTGTGCACTCTATCACATCTTTAAGCATTTTAATAAACATTTATAAGGGTACAACTATGATGCCAAATATTATAAAAAATACCTTTAACTTTGTCCCTTAATTTTATAAGCCACAGCAACAGAATCTCTTTATACAAAAAAAATAAAAAACCATTCTACGATTTGTCCAAACATTTCCAAAGCCACGGCCACCGTGCCACTCGACCCGACCGCTCTCTCACTGCACTTTTTTCCCAGCTAATGATTCCTATGAGAATCTACTTTGTAACCTTTTTCTACCACCAACTTCTGGAGAAACATGGTCTTAAATGTTTATATTTTAAATCATTTTCTGTTAATGTTGGTTTTCTGTAATTAGGTAAAGCCACCATACCACCCACACGCACTAAACGTTTGGGAATACTTTTATTATGCGTACAGCTAAGCAGTGGAATTCCCTGCCGGAGTCTGTGTTTCTCGATAGCTACAATCTAAGGGTTTTCAAGTCAAGAGTGAAAAGGTTACTTCTAGGCAAGCGTGCTTCACCGACGACCACATCATCGCTCACCATCAGGTAAGATAGTGGTCAAGCGCGAGACTATTGTAAAGAAAATTATAGAGATGAATGTTATGTCATGAGGGTCTAGACAAAAAGTCATTATATCAGCAAAAGTATAGGTCGAAATGCCAAAACGTAGGGGATTGATCACATAACATCTCGATACCGCTTGACATCAACTAATTTGACTCAATATGGTTGGTAAAAGCCTGAGCAGATTGATTATTTTAGACTGTTTTTATAGAACTACTAATTATCAAACTTCTGTATAGCATCACCATGGCAATACCGCTCCGTTATAGCCAAAAGTAGCCACATCTTCACAGGAAAAGAAAAAATAGCCAAAAGTTTACCCTAAAACCGGTTTCATTTAAATCCATTCACCATTCATCGAATTAAAACTCTCTAATTGCTTCCTCGCCGTCCATAAAAAGATAACGATCCAAATCTTGCAAGGCTATACAGTAAAATCTTCTCGATTTGAATCAATATTTCATTAGACTGTAAAACGTAAAACCTGGCGAGATTGAGTTTCATGTATTATGCAGATCACGACCTTGGCGTGTCAAATAAAACCGGGTAACACCAGGCTGGAGACCGGCTCTGTTTGTTCGGGGTTGAGTGTTTAGGTTCACATTCACACGGACGAAGCACTGCAATAATGTGTTGCAAAAAATGACCTAGTTTCAAAATTTACTTTGGTGGAAGCTTGGTTTTAATAATGCTGTTTAAAATGTGAACTCGCGTGTTTATAACGTATCTGATTTAAACACAAAATATGTTCACTTATCACCTTTAGGTATTGACGTCATCAGTGGTACAGTTTGGAATAGCTTTTAGAGTTCCTTTCATCAAAACGAAAAAAAGAACCCATATAGGATCACTTCACTGTCTATCTGTCTATCCGTGTGTTAAGACCTTTGTCTCTGGAAGGCCTGGAGGTGTCAAGTTGAAAATAATATCGTATACTAAAGTCTGTAACCCCTTGGCGCTGTGATAAAATCAAACTTCTAAATCAACGCAATCAAAATATACGGCCGTTTATTTTGTATATTTGACGAATCGCGAGAGAATCAAAACTTTATAGGATGCTTCCCGTTGACGTGAAATCATGAAATTTGGCAAGAAGAAGTGTCGTAAAGCACAAGTTAAGAAAAATACCGAAATGCATGTAAATTATGCATAATATGTATGTAAATTTGTACATGCAAAGAAAAAAAAAAACGATATGCCGTCTATCAAGAGCCTATGCTAAGGGATGCGTGGTGGTATCAAGTTGAAATTAATATCATATACTCAGGGCTGCAATCTATTGGAGCTGTCAAAAAATAAGCATTAAGTTGGCATTATGTCCGCCTTTGTACCTTTGTGTATAAAAAAAAACCTTCCTAGCTTGTCTCCTGAGCGGGTCACAAATAAAACATTTGTCTTTCTTTTTAAATGCCATTTTCAAAGCAATTCACTTTAGTAGCTTAGCTTAGCTTTAGCTTCCATCAATATACATAGATGCAAACTGCATACTGAAAGACGCAGTATAGGAAAGAGCCTCCTACTGGATTGACCGATGAAAAGGTGACGGACAGTTGCGGTAGTCCACAAGATGCGAGAAATTACGGACCGGCTGGTGTGGTGACAATTCGGGGGGTTTTATGTCCAATAATAGACGTCTTTTTATCGGCTGATATGATGATGTGGCTACTACTCAAAAAAAATACCAGCCTGCTACTGTCCCACTACATAGCAAAGGCCTCTTCTCAAACAGAGAAGGCACGAGCATTAGTGCCACGCTTAACTCTATTTTTTTGTGCTCTTTCGTATATAGTATATACCGGAAGGTGTTTCAGTAATATTACGTAGGGTAGGTGCAGGCTGACGGGATTGTGCCGTGACCAGCTAGGAGTTTCAGTCTCAAATGTTGACAAGGGTTCTAGTCATAAACTTTATTATTTACAGTAAGACAGAGAAGACTATAGTCCTGAAGAAATATAGATTTGTTTTTGTTAAACTCCTACACCTCACACTCCTTCTCCTTATACGAATATCTCATAAAAAAAAACGTTACACTGTCCAACCCAAAACCAGAGAATCACTTACACCCAAAAATAAAACAAGAAAAAAATATCCTACCCACAAATTGTGCAGTAACATTCGTACATGCGATCCTGAGACCGTCCTAAGCTCCTTATATTTATGTAAGACACGGGTGAAGTTAAAATAAAAACGCTGACATATCTCTGAGGAGGCCACGTGGTGTCGTAATTGAGTTTCTCGCTCATATTCGCTGGGCTTTCGCTTGAACGGTTTTTCTCACGTGTGTTTGTCGTACATTTTACCTATTTTGGTGGAGGGTTAGGGTTTTTGTGCATAGAAGTGTTATGTTTTGAATGGTGATTGGATATAACATCACGCTTGTATTTCACGAAGGGTTAGGCAGAGGGGCATCTATAGTTCCTACTACACGGTCAAAATAACTGCACTTCAAGTGTCAAGCGACCTCACTCCCGCCTATCCGCGCAGGGCCCCGCGTTTTACTCGCGCATCTGTCATCATCATCATCAGTAACCCCTCAGTAGCTAATTTTAAAATGAGTATCTCGTCTAAACGGCTAGTCATAATTTTTTGGAAAAAAATATTTGTTATATTAGACTATTTACTTAATAATTTGATCTATGAAAATTGAGTTTTATTTGTAGAACATAGTGTAATTAATTTGTAAAGTTGTGTCTAACACGGACAAAAAAAATACAGTCACACCAATAACGCTGGGCGTATTTTAATAAAATTGTCACCATCTAAGACAATTTAATTATCTACATTTTTTAAAGTCATAGAATAATAAGCTCAGTACAAAAAAACTACTGAATTTTGGTTCGCGCGGGTGTGAAACGTGTGCGCGTATTGTTTCCTCAAGGTCGTTGGCGACTGTCGTTCACTTAATTTTCCAACTACTCTAGGACACATCGCCTCGTCCCTGCGAGAGAGGGAATGGAACTTAAGGCGCAGATACCCTTGAGTAGCTAATTTTGAAATGAGAATCACGTCTAAACGGCTTGTCGTAATATCTTGAAAAAATATATGTTACATTAGTCCATTTTCTTAATAATTTTTAGTTTTAGTCGTATAACATGGTGTAATTAATTTGTAAAGTTATGTCTAAAACGGATAAAAACACGACACAACCGCTGGGTGCATTAAAATGAAATCGACACCATCTCAAAGACAATTTAACTATCTACATTTTGATCTGAGCCTTTTTTTTAAGTTATAGAATAATAAGGAAAGTACAAAAAACTACTAAACTTTAGGTCGCGCGGGTGTGAAACGAGTGCGCGTTTTGTTCCCTCAAGGTTGTTGGCGTTAGTCGTCGTCTTAATCTACCACGCGACCCCAGTGCGGATTGGTGGATGTCATATGTCTTCGAATTTTTTAACCAAAAGCGAGAGAGAATATCAGATTCACATTAGCTCAGAGCTTACAGCTCCAAGTGCATAGTTATTTTGAGCGAGTAGTACACGCACATTTCGCCAGTTATGTTTATGCCCCATGCAACATGGGGTGAATCTATGGCCAACAACCGGGCACAGATTCAGGCTCCACCGGAGTACTACTAGGCCAACGAGGCAACATTAACTAGATCGTCACAATTCGTAAACTAAATGTAATGCTTTAGTAAATGACAACTACATAATTTATATATGAGTTTGATTTTACCATCGTGATTATAGGATTGGTATCCGTCATGCTGGAGTGCCCCAAGTGCCCGCACACTCGCACTTTGGAGGGCTTAATGAACGCTTTGACGCTGCTATTGGTGTGGCTACCTACTGGTCCCAAAATATCTAAAGAGTTTGCCATCGACTCGAAAAAAAGAAGTTTGTATTTTCACAGAAACGTCAAAATTCTCTCTTATATCTTTTATTACTACAGTGGTACCTATGTCAAGTAAAGACCACTAAAAAGAAAATTCAATTAGAGCAGAAGATCTAACAAAAAGCTAAGTTAGACACTAAAGTAAACTAAGCACCTTTAAACATTTATTACGCTGCAGTGAATAGTGGACCTTAGCGACAATTTCGGAGAGAACGAAACAAAAAATAGAAACAATTTCATTTGTCTGTGATTGTGCTATTCCTACGCAGGACAATTTTATTTTCGCTGTCCATCTGATAACAATCTGAGTATTTTCTGTGAAAACCTTAAATAGATACAACTACTGCAGTATTTCAGAAGGCTTTATTCTCTCGCGGTTAGAGGATTGTAGAAAATCTCTCTCTCATCTGGTTATCTTTTTTTAACCGACTAACCAAAAAGGAGGAGGTTCTATGTTTGACACTATGTATGTTTTTTTTGCTTTTTATTTATGTTCACCGATGTCTCCGCCAATTGTGGACCGATTTTGAATTTTTATTTTGATTGAATGTGTATGTGCCGAAATTGGTCCAATTTTAATTTGGTGAAGATCTGATGAAGAATTTCGGAGATATTTAACAGAACTCGTCAATAAATAACGGCAAATCTCTCGGGATTGCTGCAATCGCATGTCTGTTTTTTGTTTATACCATTATACCATTTCATAACATAACATCACGCCAGTACGCTCGAAAAGGCTCAAGTTTCATGTAATTCGGGTTATCTATTCTGGCGTTATAGTAGGTACTTATTAAACAACTTGCCTATTCGGTAGGTAAAACTAAGAAGGAATAATAAAAAACTCTTTTGCAAAAAAATACTACCGACTTCCAAATAAAAAACTACAAAGTGAAAAATAACTTTATTTTTTCAGTCGGTGTCCATAATATCGCAAAAAAAAATTACCTACGAAAGACACCGACTTACAAAAACAAAGTTATTTTTCACTTTGTAGTTTTTAATTTGGAACTCAGTAGTATTTTTTTACAAATAGTTTTTTTTATTGTTTTTTTTTTTAGCGATTCGATAGAAAATATAGTTGAGAGTTATGGCAAATCTTCCTTTAGCAAATATCGAAGATATTTTATCTTCCTCAAATATATCACAGTTGTTGTGTTTAAGCATGGCCTAATGCCATGCCAAAATGCCATGCCGGTCATTGAACCACCTAAATTGATTGCCTTTCTTAATAATAATATTAGATTAAGATTGCTTTTCATAAAAATTTCATTAGAAAATCATTTTATAAAACAAGCTGGTTTCGTAGTCTTCTCAGCAAACCCTTTCCTTTGATACCCTTATCATGGCAGTGCACAAAAATTAACTAGTCCGCCATCTTGGGCCGTCCGCCATTTTGGATTTAGAATAACGTCACTTAGCTTACCATGCATTGTCATACAAACTAAACGTGTACACAAAATTTCATTTTAATCGGTGGAGGGTAACTGCTTTAAAATTCAGTTACAAGATTTGACTCGAATATACTTACTTTTTTTGTTTCTTTTTTTATTATCTTGCGCTTGAAAAATAAATAAATAAAAATAAATTGGGGGGGGGGGTTGCCGTAATCGCCCCGCTTGGCAGGCGGCTTGGCGATCGCAGTTTGTTGTTAACGTACACAGAAAACGCTGCTGCCTATTCTCTGGTATGTCCCTTAGTCACCTCTTACGACACCCAAGGGAAGATACGGGATGGTGGAATTCTTTAAGTCCATACCATACGGAACTACCGACATTCGTCCACATTTCTTTTCTCAATCTTGGGTATCGAACCCAAAACCTCATATCAATTATTAGTTAAATCGTTCTTCTGAAGTAAACAGATAAACACAGCATCTTATTTAAACAATATAAGCCATACATACCGTTACACCTCGCTCCCACTTAAGTTGCTTTCATTCCGATTCGTACAGTTATGCCCAACCGTAACTGCAACCGTATTAACCAATTTGTATGTATGAAGCATCCACTTATTTCCTTTAAAGGCACGTGTGTATTGAATTTACAGTTCAAAGTCGTTTCTACACATCATTGAGTTCAACTTTTAATACATCAGTAGACTTATAAGTGGTGGAAAAGAAACAAAAGGTTCCATTTTGTTTTTGATGTTTTCTTTTAAAGTGCAACGTTGTATATGTCTTGCATAGGTAAATAGTGACTATGATGATTGATCTGAAAAAATACACATATATAAACTAACGCCTTTTTCCCGTGGAGATAGGCAGTAAAACTACTGAAGAGATATGAATTTAATTTGGTAAATATTTTTTCGATATTTAAAAGATCATCAGGACAGATTGATACAGAAACAATTTTTCAGGTGATGCCTATACAGCAGTAGACTACGATGGCTGAGTTTAATAAAATACATACTGCAAGAATTTCAGTTAATATTTTTAGGCTCAACTTACATTGCCGCGAAATGAAATGGAAGCAAAATTGTATATAGCATAATGTACTTTGTGCCAATTGTGTTACGTATAAACTAACTAAATACGAACCAAAAAAGAGTTCGCGCGTCTTCCGGGGAATCCTCGCGCATTCTCGAGAATTGCCGTGGCTACGGGACAGTAGCTACGGGGATAATGGCAAGTAAATTGAGACTTAATCTTCATCATTTTACATAACATAACATTACGCCTGTATTCTCTGAAGGGTTGGGCAGGGGTGAACCTATAGTACACCCATATATCACAAGTTATGTTTAAGTCCCATGTAATAGAGGGAGACCTATTGTCATAAACCGGGTACAAATCCAAAGTCCAGGCTGGTACCGAGTAATACCGGATGAAAAAAAAAAACAAAATATCATAAAACCCGACTGCTTAAGAAACGAACTAAAAAGACGTTAACAAGAAGAAAAGCATGCAGTCGGAGGATACATATTCGTGAGCTGGCTGACCATAAACAGACGTATCCTCCGGCTGCTCATGATTTTCTCACTATTTATGTATTTTTAGTTCGCTGCTTAAGCAGGCGGGATTTTTAATTTTTTAAGTAACTTTTTTTATTTATAACTTTTTAGTTATAATATTTTTTTAGAATTAGGTACATTTTAACATATAAGTGTCGTGTATTTTTGAAATTTCCTCTAAAAACCCTTTTTTTTACCACACACTATGCGCTTGGAAGAAAAAGGTATTGGACCCCCACAATATGGCGCCCAAAAGCCGCTTTTTTTCTATTTTCCAATGTTAATGTAGTGACACTCGCAAGGTTAAGACAAATCGATAGACGTAAGAATCATCGGACGTCAGCCTGTACGAGATTAGGATGGCTCTGAAACAGCTTAAAAACAACAAGGCGCCGGGTGATGACGGAATCACGGCTGAACTCCTGAAGGCGGGTGGAAAACCGGTCCTTAAGGCCCTTCAGAAGCTGTTTGATGCCGTCATACTCGAGGGCAAAACGCCACAGGCATGGTGCAGGGGTGTGGTGGTACTCTTCTTCAAGAAGGGCGACAATGCCCGACTGAAGAACTATAGGCCCATCTCACTTCTTAGTCATGTCTACAAGTTGTTTTCAAGAGTCATCACGAATCGTCTCGCGCGCAGGTTTGACGATTTCCAGCCTCCCGAACAAGCCGGATTCCGAAAAGGCTTTAGCACCGTAGACCACATACATACGCTGCGGCAGGTCATACAGAAGACCGAAGAGTATAACCTGCCTCTCTGTTTAGCGTTTGTGGACTACGAGAAAGCCTTCGATTCGATCGAGACTTGGGCAGTACTGCAATCTCTCCAACGGTGCCAGATCGACTACCGGTACATTGAGGTGTTGAAGTGTTTGTACAAAAACGCCACCATGTCAGTCCGTCTTCAGGATCAGACCTCGAAACCAATCCTTCTCCAGCGCGGCGTGAGACAGGGAGACGTCATTTCTCCGAAACTGTTCACTGCTGCGCTGGAGGATGTCTTCAAGGTTCTGGATTGGAAGTCGCTTGGCATCAACGTTAATGGCGAGTACATCACTCACCTTCGGTTTGCCGACGACATAGTGGTCATGGCTGAGACCATGGAGAGCCTCAGTACAATGCTCGATGACCTCAATAGAGCTTCCGAAAGAGTGGGTCTTAAAATGAACATGGACAAAACCAAGGTCATGATGAATGCCCATGTAACACCCACTCCTATCAAGATCGGAGACTGTTTACTTGAAGTTGTAGATGATTATGTCTACCTGGGACAAACGATCCAGTTGGGTAGATCCAACTTCGAGAAAGAGGTCAACCGTCGAATCCGACTCGGCTGGGCAGCGTTCGGGAAGTTGCGTGGTATCTTCTCGTCCAATTTACCGCAATGTCTCAAGACAAAAGTCTATGACCAGTGTGTGTTGCCAGTGATCACCTATGGGACCGAGACGTGGTCGCTTACAATGGGCCTTATCAGAAAGCTTAAAGTCACCCAAAGGGCAATGGAGAGGGCTATGCTCGGAATTTCCTTGCGTGATCACGTCAGAAATGATGATATCCGCAGGAGAACCAAAGTTACCGACATAGCCCGAAGAATTGCCAAACTTAAGTGGCAGTGGGCAGGGCACATTGCTCGCAGAACGGATGGCCGTTGGGGCCGAAAAGTTCTGGAATGGCGACCGCGAACCGGAAGACGATATGTTGGAAGGCCTCCCACTAGGTGGACCGATGACCTGGTTAAGGTTGCGGGAAGGCGCTGGATGCGAGACGCACGGGATCGGTCAATGTGGCGACGCCTGGGGGAGGCCTATGTCCAGCAGTGGACGTCTTTCGGCTGAAATGATGATGATGATGATGAAGAATCATCAAAATCGGCCATCGCGTTTGGTCTCTAGAACGCCACATAGGAACAAACATACATAATTACAAAGACTGATAAACATATTACCCTACTTCGGCAGTCGGGTAAAAATCCAATAACACTTTGCCAGACCCGGCAAACGGATCTAGGACCTCATACTCAGCAGTGGTGATTGTTGTGACCTTTAGACCAATGGGGCAGGTTTAAAAAAAAAACATATACCAACAATCTTTTTCTGTAAATCTTGCTAAAAACGTGCCAAAAGTACAGCCTAAAAACAGAATTACCGCCACAGCACTGTCTTCGCTAAAACGCCCGCCGTTTAACTCAATTTCTGTCTAAAAAGGACACTTAACTCGTTTTTTGTTTGTGTTTTTTTTTCCTGTACAGAATTCCTTCCTAGTTCTTGAGTAAGTTGGCGCAATTCCAACTGTATTCAAGTCCCGGAAATATTACTGTGATATTATTTAAAACCTAGCGTTTCGGGTTCTTTTTTTATTATTTTTTCAACATTTGTTTGTTGATTGCTTTTAACTTGGGATTTTTATAACTGTATCTATTATATTATTAAAATCATAAACGTGCAAGTTTGTGCACAAAATAGCTTATGCCCGAGGCTTCGCCCACTTGAAAAGTGTTTTATTATCCTAAAGGACTATTATACCGAGTTTATCGGGACAAAAAGTTTCCTGTATTAATACAGGTTATAAAATATCGGAGTGCAAAATTTCGTCAAAATCCGTGTGAGAACAAACATAAAAACAAAATTACCTTTTATTATTAGTAGCATGTGAAAGGCTCTATGTTTGGATATTTGTTATCAATCATACCTCAACGTCTGGACAGCTCTAAGCAGGAACATGACTGCGTAGACTATGACTTGGGTTACGACATTTAATACCTTTTCATCCCGGTTGCCGACTTCTTTTTTACCCGACTGCCGAAGGTCAGTCAGTCATCAGTCTACATATGTATGTATGTATGCTTGTTCCTATGTGGCGTTCTAGAGACCAAACGCGTTGGCCGATTATGATGATTCCTTGATGAAGAAGTTGGGAATGCCCAAAGGGCAATGGAGCCCTCTCCATTGCCCTTTGGGCATGTTTTGCAAGGAGTTTTCTTGCGTGATCGGCCCAGTGTTACCGACATAGCCCGAAGGATTGCCATACTTAAGTGGCAGTGGGCAGAACGCAGAACGGATGGTCTTTGGGGCTAAAAAGTTCTGGAGTGCCGACCGCGTACCGGAAGACGCAGCGATGCAACGCCCTTTAGGTGAAGCGACGACCTGGTCAAGGCTGTAGGAATCCGGTGGATGCGAGACGCACAGAACCGATCAGTGTGGCGACGTTTGGGGGAGGGCCGATGTCCAGCAGTGGATGAATTTTGGCTGAAAAAATTATGGGAGTACATTCCCATAGGATAATTTTATATTTTCACGAAGGCGAGACTGTAAGCAAAAGCAAGTTTTATGGTAATTACAAAGTTTGCCAAAGTTTAAAATACCTTCTGGCTGAAGAGGCAAGAGGTAATGACAAGACTTTTGGGTCCCCATTAGGAGTACCTTACTACTTGTCCCTCCGGCCTTATTTGCAAAGTTTTTAACTTTCCACAATCGGATGGGTAGTTCAATTATACTGATAACGCACCAAACAAAAAGTGTAAGAGTTTTACTTATAAACATCAATTATTACCACAGCAAGTCTTTATTCTATTTGAAATAACATTACGTGATAACATTAGAAATTAAAACCTCTGTTTTACAGCCTATTCGACCAATTTTGACTTCTATTGCGTTGGTAATATGACAAATGGAGCAGTAATAAACCATTGGTCCAGTACCAATGGTTTGTTACAACACCCCAGTGGTCCAGAATGGACAAGAATAGCAAAAGATATAGTTGAATGGAACGCTTTAGAGGAGGCCTTTGTCAAAAGACAAGCTAAATAGGTTGCCGAATAATTTAAGATAAATTTAAAGATTTTTTTAAAGTTTATAGTTTTAAGGCATGCAACAAACATTGTAAAAATTAAAAATATTTATGAAAAGCAATAAAGGTTTTTTTTATTATATTTATTTATACTGATAACACGCTTATACTTTTCATGGCATCCTTATTTTTAAGAAATAGAACTCGAAATTGGTTAAATGGATTTTATAAAGGGATCGTTTTTCTAATATTATTTTAAACTAGCTGTTCCCCGCGGCTTCACTCCCGTGGACCACCCCACAGGACCCGTTTTCGGGATTAAAAATAGCCTATGTCACTCGGGAATAATGTATCTTTCTATTGGTGATAGAATATTTTAAATCGGTCCAGTAGCTTCGGAGCCTATTCGGCACAAACAAACAAACAAACAAACAAAAAAATCTTTCCTCTTTATAATATTAGTATAGATTACTAGCTGTTACCCGCAGCTTCGCCCGCGTTAATATAAATTTTGTCAATCAATTCTGGTTGTCGACATACAGGATGAGAAAATCCAATGTTGCAGTTTTAGTTTTAATCAAAATCGGCCACGTGACTCCTTTGATTGTTTTGTGCTATTCATCATAGTGATAATTTGGCCATCCACGCACACTTGGAAAACTCAGCCTGTATAGGTACAGGAAGCATTAACGTAAAGACGATTAACTTATTTAATTGAATAAATCTCCTATTTCTCCCACTTTCGTATTTTATGCAAAAAAGTAGCCTGTGACCTTTCCAACGTCTCAAACTATCTCAATACGAAAATCCATCTAAATCGGTTCATCGCTTTAAGCCCTATTAAAAAGTTTCATAAAAACTAACGCCTCATCGCCCATTTCTTCCCCTTCGTGTTTATGCTAGTAGCCTATGTCCTTCTCAGGGTCACAAACTATCTTTTTACCAAATTTCATCTAAATCGGTTTATAATAAGAAGAAGTTGCATAATAAGAAGTCACATACAAAATTAACCCTCCCTCATTTCTCCCCCTCTGTGTTTAATGCAAAAAGAAGTATCTAAATCGGTTCATAATAAATAGAAGTTGCGTGATAAGAAGTTACATAAAAAATTAACACTCCCCCCATTTCTTCCCGTTCAAGGTTTGTGCAAACAATGTAGTCAATGTCCTTCCCAAGGTCTCAAATTATCTCCATACCAAATTTCATCTAAATCAGGTCCGCGGTTTAAGCCATAATAAGAAATTTCATACAACAACTTTATGTTCACTGGTACTGCTGAGCATGAGGGGTTCGATTCCCGTGTCGGGCAAAGTGTTATTAGGTTTTTCCATCTAGAATTTCTCAGTAGCTGCCCAGAGTCTGTATTTGTGAATGGTTTATGGCAACAAGCTGGCCCTTTTACATGGGACTTTAACATAACTGGTCAAATTCGGGTGTACTATAGCAGCAATTCTGCCCAACCCTCAAAGATTACAGACATGATGTAATTTTTCACGAACATTTTCAAAAAATCTTATATAAGATTCGCCATTTAACTCACTAACGAAGTAAATATTTTAAGATCTCCCAGCAATTAATTCTTGAGGCTTGTTTTTACAAAACTGCGAAGCTTTTTAGCGTCAAACGTCCTCGAAATTATTTTTCGCCCGTAAATTAGATTCGGTTTCTTTACAAAACCTTTCAAAACATGTTTGTTGTTGGCCAAATGGTGCATTAAGTAACTTGATAATAACAGCTTTTTCCTGTAAGTACTTAGTTTTTTTGTTGGAGATAAATTCAAGGTCAGAATCCATCCGTAATAGGATAAGAATGCTGGCGATAAAACCGTGTGCGGTCGGGGATCCCCGTCAGGAACGAAGTTTCTCATAGAAAGAAAAAAAGAGCGCGCGTTGAGCTTTTATAGGCCTGCTCAGCCTAAAGACGTACACTGCTGGACATAGGCCTTCCTCAAGCGTCGCCAAATTGATCGGTCCTGTGCGTCTCGGATTCCCGCAGTCTTAACCAGGTCGTTGGACCACCTAGAGGGAGGTCTTCCAACGTTTCGTCTTCCGGTTTTCGGTTACCGCTCCAGATCTTTTCAGCCTCATCGACCATCCGTTCTGCGAGCAATGTGCCATGCCCACTGCCACTTCAGTTTGGCAATTCTTCGGGCTATGTTGGTGACCCTGGTTCCCCTTCGGATATCTTCATTGCCGATTCGATCACGCAAGGTAACTCCGAGCATAGCCCTTTTTATAGCTTTTGGGTGACTTAATTATACCAAACATATTTACATATTTAACGCAAGCAAATTTAAGGAACTTCATTCCAAAAACAGTTAACTCGTGGTCGCCAGTAGGCAGTACGTGCTGATCAGAATTTCTCTGATTGGTGCGCTTTGGAAACAGGCGTTCCACAAGGCGGTATACTCTCTCCACTCTTATTTTCTTTATTTATTAACTCTATTAATACTATCCTCAAATACGCTTACCATCTAGTGTATGCTGATGACCTGCAGCTCTACGCGCAAACTGACATTCTCAATCTCAATAACTGCATCTTATTGTTGAATGCTGACCTTCAAGCATTAGCTGATTGGTCTAGCAGATTTGGGTTTACTGTCAATGTCAGTAAATTTCAGGCTATTCTTATTGGTAGTTCGTATTTTCTACGAAACTTGGACACTAGCCTAATATTGCCGCTTATTTTCAGCAATACCGTCATCCCTTTCTCGCCTCACGTTAAAGACTTAGACCTATACATTGATGACAGGTTAAGCTAGAATAAGCAGGTCGCTCAGATTAGCCAGAGAGTCACATTCACACTGCGGTCTATCTTTAGATTCAAACATTGTCTTCCGTCTAGCACTAAAACCACTTTAGTTCAAGCTCTTGTGTTGCCTATAATCGACTATGCTGATGTTTGTTAATCTGATCTATCCCAAGAACTTCTTAAGAAAATGGATCGACTTCTTAACAACTGTATTCGCTTTATTTTCGGCCTTCGTAAATATCGTATATATCAGTTTACATGGCTGCCCATCCGTCAGAGGAGATCCTTCAGATGCCTCTTCATGCTTTTCAACATCTTCAACGATCCTTGCACTCCCGATTATTTAAAACAATATTTTAAAGTATTCTCACGATCTTTGCCTTTGAGCTTCCAAAAACTTACTTCTCCAAATTCCATCTCACCGCACTGGGTTTCCATCTAATTCTTACATTGTGTCAACTATAAAACTCTGGAACGTGCTTCCCCTTGACATCAAAAAAGCTGAGAGTATTTAAGTGTAGAATCCAGAACTATTATTTTTCTTCTCATACATAGCTCGGTGTTCGTCATAGTTATTATATTTAAATTACAGTCTCATTTTGAATTTGGTATTTATTATAATATTTATTTGTCTATTGTTTTAGAAATTATTTATGTATTTTATATTAGTTAGGTAGTTTATTAATATCAGACTTTAATTTTTGTTCATGTTTTTTATATTGTTCACCTACCACTGTTGTGTCCTTTTTAACCCAAAGGTTGACTGATAGAGAATGCCTTGCTGCATTATGTCCGCCTATGTTTAACCATTGTACATGAAGTTTAAATAAATAACGGCGAACTATCTCATCGTTAAGGATACCAACATAGCTTGTAGCATCAGAAAACTGAAGTGGCAATGGGCTGGCTATATTTGCCGAAGGTCGGTAGTCATTAAAGCAGACTGATCCTGGAATGCATTTTGGAGAAAATCAAGATAGAAAAATGAGTATTGTGGTGCAGCTTGGAAAAAACCTTCGTCCAGCCGTAGACTGGGATATGCTGAGTTGATGATCAAAATAATAATAGCCTTTTAGAAAGAAAGAAAGAAGAAATATTTAATTGTGATCCGCACAGGTGATAAGTAAAAACATAAATAAAAACAATAATAAAAAATGAAAACCCCGTGCGTTACCAAAAAGGCTCCTATCTCAGCGTGTGTAGCAATATTTAAAAGAAAATAACGCTGCACTGGTATTCTGATAATGCCTACTGTTGATGCCACGGACACATTCAAGGAAACGGAACATACAATATTTGAAAACTAAAATAGAATAAAATAATAACAAAACTGTCACACTGCAGGCCAAAAGCCTCATAAACAGAGAAGACACGAGTACTGATCAAAGTTTTAAAACTCATTCCGTGTCTTTGTTAACATAAATGTAGTGGGGTTAACAGTCGCAATAAAGACCTTATCATAATTCTAACATAAGTAAATGGTGCCCCAACTTCCTTTACCAAAAAACATTTAATGTAACCACTCAACCAGAATACATAAGAGGATACAATAAAATCCAGGCGGCTCAAAAATACATCAATTTGAGCACAGCTCATTGTGCAAATTCACCCAACGAAATGGATTCGGTGAATTGACCTTAAAATGGACAATGTGGAACGGACTAATCGGAATATTGACAGGTGAAAGATGTGAGCTGAAGCGGGAATCAAGTGTCAAACTTTTAATTATATAGGAAAAATATTTTTTTCAACTAGCCTTTACTATTAAACTGCTACGCAAAGGGTTTATTGTACAGAAACAAAGATTCAAGAATAACCATTATGCATTGATTCTAGTCTATATTTGTCTTTTATTAACTTATCTTTTCTTTTCTTTTTCTTTTTAAAAAAAAAAAAAAAAAAAAAAAAAAAAAAAAAAAAAAAAAAAAAAAAACGTTGCCCCACACTAGGAATTTCTTCCTGTATCTACTTATATTATCCCAATGCTGGGCAAAGGTCTCACCCATAGTCTTCCTATTTCCCCGGAGTTTCGCCTTCTCCGGCTAATCTCCCGTAAACGCATCTTAATCGCCACGCCAACGTTTCCTAGGCCTCCCTCAGCGACGACACCAGTCTTTTGACTCCCATTGCGTGATGATTCTGGCCCATCTATTATATAGTACCCATTAAATTCAAATCAAGAAAGAGGCTTGGCACCGCTTGAATACTTACCAGAGTGTGCCAGATTTTAGTGCTCAAGCCAGGTTGTTATGGTCTCGATCATAGAAACTTTGCGTAAAAATGCAAAACAAAATCGCAACAACCTGTAATTTGGGCACCTACTATTAAGGTCGAAGGGACAAATAGCATCAGGAAAGGTCGGTAAAACCACTGGCCTTACCTAACCCTATATACATACAGAAACCGAAGGTGTTCCGTGGAAACGTACGTGTTAAGTATTTAATTTATTTTGTTATGGGGATGGTAATGAATTTCGTTTTTAGGATGAGTACTTGAGTAGAATTTTAATTGCTTCGGATGATTTTCAGGTTACCGTACCCGAAAGGTCCAAGCGGAGCCCTATTGCTGTCACTCACATGTCCTTCTGTCTAAATGTTCTCCTGTCCGTCTGCCGTCAGTCACACAATTTTTTCCAAAGAATTTTGTAACTTGCCATTGACCTTTGAACTTGAAATTTGGTGATAATGATTATTATTACGTATATTTTATTAACCAATACCAATATATTGATAAATCTGATTTTTCTTTGGTACGGGTCCCTAAATGTGGCAGTCTTTTTGCATTTATTGTTTTGGTTTTTGACTGCATCGTTGGTCTTGTGGTCACAAGCGCTACTGCTGAGTAAGAGGTCCTGAATTCGATTCGCGAGTTGGTCAAATTATTGGGGTTTTCATGTAGAGTGTTTCAGGAGTAGTCCGGAACCTCTGGACTTTTTGCTCAGTTGCTGACAATGGGCTGGCTCCCTATTACATGGGACCTAAATATAACTGGCTACACGAGGATGCACTATTAAGGTGTACCTTTCAGAAGATTTAGGTGTGATGTTATGTTTTTTTCGTATACTTATCCTTTTTCTTTTTTTTGCTTACTTTTCCTTTTTCTATGGTCACGTATATGCATTCAAAGTAATTTTGGACATTTGCATTATTAATTGAAAAAACTTTTACTTAGCTAACCGTGCATTGTCAACCAAACACCATAAAATATACCACCAATAAAATATACCACCAACTACACTACTATCATTACAATCTTTAACTACCCCAATAACATCCCACTAAATGATAGTACTGTAGTTCTATTCCCCTAACATACCTAAACACAGCATCAGCTGTCCAGAATTTCGAGAAACTGTACCAGTGACACTAGTATCACAGAGTAGATTTATACAAAAGGTACACTACAAATAACAAGCAAAAACGCAAGTTCACATAGACACGTTACACGTACAGCGAGTGCAAGCGCACTTGCGACTGTCATTTGTTTTGAGATCTTAAATCAAATGACAGCTCGTCTATGTGTTCATGCGCCTATTTACGTTCGTTGTGTGTAGCGGATCTTCTGTATCTGTCTATTCTGTGACTGACACCCTGGTGTCAGCTGCCTCGTTCACCGCATGTCGTAAAACTTGATTGAGGGGAAGAATGTCGTGAGTAAGTGTCACAGCTACCAATATGTCTCTGTCTATACAGTTTTAGATGTAGGTATGTGATGTATATTTGGGACGTGTCTTTGAATATTGTTTTGTTGGGTTAATTTTTTGCTATATAAGACATAGATACTTACCTATAAATTGTATAGGAAAGGTTAAAAATAACAGAAATGCGAATATTATGCATATAACCACTTTTCATTCAAGTTTGGTTGTAAACTTTGTTTTGCACAGCACAGGTTATTTCATCAACAGGAAATTTATTATTTTGCAAAAATGTGTGTGTGTGTGTACTATTTCGCCATCAGTTAAAAAACAAATAATTCCAATGTATAACTGCACATAACCTCTATAAAATATAACAACAATAATAGCAAACGACTCCACAAATTAAACATCAATACCAGACTTTCAAACATAGCAAGCACCACTCCGCAACATTTTGACAGTTTAATAATAACTCTGAAACTCAACAACAATCAGGCAACACTGCACTCAAAATTAAGACAAGCCCTTAAATTTTAAGCGCAAATCAACAAAATAACGATTCTCTTTAAGGCCATAACAGACTTGATACTTTAGCATACGCGATTAAGTCACTTTTCGGTAGATGGACATAGCAACTGAACGATTCACTCCCGCTAGAATGCCATTCGCAACGATAGTGGCAGAGACAGACAAACCAGTGGTTCTTGTCCTTTTATTGTTGTGTGCAGTGAGTTGTCAATATACCCGGTTATACTCTATACGTATAAACAAAGTAAGTGAGGATTTGGCATCTGCAGAACACAGATCAATGCTAAATTGTTTTACAGCGGTCAAAAGTATTGTTAACACGATGCAGCATTGTCAATGCTTCATAACTTCGTATTTGTCAGCTTCCAGTCTAGTTTAATGCCGCTGAAACCGGTATTTTACATGGAGCAACTGCTTATCTGACCGCTACAACCCAGTTACTGTTTAAGGCAACACTTGCAGCAATGACGCATTCGGTAATCGCCCATGTTAAAAATATCGTGTCTGCTAAGGCCCTAATAGATCTCAATTATTTTCCGACATGGTGAAGTTGAAATGGGAGAAGCGGAAACCATCACGATAGAATGGCCAAAACAGTTTTGGAAACTTCTATAGAACGAAGCCACGAGAAACGAAAATAAACGAACTGGTGCAATTAAACTTTACGAGGCTGGGAGCGGATCGGGAACTATTCGCTTTTTGGGGTTCGCGTGTTGAATGTTGCAGGTATAGTTTTGATAAGCGGTTTGCAGTTATAATTGGCTGCGTTTCTGGGTTTTGAACGCCAAACTCTTTCTAATGCCGATTTTCGTAGTGTCCTTTCAAGCATGTTTTGTAATATCCTTGTTGAAAGTTTGAACGGCTGCAGCCAAAGTGATTTCCTTTCACTTATAGTCTGTTATTGTAGTGATGATAATGACTACATATTTATACTTCAAAAGTATATAACTTTAACTTATTCTTCTGCGATTTGAACCAGGAGAGGTTTTTTAGAGGTTGCTTCAACTAAATATCCGTTTATATATTTTTATATATCACATTTATTTTGAAAAAATGAGCTTATTACTTCGAATTAATTTAATACTTATCCCGTTCCGCATAAACCACATGCGAAAAATAAAATCCTCGTAAAATTTAAAATCTAGTGACAATGAAGTAAAAAATTATCTCAGCTCATATTTTACTGGAGAAATAAAATTCAACGTTGAACATTTGTGGTGAGTGACATCGCAAAAAATTAACACTTACGGAGCAACAGGCGGGACGGGCGCAAAAACTATGTACAGGCTTAGTGTATCTGAAGCCAAAGCGAGTATGTGAAGCAAAAACGGGCCACAGAGATTGTAGTATTTGTAGTGTGGTGTTTAAATACACAATCTGTGGGCTTTTGTGAGGTAATGAAGTATTTACGAAAACAATATCGACGCTATACAGCATTAGTGTTTTGATTCAAAGTCAAAGTCAAATAATTTATTTCAATTAGACCATTAAATGACATATTTTAACGCCAAAATTTCAAGTGCGAAAATAACAAAAACTACTGTCCATTCGAAAACATAGTTTTCAAAAAAACAATATTTGACACTAATTTATTAATTAAACGTGAGGACAATCCAACTAGAATAACACTTATATACTACGTAGGTATAGGTACGTATTATTACAAACAATTACAGTTCAAATTCATTTGATAGATTTTCGTGACATATTTCTCAGGAAACGTGCATTTTACTGGGATAAAAAGGTCTATGGCTCTCAATAACTTTATTTCAGCGATCGAAATCAAAATCGGGTCAGAGGCCCTAGAAAAGTGTAATTCTATCATTTAAAGCGTGGCGATAGTGATTGTCAAACAGGCAAAATTGTATGGGATTGATAAGCGATTTCGATGCCTTACATTTGACATTTCGACTATCCCCTTCGCTGACATCGAATGCTACTTGCCTAGAGCATCGGTACTTTAAGAGATCTTGTTTCCATTATGCATTTAAATAAATAAATCATAATCTTCTCTAGTTTTCTTTGGGAAATCTATTACCTATCATCGATGAAGTTAGACAGGGTTATAAAACAATGCTAAGACTTATTTTCAAAAGTATAAAAACATCAATTACGAAGAATCAAAAGTGTTATTGAAAATAAGCTTTCAAAAGTTATTCAGATATAATTTAATAGGTAATGGTGTTTATTTTGGCAATATAAGCAGGTAAATGTAAAAATAACTAGACCAAATAGCTAGGATTATCTGCGGCGTCTCTTGTTATTTTCCACTGTGAATCCTATGTATTATAGCTACGGAACGCTGTGCTATATACTAAATTTTGAATGGACCTTCATTTTCCTTTACCTGCAGCAAGCGATTGATGGTCGGAGCATGCTGTCGTTATTATAATGATCATTCTTGCTTGCTCGTCTTTTTGTTGCTTTTAATACAAAGTGAACAGTTTTGGAGTGCTTTTCAGTTGAATTATGCTTGAGAATAATGATTTTCATTGTCATTCCTAGTTAGAAGATTCTGCGTTACGGATTTTATTGTAGGTGTAGAGAATTCTGCGTTAAGGAAAGCTATTCTTAGATCCATAATGTTACTATTAAGATCACCCAAAAGTAGTACAAATTCGCAAAAGAACCAAGGTTACCGATACAGCCCGAAGAATTGCCATAATTAAGTGGCAGTGGGCAGAGTACATCGCTCGCAGATCGGATGGCCGATGTGGCCAAAAAATCTGGAGTAGCAATCACGAACCTCAAGACGTGGCATTGGTAGGCCTAGGTTTTTCGTCGGTTTTTGTTGTAGATGTAGGTTTTTAATGTTTGTTGTGAGTTAGGCTTGTGAGAGAATCTCTTCCTTCTGTGAAGCAGTAATGCTCGCCTAGGAGGAGGCGGAACGTGTGAGGGAGACGCAATTGAGACGCCCTCACGCTCTTATCCGCCGCAGTAGAAGCCCTAAGCGTCGGGAGTCGCAAGCTGATTCCCGGCCACCGTAGGCACGCGCTTGCGGACTGCGAGTAATGAGTAGTTCGCCTCCCGATAAGGATCAGGCCCGAGTCGGCAGCGCGTAGTGTTCCAAGCGCGCTTTAAATAAATGGCAACAGAAACTGACGGGGTCCGCTAGGGCCGATACCTGTCTGGGCCACGAATAAATTCGAAAGAGAGTTACCGCAGCCCTGGCACAAGCAACTGAAGGAACACGGTTGGTTTTTAGTCAGTAAAAGCCTGACACGCCATCCCGCTTCAAGTAGAGCGAGAGAAGTTATTGGATAATTTCCCAACACAAAAAAAGGCTTGCGTGAGATTATGTTTTAGGTGTTAATAATGACGCGAATGACGCTGCGTTGGAATACCTTACACTTGGTGACCGATAACCTGGTGAAAGTTGCGGGGTTTTGCTGGATGTGAGACGCACGGGACCGGTCAATGCGGCAACACTTTGGGGGAATCCTATGTCTAGCAGTGGACGTCTTTCAGCCGACACGATGATTTAGGGATATGTATTGCAAGTAAAAACGCCAATAATGATCTATAGTATTTATTAAAAAGCGCTGCTTCTATATATACATTACCATTTCATAATAATCAAATTAAATAGGGTAACATAAATAAACTTAGAACTAACACAATTTTGGTAATGTCGGTAGAATGCGCCGCAGTCCCGTCAGTGTTCGAGCAGGTACAGCCGGCCATTCCACATTCCGCTTACCTTGGCTAGCGTTAAACGTAGTATGCGCGGGCGAACGGTTGCGAACGGTCGTATGCGCTCCTCTAATTTTTATGTTTATACTATACGTAACCTTCCATAAGTAACTTTCCTTTCCAATAAGGCAGACTTATAAATTTTTCATAAACATGCATGGAAATATTTTCATTATTTTAGAAAAAAGAACACGCGAGGTACCGAATTTAAGGACAAAGAAAATCAAATCCATTGCTGCAGCGTTTTTTGAATTTGGAACATTACAAAACGCCAGCAATGTTGTATGAAACGGCGTGCTGGGGTTATTAGATACTCTTTGATTAGATCTCTTTTATCATTCTTGGCATACCAAAGTAAATCTCTTTGCTTAGTACAAATTGCGTCCGTAGCTGTATAGCCATAAATGCGTATGCCTTTCAGCACAGATGATAAATAGAAAATTGGCGGCAAAGCTGAAAATTCGCCTTGATTTGTTATTTGTCTGTTATTTATATTAAATAAAAAAAATAAAAAATTAAAATGAGTTCCAACGGTTCAGAGAGTGAAATGGAAATTGATTATACTCCACCAGATTTAAGATCAGAAACAGATCAGAATTTTTTTAAACATTGCCAGGCCTTTTATATTCAAAAACCTTACCACTGCCAATCTTACCACCTAAAATATCATACATCATCATAATTTGAACCTAAAGACGTCCACTGTTGAACATAGGCCTCGACCAATTGTCGCCACATCGATAGATTTTGAGAGTCTCGTATCTACTGGTTTCTCGCAACCCTAACCAGGTCCTACCCACCTAGTGGAATGCCTTTCAACGCAACATCAATAACAACACTAAAAACATTCTCTCAAGTTTACCTAACAACATCTACAACAAAAAGCGTACCTCAACAGTACAAAAACATTAATACAAAAACGCAGTTCCCTTTTTATCAAAGGCTCTTGTAACAATCACCTTGCACAAATAACAAAGCATCCACATGAACCGACGCGATGCTCGCCACGTGGATACAAAATAAACCACGATGACTACACGCTATTCGATATTAGGCCGATAATGGACATGGTAGAGAATAAAACACACCTGTTTGTAAACAGATCTAGGTATGTATACAAATGTGGTGGACCTTTAACAAAACTTAACTTCATGCTTGTATTCTTTGAAAGGTAACGCAAAGATATACCTATTCAATCAAACAACTCAGCACCTCAACATCTTCCCGGTGAAGCGAATCCTGAACCGTTAGTGTAGGACGTCAGTGCGCCTACAATTAAGTCTAGGTAGATATTAGGTACTAGGTTCCCTGTTTAGGATTTCGATGCCGGGAAAACAAATATCTCGAATATTTGCAGTCCAATCGCCAGGCAATATACAATCGTTCGGCATATTACTAGAAACTAAAACGCAGAGATATACCTATTGGTCTGCTAGTAAACGCCAAGAAAAGTCACCGGGCCTACGCAGTAATTCGTGTTGTTTCTTCACACGAACAGTGTACTCGCCACGCTGCTGAGCATGAAAAAAATCTTGTCTGCGCTAGACAATTTTCTTGCCTCAAAATTCTTGTCGTGTATATAATGAATTAGTCGTGTACGATACGAATACTTGTGTAGGCCCGGCGAATTTCCCCGGTGAATGAACCCGCATTTTGTCTGTTATATTGGAAGGCTCATGTAATAGGGGGAAAGCCTCTTGTCATCAACGGACACAAATCTGGGCCCCAAGGTGCTACTGAGGCATTTCCGATGGAAAAACCTAATAACACCTTGCCCGATCCAGGAACACTAAACCAACGAGAGTGTTAGTAATGGTGGAATTTTGTAAATTGCATAACAGAGTGGTAAATACACGTAGATTTTAATTGAGTAATATGACTTAACACCAACTAGTTGATTGATCTTTAACTTCTTTATGAATAACAATAGTGGGGCTAATATTGCAAGTTACACTGCTAATGGATAAGATCTTTTTTAACTATATATAATGTTTACGATAACCGAAAGATACAAACAGTTATTAAGAACTAAACAAAAATAAATCAAAGAATTATTATCAAATGGTATAAAACTAAATGAAACAATAGACTGAAGCTAACAATATCCCATTTTACGCTCATACTCTTACAATATTTTATGAACATTTAATAACGTTGACAACAGCATTGTAAATACTGCAGAACTATTAGCTACAGTTCAAAGAACCTAAGCTAAAACAAAGCTTATATCTGGCATCCACCACGTGGCTGCAAAATAAATGATGGTACCGTCACCCTATCGGATATTGGCTCGATATAAAATTACTTGGAAGCACGTGATCTGAGTTCTAATCGAGTCTGTAAGAAATCATGCTGTACAAAGTGCTCTAAAAGAAAATACAGACGGGGTCTTTCTGTCTGGCCAGTGTTTTATTAGTTCTTTTTAAAGTTGGAACGTTATAAATGTTGGGACCGTTTTTGTTTTACAGATAGGTATGAGCTTTCAAAGAGAAAATAAGTAAACGTATGCTATGACAATTTCATTATTTATGACTGTTCTGTTTGTGTGTTTATGTCTGTTGTGTGTTTATGTTTGTTTAGTTTTTTCGATTCACAAAATAAAAACAAGAAAGATAAAGACAAATAGAAACCGGTTATACGATAAGATTCTATCTATAACTTTACCATGCCTACTTAAAAATCCTTCCATCCACAATCATGAACTTAGCAAAGACATCAACTTAGCAATTAGCAAAAGAGGCCCTAAATGTGGTCACATATCCGTCATTTGTTTCTGTACCTAATAAGTACAATAACTTGCAAACCATTGCTATTTTAAAAAGAAATACCATCATTCGTTTCAAAAAATTATGCCCGTTGTACTCAACTAACCACATTTTGGACGTTTATAAAACATCCTTACAAAAGTTACTATCAACTTAAAAAGTATGCGAACAACAAGTTTCTACTAGACGGTTTAATAACTATCCCAGTAAGTGTCATGGCTGCTGGCCAGAAATAAAAAATGTGAACATAAAGAAAAAAGTTAGCTGGCACTTTGACTTTGGTTGAAAGTTTTCTGTGTATAAATAAATTGTAATTGAAACTGGTGAGAACGAGATATTAGAATTGCAGAAAGTTGAATGGCTTTGATCTTGGTTGCTTTTCAAATTTAAACAAATACATAACTTAAGGCTCTAGATAAGTATCAGTGATGTCAGCCATGGCAATGGTCGAAATGCCAAAATGTTAGGGATTGATCATGTGACATGTCAATAGCGTTTGACATTCCCATACATTTTTGTAATTTTTCCAATCGATGATACTATAGAATGTCACTTGTCTCGGGCCTCTGTAGGTAACCTTGAAGTGTCAGTTAAGATTGAGTCTGGAGGCTGTACTTGTTCTCAGTTGATGGTAAAAGAGTCATCCGCTATAAATCATCGGATTACAGTCTAACCGGTAGCAGCTGAGTATCAGTATAATATAATCTCCACAACCCACAGGGGGGGGGCTTGAAACGACCCCTGCGGAACACCGGACTCCACGCCGTACCTCCTGACCGTCGCCGTCCTGTCTGTATTTCCCGACAGCTACAATCTAGGAATCTTTAAGTCAAGTGTGAATAGAGGCAAGCGTGGTTCACCGTCGAAGAGATCATCGCTTACCATAAGGTGAGATAGTGGTCAAGCGCGAGCCTACAGACAGTAAAAAAATCCGGTAAACACAGGAGTAAATCCAGAAAGACTAATAAATGAGAGATATCTAAACCAAATCTTTATACAGACCAAATCGAAGAAAATACTGCGAATATATTTCTCGATTCGATTGCTAAACGGATTGGTATTGCAAGCCAACCCAACAATACAGTTTATTGCAAGCACATCGCGGCAACCACAAATCCTCTGAAAGTGGGGATAAAAGCGTTTATTTGTTCAGACTAATGCACATTTTATGCGGGACCCCCGCTCCTTATGACTTACGTGACGTAATGTTGTGGTGCAAGTTATAAGCAAAACAGAGGTATATTATTGATGTACAAAGATAGCCTAAGCGAGAGCAGTGGTGGCGCAGTGGTACAAGTTGCAGGTCGTGGGTTCGTGCCTAGGCAGGCACTTTACTTTGTTTAAATTATTTCATCACTAGCTAAACCCCGGGGCTACGCTCCCGTCATTTGGCTACCCACCTACCTACCCTACCCTACCTACCCTACCCTACCTACCCTACCCTACCTACCCTACCCTACTTACTCTACCCTACCTACCCTACCTTACTTACTCTACCCTACCTACCCTACCATACCTACCCTACCCTACCTACCCTGCCCTACCTACCCTGCCCTACCTACCCTGCCCTACCTACCCTACCTTACATACCCTACCATACCTACCCAACCCTACCTACCCCACCCTACCTACCCAACCCTACCTACACAACCCTACCTACCCTATCCCTACCTTATCATGTAGTAGGTACATAATTTTTATGTATCATCAATAGTTTTCTCAACGCACGCCAAAAAAAATAAATTTTATATGAAACATTTTGCTACTTTGGGTTACATTATTGCATTTTTCATAAGGATCTTAATTTTTTTTTAAATTTATTATGGCTTATGACACTCGGGAATAATGTAGATTTCTACTGGTGAAATAATTTTCAAAATGGTTTCAGCAGATCCAGAGATTACTCCCTACAACGTCACAAACTCACAATTCACAAACTTAACCTCTTTATAATATTAGTATAGATCACTGCTCTCAAAACGGTAAAGGATAACATTGTGAGGAAACAGGCATGTGAACCAAAAATTCGAAGACATGTTACATCCTCAAACAACACTTTGTCCGCTTGTTGGATTAAGGCCCATTCATGTCTCACAGAGAGGAATCCTGTGTTCCAGCAGTGGGAACATTAAAGAGGCTGATGATGATGAAGGTAGCCTAACCGGGTAAGTGCGGCGTGAGTCCACTGAAAGCAATAATCACAACGCCCGTATATATGGTAGCAATTGCTGGAGGAGTATGTCCAGTATTGGTCGCCTTTACACTGAAAATATGATAATGGTAACTTAAAGTTGTTAACAACCAAGCTGTAAAAGATTGGTGGTAGTCCGTTGCTGCATGAGAGTGATTACGTGGGTTTGGTCCAATGCCTGGTAGCGGACTGGAATAGGCTGAGACCGATATCGCGGATGTCCAAGGCGACTCCATCTTTGAGTAAGATGCCTACGGCGACCACCGTTTGATGTTAAAGATTCACTGGATCATAATTATTTCTTATTCAGAAAAGTGTGAAAAGACATGCCCGCTCTAAGTTTCTCCCTTAAATTCATCGCGAAATAGTCAGGACGCAAAGAATAGGCCTGCTCATAAAATTCGGACCGTAAATATGAAAAGAAAAAGATTTCTGTGAATAATATAATATGATACCTACGCGTATGTAACGTGCCCTAGTCTCGCCGAGTTATTGTCATAATATTAACCACTGTTGTTGTGGTAAGCTATCTTAGCATTGTTTGCCTCGTTGTTCTACCGTGGTCTAGTGGTTGCAAGCGTTATTGCTGGGCATGAAATTCGATTCTCGAATCGAGCAAAGTGTTATTGAATTTTCAATCTGGAATTTCACAGTAGCAGCCTGGAGTCTGGGCTTGTGAAGTGAAAACTTCTTTAGCCCCGTTGTGATTTGAAAGTCAATAAAAAGAAAAAGAAACATTAAAAATATACAAAAACATATCTATAGTATTCAACGTGTAAGAGAATATAATTTGAAAGCTTGAATTCTAACGCGTGTGAACTGATGAACATGTTTTCAGTTTCTACGACATGCCGGATCCCCCGTTGGTGGGTACCCGCATTCCCACCGGTGGGTTCCCGTAATGTCAAGGCGGGGGGGCTCAGTAGCCGTGGCTTGGTCACCCACGGTGAAGCGAAGAGGAACCCGAAGAGGGGCCACTCGTCAGGGATTTGCCGATAAGCCGATGACGTAGCGGTCAACATGTAGGCTGCGATGTCGTATGGCGCCTTCCATACCCACATCGCGGGTGAGGATTGGAGGCCGTGGCGGGAGAGGAGTGCCGTTATTGCGGTGCGCCGCTCCTCCTACCTTCCGCAGTCCGATGGCAGATGCGGTGGAGCCGCAGGGGAGCTCTCCCTATCCCCTGCGGCCCAAAAATGGTAGATGGCGGAGCCATTGAACTTGACCCGTCACAGAGGGAGCAAGGGTGGCATACACGGTGCCTTCTGGCGGCATACAGTGTGTTCTGGTGCGCTGGTGATGGGGGTACTCCCCAGAGTAGGGTCCGGTGACAGACAGCGGCGGCGGGTTCGCGGTGAGTGCTAACGCTTGCGCGTGTTACCGCCATAAGCGGCACAGGAGGACACCGTGGAGTTTTAGAGGGATGAAGGCCCACATAACTGCACTAACTCCCCGTGGTAGCGGAGTATGTATGAGCATTTCGCCACGCAAAAATAGAAAAAAGTAGGATATGATGTTTTTTAATAAAATTTATGTTGCTATTAAATGTCGTGGTGGACAAGGGCTGAGACCTCACCTTGCTTGAGGTTGTGTATTCAAATGCGGACGAGTACCAATGTGACTTTAACACATAATTATGTACCTTCTTAGACATCGGTGTAGGAAAACATTACGCGAATGCCTGTACTTGTAGTTGATATAAGCTTAAAATCACCAACTCGTCTTGAGCAAGCGTGAACAATGCTCGTACCTTCTCTATAAGCGAAGAGGCCATTACGCTTCACTGGGACATTTATAGACAAGTATTATTATTATAATGTTGAAGCCACGTACTTCTGCTAACCATTATTGGAAATACGACCACAATTTATCGTGTCTTGAATCCAAAATGCCATACCAATTGTAATACCTTTTTTTTGTTAGATAATAATCCTTCTTCAGGTTACACTAGTCGATCATTCTTCCATACAAAAGTAGTCTGGCGATTACTCCACTGTTTGACGATGTACGTTCAAAATAAATATGATATCAATTTGTCTCATCATTATCTAGCCCTGTATGGAAACAAAAAAGTAAAAATAAAATATATTTGAAAGTTATGAGCGTCTAAAGATCCATATTTCAACACTAATTTTAGCGCATCTTTGGGCGGAAATAAATACCATAAGAAGAAGAAAATTTGAAAAACGGCCTCCATACAGGGATAGATTAGTAGTTCAACAATGCAAATACTTTTATTTTGAAAATATACATTTAGTGGTTTTTTCATGATATCTAGACACCCAAATGACTGTTTATAAAATTTCGCGCGCTCGTTTTCGTCCTAAATCATCATCCATTTCGCTACAAACTTGCAAAAGTGCTAATTCGTACGCGAACTAGCTTCTTACTGCTCATCATAGCATCTATCTCTTTCGCACGTGTTGTCGGATGAGATAGCATGCATTTTAACATTTTTAACCTCATGCGCAAAATAGTTCGTGCCGTCGACTAGATGAACCTTAAGGGAAAATTAGTTTAGGTTCATAACTGAGATGCATCGTATTTAATTCCTTTTTTGACGCTTCATTGAGTTTATTGTTCTCACCTCGTCGCTAGATTGTGGAACCACATAGAAGGTACGCTTCGGGGTAGTAATGATTTCATCCTGAACACATTCATTTCACTAAAATAAATTGAAATCACTATACATTTTATCCTCTGAAATTTTGTTTACTTTGTTTGGTATTGACAGGTTGACAGCTGATGTTTTTGTGCGTTCCGATACACGTTATATTAAAAATCATTTTTATAAGTCAACGATCGGGTGCAATTCGAATTTTGTTTTAGGATTACAGGAGAATATTGTCTCGAATTAATTTGTGTTTCAATCGGGATATTGCATTTATTTCATTTAGAAGTTTGGACTAGAAGGTTCTATAATGGTCGGATCATTGAAGTGAATTGGAGCGGCTTTTTGCGTTTCGTTTCTCCGTCGGTGATGACATTGTTGATAATGTTTTTTTATGGAATTTAATAATAAATTGAACTTAAATGATTTGACGGGTGGAATTGGGACCTAGGATAGTGTATTTTACTGAAGAGTAATTGTTCCGTGTGATTATTTCAAGAATTAAAATTCTTGAAATGGTTATTCGAAAGTGCGTCCCGGCGACCAAAAGGACTGCTTGTGTGCTGGTAATTGGTGTGATCAGTGTCGCTTGGTCCACGTGTTCCGTGTGCTGGCGACCTGGGTGCTGTTTGTTGCAGCTGTATGATCTGGGCATGGACTGTGTTCCCACACCGGGCTCATTTTTGTTGAGTTGATTTGCTGGTTTTTTTTTCAGAACAACGTGTCGTGGAGTTGACATTGGGCCAACTCATCTGGCTGGATTTTTTACCTCCGACAGTTATGTGTCCGGCTTTCTAAAACTCTGTTGGATGGAATTTAGTTCTTCGGGTTTTATTTATAAATTTGACCAGCCAACTGCAACCAACAACCCTATATAACCATAACTTATATTTTTTTGTGACGAGTTTTGGGGAGATTAGCAGAAGAAACCACTCGTATATTGGGATCTTGCGCTTTATTTTTCCGGAACCGATCCTACGTTACACAATCACGACTGAAAGGTGGATTAGTTAGTAGCCGCAGAATTACAATATTATGGACCGAACGGTAATTTCACTTAAACCTAGTTGCAATCTGATTTAGTATATAATTTTAATTTAATTTGTAGGGCGAAACCTAACGTAGTGTGTTATCATGTCTTTTATGACTGAATTTTTTAATAAATAATATATTCTACTACATGGATTACCAAACTATTGTGGGCAAGAGACTCCTTTTCCAAAATTAACTGATACTTTAGACACCATAGCCAAATTATTTTAAAATTCCGCTTATTGACTTGCCGAGTTTTGCATCTTGTACGAACTTGTGCACGCTTATCGACTTGTTGAGTGTTTTTTAAGGTACAACAATGATACTTCTTACTAAAGCTTTTTAACAAAATATCAAACCGATGTCCAGAACAAAAAACTACAAAGCAAAAAATAACTTTCTTTGCCGAAGTCAGTGTCTTTTTAACCGACTTACCAAAAAGGAGGAGGTTCTATGTTCGACATTATGTTTTTTTCTTTATTTTTTTTGTATTTTCATGTAACCATTGTTTTACGTTTTTCGACAGCGACTTCGGAAAAGAAAGTTATTTTTTGCTTTGTAGTTTTTTGTTCTGGAAGTCGGTTAGATTTTTTGTTAAAATGGTGTTTATTTTTCTCTTTTTAGTTTTAATAGGTACATCCAATTGCCATAAAAATCATATATAGCCAAAGTAAATATCATGACGATTCCAATAAGCCTATAAACGACTAGGATACATTGTTTTATTTCGGAGTTCTAGTGCCTACCTGCCGGCTTCATCATCAGATCAGTTCGATGGTACCATTTTCATCAGTACTATTTATTTATAAGTATTTGCTTCATCATAGTCGTTTAAATATTTGAGATATCTTATACCCCATGACATATTTAGCATTAAGGAGTTCTAGTGGCCATCTGTGGTCTTCTTCACCAGTTCCACTTCACCAAATCAAAGAGTGAAAATGATTGCATTGGTGATGAAAATACCAAAATCGCTATATGTGTGCCTATAATATTTGAGGAGTTCCCTCGATTTCTCCAAGATCCCATCATCAAATCCTGAACTGATGGCTATGGGACCAACTGGGAAGTATACCCTTCAAACAAAATAAGAATTTTCCAAATCGATCCAGGCGTCTTTGAGTAATCGGGGAACATACTTAAAAAGAAACATAAAAGATTCCGACGAATTGAAAACCTCCTCCATTTTTTAAAGTCGATTAAAAATATTAGTCATTCTTATAACAAGTATAAAAACAAGAGGGGTCGATTTTTAGACACCATCCACCCAATAATCATCTCAAAAATCAAAATTTGTGAACAAGTAAAAATTATTCCGCGCGCTTTTTCTTTTCGCTGTATTGTTTTTCTATATGTCGCATCAAGGCTGGCCGATAGATGTAAACCATCGGGAAGTCAGGATGTATTCCCTTAGGTTAAGACATCGTGTGTGGGCAGGTCGTTGGGTACAATCGTGAAAATGAAATCACACAAATTATTCGATACACTGAGTATATTCAAATAGACACAAGTTACATTCCTGCTTACTAATATTACGGATCGACACTGATTCTACGACGTGTTAGCTCTACGGCTGTCAGTACTCTACTGCCAGTACATTTTAGCTCAACTGCTATATTCTATTATCCCCACCACGCAAGTGGTTAGAGAAAGCGCGTCAAAGCATAGTTGTTCTTGCTTTGCCGCCAGATGGCGTGCTTGCGATTTGTTTTGACGTCCGTACTATTGACTAAACCCGACACGGCCATCCTGCGAGACAGGCGTCCTCGTCTGTTCCTCATTGTCAGGTTTTAACAGTGTATCGAATCATGTGGAAATCCTCAATGGATGTCCTCAGCCCTTGGGGAAAGCCGAGGGGTCTGTCAGACTCCTACTGACTAAAACCACATGGTGTTCTCTAGGCCGTAGTTCCTCTTGAGAGGCGAGCGTGGAACACACACGTCGCCTTCTCGGGCCTCTCTCAGGCGACAGATCCCCAAATCTATCACCCGCAGGCATCATCTTCTTGTCCTTGCTCCATGCCATCTCATGTCGTGTTGCGCCACACGTCCTCTTAGTCTTCTCCGACCCGCCAATCTCCCATCATACAAGGGATGTTTTTCTGAAACACAAAATTTCCAAACAGTATTCACTCGTCCAACCCTGACGCATACTCTAGGTGAGAGAGGAAACATTTTGAATCAATCAAACATGATCATTTAAATGTCTCCTTTCACCTTTGCAAGGAAAGATTAATTCTATTTCCAATTTAAAGAAAATAGCAAGTTAATCATCGATTTGGTACCTAGGAGCACCCAATCATAGTGATTACAAAGTCCAAGTACCACTGATAGTCATTAATCTCAAATTAAATCCAGCAAAAGAAATCACCAGGTATCTTATTCACGATATTTAGCTATCTTATAGCTCTCTTAGCAATCACAATTGCTCTACTCGAACATCTCCACGATGTCGAGTCAACTCAACTCTCTGAACTCAGAACCTGTTCACACAGAGATTTAGTCTGTCCTATATTACGTCAATTCATTATCTACTTCGTCTACTATCTCAATTGGTACTTGAGCTTCGTGTGTCTTACTAAAACGATCTACGCAAAGTAATCAAAATTAGAAAACCAAAATTATTTCAATTTTCGTAATGAGGGCTTGACGATTCGAACGTCATCAAAATTATCATGGTGACCTCACCAAACGCATGACTGAGAGTTTAGTTTCTTTTAAACTCTAAACTCAATAGGAACTTTCTGTAAGGTTCCTAACACAACCATGAATTTTCCCACCAGACATAGTGTCACACAGGCTTACCGCCAGCCATACAGGCCACACAGACCTACCGTTGCCATACAGGCCTACCGTTGCCATACAGGCCAACAGTTGCCACACAAGCTCGCAGTTGCCACACAACGCTCGGCTATTCCTGACCAAACTAGATTATTGGGTTCGTGAAAATAAAGATTTTAGAACCCTACTCTTTAACTAAACTGTTACCCTGGGCCATGTACCACAGTCATTCCAAACAAACTTTAAAACTTATTCTGCAGCAAAAACTGCCAAGCTTACAGAAACCTTCGAGTAAAACCTCTAACGCCCACGGCTTTATAGCCGACTAGCAATTATATTGCTCTCACACAACGGTCTCTCTAGACCCCGACCTCCGCCAGAATCCACTGGTACGGTCAAACACAATACGGCTGATAGACTCAATTACTCGATACCTTAAGCTTGCTCATTATCATCAAAATCCTTTTGACATCAACCTCGACTGGTACATAACCCGCTGGCATCTTTCTTAACCTACAGCGTGCATACTTGTAGGTCTTAAGCGTACCTATTTAAAGCTTTCGGTGTATAACGCTCACCATCCTGTCATAATCACCTATCGCGGACTTAATACAGGGCCTATTTAGTTTTCGTACTAGAGATTCCCACACAACACTATTCATTAGAAAAAAAAGGTCCGACGATCAACAAGTTCAACTAAACAAAGTAATTGTAACAATTCTGTTACTCTTTACCATAATTCAAAGGCAATGCATACTCAACTCATGAAACCTCTTCTTAGACCCATCGCCACATGTTACGCATGAGGTGCGGTCCAGAATTTGTCTAATGAGCAGAAATATTAATCAGATTTGGTTTCACTACTGTCATCAACTATGACGTCGATTCTCAAGAAACTTGGTGATCGGGGATCCTTCCAACAAGATTCGCGCTTTTTACTCAATGATCTTGGAACATACCGACTGTTAATTAAGCCTGATAATATTTGCTTCTTAATAGCTCGTGTGAAGGGACTTCACGAATAACTCGGATCAATATCGTTAAAATCAAATACCAACAGTAAGTATTCACTATCGCTCACTAACTCAGTTTTTATGCAAGGAAAACGATTGCCAGATCTACTGCTATCATAATATTACTTTGAAAGTAAGCAAGTGAATTCAGATCTGAAGACGGTGGTTGTAAATCGTTACGCAACAAGATCCTTTCTGAGTACAGTACAGGTAAATGATCAGTACCGTTACTAACTCGATACAATTTCGTTACCCCACGACATTACAGACTCGCTTTGCCACTGAAAATTACTAGCTATTCAGTCATTTTGGATATCTCAACTCCTTCATATGGGATATCTCATCCTAAGGTTCGTACTAAACCTAATATTGAAACTAGGAAAGTACTAACTAGCCAATAGGAAACTCATTAGCTACTTGCTTTTTACTAAGTGTGTCTCAATTACCTAGTGATAGTGCAAGATATAACCACGACCAACTCAGTGGTCAAACATGAACACTCTTAAAGCTCGAACTAGCATCTCTTCACTAGAGAACCTTCGACCTCACTATCGAAATAACATGGAAGCGACTCACCGAGTATTCCATTCCAAACTTGCGCACGCTCGTAAGTTCGGCAACCACCTGTGACCTGCTAGCCTGCAGTTCCTCTTAACCTCAGGTGTTGACACGTCAGCCTTCGCATACAGCAACTGAACCGCTAGACTGCAGCAGAGGCTCCACTGCGACACAATAAGGTATCTGAAACATAAAAAGCACTACGAGATTACATGTTCACACAACTCAACTTTGATGGAAATTTAACCGGTGCCCCGGTGTAGTAACCTAAACCAATCAATCTGCCCAATAATGCCCAATAGTAAATCAATCTGCCCAGCCTTTTCCCAACTACATTAGGGTCGGCTTCCAGTCCCACCGGATTCAGCTGAGTATCAGTGTTTTACATGGAGTGGCTGCCTATCTGACCTCCACAACCTAGTAACTGGGTAAAATGGTACCCCTTGGCAAGACTGGTGTCAGACCTCAGGCTTCTGACTACCCGTAACGACTGTCAAAGATCTCCAAATGACAGCCGGGACCAACGGCTTAACGTGCTTTCAGAGGCACGGAGGAAACCCGGTATGTTGAAATGGTCACCCATCCACGGATCGACCTCGTCGACACTTTCAAATTTGAGGTTATCAGATCAGAACAAACAACCAATCAAATCCTTGACATAACATTTGCGAATTAATTTGAATAATGTTTGCAAATCTTTAAATCTGCTAATGTTGACGAGTCACAAATCTGTATCGTAATACCCTCATCTTGACATTTCACTTTCGATCAGTGACATAATCAAGCGCCGATTACTCGAAACTCTTTGGTTAAAAAAAAGTAACTTGTTTCTGACTACCGTGAGTAAGATGGTTTCTTTTTTTTTGCACTCGTAACCGAAACAAGGCTATTGACCTCGTGCGGAGACTGCAGATAAGTTCCAGTCAATGCTAAACGAGTTTTTGGGCTGCAAGGCCGCGAAAGTCGCGAGTTTTAGAGTTGATGGTCGTTGCTTAACCTCGACGATCGACCAGTGCGGCTGTTATTATTTAGCCACGAGCTTCTAGTAGTAGTAGTAGTAGTTACCTAAACCGGCATGGCCAAATAGGTTATTATGGACACCGAATTTGAGTGCAGAGTTCCTGTCCAAAACATGAACCTACTGTAATATGTGGTTGCCCCAAGTGCCTAGGTGTAGCTTAGCCCTCCGATTCGAAAAGAAGAATATTAGGCCTCTTCTCAAACTTAGTCAACTCTCACCTCGCACTAGACAAAACTATCGCACTACAATTCCAATCAAAGTATTTCATTTGGAATTATTATAATTTACAGACTGAAATGTAAGGTAGGTACGTCGCTGTCACCATATCGTTCTAAACTCCAAACAATAATAGTCAGCCAAGGCCAGTCAAGGGTTATTGTCAGTGATAGTAAAATAAGAACTCTTTCAACAACACCAAAACTTGACCATCGATAACTAACATGAAATTATGAACTGACACGGGCTACCCCAACGATCCACTGACCGCCATACCGTACACAAAACACAGAATTTTGAATAATGAAAACTCTTGGCCATAGTCATAACAAATTGAAAACGACTCACCAGATTCGCATAAAGATCCGTGTGTATGGAATTCTCCACAAGTCCACACGCTCCTTCTTGACCTGTCCAGCTCCTCGGTTGTAGCTAGCTTCCTTGCTTCTCCACTCCGGACTGTTTTTTTTATTATTCAAGACTGAGGGTAGTCTTAACTGACACCGCGATTTTTTTTGCAAGAATGTAACCGCCATTTTCACTAGCTTTGTTTTTACGTGTGATCTCATTAGCACGACCGAATCCCAATTCTGATGTCGCATCAAGGCTGGCCGATAGATGTAAACCATCGGGAAGTCAGGATGTATTCCCTTAGGTTAAGACATCGTGTGTGGGCAGGTCGTTGGGTACAATCGTGAAAATGAAATCACACAAATTATTCGATACACTGAGTATATTCAAATAGACACAAGTTACATTCCTGCTTACTAATATTACGGATCGACACTGATTCTACGATGCGTTAGCTCTACGGCTGTCAGTACTCTACTGCCAGTACATTTTAGCTCAACTGCTATATTCTATTATCCCCACCACGCAAGTGGTTAGAGAAAGCGCGTCAAAGCATAGTTGTTCTTGCTTTGCCGCCAGATGGCGTGCTTGCGATTTGTTTTGACGTCCGTACTATTGACTAAACCCGACATATAAATGGAAAATGTCGTCAAGTAATGATGAATTTATTAATTTTGCCAGAAGTCTCAGAGGCAGCGAAAAAGGCTACTCTAAGCCTAAAATGATTGTTACCCTTAATAACCAAATGATTCCCAAAGAAGTACAAGGATTAAGAGTATTGGCACTGCAAACCCTATGCGGTGTAATCAGCTCTGTATACATTTTTCATGCAATTCATCTGACCCACTGAAATGCCTCCAACCGACTGAAATTGTTTTACATACATTATTCACCTCCCCATATTTAACGGTATGACTTTTTCAATTACATTTTTACCTTATTTTAGGCGGGTTATTGAATTTTCCATGGTTATGACAAAATTTCGGTAGAGTTTATTAAAATGGGACTGTAATATCTCCTGAGCTCTAGATAAGTGATATGCCCATGAAAAATCGTTGTTTCATTGCGGGGTCGCGCCTGTCTGCGTGAGGTTTTAAGCACCAGAGGCTCTAGATTAAAAAAAAAAGACATTCTATCAGCAATCGAAATTGTAGGCAAAATGCTTATTTATTTTTAACAACGTGAAAACCGAGTATAAAACCATAAATAATATAAGTAATAAGTAAAAATTTATTTCTAATACAAGCTTTCTGAACAAAAAGGTATATAAATGTAATAACACTTGCAAATACACATCCAATGAGCCCAAACATGATGGTACTATCTTATCTGGTTGAGGACTTGCTGTGGCCATTTCCGGCTCCATCATGGGACCAGTGTCGTAATATCACAGTATTTTCATGTTTTCAAAGTAACATAAGTAATGCCAAGTTTCAGCTAAATCGGTTGCCAAAAAGTGCTTAAAAAAAACAATTATGAGTTGTCGGACACATATTATGAAGATTGAAAACAAAAATTAAAACATCAAGAAACCCGACTGCTTAAAAAGCAAACTAAAAAGACGTAAACAAGAAGAAAATCATGCTGTGCAGTCGGAGGATACATATTCGCGAGCTGGCGGACCAAAACCAGATGTATCCTCCGACTGCACAGCATGATTTTCTTCTTGTTTACGTCTTTTTAGTTTGCTTTTTAAGCAGTCGGGTTCTTTGATGTTTTTTTTTTTATTTTTTATTTATAACTTTTTAGTTATTTTTTCTAGAATTAGGTACATTTAAACATATAAGTGTTATATATTTTTGAAATCGCCTCTTAAAATCCTTTATTGACAAAATGGCACCCAATATCCGCCATTTTTGTTTTTTCCAATTTGAATGCCAGTAGCCAGTGACACTCGCAGGATTAAGATGAATCGATTGACGTAAGAATCATCAAAATCGGCCAACGCGTTTGGTCTCTAGAACGCCACATAGGAACAAACATACATACATACATAGACTGATAAACACATTACCCTCCTTCGGCAGTCGGGCAAAAAGGTCGCAATCGCAACACTATTCTACCACTAACGCGACGCTTTCGTTGATATAATGTCACTTGCCTGGCGTCTCTTATTTACTTTTGTGTTCAACAACCCGTAACCACACTACGGAAATTCGATTAAAGCTACACCGTCGGATATATTAAATCCGGAACCGACCGATCTAAACGCTCCATCAGGCTATTATTATTTCACATAATTAAACTTCAACTATCCGTCAACGAAATTCGGTTTTCGGCAAAATAAACCAACCAAGTGGGAGACATGTGGGTTTCGTTAAAAAGTTACATTCACCGAAATAATTAGGTAGCATAATTGAAGTTTTTAAACAATGAAAGCACCGAACATTGCTCTAACGTAAAGATAAACTGGATTTAGGAGCAAAATTAACTTGACCGTTGGAAAACTATTGCCCTCATACATCGACGTAGGTCGCGGTTAGTGTACTAACTACAAATAAGTTAATAATCTTTCTTTTTGATATAGGGTGAAATTTACAGTTTTCTGATATTTTCCTTTACTTACGACTTTATAACCTCATGTCAAATTTTATGATTGTTGTTTTTTTTTAAAATACGTACTAGTTTTCGGTTTTCAAATAGACAGACGAAGTGATCCTCTAAGGGTTTCTTTTTCCTTTTAAGGAACGGAACCTTAAAAACGGGGTCTAACAGGCCACTGCCTAATGATTCGTGAAACGCAGAGTTATTGCAGGGTTAACATCCTAATTCTGTTCTATTTAGCGAAAGGTTTACATGCGTGAATGTTCAATGTATGTATGTTTGGACGTAATAATAGTCGAACGGTTTGGTGAATGTTGATAGGAATCTGCTATTATGTTTGTAGGTAGGTGTAATAATACCAGTTACGTGTATGTTAACACGCAATTGTAATTGTGTTCAGGTATTAAATTGGTGTGAATTGGTTTGGAAAGCAATAAGTTATTCATTAGAAAACGTAACAAAATATAATATGACGCCTTTTTTCCCCTAAGGGTTGTGTAAAGGTGCACCATAGTACACTGAAATTACACTAGTTATGTTTAATACCATGTAAAAGGGAGCAAGTCCATACTCCAGGCTGGTACTGAAAAATTCCAGATTGACTCTAATTAATAACATTTTGCCCGATCAGCGAATCGAACCCAGGACCATGTTCACGTTCAGCAGTAGCGCTTGGAACACCAGACCAACGAGGCAGTTACAATATTTTTCAGTAAAAAAAAGTATAAGCATATCAATACAAAGAATGATGGAATTAAAATACGGAGGGCGAACGCCGAGGCGACGTAAAATATGAAACGGTAAACAGAATTCGATACGGAGTGGTGTCGTTACATTAAATAAAGTACAAAGAGCGATATCGAAAATTTTAAAATTCATCTGCTCTTGCTCTTGGATTGGATAAATATGGAATAGAAATATAAGCTTGATGACATAATATTATACCAAACAGGTGTAACAATGTTTGAAACTTGTTGAAACTTAGTAGGTCTCTTCAGGACATTATATTCGACGCATTAGGAGTGTTTAAGGTTACAGATTATGGTACGTTATATGAATATAATATTGAGATACTAATATTATAGGCCAAATAGAAGGCAAAAGACCTTCGAGGTTGTAGTCTAAGGACCTAGACAATAGTCGTAGCATCTACTTAAATCCTGGGTATATACTAAGCCGTCGTGTTTCTAGTAAGTGTGAGAAAAGCGGAATTATACAGTACGAATAGCTTTATACCTTTTCTATGATGGAATCATGATGGCATGAAGACACCATAGCTAGGCCCCAAATATAGACAAGGTATCAAGATAAATTAATCTGCCTTGCCTTCCACCAACTATGTTATGGTCAGCTTTCAGTCTAACCGGATTCATCTGAGTACCAGTATTTTACATGTAGCAGTCGCAACATGTCGTTGTCTATCTGACGTTCACAATCCATTATCTCGGTACTCAGATGAGTACCCATTATCTGGGTACACGATACTCCTTGGTAAGACTGGTGTCAGATTTCAGGCTTTTGACTACCCGTAATGTCTGTCAGGTCTTCAAATGACAGCCGGGACCAAAGGCTTAGGCCAAACGATAGAAAGTTATCACGATAGATATTCCCAATATCGTGGGAGACAATAAATGAGAGGGCACTTACAGTGCGACATAAAAGAGTAGAATTTAAATGAGGGCGCCACAATCGCACATGTAGCAACCCAGTTAGTACGACCCAGCTCATCTTGATACTTGAATATACTGGCTATAAAAATATATATAATAGATAGATAATAGATTTGGTATTTAGTTGTTTATAACTACAATCAAATTTAAACTAAAATTACTAAATTATACTAATCTAATAAATTAAAATCTAAATATTCTAAACCTTCTATGGGATCGCTTAAGTTCGTTTCGTCCGAATTGCACATGTGTCAAAGTCGTCCAACAACTTTGGGGCTGTTAAGCTGGTGTCGAGAATTTCCTACCGTATTCCATGCCGTGTTGCACGATTCAGCGCATTGTGCTTACAGAAACACCTTAAACAAACAAAGCATGGTGTTAACATTAATAATTATAAACACAACTTTAAATGAGTGCTTTTTTTTTTAATTATTATAACCACTGTCAGTCCGGCGAAAGAAGTTCCCGCGGAAAATATGTTCATAACGTGAAAATATTTTAAAATTATGTTTCTTTATATTTCTCGGTTGCTGCAACAAATATGGTATAACAAATTGTATTTCTTAATACGCAATATAAATATATTACATTAATTGTTTTTGCCTTACTACCAACGTTGTTAAGTCGCGCTATAAATACAACGGTATTTGTTTATCTTAGCATAACCTCAAAAATAGTAAATACAAATCATTTGTAAATGATATGTTGTTCGAAAATTTTGCTCCCTGAATATATCATTCGTTTGTAATTAAAATTTAGTGCAACTTTCAATAGTTACTTACCAGTAAAATCTGCTGTACAATGGTAAACATCTTCGAAGTTGGATAGAAGCTGCCCAGCTTGGAATTCGGCACACCGCATATAAATTTTATAAATTATATCACGGGCACCTCCACGAATTACCTTATTCATGATTTGCCACTGTTTTTCTGTCCACACCCAGAAATATAACCAAAATTTTAACGAAAAACTAAACAAATCGAGAAGAATTGACAGCTCAAGTACTCATTTTAGATGTTGCCAGAAAATTTCCAAATATTTAATTTCTACTCTTTTATATCGAACTGTATACATTTGTTTAGTTACTGTATACAAATCCCCAGATAAAGTTTGGGTTATAAACCTTTACCATCCAAATCCTACAAGTCCAAGGTGTGGTACGCAATATACATGCAAATACTAACCACACGTGTATTAGTCGTACGATTTACGTCCGTCATTTAGGCAGTTAAACGAACTGAGTATAACCGGGTCGCGGGGTGCGGAGGGTACAGGTAATTTTTCCACGACCCGTGTGAAGAAATGACTGTAATAATCGCGTTATTTTCGTGTGAAATCATGAGTTTTTTTTTGTGTCTAATGTTGATTTATTTTTGGTATATTTTTCAGGTCCTGGAGATATTATTTTAGACCTCAAATGAAAAACGAAATAATAAAAATTATAAAAAAGATATGGCATTTTTCTTTTCGTTAATCTGAGTTCTATTACTTTTTTACTTTTAAGTCTTATTTTAATTACTAATAAACATAATTTTTTAGGCTAACCTACTATTAATATAAACGTGAAAGTATGTGAAGACAGATGGATAGAGGGTTGGATGGATGTTTGTTACTCTTTCACGCCAAAACTACTAAACGGAGTTTCATGAAACATCAAAATTACATTTATGCTTACTAATACCTATTATAAATGCGAAAGTTTGGATGGCTGGATGTTATTATCACGTCAGAATGGCTAAACAGACCAGGATGTAATTTGGCATAGAGATAGTTTATAGTCTGGAATAGCACATAGTACCTTTTATCTCGGTTGTATGTTCCCGTGGGATAACTTCTAACAATCACGCGGGCGAAGTTGCTTGCAAAAGCTAGTAATTCATAAATATAGAAGTACAAATTCCACACCAGTGTCAGTGGCAGTCACGGACGACAGCTAGATTGAAAATAAGATAGTTAGGAACGACCAGTAGATTTAAGCGGTATGGTATGACTGTGTTATTGTTAATAATTCTTGTAAAGAATGACTTTGGTCTTAATCAAAAACAATAAAAACTGTGCCAAATGCACGGTTTCAATCAGTAATGTACCATAAGGATTCAAGGAAATTCATCGTTATTCTTTCATCTTGTCGATAATTAATATTACTGTCAACTGCAAACCAATAGCCGATGATTACCTATTAATTGTCCTGCCAAGTGCAGATCAAATTTACTCAAAGATTTATGTATTTTCTTTGGAGTAAATTAATTGTCTATGACAGTGCTAATTAGAAATAGTATATATTGTATTTTTTTCATTACTTGATATGCTCGTGTTTGCATACTATGTAGCTCACCTGATGGTAAAAAATGATATGCTCAACGACGGTTGCCTAGAAGTAACCTATTCACACTTGACTTTGATTGTCTTCATGAATCTGTTTTTTAACTGACTTCAAAAAAAGGAGGAGGTTCTCAATTCGTCGGAATCTTTTGTTTTTTTTAATGTATTTTCCCCGATTACTGTGAGACGCCTGGACCGATTTGGAAAATTCTTCTTTTGTTTGAAAGGGTATACTTTCCAATTAGTCCCATAGAAATCAGGTCAGGATCGGATGATGGGATCTTGGAGAAATCGAGGGAACTCCTCAAATATTATAGGCATACATATAGCGATTTTAGTATTTTTATCAACAATGCAATCATCTGCACTCAGAAAGTAACATTTGGTGAAGTGGAACTGGTGAAGAAGACCACTGATGGCCAATAGAATTCCTTAATGCTAAGTATGTCATGGGTTATAAGATATCTCGAATAGTTTAACGACGATGATGAAGCAAATACTTATAAATACATAGTGCTGATGAAAATGGTACCATCGAACTGATCTGATGATGAAGCTGGCAGGTAGGCACTGGTACTCCGAAATAAAACAATGTATCCTAGTCGTGTATGGGCTTATTGGAATCGTCATGAGATGTACTTTGGCTATATATGAATTACATGGATTTGGAAGTACCTATCAAAACTAAAAAGAGATAAAAAAAAAACTTTTTAACAAAAAAACAAACAGACTTCCAAAAAACACTGCAATACGAAAAATAACTTTCTTTTCTGAAGTCGGTGTCGCAACACGGAAAACAATAGGTACCAAAGACACCGACTTCAGAAAAGAAAGTTATTTTTGGTATTGCAGTGTTTTTTGGAAGTCGGTTTGTATAATTTTTACAGGCACCTGACTCACGGTATGCAAACTGACTTCCCCAAATAAGACAAACGTTTCACCCAAAACAAGCTTAAAAGGGATATACGTCAAAAATATGGGACATTTGCGTTGCAAAGACAAATTCGCAGCAAAAAATAGAGGTGCCATAGCTTAAATAGAAGGTTAGCTCCATGCAACGAGTAAAAATACACGCACACATGGACACATAAACGTTTATAAGGATAGAACAAGCCCGATGAAAATATGGTTTCATAGAGCTAGAAAACAGACTGTGATCATCAAGATGACAGCAAATAGAGATATATAGAAGAAATGCTGGATCGACCCCAAATCAATTGGAATAATAATAGGAGAAAAGAAACACATTGACAGTCGTGTGTGAGACCGCTTGCAATCGTTGTAGATACGTGAAGCGTGTCTATGTGTGCATGCGGTTCCGCTCTGTGTCGACAGACCTTCTGTCACCTATGTATTCTTTGACACAGTGGTGGTGACAACTTCGCGCGTATTAACGGGAATTTATGTGCGGAATGCATTGTGAGACGTACGTGTAACACGGTGCATTGCAAATGGGATGCCGTAACCGCGAGTTTTTCCAGCGGCGGGCTTCTATTTGAGCTTTTGATTAAGTATGAGAGCTGAATTTTTAGTTCTAAAGATTTTGTGGCCATTTTTTTGGGCATAAAATGAAAAGGGGGTTTATGTTGTCAATTTTTTAGTGAAGCTGTTGAAATCAGTTGTCATTGTAGATGTTTGACAGGTGGTACGGATAATCAGAAGCCAGGAAATCTGACATAAGTCTTGCTAAAGGGTATCGTGTTATACATCTAGTTACTGGGTTGTGGAGATCAAATAGGCAGTCACTTCATGTAAAATACTGATAGCTGCATCTAGTTAGACTGGACGGTGATCCCAATAATAGCTTTACTTTTTTTTCTTATAAAAAAAACGCGTTGCCCCACACTAGGTATTTCTTCCTGTATCGTGGGTGCGTTTACAAACATATAAACTTACATACACAAACACCCAGAGCCGGAACAACTATCTGTAGGTCATACAAATATTTTTTTCGTGCGGGAATCGAACCCACGACACGCAGCGCAACAGTCAATCGCTCAACCACTGCACCAACCATGCGCCCAAAGTTGTTATAAGGCTAGGCATACTGATTGTGATTCAAAAACAAAGTTCGGTTAAAAATTTTGGAATCCCACTATTTTGATTTACAGTTGCGGTATTTTATCCCCCGTTCCAAAGCTCGCAGGTTTAAGCCCCAAACCAATTCTAACGTTCAATTTCGGTAAAAATATGCCCGTCTGTACCATTACCCACAGTTCTTTTCCTATCACAAATTCAACGGTTCGTGACCATAAAAATGACACATGTTACTTCAACTTTCTCTTAACCAGGCACCATATATCAAGCACAAACTGGATCCCTTCGCTTGTGTTCATTCGTGCATTTTAGATTTATGTCTACATCTGACGATATTCTCAATGCTGTTATACGTATCTACATGGTCGTATGTTTAATCTCCTTATTTTGGATTTATGGCGGTTATTTTGAATTGTTATCTGCTGAGAGCAAAAATGGCTGTCTGTGTTTAGTTTGAATAGTGGAGACGTTAGGTTTAAAAATAGAAGTAGATTTAAGTGCTTTTTTATGTTGAACTAGCTTTTGTCAGCGGATTCGCCCACGTGATAGTCGACAATTATCCTTCGGGAACATACTAGTGGGATGAATATGTGTTATTCTAGACTATGCCCTTTGTCTCTGCCAAATTTCGTCCAGACCCGTTAAGCCATTCTGGCATGATTGAGTAACAATTATCCATCCATCCAAACTTTCGCATTTATAATAATACTAGCTGTGCCTGCGGCTTCGCATCCGTCAACTGCCTACCCTACCCTATCTACCTTTTTTTTTTTTAGGGTCACTCATCCGCGGAGATTCTCAACACCACCATAGAAAACGACGATAAATGCACAACGCCATCTATCGAATATTGAGTTCAACTGTTCGAGTATCTGAATTTCGTGTGTTGTGATATTTTATTTCTTGAACACTTTGAATTCATATATCTTTTTATAGAGTGAGCCGATTGGGATGAAACAAAAACTAAGTAATATTTCATGTTACGCATATTTTTACGTATAAAAGTTATCTACATTGGTATAGTACATTTTACGTGATGCGTGCACAACTAAACAGACAAACAAACAACAATACCAAAAATGCTGGAAATGGGTTTTGTTGCAGGTTATCCTTTTTAACACCCTGGCTATTTTTTTTTGCCAATATTTTCGATGACTAAAACGACTTTTCTATAGATTTATTATAATAATAATATTGCTTAATGACGAATTTTATGATATTTTTCTCTCACTGTTTACTTCGTGAAACCCGTTCTTTAACTTGAAACTTGTTATTTTGAAGATTTCTTCAGAGCGCCATAAATATTAACTTTTTTCTTTTAAAAAATGAGAGAATTGTTTATCATATTTTTCTAACTGCATCGCAGTGATTGAAACTTTCAAAAGTATATTCAAATAAGACTTTATGCTCAAGCACGTAAATAAAATATCTGGAACTGTTTACAAGGCCCCGAATAAAATCATTACAAAGTACTTTTGCAGTCTACACGACAAACATAAACATAATTATAGTAACGCTTTATACTACTACCTATATGTAGTATAGTAGTGCTGGGTGCATCTTCCTCACGTATATGAATTTATTAATGTATGTACCTACTTATGTAAATATTGTAAAACACTTTTTTTTTTAAATGCATATGTATGGAGTTTCTTGTGCGTTTTTCTCCATAAGAAGCTACTTTACCGAATGTACAGTAGAATCAATTTTTATTATTCGTAAATTTTAATTGTTAACGTTCGAAAGAGCCGCTTAATGACCTAGTTGAAATAAATATATTTGACTTTGACTTTGAACAGAGCTAATCTTCGCGCATTTTGACAATCCATTCTTCTATAGTAATATTACAAATGCGATAGTAACTCTGTCTGTGTATTAAATTTTCACGCATAAACTGCTTCACCAATTTGGATAAAGGTGGTGGAAGTTTCCATGGTGAACCAAAGTAAGGCGGCCCACACACCTACAATATTATTACTAATGCTACGCAGACAAAACTGCGGGCAACAGCAAATAAATAAAATAAAGCCGAAATATGTTAGATTTTGCAGAATTCTTCCACATCGAGCGAAACGCGATCAAAGTTTGACACTTACATGAAACATGGTCCAAGTTTTTGTTCATGTCTAAGGAGCAGATGAATAATATCTAAAATATTACTGGGTTTAGCAATACTTTTGGCAGTGGAAATGCTTTTTGATATGAAATACATTTTGATGGCTAAGAGCTCGCCTATTGTGCTTGAAATCATGGTTGCAATCCGGGCAAGTACCAATGTGACTTTTCAAAATCATAAAGATTGTACGCTCTAAGTTTATCTTGGTAATAACTGACAACAGTTACTACAGGTACTTATTACACCAATGGAGCACAAACTTATAACTATAAGTTTGTGCTCCATTGGTGTAATTGTTGCAAGGCGTTCCAGTGCGAGGATAAGCGAATACACAAATATAAACATACCTAACAGTAAGCAACTATGATACCCCCAAAAATTACCTTTTATAATTCAAAACCCCAAGAAGATTTTGTTCGGTAGAATAAAACTTATTCGATCAGAAAAAGTGCTCTTAGAAAATCTGGAGTTAGAAAAACAATAACTTTATTATTGGGTCAGAGTTAGACCAAATAAAAAGTTTTTCAACCCGAAAACAAAAAGTCCTAACGAAATTATTTGAAAAACCTAATAATAAATTTTAATGTATTCTGGAAATCACCATATTTTATATTATCACGCTTGCATACCGTTGAGTTTATAAATAGAGGTTTAGAATAAACTCTGTTTTCGTATATTTTAAGCATAAGGAAGTTATCGAGAATTACCTGATGGTAAAACTACATAACACTTAACCCGACCCTCAGATCATATATTAACGATCTTTCAGCATTTGACTTGAAGCGCCAGGAACATCGGCCACCTAGATGTTAACTGCAGTGGCCTATAAGGGAACCATTACCTGATGCAAGTGCGGTGCCCCTGTGCAGAATATAACCCACTTGCTTTGCCCCAACGTTACCATCTACTGGACCAAAAATACTTGTAATTTTTTTCCATCGCAAAGAAGAAGCAGTCGACATGTCCATTAAATCAGTGCAGAGTCAATATTAGAAACAAAACTGACATGTTAACAATGCATGCAGCATCTCAATCATAAACTTCAAATATTGTCTACTGGCTACAAAACCTTGGTATACCAATATAATGCAAGACACGTTTATGCCACTTATAGTTGGCAAAGCTCCAAAAGCACTAAAGTAGTACCTTGAAAGCGGGATGTAAATATTTTTCAATTAAGTTTTTGTACTGAGCTCACTCCCGTACGCCGTGCGATACACATTAAAGTGGTTGTAAATAAGTAACTCTACGCTGGGTTAACAAGATTTTGAAAAATAAAAACGGTGTGTGGATAGTGGTGAAAAATGGAAAGGAAAATGACTTTCATGTTTTTAATCAACGATTTCAACGGATACAGGCGTACAACGGTTTGGTTTTTCATTTTTTCATCAGTGCGGCTCTGATTTTTGTACTAGTATATCCTGTATCACAAGAGATCAGTCACGTCAATATACAGGGAGTAACAATAGACGAGTGATAGACAATAAACATAATTAACTAATTACGTAATAAATAATAGCATGCAATGACATATAAGTTTTTAAACTGTCATGGTCACTAAACACTAACATAAACATTAGATTAGCTTTTATTAGCAATGTCAAAACAACATCAACCTTTATGTTGAGCCCACTGCTGGGACAAAGGCCGCCTTTCTGTGAGAGTAATCCACCCAACACGCGGGTCCAGTGCGAATTGGTGGTTAACGGTCTTCTTTTTTTTTTTTGCGTTGATAAATGCTCATGCATACTGCACTACCACAGGGAGATAGTGCAGTTATGTGGGACTCTAATCCACTAAAACTCCACGGTGTCCTCCTGTGCCGCTTAAGGCGGGAACACGGGCACGCGTTAGCACTCACCGCGAACCCGCCGCTCTAATCTAAGGTCTAACTGAGCAATTTTGTTTTATGTGTTACTAGTACAAAAATAATAAGGGTAGGTAGGTATGTTTGCGATAGCGTGACATTTTGCCTTCGCTGGGGGCAGCGGGACCGACAGCCTGCAAGCCGGACTGTTCCGCCCAAAACGAGACATAATATGTTCACGTTAGCCATACTCTACTCTACCACGTGGACCCAGTACGGGCTGGTAGATGTCACACGTCTTCGGATTTATTGTTTTAGGACATGCCGGTTTCCACAACGATGTTTTTTTTCGCCTTTAGCAACTACAAAAACTAGACTAAACTACCTGACCCAACTAAAATTCATCGAAACAATGCATTTCATAAATTCCTCTTTAGTATCCGGTTCATTACAACGTCAGGCTGCTCAACTGAAGCGCAAGTCAGTAAGTCTTCCATCAAAATAGAAATCCTCGTAAAAAATACTTAAGCTGCCGAAGTTTTACAAGTCTCGTTCGCTGAAAACTTTATAATGAAAGTCTCTTTATGTGAAACAAAGAGGAATAAAGTTGCCGATGTACACTGCCTACGATAGACCGGTGAAAGTTGTACATAATAGATAAATCTGAAACTCGAACATGATAAGAATGTTTTAAAGACGTACAAACGTTATTAGATTTAACGAATGGAACTTGTCTGATTTTGGACCGACTCGTCGTATTGATTTTCAAGGAACCGCTGGGTTGATAAATGAATTGGGCACTTTTGGGACCGATACATTGTTTGTAGGCAAATCTTTCCTATCTTTAAGTGAGTCGTGTGTCTAAAATATACTTATTTGCAGCATTGCTTGGCTAATTTTGTGTTAAAGAAAATCCTGAAGATCTTTAAGTTTACCTACGAAGCCTTAGTGCCATAAAGTCGCAAGATTTACGGAATTCTTCATCAATCCAAAGTTCCGATTTATACTGTGCCGTAATTTTTAATTTGAAAACACAGCCATAAGAAATCAAGTAAAACGCAATCAACTATGTACTTTCAAGACCAAAAAACCCCTAGAACCCCGTTCACATTCGATGTCTCAATTTAGAGTAATCAACATCAAAAATGAAGACGTCTCCGCTTCGCCATCTAAGCATGATCGATGCTCTGTCACGATCTTTTGATATATTTCTTCGAGAGGGTGAATTTTCAAGTGAACGTATTTTGTTAAACTTGAAGCGTGTTTTGATGTCCTACTTCTCGTAATCGCGTCAAAAAGGCTTTTGTTGAAATACGGAGTAGTGTTTTTGTGCTAGCGGATGAGAGCCAAGGGGTGCCAAAATGAGGTGCGGGCAATACATCAAGTTGAAATACGTTGGTTTTAACTGAATTTACGTTTGGGAAGTAATGAATGAATAAATATAGAAGACATCGGATGCTGATAAACAATTTTTGTAAGTAGGTAGTGCGAAGGATTTTTAGAAGAGTAACTAAGTACGTATTTTGGAAGCAAAATTCAGCATCAAGTTCAAATAATTTATTTCAATTAAGTCACCAAACAGCAATTATGAACGTCATAATTTTTAAGTTAGTAAAAAAATACAATAAAATGGATTCTACTGTCCATTTATTCAGTGTATGAGTTACCTATGTAGTATATATTTATGAAATAAAGCTTGGAAAAACGAACGATTGCACAATAAATGACATCTTAATCCAGTAAATATAAATAAATAATAATCTAGAGAACGTTATTAAGTAAAATATAATGACCAAATCTGTGTGTAAAGCTTTTTCCAAGAATATCTTGTTTATAATATTAAGCCCAATGTAAATTTATTACAGAATAAACAAAAACTGAAAACCTATTTTACACCAATCAAAAAACTTGAAAAGAAAACTAAAGAGAAAATATAGTACATTGTCATACAAGGATGGAAAGTAGGTTATTGAAAACGAGATGTCATTAACAAGCCCAAGCCGATGTTGAGGGTTTTTAATGACACAAGTTTGCAATAACCTACTCACTCGTGTATCATACGACGTTTTCCAATACAGTTGTGAGAAATAGTAAAAACAAATCATTATCAATCATCATCATTACATTTGTTTTTCCAAAAAATTAAATTATCGTCACTCGCTAAATAACTTTCTCGAGATTTTGGGGGCAAAATTTCATCTTGCGCAGTTTTCGCCTCAGATAAAATATCGGGTGGAGTTAATTCCATTTCAACACTTGTACTTGAACTCATATTAACAAAAAAAAAACAATTTATAACACTAAAATTAAAGTTTCAGAAAATGGCGCGTTTTTGCAACTGTACATATTTTTTTACAACTAAAACAGCTTATACAGCCTTTTCGACTTTTGACAAATTTTTATGTGAAAATAATTAAATTAAAACTGGTAATTAAATATATTAAACAACCATTTAAAATACTTTTAAGAATTATGAAAACTCTTTGCTGCTAAACTTTTTAAATTGACTTATAAATTTAAAACTCAACTGCAAAAGTAATGATCGAGCTCGTAAACAAAAGTCACGACCGCGTAACAGAAAGATGCCTATGCATAAGATTTAATTTTCGAATCACAATTATAGCCTCTGAAAGTACGCCATGTTTAACAACTGTATTGAAATAGTACATTGTGGTACAAGGGTGGAAAGTAGGTTATTGCAAACGAGTTGTCATTAACAAGCCCGAGCCGAAGGCGAGAGTTTTTAATGACACGAGTTTGCAATAACCTACACGCCCGTGTATCACACGATATTTTTCAATACAGTTGTGGGAAATAGTAAAAACGAATCAAAGAATTACATTTGTTAATTGACAAAAAAATTGACATATTTTTTTTACAACGAAAACAGCCTACACTGCCTATTCGATTTTTAACAAATGTTGATATGAAAATAATTAAATTGAAACTGGTAATTAAATATATTAAACAACCATTTAAAAGACTTTTGAGAATTAAATGCTAAAACGTACGGAATCATTAATTTTTCCTCGTATAAAATCTATTCCATTTTATTCTATGAATGAAAACTCCTTGCTACTAAACTTTTTTAAAATTGACTTATAACTAAAGGCACGTTTTTGCAACTGGAAATTTTTACAACGAAAACAGTCTATACAGCCTATTCGATTTTAGACAAATGTTGATGTGGAAATAATTAAATTAAAACTGTTAATTAAATATATACAACCATTTAAAAGACTTTTGAGAGTGCAATGCTAAAACGTACGGAATCATTCATTTATCCTCGTATAAACTCTATCCCATTTTATTCTATGTATGAAAACTCTTTGCTACTAAACTTTTTAAATTGACTTATACATTTAAAACTAAACTGCAAAACTAATGATCGAGCTCGTAAACAAAAGTCACGACCGCGTAACAGAAAGATGCCTATGCATAAGATTTAATTTTCGAATCATAATTATAGCCTCTGAAAGTACGCCATGTTTAAAATCAAAAGGAACGCATTTAAAAATTTCAGTCCGTACTTACTTACATAATTTGGATAGAATACAATAGATAAAGTTATAGCGGAAGCTTAAAACAGGTTTACCTTAAAACCATGACACACTAATTACACAAACCAGCATTTTTTAAATCTGTTTTGACACAAAACGAAAAACAGAAAACCTTTGCATCATCAAAAAAAATCCCTTAAATTTTACTCTATTCAGTTATTCCATTTTTGGCTTTCTGTGAACCCTAGTGGCAACAAAATTTCAGCTTTCAACGAAGATCCCACTTTAGTCTCTTCCGGCATTTACAAAACTTTTATTTGGCTTATCTGGGAGACACTAATGCGATTACGAGAAGAAAGTAACTTTCCTAATTTATTGACAGCCTTACCTTCATTAACTTGAGATTGCTTTGACTTGAACTTGATAAGATTGGTCAAAGTTCTAGATGTCACTTTAGTTCAATATGTATGGAGCAACTTAAATATTTTATCGAAGAAGCAGAGATAAAATATATTGGAAGTTGTTGAACTCCTTACAGCGGCGTTTTATAAAGTTAGAAGATTGGATATAGCACAATCGTCAAAATTTAGGAACGCCGAAATTATTTTCGAGATTTATAGAAAGAAAAATAAAAAGATATAAAAAATATTAAAAAAACAATAGAAAAATTACACACAGAGAAAATATGCGTGTGTATGTGTTTATTGTATTTCTACAATACGAGTACTGCTATCAGTTTTTGAATATCTACATCAAAATTAAAATACTGTACTTTCCTATTCAATTTAAAATAAATATTGACCGAAACCAATAGTTACTGCTAAGTACAATATCATTAGGTACCTAATTTTATCCAGATAATTGTAAAATACACAATCGCAATTTCCATAATGATGGCAATGACCATTGAAACTTATTCGGTGGATATCATGATACAACAGACAGATATACAGAAGGTCGACACCATACAACGAGTGAAAACGCACACACACATATGCTCGCTTCACATATAGCGAGTGCAAGTGCACCTGCGACTGTATTTGTTTGAGAACGCCGCATGTACGAGTATGAGCCAGTTTTTATTCATTGTATAACTTTCTAAATTTATCTTGGACATTGCTGACAACGGTGAAGGAAAATATCGTGAGAAGCTGGATGGTCTTATCATCGAATTATTTTTTTACATCAAAAACATTTAATAAAAAAAATAGCTTGTGTCTTGAAGGATAGTAACCAATTGAAACCAACTTTTTTCCTGTTTATCTGTTAAGTTGTGCACGTATCAAGAAAAATTTACGAAACCAAAGTAGATAAGTTTTAATCATAAAAATTGTGCATAACTTGAAATATTACTTAGTTTTTGTTTCATCGCAATCAGTTCACTCTATCAAAAGATATATGAATTTAAAGTGTTCAAGAAGTAAAATAAATATATAACAACACACGCAATTTAGATATTCGGAAAGTTGAACTCCATTTCCGATAAATGGCTTTGTGTACTTGTCATCATTTTCTGAATTGCGGTTTTAAGATTATCTGTGGAAGAAAGACATTAGAAAAAAAATTGGTAGGTTGGTAAGGTAGGTATGTAAGTAAGTAAGGTAGGTATTTAGGTAAGTTGGTAGGTGAGTAGGGTAGAGTAGGAAGATAGGGTAGAGTAGATAAGTTAAGTAGGGTTAGGGTAGACAGATGACGGCAGCGACGCCGTGGGCAAAGCTAGTAGATACTATAAGTTTGATATCGCCAACCCACATTGAGCAAGCATGGTGATTAATGCTTAATGATTAATCAAACAGAGAACTGTTTGATAAGAGGACAGTTACAGGCTGATATTATAATTACTATGAAGTCGACCTTCTGTACCTGTGTCTGTTTTGTTTAAATACTGTTAGATGCTGTATTATATTTGTTCTCATCTGCATTAGTAGATAATGCGATATCAGTAATGCGGGATTATATTGTACTAATTTAGTATGGTCTGTTGTGACCGTCTAGTAAAGAACATACCCATATCTGTGTTGATACCTAATGTAAATAGTGCGTCAGCACAGACTTCACCAAAACACATATTTTTGTCGTCCTTTATGTTACTCCCACCGATTTTTTTACATCACCACATCATTTCTATTATTCATGGACTAGAAAAAAAAATGCTCCACATAAAGGGGAAAACTGAATTTACTGCGCAATCAAAATAATAAAGCATCATTCTGGAGCTGTCAAGTTACTCTGATGTTTGACTCTCACTAATACCCTAATGCGCATGAGGCGAACGTGAGGTCACATTCTAGCGAGGTACACAGTTACAGTTTGATCGAGTAGTATAGTTCTCGCTAAACTTCTTGACCGCCCAGAAGTTGGCTACAAAGGTTGCGCAGTAGTAAATCTCATACAAAAACAGCACCGTTTCCTGCCTTGCGCATCGGAAAACCAACTTCAGGGTGGCCCAGATGTTTGGCGAGCACTATAAATTCGAACGACCCCAACAGTGCATTATGCAAAAGATGCAGGTTTTTAAGTAGCAGAAGCTTGCTATATTTTGAAAGCACGAATATAGAAACAATTGTTTAATTACTTACGTAAAATGTTTCATTTAAAATTAATGCACTGAATAAAAACTTTATTGTAATAATTATTCCACTAAGAAACAATTTGCTTCCAAACTTTCCCCATGAATTTAACGCATACTCACATTATTATACCCCGATGAATATAATCCCAAATCTTGAAACTCTACGCTAAAACCATTAACTGTAACAAACCCTTGAATAAAAACAAAAGCCACGTAATCTTGTTAGGAAATTTTAACAATTACTGCTATTGTTATGATAGTTACAAATTAATATTAGAACCCCAATACTGTTTGTGTCACAGACTAAAAAAGATCTCTCCATAAAATTGTCACACTGGATGATTTTTTTAACAAATAGATGGCATTGTTTTAGGCTGTGGTCGAATAGAGAGGGGAACAAATTCAGGCAATTCGCAGAGTTTGTAAGTGGATCCTTTTTATGATAATAATGTCTGTTTAAAATGGCATAAAGTTTCTGCATCGCCTTATCTGTGGCCGCTTGTTTGATAATTTATTCAGTGATGGTAAGTGAGGTTGGAACTTTCTCCGCCTGGTTGGGAATTACTCAAGGTTTTTTTTTCATGTGAAATAATTGAACAAGCGATAGTCATGGAAGTTGTAGAAATCTTTTTAAGATTAGAGGATCTTATGTGTGTCTCATAAAGACCACGATAATATTAATTATATTCGTTTTGCTTGAAATAATGGCTAAGTTAGGAAGCGACAATATTCATGTCGACCAACACAAATAATGTATTTAATCATCTTGTCGCTATAATAAAAAGTGTTTTTTCATTTATATGGTTCCGCACCCAAAGGATAAAAAGGGGACCCTATTACTAAGACTCCACTGTCCGTCTGTCTGTCTGTCACCAGGCTGTATTTCATAAATCCTGATAGATGAAATTTTCATAGATGATGGATTTCTGTTGCCGCTATAACAACAAATAAATTGAATATATAAGTGCGGCTCCCATAAAACAAAAGTAATGTTTTTTTGTCGTTTTTTGCTATATCGATACGGAACCCTTCGTGTGCGAGTCCGAATCGCACTTGGCCGGATTTTTTTTTTCAGATACTTTTACAAGAATATTTAGGTACTTTCACTTCTATTTGATTAATTTACCAGTGACCTGCTACATTTTTATGGTAGTCCTGATGATTTTTCTTCATTCATCATCATCTCAATCCTTTTTCAATTATTTGGGTTCGGCTCTCCTCGTCATTCTTCACCCGACTTTTTTGTTCTGGATGATCGAGACAACCAAGTCTTTTACAACAAAAAAAATATTCATATTGCCAAAACATACCAATACCACACATTTGAAGTTACCAACTCACAAAAACATATCAAAACACTTTGACGAAAAAAAAATCCCCTGTACTGCTAATATCACCGTCGATAATCAAACAACGGCCATCTTGTGGAGCGAAATAGATTTAAAATGTCACCCGGCCCATTTTACGCGGGAATTTGAAGATAACGCAGTTATCTTCCTGATATATATTATTGGAAGGGAAGGGACTCTGTTTTTTGCTTTCGATAAATTCGTTAGATAATAGACGAGATTTCTTTGGTTTGTATAATATTTATGTTTATTTGAAGGGTGAAATAAATTGTAGTTATTTATTTTGCAAGGTTCCGTGCCTCGAAAGTGCGCTAAGTCGTTGCTGTCGCTGATTATTCTTAGAACCTTGACAGTCGACATCATTTTTAAAACACCCAGTGTATCGTGTTACTCAGTTACTAGATTGTGGGGGACAGAGGCAGTTACTCCATGTAAAATTCATGTTTTCAGCAGCATCTGGATAGTCGGGAAGTACAACTTAACCAGGCTAAGAAAATGCTACGCTGGACGATGGTTATTTGACAAGATCAGTTCAGGTAGCTAGCAGTTAGGTTCATGTAGGTAGTAGCAGCGTGAGATAGGAGTGAGTCCGGCATGCTCATATAGACGGATGATGATGATGAATTTAAAAATTTAAAAAACCGTCTATTTTTTTTTATTTCATGCTACCCAGTAGCACACATCCTTCAATCGACAATCATTTGCACACGTAATTATGACACGATATCTTGCGAAAACACCCTATTCAAACAGTAAAACGCCCATAACTTTTGAAAGGCTAAACCGATTTTCATCAAACATAGCTTAAAAGACTCTCGATAAAGTCACCTATCCGTTTAAGAGCTATGATACCACAGACAGATACACAAACACAGAGATAAGTACACTCGTCAACTTATAAAAGCCCTCTTTTTCAGTCGGGGGTTAAAAAGAGAAATTTGGACTTCAATTAATTCTAGATAGAAAAATATTCTAGATTGTTTTGATTCCATGATATAGAAGGAAGGCGTCCCACAAGGTGAACTGATAACCTGATCAGGGTCGCTGAAGTTCTCTGAATGCAAAAAAAAACACAAAACCGCTCAATGGGGAGAAGCCTGAGCCAGATCTGTGCTTGGCCTTGGACGTTTTATGGCTAAAATGATTATGAAGAATAGCAAGATTCCTCACAAACTGAGTGATTTATTTACATATAAATAGTTCTACAACTATCTAAATCTTGCCATAATACTATTTAATGCTACATAAAGCAATAATCTCACGTGTTCCATATTCAGTACTTTCGTAATTAATTAGAGAACGTTGTTCAAGTCTGTACAGCGTATAATATATTATGTTGCTCTCAAGTGTTGCACTTGCTTGCTTGAGTACAAAGTTGTTAGCAGTTTTAGATCTCTTGGGTGTATTACATCTTCTCTTTTAAATTATTTTTGTTAAAAATTTTCACGTATTTCAACATAGTATTCTGAAGAATTAAATGAACTGAGGTAACTAAACCTAGCTCAATTCTATCTCTTGTAGAGAAGTTGAAATAATGTATTACTTACGACTACACTGTTCTCTTATCAATTTTATTTCGGGGCCAGCGATGGCGAATGTCGAAATGTTCAAATGTCCAAAGGATTGAGGATTGTAAGAGATTCATCACGTTGCATTTTGATAGTGCTTGGGAATCCCATACATTTTTGGCATTTTATCAATCGCTATAAAGATGCTATTTTTGATGGAATTTCACTGGGCGCACGGTTGGCGCAGTGGTTGAGCAATTGACTGCTGCGCTGCGTGTCGCGGGTTCGATTCCCGCACTGAACAAAAATTTGTATGACCTACAGATAAATTGTTCCGGCTCTGGGTGTTTGTGTATGTGAGTTTATATGTTTGTAAACGCACCCACGATATAGGAAGAAATTCCTAGTTTGGGGCAATGTTATAAAAAAAAAACAAAAAAGGCTTTTCTTGAGCCTCAGGACAGGTGAATTGTTTTCTAGAACTTGACGAGCTATAATGGCTTATAAACTTATAACTTATCTAAACTTGTTCCTAGATGTCAGAAGTTGAAGTGGTAGGGAACTGCAAGGTATGCAAGGCGTGGGTGACTCAGCCCCCAAGGCAGGCTTTGGGGGCCGAGTCACCCACGTCCGTAGGAGTGTACCCTTTGATTCCCTACACGTGGTCCCCGGGTGGTGCAAATCAGGTGATATCTGGTTGTAGGCTTCGGCCGAAGGCTTGCGACAACCCACCGGGCAAAAGCGTACCGCCAAGCGGCCTAGCCGTGTTCCGGTACGATGCTCGATGTAGCCACAAGAGGAATTGGGTTGAGACAGCTCCACAGTTCCACTGCTGGCTGACCAGCCTGACGTGCGCTGTTATGGACGTATCGCGAGACTAGTTGCGGAGGGTAGCGGGATCCGAGGCACGGTGCGCCGCTGGCCGACCGCAGGTAGTTGGGGGCCCAAGTAGTGTGCCAGCCACACACGAAAGGCTGCCCTGCCAACTGTCGAAAAAGCCCGGTTGGCGACTAGATGGGAGGGCCCGATGGACATTCCCGGGGGGGCTCGGGCGTCCCCGCAGTCTCCAGACTAGTCCCCAATGAAGGCGTCCCTTCAAAGCGTGTCTAAAGATAAGCAGCATGGAACCGCATCTCACTTCCTTCTCCTCACCTTACATCACTCGCATAACAAAGTATGAAAAAGAGAAAATGTTCAAAATTTAACAGCGGCTGCACCCCATCCCACCTCCTCACTCCATCTATTCACTCTTTAATTATAATAATGATGACAAGGAAAAGTATCACATCACACACACACATCATCAGCCTATTAATGTTCCCACTGCTGGGACACAGGCCTCCTCTCTGTGAGAGGGAATGGGCCGTTATCCACCACGCGGGCCTAGTGCGGGTTGGTGGATGTCACATGTCGTCGAATTTTTGGTGGTAGGAAAAGTATACTGGATCTAAACAGCGGCAGCACTCCCTCCCCCACAAAGTGCACTTCACCAACATTAGAGTTCTGCACTCAAATCTCTCTGCAGTCCGCTACCACCTGGAGGCTGAGAAACCAGCGCTGTTTTTTCTTACGGAGACGCAGATAGCGAGTCCTTCAGATGTCTCGTACTTATCGTACCCAGGGTTTACGCTGGAGCACAATTATAAAACACGCGCGGGTGTGTGTATGTACGCCCGTGACGACACTTGCTATCGGCGTTTCCGTAACTTTGAGGACTCCAGATTCTCTACGCTTTGGGCTCTGGTGGACACAGTTCTGGATAAAATTATCTATACCTGTGTCTACCGTTCGCACAGCGGAGATTAGGAGACAACCAGGCTCACAGAGTACCTCAGTGAGGCAGCTGATGCGGCAAAGCAGCGGTACACTTCCGCCCAATTAATGTTACTGGGGGACTTCAATGTCCATCACCAGGAGTGGTTCTTCCCTTACCAGTGCACTGACCATGCTGGTCGACGCTCGATCGCGCAAAGCGAGTGACATGGGTCTGAAGAAGAAAGCTTACAACAGGGTTGCCTGCAAGAAGATGTTGCAAAGGGCTCGGTTCGACCACATTGGCCGAATAGGAGCCAAACTTGCTTCTTACCCAGCATGTAGTAAAGCGTTTTGGCTAAGTCTGTTGAGTTAAACTTCTGCCATCCCTCACTACCAACACTGCTGAAACCCGATGGGTTGCTGGCCCACACCGCTGAGGAGAAGAAAAATTTATTTGCCTCTCTTTTTGCGGAATCTTCGCATCTGAATCCTGGTGATGTGCGGCCGGCTCCTACTCCTGATGGATGCGAGACGAGTATGTCGGACATTCGCATCCATCAAAAGGACGTCCGTAGGGTGCTGCGCAACCTCGACGTGAACAAGGCTAGCGGCCCTGACGGCATACCAGTTCTTAGAACCTGTGCGCCTGAACTGCTCCGATCTTGATCTGCCTATTCCACCTTGACAGTTTTTTATCGGTTCCATTTCGGGGTGTGTGCGATGGAATTGCATGATTTAATTCCGCCCAGCCCGTCCCATCATCGGACTACCAGACGTACGGCGATGCGTCATCGTTACATGGTGGACGTCCCACCCATATGCACAAAACGTTTTGGGGACACTTTTATTATGCGTACAGCTAAGGAGTGGTATTCCTTGCCCGAGTCTGTGTTGCCCGATAGCTACAATCTAGGGGTCTTTAAGTTATGACTGAATGGGTTTTTTCTAGGCAAGCTTGCTTCATTGTCGAACACATTATCGCTTACCATCAGGTGAGATAGTGGTCAAGCGCAAGCCTATAGACAATAAAAAAAGTCTTTCACAACAAAAAAATAACACTTGCTTGCTCGATTGTATTGATTGAAAGCCATCCATGCATGTCAGTGATAATTATAGTGATAGTATACATAAAATTAGGAGAGCCAACCCTACCTAAAGTAGGATATGCTAGGAAGACAAAAAAGACACATTTCACATATTGGGTAAGCATTTCACTAACGCGAATGTATCCTTTGTAAGTCTATTGTCTATAATTTTTGGCTGCACTATTAGGTACTTCACAAAGGCTAAAGAGATGTGCCATAAAGTTTTTAAATAAAGGTCACACCTGCCCACATTACTTGCACAGTGTACTGTTAATAGATTCAAAGTAAAAGCACAAAAGAACTATTTAACCAGTCCCTTATATAAAATGCAAAATATACAATCATTGGAAAGGATTCGATCGTCGTAAAGTGTAACGCTTATACGAATGGCGAGTAAAATAACATTTCTATTTGGCTTTCGTGTTTATAGGACGTTTGTTAGGCTACGTTTCCATTGGGCTTAAAATTATTGAACATTACTGACTTATGGCAAATATTTTTTAGACTCCCAGGTTAACGATAAATATGTTATTATTAAACGACTAGCTGTTCCCCGCGGCTTCGCTCCCGTGGGCCACCCAACAGGACCCGTTTTCGGGATTAAAAAATAGCCTTTGTTACTCAGGAATAACGTAGCTGAAAGAAAGAAAGAAAGAATTTTTTAAATCGGTAAACCGTAGACCGGTAGTTTCGGAGCCTATTCGGTACAAACAAACAAGCAAACAAACAAAAAAAAAATTTCCTCTTTATAATATTATTAGTATAGATAAATAGCGCTGAAAAGTCTGTCTATGTTTACAGACACATTGAAATTAGTGCTTTCTTTATTCATGTTACCTTAAAACACTCACATATACCCTTTATTATCGTTTTGATGGTCTTAATATATAATAATAATATTATAATATAACTTTATTGATACAGATAACCTTTGTTACAAAAGTACTTAGCTTACTTAGCGATTAGGTTACAAGTTCAGATAAATAAAGGTAGCTTAAATAATGGTAACCCTGCCTCCTAAACTAGGGGAAACCTGTGACTTAGGAGTCAGTGTTCTACTGTTACCTCGAATGTCCCAATAAACCTTAATGTGTGTGTTATTTATGATGAAGAACCTAATTACATAACGGGGGTAGAACAATTATTAACAAAAAGCTTTCAATGTGAGATGTGGTTATGCAGAGTGGGATATATAAGTATTTTTGTTTTATTCAATTAAACTATTAGTATTTTTGTTGTGTGCGTGTGGGTAGGGTGAGTGTGTATGCATGGATGTGAGAGTTTGATAGAAAGGGTGTATGTGAGGATATGTGTGTGCAAGCGCGAGCGCGCTTGTGTGTGTGCGTGTGTTTGGTAATGTATTATAAGTACTAACAATAAACGAATATGGTAGGATAAAATATGTTTTGGAGTGAAATGACTGTGTGTGACTATGTAAGTATAACTGCGTGACTATAGTGGATAGGTAACTAAGTCTTCTGTACGGAAGTAGTCCTGATCGTACAGCCAATGTTTTAATTTAGTCTTAACTTCATGTCTATTTAGCTTATTTATTTGGATGTGTTTGCTAATTTTCCTATAAATAAGTGAACTCACCACATAAAGCTGGCGACCAGCGAAGGCCGTATTATGAGATACTGATGCGCATGTAGTTTTGGCTTTACGTTTGGAAGGGTCTGGTAAAGGGCTCTGCCGATGAGCCCGGAGGGTGGCTTGGAGCACAAAGAGCTGCCTCACAGTAAGTACCTTACATTCCGCATATAAATCGGTAGTGGGAAACCTATACGGTCTGCCAAGCATCACCATAGTATAGCTCTCTGTGCTCGTTCCAACCCAAGCAGCCTTGTTTTATAAGTCCCACCCCAGACCAGGATGCAATAGCTGATAACGGACTCGCAAAGTGCCAGGTACACCATTTTTAGTGTTTTTGAATCCGCGCAATGACGCTGTGACTTAAAGATGTAATTAATTTTCTGACTTTTGAAATTAAACTGTCCACTTGGGTGTACCACTTTAGTCCGTCATCAATCGCTACACCCAGGTATTTGGTGTGAGAAACACGGGATAACGTTGTACATGAGCACGTGGACGAGTTGATACATGTATGTGCCGTTATGGAAAATTCCGATGGGGCTTTGGTCCTGTGACTAATAGAAAAGGGAATGTAGTTAGTTTTAGCCAGGTTTAGGGTAAGTAGATTATTCTGCAGCCACTTTGCAACCATTCGTAACGATTGCTACGCATGATGTTTCACATCAGTCCATACATCGCCATACACAACAATCGCCGTGTCGTCAGCGTATGTGAATATCTTGGAGTTGAGGAGAGGCAGTGTGCAAAGGTCATTTATATAGACTAGGAACAATGTAGGGGCAAGCACACTGCCTTGCGGAACTCCGTACGTGGTGATTACTTCTTCACTGACGCACTTATCAATCTTGATACTGAGTTTTCTGTTCTGGAGGAAGCTTTTAAAGAGGCTGTGCGTTTTGCCGCGAATGCCTATGTCCTCGAGTTTTGAAAGAAGTGTGGTAACAGAGACTGTGTCGAAGGCTTTTGTTAAGTCCAAGAATATAGTCAGGCATTTTCTATGATCATCTAGCTTCCTTGCAACAAATTCTGTTAGGTCGGTAATTGCGTCTTCTGTTGAGACACATTTCTTAAAGCCGTACTGGTTGCGCGCTATAACGTCGTGTTTATATAGAAAATTTAGTAGACGACCATTAATTAACCTCTCCATTACCTTAGAAATCGCGGGGAGGACTGAAATCGGTCTATAATTGTTAACACAGTCCCTGCTCCCGCTCTTGTGTATTGGGTGGACCAGAGCTTTTTTGAAGGGTTCTGGGAAAAGTCCTTTATCTATGGATATATTTATAATATGCGTTATTATGGGTACAAGGGTTTTCCTACATAATTTTAAAAGAAGAGATGATATTCCGTCCCAACCAGTGGCACTATCGTGTCTTAAGTTCATAATGGTAGACTCAACTTCAGCATTGTCAACCTCAAGGAGCAGAAAAGAGTTCGGGTTAGACGTTCTTTGTGGAGTAAGTGTCTGCGAGGTGGGTGTTATTTTCGAGGCTAGGTCTTTGCCTATATTGGCAAAAAACTCACATACATGATTAATTGCAGTATTCGGATCAGTTATAAAATTGATGATAAAAGTTCAAGAGGAGGAGTACATATCTTTTTAGTATTTGTAATCTCTTTTATTGTATTTCATAGTGTTTTAGGGTTATGTTTAGCTTTTTCCAATTCAAACTTTTCATGTGCTGTTTTAAGTTTTCTAAGAAGACTATTACAAAAATTCCGGTAACGTCTATATGTGATTTGCAAGATATCACTGCAGGGCAGCTTGCGAGCCTGTTTATGAAGCTTATCGTGGTGACGAATGCAGCGTAATAGACCTGGAGTAATCCAGGGCTTTAGGTTTCTTACTCTTTTGGAAACATTAACCATTTTAGTGTGTTTTTTTATAATTATTGGACGATATCAATTAGATGGATGACAGCTGTGTTTGGGTCGTCCGTGTTTGTAACTTGGGTGAAATCTTGAGATTCGATGTATTTTATAACATTTGGGTAATCAATATATGTGATGGTATTTGGCCGTGTTATCATCATCATTATCATTTCAGCCGAAAGATATCCATTGCTGGACATAGGCCTCCCCCAGGCGTCATCGGTAAACCTTTGGCCGTGTTATGTGAAAGTAAAATTAATTATTAACTTATTAATCCAAACATTATTTTGTAAGTACTTAACTATAATTTCAGTGAGTGTCAAATATTGAATGATTATCGGAGGACCTTTTATATTTTTTCTATCCGAAATAAATCAATCAAAATCATAATTTCAAGCACTCGTAAAAGTTCCATAAAGCCAGGTTTAATAACAGTCAACATAACCTGCCATTTTCACATTTCGTCTAACATTACTTGTCTAGTGAATACGGGACTTAACCCTCATATTTACATTACAATATTGGAAGCAAGAAAGGTTAATAGTGTGTTTTGTATTGTAAAGGGTTTTTACCTTTTAGGGTTGGATGGGTTTTAAGCGATATTCACATAGACTATTTATTGAAGGTAATGCCTGAAACCTTGTGAAATTATTGGCTGGAAAACAAGATCTTAATAACGCTCAAGTACAGGCTGGTTGCCAAAAATTTTTTTTTGTATATTTTTTGTGTAGGTATTGCTTGTCCCCGCCTGCATTATAAGCAGGCGGGACCCCGAGGTCACGGCTACTCTGTTTGGGGACTCTGTTCGAGCACTTGTTGGGCGGACAGAGTCCCCAAATAGGGTCCTCAAACCCACCAGGAAAGATGATGTCACAGTATTTACAAACTGCGAGGTTCGGCGCTTTTATGTTACCTCAGAGATGTCCCGTAACAGGCGTTGCACAGAGGGGGTTCTGGGGTGGTCTTTTGAGAGGTCACAGGGTTTCTTCATGTTGATGGTGATCACCGGAGTAGTTGTAGTGAGGTAAAAATCCAACACTCACTGTTCTTGTCCACAAAAGTCTAGGGGCCGTGGAGGTATCGTGGTGACCCGTTAACAAAAAAAAAGTTATCGATTTGTAAAGAATAATAACTATAAACTAATACATATACTGAGCATCATTATCATTTCAGCCTAAAGACGTCCACTGCTGAACATAGGCCTCCACCAACTGTCACCACATTGACCACCGGATTCCTGCAACTCCAACCAGGCCATCGGTCCACAAAGTGAGAGGCCTTCTAACGTAGCGTCTTTCGGAACACGGATATTGAGTATCTATACTGAAAAGAGTTTGATTGCTTATTTTATCGTAATATAAAGGGTCTTTCAACAAGGACGGGTCGATGTTAAAATTGAATAAAACAAGATGTGTGTGAGATATTAACGAAATTAATTTTTTATTTAAAAGGCCCATTTATGTCAATTATGGATGGAATATGACATCGTTCAAATGTCCGCCGCGGCTTCGTATGGTGGCACGAATCCGAGAGGTCCAATTTACTTATTTACAGGTAATCTGTGGAATTATTGCTCTTTATCAGTTTAAGAATTCATCGTCCTCCTTGCGTCGTATTCTTCATTACTGAGGGTCATGATTCCCCCGTCGTGGAAACATCTTTTCCTTCACTAGTTTGCGCCATCTATTCCTGTCCTTTGCGTCGTATAGAGCTTCGTCTGGTTTGGTGTTCAACAATGGTTTTTATGAATTAATAATCTGATACAAATTATTTTACCGTCTGAACACTACACTATCGCTTATTGTGTATTAGAATTACATTCTTATTTATCCCAGAAAATCCACGGTCCCGTGGGACAGACTAAGTGAGCAAAGCTGTGCGAAAACATTAGTTTAATAAAACTAAACATCCATACTAATCCATAATATATACTAAAAAAAATTGTTTGTTAATCAATCACGCTAGAACGGCTGAACGGATCTGGATTAAATTTGGCACAGAGATAGATTATAGTCTGGAATAGCACATATGTTCGGGAATATGTTCTCTTGGGATAATTTTCGACATTCTTGTAATAATGCCGATTTATTTTAATTATGATATGATTTATAAATAGCCATTTTGTAAAATGTCCTGCGTTGAGCATAGTTTATCCCACAAAGGGCTTACTGCAACAAAAGTTTGAGGAGCTTATTGCTATGTTTATAGCACTGAGCTCTCATAACGAGTTTTTAATCCAATAAACTGTGTAGAGTTGATAAATTAACATAACAATGAAGAATTTATTATAAAAGCATTAAAAGAGAGACACACTGATATATAAAAGTATGGTTTGAAATCACATCATTTTACAGAAACCAACCATGTTAACCACCTATCCTGCCTTCTGTGCCCCAAGACATGCAGCAAATGTAAACATTGCGCTACCACTGACGACGAGGAAGTGGCGAAGTTTCATGCCAACACATTATCATCGTCATTAGATGGTCATAAAAAAGAACAAAAGGCAGTACAATATAGCAATACATACATAAACTCACGGAGACTCATGGAGGTAGGTAAAAACTATAGAACGATTTGATTCGATTCTTACATACGTCTTTTGATTTGTTTACGTTCATACATCTAGTCACACACGCCGGTTATGAGTACCTACTATGCTTTTAGCATTTATGTATGACATTACAAATGAGATCCGTGTATATACTTTAGGGCGTTCCGGCGTCTCGATTCATGCCTTCCTATAACAATAAATAAATAGATATTTATTTTATTCATTTTTTTATTTGTGATGGGTTTGCTCTTGACTCTAGTCTAGGTATTTATGCATTTATCCTCGCACTGGAACGCCTTGCAGCAATTAGACCAATGGAGCACAAACTTATAAAAAAGAAAACAAAAAAACATAAAAAAGAACTTCAAAAATTACATGAGAATTAAAATCAGCAGAGCAACGATATTGACAGGTCTACGACCAATGACAAAATGTATGAGTCCACGTTTTATTTTTTGTGCCGTCTCGTACGTCTATCCACACTTGGATAGACGTACGAGCTTGGATAGATTGTCTTCTGCTTAAACGGGCGATCCTGTGGAGACTAAATAATAGCCTCCAGCCAGGCAAGTATGAGCCCACGCAGGCTCTTTCCTTTTGTAAGCGTGCCCACGATGGTCTCCACCATTGCGGGCACGCTTACAGTGGGCGATGTTGTCATCTCACAATATACTAACTATAACTCCAGGTTTCTTCACGATATTTTCTTTCAACATTGTCAGGATGTCTAAGTTAGACTTAGAATGTACATATGAATTTAACAAGTCACATTGGTACTTGCCCTTATTTGAACCCACGACTGAGGAGCACGAGAGGTGAGGTCTTAGCTGCTGCCACCACGACACATACCTATCAAAGTTAGCAAAGATGATACATATATTTTATTTAGCAATATATACACACATATATTATACCAACATACTCGCACCAAATAGCTAAAGGTGCAAACATTATTCAAGAATCACTGTGAGAGTCACAAAAACGTATACTGAGTTGGGTTGACGTGTTATTTGCAAAGGTCTTATAAAACTTCAAATTTATTCCACGGTCATGGAATGATATGACAAAAGTGAGTGAGGATTTGATGGGTGCGCAGAATAATTGGTTTCCGTGAAGATTTGGGACTGACGGTAAAGTGATGGCTCAATCTTATCGAGCTAACCTACTGAAAGTAAGCCGTGCCTATCTTAGTCACATTTAAAGGAACGGATCATATTTTTTTGGTTCTTCTAACGTAAATTAGTTTCCGCAGATAGGCACGATGTTAAGATGTAACAATGCGTATAGAGCTATATGGCCATTTTAAAATAATTTATATTAGTGGCAGGAGCAGGAGGTCAGTGGAGCAGTGGTGGCCCTGTGGTATTATAATAATATATAATAATAAAAAAAATATTTGTACTAAAAATTTATAGATACACAGATTATAATTTTTATGGTCTATAAGTAAAAACATTAATTAGATTTATAATTTCAATAATTACAAATAAAAAATTGCAACTTTTTGGTAGAAGAGACTTAGACAGGTGCTGGATGAACAAGATCTGTACACAATTAGTGAACCCTGCCTCTTAAACTAGGGCTACCTGTATCTTAAGAGACAGTGGTCTGTTATTACTTTCTATATTTAAACAAAACTTGTGAAGTGAGTCGATCTACCACGGATTGGGTAATATATTAATTATAAATAAATATAAATTCTACATGTATATCACAGATTAGGACAAGTGAGCGTATGTGTTGTTGAGTGTGTATATGTGTGTAAGGTGTATGAGGGGAGGTATGTGTGAAATATGAGTGTACAGCGTAAGGAAGATATTATCAAATCAAGCAATGTATGTAAGCAAAGATTCAGTTTGCGAATAGTCCTGTTTGAGTAGCCATTCCGACACCTCAGACTTAACTGTATATTTATTTAAGTCTCGAATGTCGAGGTATTTGTGTGTTGTTGTGGTTGAGTGCTGAACGAAGTACATAGAGCTAACGGACTTAAAGCACCTTACATTCCGAGTACAGATGTGTAGTTGGAAAACGGAAAGGCTTACGCAGCATTACTTTCAATATGGCTGTGCTCTTTCAACTCTGATTAGACTGGTTTTAGCTGCGCCACCCCACACCTTGATACAGTATCCAATAACTGTTTGACACAGGGCGTGGAAGACCATTTTCAGCGTATTAACTTCAGCCGACTCTCTAAGTGACTTAAAAATGTGTATCAGTCTCATAGTCCTGGCAGTCAGGGCATTAACCTGTAAGTCCCATCGTAACCCAGCATCAATTTGTACGCCAAGATATGTAACACTCTCAGTTCTTAGGAGTGTTGGCCATTGACTCAGAGATGAAAGGTGCGTGCAAGTGTGGGCTATTATAGAAAAGGCTTGTTCAGGTGCGGTGTTATGGCGAATAAAGAATGGAATGTAGTCTTGTCAAAGATGAGAGTCAGAAGATTTAGATTGAGCCATTGTATAACTTTGGTAAATGCTGATTCTGCGCTATTCTTGACACCAATCCAAGTTAACCCGTCAACTATAATTACGGTATCATCAGCATAAGCAAAGATTTTGGCATTAGGGAGAGACATTCTGCACAAGTCATTCACGTTAATTTGAAAAAGTATGGGACCCAGGATGCTTCCCTGAGGGACACCGTAAGTGATAAATTCCTAATCATTAAGGAGGTTATCAATTTTTATCATTTGAGTGCGATTGGTGAGATAATCTTTGAAGATACTCAGGGCGATGCCCCGTACGCCGAGTAAATCCAGTTTGTCCAGGAGCAACGGAACAGAAACCGTGTCGAAGGCTTTTGACAGGTACAGGAATATACCTAAACACTTAGTCTTACTGTCAAGATTCCTGGTGATCATTTGCGTCAAACCGACTACTGCATCTTCGGTTGAGACTCCTGTGCGATAACCATACTGGTTATCAGCAATGACTTTATACTTGTCCAGGAAACTTTTCAGACGGCTGCTAAGGATCCTTTCAAGCATCATGGAAAGGGCTGTCAAAACCGAGATGGGTCTGTAATTATTGACACAGCATCTGCTCCCCGCCTTATGGATAGTATTGGCCGCGACTTACAAGTTGTAGGTCGTGGGTTCGAACCCAGGCAGGCGCTTTATTTTGTGTAAATTATTACATCACAACTGCTCTCAAAACGGTGAAGGAAAACATCGTGAGGAAACCGGCATGTCTTAGAATCAAAAATTCGAAGAAATGTGACATCCACCAACCCACACTGGGCCCGCGTGGTGGATTACGGCCCATTCCCGCTCACAGAGAGGAGGCCTGTATCCCAGCAGTGGGAACATTAATAGGCTGATGATGTGATGTAATATTAGTGGCATTATTTTGGCAGTGTCGCATCGCATCTTTCATCGGATTCCGAGTTTGAAAAACTGTTCATTAAACTGCCCTAAAACATTTTGTGAGGACTAATAATAGGTATAAAAAAAAATCAAATCAAAATTACCACTCCCCACTCAACATGTCAAAAACATGAAACCCCTAGAGGCAAATTTCGTCGTTGCTGTTTATAGAGAACACAAAAAAATCAACCAAATTCCTAGCCAAAACTAACAGCGGGAAATAAAATTGTCGGGGTTCTTTTGTTTGGCCCAAAATATGCAGTATTTAAACATAATTGTACGGGTTCCGCCTCCAGAGATGTGTTGTCACCGCTTCATAATTAATTATTTCATTATAAATTTCACCTAAATCATTAAAAATTCTCCCCGCGCCGTGTCGTCTAATTACTACAGTTGGGTTTGGGTGTAGTACAAGCGAGGCTACTGACATAAATTTTGCCTGACTAGCCTTTGCCCAACTATGTTAGGCTCCAGTCTAACCGGATTCAGCTGACTAACAAAGTTTTACATGGAACGACTGCCTATCTGATGTCCACAACCCAGTAAATGGGTAACACAATAACCCTTGGCTAGACTGATTATATAAATTATTAAAGAGAAAGCAAATTATAACATGAAATCGTAAAGTAAAAGTCAGTTATTTTGCAATCATGATACTCTGAATTAAATACATTGTTAGCAAAGTTTATTTTTTTAAACCCTCTACAAAAAATGAATAAATAGCCTGTCAATTCTTAGGCCTTGTCAAGTAGGGTTGCCTAGATTTGTCTAAAAATATAATTATGGTATGCATTTTTGAAAGAGAATGCATAGGTACCATTATTATTCATCATCATCATAAATTATCATTCGATCATTGTTTTTATGGAGCATCAGCAAAAACACTTAAGACCTAGATGGTCACAATCTTATGTCGAACAAAAGTTTCTCCGTGGGTTACCTCTCTAAATTATCGCTTTTCCTTTTCTGTATACCACCATCCTTAAGCACTGCTATTAAACACAGAGAAATTGTTGTATTATCATCTCTGGGGCCATTAATCTTCCACACGTTTCAAATGTTTCATTAAAATCTATTTGCTCTGAGCACGCATTTCCTCCAATATTCCTCGGCAGTTCATTATTTTATGCGCTCGCTTTAAATTATAAGAATGAAGTATAGTTTTCTGTTGTTTTGGAATTTTATTTGGCATATTAGTCAGTCCCACTTTCTAGCATGATAGTTCCAAAAGTTAAAGAATAATTTAAGCAAAGCTCCACTTCGCCCATTCGGTTCAACAAAAAACGAATTTAATATAATTCATGACTCGCAAGTTACAAACTAATTATGACATTCCTGAAAACTTTTAAAGGTTCAAGTAAAAGTTTCAGTATGTTGAGATCTCAAGATCCTCTTCCCACCAACTTGTCAGCCAGTAACTACTTCATCCTAGTTTCTTTCTGCTACGCCTAATAAAACTTATCGTATACCGAAGTGAATAGTAAGCAGCTTCGATAGAAATCCGCTTTGCATAGAAAACTTCACCTACTCAATAGCTAGCAAAACTTGGTTGCAACTGTGGCAAAATTACAAACCAGATGCTGGAACTTTTTCCCAACACAGCAATCCAAGAGAGAACAACTCCAAACAATCGGTAACTGTTCCAATTATATTCTGGAGTGTTCTCATTAAGTTTTAATGGGGATCTTCAGGAAATCAGTTTGGACAGCTGGTTCTCAGCACCGTTTGACCTCTAGCCCTAATTAAATGAGCCCGGATAATCTCTTCGTCACTCGGGACCCTGGTTGTAATGCAGTTACTAAGAAGACCCTACTAGTGGATTAGTTAGTTTGTAAAGATTTTTGTGTCATCACTTTAAGCCTCTTATGGGAGAGATTTGGGGCTGCAAAGCAATGGGAGGAAGTTAATGTGTTTGGATTAGGGGTAAGCTGAAATTGAGGTTGTATTAAAAATAATAGGACCCAGCTCCATCTTAACCACTCGATTAACGAAACTAAAGGACCAATTTTAATTGTTTATTTCTTTACGTGCTTTACCACTATCTCACCTGATGGTAAGCGATGATGTGGTCGACGGTGAAGTACGCTTGCCTAAAATTAACCTATTCACTTTTGATTTAAAATGACTTAATTAAGTAATGGGAGACTATAAAATAATTATGTTCATAAAAGTATTTTTTTTATACAGTGTCCCAGTACGAAATGCCATAGCAAAAAAATTGAGGTAAGTTCTCAACGGATTTAAATGTTATAAGACCACGTTAGGCAGAAAAGTTAGCAACGTTTTTTCGACATTTTAAAAGTCAAGCATAGTAGGGGCAAAATCTCTAATCTATTTAATCGTGGTGCCGAGTGCAGCATCTTACCTTCAGCTAAGATAAACTATTTGAAGGTGAATGTACTATCTGCCGGGATGTACGAAGTCTGTGCCCTGAAGTTTTGCTCTTTAGCCGATAGAAGCAAGCGGCTAATTCGTATGGATGGCGAGTATAGAATTTGCTGTCGGTATTTATTTGGCAGATGATTTAGAACCCTTTTATCTGTCGTGTATAAGCGGATTAATGATAGAAATATTCGGCCATTTTTTGAATTGGGACGTCTTAGTTTCTTCGCGAAATAATATTTTTGGCATTCTAGTCCGGTAAAGTTATACTGTTTTTAACCGACTTCCCAAAAAGGAGGAGGTTATCAATTCGGATCGTTACAATATTGCTTTTTTAATTTATGTTCTTCTGGCATAACTCCGTCATAAATAAAGATGGACTTGCAAATTTTTTTTGTTTGATATATTCTGGAGGTGATCCCATTGTCACCGAGTCAGAATCTGATGATGACATCCCATGGAAGTCGAGGGAACGCCTCAAATATTATAGCGATTTTAATATTTTTATGAACATGGCAAGCATTTGCACTCAGAAAGTATCACTTGGTTAAGTGGGACTGCTGAAGAATACCACAGATAGTGACCGGAACTCCTTAATAAATATGTCATGGGTGTATGATATATAGAATTGTGTACTATGATGAAGCAAATACATATTATAAATAAATGGTACTGATGAAAATTGTACCATCAAACTGATCTGATGATGAAGCCGGAAGGTAGCCACTGGAACTCCGTAATAACACAATGTATCCTAGTAGTGTTTGGGCTTATTGGAATCGAAATGAGAAGTACTCTGGCTATAAATAATTTTCATGATATTATGACGTACCAAAACTAAAAAGAGAAAAATTAAAACCTATTTAGTAAAAAAATAAACCGACTTCTAAGGTACCAAAGACACCGACTTCGGAAAACAAGGTTATTATTTGTTTGTAGTGTTTCGCTTTAGAAGCCGATTAAATTTTATTAATAAAAAGATTTTTACTAACATATTACTAATGCAATGTGTTTTTGCGCAAGCGAGAAATACATTTTCTTAGTTTATTATCTTAGATAGGCTCGCTGTTGACCACTATCTCACCTGATCGTAAGCGAACGTGTGTTTGACGGTGTAGAATAGAATAGAATAGAATAGAATATACTTTATTGTACACCATAAAATTATACACATTTACAAGAAAAACTTATTTATACGGGTACAAAGGCGGTCTTATCGCTGACAGCGATATCTACCAGACAACCTTTGGATGGACTGAAGAAACAGAATAAAAAAGGGGGTAGTCTGCGGTGTACATAGTGCTATTAGATTAAAATATAAATATATACAAGATAATATTACACATAAACCTATATATAAACATACATACGCAATATGACATGAAATTTATAGAAAGAGAGAGAGAGGAAAAAAAAAAAATTGTCTAAATAATGATGACAGAGATTAGATCGGATCGTGTAGCACGCATGCCTAGAAATAACATCTTAACTTATAGACCTCTAGGTGGTAGGGCATAGAAAGAATAAGAATACGGATTTATTTTTATTTTTTTATCGTAATTTGTTTGTTTTCTATCCGGTTCCCAACAGTTTAAGCGAGAGTGATCAATGGACAGTTCCTCATTGTCAAGCTTTTTTACAGAAATAACTTCAAACAAAGGAGCTAATAATTGTCTTAGGCGCTGCGCATACGTAGATACTCTTTGTTGCCGACACGGCACGCCATCACAGGAAACCGTAGTTGTTGTGTCATGTAGCGGTGGTCGGACACAGTCGCCAGTGGATGACTTCATCCTGGTTCTATAGAAATTCGGTAGCTTGTATCTGACACAAGACCCACAAATATCCACGTTTGCGCCCTGCCTAAAGACAGATTGTTACGTTGAGCAGGATAAAGAAAAAAAATGTTTTTCTGAATAATGATTTGATTTTAGGTTTCGGCGCATCAATGAACATTTGCAATCTGATTGGAACGGAAAACTGCCTGATGCAACCTCCCCCTTCATATTTTTCCCAAAGATGATTCAACATACCAAACAGGGGTAGGAAACCACATTTGTGTTAGATTATATCAACAATTTCGTGTATTTCCGGTTCAGTGGTTACCATGATTTCTATCAATCGGGTTCGCCATTACATTTCGTTCGATTGAGATGCAAATTGATTTCTTGATTTTGGGGTGAAACAGGGAAAAATGTAATAAAAATACATTAGTTTGGTTTTAATTCTAGCACATGAAAATGTCAAAATTAATAAAACAACTGGGACGAGTGGTATCAGGACCAAATTATATTAGTAAAAGACATTTTCAAAAAAAAAAATACAGCAGTCATACGCTCATCTTACAATACTACAGAGGCTTTAGATGAGTGGCATTCGATGTCAGCGAAGGCGATAGCCGCAATGTCAAAATGTAAGGATTGATCACGTGATTTTTCGATATCGCTTGTCAATCCCATACAACTTTGCCTTTTTGACAATCGCTATCGCCACGCTTTCTATGATCGAATGTCACTTGTCTAGGGCCTCTGACATACTGAGTCACATCCAAAAATACCTGAATAATAATGATCCAAAATACTCTATTCACTCTCAACAAGCGTAGGTAATGCTGGACTTGTTTCATCTCTGTAAAAGAATGGACCTTAACTAAGGTAAAAGTACCTTAAGGTTGCCCTAGTTGATGAAACGAACTATTTTGTGCGCTGGGTTAAAATGCATGGTATCCCATCCGACAACACGTGCGAAAGAGATAGATGTTGTGATGAGCAGTAAATTTCACGTACGAATAAGCACTTTTGCAAGTTTGTAGCGAAATGGATGATGATTTAGGACAAAAACGAGCGCGCGAAATTTTATAAACAGGCCTTTGGGAGGCTAGATATCTTAAAAAACGTACTAAATGTATTTTTTTTTAAATAAAATTATTTGCATTGTTGAACTACTAATCTATTTTTGTATGGTGGCCGTTTTGCAATTTTCCTTCTTCTTATGGTATTTATTTCAGCCCAAAGACGCGATAAAATTAGTGTTGAAATATGGAACTTTCGACGTCCACAACATATATATTTTTTTTACTTTTTTGTGTCACTACATACACATAATATACAGGGCTAGATAATGATGAGACAAATTGATAAAAAAATATATTTTGAACTTACATCGTCAAACAGTGGAGTAATCACCAGACTACGTGTGACCTACGTGTGACCTACGTGTAAGCCTATAGTAAAAAGATGGGTAAAATAAAAAAAGGAAGACAAACCATTGGTAAGCATATTTAGCCATTGGTTTTGTTACTCTACGGATCAAAACACTGGGCCAAAACATATCTATCTAAACCCACGTTCATTTTGTTAATGGAGTCAAACCGTATCTAGCACAACAGGATAGAATTATGCTATCAGTAAATTGTGTTCCGACAATCGGTAATGAACACGCGTTAATGTGTGCGTTTCGTTAATGTAACTACATATTTGTATGATCTGTTTACTGGTAAAGGTAATTATGTTTGTGTTCATAAGTACTTTAGGTATGTTGTGGTTAGTAAGTAACTAGCTGTACTCGCGGCTTCGTTCATGTTACTTTTCCACAGGAAACATGTATTTTTACTGGAAGTAGAGTTATGTTTGCCGTGTTTAATAGGTAACTATTTTGCCCCGTGGCTTTGCACCCGTTTAATGTGTGACGGAGGTGATTTACGTGGGGGTAAAAAATAAGACCACGTATCCAGGTCAACATAAAAAATATATTAAAAGGATAAAAAGTAAAAAAGTAGGTAGATAGGTTTATGGTACAGATTTTTTTTCCAATTTCCTTGGGAGTCGCGCAGTACTGTCCTGGCTCAGCCTGGTGCGACGATGAGGTTTATGGCACACTAAATTTTCCCAATTTTCTTGGGAATCGCGCAGTACTCTCCTGGCTCAGCCTGGTGCGACGACGACTCAGCGGATGTGCCACGCTGCTGACGCCAGGGATGACGATGGTCGGCGGATGCTCATGCCAGACCCGTAAGGAGCTCGACGTGGCCAAGCGGGTGCAGAGGTTCCCGGCACGGAGCTCGATGTAAACCCGGATTAACCGGAACTTTGGTGAAATGGTAACAACTTTGGACCCCAGTATGGGGTTACGAAACGCACAGAATTTAATAACGTTGACTAATATAAGTCAATAAAAACTGTTGCTTGCTTTAGGCTTAAATAATTACGAAGACTACGTTTGTAAGGTCACAAGTGATATAGGATCAAGTGAATACGTAAGTCTTCGCCCGGAGCAGGAATTCGAATGACTGGTCATCGTGAGTCGAGTGTCCGCGGAGGCTAAATGAAGGTTACCGGTCCTCATTCACTCGTTCGAACGCGCTGACCGCGCTCACCACTAGCACGGACAGCTAACTAATTGCGTTAGTAACTTAAGACGTCCCTAACGGTATAACATCTGTGGTTTGTCTTGACATTTATTGTTGTCAATATGTTGTTTATGTAAATAATAACGTACAACGTTACAAATGTTACAGAAACCCTGATTTTTTATCGGGGTTGCCCATGGCACAATAGTGTCTCTTTCTATTGGATCATAATGATCATCTTTCTGCACTTGTCTCATGTTACTTGGGATCGGCATGACATGCTTTTTCTACCATTCCGTCCTGTCAAACGAAAATCATAATGGTATCTTTTTATCACAGAAAGAATATTTTAAATTAGATCAGTACTACCAGAGATGGATGACCTTTTATAAATATTCGCCCGCGTGAAAGTTGAAAATTTGCCCTTTGTCCTAATTACCATACCGCATACCGTGCCAAATTTCAGCCGATCCGTTCAGCTATTGTACACAAAGCAAATCAGATAGGTTTGCAAGGCACACCAACATAGCACGTACAACAACAATAATAAAAATTTATTACAAAAATCAACAATCAATAACATAATTATGAATTATTTGAACATATTAAACTTCTAAACATAATAAAACATTTTGTTACTCACCGATGGCGATATCATTAAACATCTCGCAATTTCACTAATTGAAACGTTTTGCTCATGCAAAATAATTTTAGGTATTTTTTTATACTTAAGAAAATATAGTAAAAAGATTCACAAATAAAAGCACAAGCTCAAAACTTGCAGGGTATAATGTCTAAAAACGTAACGAAAGCCCGAGAATCAATAGCATTATGACGATGAACAACTACTAACTTATATTATTATTATGACTTGTCATTTTTAGAGGGTAGACAATATATGTATTTCAACTCAAATATAAAGAAGATTTGCTAATAGTTTAGATTTATTTTCGATGGATCCCACTTTTGAATCCCATTTTTGAAGAAACAAATGTAAAATATTTTATTAAAACATACAAAAACATTAGCCGTCGGCAGTCGGATTCGATCTTATGGCGTCAGTGCGTAAAGTAACAGTGTGCGTGGACACCGGATTATTATGAAGCAAACATTAATAAACACCCGTTGATTTTACGCACACGAAACATCCATGTTGGTATGCCCTGCAAACCTATCTGACTTGCTTTGTGTACATAACGTGATTGATTATCAAACATACAGACTTTCTCATAACTAATATAGTCGTATAAGTTAAGATATCTTGTTTATAGGTAGTAGTGGTATGTTGAGTTAGGATACTCGTGTGTATAACGTGCTCTATTAAACGCGTAGAATACCTAACTTAGTTAATTACCTTGTCGAATGATTATTGATAGTGAGCTATTAAGATAATCCACATGTATTTTTTTAAAGAAAATATGGGTTTGAATTTTACACAGTGCTGGTTTTATTCAGGGCATGCAGTTTGTACCTATGATCTTCTTTTTCTCCGTCGGTACACTCTTGGAAGAGCAGTCGTGATCATTATGTTGCAGTGAAACGTCGATGCGAATCACGACTTGGTCTAAAACAATGCTATCGGATAAACTACATAATTGTGCTTACACCTCTTATTCACAGGGGCAGGCAGAAACTTCATAACATCACGATTATGCAACGATTTTGACATTAGATTGTCTTAGAAATTGAATAAACAACACCTCATATTTTCCTATTCACTTATTTGCATTCCAGAATGTGAGATGTTAACAAAAGGTTTAGAGCTAAGTAGATTTTTTTTGCACAGCAGCAATATACAACAGTCAGTGACTATTTTAAAACATCCGACACATAATTTTTATTTCATGGTTTTTAAACTACATCATTTATCTCATAATAGACACGCTTCGATCGATAATCTATCAAACACGTAATTATGACACGATATCTTGCGAAAATACCGATTCAAAAAGTAAAACGCCCATAACTTTTGAACGGCTAAATCAAAGATAGCTAAGGAAACTCTCAACAAAGCAACCTATCAAACAAAAATAAAATTAAATCAAAATGGGATCATCCATTTAGAAGCTATGATGATAGCACAGACAGATACACATAATCACAAACACACATATACACACATCAAATTTATAACCGTCTGGGGTTAAAAACAGTCACAGATCGGAATAGCCCTAGGACGAAGAAGTAACTAGAACGCGCAATAACAAACTCTTTTGATCAGTCAAGCGTGAAACTGCAGCTGAATAAAGGATGAATCAACTTATAGGGTTGGGACGTTCACGTATAGGTGCTTTTTCTATGATAAACTTAAATAATTTGAGTTTTCGTCAAGAACGAACTAACGGTAACTGATAGTTTGTCACTTTACACAAAGTGACAAGCTATCAGTTAAAGATTGTCAAGAATTCCAAACAGTCCGGGATGAAATGTGCATTTTATATAATCCCAAATATGTCGTCGCTTTTTCTAATAGCACGTATGACAAAATCGGAAATATTTCAGCACAGCAAAGATCCGTTTAGCAGCAAGTCATTTTGTTTTTTTTTTAAACTGCTTTTCTTGCTGCAGGTTGACATATAATATTATAGAATATAAAAAAACAATCTAAAATATAAAAAAAATCTAAAGATCTTTTAAGATATTCATCATCCTCATCGGTCTTTTTAATGTTCCCGATGAGACACAAGCCTCTTTTCTGTGAGAGGGGGATGTCACATATCTTCGAATTTTTGGTTCTAAGACAAGTTGCCTTACCTTGTATTTTTCTGCATAAAGCCATTACAATTCTAATAATTTATTTATTAGAAAACAAATGAGTGAGTCAGTTGAGTTAATAAACAGCTCAATAAATCACTTCAATTTACAACTAATTTAAATCCAAATATCATTTCTTTGAGAAAACAAAGAAATATTAACAAAATTGGATTGCCAAATTCAAGAGAACCTTATATGATTATTATTCTTCTCGGTAACCCAGGGGTTGTCAACCCTCAGCAATAACGCGTCACAGGTGTATCGAAGTAATTTCATACGTTTGTTTGCGCTCAGCAATGATTACAGAAGTAGTGGCTTCATATTCTGAGATGGTATTGGCACTAAAGTATGGTATTTCATGGATCTAATAGAGGTTCATTTTGGTAAAAGGGCCATAGAGCCTGTGTCTAGATGTTGGCCGTTTGTTTATTGAAATTGCCAAAACTTAATGCGGCCCTCCGATTTCAAATCGAACGATACATAATCTGTCGTCTAATTTGTTTAGAAAATAAGATATAGCTTGCAGATTAGTCATCCTAATTCAAAAGGTTTAATTTAAGCATAATTTGTGTATATCGGTTTCTGTGACAATAAATACGTTTTATTTCTTTCTTTCATAGTTTGACTGGTAGAGAATGCCTTGTTGTATTATGTCAGCTTGTGTATAATATAGTATATGATGTAAATAATGTTATTAACCAACTTCAAAAAGGAGGTAGAGAGGGAGGTCATAATTATTACCTTACTATAGAACTTTATCATTATGTACCACAACTAAAAAGTGAAAATTGGCTTCCAGTCTTACCGGATCCAGCTGAGTACTAACATAATTATTTCATGGAATTATTGCTTACCTGACTTACATAACCCTTTGCATGACTGGTGTCAGATTTTGTAGCTTCTGATTATCCGGTAAGGGCCTTCCACCGCTCTGGTGCCGTAAAACGGTTACTTTCTAAAGCATACTCCTTACTAACGGCTAGGTAAAAAGGTTTGGAAAAAAAATAGTTTTCATTCATCTCCATTATTCGTGAAACTAATAGTTTTGCTTTAAAAAAAGTTTCGCTTATTTTGGATAGTTTTTTTACAAAGAAAAATTGATAACTAGAATTTCTTTATAACTAAAATAACATAATTATGTAAATCAAAGAATATTTTGCAAACGAAACAATCCAAAACGAGGTTCAATATTGATATTCTGGCTTTGAACGGGCGCACGGCCAGTGCTGCGTTAACATTGGGGAATAATATGCCTAAACGAATGTCTAAGAGGTAGCCAGGACTAACGGCTTAGCATGCTATTCAAGGCACTAAAAGGCAAAGAAGGAGTCTCGGTCACCCGTCCAAAAACCGACCTTGCTTGTAGCTTTGCTTAACCTTGGAGATCTATCCTGCGAGGTGTGGCTGTTATTATTTAGCCACGGCTCGAGCTATCCTTTAAAACTATATTCAACTACACAATATACTACGTTACCGTAGCAAGGTGTTTCTGCGTAATCTTCATATGTTTCCTGACGGATTAACGAAATAGTTGCCTCATGTTCAAGTCTGTAGTAAATCTGTTCGCGCAATCTTAGAATTGGGCTAGAATTTTGGGAATTTAAATTGGATTTGGTAGTTAAGTTTAATGTAGTTTGGCGGAATATTTAGGTCTAATGTTTTGTACTATAGTTTTGGAAAAATGTTTATAAAATGCACTTTCAGATAAAAATCTTAATTAGGAAAGTTTTTGGGCGACAAACAAAAGGTATTTTTATTTATTAAAAAAAAACATTGCCCCGGAATTTCTCTTGAATCGTGAGTGCGTTAACAAACATTTACCCTCACATACAAAAACACCTAGATCCGGAACAGCTATCTGTAGGACATACAAAACTTGTTCCGAGCGGGAATTAAAACCACAACTCCCAACGCAGCAGCCTATCAAAAAACCACTGCGCCAACCGTGTCGTGAGACAAGACAATTTTCAAGGCATACGTGAGGGGAAACCCCGAGAGCCTCTTAATCACCAATAAGATCCGTGAACGCCCTAGAACGAACGATACAGGATCTTTTTGGTGTTTTTCTTCAAAAATACCAGAGGCTCTAGACACGGGGCATTATCAAAATGTAAGGGATTGATCACGTGATTTTTCGATTTCGCTTGTCAATCTCATAAAATTTTGCCTTTTTGACAATCGCTATCGCCACGCTTTCGATGATAGAAAGTCACTTATCTAGGGCCTCGTCCGGATTACTTACTCATAACTGGCGTGCGTGCATAATTCTATGTACCTTTATCAATTGAATTGAATAAATAAATTATTATTATAATTAGATATGTGAACGTGTATAAAACAAAAGGAGAAGTTAAGGATTGATTGGCAAGATAATATAACAAGTGAAAGGAAAAAATGGAAAGACTTTTGCCTTGCAGTGGAAGTAGTGGGATATAACAGGCTCATAATAATAAAGGATTGGTGTAGCTGGTGGCGTTCTGTAGTTCCTGCACCCCTATGGGAATAAATGCGTGAGTTTATTTATATATATAATAATTTCTTAATATTTTTTTTTCTTAATATTTCTTAGGCTAAACGCTACCTGCACTAAACGCTACTCGGCTGTTATGATTTCAGATTACAGATTGGTGATACCAACTAACTATTTTTTAAAGTAGGAAAGTACTTATTTACTTAATCATAACTAGATTTTTCGAGCAACTTTGTCCAATGTTTTTCTCATAGAAACCGTGCATTATACAGACAAAGTAGTCCGTATGGAATTCAGAGATATTAATTTCGTCTACTTCGATGTCAATGGGAAACGTGCTTACTTTACTTTTACTCATGCTCAATCGCGTTAACGTAAACGATCTCTTTTGTCAAAATGTATACAAAAAAAGAGGTTTCTCCTTACCGTCACCAGACGGCGCTTATCCAGTTTGAATACAAATTGACGTTTACGTTAACGCGATTGAGCGTTAGTAAAAACTCGCACTATGGCCTCTGAGCACGTTTCTCATTGACATCGAAGTGGACGAATTTTGTAAATGCATCATTTCCCTTTCTCTTTTGTATTTCGTAATTGTATCAAATATTACCTTCTACTACCAAACCAGATAAAATGTTTGAGAGTACTGATAAGAGCAGAAAACAAGTCTTATGATCCATAATCGCCCACAGACAGGCTAGCTAGACGTTTTCCCAGAAACAAAAACCACTATACTATCACTGACATAAACGTTAATCTCTACCATCATCTCCCAAATTCCTCTGAAGCAGATTTCCAAGGTGAAAGCTTTAGAGGAGAGTATACTGTAAAGCAACATTAAGTCAGTCCTAAGTCAGCTTTCATTAAGAACTACTCCTAAGCCCTAAATCCTAGTACTGAGGCCAAGTTCTGAAGGGCTTAGTTACCTAGTAACTATCTCTATTAATACTGGAGGCGACAGAAAATAAAATATTGCGAGAAAATATGTGGTGAGTCTGAACCTAATCTCTCTTTGAAAGGCTTAATCTTTGTATTAAAACAGACGTCGTTTTAGGTTAAAAGAAATATCGCACTACTCTTGTGTGTAAGAATGTATTAATGACTAAGACCTCGAATCTCGTGTTTTAGATTGTTAGTTCAAATCCCGCCAAGTACCAAATACTTTCTTAGTTTTTATTAGACATCGCTGGGCACGATGAAGAAAAAATCGTAATGAAGTCTGTACTTACAGTTAATATCAATCTGTAATCGCCAAGCTGCCTTGAGCAAGCGATGTGATTAATGCTCTTGCGTTCTCTGTAGAAGAGCACACTATCCTTTGCCCTGCAGAGGGAAAGTAACAAGCTGTTACTTTATTACTATTATTATCTTGCTCATGACGAACCAAACCATTTGCGATTTTACTATCAAATTGAGTATTTTTAGCTATTCTAAACAGTTGACTTGATAGCTAGTGAAGATATTAGATATTACCAACAGTAGAGCATACTTGATTTTTTTTAAAAGCAATCTCAATAACTATTCAAATACATTCAAAGTGTCAGCTGTAACTAAACTGCGTTTTACATGATAGTGTGCTATTGCCAGTACAGCGGATCAAAGTGTGGGAGTGTGAATTGGTTAAAAACTTCTTGAGACTCAAAGCAGCTGCTGCCTCACTTCTACAATGCTCACTTGCCCAGATCAAGGAAGAACTTCACAAATTACATAATTCCAAGATTTAACTCTCCCCACTCACCATCTTAAAACTATTTCTCCAGTTTCCGAATAAATTGTAAAAGTTCATTGCTTCGAAATTTTTCGCTACAAGTCTTGTATTTTACAATTCAAATATAATCCGAAACTTTAAATAAACCGAGGTTTTTTTTTCAAGAATTTCAAACAGTCCAGTAGATACTTGATTTATTGTGGAACCAGTGTTTTACGATAGTTTCAAATTGCATTTAGTTGGTGGATGTTGAACACAGTGAAACAAAGGAAAAAGTAAATATATTGATGAGTTTGGTTTTGAAAACAGCAGAATCATTTTGTTGAAAAGGTTGGCCTTTCGAATTGAGTAAAATGCACAAATACAGTATTCTATAAAATGGTTAAAAGTATTTTAACCTAACTAGTGGCTCTAGACAAGAAACATTCTATCAACGAATGCGTGGCGATAGCCATTGTTAAAATGTCAAAAATAATATATGTATATACGCAATCGAAATGTTATAAGATCAATCCCTTACATTTTGGCATTTCGAAGATCACCTTCGCTATATTCCGTCCAGTCTTTAATTTTTCATTTGACATAAGCCCGCCTATGAAGTTCAATAATTATTAACAGCAACCATAGACAATAAAATGCAATACTACATGGACGTTTACACTAGTGAAGCTACGTGCTCTTTAGCCCCGACATTCCGATGAATTAAAATTCACAAATGAATCGAATTGTTTATCAGTTAACAAAGCAGTAAAAATAAAATATATTTTCATTTTATTATCATAAACCATAATATTTTAATTTATTATTTATCAATAAGATAAAGAAAAAACGAAAAGTAAAGAAATATATAGAAAAAAAGCAATATTTGATATAATATACATTTAGATAGATGCAAGTCATACAAAATATAAGAGTCGTCTTAATACCGTACATAAAAATAGTCATTTAAATGCGGCTATGTTTATAAAACAACAAAATATTGAGCAAAAATAAAATACTAATGTGTTAAATCGATTAAAACTTCTTGGTAATTAAAGTCAATTGTTGTGAGAAATCTAATCGGTAACGCATTAGAACATCACTAAATGGTAAGTTTTTGAGATGTCAAATGTGAAATTCATTAAATGTTGGACGGAATGTATTAAAAAGACACTTTGTCTAAAGCGGCAGAAATATATTCGGGCCTTAAATATCCCCGATACATAAACAATTATTATTTATCTAACTTTCAAAGCACAAAACCAAAATTAAACTCTCGACCGACCCAAAAACCCAAAAGTTAAGACACCCTCAAATATTTTTTTACCAGGAGTCACTTCATGATTTCCAACTCAAATGTTTCCATTGTACTTTTTGTTGGTAAAAATTGCGGCCATTCCCCGTTATGAGGAAAAAGTGATCCACGGCGACTAAGAACAACCGTTTCCTTGGGGTGTGGCGAACATTTCTCAGCTTTAACATAATATAATATACAGAAGGTCTGATCCATGCAAATAGAAAGAAGGTTTAAAGTTACCAAATTGCATTATAGAGGACTATACTCAGAGTTTTCTTGCGTAATCGAATAAAAAATGAAGATATCCGCAGGAGAACCAGTGTTACGGCCTTCCAACGCTATGTCTTCCGATACGCATTCGCCACTCCAGAACTTTTCAGCTTCATCGACCATCCGTTCTGCGAGCAATATCGTAGCTGCCCACGTCGTGTGAAGTCCGGATCTTCCTAGCTGCCTACGTCGTGTCAAGCCGGACCTTAATTTGTTATTTATATCCTTTTCTTACTTTTGTTACCTTTAATTTTATTAACGTGGCTTACGTATAGTTCAACTGAGCTATACGTAACGCTACAGTTTGGCATATCCTGCCCACTGCTGCTTGTTTGGCAATTCTTTGGGCTATGTTGGTAACCTTCTCCTGCGGATATTTTCATTTCTGAATCGATCACGCAAAGGAATTCCAAGCATAACCCTCTCCATTTCCCTTAAGATGACTTAAAGCCATACAGATGTGTTGTGTATATTATGTGTGCGAGCGTTTTCACTCGTTGCATGAAGCCGACCTTCTGTACTATCCTATGGCTTTACGTACGATATATTATCGTGTCTGTTTGGGATTCCCCCTAATATATAGCGGCAGCTGATTGTTTTGGGTTTTATTTGGGTATATCGCTGCGGCTGTGGGTATCAGGCACGGCCTTGCTATAGATCCTCGAAGATTTTATAAATGAACCGTTTCCTAAAAGGAAATGAATTTGTTACGAACCCCGTAATTGTTTTCGGAAGTCCATGTTGAAAGCCAGTCTAACTTTTTAGCTGTATCATTGCGGTTTTATAACAGCAATGATTTATATACATACATAAAATCACGCCTTCTTACCATGGGGGAAGGCAGAAACTGCAGGACACCACCTACTACGATCCTTACAAACTTATTTTACTTCAACTACGTTCACTCTTCTAGTCATACACGCACGGCAGTTATGGTCATGCGTACTACGCACCTGGCCTTTCTGAAGAATATCTACAACAAGATCTATGTATGTATTAATTAAACGTTAACGTTCGGTTTCCGTGTGATTAATCTTTATTAACTATATAAATAATTCTCGAAACTTATTTAAGAAGTAAGTAAAGGCCGCAGTTTTTGTTTTTATTTTTCGTAAAGTAATAGTATTGGGTCTCAAAATTCTTTTTGAAGTTTGATTTGGTTGACGACCAATCAGCGAAATTAAGAATATGTTAATTTGTTTACCTTTTCAGGTAGGTACCTACTTACCTATTTTGAAAGAAAAGAGAGTAAATAAAAATAGAATTCGAAGAATTAATTTCATTTAACCTACTTAGAATGATTGTCAGAAGGCAACAAACTAGTCACGCTTAGTAGCCACGATTATAAAATTCTACCAAAAAGTTTGTTACCGCTTTTCACAGTGTACACGTTCCTATGTACGTGACTCACAACAACAGATGGGTGAACGCGGGGAAGGCAAGCACAGGGGCGAAGAACGGGTGCGTGCGCCCGGACGCCGCGGACCATCTAGAATATAACCTATGAATCCGCGCACCAAGACACTGATCGACCGAACCAGTCGCATTGTACCTGATTGCCTTATTATATTGTAATTGAATGACCTATCAGCCTACTACCGATAATTTCAAAAGTCTTTGAGAAGATACTGTTAACCAGAATGCTATATGAAATTGCCAAGAGATCTCTAATCCCTGACCACCAGTTTGGCTTCAGACAGCAACATGGCACTGTGGAACAGATCCATAGAGTTTGCAGAACGGTCCGACAAGCACTCGAACGGAAAGAATATTGCTCTTCTGCATTCCTTGATATCCAGCAGGCCTTTGATAGAGTTTGGCATAGGGGAATGTTATGCAAGATAAAAGCCCTTCTGCCATCTTCCTTCTTTAATATCATAGAATCATATCTGAGGGATAGAATATTCCAAATAAAGGAAGATGAGTGCACATCAAGATTTCAACCTGTCTTAGCTGGAGTGCCTCAGGGATCCGTTCTGGGTCCATTGTTGTACACTTTATATACCTCCGATATACCGCAGGATGACAATGTTACAGTAGCGACATATGCGGATGATACAGCAATTCTTGCATGCAGCAGTTCTCCTACCGAAGCTTCCGTAATCCTGCAGAGCGCTTTGAATAACGTTGACAAGTGGCTGACCAAGTGGAGGATAAGAGCTAGTGCCAATAAATCGGTCCAAGTAACATTCACTTTACGCAGGGGAAACTGCCCACCTGTCTCGATGCGTAATAATCTACTACCACAAGGTGATTCAGCCAAATACTTGGGAATGCACCTAGACCGCAGACTTATATGGAGGAGACACATGGAAAAGAAAAGGGATGAAATAAACCTAAAATACAGGGGACTTCACTGGTTACTCGCCCGGAACTCCAAGTTACCTCTAGACAACAAGCTCTTAATCTACAAGACCATGCTTAAACCTATATGGGCATATGGGATCGAACTATGGGATACAGCATGTGATTCCAGCATAAGCATAATACAGAGGGCTCAAAATTACATCCTGAAGCAAATTTCCAACTCACCGTGGTTCTTAAGAATCTCGGAAATACATGAACATTTAAATATCAAGACAGTAAAGGAAGAGATAAGATCGTCCTGTGCCAAATACAAAGCACGACTTGCAATCCATCTGAACCAACTGGCAATGCAGTTGACTATTCCCGAATCAATACGCAGACTGAAAAGCGGCATATTTTGGATATTGACAGCTGCATTTAATTCACTATGGAGATTTTCCCAAAGGGGATTTTACTCTGAAAGCTACAAAATTATTTCATCTCATCTGCTCATAGTCTACCGACTGATTGCAAGATTATGAATAAAAAAAAATATAAAAAAATATTGTAATTGAAAGCCAAATAAAACTTAAGTCATTATTTTATAAAAAAATCAATCGTTGAAGAGGGCAGGCAAGAGTCCCTGCTGAAGTTTCTGAACCAACACATTCGAACAATCACATACAAACAACCACTTAGCAACAGGAAGGGATCCAAAAATAAGCCGATTTTAATCCATTACAGTATCCGTAGTTAATTAACATTTTATATTCAATTCATTTAGCGTTGACAACGCTAGTAAAATAAATGATTCAATACAAAATATGGGACGGATGCCTCGCGGCAGACATGTACCATTTAGCCTGATAGATTTTTTGCTTATGTTTTACTCATAGGGTACTAGTATATTATAATTTTTCGTTGTGTAAATATCAAAAGGTATTTACAAGGCATATGTGAGAGGAAACGCCATTATTATTGATAGGCTAGCGTTTTGCCACTATTTCGCCTGATGGTAAGCGATGATGCGGCCGACGATGAGGCACGCTTTGTCTAGAAGTAACCCATTTACTAAAGACTCCTAGGTTGTAGCTAACAGGACTCCGAGAGGGAATTCCACTTCTTAGCTGTGCGCACAATAAAAGTATTTCCAAAACGTTTATTGCGTATGGGTGGGATGTCCGCCATGTACCGTTGGTGCATCGTCGTACGTACCGTTCGAAACACCACGCGCGCAGTACTCATAACCCGCGTGCGTGTATGACTAAATATATGAGCGTATATGAGCGTAGTCTGTGTCGTTCTGTAGCACAGTTCTGTAGTTTCTGCCTACCCCCAGGGCAAAAATGCGTGAGTTTATGTGTGTGTCAATATCTAGTGGCAATTATAGTACTTCCTGATAACAACAGTGGATATGATAGCCGGAGGTAAAAGCTTGTTATTTATACATTATGTAAACGTAAACATTTTGTCATGTCCAACGTAAACATTTTGTCCTGTTCAGAGGTAAATATTAATACATTCGGGTAGGTATAGTTTCATTATTGTTTACATATTTGAAGGATGATTATTCAACCGTCAGATAACTTTTGTCCGAGGAATTAAAATGACGGTTCGGCCTAAATGAATCTTTGCTTGACTTGTTTGGTAGAAATTTACTATTGCCAATTTAAAAAAAAATCATGAACATGAAAAACTAACTACTTGAACAATCCTAAAAACAAGAAAAAATGTCCTACGGTTTGTGCTTTTTTTAATCTCATGGCTCGACATGGTTCACATCGAAAAGGGATTTTTACTATGCGAAATTGCATGTAGTTTCACATGGACGCAACGCAATACAATTCAGCCGATTTGCACTTGCAACTTTCTAAGAAAATACATGCGAGATATCGCCTTTCGTAATAATTTAAATTGCGTCTCTACATCACGAACGACCTTAACCTACTGGAAAACTGATTTTATTCCCATTATATAAATGTTTATTCTCATGAGAACTTTCTTACACCTTTTGTATAATCATACTCATTTATTGCATTCATGTAGTTTACAAAGGTGTTACAAGTATAAAGGTTTCATAGATGTACCCTGCTAGGGCACAGCAATATAAATAGTTTGAAGTGCTACAGTGTCACAATAATAAACACAACTACTGTGCTTACACTACCACTAACTTTTACATGTTTATCAAGTATCCAACATTTGTTTTTTAAATAAGTAACTGTCACGTTAAAATATAGGATAGGTGAGAACAATTTGGTCATCATTGCCATTTATAAATTACAATAAGATAAAAATTAAATTAAAACAAACACCGATAACAATAATAATCATAAAATAACATAGGTAGGTCGTAAGTCTACAAGTAAGTGCTGTGTGTATTGTGTACAGGTATGAATTTCAATGTCAAAATTCACTTATCGTCAAAGAATTCCTTTAAAGTGTAATACGACTTTAATAAAAGATATTTTTGGAGACTGTTTTTAAATTTATGGTCGTATTCTATGTCCTTAATTGAATTTGGAAGCTTATTGTATATTTTAACACACATGGCTAAAGGTCCTGAATGGAATATATTTAATTTTGGGCTTGGTAAGGCTAATTCATTCTTGTTTTGGCGTCTAATACTGCGATGTTGCGAGCGAAGGTCCCTAGTGAGTGGGAATAGTGCCTGGTGTTTTCTTATAAATTTGCTAACTTCTAAAATATATATACCAGTTAGTGTAAGGACTTTATGTATCTTACAAGGAATAGCCTGCAGCTTTTTGCGTTATCTATATTGGCAAAAATACGAATTCTTGGCAACATAGATAACTCATTTCTTTTGTAGAATGAAAAGTCTATCCTTGTCTACACCATTCCTCCACACCACGATTCCATAATTTACCCAGGAGTATGCGTAGGCATAGTATGCTGTTAGAGCAGTTTTAAAATCGGTAGCTCTTTTAAGATCCCCCAAGGCATATATAAAGCTGGCTAGTTTGATTGGCAGTGTATCTATATGGTCTTTCCAGTTTATATTGGTATCAATAGTCAAACCCAACAGTTTGAACTCGTTTATGCATTGTAGCTTTATGTTGTTGTATGAGGAATTTATATCTAATTTGTTCATTTTTGGTATGGTCTTTAAAGAATTAGCTTTGTTTTATTAAACTTTAATTCTAAGTTATGATGTTATATTTCCAATGCATCGAAAATCGAGTAAAAAAATAGAGTAAATCGCGTATTTATTATATTCAATATATCAGTACGTGTATTTTACCTATTTAAGTATGTTAATACCAACTTGTAGGGTTCGTGGAATTGAAATTGTCCGCACACTCGTTTAAAACAGTTTATTGTTCGTAAAAAAACACACAGTTAACACAAACTTTAACAATTTGGCAGCAGGAAGTTATATATAAAAAATGGCGTCGGGTCTACAAGAACAGACGTGCGTGTCCTATGATTTTACCCGGGAAGAGAAAGCGAGAGGGGTATGAGGCGCGGGCGACAGGACGCGGTAATTATTAAGTTGGCGTCCTGGAGCGTCCTCGCTACCAACTTTGCGGCGCTGTTTTGGTTTTGAGACGTTTGGAAACGGTGCGCGCTACATTCTCCTCCTCCAATTCACGATATCGGCCCGAGAGTGATTTGGCATAAAACTAAGAGCGCGTCTTCTTTTGGGCTTTAGGCGGCCTTCCTCGTAGACGGCGAGGTTGGACCGGCTCTATAGGGTCAAGCTGATTACTAATGAGAGCTATAAGATCCGAAACATGATAGCGACCTAACAACTGACCCTGACTATCGACCAACTCGTAGGTCGTGGGGCTAATAGCTTTATTTACCGTATACGGTCCATCTCTCTGAGGCATAAACTTTCGAGTTAAACCTTTTGGTGCATTACTTAAAGAATGAGTGGTTAGCAATACTTGGTCACCAACCTGGAAAACTGGAGATTGGCGTCGGGAAGAATCAGCATACTCTTTTCGAAGGTCTTGGCATCTCTCGACCCGATCTCGGATTTCCTTCAAAGAGTCGATAAATTTTGACAAGTATGGCGTAGCCTGAGGTACATACGTTTCTTTATCCAGAATTGCACGCATATCGTGCTGTGCATCGAATGGTGTCCGCATTTCGCGGCCATACGTCATGTACGCTGGTGTTAGTCCTGTGGTCGAACAAGTAGCAGTGTTGAGGGAGAACCGTACCTGTGATAAGAATTGAGGCCAAGTACGATGCTCATTCTTGACCAGCATTGCCAGTTGAATCTTCAAGTCCCGATTCTTCCTTTCAGCCGGATTGGCTTCTGGATGATATAGAGGTATCAGGTTCTGCTTGACACCGAATAGAAACATGCATTGTTGCATCACTGTAGATATGAACTGCACTCCATTGTCAGAGATGACTCGCCTGGGAAAACCATGTCGAAGGAAGTATTCGTCAATCATTATTTTGGCACATACCTCAGTTGTAGCCTCCTTGAGGGCGTATAACTCCACCCATCTAGTGGCAGTATCCTCGACAAGAAATACCCACTTTTCTCCAGTTTCAGCTTCTGGTAGGGGCCCAAACAGATCAACAGCCAGTACTTCACCTCTTTGATGTAGAATAGGGGTCTGCAAAAGACCGGCGGGCTTTTGATTGGAGAACTTATACCTTTGACAGTCGATACAATTCTTTAAATAGTCCGTAACGTACTTACGCATACCTGTGAAGTAGTATCGCTGTCTGATACGATCAATTGTACGATCCACACCTTGATGACCGGCAGTAGGGGCGTTATGGAACTCATCCATGACATCATTAAGCATGGATCTGGGAATTACCAATTGCGGCTCCTCGGATTCCGATTCAGGAGCTAGACGATAGAGGACACCCTGGTCCATAAGGTAACCGCGCTCTATCCAACGAGTAGAAGACAGAAGGTCAGTGGTATTTTCTATATCTTTGATGATCTTACTCACCTCAGAATCATCTAGCTGAGCAGATCGCAGATCAGCTGGACTTTTGCGTGGTACATCTATGATCACCGAACAGACCCCGCAGCTTTCTTGTGAAGACTCATTGCAGTTAGGTCGGCTAAGTGCGTCGGCAATGACATTTACCTTACCAGGAGTATACTCGTATTTGATGTCAAAAGCTTGCAATTTTAGAGCCCAGCGCATCAACCTGCCACTGGGAGACTTTAAGGTTAGTAACCACCTCAGTGGTTGATGGTCACTTCGTAAGATTACTGGGTGACCCTCAATGTATGGGCGATACTTCTCTACGGCCCAGACTACGGCGAGGGCTTCTCGCTCGGTAGTTGAATACTTACGTTCAGCAGAAGTCAGCAAACGACTAGAGTACTCGATGGGGTGCACGTCGTTACCTTCACCTTGCAGGAGGACGGCACCCAGAGCGTAATTACTGGCATCTGTATGGATAATAAAAGGTTTACTGTGGTCCGCCTGTACGAGGACCGGTGCTGTAATTAGCCTCTTCTTCAGCTCATTGAAGGCCTGCTGCTGGTCTTCGGTCCAAGCCCATGGTTCATTTTTCTTAGTAAGCTTGGTGAGTGGTTGAGCTATTTCGGAAAAACCTGGCACAAACTTCCTAAACCACGAACAGGTTTGTAGGAAGGATTTCAGGTGTTTGAGGTTGGTTGGCTCATTCATCTGTTGAATAGCTTGCACCTTGGACTCATCGGGCATTATACCCTTGGGAGTAATAAGATGACCTAAGTACTTAACTTGGTTACAGGCAAAGTTGCACTTATCCCTGTTGGCACGTAGCCCAAAAACACGAAGCCGGTTGAACACAGCGTCCAGGTCTTCCAGGTGTTTCTGGAACGGCCCCTCTGACAGGATCATCAGATCATCTAAATAAACTAATAAAGTAACGTCCTTCAAGGCACTTCCAGATCGAAATCGGTCCATTAACCTCTGGAAAGTGGCAGGAGCGTTTTTGAGACCGAACGGCATGCGAATAAATCGGTACGTACCAAAAGGCGACACGAATGCTGTCTTGTCCCTGTCTGCAGGAGATACAATAACTTGCCAGTAGACTGACCGGAGATCTATGGTACTCATGTAACCTTCCCTTTTGGAAGCGTGAAGAAGATCCTCGATGACCGGCAAAGGGTAAGTGTCACTTTTAGTAACAGCATTGAGCCGACGATAGTCGACGCAGAACCTAGTAGTGCCATCCTTCTTTGGGACGAGGAGAGCAGGTGCAGCCCACGCTGACTCGCACTCCTCAATAACACCATCGTTCAGCATTCTGTTAATCTCGGCCTCCATTATGGCCCTCTTCGCGGGCGTGAGGCGGTAAGGGGGAACCGCAATAGGCGCAAGACCTTCCGTATCAATGTGATGCTCGGCGAAACGAGTAGCCTCTCCTCCTAGACGGAAGGCATCTTCATGGTGATGAAGTAAATCAGTGAGCTGCTGGCGTTGATCACAAGTAAGCAACAAACCTTCGTCAGCCCTTAACGACACAGAAGACACAGAGATTGGGTTGGGCTGTGGCATTGGTTCACCCTCATACTCGAGTGGATAAGACTGCGTGCACCCAGAGAAGTGCCAAGAAGAAGCAGAAAAATCAAGAACCATACCTGCAGCATTGAGGAAGTCGATACCAAGAAGCGTATCGTTGTTATCAGCTTCCGGAAAAATCACGAAGTCCACTCGAACACTTTTGTCCACAGAGATGATGACATCGACGCATGCCTCCAGAACTTCGCGTGAGCGGACGACTCCGTCAGCCAGCTTCACGCTAACCTGCTTGGAACCAAAGCTAAGTCCCTTTTCCTTAAATATTTTATAAAGTTTATGTCCCGCTATGGAGCACCTAGCGGCTGTATCAATGAGACCCATACCCCGGAAACCAAGAATCTGGATACTGAGCACTGGCCTCTGCTGCTTTGAACGTGCGGTCGTCATCAGAGGAACGTGTGACGCAGAGAGAGGGACCGTAGAAGTAACACCACCCAGGGTAGTAGTCGCCGTAGTGTCGGCGCAAAATGTAGAAACTACCGAAGGCATGTCAAACTGGTCGACGTTTGAGCAGCACAATCCACGAGTCGAGACGATAACAGGTGAGTTTACTCTAACAGGTGAGTCACTATCACAATGAATACGAGTTCGACAATCGCAACAAAAATTGTTATTATTAATGCATTCGCATGGTTGTGATTGTAAACACGGCGACTTACTATAACTATTAGAATGTGCATCGCGGTTTTGTTTATTTAGATAAACGCTATTATTACGACAACGGGCAATATTATGACCTGGAGTGATATCTGAGAATGTAGGAGGATTAACATATTTGCATTCACTTACCAAATCCGACGAATAAGTTTCGATTGTAACAGATGAAAATGACAAGTTATTGTTACATTTAGCACATTGCGACCTCATTACTCCTTTCGCTCCGCAACCATAACAATTTAGAGACTTATCATTATTACCACCGCTCTTATTAATTAATTTATTACACTCGTCACGCACGTGTCCATATTGTTTACAATAAACACATCTAGGCTTCGTATGTTGAATCGATCCGTTAGCGGTAACACTCGTATTCGACGACGCTGTTGGTGCTGCGTTGCCCGCGCTCGGCGTTGTGGAGCGGCGCGGCTGCGGCGCGGACGCCCGCGCTGTGCTGACGTTTCGGTTGGCGGGGCCGGCGGCGGCGACAGCGCTCGTCGACTTTGTGAAGCGGCCGCTGGATGGCGGGTTGGACTGCGGCTGCGTCTGAGTACGCGTTTCGGCAACTTCGATATCAATGGAACGGGCGAGACGAAGCATACCCGCGAAATTCGTAAAGTCCTCTCTCCTCAGGTGTTTACGTATACGTCCATCAAGTAGGCCGTATACCATGTCTACTTGCGCTTTATCCGATATTTCATTTGCTGGAATTTTCGAAAGCAACGCACGGCATTTAGCGACGAAAACGTCGGTATTTTGATCGCCTTGTTTTTGTTCGAATAGTTCGATGTAGATACGATGCGGGGGTCTTTTATCACCGTAGGTATTGTTTAACATTTCTATGGCATCATTCCATGTATGAATCTCCTTCTTCACTCCCTGGTACCAAATAGCGGCGTTATTCGTGAGCACCATAGAGAGGCCCCTGAGGGCGTTTTCCTCTGAGACATTAGCGCAGTCCTTGTAGCTCTGGATGGCGTCTATGAAGGCATCTACGGACTCGTCGGCGTCACCGCCGAACCGGGCGGTGCAGTGCGTGAAGGTGCCGCTGCCGACAGTCGGTAATGCAGACGCAGAGTTTGGAACTGGGGATGGCGGTTGGCGACTGATAACTTTTTCTAACAGGCGCTCGAACGCTTCCGTTTGAGATTGCTGCATGGCGGCCATCATGGCAGCCACTTGTCCTGATGAAAAACTTGCAACGTTTTCACTGTCGCCTTCGATCTCGGCTTCATCACCTGAGAGCGCTGCCGCCCGATCGCCGCGCGTTCTCCGCATGGTGATGGCGAAAACACACGAATAACACAGATTACTATGAAATTATTGAGTTCGAACGAGCACTTATTATTAACACTCGCGGCACGTTGGGCAGCCACTTGTAGGGTTCGTGGAATTGATATTGTCCGCACACTCGTTTAAAACAGTTTATTGTTCGTAAAAAAACACACAGTTAACACAAACTTTAACAATTTGGCAGCAGGAAGTTATATATAAAAAATGGCGTCGGGTCTACAAGAACAGACGTGCGTGTCCTATGATTTTACCCGGGAAGAGAAAGCGAGAGGGGTATGAGGCGCGGGCGACAGGACGCGGTAATTATTAAGTTGGCGTCCTGGAGCGTCCTCGCTACCAACTTTGCGGCGCTGTTTTGGTTTTGAGACGTTTGGAAACGGTGCGCGCTACAAACTGTTTTTTTAATACAATCAAAATCAATTTATTTTATTTTACATAGGCCAACATGGGCACTTATAAAACGTCGACAAAAGGCGCACGGTTCGGGTTGGTCGTTTCCTATGGAGAAGAACCGGCAAGAAACTCCATGGTTACTCTTTTAAAAATATGGTTTGTTTTTACAATATTTCCATGTAACAGCATTACTTAAATATGGGAGGACAACGTAGGCCCGACAATAAAACTTTAGAAACTAAAAATAAAAAGTAAAACGAGATATAAAGTTATCAAATGTTGTCAAGAAATAGTTTAAACAATGCACCTGCCGTTTTATCTCTTCACCACCCTTGGTTGACTGGTAGATAATGACTAAGGCATTAAGTCCTTTGTACCTTTTGTGCATGGAGTCTTAATAATAATATGAATAAATACTTAAATATAATCACTATTTAAACTAAAGGTATTTTTTTCTATAGTATAATTCTTTAATCTCGTGGCAATTGTATTTCAAAGCCGTGATGTAATTTGTTGCATGAGGAAGTCTACATTTTCCTCAAAGTTCGCCAAACATGACATGTAATTGAACATTCGAATGGAGAGAGATGAAGCGTGAAGAACAAGATCGTTTGCGATGGAGGACTTTTGTGGACGCCCTCTACCCCATCTAGAGGACATAGGACATTAAGGGCTGATACATAGAGGACATAGGACAAAAGCTGTCAAACAGCCATTTTTATTCCTCAGATAAAAGTTATCAGACTATTGAAAAATCGGCCCTAAGTCAAGTAAATCATGGTACTGAGATAAAATCTCACAGCAAGTTTTGTCCCATCAGACATTATCTAGAATTACATTTCCTTGATCGATCGCTCCGATATTTACCCACAATCTCCTCTTATGTTTGCTTCTCCTCTGCTTTATACCGAGTATTATCGACGTAAACAATTAACAAACACTTTTCTAGTGTCGGTAGCGTGTAAACCAAGATTAATCGTTCGTCAAACCATCCGTCTTGTGGCGTCAAAACGCTACGCGTCGTGGAAATAAGGATCGGTACAGACGTGCGACTGTAAGTCACATTTGAAGGAATAAATATTTCGTTAATTGAAGAAAAACAAAAAAAGAAATAAGAATAATAATACGCGCCCGTAATTGTCACACTGCAGGGCAAAGGCCTCTTCTCAAACAGAGAAGGCACCAGAATTGATCACAACGCTTGCTCAAACATGTTGGCGGTTTCAATCTTATATTAACTAAAAGTCCAGCACACTAATTTTGTAAGTTCTAAGATTAGCGCACGGTTTGCTTTCATTTCATTAATTGCTTCATATCACATATGTTCAAAAATCCGTCTACTCGACAACGAATTGAAAGGAAAGGAGTGTGCTTTGTTATGCAATAAGGGTGCTGGTTTCTTCACGATGATTTCCTGAACTTAGAAACTACACAATATATGAAGTTGAAAAAGTCACATTGATACCTACTTGCCCGGCTTTGAACCCATAACCTCAAGCACAAGAGGCGACGTCTAAGCCGCTGGAAATAGAAGAAGAGGAACGACAATAAGTCGCAAGTTTGTCCGACTCTATCGGTAAATAAACGATATTATCAGCTCTGTTCACGTGATTTGCACATTTTGTGACGCGCTCGTGACGTCATAAGGAAGCGGATGGCGTAACAGTAAATTTTACGATGTATTACATAACATATTTCTGCAGTAAACTCTTGGCTGTTCTAGGCGACTCTTACTTTTGTGTTATAGTCGCCGTATATTTTTTGTACAATGTATTATATATTTCGCCTTTTTTTCTTAACTCTCTCCTTCCTATATGACTTATTTATAGTGTTTTAGATAAAGTATTTACATCCTTACACTCAAAGTAACGTTTACTTGACAGCGTCAGGCAATTATGTACTAGTTGTCGGACAAAAACTGAATAAAACTTGCCAGGATTGAAATTATATCTGTAAATCTAAGTTATAAACTACTAGCTTCTGTCAGTGGCTTTGCCCGTGTGGAAAGCCTTTTATTATCTTAAGGGAACATTATACCGGAATAAAAAGTAGAAAATATTCGTTTGAGCATGAAAAAGTAACATTTCTTATTTTAGTTCTAATATTAGTTTGTAAATAATGTACATATGTAAATAAAGAACTGTTTTAAAAAGTGAAAGTTTTGATGGATGTATGATCCATCAAAACTTTCACTTGTATAATATTAATTAAGATGTGCGCCAAATTACATACAAATCCCTTTAGTAGTTATTGAAGGGTAACAATCCATCCATCCATCCTCATAAACTTTTGCACTTATAATTATAGGTAAAAGAATATCAGGCAGTATGACATTTGCCCAGCAGTGTCACAACAAAGGATAGAAGAAAAAAAAAGGTAGCATCACGCCTGAATTCCCCGAAGGGTTATGCAGCTTGAGTAAAACTTCATTGAAGTCCCATGATATAGGGGGCGAGCCATAAACCGGCCACAATTCCAGACTCCGGCCTACAATTGAGAAATCTCAGATAAATAAAAATACAAAAACTGGCCAAGTGCGAGTCGGACTCGCGCACGAAGGGTTCCGTACCATTACACGTTTTTTGTATAGGAGCCCCACTGATATATTTATTTTATTCTGTTTTTAGTATTTGTTGTTATAGCGGCAATGGAAATACATTATCTGTGAAAATTTCAACTGTCTAGCTATCACGGTTCATGAGATACAGCCTGGTGACTGACAGACAGATAGACAGACAGACGGACCGCGGAGTCTTAGTAATTGGGTCCCGTTTTTACCCTTTGGGTACGGAACCCTAAAAACTCAGGATTGAAACTTTATGCATCACAAAGGTATAAAGACGGACATTATGTCTTTAGCAGTATTTCCCAGTCAACCATAAACATACTACCAGCCTGTAACTATATCCCACTGGCTTTTCAGGCCTTTTTTCCACGGAAATCGAGGATGGCTGCCGCGTCACCAAGCGGCCGTCACCAAACCTCGGCTGTCGTGACGTCACCAGCTTCCCTTTAAGCCAGAATAGTACTTAGCGTGCCTACCTACACAAGACAGAAAATTTAGTGACGGGCTTTTGTAACCTTCGACCACGTACTAATAAATTTTATGAAGGTTTTGTTAATTATTATTGTTTATTTCTACACTCACACACTTCATTGGCATTTTTAAGGTTCCAAAGGCCTCTTCTCATACAGAGAAGACACGAGCATTGATCACCACGCTTGTTCAAGACAGGTTGGCGATTTCAATTTCTATTAAATATAACTCCAGGTCCTGGATTCCGATTCACGATGTTTTCCTTCATCGTTGTCAGCGATGTCAGGTCTTAACCACTGGGCCACCACCAACAAACTGCTGCAAATACTTTTATTTTAGCCCAACACCATAGAAAAACACCGTTAATATCGCCAAAGCTTTATTACACCAATATCCATAAGATAGCGGCTAATCCGCGACATTAACAATGATTTAATACCAACACATCCTCACCTTGAGTCACCGCGGGTTTCCTTGTACGGTCAACCTCCATATCAGTGATAAAAAACGCTCTTATTGCCACATCCTAAAGGCTTTTTTTATTATTTATTTAATGATAGGCTCGCGTATGACCACTATCTCACCTGATGGTAAGCGATGATGTGGTCGACGGTGAAATATGCTTGCCTAGAAGTAAATTCTTGACTTAAAGATCCCTAGGTTGTAGCTATCTGGTATCAAAGACCCTGGCAGGGAATTCCACTGCTAAGCTGTACCCACGGTAAATTGTTACCATTGACATGCGGCTGGCTGTACTACACATTACGGTTTTATGTTTATGAAAAATGTTTGGCAGCTGTTATTTTGATGTTGGGCTATTACAGTGGTTGTATTACATTTGGTCACGAGATTTGGACAACGTCCTAGATGGACATAAAAACTTATACAACCTTAGAGGTCATTCACAACGGTCAGGTATAAAGTACCTGAAATTGGTACTTACACGTGGAATTCACAAAACGTGAGAAAAAGGTATCAGAGATTTCTGTTTTTTATATTCCTGACTAACTTCAACCCGCAGTTTTGCTCGCTTGAGTTATGTATCCCAAAGGACCATTATACCTAGATTATCGGCATAAAAAGTATTACATGTGCTTTCATCCAGACTATAATCTATCTCTGTGCAAATTTTATCCAGAGCCGTTCAGCCGTTCTGGCATGATTAATTAATAAACATTCATCCACCCGTACAAACTTTCGCATTTATAATATTAGTGGGAACGATGATTCTGGTAATATTAGTACTCAGCTGCATCTGCTGACCTCATCATAGTTGGAAAATGGCTAGACAGATAAAATTAATATTCCTAATGAGCTCGATATTGACATCGATCTTATTTTAGTTATGTGTATTTCTAACTTTACAGTTAGATGTGTTTCTAGGGAGTTTGTCGCTCCAATTATTCGTCCAATCTTAAAAAATAAGTAGTGGTGAAGAGTAAACATTTAGATTACATAGACTGTCTATTATACATTTTTATGTTAGGAAAGTTATCTACCTTAAGGGCTTATTACACTACACGGTATTCAGGGCCCTAAACCCTAATTAAGGGTAGTGTAATAAATGATAGGGAGTTAGGGTTGTCATAAAATCGACCTTATTGCTTCGGAATGATTTAGTGACCCGGTATTCAGGGCCCTGAATACCGTGTAGTGTAATAAGCTCTTTATTTTAAGGCGCAGATACGCCTCGGTAGCTGATTTTAAAATGAGAATCACGTGTAAACGGCTAGTCGTAATTTTTGAAAGAATATTTTTTACCGTTGACCATTTTTTAAATAATTTGATCTATAAAATTTTTGGGTTTTATTCATATAACATGGTGTAATATTTTTTTTTTATTATGTCTAACACTTTTATTATGTCTCAGTAGTCGATCGACTTCTAGCGAGAACGGTCGCGTCGCGTACGCTCTTGCACAAGTCTGCGCTCGTGCACAAGTGCTGACGCTGCAGCCTAATTCCGCCGCGTATTGCCCTCGCGGGCGGTGCAATGACCTACTGTCGTAAGTGAATCATGCATAATTATGAGAATTTGCGGTAAGTTATAGTTTTTATAATTATAACTTGTAATCAATTATGGGTTCGCCGGGTAAAATAGTACTCAAAACTGAACTCGAACAACAGTTGTACACCCGGTACAAAGAGGAAGCAAAAGAGCGCCAAGAACTGCAGCAACTAGTAGAAGTGCTCAGTAGCCAGGTAGAAGCCTTGCAACACCAGCTGAAACTTATCCAGGAACAAAAGAATGTTACTCCCGAGAAGGAACATCCGACGAATGAAAGGCCTCAGTCAACAGTCGAATATAAGACTGATGAAGAGGACCTTGCCAGAGAAACAGAATGGGTACGACAAAAAAGTAGAAAGAAAAGAAAGCTAAATGCGTCACTGTCTCTAGTATCACAAGGAGCAAGCCCCATTGAATCTCAGGCTGTTAAAAAGGCTGAGCAACCGAAAATAAAAAAACAGCCCCCACCTCCCCCAGTCATAGTAGAAAATATCAGAAACTACCAAAAGTTTTATGATCTCCTCTTGACTTGCTCAAATAAACATTCCTTCATGGTCAAAATGATGAACGGAGATACTGTCAAAGTAAACGCCAGGGATGAAGACTCCTACAGAGCGATTACTAAACTCTTGTTACAGAATAATTGTCTCTGGCACTCTTATGAGAACAAGCAAGATAGACCAATTAGGGTTATAGCCAAAAATTTACACTCAACATGTTTGCCAAGCAGAATAGTTGAAGAACTAACTGCTAACGGCTTTAAAATCCAGGAAGCGGTAAACAAATTAAGTTGGAGGACTAAGGAACCTCTAAACATGTTTATGCTTGCCTTTCAAAAAGAGGAAGACATAAATAATATCTATGGTATTAAGACCATATTAGGTTGTAAAGTAGAAGTGCAGCCTTTAAAAACATCCAAGCTTATCCCACAGTGTAAGAGATGCCAAGCATATGGCCATACACTGAAATATTGCTCCAAGGAACCTAGATGTGTAAAGTGCACTGGTAAACACCTTACTAAAGATTGCACAAAATCGATAGCAGACAAACCCAAATGTGTTCACTGTGGTGAGCCACACCCAGCCAACTACAGAGGATGTATGGTAGCCAAAGAACTGCAACAGCTAAAAAACAAAGCCTTAAAGAAAAAGGTTACTACACCTGTCACTCAGGCTCCTAGTGCTAAGAAGAATCTCAAAGAGTATCAAAGGGTATCAAATAATGTGTCTTATGCGCAAGCAACGAAACCTCGTGAATCACAACCAACAGTACACGGTCCACAACCCTCCAAGTCAATAGACGCCGATACAAATGAAAATATAAACAAAATTTTAAATATTTTAACCTCATTTGAATTAAGGTTGAAAAATCTAGAAAGTAGTGCTACACAGCTACACCATATAACTCAAAAATGAAGAACACTCTTAAAATAATGGCGTGGAATGCAAATGGACTCCTAAAGCATCAAAACGAGCTAGAGGTGGTCCTTGCAACAGAAGAAATTGATGTGTGCCTCATATCGGAGTCTCATTTCACAAGAGAATCGTATATTCACCTTAACGGGTATAAAATCTATCATGCACTGCACCCTGTGAATAATGCGAGAGGAGGAAGTACCCTTATAATAAGAGAAAACATCTACCATTACCTCGAATTTAAATATGAAGAAGAGTTCATACAAACTGTAGCCGTTAGGGTCAAAACTAAACTTCATCACATTACAGTAGCAGCTATATACTGCCCACCAAAGCATGCTCTGAAAATAGAGCAGTACAGAAACCTACTAAAACTTCTTGGCAACACGTTTATATTGGGAGGTGACTTCAATGCAAAAAACATACGTTGGGGATCTAGGCTAACCAACACTAAAGGAAAGGAATTGCTTAGTGCTATGCGAGAAATCAAGTGCAATGCAATATCAACAGGAAAACCTACTTACTGGCCTACTGATGCTCAAAGAATTCCAGTTCTGATTGACTTTTTCATTTATAAGAATCTGTCAGCTACATATCTTCACATAGAGGAGGGATTTGATATGAACTCTGATCATTCCCCCATTATCTTAACCTTAAGTGAGACCATAATTCAGAAAGAAAGCAATGCAATTTTAGTTAATAAGAACACGGATTGGGATAGCTTCAAACTCGACCTAGACAACATCATTGACCTTAAAGTACCACTCAAAAACATTCAGCAGTTGGATGAAGAAATAACAAAATTTGTGACAAACATTCAAAGCTGTGCTTGGGGAAATACACCTCTTTTGAAAAGAAAAGTCGCAAGTCATAGATATCCGTTAGAAATAAGAAACCTCATAGCCATAAAGAGAGCTCAGAGACAAAAGTGGCAACAATCAAGATATCCACTTGACAAAACAATGCTGAATAGGCTTACAAGAAGATTAAGCAAAGCAATACAGAACTATCATGATGATGCAACAAAAGATTGCCTTAGCAAATTAACAAGTAGTGGAAAATCAGAACACTCACTATGGAAAACATATAAACGTTTAAATAAACCCATCGTCCATGCTTCACCCATTAAAAAATTAGATGGCAAATGGGCCATGAGTAATGAACAGAAAGCAAATATATTTGCAGAACATTTAGAACAAACTTTTCAAACCAGCGGTGAGGAAAGCTCTGAAAACATAACACTGGATGTCACTCACCATGACGACCTCAATATAAAACTGGTTACGCCAAAAGAGGTAAAAAATATGATAAAAAACTTAGCCAAAAAGAAATCGCCTGGATACGACCTTATCACTGGTGAACTCCTTCAAAATCTGCCACGAAAAGCCATAGTAAAACTTACAACCCTTATAAATGCAACATTCAGGTTGAAACACGTGCCTGATATCTGGAAAGTTGCTGAAGTCATAATGATCCCCAAACCTGGAAAACCACCCCAGGAGGTAACATCATACAGACCTACATCACTTTTACCAATCATTTCATAACTATTTGAAAAACTACTCGTAAGACGCTTAAAACCTATAATAGAAGACAGAAAACTGATTCCAAATTACCAATTCGGCTTCAGAGAAAAACACTCCACGATAGACCAAGTACATAGAATTACCAACATTATAGAAAAAACTCTAGAAGAAAAAAAAGTCTGTTCTACAGTATTTCTAGATGTAGCACAGGCATTTGATAAGGTTTGGCATAAGGGTCTTATTTATAAGGTAAGGAAAATGCTGCCAAAACAATTTGCAGACATTTTGGAATCCTACCTAACAGAGAGGACGTTTAGAGTCAGACATGAAGATGCTTATTCCGATCTCAAGCAAATAAAAGCTGGTGTACCACAAGGAAGTGTTCTTGGCCCAATCTTGTACCTATTGTACACCTGTGATATCCCAGAAATGGAAAACAACTTCATTGCAACCTTCGCTGATGACACAGCCATCATGGCTATAGGTGTCACTCACAAAGAAGCTGTAAATAAAGTACAAATTGCTGTCAACTCCATCACCAACTGGACAAAAAAATGGCGAATTAAGTTAAATGAGTCCAAATCGACTCATATAGACTTCACAAACCGAAGACCTAATTATACACCGGTATACATTAACGGTTGCGTAATACCTTACGAAAATACAGCCAAATACCTAGGTATGACGCTTGACGCAAAACTTCGCTGGAAGGCTCATGTCAAAAAGAAACGCCTGGAGTTAGACCTACGCTACAGGAATATGTACTGGCTACTTGGCAGACATTCATCATTGTCAGTATACAACAAAGTACTTCTGTACAAACAAGTACTTATGCCTATATGGGCATACGGTATACAGCTTTGGGGCTGTACAAAACGTACCAATATTGAAATAATTCAAAGATTTCAAAATAAGGTACTTCGGAGTATAGTAAACGCTCCCTGGTACATTAGAAACGAGGACATCCACCGGGACTTAGGAGTGGACCTTGTCGCTAAAGTCATAAAAACATACGCCGAAGCTCATGAACAAAGACTTCATAAACATGTGAATGTCGAGGCTATTCAGCTCCTTGACACCACGGACATAGTAAGGAGACTGAAAAGGACTAAGCCTTTTGAATTAGTTTAGTGATTGTTACGGAGTGCAGTGAGTGCTACCTTTTAAAAACACAAGAACTAAGTGTCTTTCCCTCATAATAGAGACAATAAGAAAAGTGCCAATGGACACATTCTTTAGTACCTATACATTTACTAGGAAATTAAGTTAAATTTAAATTACTTATTAGCCTCAAGGCTAGATTGTAATTGTTATGAGGTAACCATTCGGTTACAACATAATGAAAAAAAAAAAAAAAATGTCTAACACGAAAAAAACACCACAATCGCACCAAAACTGCCGGGCGTATTTTAATGAAATTAACACCACCTCAAAGACAATTTAATTATCTATATTTTGATCTAACGCTTTTATTTTTAGTCATAAGAAAAGGAGCAAACCTACGAAATTTTGGGTCGAGTGGGTGTGAAACGAGTGCACTTTTTGTGCCCTCAAGGTCGTTGACGCCTGTCGTCGTCTTAATAGCTGATTAAGGTTTTTAATTTATACAACGGAAAACGAACAATATGCTATAATTTCATAAAATGGAGCAGAAAACTGGGGAAAGCGTTTGAATGAGCTAACGCCTTTCATATTTTCTTTACTACAATGTATTATGGGAACCTGAGAGTAGCTCGTGGCTTTTAATAATAACACCCGCACGGGCTGATCTTCAAAGTTAAGCAACACTTGACGAGCCCATCCGTGGATGGGTGACCATCTTAACATGCCGAGATTCCTCCATGCTTCCTGAAGCCAGAAAATTTGACAGCAGTGTTGCCAAAGAGGTATAGTATTACCCAACCACAATAAATTTGGGAAAGAGCTAGGTAGATTGATTGATCTACATAATAACTGGAAATTTATTTTAAAACCTCACGCCAGAAGCTAAATATTCTTTAATAAACAAGGTAAACCACATCTCAATATAACCTTAACCATTAAATATGACAGGCTCTTACCTCGGACAGCTTGACACAATTTCCTGCCAGCCCCCATAACATCGGATGGGACGATTTGTTTAATGTTCATGAAAAACGTTCGGCATTTGTCATTTAGGTGTTACTTTGTGCTATTTGCGGCATCGTGGGGAATTGGGAATGTTACGTGTTACTGTGAATTAGCTATTATGACTGTGGGTATAGAGGGTTTTTTTTTTGTTTGTTTTACCGGTTTAAGTAGGTTACTGGCCGTCATTTGGGATTTCTTCCACGTGTACAGAGATACAGTGCAGAGCAGTGGTAGCCCAGTGGTATCGGACGCGACTTACAAGTTGTAGGTCGTGGGTTCGAGCCCAGGCAGGCGCTTTACTTTGTGTAAATTATTTCATCACCACTGCTCTCAAAAACGGTGAAGGAAAACATCGTGAGGAAACCGGCATGTCCTAGAACCAAAAATTTGAAGACATGTGACATCCACCAATCGCGTGGTGGATTACGGCCCATTATCTCTCACAGATAGGAGGCCTGTGTCCCAGCAGTGAGAACATTAATGGGCTGATGATGTGATGTGATGTACGGAGATACGTCAAATACTATTATGATGAAAATCTAAATGTAGTTAATGCAATAATGCAGACAAATAAGAATGTGATTATATTTTTGGGATATAAATATAGAGAACTGGGTGATCTGTATCATTGGGACTATCCTATTTCAGACACTCTTTACTATCCAAGATTGTGCAATTAAACGACATCAAAGTGACATAGTTCTCTGTTTAGTTATATTTTATTAAATAGTGATATTAATTATTCTATTGAGAAAATTAGAGAATAGTAATAAAATAATATTAGACCTTGATAAGGACCTAGAAAAATCATACGTGTTTTTCTCGTGGGGTTACAGAGAAACTACAGAACTACACTTGCTGAGATCCTTCCAGGAATGGATGTAACGTAGTGCATCCAAATAATTGCATAATAAATATCTGGTCTCAAGCAATAACTTCTAAAAAGATTCGAATACTTAATTCAAAAACTTAAGAGCAAACAAGCATTAAGAAAAAACACCTCAGTGCCCAAAGATTTACCAATACAGCACAAACACCACACAAAGATAATTTCGCAAAGGATTTCTCCGCAGCTGAAAACGTTAGCAATGAAATAGCAGGCACTATGCGTCCCGAGGGCCCTCTGCCATTACAACCAGCATTCAGATTAGATTTATAAACGCCAGTGAAAACGACGTGTGAAATGCTGGGGAAATATGGGCTTTGATGGTGTTTAGGAGTGTGCGGCGTATGGAAACGAGTAAAGAAAAATTGTGGCTTCGAATTATGTTCTTGGCCTTAAGGGCCTTCCACCGCTTTAGTGCCGTAAAACGGTTACTTTCTAAAGCATACTCCTTAGTAATGACTAGGTTACAAGGATTGAAAAAAGAAATATCATTCATGCATATACATTATTTGTGAAACATGGATTTTTCGTGTAACTAATAGTGTTGCTTAACAAAAATATAGTATTTTTAAAAGTAGCTGATAGACATATGTAATAATATTATTTTAACGTAGTGCCATAAATAAAGTTTTGAACTACTTTAAGTAGAAATAATTTTTATGTCTCTTTATCGATCTGTCTTAAAGCATATCACTAACAGATTACGCACAGGGTAAACTGCCGGGTCTTGAATTGTGTATGTGAATTTATATGTTTGTAAACGCACCCACGAAACAGGAAGAAATTCCTAGTGTGGGACAAAGTATGAAAAAATAAAAAAATGCGCCTCTCTGTAGCTACAAATAATAATAAAAAAAAAAATATATAAATTTGTTTTATAAATGGTCTACTTATTACAGATTAGTAATAAATATTGCTCTAATTAGATAAGATAGTAAATAAAAACAGAAATAATAATGCCTAGAATATAAAAAAGCCAAAAACTTTGAAGTGTTTTGATCACTTCTGCTCCTCAAGTTTCTCAAGAACCAATTGAAGAGAAGCTTCAAATGATTTTTGTGAGCACTGTTGAAATCAAAGGCGAGACTCGATGGGATCCCGATTGTGTGAGCGCTTTCAAACGGATTTGGAGCACAATATTTTGATTTGTTTCTTATATTCCCTTCACATTCAATCTGCCTACTCTTTTAAACTCAATTCATATATTAAATAATAACCTCTTATTAATTGCATTAAAACTAAGTTTGATCACTGTGTAATTATTTAAACTAACTAGTGAACATGTTTGACTTACCTATCTAGGAAGAGACAGGACCCTACAACACAGGGAATCCTAATGTGGGGTCTACGGAATTTGTAAACACCTAGCACTTAAGGTCCTCTTTGTAATGTATTATTGGTTAACTATTGTACTGTTTAAATATGAACGGAATAAAGATTTATATATTTTCTCAGCTATAATGGCTTTTAGTCTAACTGGATGCAAATGTGTACCTGTATTTTACATAGATCTCCTACATGACCTCTATAACCTTCTTACTGAGTAACACCTCCACTCCTTGCCAAGAGTGGTGTCAGAGTTTCGGGCTTTTGTAACGACTGTCAACTATCTATAAATGACAACCGGAACCAACAGTTTTACATGCTTTCCGAGTCTAAGTATTCAGTGAGGGGTCTAGGGAATTTGTAAACACCTAGCACTTAAGGTCCTCTTTGTAATGTATTATTGGTTAACTATTGTACTGTGTAAATATGAACGGAATAAAGGTTTATTTATTTTCTCAGCTACAATGGCTTTTAGTCTTAACTGGATGCAAATGTGTACCTGTATTTTACATAGATCTCCTACATGACCTCTATAACCTTCTTACTGAGTAACACCTCCACTCCTTGCCAAGAGTGGAGTCAGAGTTTCGAGCTTTTGTAACGACTGTCAACTATCTATAAATGACAACCGGAACCAACAGTTTTACATGCTTTCCGAGTCTAAGTATTCAGTGAGGGGTCTAGGGAATTTGTAAACACCTAGCACTTAAGGTCCTCTTTGTAATGTATTATTGGTTAACTATTGTACTGTGTAAATATAAACGGAATAAAGGTTTATTTATTTTCTCAGCTACAATGGCTTTTAGTCTTAACTGGATGCAAATGTGTACCTGTATTTTACATAGATCTCCTACATGACCTCTATAACCTTCTTACTGAGTAACACCTCCACTCCTTGCCAAGAGAGGAGTCAGAGTTTCGGGCGTTTGTAACGACTGCCAACTATCTATAAATGATAGCCGGGACCAACAGTTTTACATGCTTTCCGAGTCTACGTATTCAGGACACTCATCCAAACTGACCTCGGCAAGTGGTGCTTAATCTCAAAGATTAAAGAATGGCGCGTCCAAAACAATAATAATTGAACTGGAACGTGCGCAGCGTGTGCTCCTTAAAGTTCTAATGTCCCTGCCGTACCGTAACCCCACAAAGGAATTATACAACCGCACTGGTGTGCTATCGGCCCGCAAACTCTACGTAAGTCGATGCTTCGCAGATTCCGCCGCACCACAATTGCCCAGCTGCTGCCAACCACCAAGAGACGCTTCATTTCACTTTTGCGCAACGACACTACAGCTCCACCGCACCACGTATACATAACAAACTTACTATTACAAACACACACAATTTTAATGATCACAATATCGCCAAGAGTGTACTAAATTGGCTGTGCAATTTGCACTACAAACAAACAGAAAATCTAGTCAACAGTAATCCAAACAAATAAAACGACTGCAGTACCAACATATACATAATCTGTCGAATACATACAAAAACACACCACTATGCACAACACACCACACCGCACAAATAAATGAAATTATTATTATTAAAGATTGAACCGCGCAACTGTTATTAATTATTATTATTTACATTTCGTTATACAAAAGTTTGGTTACAGTCTTATATACCAGTCCTTATGATAATGTACTATTTTATACCAGCTTGTAGGCACTTTCTAAGTTTATTACTCTCTCGAAATAGAGTTGAATATACATTTAAATCTCCATTTTCTTTAATACTAAGAATATAAACACTACAATGGTGTACTTGATAGTTCTTTCAACGTTTAAGTACGATCGTAAACCTCCGCTGAGTCTTTATAGCAGGGGTTGATAACTTACTTTACTTTCTTCCCCTTTTACTTTAAATTGAAACATTTTACTGCGGAGTAGTAAGGAATAGGAATTGTAAAAAATATGATTAAGCATCACTAATGTTGTTTGTTACATTAAATGTAATTTTAACTAACTGGTGGATAACAAAAACTCACAAACTTACTCAAAATGGAGGCTGAAATAATAAAGCTCATTGTAATTTTACGCAAGAGTACCAGTAATAATTTAGGACAGTATTGTTGGCTAGAGAAAATTTAAATTTTAAATTTAATCGCTAAGCAAAAGCCTCCTCCACATTACAATGTTAGTTATAATATTTTATTTTATTTTAATAATCTTCGAAAAACTTACAGCTAAAACAATAAATACGCAGAAACAACATGCAAAAAACGGCCAATTAAAAGTTTTCACACATAAAAATTTGCATAAAATACATATCAGCGGGGATCCGCTGGTTGCGAGACGCACGGGACCGGTCAATGTGGCGACGCTTGGGGGAGGCCTATGTCCAGCAGTGGACGTCTTTCGGCTGATATGATGATGATGATGACATATCAGCGAGAGTTTAAAATAAAAAAGGTATGGCTCAATGCCCAACAAATACAAAAAAATAAAAACTGTTAATTAATTCTACATATCAAAGAAACGCTTACTCAAACTATTCTTTACGTTTTTAATCTTAGTATGGAACAAATTACAGACGCACCACATTAAACGTACGACAAACTCTTATCATCTACGAATTCTGTCTGTAAGTAGTTCCAACTTTAGGTATATGAAGGAGACGCGAATGCCGAAGAAATCGTGCTCAGGAATCCAGCTCAGGAACGTCAGTAGATCCTGGTTTAGAGCTCGGTATTTCGGCACCGTTATAAGCGCCATGTTCACGATATACATGGTAAATATCCTGAAACAAATATTAATTTTAATGATTGTGACCATGTCAGCTTAAAAACTTATATAGTCATAATACTAAAAAGAAAAGCAAGACCTGCGATTTTTCTTCGCTCGTATATCGCACCTACTGTGAGCACAAAGTACGTAAGCGACGGCGCGCCGCAGACAGAGAGGCCACTAGAACCATAACGTCATTTTGAACACACACATTGACGTTGCGATTTTACAGGGAATATTAGGCAATATTGGACCGAGCTCAGTCGCGGCTGTCATGAGTGCTTTGTGCCGGCGTTTGTCACGTCATTCATACATAAAGTACTGTGTAACGAGCTTGCATTGGCTGTATAACCTTTATTAATTGTTACAGTTCGAATATACTTTAAATTAATTCTTTAAATTAGTTTTTTCATTAATTTTTCTGTTATAAAGGTCATTAAATTTTTCAAGATGTCAAGTTATAAATTCCATATCTAGGAAAATATTGAATTATTTTAAGCCCATAGACGAAATTGGTTTTTTGGTTTTATTAACTTTTTTTTTCCCATTTATATTTTTGTCATGCTTTTTTCATTTTTATGTTTTTGGTAGGATCGTATTACACCATTGTTATGTCTTGGTACCATCCAATCTTCGTCGTATGTGGAGTCGTGATCTTTAATGGATATTTGATGCTCTGTCTACCCTCTAAAGCATGTATGCTTGATATGGTGTATGTTTAGACGAATTGATGTATTTATGTTTGTAACTTACACAACCTAATCTTTTTTTAAATTCGGAATCGATATAGTAGCAACCCTAGTGAATCTGTCAAGTTTGGCTGTCAATTTTCGAAACGGCGGGAGTGGCCCTTCTGTATACTTACTATTTTGTGCTGTAAGCAAGCTTTTGTACAGCGGTCACTATGCATCTGGGGGCACGACAATGCCGCAAAGCCTCCAACAAGTCGAGCATACAAAGGCACAGCCGTAAAGATAGTTCAACTCCTCTGTGCACGCGGCGCCATGTGTGCGTGCGCTTGTAATAAATTATACATTATGCGTTTGTATGGCAATGACGCGGCAGTCGTCGTCCGAGCAAACAACCACCACACATGCTCACCCACACATAGCGCCGTGCTCAAAGATGAGTTGAACTATCTATACCATCCTTTTCTTGAAGCCATTCAGGACATTTTTGACCACAATTAACCACCAACCGACTTGGTTTTACATTACAAGAACGCAATAATGTCAACCCCTTATTTAAAACCAAGTCGGTTAATTTGTTTGTTTGTTACCTAATTATTAAGGTAATCAGTAGGTTAAATTCGACTTGGTTTTACATTCGATCTCAACTTTTTGTGGTAGACGAACTGCGTTGCGAGACTAGTTTTGTAAGTTATGTTTTTGACGGTATACAGTATATTATATTGGATATGTCCAATATAATATAATTCAAAATAATTATAATAATTTATATATAAACTCTTTCTTTTATGTCCCTATCAATCCACAGCTGATAATGGTCCACTATTGAACATAAGGCCTCACTCCAGTCCACCCAGCGGAAGGCCTTCCAACGCATCATCTGTTGGTACGCGGTCGCCACTCCAGAACTTTTCGGCCCATCGACCATCCGTTTTGCGAGTAATGAGGCCTGCCCACTGCCACTTAAGTTTGAAAATTCTTCGAGCTATGTCAGCAACTTTGGTTCTCCTGCTGGTAGGTATCTTCATTTCTGATACGATCACGCATGGAAACTGTGAGCATAGCCCTCTCCATTGCCCCTTGGGTTAGTTTAACCATTCTAATGACGTTCATTGCACCCAATATTATTCATAAACTACCCCTCAAACAAACAATGGGTGGTTTGGGTTAACAAACTGTTAACCCAAATATAGACACACTCAATATCCTGAATCCATTACAATCAATCTATATCAGATGCATCGTTAACTAGGTCCATATGTACATAACTAGGTACAAAAGCATATCTTGTATGTACATAATTTAACTATAAACTAGGGAGAATGCAAGCGGCTATCATAAATTTTAGTTATTGGAAGACATATTTGGATAAAACTTAGATACTGGGAAGTAGCTTTTAATGACTTATAACTAGTGAGTTTATTGGCGTATTCGGTATTGTTCGGAGTACAGATTTTAGCAAATTAGAGAATCTTCTTGTGTCTATACCGTACATGCATGCATAAAATTACGCCGTTTTCCCGTGGTGGTAGGCAGAAACTAAAGAGAATACCACCTGCTACAATCCTAAAATACTCTTTTGCCTCATCTGCGCTCATAAATTAAGTCATTCAGGCACGCTGGATGAGTTCTGCGCACCTGGTCTTTCTGAAGAATATCATCAATAAGATCCGTACCGTATCCCTCAGTTATCTTATTTCTGAAAATCACATACTCGTACTCATTCTTCTTCTTCTTCTTTTCGTGTGAGGTGTGGCCACCTCTAGTGTCAGTGTTAATTAAGCCTCTGGGAAACCCCACAGGCCTCTGACTTGGCTATTTCAGACTTACGTTAACTATATAAGTCCAGGGGGGGGGGATCCAGTCTATACTCGTACTTCAAAGTAAACTTATCTCATTATCAGCCTTTTAATCGCTTCATTGCAAAATGCTGGTACTCAGCAGAATCCGGTTAGATTGGAAACCGAGTCCAACATAGTTTGATTAAAGTTAGACAGATTGATTTTAACATTGTTAACATTATTTAGGATAATCATAAATTAAATTAAAGTATTGTTAAAATAACTGAAACAATAAAGTCCAGACTAAAGTAAATAAATTGATTTAGTTTTTAATAAAAAAAACTCGGTTTAATCCACTATGTACTGTAAGTTTTAGTGTTAATATCTGCACAAATAAAAATGTTTCGCTTTCTCTTGTTAATCTCTCTGCAAATGAATACACTGCTGGCAAAAATGGTCAACAGTTTGTTTTAAACTTTCCATTTCTTTCCATTCTATTCAAGACCTTTATAACCCAAAAACTATACAAATGCAACCTCGTTATCTTGTCAATGACGTGACAATCGCCCGCTCAAAGCACTCGTGACAGCCGCGACTGAGCTTGTCCAATATTGCACAAGAATCCCTGTAAAATCGTAATGTCAATGTATGCATGCAAAATAGGGCTTTGTTCGTAGTGGCTTCTCTTTCTGCGGAGCAACGCCACGGCCGCTTTCATACTTAGTGCTATAACTTACTTGGCGGATAATTTCATTCAAATTCTGTTCCATATTTTATTTATTCGGTAAGTAGAGGCTATTCGGGCTATTTGTGAAACACACCCATGTTCGTAAATTATAAAAATTTTCAACATGATCTCCCAAACTTTTCCCCCGTATGTCACAAATAAGCTTGATACATTGCATCTCGTCTTTGAGCGTCATTTTTTACGTCTTAATCTCGTTCTGTTATTACTCTTAGTTTGTGTTTATCCCCTCATTTATACAGGGATAAACTTCTCTATGCCTTGCATTTTTATTTATGGAAAGTAATGAGGTATTACAGGGTTAATTAGGGAAGGTGTGAACAAGTTTTAATACAGATTACTTTGAATCTTACTTCACACTAATCACATCACACTAATATATAATATTATAAAGGTGAAAGTCTGTTAGTGTGTATGTTTGTTACTTCTTCACGCTCAAACGGCTGGACGGATCTGGATGAAATTTGGCATAGAGATATATTGTAGCCTTTTGATCCCAGGAATATGTTCCCTTGGCATTATATTGGACACTCACCCGGGCGATGCCGCTGGGAGTTGCTAATTAGTATCATAAATTGCAAGTGCTATTAACTATTATAAAGAATGAAAGCTAGAACCAATCTGCCTACCCTTTGCCCATCTATGTTGGGTTCGGCTCCATTCTAACTGGATTCTGCTGAGCACCAGTATTTTACATGGAACAACTGCCTATCTGACCTCCACAACCAAGTTAAAGTGTAACACTAAACCACTTGGCGCAAGACTGGTATCCGAATTCCAGGGTTCTTTGTATTCGTAACGAGTGTCAAAGATCTTAGAAATGACAGCCGGGACCGACGACTGGTCTATCCACACATATCAGGGGAGTGCCCGGGACGTGACAGGGCCGGGTCCCGTCAGGGGCTCAAAAAAATATCGGTGGGAACATTTTATATGAACTCGTTCACACACGTCCGTGCACGGGACGAGCCCGGGCCCGTGCACGGACGTGTGTGAACGATGTCATATAAAATGTTCCCACCGATATTTTTTTGAGCTTCTGACGGGGCACGGTCTGTCCATCTCCAGTGCATGCCCCGGGCACGGCCCTGATATGTGTGGATATACCTTTAACATGCTAACGAGGCACGGCGGAGTCTCTATATGTAAGCTGGTGAATGGTTGTGTATCACCAACCTCGGCAAGTGTTGCTTTTATAATAAGCTACAAGCTCCTCTCAACAATGTCAAAATCAAATTTGAATTTTTGGGACTTTTATGTGTTATTTCTATCTTCTTCCTTTAGTGTAAGGGTGTGGCTACACTGGCCACCTCTGGTGTCAGAGTTAATTAAGCCACCTCTGGGAACCCCACAGGCCTCTGACTTGGTTATTTCAGAATTAAATTAAGTATATTAGTCAAGTTTTGCTCACGATGTTTTCATTCATCGTTGTCTGTGATATCCAAGATAAAATTAGTACTTAATTGTGTTTTTCTATGTTATTTAGCTTTCCAATAATTAATAGTTAGTTCTTCAACGCCATCATTCCTTCTTAGTTCAAATACTATACTGAGTCATTATTAATATATTCTTACAATTTTATTAAACCCACAACTATCGTCAAGGCAAAGAAAAATCTTTTAGAAATCTAGTAGTTTCATTCTTCGTTCTAAATTATAAAATAGAACTTACTCATCTAAGTTTTAATTCCAATTTCTGCCTCGTTGGTCTCGCGGTCTTGCGGTCATTCCCAGGATGGGTGGAACATGATATTGGGTTTTCGAATAAAAATTTATCATTAGTAGCCCTGAGTTTGGAAGTTGGCGATGCGTCACCCCCGTGCCTTGGAAAGGAGTTAAGCCGTTGGTCCTATGCCAAAGTCAAAGTCAAATTGATTATTTAAATTATGCTTGATCATTCGCCGGTCGTATCGGCTTGCAATCCCATCGGACTAAGATTGCGTTGTGCACACTAAAACCCCCCGCGTCAATGGCTCGTATCCATTGAGATTGGCCACCGTGGCCGAAATTCAGTCTGGAGAACTAATATTAATTCTACCCACTACACTAAAGTAAACTATTTACCTATTCCTTTTCCACATTACTAGGTAAAGTTCAAGTCGGCAAAAAAGTTTAAATAAGCTTATAAAAAGGAAAAGTTTAAAATATACTATTATACTGTTTTATGAACCCTTTTAGATGACTCAGTTTGTTTATAACAACTTGAACATAACCTTCGTATTTGGTCGATGGGGCCGAAAAGTTCCGCAGTGGCGACCGTGAATCGGCAGATGTAGCATTAGATGGCCTCGCACTAGGTGGACTGATGAGTTGGTTAAGGTGGTGGGAATCCACTGGGTGTGAGACGCACAGGACTGGTTAATGTAGTGACACTTAGGCTGAGACCTCATAAGTGCGTTGCGTTGCGTCGTCACAACGGATCAACGCACTGTATGCCACACTTACTTTGCGAAGATGGATGACATGGACGGCGCAGGTCGTCGCAGCGCAGCGTCTCAGTGTGGATTTCAAATTCGACAGTGGATCGGAACAAACACTGTCCGTCGTTGCACTGGAGCTCAGACGGCGCAGCCACGGTAAAGATATCTAACAATATTCTATCTTCATACAAACGGTCGGAACGCGAGTCATACCTATGCGTCTCGAGTTCGGCCAACACTCGATACACTACATCCGCAAACAGTCACGAACGGTGTGATGATTTTGTAAGCAGTAAGCGTGCGGTTTGTGAATATTTGATTGAAATACGTACAAGTAAAAGTGCTATAGTCAGTAAGTAATTACTTAATATGGCAGAGAGCAATTTGAGTCAAACACAAAAAACAAAAAAAAATGTTATTGCAACCTAAAACCGTTATTTAAATATTAAATGAACAGTTAATACATTTAATAGTTATTTTGTCTTGAAAACTTATCATGTTTAATAAAAAGTTCAAGCTGTACTAAAATTTCCTTTATTTTTTTCGCTTTTAAATCTGAAAATACTCATTCTGTAGACTGTTCGGATGCCAAGTAGTTGAGTTTAAGTGATGGTTAAAAATATAAACACTTACTTTCGATACTTTGATTTCGTTTCATTACATCAGTTATATTATCAAATATATATAACATAACGTATTAAAAATATATAATTTTAGATTTTGTAATAAAACATATAAACATGTTGTTCACAAATTTTAGGTCTACTTCTGTAGACACATAAAATAAGCCTAAATTTGGCAAAGATTAACGCATCGTTATTATTTTGATTTGTATGTTGGTATTCTTTGTCATATTGCCTCGGTTGTGATTTTGCGTAAAGTGCGTGTGATATGAAAAATCCCAATTTTATTTAATTACACAAGTTTTCGTTTAAGATCAGTGTGTCTTTCCTGTGGTATGGATATCTGAGTAAGTAGCCTATAAAAATATATAAAACCATCAAGATAGTATATGCGTTCAGGCGCGGTGTGCAAATATCACGTTGCTTAAATTGTAACGTCATTTATTTATTTATTTAGGATCACCAACGAGTGGCATAACAAAAACTTACAGGAAACATATAAATTTAAAACATCATGTTATGCACACTCAATTATAGGTAACCACAACTTACACATTATTGAGTATACATGCTCTACATAAAAATTAATAATATTAAATCAAAATTAAAATTACATTTAAATGCAGATTAGATTCAATTAATGTTTAGATTAAGGTTATGTCAAATTAGCGCCAAATGTTGACGATGTCAAATTAAATCAAAACAATTTTTAAATACAGTAGCGAAATAAAATAAAAAATACAGATTATGTCAAAGTAATAAAATTAAATCAAATCAAATCAAAACATACATAATGTCAAATTAAAATAAAATTAAAATAAATCAACTTAAAATATACAATGCCAAATTAAATTAAAAATTATATAAAATTAAATAAAATGAATAAAATTAAAACACAGATCGAAAGCAAAAGTAAATATAAGCAAACGTAAATTTTAAATTTCATTGGAGTGGAATGATAAATCAAGTCAAATGTTCTCTACCTGAAAATAACTATATAACTTCCTTTTAAATGCGTTAAGTGTGTCATGATTGATATCGAGGTCAGCTTTACGGCATAAAGCATTGTACAATTGAGTTGCCCATGCAAGGAGGGAGTTGTTGCCTAAGTTTGTTTTGCGGGAAGGTTGTCTGGACAAATTGTAGGTATGGGACCGTGGTAATCAACAAATTGTAGGTACTAGGAACATTAATCGTTATTTTTGACAGTGAATAAGCAATGAAATTCAACTGCATTTGAAAAAAAATACATTTTTGTTACTCGCTTTTTAACCGATTTATTAAAAAGATTAGAATGTTTTTTTTTTAATTGTCTTGGTGTGTTTTTTTGTTTTTTTTTTTTTTTTTTTTTTTTACTATGTATAGGCCTGTGTTTGACCATAATCTCACCGTGGTCAGTGATGATGTGGCCGATGATGGTAAGCACACAAAGCCTAGAAGGGAACTGGCTCTCAAGTGCTGCTGTCGGAACACACCGGAAGGTGCTTGGCGACAGATTTTCAACTTGAGGGTGGTTGCCAGCCAGGCGGGTACTACAAAGTACCCTACCACCGTGCTATGGTTTCCTCACGATGTTTTCCTTCACCGAAAGCTCAAGCTCATTGTAGGATTCGAACCCGCGACCTTCGTCTCGGTATCCGACGTCACTACCACTGAGCTATCATCGCCTTAAAATCGCTAATCGCTATCGTCGTTTGTTTGATTTTTAGGAATGTGGAGCTTGACGTGCTGCTTGCTATTTTTTGTATTGTGTTGCTTGCACGCATGACGGTTGAGGTTTTTTGTTTCAGTTACAGCCCGAAGAAAAAAAAAGAAACGCAGGTGCGAGCAGGAAAAACTTAGTAGTCGTGCTCGGGCATAAATGGATGAAGCAGCTCTTGTTCTTTCTCTCGAAGAAAGAACAAGGTGTGGTGTGTGCCCCTCACCAGATATATCCTTTTTACGAATTGGGTCGAATCCAAGTAAACAACTTATGGGATTCGATAATGTCTATCATCCTTGTACAATTTGTCAACTGATTTCCCTGAAAGATCAGTATTACCAGACTTCTTATCTGAGTATTTTGTTATCCGAATCTGACTGAAATAAATTTACCAGGACTCTCAGATAGACTGACACCAGCAGCCTTATTGCGTAATGAATTCGGCAAGGCAAAGACCAAAGAGTATGAAAAATCGTCCAATCACAAAGACAGAAATCCACATCGCGTCTTTCATATCGTATGTGTTTGGTCGATTTTTATGCTATTTGCCCTTTGCCTTGCCGAATTTACTACGCAATAAGGCTACAGATCTTTCTATCGAAATATTTAACCAAAGAAGAAAATAATCTATTCAGACGACTCTGAAGCCTCTGAAGATTCACCACAGAAAAAACGGCCGACGAATTTCATGTGGGACGATTCTGACGAGGATATTCTGTTCCTTTATATGCCCACAGAAGCATAATGTCTGTTCTGTGGACAAATTTCGATTATTTTTTTGTATTGAATTGGTTAAGATGTTTGGTTATGACTTGTTTAGGGGTTGAGGAGAACTCTATTTTAGGTTTTTTTTATTGTTTCTATTCTTGATCTTATTTATATGATTATATAAGGCCCACTTTTGTTTCCTTCTGTAGACAATACAATCTCTTCTGTAGACGTAGAAAAACTAAAAACGTGGTTTATTTCTAAAATATCCAAGACTGATCTCTTGTGCTATTATTGTAAGAATATTATTATCAAACTTTAAATAAATATAAAGTTTAAAAAAAAATCGTGGGATTTTATTATAAATATTTTGTAATGTTCACTTTTTGTGTATGACCCATTTATACTATATTGTGCTATTTTTGGTTGCTTGAATTCTTCTATAGGAGCGTCCTCACTGAGAGCATTCACTTGTAATGAGCATTCGACGTTGAATATTCGAGTGGTGTGGACGTTGAGCCGAGCGTTACAAAGCTTACACGCAAGCACGAACTTCGGCCGGTGCGGACGTCGCAACGATTTTCGTGCAAACGGCTCGTATTCGAATGTAAACGCAAATAAAACGCTCGAAAGCGAGTACTCATAATTATGATAAAATGAGTGTAGTATGTATGTAGGAATATTACTGGCCACTTGTAAAGCAAGGTGCAGTTTCTTGATCTTAAGTGTTTGTGACCTTCGAGGTCAATAAAAAAAACAAAAATGCTGCAGCCACAACCACTCTATCCGACATTTTGAAATGAACGACATTTAACGAGATCGTATTCGAATGCTCAAAGCTCGCAAGGGAATGTTCGATTCGATGGTTCATAGTTTTGCTCGAACGCGAATGCTGGGCTCGCTAGGAAGCATTTGTTGCTCGCCTACGATTGCTTGTTTACAAATGCTCACGAAATAATGCTCCTAGTGAGGACGATCCTTAAAACGCACCCAGTAATATTTTTTTTAAATTACCTGGAATCTCCAAAAGGAAAGATTTTTTGTTTCTTTGTTTGTTTGTACCGAATAGGCTCCGAAACTACTGGACCGATTTAAAAAAATATTTCACCAATAGAAAGCTAAGTTATTTCTAAGTAACATAGGCTATTTTTTAATCTCGATAACGGGTCCTGTGGGGTGGCCCACGGGAGCCAGAAAAATATATGTAGAATGTCTCAACGCACTAATAAGGCAGTCCACCAGGCACCTTGTCAGTCCCCCAAGTTACCCCAAGGCCTATGTACAGCACTGAACGTCTTTCGGCTGAAATGATTATCAAGATGAACCTTGGTCTTTTAGATAATAAAATCTCCTAGTAAGTAAATAGGGATTTATCAAAGTTTATTTAATAAGTTAGGTTCTGTTAGTTTCTTTTTCAAATTACTGCTAAGAATAAATTATTGAACAGCTCTTTGGCTAGTTAAACTTTATGGGTACTTGTTACAAGTTAATAGTTCAGAAGACTACTTGGAAACGCATATGTAAATGCACGTTTTATTTCAAAATTTAATTTTGTGTATACTTATTCCTATCATCTGTTAAAATATTTACATAAACTCACGCCTTTTTTCCATGGAGGTAAGCAGAAACTACAGAACGCCACCTGCCACGATCCATACCTACTCCTTTGCTTCGTTTACGTTCATACATTTAGTCATACACGCACGCTGGTTATGACTACTGTGCACATGGCCTTGCCGATGAACATCATCAATAAGATTCGTGTTTGCCTTCTAGGCCGTGCCCTCCCGGTGTTAAAATAAACACAATTTCCAACTATATTCGTTTCAAAACATAAAAAATAAAAATTCAAATATTTCTCTATATGTAACTTTGCCTCGAAAAACTACATGAACCCGCAACTTTCCTTTCAACCCACTATTCAGTCACGCTTTCATCCTGACTTTCCATTTTTATTACTAACGCATTTCTAAATCCGGACGCTTTGAAAGTCGGACAAACCCGGACGGTTAAAGCCGGACAGATGGCGAGCCCGACTTTAGACTCCGGGGTGAAATTCGAGAGCATATGTGATTTAGTTGGTGCGAATTTCGCTGTAGGATTTATGCTGGCTCAATTACAGTTGGAGTATTTAGTTTACGCTGGTTTCTGTGTAGATGAAGTGGGATTACTTTCGAACGTATTTCGATTTGGTTTTTGTTTTTAATGCTAGGGTTTACTAACTCAGAACTAATTTTACACTATTTAAGAACACGTTATCGGTGGTAAAAATTATTATAATATTGTGTCGCTGGAAAGGTATTATATAAGAAGACAGGCTGCATCGACCCCAACATTCAATACAACCATTTTAGGAATCCTGGCTAGAATCATAAAGACTTACAAATTACCAGAAGACCTAGAATCGTGAAATAAAACTTCCAGGACTGGAGTCATGCGTAGCAAAAACAGACGACCTACCAAGAGACCAGAATAAAAACAAAAAGTATTTCCAGAGCTAGGGAAATCTTGTAAATTTTTTCTAAAACATTGAAAAATTGCAGCAGTATATTTAACAATCATGAAAATGCTAACATGAGCCGCCAGGTTAGGGCTTTTAAATATTTTAAGTTTGATTACCAACTTCAAAATTAATACAATACATCACGCATTCGACCATGCAAAGCCGTTGTAGTAAGCCGATTTGCCAGCAAATATGTAATGCTAATTTGGCTGGTTGCGTTGCAAATGCATTCGCAATTCAACTATTTTGGTAATTGAACATAATGCGCTTTGTCCGTCTCAAATTTCACAATTTGTAGTGAGGCTCTCATTAGGGTCTCATTTATCTGGGTGTTCGTTAAGATCAAAAGTACAGGCACCAATTCAAGTCATGTCTACTTATATGTGTTTCAGCATAAGCCTACAATGTTCTCACTCTTGGGACACAGACCTCTTCTTAGTAAGAAAAAATATTTCCTCATGATGTTTTCCTTCACCGTTTTGAAAGCAGTGAAGATGGAATATTACGGAAAGTAAAGTGCCCGTCTGATTTCAAACCCATAATCTACAACTTGCAATCGCGGCCGTTACCACTGGGCTACCGCTGCCTCAGGATAATCATTAGTTTCTCTGTAGGTAATTATATATATTTGTAAAAGAAAATTAAAAAAAATACCACTGAAGAAAGCGAGGTTGCTTATAAATCCTATGATATCTTAAGCTATATATCATTGCAGCTGAAAATAGGTCTCCCCCAAGTATCGCCACATCAGGTCATCTGCGTTTCGCATCCAGCGGATTCCCGCAACCTTAAACCAAGTCATCGGCCCAAGTAATAGATTTTTATTAAATCTGCATCCATCATTCAGTAAAATGCTATTTCTAGTCTACTGACAAATCTTTGCCTTTAAAAATAAAATGCGGTAAACTCATCTGTATATTCTAACTCTATTCTAATTTCTTCCACTACAAATGCTTTCCACCACAATTCCGAATACCAAAGACCGTCGGTAAACGCAGCTAATCCAGTGCTCAAGTGACCACATTACGTGGGACATAAACCGGGACTGCTCCGACGGTATAAATCCAAAACAGCCACCGTGTTTTATGGCCACTTTCCTTTTGTGCTGTTCAAGGTATGAGCGGAAATTGTCAGTATAATCTTTATAGAAATGATCGTGTCTTTTGAGTTTTATGACTAGAGTCAGCGTTTTGAGATTAACTGTGCTACGAGTATGTTATCGCTTTTCTAACTATGAAAAAAAATTAAGAGGATATGTGGTCGCAGACATTCGACTGAATATTCAAGGTTTGGCTCTCGCCTATTTCCTCTTTTTGATGATACATTATCTTTAGAAGCACTAGCACCCTCAAAATATGCCCAAATTTGCGCTACCAACATAAACCTAGAGTACAAATTTAACAACTATAAATTAAAAATAAACACCTAGGTGCATAGTATTTATCTCTTTTTCCAGTTTATGGTATATATTTTAAATTGGTCCAATATTGGAGGAGGAAATATGCAAGAGCTAAACATCAATTATGACTCGAACGTAACTTAAGTGCAACGTAAGGTACTCGTACCTGAGTAGCCTAGAAATTATACTGTTGGATCCGGAAATGTAGGACTTGGTGGTTTAGCGATGAACTTGTGTAGTGAACGTCTTTTGTTCAATGATAATATCAGTCAAATAAATAAATTAGTTTCTGGCACAGAAGGGGAGACTGAGGACTGATTTCACGGAAGAAGAGGTGCATAAAAAATAAATTACCATGTCTCCCGTAGAACCATGTCACCCCAGTCTCCGATAACTGAATCGGGAGGTTTTTCAATATTTTGGGATTACTGTTAGTATCTTCATTTACTAATTTTTTCGTTGACGCTGCTTAATCCTTACTATTTTAAGTTTTATTTTTGGCTAAGCGGTTATTCAACCAATTGCCTCTACAAGCGTATAACTTGCGTCAACTTTCAATTACAACGTGTGGCGGTACGAAATGCATTACATATTTTATTTCAGTGTGTGACGCCCCTATAGATAAGTGTTGTTAGTAAAATACCAACGATTTGGTACGTTTTAGTAAATTGGAATGCTTGCATTTAAATTTTGCAGGATTGTCTGTGCTCTGAAGTGTTGAATTCTAGAAATGTTTATTTTTATGGCTTCTATTTTTTTCTATGCATTCTCTATATTACTTTCCTTTGATACGAGTAAAGTAGCATGCATCGATAACGCATCATCTTCTTCGTGCCTCTGGCATGGCAATCTTGTTTGGTCCAGACTTCACCACTTCCTCAGCATCGTCGGTGGCAACGCATAGATCACTTTGGCTGCATCTGGCACAGAATGCATGACAAGAAGTAGATCATGGTTTGTGACTCAGCTCCACATTCACACCCTCCTTTTGTTTCTTTAAGGTAGCCCCATTTCACGAGGGTAGAGTCTCACCTTCCGACGTGGGTTTTCGATACCGCTATAGTGTCTGCAAAGCTAAATGAGACTAGCTTAACTTAGACTGTTACTTGCCTTCTGACTTGAAGATATCTCTATCTGTATATTTTGTACTTCTTCTTCTTCTCCGTCATTCCCTCGCTCCTCGGATCGCGATCAAATACGACGGGTCTCCTAGTTTTGCGGTTTGCTGCAGTAAAGGCCACCTGGTATATGCTGTCTCCAACCATCTTCCTCATTGCGACTAACCTTAGATAGATAATTATTTACAAGTTGTCAAAAAAAACTATTCCCTGCTTTTTATACATTATTGATCATTGCTTTAACAAACAATTTGTTAGCAGGTTCACTAGCTTAATTCCTTCGCTTAGAACTTGATATGGCTAGGGCTAGTAGATTCTTGCGCAGTAGTCCAACAATTTTCATGCGTATTTTTCTACCTGTTAAACATTGTTAAATATTTAATAGAATGTTTAAACCCGCATTCATGGTACGCTACAAAATGGTTCTTTTTTTACGTATTTATAAAACAGCAAAATGTTAACTAAATAAATGGAAATTTTATAGGAATCAGTATAATCAAATTATATTTACCTGCTAACTTATTATTTTTATCATTTTAATATTAAACATATTTATTACTAACTAGCTTTTTTGATACCAATTTCTGAATCTAGAAATTTAAGTTATTAATTTGTCAAACTTTAGTTTAGCCTAAGAACTTGTCAATTTTTTATCACTTGTGTTCAGTTAGAAATTATTCTTACTCCTAAATTCTAAGAAATTCTCTCCACTCGACTCATTAAAATCGATAGACATAAGTTTGTTACCTATATAATGGACATTACTCGAGGATTTTTTAGTTATCATGGCGACTAAATCAATTGAAGTGGAGGCAGTTTCCTCAAAAGGACTTACAATATAGGCATCAAATTTTAGAATTATAATTTTCATTGCAAACACCGGGGTTACGACTTTTCTCTTCTGTGCTATTCTTAAATCAAAATCACACTCTCTACAAAATTCAGGGTAACAAATTGCTCCAAAAATGTTTGCGTACACAACTCAAGAGTTGGAGTGAAATTAAAAAGGACAATAAAACATTCGTGGCTTTTTGAAATTTCCCTTGAGAAATAAAACAGAACGTTAGAACAAATTGAATAAAATATACATAGAATTTGTTTCTATGTGAGTTGGTAAATTAAAGCAAGAAAAAAACTTTACTCAAAAATGCATGTAACCTGGTCATTATTTTGACAACCTTGTTTGAGCAAAGTCGACCTTACCGTTTTGTTTCATGGAGCGGCTGGCAAAATTTCGCTGGCCGCTCTTACAGGCCGGCAATGTTTTTCCGGACGCTATTTTGACGTCTCAAGTTTAAAAAAAATCAAATCCAAAAAGATTTTATTTAAAACACAGCTGTTTGTATCTATAGAGATAGGTACCAAAAGATTTTATTCCATATTAGGCTGTATAGTTCCAACAACCATAGCTCAAAAAAAAAAAACAAAGAAGTAACAAAAGCGCGTAATAAATGAAGCGTATTATTTATTTTTGACGTTCAAAAGTGCCGCTTAATGGCTTAATTTAATAAAGATTTTGTTTTTTTTGAATAATAATACAGCAGTCAAACCCCGCTTTAGAATTATCGCAAACTATTAGTACTATCAAACCAGGAAAGTCGGTGTTGAATTTTAGTAACTGTACTTTTCATAATTGCGAATTTAATTAAAATTCTAGTTAATAAATATATTTTTTATTTAAATTACTTGCTGGTTTTATTTAGATTAGGTACTTGCATTTTTGAGTAAAGCACTATACAAACCTTGGCCCACAATGACTGCTTCGCTGGTCACGCTTTGATTGCCTCGAGCTAGCCTAGCTACGCTCTAGGCCTTTCAGCTTGGGCATCATTGCAGCCCTTGCTGTCCTCGCTGTAAAGGCCTTGACCTACGGTCTCGGCCTTTATCTCAGCTCGTCAATCAAGTGCTGCACGCTGACCGCGCTGTGTCGGCCTGGAGCTGCGCTACGCTGCGCTGTCGGCCATAATCAGCGCGACCAGCAAAGTAGTCATTATAGACCGCGGCAGTAATGTACTATATTCGAATGAACGAAAAAAAATTGTGGTGATATAAAAGTAAATTAAATACAAGGCTGTTTATTGTTAAACAAAAAGAGCAAAAATAAAATGCCCACTAAAATTGACAGAGAAATCGATGAACATACACAAAAAAACAAACATACAGTCGAACATAGAACCTCCTCCTTCTTGAGAAATCGGTAAAAAACAACCAAATATTGAAACTTTAACATCACACTATAACTCACCCTGAGTTTCATATAGTGCACTTCAAATGATATCTGTTGAAAGGCCTAATGGCCAAATGTCAATAATATTCAGGCGTTGAGAGCAATCTCTGATTCCTAGCAAACCTTCGACGACGTACGTCTGTTCTCTCTATGATTTGTCAGGCGTTGCCAGCTCGCAGTCAGTTGAGGTTTAAATCGTACTGCATTTGTTTTAAAAAAATTGTATCTATCTTTACATATGATACAGATACGATGCTATGATTTTCGTACGTCACGTCCTAGGCGACAACTGAAAATCAGCGCTATGCTGTGGGTCTCCCACGGCTCAGTGTTGATGCTTGTGTGCTTGGTGGCTTGGGTCAGGGATGTCGATGGAGTGGAGACACGATGTGTGTATTTCTTGAAAGATATTTAATTCTGTTTATTACAAGGTAGGTAAGTACAAGTTCGGACAATGCGTGTTTTTCGAGAATTGTTCGTTGGATTGAAGAATATGGAAAAAAAGGGCTGAAGAACCGATGCGCGCTGCTATTATAGTGTCATGGCGTCTACCCTCCCGCGGAATCTGCACCTTCCGTAGCTCGCGCCGATGCGCTGTCTACTCATTGCTTTTGCCGCACTGGTACAGAGCGCGGTCGCTAGATGGCGTTGTGTTTAGTAAAGATGTTCATTGATACACAGCATTATGCTGAGCGGAAGCTTTCTTGTCAAAACCACGATATGCATATATTCTATCTCTATTTAAGATCACATTGACATTTTTTGTCTTTTTTAATTTTTCTGTACTAACATAATTTAAGAACTACTAACACTATCGTTAAGGGTTTCGTGTAAGCAAAATCACTACCACTGTTCTTGTTCTTGTAATGTACTAATGTTTGTTTGTCGTTTTGTGGAAATTAAAAACTTTTCTTTAATATTTCCTTCTTTACCGTTGATTCTGAAATAATATTCGTACTCGTATTTGAAAACAGCATTTCTGAAACAAAAACATCATAATATTGCATTACACGCTTCGATTAAGGATAAACCTATCAAGTGTATCCTTGATCGAAGATGAAGAAGAAAGGTAAGACAGGTGTAATTAACATCCTTGTGACTTTTATAAACTGACTGCCTCTTTGGTCTGTTGGCCGCAAGCTCTACTGCTGAGCGTGAAGTCCTTGGTTCGATTCCCGGATCAGCCAAAGTGTTATTTAGTTTTTAGGGTTCCGTACCCAAAGGGTAAAAATGGGACCCTATTACCGAGACTCCACGATCCGTCTGTCTGTATGTCTGTAGGTACGTAACCCTAAAAACGGAATAAAATAAATATTTATGTGGGGCTCCCATACAACAAGCGTGATTTTTTGCCGTTTTTTTGTGATAATGGTACGGAACCCTTCGTGCGCGAGTCCAACTGGCACTCGGCCGGTTTTTTTATCTGGAATTTCTCAGTAGAAGCCCATAGTCTGGATTTGTGCCCGGTTGATGGCAATAGGCACACCCCCTATTACATAGGACTTAAACATATCTGGGGAAATGTGGGTATTTCGGGGCAAACATCATTCCTAGAAACTATTATTATTGAAGGGTTTATGATTTCTAGAAAACATTATAAAAAATAATCTTAAACATAACTGACTCAAATCATCATCTGCCTGCTTTCTATTATCCTGTTGAGTGCCCGAAACGTGAACTGTATCCACACGAGACATTTCTATTGTTTCGGTGATTATTCAACCGGTAATAACTGGATGTAGCTGTGGAGCTCGTGGCTAAATAATAACAACCGCACGGGTCGATCATCAAAATTAAGCAACGCTTGACGAGGCCAGTCCGTGTATGGGTGACCATTTTCAACATACCGAGTTTCCTCCGTGCCTCGGCAAGCACGTTAAGCCGTTGGTCCCGGCTGTCATATAAAGATCTTTGACAGTCGTTACGGGTAGTCAGAAGCTTGAGATATGACACCAGCCTTGCCAAGGGGTTACCCAGTTACTGGGTTTTGCAGGTCAGATAGGCAGTCGCTCCATGTAAAATACTGGTACTCAGCTGAATCCGGTAAGACTGGAAGCCGACCCCAATATAGTTGGGAAAAGGCTAGGCAGATGATGAATAACCGGATGCAGCTGAATATCAGTATTTTATACGTAGCGACTGTCTATTTTTCCTCCTCAATCTAAAAAGTCACTTAATAATCTAACTGACTTTACTGATCAATATAAATTGATCTGACTAGACTGTCATTCTATATATTCCAAAATGCTAACTCTCTACATTTATTCAAGCAAAACCGTTTTTCCAAAAATTGTTTCAGTCTCTTAGCTACGCAAATACCCTTCCTTTACGAGAAAGGGACATACATGCTTCATCATCATTACTCTTACAGACATCTGAGCTAGACCGTTACTCACAAAATGACGACCTCAGGACCCTAATTTGTAAGATCTAGGTTCAGTAACCTTTGGCCAAACATCCAATTTAAACGCGAGGTCATTATTCTAGTTGATTACGGTGATAGTTTTATTTTGGCACTGATTTATACTGTTCATTTAGGTCTAGAGTAATGTGTTATTTAGGCTGTGACCGCGATTGGGTCTTGATTGATTAAGCAGGAATAATATAGCATCTAAGCTTTTAATGGAAGTATTCTTCCGAATTGTGGATTCTTACTCTCAAAAATAATTTATTAAAGATAGGTCATAGGTGGCCAAGAGCAGTGGTGGCCCAGTGGTATCGGCCGCGACTTACAAGTTGTAGGTCGTGGGTTTGAGCCTAGGTAGGCGCTTTACTTTGTGTAAATTATTTCATCACCACTGCTCACAAAACGATGAAGGAAAACATCGTGAGGAAACCGGCATGTCCTAGAACCAAAAATTCGAAGACATGTGACATCCACCAACCCGCACTGGGCCTGCGTGGTGGATTACGGCCCATTCCCTCTCAAAGAGAGACGGTCTGCGGATGAAGAGGTCATAGTTACCAGAAGAAGAATGTGAACAGTGACAGAGAAATTGTGGAGACCATTAATGAATCGAGTCAAAGCCTTGAACATCGACGCCTAGTTGCCAGCTTGTCGTTTTTTTATCGGTTGCATTTCGGGAAGAGTGCGATGGAATTATATGATCTAATTCCGCCTAACCCATTATGTATGGCGATGCGCCATCGGTACATGGTGGATATCTCACCCATACGCGATAAACGTTTTGGAAATATTTCCTTTCATTATGCGTATAGCTAAAAAGTGGAATTACCTGCCGGAGTCCGTGTTCCCCGATAGCTACTACAACCTAGGGGTCTTTAAAATTTAAAAGCCAAGAGTGAATAGGTTACTTTTAGGCAAGCGTGCTTCACCGTCGACTTCATCATCGCTTACCATCAGGTAGCTGCTGATGGTAAGCGATGATAATATAAGAAAAAATATCTTCATCTTTTGCCTAGCCTTGTCCCAGCCATGTTGTGCTTGATTTTCAATCTAACCGGATGCTTATATGATTAAAATTTTAATTGCCAATAATCGTTAAAAAACCTACCCTTCCTTAAAACGCTCACTCTAAACCATTTTTGCTTAGATTCTAACAAGAGAGAAAATTCAATGTAACAAACTGCCAAGCAACGCATTTCTTTCACATTATTTTCTTCTTTTTTGCATGTCGAATTCAACTTTCAGTATCGGCTTTTCTTAAAACAGTTTTGAGCACTTTCTAGGGAAGTTGAGAGATATAATTATTAACATAACACATGATATTTTGTTTATTGATTAAAACACATGCATTTATTTTTACCGGTTAGACCCAAGCCAACAAAAGTAGTCATGACCTGCTAATTGTCCAATCCCAAAATAACGGGTCTGGGTAGAAGCACAAGATACACAGTGGACAACAAAACATCTCTAATCATCATCATCTCATCTCTTTGGCGGAATGGAATTCCGCCAAAGAGTAAGAAAATATGTCCAAACGCAGAGAGGAGCTATTGATTGATGTTATGTTAGTTCATAACACGCCTGTATTGCCCGAAGGAATTGGCAAAACTGCACTTATAATATACAGCACCTATAGTACAGCCACATTGCACCAGTTATGTTTAAGGCCCATGTAATAGGGGGCGAGCCTATTGCCATTGCCAGGCACAAATCAAGACTCCTAAAAATTTATAACACTTTGCCTGACCCAATGAAATACAAGTAGATACCAATAAATCGAAATGAGATTCGAATCGAATCTACATGACTCAATTTATTTATTGGACTGAATTAAATAACCAACACGACCTGATATGAAATAAATGCTATTATAATTTAAATGACTATTTGAATGTTACTTTGACATCCTAATAAAGTAGTTTCTAGTGTATATTCGAGATCAATCTATTTACATACTTATACCATAAAAAAGTCAACTATACAAAAATATACTTAAACTAACTACTTATACTATACAAGAAAGCAAACTATAAAAGAAAGGTACACTTAGGCGTCGAAGTACTCCTCCACATCGCTGTCATCCGGGAACGTGCTCAGAAGACTGGCAGCATTGCCACGTTGAATGGCAATGCTGATTCTCTGCGCAAAGAAAGATCCAGCCCTCTGGTCATGCACAGCGTCTATCAGTCGGCGAGAGATCTCTTTAAAAACCAGACGTGCACTCGGGCCCCATATCCTAATTATTGATTTGTAATATATAATTTAAATGACTATTTGAATGATACTTTGACATCTTTATTGAATTTTCAACTAAAAGTTGGACATCCTAATTAAAATGTAATATCTTATACTTTGATATCTTACTCTTTGATACTCTTGCGTTAAATGATACCTTGACATCGAAAATAAGTTGAGTGTGTTTATGATGTTGTTTTTGAGTGACATACCTCAAATTCTATAGTGTTGGATTGTAGTGTGTATTTTTATTCGTAATTATGCAATCAATAATGTTAATACTAGCCTAATAATCTCTGTCCTATAATGTATGTACCTATATCTGCACGGCAAACTTGGCAGAATGTGATGCTACCATTAACTAATCTTAAGACCATATAATGTACCATATTCAGGCGAATAAATGATTATGATTATGAAAAACAAAACAAAAAACACTCATTGAGCAAACACAGTTTCCTCCCTGTAGATTAGTATCATATTAGATTTATATCATACTGATAATGGACTTTTAGTAAGTGTAATTGCAAACCAGTACGTTCACATGGACGCAATGCGATGCAATTCGAGCAATTTGCACTTTAAACCTTAGAAAATAGCGCGATATCTCATATGGTCGCAATTTAGATTTCGTCCCGCCATCAGGAATGTTCCTAATTAAAACAACTTGTTCTGTGCTAAATAGACATACATATATAATAAGGTTTGTCCTTGACCTTTCGAAATAAAAGAGTGTCAAGGCCAAATGTCACCGCCGAAATTCCGAAACAAAACTAAAAATCATAAGGAGTATAAATAAAGACGTAACACCCGAAAAGCCTGGTTTTATGTACATAAGCGTGACCCAGACTATTGTTTACGGGCACGCTCATGATATAAATAACGTCAATGAATGTAGAATGTCTTTCTCTCGATAGCTTGATGTTACATGTTGTGAATGAAAGTGTTTCGTGTAGACGTGATGTATTTTTAAGGACTAGTCATACTTAGCGAGACTATTAAAAAAATACGGCGAAATGACATCGTAATTATTTCGACTCAGTATGCTAATGCGACAGTTTCTTGGTTACAACAAACCCAATTAATTTTCTTATGCCAAAAAATCCATTTTGACAGAGTATCGTTTACTGGTAATATTAAAAATAAAAATTCGAGACAGTTCGGTGTCCCGAAGCTTGCCTCGGGGATACCTTCGGGAGCGAAAAAAGGAACTGTGCTGTTCAAAACGGGATGTATGGTCATGTTAGTGATATCTACTAAATTTTATAATATAAGATAGGTCAAAGATTGCTTTATCATTGCCATGATTGATTGAAAAGTATGTAAATACATAAAGTTTCGGCTTTCGCTAAGGGGTAGACATAAACTACATAACGCCACCCGCTACAAACCTAACATACTCCTTTTGTTTCATTTACGTTTAAACATCTAGTCATACTCGTACCGATTAGTAATTTACGGCTTATTAAGTATACCTCCGTTTTAAATCGCATAATGTCACGCACATGCCATTCATTTCTGAATTTGGCTTCTGTTTTCCACGTCATACACTTCCCATGCTCTTTAACCCGTCATTGACATGCATCACTATATCGATTTGTTACCGTTCATGTTTGTCTGGTACATCAAAGACTGCCTTGTCTCAAACAACCATTTTGTGCTTAGTGTTGTTTTGTTTACTGGCATTAAGTTATTAATTGACAACCTGTCCAACTTGTTCATAGTTAATTGTTTCATCTATGTCTTCTTGCGTTTGAGTTAGATCAAAGAGAAAGCCTGTTGTTTGAAATGTCATCATCATTTCAGCCGAAAGACGTCCATTGCTGGACATAGCCTCCCCCAGGTGCCGCCACTTCGCAATATACTAATCAAGTTTATTTCAACAAAGTATTTTATTATTTGCAAACTGTATAATTGTTTCCTGAAGATTTATTTATACCTAGATTTATTTCAAGAAAGGAAGGGGAAGGAAGGTTTTTCATAAGTTTTGTTTGTGTGCATATATACCATCACATCTCCTTACTCTGGAGTAATATTTCGTCACGAAGCATAAACTTTAATATCTCTCAAATCTCTCTTAAATCATACATGATTGCCTCGTAGAGAAAATCTACTCTCAAAACTATGGTTTTAATTTTAACCACCGTTTTTCCTATTGATGCATAAAGACAACCCCCACGGTGCACAATTTTTTTTTACGTTCTATATCCTCTTGGATGTCGTTCGGGTCGGGGCAGAGGGGTCTGTCAGACTCCAACTGACTAAAACTACATAGTGTTTCCCCTCATCACATCATGCTGGGGTGCGGGGACACTGACGCATTCAGCACAATCATCACAGTAGTGACCCTTTCTTCATTTTGAGACGCGCACGGAAACACCACATGTTACCCACTCGGGCCTGAATACTTGGATGACAGACTTCACCAAGTCCGTCATCCTGAGGCCATTTTCTGGTGGTAGAAGAGGCCATTGTCAGCTCTCCTCCTATATCTGTCGAACGTGTATTGGCTGAGGTGCACTGCTAGCAGAGCCACATTTCACCAGTTATGCATGAAAATGAAATAAATAATAAACTAATGATATTATGGTAGACACTGAGCTGTAAAATACTAAATGAGTGCAGAAAATAAACAAATTCAAATAGTAAACAAACATTAATTTCATTTATTAAAGCGAAAAGCTTGTATTACATATAAACATTAATTTAACTACTGCAAAACTAAAGCTGCACTCGAGCGTTTGTATTTCGCCGTTGAAATACGAATTAGTTGAAAAATTTCGACAACTCTAAACTAATTTTAGAGTTCCGGAGTAATATCTCGAATAAATAAAATCCGTCTGCCCCATTTGTAGATTGCAGTGTACATCCAAGTTTGACGCGGCCATTTGTAATTTTACCTAGATCTACAAGTCCAATTTGTATTTTGAAAGTATGTCTTTTGTTATTAGACATTGGACCCTATTTATTCTCATTGGATGCAGTACTGTGACAAATGGAAATTTTCTAATATAATATTTTCTTTGATGGTTCAATTTCAGAGCGTGATAAAAGTTGCAACGATGGAAACATAAATAATAACGATACAGATTTTATTTTTGACTTTCTGTATCAATGTGATTCTGTTGCATCTGTACCATTTCACCAGAAAAACGTATGTGCTGGACTTAGGCCTCCCTTAACGTCACCCCTCCCACATTAGGCTCTAGACAAGTGATATTCTTTCAACTGATTGCCAAACGCTATCGAAATATCACGCGACCAATACTTACTTTTATCATCATAATCTGTCAGCTTTTATGTTCCCACTGCTGGGAAACAGACCTCCTCTCTGTCAGAAGGAATGGGTCGTAATTCAATTCATTTTTTTTAATTTATTAACTAACTATTCACAATGTGTGTTTGAACGATGTCATATTCCATCCATAATGGCATAAATGGGCCTATTAAATAAAAAATAAATTTCGTTAATATCTCACACACATCTTGTTTTATTCAATTTTAACATCGACTCGTCCTTGTTGAAAGACCCTTTACAATGCTTGGCAATTCCGTGTGAAGTCACGGTGTGCTACACTTTATATTGACAAGAACTTTGACACGTTTTATCTTTGCCAGTTTTTATTTATTTGATAAAGCAAATAATACGGGTCCAACGGCACGAATGTGTAAATTGAGTATTTATGTGTAAATACTTTGTCAATCCTTTAATTACCTTACTAAAGAACTTGCTCACATCATAGTGATGCTGTACTAAAACTAAAAATAGAAAAATAAAACATTTTTACAAAAAAAAATAACCTTTTTCCACAGAGTTACCAGAGACACCGTCTTCTGAAAGGAAAGTGTTTTTTTGCACTATTGAGTGTTTTGCTTTTAAAAACGGTTTATTTTTTTAGAGAACTTTTCAGTACATGCCACGAGAGCAAAAGCAGTTTACGAGTTGTACGTCGTGGGACTACTTTGTGTAATTGATTTCATCACCAATGCCCTCAAAACGATGAAGGAAACCATCGTGAGGAAACTGGCATGTTGTTGAACTAAAAAATCAAAAATCTGATATCTATTAACCCACACTGGGCCGTGAAGTGGTTATAACCCATTTCCTCTCACAGAGACGAGGCCTGTGTCTCAGCAGTGGTAATATTACCTATTAATGCCGATAATGTTATGTTTTACAATACCTACGAACGATACCATAAAGAAAGCAGCAGCAATTCGTGAAAACAGTACAATTTACTACCAACCAGAAAATTATCCTTAAATACAATTTTAGAAAACAAATACAGCTGTTATTTATTAGCTATTATGTTGGATTTATTCACAGTGGGAGCTGGTAATGTTGCAACTAGCACGATTTAAATCTACGCTGTTCGTGAATTCGGTAAGCGGAAACTATAATTCATTTACATTAACTACTGCTTTAACTACAATTTTTATTCTTTGGTAAATATATTTTCTATTTTTTCAAGAAAAGTTTTTGGCATTCTACTTACATTAAATGCAAAAGTTTAAATGTTTGTTACTCACGCACGCCAGAATGGCTCAACATATCTGGATGAAATTTGGCATAGTCTGGTTTAACACGTATGCTTTTTATCCCAATATTATCGGTATAATTATCCTCTAGGATAATAAAACGTAGTCTTATCCTTTCTCTGTGATATATTTTGTTATTTATTAGTATACTAGCTGTCACCCGCAGCTTCGCCCGCGTTAATATAGATTTTGTCTTTCAATTTTGGTTGTCCACATACAGGGTGAGAACAATCCATGTTGCAGTTTTAGTTTAAATCAAAATCGGCCCCTTGACTCTTTTGTTTGTTTTGTGCTATTCTTCATAGTGATGATTTGGCCATCCACGCCCACTTGGAAAACTCAGCATGTATAGGTACAGGAAATCGAAATTGGGCCGACCTATCTACCCTACGGGTTTACTTCCTCCGAAAGGAGGTGTCTGGTTGGGGCTGATTGTCTGGTTGGGGCTGATTGCCTGGCGGAGGCTATCTGCTCGAGGCAGGCTGTCGCAGTGTGGAGTTGGCTGGCTACGCGACGGTTCAGGAGACGGGCTTTCTGGCCCTTCCGTTATATTATTATTTTTATTTTTTGTTCTTCCACCCTCAACTCTAAATTAGTTGGGAAATATTTTGGTACGAGGAAAAGTTGACCAGCCAACTGCAACCAGCGACCCTTTTTAAATTTATTTACTTTGGTAACGTGTTCAAGGGTTAAATATAATAAACATCGTTCTCAGTATATGGTGCTTTATTGTTCCCAAGAAAATATCTCGTTACATGTAACGAGGAACTGTTCGGGCGCCAATTTTTTTTTTTTTTTTTTTTTTTTTTTTTTTTTTCCGCGAAGCTCAAACTCGGCCATCATTCCATGTCGAAGTCTCTCACCATGGGATGTCCTCAGGGTTCGGTTATTGGTCCGCCTTTATGGAATTTAGGCTTTGATGATTTCCTCGCGATTCCTCTTCCAAGCGGCTGTTCATTAACCGGTTACGCGGACGACGCTCTTCTGCTCATTCAATCAAGTACTCGAGCTGGACTCGAGAACTTGGCTGACACTTGCCTACGATTGGTATCTCAGTGGGGCGATCGAAACCGCCTGACCTTTGCTCCGCACAAAACTTATCAACTCATTTTGAAGGGTAATCTTAAATCGTGTCCTACTATTAAATTTAATAACGTTCCCGTAAAAAGGAAGCAGTCCGTGTGCTATCTTGGTCTCGTGTTAGAGAGGAATTTTGCATTTATAGATCATATTAAAATAGTCGGTGAAAAAGCAAAAAAAAATTTCTATGCCTTAACGAGAATATCTAAATCTACGTGGGGTCTGTCTTTTTTAACTTTAAAAACTATTTATGGGGCTACTTACTTGGGTTGTATTTGCTACGGGGCGCCAGTTTGGGCTGATAGGGCCACCATAGGGGCGGTGCGACGTAAGTTGCTTCAGAGTCAGCGTTTGGCTTTGATATTCTTATGCAAAGCGTACAGGACGGTTAGTACTGAGGCCTTACCGGTACTTGCTGGCGTACTTCCGGTCGACCTTGAAGTGCAGCGACGTGCTGCAATGTACTATTCCGCACGAGAGACCACGGACGCGAACTTTTTAACGCGGAGTGACCGTGAGAAAATGTCTAGATTATTTAAACCACCTATTGACGTCTGGGAGGAACTTTTATCCGAATGGCAATGTAGGTGGGATAATTCTATCAAGGGCCGACATCTCCACCAATTCTTTCCATCCGTTCGCGTTCGGCTGGCCAGGACGTGGCTGGAGGTGGATCACTGTGTTGCCCAATTTCTCACAGGGCATGGTAACTTTAAAAGTAAATTGTTTTCCTTCAAGCTCGTTGCCTCGCCTTTATGTCAGTGTTCTACATCTGACTGCGAATATGTACAATCTGCACATCATATCTTATGGGAGTGTATTCTTTGGCAGAATGAACGTAATATTATGTTGAATAATGTAGAGGCTACCTCAGGAGTTGTTTACTATACGGACCTTGTGGAAACTAGAACAAATTTCCGTGCGTTCAAGCGTTTTTGCCATACCTATTATTGGAATCAAACATAGCAGCTCACAATGTTAGGACCCATTAATTATTAATTCTTATTTTTATCCGTGGTGCTAGGCAACTGGGCTTATCCCAGTTGTAAACGACCCTTTGTGCCTAGTGGCCTTGTTTGTTCTGTCTCCTGCTTGATATGGAGGGAAGTGGAAATTTATGTTTTTTCCTACTCCTCCGTTATTCTTTTCTGATTAATTTCGTTGCGGGATCCAAGACAGTTAAATTCATTCTCCGGGACTTCGTCGAGCTTCATTGCCTCGGCGCTTTTCTGGTGGTCGCCACTGTTGATTCTGGCTTTCAGGAGTTGCAGTGGTTTTGGGAATAGTGCGGTGGGTTTGTCCCAAAAGAAAAGGTACAGGAAGCATTAACATAAAAACGATTAATTTATTTAATTGAAGACGTTAGTCAATACAGGTATAGGTTAAATAGTTACAAAAGGAAACAAATAAACTACAGACTCATAGGTTCTGCTTTGCTGCAAATTGAAGATACCACTCCATCATAAATTGTATCTATATTTAATTGACATTCTTTAATTATGCCGTTAATCATGGGAACATCATTTTAGGACGCTACTATATACTATGATGTCATTTGATGCTAATACATACACATTCTGGGCCCTGGACAAACGTGGACATCAGCAGCTACATGTAGCTGGCCGTAGGTAAAGCACGGCTTTTCCAAATGCACCCCTGCTACCCTTGAGCTTTGTTAAAAGTAATAGCAAAACTAAGTTTGATTAGAAACTGGAGTCTTCTGAATTACCAAATTACATCTAAATCGGTTCAGCGGTTTAAGCCATAGTAAGAAGTTTCATACAAAACTACCACACTCCCCCATTTCTCCCGCTTGGTGTCTAATGAATAAAAAACTGGAGTCTGGAGAGGAATTAGAAACTGGAGTCTTCTGAATTACCAACTTTCATCTAAATCGGTTCAGTGGTTTAGACGTGAAAAGGTAACAGACAGACAGACAGAGTTACTTTCGGATTTATAATATTAGTATGGATAATTGTGATTTTCCTCGCTAGAGAGGTCCAATAAACGCGTGCGATCGCTGCTAATCATAAAGTACTAAAGGGCGAAGCACGTTTTTTTTTGTTTCTTTGGTGCCTCTCGCAGGTCAATCCAAATATTTGGCTACTGTTTAATCGAGCGGTCCTGTGGAGACTAAACTATAGCCTCCAGCCAGGCAAGGGCGAAGCGCGACCTTCGACGCGCTATTTATAGGCACGCGCCGCCGCAACCGCTATGTCCCTGCATTTTAAATCTGTAATATCTTCGAAACTATTCATTTAAATTACATGCTTTAATGGGCCATATTAATCTATATTAAATGGACAATGTATTTAAGGTACTTAATTGGATAAGGATTAATGCTGTATTGCTAAATATCGCTTCGTAAATAAGCCATTATTTCTCGTAAAAAGTAAAGGATAAAAAATGGTTATTGTTATATTATCTCTAAGAGATAAACATATACAATTGCAAATTTTTTTGTAGATCTTTTTAAGGTGTACAATACTGTAGTATATTATTTTGATCTATCTAGTAGGGTTCAGCCAGCGTTTGCAATGTAAGCGCAAAAAAATGTGTTTATTTACGACATCCATTAGCAACCTCTAAAATTATCAATGTTTATCTATTATATTATGCATGTATTATACATATAAACCTTCCTCTTGAACCACTCTATCTAAAAACAAAAACTGCATCAAAATCAGTTTCGTAGTTTTAAAGATTTATAGATATATCTATAGATAGGGACAGACAGACAGCGGGAGGCGACTTTGTTTTATATACTATATATATGTAGTGAAGTAAGTTGTTAAGAAATATCCTATTTAAACTTGGGCTCAAAACAAAGTTAATCATTCTATAAGCAAAAGTGAATATCGAAATGCTAAAATGTAAGGGATTGATCACGTAACATTTCGATAGCGCTTTTCAGTGCCATAAATTTTTGACATTTACCAATGGCCATCGCGTCACTTTCATTGACAGAATGTCACTTGTCTAGAGCCCTGACACTATCAAACGAAAACTGCCTTCATTTGAATCACAAAATAATGTTTTCAGCAATACTTGAACTCAGTTTCAGTTACAAATATCCAAAATTTCAGTTGCCCCGAGCAACAAAGTGATTCTATTGAACATGCCAAACTGAGCTAGTCAAGCGGTTACTCATTGGCCTGCCAGATTCAGTGGCTCTTGTATTGCTATTATGCCCTATTAAGGGCGTAATAGAGTAACCAGCGCGTTTGGTGTGGGTAGTGATTATTTGATTTTTGTGGTGTAAATGATAACGGGTTATTTTTTTTTGGCTTAGAATTGAGTTTCTCGTTTTGTAATTTCATGGTAAGGTATTCCTAATTTGGCTGTCGAACACAACATAAAACTACACCTAAACAAAGCAAATGTGCAAAATAAACGGCTAATAAACAGATTAAGTCGACAGTTTAATTTTATTGCAGTCGAAGTTACAACTCTAGTTTTTGTCATTAATAGTTACCCTTAGGACTTGGTCGCTTGAATATTGTATCGCATAACGTTGTGGGTTCTAAGATTGTTCTGAAGATTATCTTGGTTTATTAGTCTGTAAAAATAAATAAAATTGTTATGTCAAAATAACAATCAATCAAAATTTCTTTATTCAATTTCAATTTATTTTTTCCTTATCCATCCAATTTATGTTTTAAGCGGCACTTTTGAACGTCAATTTTTTTTTTTTTTTTACTTAAATAATAATTGATTCTACCGTCCATTTGGAAATGTAGCTTGTTATGGAGAAGAATGGACAAGAAACTCCACAATTTTTAGGGTTACTCCAAAATTCTAACAGTTTTTAGGGTTCCGTACCCAAAGGGTAAAAACGGGACTCTATTACTAAGACTACGCGGTCTGTCTGTCACCAGGCTGTATCTCATGAACTGTGATAGCTAGACAGTTGAAATTTTCACAGATAATGTATTTCTGTTGCCGCTATAACAACAAATACTATAAACAGCTAAAATAAAAATTTAAGTGGGGCTCCCATACAACAAACGTTATTTTTTTGCCGTTTTTTGCGATAATGGTACGAAACCCTTAGTGCGTGATTCCGACTCGCACTTGGCCGTTTTTTTATTTAATGTTTATTGTGTTGTTGTTTGCATGGTACTTATACCGAGAAACCAAATTTTAAATCCTTTTTCGTTTCGGTCTGTCTGTTTGTTCCGGCTAATCTCCGAAACGGCTGAACTGATTTTGACAAGTCTTTCACTGCTAGATACAGATATCTAGCAGTGAAAGACTTGTATAAAATTTTCTCCCTATAACATCAGAATGTTATAGGGAGAAAATTTTATTTTGAACAAAATTTAGGGTTCCGCGCAAAAAACACCCAGGTTATTTTACAAGATTGACGGGAACGAAGTCGCGAGCACCAGCCAGTTTTATATTAAGCCGGTATTATATAGGTTCTCATAACAAACTTTTGCCTCTTCAAAGCCAGGATATAGATATAGCTTTTTATTATCCTGTAGATAACTTTGTCCGTAGCCAAAGTTGAAGATAGCATGATGTCTCTTCTCAAAACATAATTATTTAACTTTCTACCCAGACATCAATTATAATGTTTGTCTGCTATCTAAATATAAACATCGTTTGTAAACTTATCGCATGTGTGTTTATTGGGAAGTTAAATTAATTGGCCCTTAACTTTATTTGACTTTGAAGTTTAACAAATACCAGTATGTTTATTTCTCATGTGTCTGGATAAACTTCAACACGTTATACGTGAAAATGATTAGTAATTGACGTGATTTAAAGGTAAATAAGAAAATAGCAAATTATTTTCGCGGCTACAAGGCCGTGGAGTGGCCAAGGAGTCTGTATCAGAAGAACGCTTTCCACTAGTTATATTCAAAACCTTCTTTCATTAGTCGTCATCATCATCATCATCATTTCACCTAAAAGACGTCTACTGCTGGACATAGCCCCTTTCCAGGCATCGCCACATTGACCAATCCCGTGCGTCTCGCATCCAGCGGATTCCCGCAACCTTTTCAGGTCCACCTAGTGGGAGGCCTTCAAACGCATCGTCTTCCGGATCGCGGTCACCATACCAAAACTTTTCAGCCCCATCGGACATCCGTTCTGCGAGCAATGTGCCCTGCCCACTGCCACTTAAGTTTCGCAATTCTTCGGGCTTGCATTATTGTACACAAAAAATTGAAATACAATTTTTCATTAGAACAGTTTTTAAACAAGCGAGCGTATCCCAGCACTGGGTTTCCTAACAGCAAACCTTAGTGTTTTTGTGATATATAAAAGCTGAGAAAGATAAGCAAATTAAGTATATTGAAATGACGCACGAGGTTCTCGACATGTGTGATGTGGACTCAGCGAGATCATTATATCGGTAGTCGTGTCAGCTCAGTTTCTGAATCAAGCCAACTGCCTAATAAAGGCAGTAATAGGTGAAAGCCACGAGCCCCAACCGACACCTAAGGATGCCTTTATTAGGCAGTTGGCTTGATTCAGAAAACGGAACATGCCTCGTATTGTTAAGAGGTTCAACTCAATGGGCCCTGACCAGACCACGGTCCCAACACCAGTGGCCTACTATTTTTTATTATTTTATAAGCTATATTTAAATATGTCAAATTTTGTGAATAAACGGAATAATAAGAGAATAGAATATACTTTATTGTACACCATAAAATTATACACATTTACAAGAAAATATTATTAATACAGGTACAAAGGCGGTCTTATCGGTGACAGCGATATCTACCAGACAACCTTTGGATGGACTGAAGAACATAATACCAGGCCGTTACTGTGCCACTGTAGGGCAAAGGCATTTTATAGTCAGTACCGTCTTTACCATAAGGGCACACGGGGCCTGTGCCCAGGGCCCCCATCCTCGGGGGGCCCCGAAGGACCGACAATTTCTCTCACATTTATTCTCAAAAGATTTCAGTAATAGGCTCACTGTTCACCCGGGTCGAAAAAAAACTTACTTTTGTCTTAAAATTTTAGTTAAAATTTTATCATAAATATATTAATGCATATTGACTCAAAATATAATGTTTTCATTTAAGCCAATATTTAAAAAACATAGCAAAGCAATCAGCTGATTTTAATATCTCAACCTTACATAACCTAATAAAGTCAGATAAATTAGAAGAGATCAAAATTTTAGATAAAAGTTCACTGCACCTCCTAGGTTCCCCAATTTTGGAAGACAGTTTTTCTTCATCCATCAATGGCAAAATTAACCATTTTAATGATATTTCGGATAGACTCTCCCAAATTAACCTTCATTCGGCTTTTACTCTCATTAGGTATTGCTGTTTTGGACCAAATTTTATGTATTTTCTGCGCTCTTCCCCTTTATGGAAGCAGCCAGTTCTCCTGGAAAAAATTGACGAAATTATTCAACGCACTCTGACATCTATCTTAAATGTGGCCTTGGATGACCGAGCCTGGACGCAAGCCACGCTACCCATTCGCTTTGACGGGCTCGGCATCCGCAAAATTTCTAGTATAAGCCTACCGGCGTTCCTGTCTTCGGTCCACAGCACTGAAACGTTAACCACTAAAATTTTATCCCTGTCGCTGGTTAACTGTGAAGTGCCGTGCTCGACCGACGCAGTGTGCGCCTGGAAAGTGGCTTGCCCGAATACGGCGTTGCCCGAAAACCCATCTTCCCAAAGACAGTGGGATGAGCCGCTCTGCAGATTGGTACGGAATAAACTCATAAATACGTCAACCAATACTGCTGAGCGTGCTCGCCTACTGGCTGTGGGTGAGTGGGAGTCGGGCCTCTGGCTACAGGCTTTACCGTCACCCAACATAGGCACAATGTTGAGTGACACTACCTTCCGGATCGCTACATGTCTGCGACTAGGTACTCCCAGCGGAGCTCCACATCGCTGTCAATGTGGTGAAGCAGTCGACCGCCTCGGACACCATGGCCTATCCTGCAGTAGGAGCGCTGGTCGGATAGCACGGCACGCCAGCATTAATGACATCATACGTCGAGCTCTTGTCACCGCCGGGGTGCCAGCTGTTTTAGAACCCAATGGCTTGGCACGTGACGATGGGAAGAGACCGGATGGGATGACCATAATGCCTTGGAAGTTGGGTAGGCCTTTGGTGTGGGATGCAACATGTGTCGATACCCTTGCGCCATCCCATCTTCTTAGCACGGCGGGCTGTGCTGGGGCAGCTGCTGCTGGTGCAGAAAACCTCAAACGGCGCAAATATAACAACCTTATTGGCAGTTATATGTTTGAGCCGTTTGGGGTTGAGACATTAGGTCCATGGGGTCCGAGTGCTCATCGAGTTTTTCGAGACATAAGTAAACGGTTAGTCGACTGTTCGCGTGACCAGAGGGCTGGCCTTTTCTTCAGCCAGAGAATCAGCATTGCCATTCAACGTGGCAATGCTGCCAGCGTTCTGGGCACGTTTCCCATTGACATCGATGTGGAAGAATTTTTTGATGCGCTATGAGTCCTTTTCCTTCTCCCTTTTGTATGTAAGTTTGTTTTGTTATTAGTCATAAGATTAGCAATAGTCAGTTGTACATATTAAAAAAAATTACTTTATAATTAAAATTTAATTAGAAGAAACTTTTCCAAAAGTTGAAGTTGCTACAAGAATATTCCTTTGCCGAATGGTTAACAATTGTACTGGAGATGGTTCATTTTCGCAGCTTAAGAGAATAAAAAATGCGAACAACAATTTTTAAGAATGACTCAGTAATTTGTCAATAATGTGCATAGAAAATAACATCCTTCAAATAATTTACTTTGAGGATACCTATAATATAGGATATATTTTCAATCTCAACAGAAATCCCGAAAGAAACCACTAATGACATATTATATTATATATTTGATTACCCATACTAAATAGAAGATCATAGTAGAAAAATGTTAGCATAATTCGTTTTCTTTACTTTCCAAAAGGGCCCCAAATTCTTGTGTGCCCAAGGACCCCAGCATAGTTAAAGACGGCCTTGTTTATAGTACTTCTAATACTATTAATATTCTTTTTTACTAACGGTTGGTTAGTAGCGGGCATCGGGATCAAGTTCATTAATCTTTAAGCGAAAGAAACCATTGGTTAACTTAACTTCTAAAAATATAAAAGGAACATTCCATAGAAATTCTTGAAAAATGATTTGTGTGGTTGAACAAAATTTATGATCTTTAAACCAAGACTGTAACTTTCGAACGTGCCTTCAAATATTTACTAGTATATCGATATCTTTTACTTTGGAACTCTGCCCGTTTTATAAATTATCGTATTACTTTGTTAAAATTCAGTAGGAGAATGTTTCAAATTAGGACACAAAATATTGGTCTGGTCTTAGTCTTATGTTAGTATAGGATCGCAGACAGAGGGACGTTTTACAATGGATATCATGTTACTCCGCATCTAGGTTTTAGACCTCTCACACACATTCTGAATTCCTCTCCGAATCCAGACTCGGAATTCATATTATTAATTAAGAAAGCCCGGCAACGCATACAATTTCACTTTGCCCCACACACATTTGATTTTTTCAGAATAAGATTTACTCTTGGCAGTCAGATTACGAATTCAACCTCTGAAATCTGACAGGAATTTCAGAATGTGTAAGTCCAGCCTTAGTAGTCAGAATCGCTGTATGTAAAATATTGGCATTTGTCTGTATCCGACAGATGCAGATGGTCTGTTCTTTTGGAAGCACCCAGCAAATTTGAGATAAGGCTTACGTTGGACACTGCTGAGTGATAGAAATTAGAAAAAATAAGTTCAAAAACTAAAGCCTGACTACAAAAAAATCACGCTCTAAAAAGTATGAAGTAAGAAAATATTCTAATCTGAAATTGGTATGTACAAATTATTTGATATGTATTCGGTATTAAATAAACAACTTACATGACATGTAATAAATATTGAATTGTACATCAGACACATTCATAGTGGTGTTCAGAGAATAACTTGCCGTGGTCGTATGACACCTATCGTAATAAATTAATACATTCTGCAAAATAGCATACGACCACGACCATTTGTCAAATTATGATAAGTAGTTTAGAAGTTATGAGGAACATGAACATGAATACATACATACCTGTCAAAAATATAACCCTTGCTTTTGCTTCCAAAAAAAGTTAAAAAAAAAATCCTTAAAAAAAATCCAACGACACTTGTCTAGAGCCTCTGATCCACTATACGATTTTTTTTTATAATTTATTTATAATTTATAGAGATCACTTTGACATTCAATAAATTATTAAAATATTGTTGAAAATTGGACTAAAAAGTGGACTTTCCTTCCTTTCACGCAAGTTAGAATGATCATAATTTTAGCCGAAAGACCGCTACTACTGCTAGACATAGGCCTTCCCCAAGCGTCGCCACACTGATCGAATTTAGAATGAAGGAAACAGATTCTTTTAAATCTTAAATAACTCAATTAATATTTTTTTTCATGCCAGCCTCTCCTAATTATTTTAGTTTAAATACCAAAACGGCATGAATTCTTAACGATCTCATTAATATTTGAATACTCAAAACTTTTGGCAATAAAATATAATTGCTATTATAATAGTTCTTTCATTACTTTTAGAGAAAGTAGTTAAATGTTTTAATTACTTTGGGACCCTTAGAGCAGTTAAAAGTAACTTTTGTGTTATTTTAATCTTGCATTATTGGCACAAAGGAATAATTCTATAAATAGCTTTTAGACGTACCTAGTACAGTTTTATTTCGTGTTCAATAAACCTGTCCAGCTTTTTTCCAACTATTGTGGTATCGGCTTCCAGTCTTACCGAATTTAGCTGAGTACCAGATTTTACATGAAGCGACTGCCTATCTGACGTCACCCCCCATTTACTGGGTTACATGATACCTCTTGGCAAGACAAGGGTCAGATTGATTGATATAGCTTCTGACTACTGTAACAACAGTCAAAGATCTTCAAATGATAGCCGGAACCAAGCAATAGCTTAATGTGATTGCCGAGATACGGAGGAATCTCGGTAAGTTAGGATCATCTCATTGGATATCCACCGCCCGCGGAGGGGGTCTGTCAGACTCCTACTGACTAAAAGCCACCCTGGTGTTCTATCTTACACCTACACTGGGGGTCGCGGGAACAACGATACTACCGCAACTCCCGGCTAGTGCCGACCTGCCTCTGCGGGCCTCGATTTCGGGTTGGGAAGGAAGTGAGGTGTTAGACTCTACCGTGGGCCAACCTCAGCCACAGATATTTAACTATGAAGATTGAACCATGCGGCAGTTATAACGTAGCCTTGCTTGCAACGAGCTTCTTATTTATTTCTTGTTATTAAGTTTATTTCTTGTTTTTGAACGGATAAATAAAAGCGAGTAACTGAAATATACTGAATGGGGGTGAATAATATCGGGACAGATGACAGGGATGAGATGAAGCAAAATACGCGTAGCATTGATCCGAAGACGAAGACTGAAGTGCAGAATTTCTAAAGGAACCAGAGATGGACCTACCGAAAACTAAAAACTTCGAGCGCAAAAAGTCACCTTTTTTCGATGTCGGTCGGTTAGAAGGATTTCTTCGTATTAGACATACGTGGTGCTAGACAGTTTGTTGTGTCAAATCTTCATCCCAGCTAAATCACCAGGAAGTGGTGTCGGGCGATTTAGGGAACTGTTTTTGTGCCCAGATTGGCGCTAAAAATGCTGCTTTCTCAACCTAAGTTGAATAAATGATTTTGGATTTAGATTTATTTTAACTTAGTCTAACAAAGGTTCTTGAATGAATTAATGAATGATAAAATATTGTGTATGAATGATTTAAATTCCAGATGTGATAAAAGTAATAGCACAATTTTTGAACAAGATTTTTATAAATTCAAACACTCCAGTTTAGTTCTTATTTCATCTAAAATCTAATATGATATACGTCTTATTTTTGTTAAAATCACTTTAACAACTTTTGAGGAAGTCTATAGGGATTTAGCATGTAAGCCCTCTTTGGAGAGACATGATTCACTAGCAGAGTAAAGGAAATCTTCTACTCATTCCCAAGACACCTAGCTGTCTATAATGTTGTGGTGAGAAGGCAACGTACTTTTTTTATTTGGCGTTGAAAACCTTGGAATATAATAGACTAGCTTATGTCTGCGGCTACGCTCGCTTAATTCTATTTAGTCCATCATTGATATTATTATCAAATAATATTGAACACGTGTTTTTTGCTTTACCAAATCAATACAAATTGACAATGTTAAAACGCATCAATCTTCCGGAGTGGGGGCTTGTGACGTCGCTATGAAGTGTACTAACGGCGTGACGTCACACTACATTTCAACCCATTATAACGTCGTCACTTTAAGTTTAGGCGTCAAAAGAAAAAAAATATGTCCAATATATTTTATTAATCTATCTGACGGACAAAAAACTAATATTCAGTTAACATCAGTTCATAATTGTTTGCCAAACTTTCTAACCTGGTGCTACAAACAAGGCACTATAACCTTTTCTTTAAATGTTCAAAGAAACTTAACAAACTCTGGACCGTTCGAGGTAATAAATTATTTTTCACAAAAAGACTACCCAACCCGGCTTTTTCACTACATGATTGCACAATTTTCACTGAAAAAATTATATAAATTACCAAGGTAAAATTTTATTAAGCCTAAAAACTGTTCGCCACAAAGGGTATAAACCCGGAGAAGGTAGTAATGAAATACGTTGTGTACCCAAAAGAAGAATATGAAAGGTGAATAATACATTACGTTTTTGATTAAAACTAAAATGTATATACCTTCTCTTGTTCAGGAGTATTTGTTTAGGTTAAGTCAAAGTTTTTTTAGGTTCGACGTTGTGAAACTGTGTTTTCATTTATCACTTTCAATTTTAATATATTTTTAGAAATCTTGACCGATGTAAAGTATTTTTAACTCAGGAGCCAAGCTAAGTTGATTTATGTTAGCTCGCATATCCGATGTATTTTTACATACTTACATGGATTGATTTTCTTTATTTTCCATCCATAATTACTCTAGTAATGGTTAAAAATAGGAACCAATGGTTTAAAATATGGATGGATGGAAAGGGAGGGGACGGCCAAAAAAAAGATGGATGTGAATTGTGTGAGTAGTTTTAAGAAAACAAAACAGAGTCAGTAATAGCGCGACGGGGGACCCCAAGTAACGTGGGACAAGGGCCGGAAGGTGAATGGTTTATCACACATTTTTTCATCAATTGTTAACCAAATATGTTGGAGAGTTCATTATTTGACCATTTGTGCCGATAGTTGGCAGTCTGCTGTTGGTAGTTGTGTTGCACACAAGTATAACGAAAAATTACCTCAGCCACGCGAATTAAACTTAATGTAACTTAACTAAGTTCTAATATAAGACCAAGATCTGCAAGCAGACAAATGATGGCGGTTATGCTACTTTCAAAAATATCTGAAAGAATTTAGCGTCGCGTGTTTATAAATAAAGTTATATACCTCTGGCTTCTCCATCATCTCCTAGCCTTTTTCCCAATTATTGTTGGGGTCGGCTTCCAGTCTTACCGGATTCAGCTGAGTACCAGTGTTTTACATGGAGCGACTGCCTATCTGACCTCCACAACCCAGTAACTGGGTAACACAATACCCCTTGGCAAGACTGGTGTCAGATCTCAGGCTTCTGACTACCCGTAACGACTGTCAAAGATCTTCAAATGACAGCCGGGACCAACGGCTTAACGTGCTTTCCGAGGCACGGAGGAAACTCGGTATGTTGAAAAAGGTCACCCATCCACGGACCGACCTCGTCAAGCGTTGCTTAACCTTGAAGATCGACCCGTGCGGCTGTTATTATTTAGCCACGAGCTCCACCTCTGGCTTCTATTAACTAAAAATAAACACCAGAAGCCAGTGAAAACAATGTTAATCATAATTTAATACACAGCTAAGCATTCTACGAATTTGAAATGAAAATAATACCAGCCGGTACTGTCCCGGTGCAGGGCAAAGACCTCTTCTCATACGGTGAAGGCACGAGCATTATTCACCACGCTCGCTCAATGCGGGTTTGCGATTTTAGACGTATATTATATTAAGTAACTATAAGTACAGCTCCAGGCTTGGTTTCCTCACGTTAATTTTCTTTTCCTTTGTCAGCGATGTCCAAGATAAATTTAGAAAATAAATAAGAATTCTTCTTCTTTTCGTGTGAGGTGTGACCACCTCTGGTATCAGAGTTAATTAAGCCGCCTCTGGGACACCCCACAGGCCTCTGACTTGGCTTTTTCAGACTTACATTAAGTATACAAGTCCAGGTTTCCTCACGATGTTTTCCTTCACCGTTGCCTGTGATGTCCAAGATAAACTTAGAAAGAAAAAAAGAAAGAAAAGAGAAAAATAAGAATTGAAAAAGCCACTTTAGTACTTACCTGGATTTGAATCCTCGACCTCAGAGGCAAGGTCCTAGCCAATGGGCCACTATGACAAATCTATATAAATACAAACAATAAATAAAAACCACAAACCAGTGAAAACCATTTTAATCATAATTCCACACACAGCTAAGCATTATACGAATTAGAAATGAAAATACGCGAGCATATTATGTCGAAACGTGCCCGCTACGGTAAGTGAATTTAATTTGTTCAGGCGTTTATTCCGACAGGTGAATTTATGTATTTACATAATTCATAACAGTAAATAGGTCTTTATTTAGTAAATATGGGCTTTCCTATAAACAGCTACTTCGAACGATCTCATTGATTATGAATATTTAATTTTATAAGCATCGTTACTTTGTGGTGAGTTATAAATCTGAATTAAATACTGTTTGTTGAATTCAGAGATAATGGACTGATTCAAAATAATAAATATTATGAATGCAAAATTGAAACTGTCCCATCCACGAATCGACCTCGGCAAGCGTTGCTTTACCTTAGGTTCGTGACATTCTATTGTCGCAATAGACGTTGGTCAACGTATGGTGCCGGCAACCGTATGGTGTCGGAGCTTAAGAATTTCACCATCCCATGTCTTCCCGGCAGCCTACCAACCCTCAACTACGGTAGCGGTCGAGGTTACGGCATGGCAAGGGGTGCTAAGAATCGCCGGACGAGATCCTGCTACCCCAACAAACACCGACGACTGCAAGATCACCGAACTCAAAGAGGAATTAAGCAGGTTACGATGGACTATTGTAGGGTTATCTGAAGTCCGAAGAGAGAGGGAGGACTCGATAATCATCTTATCCGGAAACTTGCTCTATTTCCGAGAGGGTGACTGGCAGTCCCAGCGTGGTGTCGGGTTTATTGTCCCAAGTCCCTTATGAATAACGTGGTGAAAATCGAGAATGTGTCGACCAGGGTGGCATACCTTATACTCAGAATATCCTCGAGATATTCGCTGAAGTCGTACAGGTCTACGCCCCAACCTTGGCACACCCCGACGACGAGGATATTTCTAGAGCCATGCATGGTTTCAAAACTCACTTCACCGTTCTCATGGGGGACTTCAACGTGAAACTGGGCAAACGAGATAATGATGAGTGGCACCTCTTTATGATGAACTCCTTCTTCAGAAAGCGTGAACACAGGAAGTGGACCTGGCAGAGCCCCGATGCTGCAACAAAAAATGAGATCGACTTCATCATGTCAACCAAGAAGTAAATGTTCAATGATGTCTCTGTGATCAATTCGGTGAAAACTGGGAGCGATCACCGCATGGTAAGCGGCACATTGAACATTAATATTAAGCTTGAAAGGTCTCGACTGATGAAGTCTATGCTCCGTCCAGCACAGATCCAGGTTCAAAACCCGAGAGCTTCGAGAGCAGCTCGAATTCCAGAATCATTTTGAGTACCTATGACGAATAAAGCGATGGGTTCGTGAAAGCTGTCCATATCGTCGGGTCAAAGTTTTTCAAGACCCGTCGTACAGATAGAAACAAAAAGCTCTCTGATCTTACTTTGAAGCTTATGAAGGAGTTGCGTGAGATGATCCTATTGTCTTCAGATGAGGCATGCAAATACCGGCAGCTCAATAGACAGATTTCTAAATCCTTGAAAAGAGACCTCCACCGCTTTAATACCGAGCGTATTAAAGACGCGATTGAGCGAAATAAAGGCTCCAAGGCGTTTTCAATGGATCTGGCTATTGGGCAGAGCCAGCTCACGAAACTGAAGACCGACAGTGGCAGGATCGTATCCACCAAACCGGAGCTTTTGAGGTAGATCAAGACATTCTGTGGGCAGTTGTACATATCTATCAAGCCCGTTGCGAGTCTAGCAAACGACCCAAGAGCTAGATTGGCCCGACACTATACCGAAGCTATCCCGGACGTCAGCCTGTACGAGATTAGAATGGCACTGAAACAGCTTAAAAACAACAAGGTGCAGGCCGAACTCCTGAAGGCGGGTGGAAATCCAGTTCGATGCCATCATACTCGAGGGCAAAACACCACAGGCATGGTGCATGGGTGTGGTGGTAATCTTCTTCAAGAAGGGTAACAATGCCCGGCTGAAGAACTATAGGCCCATCTCACTTCTTAGCCATGTCTACAAGTTGTTTTCAAGAGTCATCACGAATCGTCTCGCGCGCAGGTTTGACGATTTTCACCCTCCCATCCAAGCTGGATTCCGAAAAGGCTTTAGCACCGTAGACCACATAACTTCGCTACTGTACTGCAGTCTTTCCAACGGTGCCAGATCGACTACCGGTACATTGTGATGAAGTGTTTGTACAAAAATGCCACCGTATTAGTCCGTCTTCAGGATCAGACCTCGAAATCAATACTTCTCCGCCGCGGCGTGAGACCGGGAGACGTCATTTCTCTGAAACTGTTCACTGCTGCGCTGGAGGATGTCTTCAAGGTTCTGAACTGGAGGGGGCTCGGCATCAACGTTAATGGTGAGTACATCACTCACCTTCGGTTTGCTGTCGATATAGTGGTCATGGCTGAGACCATGGAGAGGCTCAGTACAATGCTCGATGACCTCAGTAAAGCTGCCGAAAAAGTGGGTCTTAAAATGAACATGGACAAAACGACAAAAGTTCATGGTGAATGCCCATGTAACACCCACTCCTATCAAGATCGGAGACTCTACACTCGAAATTGTAGACGATTATGTCTACCTGGGACAAACGATCCACTTGGATAGGTCTTACTTCGAGAAAGAGGTCAACCGTCGAATCCGACGGCTGGGTGGCGTTCGGGAAGTTGAGTGGTATCTTCTCATCCAATTTACCGCAGCGTCTTATGACAAAATTCTATGACCAGTGTTGCCAGTGATCACCTATGGGAACGAGACGTGCCTTATCAGAAGGCTTAACCACCCAAAGGTCACCCAAAGTCTCCAAAAGGGCAATGGAAAGGTCTATGCTCGGAGTTTCCTTGCGTGGTCACTTCAGAAATGAGGATATCCGCAGGAGAACCAAAGTTACAGACATAGTCCGAAGAATTGCCAAACTTAAGTGACAGTGGGCAGGGCACATTGCTCCTAAAACGGATAGTCGATGGGGCCGAAAAAGTCTGGAATAGCGACCTCCCATTAAAACACACCATCATGCACAACACACCACACCACACGAGCAATCATATTTTTATTCATATTTTTATTCGGTTTAGTTTTTTTTTAATATATGTATTATTGTAATCATAAGTTATTTTAAAGTTTATTAAGCACTGTACCTAGCATGTAAACAATCTGAATTATGTAATTTGGAAGGGACCTGTCTCCTGAGATACAGGTTAACTACCTAGTTCAGGAGGCAGAGCTTTTATATAACTGTGATACTTGTTTGCAAATAAATGAATTTATTATTATTATTTATTATTATCATTAGTTGGACCGATGATCGTTGAAATCGAATGACAATGTTGAAAGCCTCTTGAAGACCTTAACGTGTGGCTGTTACTAGTCAGCTTCAAGCTCCTAAAAAATTACATACAGGTTAATAATCGCAATAAACAAAAAGTGCCCTGTGTTGTTGGTGTGGTTTGTCCCCACCAACTTATTCACCGTCCCCGTTCAAAGTAGTATATGATACATCCTCACAGCCCGCCACACCCCAGGGTGTGTTACGTTTAACAAAAGTTTGACAGGGCGCAAAAAGAACTGCTGCATAGGGAGTAGAAAAACGCTTTGTTTTCGAACCATGCAGACTTTGTAACGGCGGTAAAAGGTTTTTGATAATAGGTTTGTTGTACAAAGTATCTAGTTAAGGAAATTCATAAAACGTAGGTACGGCAAACATTTTTTTTACCCACCTAGACAACCCAGAGGGTCCATCCAACGCTGCGTCTTCCGGTACGCGGTTGCCACTTCAGAACTTTGACATCATGACTTCAAACATTGCTGGATATATGCCTCACTTTGCTTCTGCCAATTTTTATCTTCTTAGGTGAGCCTCATTCAGGTTTTTTCTGAGTTAGTAACAAAGTTATCCAATCATCTTTATCAGTTACCAATGTACCAAGTAATGATCGAAAAACATTTCTGCTCCCCTCCTTTCTTTAACAATCCTTGATTATTATATTATTAATCCGTCCATTAGATTCTCGACCACGAATGTTTTCCAAAAGTAACAGCCGGCCATCTTAAGTTTATTTATTATTTAAATGTTTTGGAACATTTTCATGAACTTGAGTGAAGTTTTTAGCGACAAAGAATCATTTAAGCCTCTGCTGAGTGTTTTGGTTAAGGGGGAGTCACCAAGAATTAAAATAATAACCCACTAGCTGGGAAAGGACACTAACAGGACCTACATCTTTAATAGTATTTTAGCATCTTTTTTTTAGTTTCATTTTATGTTTTTATAATATTTGGAATGCTGACATTCTACCTTCCATAAAGATACCAAGTATTTACAGTCAAATTATCAGTCGCCATTTACCCATAACAAAATTGAAGAAGTAGTAACAGGTTTTAATAATTTATTTATTTGGTGAAACACAAAAGAAACGAACTGATTCATTCCCATATTTTGGGCATAGCGCCCGCAAAAATAGAAAAATAATTTATTACATCAGATTTGAAATATAAAATTAAATAATTTAACAATCTTACGCTACTTAATATATAAAAAAAGTAGATAGTAGCAAAAAAACAACTATTTGGCCAAAAACTTTTAGCATTTACTTCACTTTAAACCTGAATTTTTCCCTTGTTTATGTGTGTTGTTTAAGTACGAGTACTCGTATATCTCTTAATTCAGCATGCCTTTTGGCAAAAATATCCTCTACTGTTTCCATTGTGACAGTACCCTTACCATAAAGAGTTACTCTCCCTTAATCATAAATCGTTTGCCAGCCAACTATTACGACTTCCGTCACTTGGTCCTAAGGTACACTCACGGCATTTCAGCCACCGGCACCGGAACCCTACGTCCCGTACGCATACATCATCTTTACCACCGGCGGTATATTAGTGGCCTTCATACCTTAGAGAGGGCTCTTAAGGTGACAACAAGAGCCAGAAATCTTGCGCGAGTATAATAAATACATGGTTCATAGCCGCGTTAGCAATACTAGTCGAATAAAAAACATTTTAACAAAAAAAATCGACTTCTAAAGAAAAACACTACAAAGCGAAAAATTACTTTGGTCGGTGTCTTTGGACCCTATTCTTTTTCGTTTTTAGACACCAACTTATGAAAACATGGTTATTTTTTGCTTTAGAAGTCGGTTTATTTTTTTTGTTAAAATGTTTTTATTTACTGGTTTTAGTGTTGGTACGTCATATTATTAACGCATTATTAGCGTTATTACAGTGTCGGAAGACATATTTGGGCAAAGCTTAGGGGGATTTCTCCAAAAGGCTCAAATAATTATAGAAAGAGGCCTGGAGTTACTATAGACTTTGGCATGGTTAATTTAATTTATTGATGTAGATATGAAAAATTATTATTATTTTATTGTGTGCAATTTTGCTGCTGAGTTATTTTAGTTTTATGTAATATTGTATGTTTGTGACTTGTAGCATCAGATTGGAACAATCTGTAAAGATGTTATAATTGGTGATTATAAATAATTATTTACTATGGAAATCATTTATAGCCAAGAGTACATATAATTTCAATAAGCCCAAACACGAGCACGTATCATTTTCATCAGTACCATTTGTTTATATGTATATTTGCTTCATCATGAGATATCTTATACCCCAGTGGCCATCTGTGGTCTTCTTCATCAGTTCCATTTAACCAAATAATACTTTCTGAGTGCAAATAAAATGCTTGCCATGTTAATGAAAACACCAAAATCGCTACATGTCTGCCTGTAATATTTGAGGAGTTCCCTTGATTTCCATGAGATCCCATCATCATCATCATTATTTGGTAACAATGGGACCACCTCGAGAGTATACACTTTCAAACAAAAAAAGAATTTTGCAAATCCGACTATATACAAGGAAGTTATAAAAAAATAGGTACATCTGAATTGAGAACTTCCTTCTTTTTGGGAAATTGGTTAAAAAGCACCCCAGACATTATTTTTTGCCGTTAGAATAAAAAGCCTTATAGTTAAATAGAAATATGAAATTATCTTTAAGATAGTGAAAATTTTATAGAAATGCGCCCGATGGTTTTATGATAATCGTTTTTTTTGTCCGCGTTAGACATAATTTTACAAATTACACTATTTTATACCAATATAATTTAAAATATTTACCCTGACATATTTGCCCTGAGAATGCATGGTACAAAGACAAAGTGGGCTGGCAGAATTTAAACGAGGCCTTTGCCCAGCAGTAAGACAATATAAGCTAAATAAAAAAATAGGCATATAAAAAATCCCTAAGACAACATTGTAGATACGCTTGTTTTATAAATGACTTTTTACAAATGTTTTTCTGTACTTCTTATGTATTGTACACTTGGCGCAGGAAAGTGAGGCGACCCGATCCCAAATAATAGGACCAGGGAAAGAAGATATGTGTTGTTTAAAAAAGTACATTGTCAAAAAATAATAATTTTTAAAACGAGGCCTAGTCGTTTAGACGTGATATCTATCTATATATATGAAACACAATGTCCTGCTGACATATCAACGCCCAGCCTAAACCACTAATGATAGGAGTTTGAAATTTTGAGAGGATATTGATTTTATACTGTAAGTGTCATTTAAGAAAGGATTTTCCAAAATTCACCCCCTGATAGGGTCTGGGAGCTCAATTAGATTTTCCACAACTGACCACGAGACCAGATCGTGAAATAATAAAAACCGGATCTGGAATCATAACTCTTAAACTACCAGGAGAACAGAAACTTCAAGTAGTAGAAAATTACAAAATCTATATTAACCAGAGCAAAGCCGGAGCGGGCAGCTAGCTGCTAGAACTAGTTCTATATATAAAATAATTTAAACGCCGTATGTCTGTCCCTTAAGAGCCATTTATTTACTTGCCTAAAACCGTTGACAATGCCATCGCATATTCATGACGGTATCTATTGTAACCTTTATGAATAAGGACGGAATTTATACCAAAATAGTCAAGTTATTGAGAGGGATGGTGCGTAATGAAGCAGGGGGAGTTTTCGAAAAGGTAATGAAATCTGAAGTAATTGGCAATAATTTGTATTTCAAAGTTTCTTTCTTTCCAGCTTAATTAAATAATCCAGAAGCATCTAAAGAAAGCTTTTGAGAATACTTGAGGGTATAAAGTTGAATACAGAAATAAAATTTTAATCTCATTCCTAATTCGAAATTTTTCAAATTAATTGTCAAGCAGATAAAATGGCTGAACATTTTTTTAATACCCACGGATTGGCTTTCAATTCTTAAATATTTGGTAAGCAAGCAGTGTGATCATGATCATCGTGCTGTTTCTAGAAACAACGTTACACAAACGCAGGCTGATGATTATATAAGTTTGAAATAATATTATTCTTTTATTATGCAAACATCGTCTACAAAACGAACAGTCAAGTTAAAACTCACAGGAAAGCCCCAAAAAGAAGAACAAAAGCTTTGACCTTTGCCCGCAGAATTTCAACATAAATTTACTTTTGGCTTCCACAAAATTTACGGGTTTCCTAAGCAACCTTCCTGATGTCTCGACGTGATGTGATTTATATGACATATATATTTTTATTAATGATATGCTTCCGTTTGACTACTATCTCGCCTGATGGTAAGAGATGATGTTGTCGACAGTGAAGCAGCCTTGCCTAGAAGTAACCTTCTACTCTTGACTTTTAGACCACCAAGCTTTCAGGAAACATAAACTCCGGCAGGGAATGCCACTCCTAAGCTGTACGTACAATTAAAGTATTTCCAAAAAGTGTAGTAACCGTGTGATTTCACACTGATAAGCGATTTTTACAAAATAAAATTGCAAGTACGTTCAGATGGACGCTATGCGATACAATTTGACCGATACAAAATGAAAAAAATAAAAATTGTAATAAGATACGTGCGCGATATCGCATATAGACGCATTTTCTTTTTTGTTTCGTTTTGTCTTTTCTCCCTCATGTCTCCTGTGATATAATTTCAATAATATATATCTGTCTTTTCTTTAAATTTTAATAACGTCACATCATCAAGAAGTTCCCTTACAGTCGGGTGATTACCACACAAATTAAATACGCTTTCTAAAACCCACTAATTATGTTTACTGCAAAGCCAAAAAGGTAGTCTGAGGACTGAGAATAAACTCATTAATTTATGAACGAACAGATTAATTGGGGATATAAAAATATTTGCTGAACGTCCGGGTTATAAGTCATTAATTTCAGAGTGGATTGGAATATTTTCCGCTGCGCAATATTTCATGTTGTGTTTACTATGGAAGACTTTGCGTTGGACGGCCTCCCTCTAGGTGGGCCGATGACTTGTTGAAGGTTGCGGGAACCCGCTGGATGCGAGACGCACGGGACCAGTCAATGTGGTGACACTTGCTGCTCTGCACTGCTGAACATGTGCCTCCCGCACATGTTCAGCAGTGGATGTATTTCTGAATGGAATGATGATGAATATTCAATTGGAATGTAATGGGTGAAATATAATAAAAAATATTCATCCTATTCTTCTCATAAAGACAAAGCTCCATGCTTGCTTTATGCGGGTTTTCAATTTTAAATTTATATTTACTTTAGTCCAGGTTTTCTCACGATGTTTTCCAAAACGGAAGAAGTATTCTTGAGAGTTGGTATCTTATCTAAATTAATAGTAGAAAGAGATGCCTGTTTATATGTAGATCTGATAGAATTTCCAAAACATTTTCATGGATTGGTACTCGTAGAAAGCTATCACGTTATAGGTCACTAAGGCCCTCATGCACGAAAATCATAACTCACAGTTAGTTGCTTTAAAACACGAATTTAAATTGACAATATTTTATGAGAAACTGTCAATTTAATCTCACATTAGTACATTCAGTTAAGTTTTCCGTGCAAGTGAGCCTTAGTAAGCTTTCTACGGTGAATTTTTCCGTGAAATATAAAACGCTTTTATGAAATTGATCACGGACGTAAAGGTGCGGACAAAAAAGGTATTTTTCTTATATTTTCCTTAAAAGAAGGCCTTCGGGCATATTCGTTAAAATTTTAAAAATTCATTAAAAAATAATTAACCTAAAGTCAATTCAAAGCTTCCGATACAGTTTTACGACACGATTTTCTGATGCCCCATATTTCCCCAAAAACAATCATCTACAGGATGTAACGGAAAGGAGCGACCATATCTCTAACTAGCCTCTGCCAGCGGCTTCGCCCGCGTGAAAAGTGTTTTCTTATCCCAAAGAAAAATTATACCGGAATGAAAAATTTCATCTAGAGCCGTTAAGCCGTTCTGGCGTGATTGAAAACAAACATAAATCCACCCATCCAAAGTTTCGCATTTATAATATTAGTAAGAAGTAAGATAAGATACTGCTTCATCATCAATCTTTTAACGTTCCCACTGCTGGGACACAGGCCTCCTCTCTGTGAAGAGATAATGGGCCGTAATCCACCACGAGGGCCCAGTGCGGGTTGGCGGATGTCACGCCTTCAAATTTGTGGTTATAGGATATGCCGGTTTCCTCACGATGTCTTCCTTTTTTATTGACAGAGGTGGAGGTTCAAACCCACGACCTGCAACACGTAAGTCGGGGCCGTTACCACTGGACCACCACTGCTCTACATAAATATGTCTCCCATACAAATTTTGGTCAGCTAACGACAACTTTACATGGAAAATCAATATTTTTTTGAGGATTGCCTATACCTTTTTTGAAGAAAGTTGTTGATATCATGGTAGAAGAAGTATTGAAAATTTATGATTGCACCTTTGTGTTACACCCTATATAAATTCCCGATGAAAAAAATAATCAATACAATTTACGTCTATAGATATTTATGTTCGGAATAAAAACCGGCCTTGAAAATTGATCCCGTTTACTTTGCCGAAATAAATCCCGTGGATCGGGCTCAGCCTTAATGGATAGACATTCAGATGGATCGTTGTAGGCTTATCTCGGAGTTTTTATATCGTTTCCCTTTTAGTTTTGGTTATTCTAATTTGTAGTAGATTTTGATGTGGGTGTTGGATTTATTGGCTGAGTAACTTCTGATAGCTGCTTCGCTCGCGTGAAAGTCGGAAATTAAAATAATATTAAATAAATTGACTCACGGGAACCGTACGTTTTTCCGGAATTAAAAGTAGTATACGTGCTAGCCCAGAATATAATATTCCTCTGTGGAAAATTTCATTTAGATCGATTTAGTCATTCTGGCGTGATTGACTTAATGGATGTGAATAAATAACACAAACATTCATTCAAACTTTCGCAGTTAGAATATTAGTAAGATAATAATAAATATAGTATTGATTTGATCTTGTTGTGCAGTTCCATAAAGTGCTTGCTGATTCACTTACATATCACAACAAAAAAAATCTATGCCATCGGCACGCTAAGAATAAATAAATAAGATTTATGTAGGCAATAGAGGAGCAAATACGATTTTACAAAATAGAAAAAGGGTCTGAGATACATTATGAAAGAATTGAAGAGAACCTGCCACTCAACATTATAATTTTAGCCAAAATTGCTAGATATACACCTCTTCCAAGCATTGCTACATCGACAGGTCCGGTGCTTCTCGCATCCTGGCCCTCACTAGATCATCGCTCTGGCGCGTGGCGGTCAGTTAGCGAGTTGCCATTAGAAGTGAATTCAAGACAAAGAATATCAGCGTAGACGTGCACTATTGAAGGTTCAGTTGTAAACCAGCGTGAGGTAACTATGTACTATTTGCCTGGCATATTGCTGAACTGGACCTATTTGGCGTAGCTGTGAGGCACACGATCTGTCAAGATTTATTTCTTTACAATTTCTTATATTTCTTTGTCCAGATTTTATTATGTAGCTCTAGTTTGTGTTAATAAATTTCTTTTCATTATTTCCTTTCTTTCCTTTCTTTCCTTTCTTTCCTTTCTTTCCTTTCTTTCCTTTCTTTCCTTTCTTTCCTTTCTTTCCTTTCTTTCCTTTCTTTCCTTTCTTTCCTTTCTTTTCTTTCTTTCCTTTCTTTCCTTTCTTTCCTTTCTTTCCTTTCTTTCCTTTCTTTCCTTTCTTTCCTTTCTTTCCTTTCTTTCCTTTCTTTCCTTTCTTTCCTTTCTTTCCTTTCTTTCCTTTCTTTCCTTTCTTTCCTTTCTTTCCTTTCTTTCCTTCCTTTCCTTTCTTTCGTTTCTTTCCTTTCTTTCCTTTCTTTCCTTTCTTTCCTTTCTTTCCTTTCTTTCTTTCCTTTCTTTCTTTCCTTTCTTTCCTTTCTTTCCTTTCTTTCCTTTCTTTCCTTTTTTTTTCTTAGTTTATTTTAGAACCAAAAAATTAAAGACATTTAACATCCACCAAACCGCATTGAGCCCGCATGGTGGATTACGGGCTATTCTCTGTCACAGAGAGGAGGCCTGCACGCACAATGGACCAAATGGGAGTCTTAGACTCCCATTTGGTTCGTTGTGCGTGCGGAAAAAATGGGTACATCTATCCTATCCTAATAAGAAAACTGGGTTTGTAGTCTATCCATCATTATCATTTCAGCAAGACGTGTATACTGGCATAGGCCTCTCCCAGGCGTCGATTCAACTACCGGCCCTATGCGTCTCAAATGCAACGGTATTTATTTATTTATTTAAACTTCATGCACAAAGGTACAATGGCGGACTTAATGCCTTAGGCATTCTCTACCAGTCAACCAAGGGTGGTGGAGAGATAACATGGCAGGTGCGGTGGCGGTATAAGTCTATTAAAAAGCTTAAATTATGATATTACAAATTTAAATTACTTTTAAATCAGAATCAACACCAAACCTTAACATATGAAACTTCGAACAGTTAAATAGTACAGTACTATTCAACCATCTTACATAACAAGCTATCTAAACTCGGACATATAATTGGGCAAAGTTCTCTGATGGCAAAGTATTATGAATTCGCTAATACAGTACTTATAAGTTCTGCAGTAATAACAACGGGCTTGCAGTCTATTAAAAAGTTTAAATTGGACGGTGCGATGGTAGTAATTAAAAATAATAGTCCCAGTGCGAGTAGTGTGTATTTTATTGATTTTCGTTTGTTTTTGCTTTTTGTGTTCGGATTCGGGTAGCGGTAAATGAAGCTTTATTTTGTTGTTAATGGTTAAAAATGATGATAATTTATGTCTTTTTTTTTGTAAATTTTCAATCAAATGGTAATTTTTTGTTAGTAGAATGATTGAAATTTGTCGCCATTTTGTTGTGGGTATTTTTTTTTGTATTAAAGACGATAGTCTCGCGTTTCATTAATATCTCAAATCATGGTAAGTGATGATGTGGTCGACGGTAAAGCACGCATGCATAGAAGTAACCTATTCATTCTTGAGTTCTTGACTTAAGAGACCCCTGGGTTGTAGGTATCAGGAAACGCTGACACCGGCAGGGATTGCCATACCTTAGCTGTACGAACTATGCAAATATTCCCAAGAGTCAGGTTAGTTTATACATATTGTTAAATTAAAACTTGTATTTAGCCTTATAAAATATATTTTTGGACCATGAATTTGCCAGATTTAATATAACACTAGTCTCATGAAAGTTATCACAAATATTTACGTCGTTTTTTACCCGACTGCAAGGGAAAGGTTATGTTTTTCGCAAGTATCTTGTATGTATTTATGTTTGTATGAATGTAATATTCTTTATTACCTCATATCTTTCAAACAACTAGACGAATTTATATAACAAAGACATCGTTCGTTAGATATGGTGCTCCCACACCGCTGTTAAAAATGTTTACAAACTTTTTCTAACACTAATACAGTTACTAACAAAGTTAGGAGTTGTTACATTATGTTACGATTTGTTAAATTTTTTGATTGCTCCTACACCGATGGAATTTTTTATAACCATTTATAACATTTGAAAACATGACATGGGCTCGCAGTTTGGATTTACATTCCGAAGTTTGTCTACACTAAAATGGAAGAAGATTTGATCATTGGATTAACTTTTATTTTATGTAAAAAATAAAGAAAAAGCTCTCTAGCTGGATGCATCAAAAGTTAAGAGCTAGAGAAACGTATAGTGCTACAGAATATCTTAAGGATTTGGGCATTGACGTATGCTTAAATATTTTTTTAAGAATTAACATTTCGAAATTTCAATATTTACCGAATTTAATTGGACGAAAATAGCTAAACACGACACTCATTTTGGAATATCGGCACACATCACATTGGCTTGCAAACAAATGATAACAAATGTTTTATTTGTTACAATTTGTTAACTAAAATACTTTCCAGCAGAAATGTTTGTTTAGAAAATGTTTACTAATATTTGAAACATTTTTAACAGCAGTGTGGGAGCTCGTGGCTGAATAATAACAGCCGCACGGGTCGAACTTCAAGGTTAAGCAACGCTTAACGAGGTCGGTCTGTGGATGGGTGACCATTTCAACATACCGAGTTTCCTCCGTGCCTCGGAAAGCACGTTAAGCCGTTGGTCCCGGCTGTCATTTGAAGATCTTTGACAGTCGTTACGGGTAGTCAGAAGCCTGTGATCTGACACCAGTCCTGCCAAGGAGTATCGTGTTACCCAGTTACTGGGTTGTGGAGATCAGATAGGCAGTCGCTCCATGTAAAACACTGGTACTCAGCTGAATCCGGTAAGACTGGAAGCCGACCCCAACAATAATTGGAAAAAAGGCTAGGCAGATGAGTGTGGGTGCACCAATGGTCTTGGCCGCCCAAGTGTTCTTAGATAAGTGTCGTTAAAAAAACAAACCTGTCGGATTCTGGGGGCCATATTGTAGGGAGTCCCAATTTTTTTCTACTAAACTTATCGAATGGGGTATCAAAATGAAGGGTATTTATATCTCTTTAGTTCGTTTCTTAAGCTATGGAGATTTTTGAATTTATTGACTTTTTTTCCAAAGATAATTTTTAATACACTTAAACGTATTTCTCATTTTTCACACAGATTTAATAATAATAAAACCCTTTTCCTTAACATGCATAATAGATAATACATTCATAACATTACATACATTTACATACGTGTTTTAGTTAAACCACCTGGTGGGTTATGCTTCCTCCAACTGTTTCCAGATTTTCCTTGTCTTCGCTTTCTTTGTCAAGTGTCCTCCAGAATTTATAAATTACGTCTATCCATTTTCTAACCTAACCTAACAAATTAGTGGGAGGTGGACAGAATTGGTCATACACATAGAGACTTTTAAGACATTTCAGTAAAAACTATCTCATAAGTAAATAAATGTCCATACAATTTCAAGCGATTTACACTCGCGTGGCCATAAAGTCTGAATCCCTCACTCTAACGACGTCTGTTCACAAGTTTTATGGCCAATTATTAAAATATGTCGCTCGTTATTTGTTAGAAACACATTAGGGTTGCTTCATCATCGAAATAGACTGTGCATTCCACGGCGAAGTCAAAAGCGGTGTTGCAACCACTACAGTTATAAAAAAAATCCCGAAAAGAATTAAAATACAATAAAAAGTTTAATAAATAAAAACAGACTACAAAAAAACGCGCTCTGAATAATATGAAACAAGAAAGTATGCTTAGAGGATAGCCGTAGTCGGCGCCATTTATTGTAGTCGGGTTTTAATATTTAAACTTATATTTTTAGAAACAGTGAGATTCTTTAAAATTACATTCACTATTTCTTAAATCACTTTGTAATTAATTCAAATTCCAGAAAAGTTTGAAGGAAAGAAGAATGAAGGAAAGGAAAAATTGCGGGTACTTTCCGTTTATACTACACTAGCTGTTGCCCGCGGCTTCGCTCCCGTGGACCACCCCACAGGACCCGTTTTCGGGGTAAAGACATATCCTATGTCACTCAGGAATAATGTAGCTTTCTATTGGTGAAAGAATTTTTCAAATCGGTCCAGTAGTTTCGGAGCCTATTCGGTACAAACAAACAAACAAACATACAAACAAAAAAATCTTTCCTCTTTATAATATTAGTATAGATTACTATCGTGAAAGCGACTTCTAGCAGTGAATTTCTATGTCATGATTATGATTCGGCTTCAATTTAAACAAAATTTTCATACAAGAGAATACAATAAACTTTATTTTAACAAAGTATTTACTCATACACTCATATTTAACATCAAAAATCTTACCACCAGTACACCCTTTAGGGGAAAGGGTGTACTGGTGGTAAGATTTTTTGGCTTCTGATGAACGACTGTCAATGCTCTGATTATCTAAGCAAATAAGGCAAAGGCCTCTTATCATATAGAACTGGTCCGAGCATTAATCATCAGAGACCCTAGACAAGAGACATTCTATCATCAAAAGCGTGGCGATAGCGATTGTCAAAAAGGCAAAATTGTATGGGATTAACAAGCGATATCGAAAAATCACGTGGTCTGGTCAATTCCTTACATTTCGACTATCGGCTTCACTGATGTAATTGTGTAGAGCCACAGATTTGCCTATGCGGGTTGTTTATTTTAGGTTTATATCAACTACAAATTCAGCCGTTACCACCAACTCAGAAAGATTTTAGTTAAATGTATTTTCGCGCCTGACCACTATTTCACCTCAGGTAAGCGATGATGTAACAAATAACGTAGCTAACTAATGTAATAACCTATTCACTTTTGACTTAAAGACTCCGGGGTTGTAAAACAGACTCCTGTACTAGCTGTACGCATAATGAAATTGTGCCTAAAAAGTTTAGTGCGTATAGGTAGGATGTCCACCATGTAAATATAATTAAGAATTGTAAAAGTCACACTGGTACTTGCCCGGATTTCAACCCTCGAGAAACGGAGGCGAGGTGTTAGCTACTGGGCCACCACTTTTTATTAAATTATCTAAACAAGCATAATAATAAAAAATCCCCTGGCTGCTTATAATACCGATACAAAATTCGACAGTAACATCCTATCTGACTCTTATCGGGCAACCCTTATCACATTATGCATGACATAGTGTTATGAGTTTAACTTCGGAGATGTAACAATTATTGTGTTAATTTCGTATGAGTAATGGCCCCAAGATTGTGTGTTAGATCATATGATTTAGCATTCAAAAGGAAAAGTGGGTGTGTTGGTTACAAATGGGGTCGAGATGTATGTGGTTTTCGAAGATGAGGTGTAATTTTTTGGTGGCTTGCCGAACTGGTTGGATTTGGTTTACTGAATTTAAAATGATTACAGATTTAAATTGTAGCATTATAACTTAATATGACAAGTAATAACTTGTGACGAAATGAGAGAATGTATAGTTCAATGAAATAGAAATTAACTTAAAAGAAAGTGGCCATTACATAGTTTCGAGTTTTTTTTTTATAATACGTATTTTGGCGACCTATTTCTAAAGAGACAGTCACCCAAAGGGCAATTGAGAGGGCTATGCTCGGAGTTTCCTTGCGTGATCAGAAATGTAGATATCCGCAAAAGATACCAACATAGCCCAAAAAATTGCCAAACTTAAGTGGCAGTGGGCAGAGCACATTGCACGCAGAACGGATGGCCTATGGGGCAGAAAAGTACTGCAGTGGCGACCGCAAACCAGAAGACGTTGCGTTGGAAGGCCTCGGTGGACCGATGACCTGTTGAAGGTTGCGGGGATCCACTAGATACGAGACGCACGGGAACGATCAATGTGGCGACGCGTGGAGGAGGCCTATGTCCACAAGTGGACGTCTTTCGGCTGATATAATGATGATGATTATTTCTGAAGACCCTATGTTCTCAGATACATGTTCAAGATTAGCATAATAATTTTGCCAAGGCGTCAAATGAAAAAGATTTAGCTAAAACAAGTTGAAAACATGTTAAGTGCGGGCAATCTGCCTCCATCAACTCCGGTCCAAATTTGCTATCACCATTATTATTATTATTAATAATGCAAGAAAAATCAGAAATTATACTCTAGGGGGAGGGCCTGAAGATCCGTAACACGAGGTTTCCCTAGTACGGACTCCAGTCTCCCGCAAAGGAGCTTCTAACATATGTGTAATTACATAGTTTTAAGTAGTTTGTAAGTCAACCTTTGTGGAGAGAAAACAATAAATTTTATTATTTATATTATCACCATCTGTTAAAATTTGATTGAGGATGTAGCTTCTTTCACTTGTTCAGACCATCGTGTTGGCGGTCGGCTTTGTGCTCTTTTCCTTTGAGTATTGCCAACAATGTACAAACAGTTTTTAATATATGAATTTAAGTCAAAATACGCTGTAAGCAATTAAGTATACTGCATACCATCTCTCGCCTCTTGTCACCATAACTTCAGAAAGTGATCTTCATAAACTTTCTGCATATTCATTTAATCATATATCGAATTTTGAATATTCATTCAATTCTTCGGTGCTACAACCCTTTGGGGGTCTTGGCCACCATAACGATCTTCTTGTATTTTGCTCCGTCTCTGACCTCCCTTTGCCAAGATGTTTTCCTTCCTATGCTCCTCGACCCATTCCTTCTAAAGCCCTTTCCTGATGGCGCACCTGAGGGGATATTGCGCACGTATTTTCTGAATCCACCCATACACACCAAACGTTTTGGTAATACTTTTGTTATGCGTACAGTAGAGTAGTAGCATTACCTGCCGGAGTCTGTATTTCCTGATAGCTAGAACCTCAAGAAAGAATAGATTTCTTATAAGCAAGCGAGTTTTGTCGTCAACCACATCAGCGCTTTCCATCAGGTGAGATAGTGGTCAAGTGTGAGCCTCCATCAATAATAAAAAAATGCTTAACTCTTCCTGGATCTCCCTCTGGGTCTTTTCTGATAAGGGGTACAATTGTGAACACCTACCGTTCAACAAAAGGCCATGAATGAATTAGGAATTATAAAAATATAGACACGCTACCCAATTTAAAACAAAAATTCTAACCAATTATCCGTAAAACTAGAAAACAGACCCATTTAGGATTTTTTGGAACAATGCCAGAATACGGCCTAAACACGCTAGGTTTCGAAAATGTCTGATATTTTTTTCAGAGTTTGGACACAATCTACGCGATGAATCCGTTTCAATGGGCCGTGACTTCAGTAGCTATCCTGAAATATCGAGTATACAGTATTTCCTGTGACTGTGTTTTCCTGTAGCGTACTGGTAGAATTTTGAAACTATAAGTGTACAACGTTATTTTGGTTGCTAGACAAGCAGTGTGATCTTAATTACTTTAATCATTTAGGTAAGAACTATTTAGCTTAATAAAGTCTGGCATTCATAAAGTCACAAGCTGGGTATGAGGTTCTGGTTCTCTACACGGGTTTTTTTAAGGGGTAGGTAACTATAAAAAAACCGGCCAAGTGCGAGTCAGACTGCGCACCGAGGGTTCCATACAAACCTGTAGGTTCCGTTTTTTCCTTTCGAGGTACGGAGCCCTAAAAATATGTGATGTAACTAAAAATTATGAGATTTCGGAATTTTTCCCTTATATGTGCTATAAAACATTGCTTCATGCCAAATTTCAAGATTCTAGGTCGACTGGAGTACCCTTTAGGTTTTGATGCCCTGAGTAGATGCGAGTTTGAAAATATGCGGCTTACATTGCTGTTTCTTTTGATTGCGTTGACATAGAAGTTTGATTTTGTTAAAGCCTGAAAGTATTATAGACCTGAGTATTTGATATGAATTTCAATTTAATACCTCTACGCGTTCATGAGGAAAAGGTTAGTAAGTTTAAAATTATTAAAAATAATTTTATTATATGATGTAACAAAAAATTTACGGTTTTCGCAATTTTTCCGTTATGTGTGCTATAGACGTTGTTTCGTACCAAATTTTAAGATCTGAGTTCACGGGCAGTACCCTGTAGGTTTTAATTCCCTTGCGAGTGTCGAAAATTTGCGGAAATTTGCGGCATAAACGGCTGCATCTTTTGATTGCGTTGGCTTGATTTTGCGGAAGTTTGATTTTTTCACAGATTTAAGGGAAAGTAGACCTCAGTATTTGATATAAATTTCAGCTTGATACCTCCACGCGTTCCTGAGAAAAAGGGTCTTGACATACAGACGGACGGATGGACAATAAAGTGATCTTATAAGGGTTCCGTTTTTTCCTTTCGAGGTACGGAACCCTAAAAAGCTATAGATTTGTGCCCGCTTAATGAAATAAATAGGCTTGCCTCCATAAAAGATGATTAAGATTTAATTAAACATTATGAACTGGCAAAATGTGGGTACTAATAATATACATGTTTTTTGTTTTTACTTTTTCACGATTGAACGGCTTAACTCTTTCAGATGAATTTGTACGGAGATAACTTGAGACCCTGAGAAGGACATGGCGAAACAACGGGCAGCTTCTTCTTCTTTTCATGTCGATAAACTCAAATTTTGACTCATCTATTCTCAAATTTTGTGTGACCAGTGTGTAGCCACCTGGACCGCCACGTTCAAATGACAGAGTGGTCCAGCTAAGCTACGTAAAACTCTCTCTCCAAACCCTTTCAAGGAAACTTTATGTTATCATTAGGTATTAAGAATTGAAACAATGGTTTGAATAATTAATTTACTGTTCTTTTTTACGACGACATAAATCCTTTGTACTATCGACCTTGCTCAAAATTAATTCCGCAAAAACCTGTCCGAAAAAGAATTAACAATGTTTTCCGGAGCCGATGTGCCAATTGCCGCCAATTTATTTGTGGTTATATTTTACTCACGGGTCCCCCTTTAGGAACCTTGGCAACTTGAAACAGATGCAATTGACAAGAAGGAAAAGTGTGATTTATCGTTTCTGATTAAGAGTAACGAGGGTTTGGTTTTAATTTCAACAGTGTCTTGTAAGTATAAAAGCGGCGCCAGTAACAGAAAAGTTGAAAGATGCATGATAGTGAAAAATGTAATGATAGAAAATGGAGTCAGTGATAGCGTGGTTGACAGGATGGTATGGAAGAAGAAAACGTGTTGCGCCGACCCCGAGTAACATATAGGACAAGGGCAGGAAGATGATGAGTTTCTTGGAATTTTGAAGCGTGGAAAAATATTGTAAAAACCGTTTGGCAGATAGCTTATTAAATATAGGTGTATAATAAGTAATGAAAGTTGTTTATCACCTAAAGAAACTTTCGTTTTGTATGCAAATTACATTTTAAACATTAACATTGATGAGGCTGTTTTAAAATGACAACAAATGCAAATTTAATGGGAGTAAGCCAATCATGAGGACAAAATGAACTGTCGCAAATTCCGGTCTGGAAGAATTTTTGCTCTTATAATACTACAAAATTGAACAGTGCCTCTCTTTATAAATGCTGCTTTCTTATCCAAAAATATATTAGTTAAAAAAAACACGCTTTAATAGAAAATCAAACATAAAAAGTAGATAATAATTGCACAATAAATTTAATTAAGAATAGGGTAATTAATAAAAAAAAAAAAAAATCACTTAATTTTTTTTTTGTTAATAACTATAAAAATTAAGAATAGTGTGCTATTCCTGAAGATCCTGGTAAGGATAATCGGACAAATTATTTCAATTATTCCATTGTCATCGGTCCTTGATAAGTGTGCAAAGTTTCAAATTAATCCGACTTTTTGAAGGGGGTGAATATCACATTCAAAGATTCCGTTATATAGATACGTAGATACATACATACCTACCTAATAACCTTTCCATGAGAGTCTTACATCAAAAGTATTCCTCTGATCAGGTATCGAATAAAAGGACCTTACTCAAATATTTGAACGAACCGGATGCAGCTAAGCAACTGTATTTTACATGGTGTAACTGCCTATCTAACCTCCACAACCCAGTAACTGGGCAGCACGATATTTCTTTCCAAGACTGATTTCAGATTTTCTGGCTTCTGAATACTTGTAACGACTGTCAAAAATATACAAATGAAAGCCGGGACCAACAGCTTAACGAGCTTGCCGAGGCAAGGATGCTTAAACTTGGATATCCTCCCGTGCGGCTTTTATTATTAAGGCACAAGTTTCTCCCTGTAATAGGTTTAAAATGACTGAATAATAAGCGGCAAAACATTCAAACGCCTTATCAGAAACTGTCACCACGATTCATCTCCTCATCTAATTAAATAACAATAAAATTACACTCGAGCGCATCCCACATAAATTCGTCATACTTTAAAATCAAATTAGCAAGTAATTCGATTGTCATTCGCTCTCCTGTCGAGTGTTTGAATCCAAATTAATTGAAATTTCGCCCCAAGTGCCTTCCGGCAAGAAAAATAAAACTAGAGAATTGTTCGTGATAATGGATAGCTAATTAGATCTGAGAAACTAACTTTCTTTTCTACACTACAAGTGAAATAAAAACAACTGAGAATACTACAGTACTAGTTCAAAAAAAAAGTAAAAAGTAAATTACTTCGTTATAGAAGGCTTGCCAAAGAACAGTTGCACTTTGTGATCTTAGTGCTATTGTAGTCACAATAGCAGAATGATAGAGTGCTTCCATATGGTTAAATGAAGCTTATTTTGACTCCGCAAATGAACGACCGCTTTTAGCTCAATTCTGAGTGTCGGAAAACTAGGTGCTATCCGTTACTCAATTAGTTGCAATTCAGTTTGGTAACAATTTTGTAGGATATTATGGCGCTCTGTACTTCTGTATGAATTGTGTAGAAAGATAATTGGCATAGTACGTTGATCAAAATAAATTAAAACAAGGAGAATAATTGAAACGATACGAACTGAAGATTTACTTGAATAATGTTTTATGGATAAAATTATACTTTTTTACGGTGAAGATAAATAAACGGGATATTCTACAAAAATCTTACCGTGAAAACTTACGGGTGAACTTGAACTGGAGTGAGCTTTAAGCGGATTCACTTACACTTTACCTAAGTTTTCATGGTGAAATTTTTGCAGAATAGTACTACAGAACCTAAAAATACTAGATTACTACTAACACAATTTGAACACATAAATAGAGTGACAAACAAGTATAAGTATTTTTAATCAAGTTTTTTTGAATTTATAGTTACTAAATGTATTATCACTTGATGAATATGCATTTTATGAGTACAAACACGATGGTGCTATCTTATCCGCCAGCTATGGCCACCTTCCGGCTCCATCACGAAACCTGCTCCATAGTACCATATTATTTCAATGTTTTCAAAGTTACATAAGTATGTTCAGCTTAATCGGATGATATGCTAGGACACACAGGTGTATAAAGCTTGCAATAAAAAGTAATGTACTCTCAGTCTATTTTCACAAGACCTGACACATCCAAACATTCAATCTCGTTCCATCAAAAAAAAATACACAAAAGGAACGTCTGAACCGTATTCTCAATGCAAAAATCATTTCACAACCCACATCAGAGACTGGACATGTAGATTACCATACAAAGGAGGTCCAAGTATGGTGCCTTGCGGAAGGGGTCTCAAAAGCCACTTAATCAGAGGGTCTCTTTATATTTTCAATTTCCTTCAACAGAATAACAACGTGCTTCTTTCTTTATAAGGAACCGAGTCTATTATGTTTACAGTCAACTTTGTGAAGAAATTGTGTCTTTATTAGAATTGTGACGCTTGGAGGCATTGTCTTAAGAAATGAAAAATGGAAGGGTTGTTTTGTCTCCACGATTCAATTCAATTTACAAGAATTGCGAAATGCAATGGTGGAAAATGTTTTGCTATGGTATTTAAAGTGACTGACGGAAATCATATTAATTATACTTTTGGTATCTTCTCTGAACTGAATAATAATAATACCTGCCAGTTACCGTCCTACTGCAAGGCAAAGGCATCGCCTCATACAGAGAAGGCACGAATATTATACTTCATAAAAGATAGCTTAATCTCTGCGACAGCTGTCAGTATCAATAATGTAACAATAGCACTTGACAATAACATAACAATAACTTATACGTCAGTTTGACATATGTCACCGAGATCAAGCTATTTTTTATGAAGTATAATTACCATGCTTACTCAAGGCGGGTTGGCGATTACAAACATATATTAACTTTAAGTCCAGTTTTCCTCACGATATTATGAATTAAATGCATGATATAATTAGAAAATGAATGCATGATAATAAAACCGATACAAGCAATTTATCCAATATGATTGCATAATGACTCAAAATATACTGAGCTATGGAATATCCAACAGTCTCATCAATTTCTATAAACTTACATAAAATTCAATAAGATGTACGGGGAACCGAATAAATTATAACATTTTCATAATGCTAGTTCAAACAAATCCAAAAATACTCGAACATTCTGGGTGAATGTACCCAATAAATAAAGAGAACGTAATAAATCTATCATTGGACATTTATTCCAAGAAAGTTATCGCTTAATCTACTTAATATTCCTTCATAAGTAATTCCGTATTTCCAAGTTGTATAATCGAATCAGGAAAATCAGACGGAAAGTTTTCTGTCGAACTTGGTATAGATACCAATTGATTTGGAATACTTCGGACGCTGGAGCAATGAGCCGTTTGAGCTGAAGTCTTGACTTGGGATAGTCTTTGAATTTAGTTGGAGAGCTCGAGACTTGGTTTTGGTAAATTGCTGCCGAGATTTGAAGTTTATAGTGATATTGTTAAGAGTGACGTTAGGATAAGATAGGAGTTTGACACACCGAGTGCGATTGTCTTTTGTTGCCCGTCCATCTGACAAAAAATCGAGGTGTATTCGCCATGTTATAAATACTCAAAACTTGCGCTAATCTGCACACCAACTAAATTAGGGACTTGCCAGATGGCGTGACGCAATTTAAATTGCTTCGATAGGCGATTTTGCGCACGTATTTAAACCGATCTCAGAAAGGAGTAGGTTTTCAATTTGACTGTATTTTTATTTTATGTGTACTTAGAGGTTTTTACTACGTGAAACGATTTAAATGATTCTTTTTAACTCCTGACGCAAAAACGACGGGGTGTTATAAGTTTGACGTGTCTATGTGTGTGTCTGTCTGTGAAATAGTAGCTCCCAAACGGATGATCCGATTTTGAATATGCAAGATATTTAGATTAGATTTCGCAAGATACCATGTCATAATTACGTGTTTCGATAGATTGTTGATTGAAGCGTGTCTACTATTAGGTATATTAAATATAGTTTAAAAAATATGAAATAAAAAATAAATTTAAAATACCTCCGACACAAAAACCTCTAAAAAGCACAAAATAAGCCTCGTACTCGCGTCGGGGAACCGCTAAGTAAATAAAATAAACTGCTGTAAACGTTGGCGGTTCCCCGACGCGACTACGAGGTTTATTTTTTTGCTTTTTAGAGGTTTTTGTGTCGCGGAGTCTTGAATTTTTTTAAACCTGGTGTTTCTCGTGTGGTCTCATTTAAATTTGATGAAGATCTGACAAGTAGTTTTTGAGTATCCTTAATAATGCGTATTTTCATGGTAATATAGGTTAGGTATCAAGAAGGTCACTAATTACTTCTCAAACTCATCTTCATTTTGAGACATATTCTATCATCGTCAAAGTCTTCTACATATTACAGTACGTAATTTATATTGTTGCATTGTCAAAACGAATGAGATTGCCATATTAAGTCAAGTACGCAATATTGCAGATTTAATAATGCTGGTTCTTAAAAACAAGTTCCTCTTTTGTTTTTTAACAAGCTTTTAAATATATAAATAGCTTTATCACGAGAAACGAACACGTGTGAATAATTTCAGCTTAATCGAACTCTCGGTGGGTCATATTTAACTAACATGATTCAATTACAGACACCGGGACTTTTAAAGTAAGCAGGGCTTTACAAGGCCCTGTGGAAAAAAACAACATTTTCACCAGATAAAAAATAAAAGAGTAAATATTTATATTCCGAGCAACACAGGAAGTAAATTAAGTATTAAGTTAATTAAGTATTTTATACATTGTATATACTTGTATCTTTGTAAATAAATTATTCACACACAGGAGTTCATTATAATGTTTAAATTCAATAGCTTACCTAAAATCAATCCCTATACTGAAGCCTTTGTATGTAACTGGTTTTACCAACGTTTTATTTAAATACATACGAATTCGTAGAAACACAGCTTTAAATAATACGTATGATATATGTGACAGCTGTAAATGGAAACGCCTGGAGATCGATAGGATTCTTGATAGTGGTGTACTTCACGGGAAATTTCGGGATCGAGAAAATCGGGACTTAATAGTTTAATAATCTGATCAAAGAAATCCTGGTTTCTTTCAAGTATAATTTCTGAGAAAATATTTTACCGGCCTTCTAAGAAGATGGTTTTCTTTAGGTAGCAATTATACGGGTATGTTATTTGTAACTTATATTTTGATATGAACATTAAATACTTAACTACCCGTATTTATTTAAAAGCTTGCTGTGCCCGCGGCTTCGCTCCCGTCAACTGACTTCCCTACCCTACTTACCTGACTTATCTACCTACCCTACTTACCTACCTCCAACCTACCCTAATTACCTTGCTGCCTACCCTACTCACCCTACTTACCTTGCTACGTACCCTACCTATCTACCACCTTTTTTCTAAGGTTATTCTTTTGCGGAGAATTTTAACACTGTCATTCAGAAAATGACGTCAAATGCACAAAGTCATTTGTCGAATATGGAGTTCAACTATCCAATGACGTCAAATGCACAAAGTCATTTGTCATAAATGGAGTTCAACTGTCCGAGTATCTGAATTGCGTATGTTGTGATATTTTACTTCTGGAACACTTTAAATTTATGTAACTATTGATACAGTGAACCGATTGCGATGAAACAAAACCTTTGTAATAGTTTATGCTACGTACATTTTTATATGTAAAAGTTATTTACATTGATTTCGTATATTTTACGTATTGCGTAAACAACTAAACAAATAAACCGACAAACAGTTAAAATTCCAAAAGTATGCTGTTAAAGGATTCTGTTGGTTATCCTTTGCACCTCGACTATTTTTACCCGACTTCCGAAGGAGGGTAATGTGTTTATCAGTCGTATGTATGCTTGTTCCTATGAGGCGTTCTAGAGACGAAACGCGTTGGCCAATTTTGATGATTTTTACATCAATCGATTTGTCTTAACCTTGCGAGCAAAGCTTTAGATTGCAAATTTTTGATAGAGTCAAGTGTAGGGGGGACACTTGACTCTATCAGAAATTAACAATTTGCCTGCTAGCTAAATGGTTGTTTTTAGGGTGCCGTACCCAAAGGGTAAAAAAGGGATTACTGAGACTTCGCTGTCCGTCTGTCTGTCTGTCTGTCTGTCACCAGGCTGTATCTCATGAACCGTGATAGTTAGACAGTTGAAATTTTCACAGATGATGTATATCTGTTGCCGCTATAACAATAATTACTAAAAACAGTATAACATTAATATTTAAGGCGGGCTCCCATACAACAAACGTGATATTTTTGCCGTTTTTTGCTCGATATTAATAACGGCAACAGGTAGACGCTTGAAATATTCACAGAATATTTAGTTGTATATTCTCTTCAAAAAATAATAATTATCAAAAAAAAAAAAAAAAAAAAAATAAACAAACGTGATTTTTTTGCAGTGTTTTGCGATAATGGTACGGAACCCTTCGTGTGCGAGTCCGACTCGCACGTGGCCGGTTTTTTATTAGATATATTATGTGAACAAATTCACGGCAGTAGTATATACAAGGTGAGTTTTTTTTAGTGGGCGTGAAACTATGAGGAATAGCGAAAAACGCCCAAATGAGTCACTAGACCGATTTTGATGAAAACCAAAATTGAATGATTGGATTTTGGAAAAATCTATGTTCCTAGTCATGAATCGAACCCGTTGATTTTGCAATAATAACCCACACTGTATTTTACAACATCCGAAAGTGTCGCTAATAAGGATAAAATTCTGTAAAGTAATGTCATACAGCAACCTTGAGGCAAGACCTAATTTAAAAAAATATGCTTTTTTTTTAATTCTTCTGAGCGTTTTTCGCTTGGACTCATATTTTCGGATTTGGCCATTCACACCCACTTAAAAACTCACGCTGTATAACGAAATAGGAAATCTATCACAGCTAAGTAGTCTGTCTGTCTATAAAATGTATGGGGACAACAGTTTTCGAACGGTAAAGTTAATTTTGTCCTTTCGTTAGAACAATGTTGTGTGCTTTCATTGTTTATGAACGTTAGTAATGTTACCTATTCGTTTTGGTGAATGTTGCTGTTTATACGGAAAGCTCTGTGCGCGAGTCAGATTCGCACATGGCCAGTATTTTCAGTGTAGTCATTCACGCATGTCGGTTATGAGTAGTAGACTACCTTTTAGTCCGATTAAAATATTTATGATCCATGCTCATTAAAAATAAATATATCCAAAAGGATGGTTAAAAGAAAACAAGTTTTTTGTTTAAATAAATACAATCAGATAAGAGTTGATAATTATGCTGTTTGCACACCATTGTATTACCTAAAAACATTTCAAATCCCGGGAAACTATTAACCCCTACAGCTCTATGCGTCCGGTCTCCGAGCGTTGATTGATTGCCTCGTATCGGTCCCGGCCCCAGGATTCCCACATTTGTCACAACTTGACGAATACGACCGCTGACGAAGAATCCAGTTTTATGGAACTTTTTGCTACCCACTAGTACTTTGATAGACAGGCCTATAGCAGTTCTTGCTTGAGTTTGCTACGATAATATTGTCGTGGTAAAGACTTTATTGATTGGATCACGTACGGTTTTTGTTTTAAGAGAATTTGCTTTGCTGGAAAAATGTGACAAGTTTTATGGAAATTGTAAGATTCCTTTTGTGTTCTTTTTCTTACAAAACTGTTCACGTGAATGTTTTTATAAAATTCTTCGATATAACGTCATACAATTGGATCTTGGCTTTAGAAAGTACCATCTTTGATATGTACGGTGGTGGAAAGAAGTCCCTTCGATTACCAAATATTAAACTATTTTTTGTAAACTGATTGTCAGAGTTTGTTTACACGTTCGCTGCTGTAATAACTGAAACAATTCAAAAGCCATTGTGTCTTGCGGGAGTCCTTGGCAGCAAACGTGTTAATTTCATCATATTGATTGATAAAGCAATTTAATTCTAATTTACACAAACGCCATTACCGTCACAGCTGAATGACGTCCATTTTAGTCAAACGACGTCTTTCGGCTTGACGAAGCCTATTATTGTATATGTCCATAGGCATCCCCAAGCTTCGACAAATCGACCGGTCCTGGACTTCTCTTATTGAGCAGATGCCCGCATTCCTACAATTTGGCCTTAAACAAAAAAAAAGGAATGCCATCGGTCCACCATGTAGTGTCTTCCAACGCTGCATCTTCCGAAAGCGTTCACCACTTCAAACCTTTTCGACACCATCAACCATCGGTATGCTTATATATCATCATCATCATCATATCAGCCAAAAGACGTCCACTGCGGGACGTAGGCCTCCCGCAAGCGTTGCCACATTGGTCCCATGCGTCTCGCAACCAGCGGATCCCCGCAACCTTCACCGGGCCATCGGTCCACCTGGTGGGAGGCCTACCAATGCAACGTCTTCCGGTTCACGGTCACCACTCCAGAATTTTTCTGCCCCATCGGCCATCTGTTCTATGAGCAATGTGCCCTGCCCACTGCCACTTAAGTTTGGCCAATTCTTCGGGCTATGTCAGTAACCCTGGTTCTCTTGCGGATCTCTATATTTCTGATTCAATCACGCAAGGAATTTCCGAGCATAGCTCTCTCCATTGCCCTTTGAGTGACTGTAAGCTTTCTGATAAGGCCCATTGTAAGCGACCACGTCTCAGTGCCATATGTCACTGGCAACACACACTGGTCTAGACTTTCGTCTTGAGACACTGTGGTAAGTTGGACGAGAAGATACCGCGCAACTTCCCGAACACTGCCCAGCCGAGTTGTATTCTACGGTTGACCTCTTTCTCGAAGTTGGCTCTACCCAATTGGATCGTTTGTCCCAGGTAAACAAAGTCGCCCACAACTTCGAGTGTAGAGTCTCCGACCTTGATAGGAGTGGGTGTAACATGGGCATTCAACATCACCTTCGTTTTGTCCATGTTCATCCTAAGACGAGAAGAGGGTTCCGAGGTCTGATCCTAAAGTTGAACTGACATGGTGGCTTTTTTGTATAAACACTTCAACACTTCGATGTACCGGTAGTACATCGAAGTAACTGCTTATATATGCTTAACTGTATATGTTATGTATGGTCCCTACAATTCCCGAGGGTCTATTTGTGCCTAAGACCCATGTATCATGAGGCAAGCCTATTGCCATCAACTGGCAACAAAGCCAGACTCCGGCCTGCTACAGAGAATTTCCAGATGAATAAATCTAACAAGACTTTCCCCGACCCGGACATCAAGCCCAAGACTATGAGGAGCATGAGCTCATCAGTAGCGATTGCTATCACTAGGCCAACGAGGCAGTCAAATTATGTTTGGCAATATTACGGACTATATGGGTTACCTTGGTTACCACTGTTTTCAACCGACATTAAAAATCTTCTTTTTACTCAATTCAAGTGTATGTTTGTTACGTAATTACTCCGCCATGATGAACCGGTTTTGAAAATTCTTTTTTTATTTCAATGTTTGGCTTCTCATGTAGTCCCATTTAAATTTGATCTAGATCTGACGAGTAGTTTTTAAGTTATCCCTAATTATGCGTATTTTCATGGAAATATGGTACCAAAAGAAAAAAAAAACCATTATATCAAAAAAAAAACTGACTTCCAAAGCGAAATAATAAGCGAATAATAACTTTCTTATCGAGTTCTGAGAAGATAGTTTCTTTTTTCGCCTTGTAGTGTTTTATAAAATTCTTTGGCTTCCAAAAAGCTTTTGTATAGCATCATGTAATTGGTAACTACCGATACTCCCATTTCCATCCCAATATTTTGCAACCGCAGTCCTGGGACTAATTAACAGTAAATTGTAAATTAAAGTGGCGATTCGTTAACAGCATTAACTTTTCTGCATTTCGTTGTCCGACGTCGGGCGCTGTTTCGCGTTAAATTGACCAGTAATATTGTACTGCACCTAGTAAAGCTACTTTAATGACAAAATTTTCTGAAAAGAAAATTATTGTAATAGATAAGTTAAAAAAACCGGCCAAGTGCGTGTTGGGCTTCGCACATTTAGGGATCCGTACCAAACCGCAAAATTAAGTTGGTTGTAATAGGAAAAATAAGGGAATTTCAAAAAAAAATCTGATTTTTCAATATATTGGTTATTGTATACCTAGTAAATACACCAAATTTCACGTTCATAGGTCAAAGGGAAGTTTAAAAATATCTTGGTTCAAAATTTTGTAAAAAAGACTGACTTTGGTTCTTCTCATGCCTTTGTTTTCCAATATTTTATAAACCAATAAATACAGTATTTATCTGCTCAATAATCTAAACAACGATACCCTTTTCGATGGGGTAGGTCAATTTTTTTTAATCATGCCTTCCTTTAGCTCTATGAGCCCACTTTAAAAATATTAAAAAAAAAAAAAATTGCTTGGCTTTGGGTCAACAAGATGCTTATACTGTGAATATTTAAAGACTGTAGCTTTAACCATTTGGCCGTAAAACCCGTGTGACAGGCGACGGACAGACGGTCACGTGACAGCAATAGGTGACACAATGGTGATTTATGCATGTAGTCCTGGTACATCAAATTGTTTAAACAGGGTGTAACAGAAATATGTGATCATAATCGGACTTCTTCTGCCTAAATAAATTAAACACTTTCTGCAAAAGAGTCAATTCTCAATAAAATTAATTTAATTTTTCATACAAAATTGTCATCATCATTTCAGCCGAAAGACGTCCACTCTAGGACATAGGCGTCGCCACATTAACCGAACCCATGCGTCTCGCATCCAGCGGGTTGCCCACAAACTGAAACAGGTCATCGGTCCACCTAGTGGGAAGCCTTCTAACGCATCATTGTTCATTCACATGGGAAGGACTTCTTCTTAAGGACTTCTTGTCCTTAAAATATTAGGTCATTACATATGAAATTGCGTTTTGTAAGGGAGGAAATAAAGTCGTTTTTTTAATATAATATATTTATTTAATCGAAGTATGTACATGTACCAATGCTATATATAAATATGTTTTGTTATAAAATTCATAAATTTATAAACGGTTTCCCATCGACTCGAAAAGAAGAAGAAGATTGCTATCTATGCACTTTTGCCATCTCATAGGTAGTTCATTGATCCCTTTACTAAACAAAACCATTCGACGGGTATCAATAAAATCATTGAAGGCGCTTTGGACTGCCCCATCGGAGTTGATTTTTTTCCCTTGCAAGAAGTTATCCAAATTTGGAAAAAAAATGGTAATCTGTTGGAGCAAGCTCCTTGGAGTACGGTGGATGTCTTAGACATTGAAATTACTAATAATTATTGAAGCTCCTCTAATTTGGTAGCCGTCTGTTGTGCAGTGTGTGGTCTAGCGTTGTCCTGAAGCAGCAGTGGCCTAGAGCCTCGGCTGTTTAGCAGCTAGCTTTTCCATCACGGTTTGCAGTTACTGACAATAGACACCTGCCGTAATCGTCTGGCCAGATTTAAGAAAGCTGTAGTGAACGACACGGGCACTAGTCCACCAAACGCTCACAAGTAATTTTTTTTGAGTAATTTTTTGCTTAGGGCAGGATTTGGCTAGTTCGCCAGGGTTCAGCCATTGCGATGAGCATTTCCGATTATTGTACAGGATCCACTTTTCATCACAGGTAATGATTCGATTTAAAATCCCTTCATTATTGAGCCGGTTGAGTAATGTAACGTAGCAGTCGACGTGCGTTTGTCGGTTTGCTGCATTCAATTCATGAGGTACCCACCTTTCAAGCTTTTTCACCTTCTCAATTTGCTTCAAGTGGATTAAAACAGTTTTATCACTAACATCTCAGCCTGCAGCTAACTCGGATGTGGTTTGCAATGGATCCGCTTCCACAATAGCCTTCAATTCTTCATTATCAACTTTGGTCTCCGGCCGTCCACGGGACTTGTTCTGCAGGTCGAAATTTCCAGAACGAAAACGTTGGAACCAAAAACGCACTGTGTTTTCTTTTGTGACACCGTCACCATACGCATCATTAATCTTTTGAGCCGTTTCAGCAGCACTGGTGCCACGATGGAACTCGTACTCGTAAATAACGCGATATTTCAAGTTTTCCATTTTGTAAACTGACTGGCGCAAAGAAAAAAACAAAAGAGGAAAAAACAAATGAATTACGGTTTTCCAAACACAAAAGCATGAGTATGAAGCATAAGCTGAGCTGTATAAATTTAAAATTGGAATTCCAAACCAAAGAGGAGATATTTGTGATCAAAGTGGCCAGTACGACAAAACGCCAATTTCATAGATAAGAACCGTAATCGCAACAAAATCAAAATCAAAATCAAGGTATTTATTTCAATTAAACTTTAGAAGTACTTTTGAATTGTCAAACAAAAAATTAATAAAAAGATGACTCTAGTTGCAAATTCGCAAGCGTCTGTAGGTCTCAATGGAGAAGAATTTGCAAGAAACTCCCTGGACACTCTTTTCCATCAGTTTTAATTACAAGTTTTTGGTTACATCATTCTTGTTGAAAAAATACATATATGTGAGAACGATGTAAAAAGACGTGTACGTAAAAGCGTCTAGAGTAACAAATAATTAAAAAAAAAAAAAAAAAAAAAAAAAAAGCACTTTAACAGGCCGAGACAGCTAAGTTATGACCAACTTAACATTACACCCTGTATAGATGTACTATATATTATAGGTATACCTCTTCTCTCTCCGTAATACAGATGCCCGTATCCCAATTTATTTTGGGCGTTACACGTCTTCTTCCTTATTATTAATTCTTTCTTACGGTACTTACAGCACGGTAGAATCAGTTTTTATTACTTGTACATTTTTAATTTAGATTTATTATTGTTTGACTTTCAAAAGTGCCGCTTATTGGCCTAGTTGAAATAAATATATTTGACTTTGACTTATACTTCTCGTTTAGTCTAACTCCGTAGTCACTAGTCGGGCAATAAAGATGTGACCTTAAATTATGTTCCAAAAATCAGCAAAGCAATTCAGCACGAAAATAAGTATACTTATTTAATAATAATGACTCAATAAACGTGAAAGTGGAAATAACAGGAACAGGAGAGTACGCAACATACCCATCGCATAAGTAATTTAATTTTGCTGAAAGAAACGACATAAAAGTAAAAATTACCCATAAAGTGAAGTGGGCGAATTAGGGTTTGGCGTAAGTTGTAAGAGCCACCTAATAAGGCGGCGCGGCGGCGTGGCGGTCCTAATATAACGCGATTACCGCGCAAACACGCGACCGTCGCGTTCATTTGTATGACGAAATCGAAAAGCGCCCTGTCTGCGTGTAGACGCGTTCGTGTTTGAACACGATGGTCTAGGCAAAGAAAGTGTTATTCTATCAGCGATGGCGACGGTTGATATGCCAAAATGTAAGAGCTATATAGATTAAAACCTTAACCTTATATTTACCTGTTCCGGTATCTGTAATTAAATCTTGCAAATATAATTTTACCCACTTTCCAGTGCCAGCGTTAGAAGGCCTTCTAGGTGAAGCGGCGACCTGGTCAAGACTGTATGAATCCGGTGGATGCGAGAGACACAAAACCGATCAGTGTAGCGAGGCCTATATCCAGTGGTGGACCGCCGTCCGTTGATGATGATGATTAAGCTGTTTTTACATTAGGTCATAACGTGACTGAAGCTTTGAAAGTACCTTTTCACCAGTTGTTTGATTAGGCCGAGTCTAAACTCGGCCTACTCATGATCTAAAGTTATCTAAACTACAATATATCCAAATTAACAACTGGTGAAAAGATACTTTCAAAGCTTCAGTCAGGTTATGACCTATTGAAAAAACAGCTTAATCATCATCATCAATTTAGCGGAAAGACGTCCACCACTGGACATAAGCCTCGCTACATTGATCGGTTCTGTGCGTCTTGCATCCACCGGACTCGATTCCTCCAGGATCCCATCATTAGATCCTGACCTGATGACCATGAAACCAGCTGGGCAGTATACACTTTTAAACAAAAGAATTTTCCAAACCAGTCCAGTTGTCTGAGTAATCGGGGAACAGACAAAAAAAGTTTTCGACGAATAGACCTCCTTTTTTTGAAGTCGTTCAAAAATAACAACGGTGGTGGTCTATTGATTACTGCCCCAACTAACAAGTTCAAAGTCCTAGATAACCTAGGCAGGTGCCTACTCTCTCTCACAGTGAGCGGGCCCTTCTCTACATAGGGAAAATTTCCAGGTTGTCCCAGCCGTTACAAATACGTGATCTCTTCCAATTTGGCCCAAACATTTTACTAGAAAGTTAATGTCGCCGAATGTCATAATACCAACGTCTCAGTTATGTCCTACGTATTTCTGTTCGCGCCGTTTTATCGGAATCATGTAGATCTAGCCTTTCAACTTAATGCTTACTGTGAATTACTGAAACTTTATGTTCGATGATAACACCCAGTTTTAGTTCTAAGATAGTGGGAAAAGTTTTACCGTGAGATATAAAAAAGGAAACCAGTTAAGTTTTTGTAATAAATGGCTAAATGGCCCATGGCTTTGGTAGTAAATAAAGTCCTTATTTTTCAAAATGTTTTTGGTGATATTTAATAAAAATGTACCTATCAAGCCTGTACATCGGTACATGTTCCATACGCACAAAGCTTTTTGGGAATACTTTCATTGCCTACTGCGGCTAAAGAGTGGAATTTTCTGGCAGAGTCTTTGTTTCCTGATATCTACAACCTAGGGGTCTGTAAGTCAAGAGTGAATAGGTTACTTCTAGGCAATCGTGTTTCCCCATCGACCACTTTATCGCTAGCCATCAGGTGAGATAGTGGTCAAACTTGAAACTATAGTAAATAAATAAAAATCTTATTTGTTATTTGCCACAAGTGTTATTGATTGAGTTCCTTTCTTGGTATGATTACCGAAGGCAAGGCGTTTATTTATTTATTTATTTAATACTTCATGCACACACAAGTACAGAGGCGGACTTAATGCCTTAGGCATTTTCTACCAGTCGACCTTTGGGTGATGGAGAGATAAACAGTGGTAGGTGCAATATTGCGTATCAGGATTATTTAAATATACATATAAACTATACATACAATATAATTATACCATATATACTCAAAATAATAAACTAAATATATAAATATATAATACTTAAACATTAGTAGTAATAGATAAATAATTGAAAAACATTAGCGCTGTGACGATACTACTGCCAAGTTCTTACGGATATGCTCGCGAACTTTAACTTTGAAGGTCAACCGGCTGGTCGCCATCCTGATTTCCTGGGGGAGCGCATTCAACAGAGAAATAGACTGAACGAAGAAAGAACGGTGAATGAAGTCAGTGCGGTGAGTGGGACATTGAAGAAGGCGGTTATGTGATGACCGTAGATTTTTACTGTGGTTGGCGCAAATATATTGAAAGTGACGGGCCAGATAACTAGGGAAATTAGAAGAGTCGAGAAATGAGAACAAGGTAGTTAGTGCCCTTTGCTCTCTGCGCTGGCGTATGGGTAACCACTTTAGAAGTGATCGATACGCAGAGACATGATCATATTTACGAAAATTGAAAACAAATCGAATGCAGTCATTTAGAAGACGGTCAAGTTTGTTGAGAAGATCTGCATTCAGGTCGTAGTAGCACACATCACCATAATCGATGATAGGAAAAATTAAGGTCTGCACAAGCATTGCCTTCGTGTTGATTGGTAATAAATTTTTCAAACGATACAGAGCCCGCAGCGTTCCAGTGACCTTCTGACTCACACTAGCGACTTGAGTACGCCAGATAAGAGTATTATCGGTAAGAGTATTGGCGTTGTTAGGGCTTTTCCATCTGATTTTATTCAGTAGCAGCCCTGAGTTTAGATTTGTACTTGGATGATGGCGTTATGCTCTCGTTTATTACATTTGATCTTAACATAACTGGGGAAATTCGGGTTTACTAATTTAACCGTACAGTCAGGGTCAAAAGAGTAGTCGCATTCTACCAAAATTAAAGTTTCTCTATAGAAGACTAGCTACCCGCCACGGCTTCGCTCTGTTTAATATAGATTTGATATTTTATACTTCTTCACGATTCTGATGTCCTGGTAGCTCGAGAATCTTTACCACACATGAACCCATTTCGGATATACTTATTCTTTTTATGTTTCTTTTCGCCTGGTTGTTTGGGCATTACTTATCATAATTCCAGCCCTGGTTATATTTTACTTCATGATTCTGGTCTCCTAGACAGATGTGGCAAATCTAAATGAGCTCTCAGACGGTCTTAAAGTAATTAAAACTGACCATTCAAACTTTCATCCGCTCCATTTTCTTTTTATTATGTTTCACCCCTTTAGGAATATGAAAAATAATTTAGAAAAATCCTTTTCTAATTTCCTTTTCTAATTAATTTATTATTATTTTATTAATATCAAATTAATATCGTCTAAAAATTACAAACTTCTATCATAAATGGTTTATGCCCAGCCGCATTGATATTTCAGTCGGGATATTGCCTTTTATATAGATAGATAGATATCAATGGTCAATGGTTCACGAAAGATTTAATCGTGTCGTAAAGGACAAAATCTAAAGTATAGACTAGTCGTGGATCATTAACATCCTTTTATGAACAAGCTTTTATCACTTTAATGCTACTGCACTATTGACCATTCACTGTTAACCTCCGCCTTTTCTCTCTTCGGAAACTACAGGCGTATGTTAATAGTACATTATGATACAAGTGTGTAATGTTGGTGATTACCGCTGAGGCGCCATTGAGACCTGAGCTGTTAGACGGTAAACATCAGTATACACGTGTATCATACGACGTTTTTCAACACACTTGTGAAGAAAATAATACAAAAAAATCGGCCAAGTGCGAGTCAGACTCGCGCACGAAGGGTTCCGTACCATTATCGCAAAAAACAACAAAAAAATCACGTTTGTTGTATGGGAGCCCCATTTGAATATTTATTTTATTCTGTTTTTAGTATTTTCAGTTATAGCGGCAACAGAAATACATGATCTGTGAAATTTTCAACTGTCTAGCTATCACGGTTCTTCAGATACAACCTGGTGACAGACGGACAGACAGACAGACCGCGGAGTGTTAGTAATAGGGTCCTGTTTTTACCCTTTGGGTACGGAACCCTAAAAATCATTTTATTTAGTAGACAATATATATTTTTCCTTGTAGTTTTCAGGTAGTAAACTTTCCATATCGGGCGATGTACAATATAAATAATTTTCTTCATAATTAGTACTTGTAAACATTTTAATTAATAAATAACTGTAATTTCAACAGTGAAAACGAGTTGTGAAAATTTTTTCGCAATGGCGGGAAAAATTAATCAGTTTTCCTATACGCGCGCTCATCTAACAATGGCGATCGGCCATAGACTAAAAGAATGAGGTTTAATTTTTTTTGGCTTTTTACGGATAGCGTTTTAGCCACGTACAAAATGGGGAATTTCAAGTTTTCCTTATTACAGAGAAAACAAAAGTTATATTTGAATGAAAGTTTTATTTATTAAACACGTACAAGTTGAAATTATCTATTTAAATACGAAGTTGTTTGAAATGAGCTAGCAATAGGAACATTAATTTATTTGTACTATTGAGCACGATCTTTTTTGTATCGAAACTTTTTTTAACAACAAAGCAACTCAACCAATAAAATAAAATAAAAACTCTATAACTCATTTGTGAATAATAGGAATGAAAAAGTCACAGTTTGATTACATGTATCATTATGTGCCTAATTGCCGTGAAAGATTGCCTAAGAGCCACTTTATGAGCAAGTGTTTTAAAATAGTACATTGTGATACAAAGGTGCAATAACCTACACACCCGTGTATCACACGACATTTTTCAATACAGTTGTGGGCCATAGTAAAACAAATCAAAGAACTAGATTTGTTTAAAAACAAAATTTTCGCGCGTTTTTGCAATGGACTGGATGTTTTTTTTACAACGAAAATAGCCTACACAGCCTATTCGATTTTTGACAAATGTTGATGTGAAAATAATTAAATTAAAACTGGTAATTTACTATATATTAAACAACCATTTAAAAGACTTTTGAGAGTTCAATGCCAAAACGTACGGAATCATTCATTTTTCCTCGTATAAAATCGATCCCATTTTATTCTATGAATGAAAACTCTTTGCTACTAAACTTTTTAAATTGACTTATAAATTTAAAACTCAACTGCAAAAGTAATGATAAGCTCGTAAACAAAAGTCACGACCGCGTAACAGAAAGATGCCTATGCATAAGATTTAATTTTTGAATCATAATTATAGCCTCTGAAAGTACGCCATGTTTAACAACTTTATTGAAAAATAATCGTTTATCTAACAGTTTATTTCATGAAATATCTCAACATATCACATAAGCTCAGAAACGAAATGTATAACTCCATTCCAAATAAACATCACTTAAAGTTCAAACAAATGAATGAAGATGTCTTACTATATTCGCTCAACAATTGTTTTGTTAGAGACGATATCAATTAAGCAATGATGTCACATAAATTCGTTCACAACAGACGAGGTTGCGACATCGCACTACCTAGTACACTTCGTGCGCTCGCTTTCAGATAACGCGGGAGACGTTTGTAGGAGACGACTAGTACGAAGTAAAGGTTTTATGCATCATCTTAAAACTATTATATCAGCCGAAAGACATAGACTGAGGTCGTCGCCATATCATAGGTTACTTCTAGGCAAGCGATCTTTACCGTCGACCACATCATCGCTTATCACCAGCTGAGATAGTGGTCAAACGCGAGCTTACCAATAAAAAAATATTTTAACAAAATAATAAACTGACTTTAAAAGCAAAACACTAAAAAGTGCAAAAAAACTTTCGTTTTGAAGTCGGTTTATGTATTTGTGAAAAAGTTTTCATTTCTCTCTTTTAAGTTGTAGTACACCATCATTCAAAAGCAGCAAGTTATATAGCAAGGTACCTAAATGATTGATAAAACATCCATATTAACTCATTTTACACATTCGTGCTGTTTGTCGCTAAGGAGTTTAGTTGTAAGCTCCAAATCTTGAAAACTGTTGAATGTATTTTGACGAAACTTACACTACTCCCTAACTTGAGAGATACTCAATCCAACACAAAAAGAATGATAACGGTCCAATAAGTAGTTTAGAAGAAATGCGTGGGCACATACAAACATACGAACAAACAAACAAACATACATACACTTATGAAATTTGGCACACGAGTTTAGAAGCCCAAAAGCTTTTTTACAAAAAAATACTACCGACTTCCAAATAGGAAAACCAGAAAGTGAAAAATAACTTTATTTTTGGAAGTCGGTGTCTTTGGTAGGTACCAAATTTTTAAGTTATGGACACCGAATTCCAAAAATAAAGTTATTTTTCACTTTCTAGTTTTCTTATTTGGAAGTCGGTAGTATTTTTTTGTAAAAAAGCTTTTTATTTTTCACTTTTTAGTTGTACCTACCTAATAGGGAAGTAATTAAGTAAGTACCTATAACGACAGAATAGATTACCCGAATAACATGAAAAATGAATATAACCGGTGAAATGAGAGATCTGCATACCCCTTTCGAGCGTACTGGCGTGATGTTATGTTATGAAATAGTATAAACAATAAACAGACATGCGATTGCAGCAATCCCGAGAGATTTGCCGTTATTTATTGAAGAGTTCTGTTGTATATCTCCGAAGTTCTTTATCAGATCTTCACCAAATTAAAATGGGACCAATTTCGGAATATAATCTTTCAAACAAAAAAAGAATTTTCAAAATCGGTCCACAATTGACGGAGATATCGGTGAACATACATAAAAAAAAAAAAAACATACATAATGTCGAACATAGAACCTCCTCCTTTTTTGGTAGTCGGTTAAAAATTTGGGTATATAAACTAGTGCCATATTTACTCTATTTAATAGAGAAATATATTATGTGAATATTGTGCAGTGCCAACAATACGTACATTATCGAATTGATTAGGTACCTCCATCTTTTAGAAGACGGTAATTAAAGAAAACGGTCGATCGATCTTGTGCTCAGAGGCAAGCATCAATTGGGACACCACACTGGATTTTTCTGTTTATTCGTTGTCTAGAATCTTATTCTAAGAATTTAGCACACAATTCAGGGATCGTGGTGGCATCGTATCGTATGCCATAAAGACGCTCTGTAGAAGTGAATTTTCCGGAGACATTAGGCCAAATCGCACATTTCGGGGGCGAACAGATAAAGCAGCATAAAATATAATGCCAGACGCGAATGTTCCTCTCATTTTAGATAATATTCCTGTATGTACCGAACCTTAGTGGGACTGGAATAATGTGTCGCAATAATTCAATAGATACCGAACACAATACACTTTTGGTATTTTGTTATTGACTGAAATCATCTAATCTTCATTTTTACATTTCATCTTCAGTCTGAAACCACCTTACATCTTCTTCATCTTCTCCCTGCTGTTATAGCTTTGTGGTTAGAATATGAGTTAGCCCGCTAGGTTATGCCGTTTGCATAAGTGGCGCCAATTCTTCAAACCTTTTACATTCTACAATAATAAACTTTTGCGAGCACAACGTTTGATTTTCAACCGTTCTGCCCTTCAGTCTTTATTGCAATAACATAACCATTTATAATGCAAATTTTTGGATATAACTTAAAATAACTTGTATTGGCAGGAAAATAAGCAGCAACCTTAAAATATCAACATTTCCGTACTTTAAAAAGGGTCCATAATGCCAACAAACACAAACAACACGAAATCAAAAAAACCAAAATGAATATTAACGGTAAAGAAATTTGCGTTCAGATCACGTTCAGCAACAACGTGTTAATCTTTTTAAAGGAAATGAGAAAACTTCTGACTGCGCCCTGTTTAAACGTGGCCAACGTTTTTGTTACATTTTTGGGCTTTTATTTTATTGTTATTTTCTTTCTTTTTTGTTTTTGTTTTCAGGAGGTCGTTTGTCTTCATTATGTCTGTTGGCTAGTTTATTGTTTAAGTAGTGTTGTTAATGTAGGGGACATGTTAGGCAATTAAAAGTTTTCTGAGTGTCGTATAAAAGGTGCTTAGGCTGCAAGACGGACCAGTGATAATATTAAGAGGCTCTAGACTAGTGACATTCCATCCACGAAAGTGTCGTGATAGCGATTCGAAAAGCGTCAAAAATATATGGGAATGTCAAGCGCTATCGAAATGTCACGTGATCAACCCCTTATATTGTCATTTTTACCATCGCCATTGCTGACATCGAATGGTCACTACCTGAATGAGAGACTCAAGTTACATTCTATCATCGCAAGCGCTGCCATAGCGATTGTAAAAAAGTTAAAAATGTATGAGTATTCCTTAAATTTTGACATCTATGTTGTTCTAGGGCCTAATAACACGACGCCATGACGTTCTATTTTTAAATCACAAAAGTGGATGAATCGTTCATTATTACTGGACGTAGGACTCTACGCACTTCATTTTTTTCTCATCTGGCTGCTACAAGCCACCATGCAAAGATCGATTTCAACTAGCCTAAAGGCGTAATTTAGTCCTTCTTCCTAACAGCCTGTAGTTTATAATATTATAGCACATTATTGTGGTCAATTTGAAGAAAAACATGTTTGTTATTTATCCACAGATAATATAATATACAGCAAACGCTTGAAGTTAGTATATCAAAGCATGCTCATTAACTTGTCTTCTACCAACCAACCGTTTTCCTTACCAATCTCTTTTCCTCCTTTATATTATAATTAACATCCACCAAATAATTGCGTAACTGATTCATCTCATCTATACACGCCGTACAACACCGCAACAAGCATCTGTCTGCAAACAAAATGTTGTGTGTAAGCACTTATTAAAGGCGAATTTATCATTGTCTCAACGCTGCCTCAATTATCTCTAAGGCGAACGGTTTAAAACAATGATTAGGGAGATAGATACGACGGGGAAGGAAATGTTGTTGCCTATATCTATGGCCCAGTGGTAACGGCCCCGACTTACGTATGTTCGACTTCGCTACAATAAACACGGTGAAGGAAAACATTGTGAGGAAATCAGTATATCCTAGTACCTTAACTTCGAACACATGTGACATCCACCAATACGCACGGGGATATCGTGTCATTATTACTTGTTTCGATAGATTGTCGATTGAAACGTGTCTACTACTAGGTATAGGTATATTATAATTATGTAGTTTTAAAAGCATGAAATAAAAATTAATCACAAATTAAAAATACCCCTATACAAAAACTTCTAAAAAGCAAAAAATAAACCTTTTTACTCGCGTCGGGGAACCGCTAAGTAAATAAAATAAACTACTGTAAGCGTAAAGTGTTTAATCGGAAAAGTTCTGGATTATTCCTATTAATTCTTGCCACTAAATAGCACTGATGTGTCTGAATTTAAGTATAACTGCTGGTGTCGTTACAGGCACAATTATAGTTTTATCTCAAGAAGTGCAAAGCACCTGCAATGCTTTAAGTATTACAGATGTTTGTACCAGTTACCGTTATCAGGTATGCCGTTTGCCTGATTGCTAACTAGTTATACATACAAAAGTGAGGAGGAAAGAAAATGAAAAGATGTTGCAGCCGTCGTTTAAGACGTCCGCCGCTGGACCATAGGCCTCGTCTAAACGTCGCCACACTGATTGGTCCTGTGCGTCTTGCATCTATCCGATTCACGCAGCCGTAACCAGGTCATCGGTACACTTAGGCCGTTTATTCATGACGCACCACACGACACGAGAAAATGTGGTCACGATTCAGAACACAATATATTTGTATGGACCGTTTTTTCATTGTATGACACCGCACCACATCGACATGATTTACAAACGGTTTTTCGGCTATGTCGTCGATGCCGCTATGACGTCGCGACTTTTTTGGTGTGACGATTTAGCGGCTGTAAAAAACAAGTAAGAGCTTGTTGACGACATGACACACCGCACGGTTCACGCGTGGTTTGTCACTCACGCGTTTATAAAACAATACAAGTGCACTGCTGTGTCGTTGCAGAATCATGTCTAGTGAACAAACAAACGGACAACATCATTACCGCAAATCGTGTCGTGTGGTGCCTCGTGAACAAACGATCTTAGGCATTCCAACGTTACATATTCTGGTTCGCAGTTGTCACTCCAGAACTAAACTGCCGAGCAATGAAAAAGTTCCACCCACAAAATGCCGACAAACACCTTAATTTAATTTTTTCAACAATATTTACGTTTTTAGTTGGTAATATTCTGATGCGCTGTTAAATGTACTTCAATATTGCAGACGGCGTCATTAAGTTAGCCTTGCCCGTTTAGGAGTAATTTGGTGCTATGTCACTGGATTTTTTTCATTGCTCGCGAATGTATTCAGCCCCAATGAATGATAGTTGGCTTATTGTTCTTTCCCATAATAGAAACAACTATTTACTAACCTTGTCTATTCCCGTCAACACTGAAAACTTTCACGCAACATGTCCCACATTTACAACCAAACACCTGAAGGTCAATGTACTTTACAAACTTTTATTACCTGTACCATTTACCCTGTCGTTACTCCACCCATTTAACAAATCTTTGGTATTACCATCCACCGGCATAAATCTAACTAAGTGTCAATTAAGAAGAAAATACGGGAGGCGCGAAAACCTATAAATACGTCTGTTGTGACCTTTGGAAACTTTCAACGATTTCGTGCGAAGGGGATCCTTCGATATGGTTCTTAATGAAGATCGAAGATCGGGATCCGATTGCTGAGATAGCGAACCTAAACGGGAGCATAGGGTTGGATAGATCTCTTAAAAAAGGTTAGGTCTTTTGTTTTTTTTCTGAGATTTTGTTAAGGATTTCGTGTTCTTTTTACCCGACTGCCGAAGGAGGGTAATGTGTTTATCAGTCTATGTATGTATGTATGTTTGTATGTATGTATGTATGTAAGTATGTATGTATGTATGTTTGTTCCTATGTGGCGTTCTAGAGACCAAACCCGTGGGCCGATTTTGATGGTTCTTACGTCAATCGATTCGTCTCAACCCCGCGCGTGTCACTGGCCACATGAAAATTAGAAATTAGGAAAATGGCGGTTTTTGGGCGACATATTGTGGGGGCCCAAATTTTTTTATCTTCTAAACCTATCGAGTGGGTTATCAAAATAAAGGATTTTAAGAGGTGATCTCAAAAATATATAACTGATATATGTTTAAATGTACTTAATTCGAAAAAAAAATAACTAAAAAGTTATAAATAAAAAAAGTTAATTTAAAAAATCAAAAAACCCGACTGCTTGAAAAGCGAACTAAAAAGACGTAAACAAGGAGAAAATCATGCTGTGCAGTCGGAGGATACGTCTGGTTTTGGTCAGCCAGCTCGCGAAGATGTATCCTCCGACTCTTTTTTTTACATAAGTTATATAAAACAAAGCTGTTTTGTTTGTATATGTGTTAGCTTAGTATTTTTAAAGTATCTATAATGAATAACTATTTGAATATTGAGACAATTTTCTATACTAATATTATGCAGAGATAAAGTTTGTCAGTTTGGATGTAGGAGGTAATCTTTGAAACTACTCATCTGATTTAAAAATTCACTCACTGATTTCACTGATAGGGAAGGAAAAGGAATGGGAGCTACACCATCGCTGAGTGCCACAAAAAATAAAAAATCCTGCAACAAAATCCTCTAAAAGGTACTCGTACTAGTGTTGGGGGAACTTAACTAAATAAAACACAAATACATAAAATCACGCCCTTTTTCCATAGGGCTACAAAACGCCACCAGCTACGATTCTGACAAAAAAGAAGCTGATACAAGCTTGTAAAATAATAAGAATCTATAACCCAAATATCACCCAAATTCATAAAAACCAATTCCAACTTTCACGTTACATTTATAATTGGTGTGAACAATATTATTTAAAGGACTTCCTAGGAATCAAAACACGGTGACGTCACAACATGGCCACGTAAACATGTTTTTGTCGGCATTAAATAAGATTTATAATATTGTACTTTTGTAACGCACAACTGTCAAAGTTTGGAAGGAAGAATGATGAAGTTAATGGTGGTAAAAACTTTTAGAATGAGTTGCTTTACAAGATTCCACGCTATTATGAAATCTGTGACTAGTGACAGAAGAAGCAAAATCATTTTGAACATTCTGGAGTGCTTTGATGATGTTATAAAAGGCTTAGTGACCATTAGGCCCTTAACCGCAACTGCGGAAGGACTTTTCAGTTTTTTAATTGAGAAAAACTTTGGCAACAAAAGTTCTGATGCCCTTTTGTGAGGTCATCCTCTTTTTTTTTTGTTATAAGTAGGCTCGCGCTTGACCACTATCTCTATCTCTTCATAGGATTTTTTACCCGGCTGCAAGGAAAAGATTATGTTTTTTGCGCGTATCGTGGATGTATGTATGTAATATTCTTTATTACCTCATATCTTTCAACCCACTAGACGGATTTTTAATAAGAAATCTATAGATAGGTCTTGACCGTCAAAGTGTTCTTAGATAATTGACGTTAAAAAAAATAACATGGCGGCTTTTGTGCGCCATATTGTGAGGGTTCCAATTTTATTTCGTCTGTATAATGTTCCTTTGGGATAAGAAAACACTTTTCACGCGGGTGAAGCCGCTGGCAGAAGCTAGTACTTCCAGCTTTGTCATCAAATACATTCACAATTTCTCACAAAGAAACTTCAGTTCCTTTCACAAGGAAAATTAAATTTCGCTCCCCACAAATTCTCCCATTTCCTTGAATATTCGAATCCATGCACCCATTTGAACACCATTTGACACCAATACAGTATTGTACTTCAATGCACAACAAATTGATAGAACCGTTTCCGCAGTAACGTTGGAGAAAATTCTCAAATAAAATCGTCTTCTATGCGGAAAATTTCGTAAACGCTTAAAGGGTCAATTCTTTGGTAAAATTGGCAGGAAAGTCTCGGCGAGCGACTCGCGGTGAAAATTTAAATTTGAAATAGAAATAGAGCTTTTTTTTATTCCATTTCTTAGAGAATGGCGTTTTTTTTATATTTTACGATGTCATGTTATAAGAAAATATAAAACGTAAAAACCTAAAAATGTACAAGCACGCTGAAAATGCCGAAATTATTCAAAAGATAAAAATGTTCATGAAGTTTTATGTATTTTAGATAACTTTGTGCTGAAGTTTGATGTTCTCTATCTCTCGTCTAAAAGTGCTCATGTGGCTCGTTCATGGAAGTATAATATAACGCCAGAATTCCCCTTAAGGTAAGGCAGAGGCGCACTTGTAATACACCCATATTTCACCAATAATGTTTGAGTTTATGGTAGCATTATCAATTTATTGTTCTTGTCACTTGGTATTTTATAAGATTTTTATTAACTTGCAATGTTTGGATGTATGTATGTTTGGGTCAAATCTCATGGTCATCCGCTTCTAACATAACCTATCCATGTCTGGGTGAAAATACCGAGATCACTTCGCTCGCTCTTGGACTAATTCGTTGAAAACATCAATACAACCGAACTCGTCACCTCGTCGGTTGTTCTGTTATTTTCAAAAGAATTATATGTTAAAATATAACCCCAAATACAATTACAATCTTTAAGATTATAAGTAAGTTATTTATCTGGTTTGAGCTTTTAGGAGGTTTTTGTGAGCTAAAGTAATAATATAGTTACATAAAAAGGCTGTGGACCGTCTGCCCTGTGGGAGGCCTATGTCCAGCAGAGGACGTCTTTCGACTGAAATGATGATGATGAATATAAAAAGGCTGATGATGATGATGAAGTAACTGCTTCATCATCATCATCAGCCTTTTAAATGTTCCTACTGGTGGGACACATGCCTCCTCTCTGTGAGAGGGAATATAGTTACTTACTTGGTATATATTTTATTTTTGGTTTGATTGTATTGGCATAACACTGTTCAATGTATTGTTTGATAAATTATTATAATAAATGTATTGAGTAAATTACTGATTTTATGTGACACAATTGTCAACATTGTTATATTATATTTCTATGTTAATTATTGTAATTGGTATTGTATCGTTTTAATTAACTATAAAAAAAAGAATATTGTCGCCCATTCAGTATATTTATCGCCCGGTAAATAATTTCCCATATTAAAGCAAACGATAAAGACGAAATATTTCATACACGTTTGGTTTGAATGACAATACACGTTAAACTAAAAAGCTTGTTTGTTGCTTGTTATTTTATTATTGTACATAATTTTTTTTGGTTTATTTCGTATAAATGTAGCCTCTGTTACCTGGACTATAAAAACGAATCGATTGAAATCTCTTTCATAAAAATCGGCTCAGTAGTTTAGGGAATATGATGAAAACTACGTTAATACAAACATACATAAATTAACATCATAGTATGCTAAACCAAACTATATTTATGGAGTTTCTTGTGCGTTCTTCTCCATAATAAGCTACTTTCCGAATGCACGGTAGAGTAAATTTTTATTACTTGTACATTTTTAATTAACATTTAATTTTTGACATTCAAAAGTGCCGCTTATTGGCCTAATTGAAATAAATATATTTGACTTTGACTTTGACTTTGACAAACAGTCTTTTTGGCTTTGTCATAGTCGGGTCATAATAGTTTAAAGTATCGTTTACAAGTTTACAACACTGACCCCGGTTTGGGGCAATTAATTAATCGACGAGCCACAAGTTCCAGCAAATCAAAATTGATTAGCTTTGAAACTTCATCGAACTAATCACAGCATCTAGCGATTGACAATTTGACACAGTAATTTTGAGATCATTTTCATCTCAAAAACTGGGCCTTACATTAGTACCAGTACCTGAGCGACCGAGCTCTGCTCTGATGAAAATACAGAAAACGATGTTTTCTAATAATTATACCTAACTAGATCGAGTTATCGCCCCCGAAAACACCGCATACAAAATTGTTGTGCATCTTGAAAATCGTTAGAGCCGTTTCCTAGAATCAGATTATTTATATACATACATATATACAAGAATTGTTCGTTTAAAGATATTAGATTAGATAGATAGATGTATGTATCCATGTATTTACAATCGCAATAACGTATCTAACAAATCTCGTACATTTCCTGTCCCCAGTTTCCTTTATTTAAGTTCCAAATTATTACGAAGTATATTTCATTTCCCTTGACTCAAAATTTAATACCATTATTCAAGCAATTTAATATTAAATCTAGTCCAATTTAGGTAAGGCTGACACTTAGGGAATACTTTTAAAACAACTGGAGTAATAAACTTGAAGTGAAAAATAAAAAATAAACTGATTTTCTTCAAAGTATGAAACGAGAAATATTATCGTTATGAAGTTGCGCTTTCAGTTTCAATTTTTCTGACGGTCTGTTGGTCGTCTCTTGGGAAATCATAGCCCGGGGTCTTAGCACTGTCTCCTGTAATACCAGCTCTTCATTAACCAAGATAGGAACTGCGAAAACATTTTTACTTTCGCAATAATTAATCTGACGTTTTCCAAATATTAATTTTGGTAAGGTTTCGTTGATACAATGTCTGAAAAAGATTTCTTTTCATTTCATCTCTAAGACGCATACGACTGAGCGTCGGGAGTCGCAAGCAGATTCCCGGCCACCGTAGGCGCTGGCTTGCGGACGGCGAGTAATGGGTAGCTCACCGTCCGATAAGAACCAGGCCCAAATCAACGGCACGTAGTGTTCCACGCGCGCTTCAAATAGATGTCAGCAAATTGACGGGGTCCGCTAGGGCCGATGCCTGTCTGGGTCGCGGATAACTTTGAAAAAGTTAATTAAAAAAATCAAAAAACACGCCTGCTTAAAAAGCAAACTAAAAAGACGTAAACAAGAAGAAAATCATGCTGTGCAGTCGGAGGATACAACCGGAGAATTAACCCTAGTGGGAGAAGTCATTGGATGATTTCCTACCCAAAAAAAAAGGACGCATACGACGACATCATCATCATCATATCACATCATATCAGCCAAAAGACGTCCACTGCTGGACATAAGCCTCCCCCAAGTGTCGCCACATTGACCGGTCTCTTGCTTCTCGTATCCAGCGGGCTCCCACCACCCTCACCAGGTCATCTATCCACCTGGTGGAAGAACTTCCACCGCAACCGAACGCAGCATATTCCGGTCCACGATCACCACTCAAGAACTTTTCGACCCCATCGACCATCCGTTCTGTGCCCTGTCCACTGCCACTTAAGTTTGGCAATTCTTTGGGCTATGTCGGTAACTTTGATTCTAATTCATTATTCAGATCAGGAAGGCAGTCGTTCCATGTAAAATAATGGTGTGCAGCTGCTCCCAGTCAGACCCCAATATCCCAATGTAACCAAAACAGTTGAAAAAAAAAGTTAATTAATAAAATTTTAAAACCAGACTGCTTAAGCAAACGAAAATGACATAAGAAGAAAATCGTGGTGTGCAGTCGGAGGATAAATATTTATTTATTTATCAATTATGGACAACTTACAGCTAAAATAAACAGAATAACAAAAATTGTACGTGAGACTGACAGCCAATTAAAAGTCAATACTTCTAAAAATAGATTGGAAAGAAAGAAAGAAAGACTGTGAACAACACAACACAGCTACCAAAAAAGAAAAACAAAACATTATACAATTCAAGCCCAAACTAAATTAACATTTCATATTACATACAATGATAAAAACCTGAACATACAAAATCCTAATTAAATAAGCTACGGCTTAGGCACTTTCTGGCCGAGGACACACCTGTTATGAAAGGATCAAAATCATGCCCCTTACATATGTCATTAAAGCTTCTACTTGCACGCACCACAAATGACGTTTGCCTGTAATTCGTAGATGTAGAACGAACACGCAACGGTGCGTACCATCGCTTCCACCTTCCGGGAACGTTATAACAAAATTTGGATAGAATATCGGAGTTATTGATAGATTTGTTGAAAATTTTAAATAATGTAGTACAGTCAGGGACTGCTAGCCGATTAATTAGGGGTAATATATGATACTTCTTGCAGAGATATATTCTTGTTAATATATATATATAGCTCGCCAGAGCTGGCTGACAAAACCAGATGTACCCTCCGACTGCAGACCATGATTTTCTTCTTTTGCAATAGCCAGTGACACTCGCAGGGCTAAGACCAATCGATTGACGTAATAATCATCAAAATCAACAAACGCGTTTGGTCTCTAGAACGCGAACGAACATAGGAACATAAATACATAATTACATGGACTCAAAAACACATTACCCTCCTTCGGCAGTCGGGTAAAAAGCTGCGCAGATTGATTGTTTGGTTTGGCTTTTAGTTTAACTGGATGCAGCCCTATGTAACTGTATACCACACATTACGTCATGTAACGTCTACTTTCTATTAAATTGACCTGAAAAAGAAGTATTTTGAAATCCTTAATAGACTTTTAAGAGAGTGACTCATTGACATAAATCTCTATTAAATGAATATTTTCTTAGCAAGCTGTTACGAAAATCACAGACAAAGAACCTCTCTTAAATATTACATTTGTAGAAAATATCACGAACCAAAAGCACCCATAAACTATTAATGAACGAAAATTCAATCCGCAGTGCGTCACTCTTCGTTAAAACTTTATTCTCATTGTGTGCGAAAATGTTCTGAAGCAACCCTAATCAATTGGACGAGTGAATTCGTAAATCTTTAATTTTTAAATAGACCAGCACCAGTACCCTGATGTTCAAAGACAAAGACAAAGATATTTTATTTCATTTAGGTCACCAAGCGGCACTTTCGAACGTTACTTAAAAATGATCCTACCGGTACCAGTACCCTGATGTGTCAAAACTATCATAGTTCGACTGTAAAAAAGTGACAGGGGGATGACCAATAAGCACTTAGAGTTTGGTTATTTTGTGTGTGCGAAAGGTACAGATGTATATATGTCATATACATCTGTCCCTTACATCACATATTAATGTTCCCACTACTGGGACACAGGCCTCCTCTCTGTGAGAGCGAATGGGCCGTAATTCACCACGCGGGCCTAGTGCGTGTTGGTGGATGTCACATGTCTTCGAATTTTTGGTTCTAGTACATGCCGGTTTCATCACGATGTTTTCCTTCACCGTTTTGAGAGCAGTGGTGATGAAATAATTAACACAAAGTAAACGGCCTGCCTGGGCTCGAACCCACGTCCTACAACTTGTTAGTCGCGGCCGATACCACTGGGCCACCACTGCGTCCCTTCCGCATACTCAAAATAAATTTGCTCTAAGAGCTTATGGCTACCCCCCTGAACTAAGTAGTTGGAATTGGCATTGATTTTGTCTGACTCTGAAAGAAAAAAATTAGAGCTTCACGCTCTACTGAGGATTCTCTTTCTCTCTCAGCTCTATATCTATCCCGAAGCTGGCTGAAGCGAGCCTCACGTTCCGATGACGATACTTCATCCCTTGCTGAACGTGCTCTTCTGGCATTTACTGTACCTACTATGAACTATGTTCAGATGACAACGTCTTCCAGACATGACTTTATAATTTCTGTACAAAATTTACTCAGTTCTTGTTTGAACTCATACCTTAAACCTATACGTATGATTATGAACAAATTGCCATATTATTAGTATAAATATTTTACTTACTATTCGTTCGACTAAAAACAAAAGATAGTCAACAATTATCAACAACAAAAGATACCTATTCTATTCAGTTCTTTATTCAATTTAAGTACCTTACCTTGAACTACGATTTTCGATAACTCAGGATACTTGCCCTAATACTTAATTGCCTTATCTCCAAATTCAATCCAAGATAGAAGGAAGAAATACAATTGATTAATTATGGTTTTATTATAATCTTATCTAACCTAATGTATTATCTTAAAGTGCGGTTCAAAAATAAACCTAAATACCGACTAAAGTTCGAACATACAATTTCGAAAAAAATTCGCGCTGAAAAGCACGTATTGTCTTAAAAAAGAAATCACTTTAGTATCATACAATTTCGAATATATATTTTTTTTAATTTATCGCAACTTACCTTCTTATAAGTATCGATGACGTTGTGCGCTGAAAAGCACGTTTTTATTAAGTTGTAATTGTGATTTTCCTCGCTAGAGAGCTCCGATAAACGCGTGCGATCGCTGCTAATCATAAAGTGCTACGAGTATAGGGCGAAGCACGTGTTTTTTGGTTTTTTGGGCCTCTCGCAGGTCAACCCAAGTAATTGGCTACTGTTTAATCGGGCGATCCTGTGGATACTAAACTATAGCCTCCAGCCAGGCAACGGCGAAGCGCGGCCTTAGGCCTCTGCCTCGAATTTTGCGGACAGCGGGGCGGCGGGTGGCGGTGACGCGGGAGCGGTGCGGGCAACGCAGACCCGTTCTCGAAACCAGCGGGCAGATCGCGCGGCACTATATCGGCGTAGTGTTGTGTTCGTGGTTGTGCCGTCGAGATATTTGTTTTTATTCGCGAACGAAATGTCTGAACAACGGCGACAACATTTTTTCATTCAAATTAATTCCTGTCACTCGATTTATTGTGGGCAAAAGAAGAAGTGAATCCATACTATAGGGCAAGTAAAAGAAAAAGCGAGTTTCATCGAAATTATGAAGAACAGAGACAATGTCCTGACAAATTCTACGACTACTACAGAATGAGTGAAGAAACTTTTGACTATACTCTTGAAGCTATCAATGGCGATTTGTTAATTAAACAGGTTAATTACTCTTCAATTTTTATGCTTCACATCTTTGCTGTTCCATATCGGTGTCCTCTCAAAAATTGCTGAAATAATTGGTCTAGCACGTGCGAGGACATTTCGACACGTCACAAAAATAAATTGCACAACACTGCAATTCAGACGCGAGGGCGGTCACCGCTTGGCTAGAGTGCACCGTTCGTTGTCCGCTCCCGCGCCGCTACCGCGCCGCTGTTTTCGAGGGTTTTTTTTTTTTTTTTTTTTTTTTTTCTGCGGGGCGTCTCACAGCTCAGTCAGAATGACTGGTAGCTGCTTAACCGGACTTTCCTACGGAGACTAAGCTATATAGCCTCCAGCTAGGCAAAAAATTACTAAACCTAAGCGACAACGCTGAGGGCTACCCCAGTTGGGGTCGGACCTCGGCTCAGGGCCGTCGCTGGGGGGACAAGCAAAAGCTGGATCTTGACAAGTGATTCTACCATCCGTTCGGAATAAGCCTACGTGGAGAAGAACGGACAAGAAACTCCATTTCATATCTAATAATTTAACTAATGCTCAGCTACGCGGGCTGGCAAGATTTTAATTGAAGGGATACGCGACGAGCCTCGGCGGCGAGGACTGACGAATCGGTTTGTATTTCTACGTTTGTATATTCTACTCCCTAGGCTCTTAAGGAGCAGAGTAGAGATCGTGAGGGGTCAGAGGTGAGCCTCAATTGGCGAAACTTGGTTAGAAACGGTGTAGGTGCGACTTAAATGCGCACCCATTGACCGTTTCTATAAACGAGGCTGTCTAGCTCCTCAGTTATCTTAGGGTACCGTTTGAAGAGGTCATTGGATTGGGCTTGGGTCATATCCCCAGCTGCCTCGATCCTATTGATCTCGGCAGCTAGCGATCTGGCCTCGTCCGTCATCCAGATTTTGTACGCACTGATGATGGTATCAGATACGCAGCGTCTGGGATTGGGCGTGGATTGAGACGGGCTCTTAGCAGCGGCAGTGGTGGGAGCCTCCTGTCGGCTTTGAGCGGGCATGGGGGCTATGGGTGCCTGAGGGGCCGGAATGGGATGATCCATCAAGCCTGGAAGCTGTTGGACGGTCTGGGGAGCCACATTTTGGTGGTTGAGCTTGCCCCATGGCGAAGCCCTCTGAGGGGCTAGCCGGGGAGGGGGTTTAGTCAAGGGAGCTTGGCGAGCTTGACGCTCAGCATGGATTTTGGCCAATCTAGGCGCAACTTTGGGGGCTTTAGGACAACCATTGTAGTTTGCCGTATGACCGACTTGGTCACATAGCACGCAGCTGGGAGGCTCCGTGCATTCGGCAGGGTTTTTGGGACGGGTGCACTCTTTTGTGCCGTGATCCCCTCGACACTTAACGCACCTGGGGCGGACAAAACAGTGTTTTTGGCTATGGCCATATTGTTGGCAGTTGTGACACTGACCAACGACAAAGGGACGGTAAGGTTTCTCTATGGAGAACCCTGAAAGGGAGCATAGAGTTTTGATCTTAAAAATGGGGTTATAGGACTCGGCAGGGTCGCACTCGACCATTACCATGTCGTATTCCTGTCCACCTCTTGCTTTACGCATGCGGTGGACGGCATTGACAGGGACTTTTTGTGCGGCGAGATCCGCATAAATTTCATCTACGGGGATTTCCTTCGGAATGCGCCGGATAACCACACGGGTGGGCGCTTCCGATGGGAGAGAATATGTGTGGAACTCTATCCTCATGGTTTTTAGGAGCCTGGTAAGGTTCCTGAAATCAGTAGGGGTCGGGAGAAGGATTTTAATGCCCACCTGGCAAGCGGTGGCACTAAGGAAATTGATTTTGCGTGTATCGCAAATTTTTGAAATTTCTGTCCACTTGGCCTTGTCGTGGAGGAAGATAGGAGGGCATTTCTGCTTCTTGGGAATAGCAGTAGGACTGGGGTCGCGGCTCGACATTGGGGAAGCGTCGGCCTGAGTTAGGGGACTACGGGAGCGACTCCTGGGGGCTGGGGAGCGATCTGAGCGCCTAGACCGCTGGGAAGCGGTGACAGGGGTAGGCTGCACGTCGGAGGAGGAGGTGGACGGCAGAGTTGGAGGGTTGGTCGAAGCGACCTTTTTGGGCTTGGTGGCTTTGGGGTGGGACTTGCCCTTCTTCCTCTTCCTCTTCCCCTCAGAGGTAGCTTGACAGCTTTCTGAGGAGGAATCGGCGGAGGCGTCATCAGTAGTGACATAATCATCGGAATCATCCTTACCGTGATCATCACCGGATATGGGTTCGTCGACGAGTGGACTGTCAACGTTCGGGGAGGCAGAATTTTCCGAGAAATTAATCGGAAATTTGAGAGTTGGGGGTTTAGTGGGCGCAAGCGCCGAAACGGGGGCGGGCGCCAGGATGCCGATGGACATGGGCTCCGGGGCGGGTATGGGAGGAGGGGGGGGGGGGCATGTAGCAAGCTTATGGAGGATGAAATTAAGCCTTTGCTTATTCACGCTGACCGGACTGGGATCGTCCGACAACGCGTCCTTGACGAGCTCTATCAATGCTTCGACAGGATGCATCCTGTCGCTATTGATAGAGCCAGTACAAGTGAAGGAAAAGGGAGTGAGATATTCCTCGGGTGGACAGGCCCGGGGATGTGTGCAATCCTACACTCCCAGTCGGGTTAGACTGGGAGGTGAGTATCTAGTGAGCCCTAAGCTTGTTTACCTGCCACCAATCTTATTGGGTGGCAGGGCCCTAAGGTACCGGTAAACCCACCGAAGGTGGGCCACCCACCACTGTGTACCAAAAGTCTGGTACGTCGGGATAGAAAACACCCGACCGTGCCAGGTGTAAGCTGTGGGACGAAGCGGGGGTTGACTAGGCTATCTACCAAGGCCAACTGATCCCGCTCCCGACTCCAATGACTGCCGTGTCCTTATGGGACTTGGCGGGTGCTTGGGTCACACCCTCACTGGCTTGTTAGCACCGCTAGGTTTCCCGCCAGGGACCACACAAGATGTGGATTTGAGCTGCCACTACTAGTAACCAAAGTTACTAGTAGCGACACCTTTGGAGCGGCGTGCGAAGACGCGACGACCGCAGTGACGTCACGCAGAGGGGCGCGACGAGACGGAGAGTGGGGGCGCCGGAGAGCGCGGTGGGGCGACGAGCAGCGAGACGTCCGCACGGAGCGACGGCTGGCGAGCTACTGTTTTCGAGGGCCGGTCCATTTGATTTTACGCATTAGATCCAGACGCACCCGCGCCGCAGCCGCTGCCGCCCCGCTGGCGCTGCCCGCAAGATTCGAGGCAGAGGCCTTAGACGCGCTATATATAGGCACGCGCCGCCACAACCGCTATGTCCCTGCATTTTAAATCTGTAATATCTTCGAAAACATTTATTTAAATTACATGCTGTAAAGTGCCATTTTGATTTATATTATATGCGCAATGTATGTAAGGTACTTAATTGGATAAGGATTAATGTTGTATTGCTTAAAATCGCTTCGTAATTAAGCCATTATTTCTTGTAAAAAATAAAGGAAAAAATATGGTTATTGTGGGTTATCCCTAAGAGATAGACATAAACCATCGCGTATTTTTTAGACCTTTTTAATGTGTACAATACTGGAGTACATTATTTTGATCTATCTCTTAGGGTTCAGCCAGCGTTTGCAATGTAAGCGCAAAAAACTGTGTTTCTTTATGACATTATATTAGAAATCTCTAAAATTATCAGTGTTTCTCTACTATATTATGGATGTATACATGTAAACCTTTCTCTTGAATCACTCTATCTAATAAAAAACTGCATCTATATCCGTTGCGTAGTTTTAAAGGTCTAAGCATACATAGGGACAGACAGACAGCGAGAAGCGACTTTGTTTTATACAATGTAGTGAAAATTGTGATTTTCCATGCTAGAGAGCTCCGATAAACGCGTGCGATCACTGCTAATCATAAAGTACTATAGGGCGAAGCACGTTTTTTTTTTTTTTGTGGCCTCTCGCAGGTCAATCCAAGTGATTGGCTACTGTTTAATCGGGCGATCAGGCAAGGGCGAAGCGCGGCCTTTTTCCGTACCGCCGCAACAGCTATGCCCTTGCATTTTAAATATGTAATATCTTCGAAAATATTCATTTAAATTACATGCTTTAATGGGCCATATTAATCTATATTAAATGCGCAATGTATTTAAGGTACTTAATTGGATAAGGATTAATGCTGTATAGCTTAAAATCGCTTCGTAAATAAGTCATTTGTTCTTGTAAAAAGTAAAGAAAAAAAAATGGTTATTTTGGATTATCCCTAAGAGATAGACCATCGCCTACTTTTTTTAGGCCTTTTTAAGGTGCACAATACTGTAGTAAAATTTTTTGATCTATCTCGTAGGGTTCAGCCAGCGTTTGCAATGTAAACGCAAAAAAATGTGTTTATTTATAACATCATATTAGAAATCTCTAAAATGATCAGTGTTTCTCTACTATATTATGCATGTATTATACATGGTAAATAAACCTTCCTCTTGAATCACTCTATCTAATAACTAAAACTACATCAAAATCTGTTGCGTAGTTTTAAGTATCGAGAGCGGGAGGCGACTTTGTTTTATACTATGTAGTGATAAGTAAAAAAATAAATATTAGTATAGAAAGAAAAAAAAACACGCTTTAATAGAAATCCAACCCAAAAAGTAGAAAATAATTATCAATAAATTTAAATTAAGAATAGTGTCAGGAACAAAAACAATTATTTTATTGAATAAAAGCGTAGGGTGCTTTGTAAGATATTTTCAAAATTACTACTTTTACCAATATCTATCAATAAAATATTATTGGATACCACATCCCTAGCCTCTCGCCGAGGATATAAAAAGCAGTGCACACCAGTCGTCGCTCTTTGCTTGGCTGGAGGCTATAGTTTAGTCTCCGCAGGATCGCCCGGTTAAGCAGTAGCCAATCACTTGGATTGTCATACGAGACGCCCCACAAAAAATCACTTAATTATTATCTAATACACAGGAATGTTGTAACAATTGACATCAAGCACCCCACGCTTTTTAAGAGGAAAATATTTTTTTTTGTTGTCAGTAATAGCGTGACAGGGGGTCACGTTATCACTGACTCCCTTTTCTTTCGCTCAACTCCTCCTCCTCCTACATAAAAATCCACCCATAAAAAAATATAAAAATAATTAATTCTGGACAGTTTTTAATTTTTTAATTTCATTGTAGAGTAAAATCTGTGCGCTCAAAATTCTCTTCAACATTACCCTTTATTATAGTAGAGCCACTTATTCCATTACCAAAGTTAACCATGAAACGATGACACAAACGAAATAAACATTAACGCACATTACAAACTTTACAATTACGAATAACAACAAGTGACGTGACGCCGCAAAGATGGCGCAGTCATAATGGCGCTAAGTGGATATGGTTGTACAGTCGACAGAATAGATACCTTAAATTTATGTTAATTCAAATACAATTTTCTCGAAAATGTAAATCAAATTTTAACTTTGAAAAATAATGTTTTTTATAATATATAATTATATATGTACTTTGAGAAACCCTCACGGGAAGACATGGGATGGTGAATTTCTTTACGTCCGTTACCATACGGTACATAGATATATAAAACATCGATAAATATATACATATATACATATACACATAGATACACATATACATGGATAATTAGATATAAAGTTACGAGTACATAGATACATATATACATTGATACATATTTACATAGATATTAAGCTAATAAAAGCGTGTTAAAAAGCACTTGAAGTGTCATTTGACGTCACTTCTGAACATACAGAAAACCGTCCGCTCCGTAGCTAGCGCATTCAGTCTCCGTCGTACTGGAATCTGTCTTATGCTCAGATTTCACGCCTGATCAGGCCAATAATTCAGCACGCCAATGTGTACGATGTTTGCGTCAACCATGTCAATTAGTTGAGACTAATAATAACATGGTGTAGTGGCACAAGAAATGGGCCACGCCAGTGTATAATGAGTGGCATAATTATGTATTGATTGGATGAAATATCCACGACGTCGTCGTCGTATGTGTTGGTCGTAGCCATATACTCTAATAATATAATTATATTAAAACATTTGGTGTTATTTAAACATTTTAAATATTAATAGTTTGAAATACAGATGTCTGCAGCTTTTTTTGCATTTAAATAATTACATAGCAAGTGCCTTTCTTTAGTTTCTGATTATCCCTGTCGGTTAAAGGCGTCATTTTATAGAGAATAACTTTAACATCGATACTTTGAAAAAATATATTGATTATTTGCTGCAATTTAAATTCAATCTGAAAATTAAACGTCGAAAATACCTAAATTTTTTGGGAATACCTATGTCCCAATGAGTTGTATATTCAGCGGGAATAAACTGCGTACCATTTCAGTGAGTAAAACCAATACTGAACGGCACTGTTTTTGGAAAAATAATGTACCGAATAGCTTTCTGTAAATTCTGCCTGACCCCATGGGAAAACGGCTTGTTTATGTATGTATGTATGTAAGAAAAAATCCTTCTAGCCTTGTTTGAGGAATTATAAACTCCTAGCCTACTCCTTACCAGATAATGCTAAGCCGTCGTTAACCATTCCAACATACAATCAGTTACGGTCTTCAGCTAATTGCCATGTCTAGCGCAATTGTACGCGTTTATTGGGCCAGTCGAGGATGAAATCGGAACCCAAAGATCTGTGCAGACGATTGATTAAATCATGGATTGCACAAGGGTCCGGCAAAGCGGTTAGTGTGCAATTGACGACCAGTGTGTATCCAAACTAATTCAAGAGCAATACGACCAATAAGTCGGCTACAGACGCTAATCTCTTTGCCCAAATTGAAATTGCTGCCACATTGCCATTGTAAAGTAGTATTAATGCGTATTAACGCGCGGGTGTATGCATGTACGCCCGAGATGACATCTGCTATCAGTCTCCGAAACCTTGACGATTCCAGGTTTTCCGTGCTCTGGGCACTGGTAGACACAGGCCTGGATAAAATTATCTACACCTGTGTCTACCGATCGCACAGTGGAGATCAGGAGACAACCAGGCTCACGGAATATCTATTTGAGACGGCTGATACGGCACAGCAGCGTTACTTTTCTGCCCAATTAGTGATACTGGGGGATTTCAATGCCCACCACCAGGAATGGCTCTTCTCTTACCGGTGCACTGATCATGCTGGGCGAAAGACGTGAACGCTTGCGCTTGCGTTAAATCTCGCCCATCTGGTCCAGGGAGCAACGAGGGTGCCGGGTGTTAAATCGCACACTGCCAATTGCTTGGACCTTCTGCTGACAACAAATCCAGACCGCTACTCTGTGTTGGTAACTTCACTTTTGGGTAGCTCCAACCATTGTCTGGTGAAATCTGTATCCGTTTACTCCCCACCCGATCCCAGCCCAAGAGGCACTCGGCGGGTTTTGCGGTACAGGTCAGCAGATTGGGATGGGATGCGTTATTGGCGGCCCATTCGCTTTTCTTCGGCTGATCCTTCGTGCGTGGACGCCGTGACGGATGTCTTGCGTTAGAGAATGGAATACTACATTCCGTTCTCTGACGTCACAATGTCTAGCGTTGACCGGCCATGGTTTGGCGCCGAGTGCAATCGCGCCAAAACGCTTAAACATGAGGTGTAACTGGCATGGATCGATGCTCGGACGACGACGTGAGCCAGTGGAAGAGAGCCTTCAATAGGGCTGCCAAGACCTGCAAGAGGGTATTGTGAAGGGCTCGGTTTGACCACATAAGCCGTATTGGGACCAAACTTGCTTCCTATCCAGCCGGTAGTAAAGCGTTCTGGTCCCTGGCTAAGTCGGTCGAATCGAACATCTGCCGGCTCTCACTACCACCACTGCTGAAACCCGATGGAACGCTGGCCCACTCCACTGAGGAGAAAGCTAGCTTGTTTGCCTCTCTTTTTGCGGAATCTTCACGCCTGGATTCTGGTGACGAGCAGCCCCAGCCCCATGGATGCCAGACGAGTATGTCTTAAATTCGCATCCATCAAAAGGGTGTCCGTAGGGTGCTGCGCAATCATGACGTGAACAAGGCCCCGACGGTATACCGGCAATTGTTTTGAGAACTTGTGGGCCTGAACTGTCTCCGATCCTGACTCGCCTGTTTCGCCTTTCATATGAGACTGGAAAAGTACCGAATGCTTGGAAGCAAGCTAACGTTCAGCCTGTGCCCAAGAAGGGCAGTCGGGCTGACCCAGTCAACTATAGACCCATCTAAATTACGTCCATCCTCTGCAAGAGTATGGAACTGGTGCTCAACTCTAAGCTCCTGGCATACCTAGAAGCTAATGACATCCTCAGTGACCGCCAATATGGCTTCGAGCTCGACGCAACTGCAGCGTCCAGGATACCTTGACTCACGGTTGTAGGGGATCCCGGCGCCTGCCAGGCGGAGCTGAGCGACGAACCCGAAGATGTTGGGCGTGTGTTCTTGGCTCGGGCCTGGCTTCGTGTCAACATTTTCTTCTCAGCTTGTCATTCTTAGTGTGATTTTATATTGTTGGTCATTTTAATTATGATAAAGTATGGTATTATATTCTGGGGTTATTCCACCAATAAGGATTTTGTATTCAAGGCGCAAAAGCGATGTATTAGGGGTATGTTTAATATCAACCAGACTGATAGCTGCAGACCATATTTTATCAAGCATAATATATTAACATTGCCGTCTGTCTACATTTATGAGATTGCTAGCTTTGCAAGAACTAACAAACATCTTTTTGAAAAGTACAGAAGTAGGCGGCATAGGGATAAAATTTGTTGTAAATCTTACAAGACAGCCTTATATTCTAAAAGCATTTTCAGTATGGCGCCGCGTGTATACAATCACTTGCCCAAGTCCATACTAGAAACTCCATCCATCGATGATTTCAAAAATAAATTAAAAAAATTCTTGCTATTTAAATGTTATGTTATGTGTTACACCAATGTCAACCCCATTTCATGTCCAGTCTATCACTGTCCATTCCAGGTTGCCTGGAAGAGATCGCGGTATGCGATAAGGCCGCCCATTGTATGTATTTTAGTTTTAAGTTTCCTTTTCTATGTTTTAACTTGGTGTACCTACAATAAAGCATATATAAATAAATAAATAAATAAATATTATAGTATTCAGGATTACTTAAAAGAGGATGTAAGGACATATTGTTGATGTGACTGGTACACTAAGTTTATTATTAATATTCTATTTATTCAATTTAATTTACATATTTTTATATTTTTTAAACATTTTTTTTTTTTAACATTATTACTTTGACATTTATTTGCAATTATCTTGACATGCTAATTTAATACATGACATTTAATTTTTAATTAATCTAGTGACATTATTATTTGATTTATGATTGTTGTGTTTGAATTTTATTTGCCGTGGTGAATTTACCAAATAATGCACGAATTTTAATTATTATATATTTTTATTACATAAACCGTTTTCATAATTGTATCTTGACATTCTCATTTAATATATGACATTTTGTATTTAATTCCTCTATTGACATTATTGATAGCTTAATTTGTTATTTATCATTGTTATTTGCCACGCGGTGAAACTAACGAATCAAATGAATGAAAGTGTGTTGTTAATTATAGATGATATGTGTTTAAGTGTGTAATAAAGCTTATGATTTGCATACCTCAAGGTGTAATATGGTTGGACTGTGCTATATTTTTAAGAACTCTATGTAATTACCCATATTAGCAAATAAATGATTATGATTATGATTTATGATTTATTATAGTATTTGTTTTCTTCTTATTGTTTTATTATATATATATATGTAGACATTATTTAAATATAGTTGTATGTAAATACGGTGATATTGTACGGTTTGATAAATATATTCTAAAAAATTCGAAGAGCGAACAAAATTTTACTGTCACTCTTGGCAAATCAGGCCACAGATTAAAAGTATTATTATTATTATACAATATTTGTTTGAGATTATCACAATACATACTCATGAATATAAACAGCTTTTTTAGACGACGACTAACGTCAACGACCTTGAGGGAACAAAACGCGCACCCGTTTCGCACCCGCGCGACCCAAAATTTAGTAGATTTTTGTACTTTCCTTATTATTCTACGACTTTAAAAAAAGCCTCAGATCCAAATGAATATAATTAAATTTTCTTTATTGCGGTTTTGGTGCAATTGTCGTGTTTTTGTCCGTTTTAGACATAACTTTAATAATTAATTACACTGTGTTATACGAATAAAACTCAAAATGTGCTTAGATCAAATTATTAAGAAAATGGTTTAATGTAACATATATTTTTCCTGTAAATTACGACTAGCCGTTTAGACGTGATTGTCATTTTAATATCAGCTACTCAAGGGAATCTGCGCCTTAAGAGATCAACTCGGAAGTAACTTAAAAGAAATCAACAGTAGGAGTTTCCTTATGTTATCGAATCAAAAATTAGGATATCTTATAAGTAGAAGAACCAAGGTTACCGACATAGCCCAAATAATTGCCAAACTAAACTGGCAATGAGCAGGGCACAGAACACATTGTACGCAGAACAGATGGTCGTTGGAAGTTTCTTCAAATGACTATGGCTAATACTAGATAGGATTCAATGAAGGTACAATCATAAGCTTCAAAGGAAACAACGCGTATTAAAAACGAAGTTTTTATTAATTCTTTGTAAAGACGAAGGAAAAAAACATTATACTTAGTCTTGTTCAAAATGAAGCGTCCTTAAAGATTTTCTGTAAGTAACTCTTACTTATCCTAGGAATTTTAGTTTTATTATAAAATGGTGCAAATTATAGACTCTGGCGATACGTTTTCTTTTACCTGAAGAGTTAAGCAAGAGAGTAGCTGTGTTGCAGTAGGGTTGCTACATTTTGGCCTTTTTTACCCGACTACGGCGATGCAAAAGTTAGGATTATGTTTTTGATCGGTGTGTGTGTATATTTTTATGTCCTTAAGTTCCCTCATAACTTCTAAACTACTTATCATAATTTGATGAATGAAGGATAACGGTGGTTGTATGCCACCTACGGTAACAAAACAAAACTTTCTGAAAAGTAGCATACGATCACGGTTATCCTCTGAACACCGCTATGAACAATATATGTATTAAGAACACATTAATAATAAAATAATAAAATATTTATGACATGTAAGTTGTTTATTTAATACCCGATACATATCGAATAGTTTGTATATAACAATTTCAGATGGGAATATTTTCTTGGGCTCTTTTCAGAGCGTGATTTTTTAGAAGCCGGGTTTTAGTTTTTGAACTTATTTTTTTTCTACTCTCCAGGTAGTAAAGTCTTGGTTTCGATTCCCTGGGGCAAACAAAGTGTTATTGTATTTGATGTGTGATTGGACTGATAAATTCTAGATGGATCTAGAATTTCCAGGAATACCGGCGTTTGGATTTATGCCCAGTAGATGGGAATTGGCTTGAAAAATCAACAAACCGCGGGCTTGGAACGGTCCTAAACCCTACCCGCGCCTAGCTTCACTATCAAAGATACCTAAAAAACGATTTCTGCGCACCTAACGACTCTTGCCAACTTACGGGCCGGGGATTATAGAGCTATTTATCTGCCTACCACCTAACTACTACTATTTAATTACTGCCGTCATGTAGCTTTGCAGTGTTTAAGAATTTTACTGTTAGGCCCTTTACTGATGGCACGACGCAACTGACAAATTGTATATATATATATCGCGCAAGTATTTTCTAAGAAAAATACAAGTACGTTTCTGTCGAATCGCATCGAATTGCTTCCATGTGAACATAGTTACTTGAAATTTCGATTAGTAAATATCGCTCATTAAATATAAACCGAAATGCATCGCGCCATCAGTAAAGGGACTTAGTTTCATTACAGGCATTTTTCCTTGATACCGAAAATTTCATCGCTGATAGCCATTGGCACACAATAAATAAATGCCGGAGCAAACTGGAAAAATAGCCACTACAAAGCGAAAAATAACTTTCTTTTCTGTCTGTAGCTTTGATACCTTTTCTTTTCCGTTTTAAGACTCCGTCTTCGGAAAAGAAAGTTCTTTTTCGCTTAGTAGTGTTTTGTTTTGGGACTTCCAAAACAAAACACTACAAAGCGAAAAATAACTTTCATTCTTTTGGTTAAATTTTTTTGTTAATTATTTTTAACGTACCTCAAATTAGCATCATCATCATCATCATCATATCAGCCGAAAGACGTCCACTGCTGGACATAGGCCTCCCCCAAGCGTCGCCACACTGACCGGTCCCGTGCGTCTCGCAACCAGCGTATCCCCGCAACCTCACCAGGTCATCGGTCCACCTAGTGGGAGGCCTTCCAACGCAACGTCTTCCGGTTCGCGGTCGCCACTCCAGAACCTTTCTGCCCCATCGGCCATCCGTTCTGCGAGCAATGTGCCCTGCCCACTGCCACTTGAGTTTGGCAATTCTTCGGGCTATGTCGGTAACCCTGGTTCTCTTGCGGCTCTCTACATTTCTGATTCGATCACGCAAGGAAACTCCGAGCATAGCCCTCTCCATTGCCCTTTGAGTGACTGTAAGTTTTCTGATGAGGCCCATTGTAAGCGACCACGTCTCAGAGCCATATGTCATCACTGGCAACACACACTGGTCATAGACTTTCGTCTTGAGACACTGTGGTAAGTTGGACGAGAAGATATCGCGCAACTTCCCGAACGCTGCCCAGCCGAGTCGGATTCGACGGTTGACCTCTTTCTCGAAGTTGCCCCTACCCAATTGGATCGTTTGTCCAAGGTAGACATAGTCGCCCACAACTTCGAGTGTAGAGTCTCCGACCTTGATAGGAGTGGGTGTAACATGGGCATTCAACATCACCTTGGTTTTGTCCATGTTCATCCTAAGACCCACTCTTTCGGAAGCTCTACTGAGATCATCGAGCATTGTACTGAGGTCCTCCATGGTCTCAGCCATAACCACTATATCGTCGGCAAACCGAAGGTGAGTGATGTACTCGCCATTGACGTTGATGCCTAGCACTCTCCAGTCCAGAACCTTGAAGACATCCTCCAGTGCAGCAGTAAACAGTTTCGGAGATATGAAGTCTCCTTGTCTCACACCTCGCTGCAGAAGGACTGGTTCCGAAGTCTGATCCTGAAGTCGAACTGACATGGTGGCGTTTTTGTATAAACACTTCAACACTTCGATGTACCGGTAGTCAATTTGGCACCGTTGGAGAGTCTGCAATACAGCCCAAGTCTCGATCGAATCGAAGGCTTTCTCGTAGTCCACAAACGCTAAGCAGAGACTCAGGTTGTACTCTTCGATCTTCTGTATAACCTGGCGCAGCGTATGTATGTAGTCTACGGTGCTGAAGCCCTTACGGAATCCGGCTTGTTCGGGAGGCTGGAAATCGTCAAACCTGCGCGCGAGACGATTCGTGATGACTCTTGAAAACAGCTTGTAGACATGGCTAAGAAGTGTGATGGGCCTATAGTTCTTCAGCCGGGCATTGTCGCCCTTCTTGAAGAAGAGTACCACCACACCCCTGCACCATGCCTGTGGCGTTTTGCCCTCGAATATGACGGAATCAAACAGCTTCTGAAGGGTCTTAAGAACCGGTTTTCCACCCGCCTTCAGGAGTTCAGCCGTGATTCCGTCGTCACCCGGTGCCTTGTTGTTCTTAAGCTGTTTCAGAGCCATCCTAATCTCATATAGGCTGACGTCCGGAATGTCTTCGGTATAGTGTCGAGTCAATCTAGCTCTAGGGTCATTCGCTAGATTCGCGACGGGTTTACTGGTTGACGTGTACAGCTGCCCATAGAATCTCTGGATCTCCCTCAGAAGCTCTGGTTTGGCGGAAACGATCCTGCCATCATCGGTCTTCAGTTTCGTGAGCTGGCTCTGCCCAAATTAGCATAAAAATCATTTATAGCTAAAGTACATCTCATGACAGTTCCACTTCACCAAATGATACTTTCTAAGTGCAAATCATAGCAGTGTTGATAGAAATATCAAAATCGCTATATGTATGCCTATAATATTTGAGGAATTTCCTCGATTTCTCCAGGATCCCATCATCTGATCCTGACCTGATAACCATAAGACCACCTGAAAAGTATACCTTTTCAAACAAAAGAAGAATTTTCCAAATCGGTCCAGGCGTCTTTGAGTAATCGGGGAATATACATTAAAAAAAAAGATTCCGGCGAATTGAGAACCTCCTCCTTTTTTGAAGTCGGTTAACAAAAATAGAAAGAAAGGTTTAAATAGAAGTTTACACTTTTGCACCAATAGCCACGACGAGACAAAATTCCCTCAAACAAAATATCTTTAAATTTTTTCCAACTCCCAGGACAAAAAACTCCAAATTCTTTTACATTGTTCCATTACAGCGTTAAACACAAAAGGGAATCCCGCTGTTCACTCATAATTCATATTTCTACACGTTAAGCTGGACTGGGTAGATGCATATTCATGGTTTCAGGCTACAAATATTTTGTGCTCACCCATCTTGCTGGCTTATAGATTTAGTACCGAGATGGGGATTTTTTGTTGGCTGCATTTAATATCAGTTCAATTTATACAAAAAAAAAAGGTTTTTTGTTGTTTACAGTAGAGCGTTGGCTTTTTCTCATATAAGACCATGCTTTTTTCTGAGGTTAAAATTTGGTCAGACAGAAGCGAGTTCGCCACGTGGTCGGTTATCTTTGTGAGCGGTGAATACATTCGGACTGAAGGGCAAGGCATGAAAATAAATTTTTTTGAGAGGCGTTTCGCAGTTCAACATAGTGTTGGCTAAACTAGAGCCTCCAACCAGGGCAATTTAAACTTAGTAACTAAATCGCTAAGAAGACAGCAAGGGACGGGCTGGATCTGATTTTTGCATGAATAGATAAGGATATTTACTATTTAAATCCTTTTTGTATGCGCATCGTACCCGAACGCATATTCCATTTTTTCTACCACGTTGGCAACCCGTTTGCGACCTGTATGCAAGATATGGTTGCCAACCTAACCACGTTTTACCGCACGCGCCTCGTGATTAGCGCAGTGCGCTTGAATACCTCTTGGGTGTCACCCACGAACTGTCACTTAGGGCCAGTTTTTTATCCATAGTTAACTCAACTAATGGTTAAATATGCTAAATAAATAATAATGTTTTCAAATTTCGGTAAAACGCGTTTACATTGCGTGAGTTAATTACGAATCAAAAAACTGGGCCTTAGTAGAACGGACGCCGCACGCGCCGCCCTGTTATAAACCGACGCAGTTACGATATTGCATATTATAATTAATAAAGTCTACGCACATTGACATCAATAGGCACATTTTATCTGATGGTTAGACTGTTGTAATCTCTACAACAACAGCTGACTACAATGTTTATTATGACCTTTTTTCAAAACTCAGCACAGTTATTACGCAAAAAAATTAATCTTCGTAGTACGGCTGTATATATAAATGTAAAGGGAAATAAAAATCAACGATTCAACACAATTGTGATTGATCACAGGTTCCATTGATAAGGCTAATCCATAACCCAATTATAAATACACAACAGAAATAACCTCTGTGTTTCTACTTCTTCGGGTTCTAAAGCGGGTCGCGTGGGAGCGGACCCATTCAGTCTTACCGTTGTATATCAATATTATACATGTATTGACTGCCTATCTTACAATGGGCCTCATCAGAAAGCTTACAGTCACTCAAAGGGCAATGGAGAGGGCTATGCTCGGCGTTTCCTTGCGTGATCGAATCAGAAATGTAGAGATCCGTAAGAGAACCAGGGTAACCGACTTAGCCTGAAGAATTGCCAAACTTAAGTGGCAGTGGGCAGGGCACATTGCTCGCAGAACGGATGGCCGATGGGAGTGGCGACCGCGAACCGGAAGACGTTGCGTTGGAAGGCCTCCCACCAGATGGACCGATGACCTGGTGAAGGTTGCGGGGATCCGCTGGTTGCGAGACGCACGGGACCGGTCAAAGTGGCGACTCTTGGGGGAGGCCTATGTCCAGCAGTGGACGTCTTTCGGCTGATATTATGATGATGATGACCGCCTATCTGATCTCCACAAGCATGTAACTGGGAAATGTGATACACCTTGGGAAGATTAGTGTCAGATTGTCTGGCTCCTGACTGCCGTGACGACTGTCAAAGATCTTCAAGTGAAAGGGTATAACGGGTTAACGAGCTTTCCGACGCACAGAAATGTCTCGATATAATATAATAGATGGTCACCCATAAAAGATCGTTGCCACGACCGAATTAATTTCACGCTCCTAGACACAAGAAAAACCGGCCAAGAGCGAAACTGACTCGCGCACAGAAGATTCCGTATAAACTGTTACATTCACCAAAATAAATAGGTAACATTACTAACGTTCATAAACAACGAAAGCACCGAACATTCCTATAATGAAGGGAAAAAAATAACTTTGCTGTTCGAAAACTGTTGTCCCCATACATCTATGTACATTCTTTTTATAAGTTGGTTGACTATTACTCGTAAACTTGTAAATCCTACTTAACGGCTAAAGTTTTCTTTTTAATTTTGTTATGCTACTGCAGTGAATTTTTTCACATATCCAAAAGCTGGCAGGGAAGGGGGACACTTGACTCTAACAAAAATTAGGATCGAATTCAAACGGATCCCTGAATCAAAAAATGATTTTCACAGACCCAAATGGCCTATCCAACGATATCCCACATCATGGAATATACGAGAAAAAAATCATCTCCACTTTATGTGTAGGTACAGGAGGTACCCAAAACAAAAATTAATGCTTATTTTACCACTGTGTCCTCGTGATTGATGTGTATATCCACGAAATTATAGCTTTCTAATACTAAGAGTCTCTGAGCTAAGCTGCGGATGGACGGAAGGTCGGACGGACGAACAGACGGACATGGCGAAACTTTAAGGGTTCCTTTTTGACTACGGAACCCTAAAAAGTATGACTATCAAAGATGTCTAACGACTATCAAAGATCTACAAATGACAGCCGGAGTCAACTACTTGATGTGCTTTCCGATGCACAGAAGACCCCTGTTATGTAATGGATGATGACCCATCAAAGATTGCTGCCACGACCGAATTAATTTGACACTCCTAGATAAAAGAAAAAGTATGAATAATATTGCCTCAATGCATAAAAATCTTGCAAAGCTTTACCGCCATGCATTTTAAATTGCAATAATAAAACGGAATATTCTCTTTGACCACAAATAAAATGGTTACCTCGCTTTGAACTGCAGACGTAGTGGTATTTAATCGCTGCCAAGACCAAACTTATGTCACGCTCCTCGACACAAGAAAAAGTATGACTACCAAAGATGCCTAACCACTATCAAAGATCTACAAATGACAGCCAGGGCCAACGGCTTAGAGTGCTTTCTGACGCACGGAAAGGCTCGATAATAATAACGGCACAAATATGTGGATGTCTCTAACTATTCTCAATCTCATTTTTTCTTTTTTTCCTTCTTTTAATTAGACTTTTTACAATGATTTCAATAATCTTCTAGCCCTTTGCTAAGAATAGTTACAGCACTGATAACAACATTTGTGCCACATGTTAAATTTAGTCTTGTTATATTTTTTTTTTCCTTTGTTTAGATTCTTTTACCGATTGTTTTGTGAATGTGTGAACATTGTAGGCCTTCTAGATTTCTAGACGCTTGTTAACATTTGTTAACTCTTTATCTCTTTTATACAAACTTCTTTTTTTTTTAGTTTCTTACGACTTATTGTCGGGCCTACGTTATCCCCCCATATCTAAGCACTAATGCTGTAACATGGAAATATTGTAAAAACAACACAATATTTTTTTAAAGAGGAGTGTCCAACCCGAACCGTGCACCTTTTGTCGACGTTTTATAAGTGCCCATGTAGGCCTATGTGAAATAAAAAACATTTGATTTGATTTGAATACATTCAGTCGTGGCAGAGATCTTTTATGGGTGAACACCGATAAAAGATCTCTGCCACGACTGAATTAATTTCATGCTCCTCGACAAAAGAAATGTATTACTACCAAAGATGTCTAACGACTATCGAAGATCAACAAATGACAGCCGGGGACGTGCTTGCCGGCGCACGGAAGACCCTCGTTATGTTATGGATGATCAGTTGGTCACCCATCGATTATCACTGACCGAATTAATGCCACGCTCATCTACAAAAGAAAAGTATGAATAATATTTGCTCAAAGCATAAAAAACTTCAGCTTTTCATTTGCATTTTAAATTGCAATATTAAAACAGTATACTTTTTGACCACAAATGAAATGATTACTTCGCTTTAAACTTCAAACGTATTTAATTGCGGTTTATAGTTTTTAAACTTCTCGTTCATAGAAATTTAAGCCTTATAACAATGACTTAAGAGTCACGTCAAAAGCAAGGTCTATACTCAATCCCGACTTATTCCGACTTTTTAAAACTAATTAGTGATTTAACTACACTTTAAATAGATTTTTCTCTGCTTTGTAAAGAATGTCGGTTCAAAAGAGCTCCAGGTTTTTGTAGGTCATTAAAGTGAATGAAGATTGACTTTTTGTTATTTTTCAAGACTACGGTAATAAATGAAAAGAGTTTTCTTTTGAAAGGGTATGTAATAATCTTTTAGCCATCATGTTTTTTGAAAGATTATTAGACGATTTAGCTTTAATGGTCATTCAACTGTGACAAATATTCAACCAATTTCTAGGCAAGTGGGTTTCACCGTCGACCACATCATCGCTTACCTTCAGGTGAGATAGTGCTCAAACGCGATTCTATCGACAATTAAAAAAAATTGTTTCATCATCATCTTCTTCATTCCAGCCGAAAGACGTCCACTGCTGAACATAAGCCTCCCCCAAGCTTCACCATATTGACCGGTCCCGTGCATCTCGCATCCGGCAGGTTCCCGCAGCATTAAGCAGGTCATCGGTCCACCTAGTGGGAGGCTTTCCAACGTCGCGTCTTCCGGTTCGCGGTCGCCACTCCAGAACTTCTACAAAACTGTAAATTTTTATTTCATCATTTAGACTCATGTTGAAATCATGGCACGTCCCTAGGCATTCCAAATATAGAATCTATTTGTTATATCGATATTGATACAAAGCGCGTTCATAATAAAAATACACGAAAAAGGAGAATGGCGAGTATTTAAAGTAAATGCAAACATTCTAAGAATTTCATCACGCTTACTCAAAGCAGGTGTCAAATTTCAAAATTATATTTTTTTTTTTTTTTTTTTACTATGTTTAGGCCTGTGTTTGACCACAATCTCACCGTGGTCAGTGATGATGTGGCCGATGGTGGTAAGCACACAAAGCCTAGAAGGGAACTGGCTCTCAACTGCTGCTGTCGGAACACACCGGAAGGTGCTTGGCGACAGATTTTCAACTTGAGGGTGGTTGCCAGCCAGGCGGGTACTACAAAGTACCCTACCACCGTGCTATGGTTTCCTCACGATGTTTTCCTTCACCGAAAGCTCAAGCTCATTGTAGGATTCGAACCCGCGACCTTCGTCTCGGTATCCGACGTCACTACCACTGAGCTATCATCGCCTCGAAATAAGATATTAACTATAAGTCTTACACACACTATTATCAGTGAGTTTCAAGATAAATTTAATTATTGATTAATAAATTAATAAACTTATTTATTTTGTTCATTTAATCCACCAGATTGTTCAGCCAACCCTTCTTCCCTAAATATCCAGAAGGTTCCCAGCGCCAACGATAAATTTTATCAGCATTCAAGCGTTCAATATCTGTTGGGGTAAAAATATGTGACAATAAGATTGGGCGAATGCGAAATCATGAATTTAACCGAAGCCTAGAAGCGATATCATAGCCATCTGTTCGGATAGAATTGATGACTTATTTTGAAAGGATAGTGACCCGCTTTGACCTTAACTAAAACGTAAAGGTTATTGTCATACTGCTTGTACAAATAGAGAGTAAAATAAAAGGAGCCCAACAACATTGAGCTATTATATGAGCCTGATATCGACAAGACTGGTCAACAATTGCTCTAAACCGGGCGGATTGAAAGGAAGAAGGGGAGGCCTTTGCCCTTCAGTGGAACAGAATAGGTTGAAAATAAATAAAATTGGCCAGTAAAACCAGATGCAACTAAGTACTTAGTATTTTATACGGAGCGCCTGCCTATCTGACCCCCTTTACACAGTGACTGGGTAACACGAAGCCTCTTGGCAAGACTGGTGCGAAATTCTTTGTTTCTGACCCTCTGTAACGTCTAAAAGATTTATTTGTTTATCCGTATACTGGAACGCCTTGCAGCAATTACACCAATGGAGCACAATCTTATAATAAACTCACTATAAGTCCTGGTTTCCTCACGATGTTTTCTTTCACCGTTGTCAGGGATGTCTAAGATATTTAGAAAGTACATATGAATTGAAAATGTCATATTGGTACTTGCTCGGATTCAAACCCATGACCTCAAGCAGGCGAAGCCTTAGCCACTCGGCCACCACGATCATGAAGATCTACAGATGACAGCCGGGACCATCAGCTAAACGTGGTTTCGAGGCACGGAGGAATCTCGCTGTGTAATGGTGTAGATTGTCACCCATCTACCGACAGACCTCAGCAAGCGTTGCTTAATCTTGAACAGTGACCCGTGCGGCTATTATTATTTAGCCACGAACACAGACATAAATCTAACTAGATGACGCTAGTCCCTCCATCTGTATGAAAACCAAGCGTGCCACTTTTTCACAAACAATTTCAATACAAATTTACTTCGCAATCAAAGAATGCATTTCCAATGCCTCAGCCAACTATTTCTATACATTCTTTACAGCTCAATATGGCATAAAACGGCATTTTTCTAGATTTCGGTGGCTTTCCGCTGCCGATAATGCTAAATGAAAAGCTCAGATTACGATCATTGATCGTAACTTTACTCCGTTTTTTTGGCACGCAAAGTACATACAATCGGGTCATCTAGTTAAATTTATATCTGTGGCCACGAACTTCTCTCTTTTGCTCTGTGATTACTTGCACATTACTTTACTTGCACATTTGTTAGCCTATGTAATTATACAATGTCTAAAATCTAAATGATCATTTGCTGAAAGTAATTAGAACGTATGGCATAGCTTGAGTAATTAAAATCGCCTGTTGCATGCAATTTATAGATGTTAGAATAAAGTTATACAATTGCAGCAATCTAAATTTAAAAGTAAAATAAGACGGTATAAGTTTTGATATTGATACAATTTATTGCATTCAAGAGGCAATTTGATGTTTGTTGCAAATAAACGTGGGACTTTAAGACTTTAATAAATAATTAGCAAAAACCTAAGGGACTTTCCTGAGGGCTCTATCACGCACGAATTTTTAAAGATATTTTCAAGTACAAATCGGTTGAATTGTATCGCATTGAGTTCATGTCAATGTAGTTGCAATATAGTATTAAAATTCATTAAACGGTGTGATATAAATTGAATTGCGTCAAGCCATTAAGAAAGTCGCTAAGACGCACCCGAAATTATATCATTATTATCACGAAGCAAAGGAGAAGTCCCAAAATCTTTCATCCAAACAAATGTTACAATTAGATTAAATTGATAGTTTGTAAAGGGAAGGGATCTCAGGAAGTATTGGTCTGATTAAACTAATGTAATCAGAACAATACTTCCTGAGAACACTACTTAAAAGTAGCTATCTAAATAGTTACACTCGCTTAGTCACACTTACTATTAATCTGAAAAAAAATGTTAGTTTGGAGCAGGCCACGAGAGCGAATCCGCGGGAAAAACATAATCCGACATCTTTTTTATTAATAATGATTATTGTATTTTTATGAACCTGGCAGGCGCTTTCCTTTTTGTAAATTATTTCATCACCACTACTCTAAAAACGTTAAAAGAAAACATCGTGAGGAAAGCGGTATGTCCTAGAACCAAACATTCGAAGACATGTGACATCCACCAACGCGCACTGCGCCAACGTGGTAGATTAAGGCATGGGCCTTAATCTACCACGTTGAGGAGGATAAGAGAATGGCCCCTCTCACAGAGAGAAGGCCTGTGTCCCAGCAGTGGGAACATTAAAAGGCGGATGATGATGATGCACCTGCCTATTATCTCTACATCACCCTCGGTTGACTGATATAGAATGCTTAAGGCTAATCCGCCTATGTACCTTTATGTTGCGTGAAGTTTTAATAAATATATAGATAAGAGCAGCGGTGACCCAGTGGTAACGGGTGTGACTTACAACTTGATGGTCGTGGGTTCGATCCCAGCCAGGCACTTTACTCTGTTTAATAGAAACTAAATTCGAAGACATGTAATATCCACCAACGCGCACTGGGCCAGCTTGGTAGATTAGGACCCATTCCACATGCAGAGAGAAGGCCTGTGTCCCAGTAGTGGGAAAATTAAAAGGCTGATTAAGATGATGCACCTGCCATGTTATCTCTAAATTATTTCATCACTGACTGACTGATTGCTCTCAAAACGTTGAAGGAAAACATCGTGAAAACCGGCAAGTCTTAAAATCTAAAATTCGAAGACATGGTGATCCACAACCCGCACTTGGCCCGTGGTGGATTACGGCCCGTTCCCTTTCAAAGAAAGGAAGCCTGCATGCACTACGGACCTGAGATTCTAAGTTCGGAAAAGCGGTTCATCTATCATATTCTATCCTAAATATATCTAAATATATCTTGAATGACGTCTAGGAACATCATTGCGACGAAAGTATAGTCTTTCTCATTTTAACAGTTCCAAGTTTCATTGAATTCACATTCACTTTACAGTATTTTGTTAGGAGAAATCTTGGCGGCCGATAACAATAAATATTACACATTTCAACTCGGAGTTGAAAGGTTTTCTTTATTTTCCTGTACAGATTGAAAAAGAATGAGTACTGACCGACGTGCTCGGTATTGCAATCGCTTGAAGCGAATGAAATAAAACTCAAAATGTTAACTCTATTGTAAGAATAGCAGCGTATATATTTGTGAACCTATAATATTGGGTAATAATAGCGGAAACACTGGCGTGATGATTTAGACTCGTTATGGACAGATTAGCCGGAGAAGGACAAATTTAAAATAAACAATCCTTACTTCCATATCCATACTTCCTTTCCTCTCTAATGTTCTCGAGCACATCGTTCATGGACAAATTTACAGATTCCTCTCGTCTAATTATCTTATCTATCCTTTTCAATTTGGCTTCCGTAAGGGTCACAGTATTTTAACTGCACTTCTGAAGGTCACTGAATACATCCGCTGGGCTATAGAGAATAAATCTCCCACCGTGTTTGTCCTGCTTGACTTCAGTTGAGCATTTAACGCAGTGGACTTCGACATTCTGCTTGGGGTCCTTCAGTCTATTAACGTCTCTTCCTCTGCATTAGCCTGGTTTGACTATTATGCTTGGGGTCGCTCGCCGTGTATTCGTCTTGTTCTCTGACTGGTGTGGTCTCACTGCTGGTGTTCCTCAGAGTGGCGTTCTCTCTCCTCTTCTGTTATCTTCATAAACACTGTTACCAAGGTTATCACCTTCAACTTCCATCTTTACGCAGACCATTTGCAGCTGCTTTACCGACAATTCTTGCTTGCAGAAGTGGACTTGGCGATGGACGCTATGAATCTTGACTTGGAAAGTATAAGTAAATGGGCTAAGTCCTACTTGTATTAGGTACTTGTATTAGATTATAAGGTTTATTTTTAATCCGTAGGATTACAAATAAACGCGTTCAAGTCCCAAGCTATGATCATAGGCAGTCGATACTATCGCACTGCGCTTGACATATTCAGTTTGACGCCTTTATGTCTTGAAGGCTCGACCATCGCTTTCACCGATACTGCTAAGAACCTTGGTGTCTTAATACAGTAATCCCTCTTGGCGAGCTCAAGTAAATGAGGTAATTCGGTGCACTTTTCCTTTCACTCGTAAAATCCCTTCAAAGCCTCTTTGCCCTTTAAAACTAAAATCTATCTAACTCAAACTCTAATTCAGCCGATCATCGATTATGCTGATGCCTGCTATTTGGATGCCACGGAGGAGGTCTGAAATAAAGCTTGAGCGCTTGCAAAACCTGTGCATCCATTTTGTTTTTGACCTGAAGAAATACGACCATGACGTTCGGTTCCGCAAGGATATCAAGTGGCACCCTATCCGCCTTCGCAGGAATACTCGAGTATTATGTCTCCACTTCTAAATCCTGTTTAACCCTACGTACCCAGAATATCTGCGCGATCACGTCTCCATCACTCGCCCTGCCGGTGACCCGTGTAGATCCCACCTTAAGCATCACCTAAACTTCCCAACCCATATTACTTATTTCTATTCCCACTCCATCTCTGTTCGTGCAGTGCGACTGTGGAACTCACTTCTACCTAATATTCGTGATTCCCAAAATGTATATCAATTCAAGAAACTAGTCAAAGATTATTACTTCTCCACCATATTGTAATTATTATGTGTTATTGTGTATGTATTTTATTTTCTATATAATATTATTAAGTAAAGGTATATGTTATATTTATACATAATTAGTTAAGTTATATAGTTGTTAGTCTATTTTAAGTTTCCTTATTTACCTCTACACACTGTGTCTTCGTTTATCATCCAACTTTCCTGTCGATGCGGTCCTGTGCTCTTTTATCTGTATTATTTATTTTCTCTGTTAAGTGTTTCGTGTGTATATAAATCAATAAATAAAAGAGCGTTGGCGGGCTGTGGGGCCGATCTTTGCATAGAAAATAATTGCAGTAGAAAGTAAAAAAACAAAAGTTAGCAGTGTCACAGAAACTGATTTTAAACCAAGTTTATAGTACAGCCGAAATTGTTTAATAATAACGCATAGAAATCTAGTACGAGTGCAAAAAGTGAGGCAACGAAAACTTACACATAGTGGCTGTCTTCTCTTGGCGAGCTGTCAGTACTCAAGGTCACGTTCCGTCAAACACAGCTCGCGGGTGAATAACTTCAAATAATTAAAAAAAACCGGCCATGTGCGAGTCGGACTCGCACACGAAGGGTTCCGTACCATTATCGCAAAACACTGCATAAAAATCACGTTTGTTGTATGGGAGCCCCCCTTAATTTATTTTATTTTAATTTATTAATAATTATTTTTTGAAGTAAATATACAACTAAACATTCTGTGAATATTTCAAGCGTCTACCTGTTGCCGTTATTAATATCGAGCAAAGAACGGCAAAAATATCACGTTTGTTGTATGGGAGCCCCCCTTTAATATTTATTTTATACTGTTTTTAGTATTTGTTGTTAGCAACAAAAATACATCAGCTGTGAAAATTTCAACTGTCTAGCTATCACGGTTCATGAGATACAGCCTGGAGACAGACGGACAGACAGACAGACAGACAGACAGACAGACGGATCGCGAAGTCTTAGTAATAGGGTCCCGTTTTTACCCTTTGGGTACGGAACCCTAAAAATGATCGTTAGTAGCGTGAAGGGACGTCATAGCACTTCAGGAAAACAAAAAAAAATTATAAATTACATTTTACAAGTAGTTACTTATGTTTTATACGTGATTTTTACGTAAATCGATCATCAAACAAAAATTCTAATACCCTAACTTACTTACAATGTTACTATTTGTGAGGGAAAAAAGCCTCATTGTTTTCAATTTTGTTCTTATTTTTGTTTAGCGAAAAAAAATAGTTTTTGATGTACCTACGCTATAGAATACGATATAACATTTTGCCAGTTTCGAGAAACCAACTTGGAATTAGGTATTTTATATTAGTCTTTGTAAATAGGATACTGGTGGCGATTCTGTATGCGTCAACAGAACAATATTTATTTTCGGCCTCTAAATTATGGTCGTTATCGACACTGCTACCTACATTGTTTTTAAACTAAAAGTTAATTATAAATTTACTGTAGTTAAATAAAACCGGACCAAATAACTAAGTTTGTGATTATTTTCCTGTAATTGACTGATTAGGTACATAAACCAAGTGCTGTATTAATTACCTGCAGCCTAATTGCGTTAGTGATTTCGGCAAGGCAAAGCGCAAAGAATATGAATAATTGACCAATCATACGCAAAATAAAAGACGCGATGTGGATTTCCGTCTGTGTAATTGGTCGATTCATCTTATCCAGTTCCCTATAACATAAAATACTTGTCTTGATTTGATCCAGCAACATAGTTGTGCGTTTTCCCACATGTTTGTGGTTAACGGCCTGTTAATGGTGACACTGAAAGCTATATTTATGTGCGTTTGAGGAACGTAGACACATTCGGCTCACGCACACAAAGAAAATGAAGTAGGCACACGATATCGCTTGTCTATTGTTCTAGAAGCGGCTTCTATGCCTTATTATTATAAGAGTACATCATACAATCACAAATCTTCATCCGATGGGAGTAGGTGTAAATTAAAGAATGCCACATAATACGATCCTATAGCATAATCAGTCTATAATGCTCCCACTGCAAACAGACCACTTATCTGGGAGAAGGTCTAGGGCGTAATCCACCACACGGTGGGCCCACATGAAGTTCCAAAGCCAAATATACAAATAAAGTTAGACTACCTACGCGTTGAAAAATTAAATTTTTAAATATTATACTATCTATTTAAAATGTTGAAATAAATTAATCTGCAGATAATGGTAATCAAGACAAAAAATGAAATAAAACAAGCAAGCGATTTCATTTCGAAGAATAAAATAAAATTTCAACTAAAATCCAACAATGAATTTAATTTTTGCCAGAACATTCCAGATTTTCACCAATAATTTCAATAACGAAGAAACTCATCAGAAATACGTTTCTAATGTTTACATCAAATAATTGGATTTCGATTTATTCGTCGCCACGCTCTAAGGTGTTGAAACGGCGAAACTTTCTCCCATTCCGAATTCTTAGTGTCCGCACTTCATCAAATTCAATTTGCTCTGTTTTATCATATTCTTTTACTTTACATTCCGTTACTAAATTAGTTCTTTGTAGACCTTTATTTTTTTGGGTCTTACAAAAGCTTTTATCTATCACGTTTTTATAGTTATTTGCAGAGGTTTCTTTGTTTTTATGATCACGTCTTTAGGATAAGCAAAAACTTGTGTTTTCTTTTAACTAAAAGACTAAGACCTTGTGTGGGTGTATTTTAGCGGGGATGGCGATGTAAATAAAAATGCTTAGAATGGGGTTAATCACCCACGTGTATTCTCATATCAAATACAAAGTTACACAAAACTAAATTTAAAGAACATTATAGAATAACAATTATAGGATTATAGAATTACTATAATCATGCATTTACTCTATTACTATATAGCTAGTAGTTTATTACCAACATATAAATTTACACAACGTATGAAATACTTAATTAACAATAACAACCTATCACATCACATCAACAGCCTATTAATGTTCCCACTGCTGGGACACAGGCGTCCTCTCTGTGAGAGGAAATGGGCCGTAATCCACCACGCGGGCCCAGTGCGGGTTGGTGGATGTAACAAGGTTTCGAATTTTTGGTTCTAGGACATGCCGGTTTCCTCACGATGTATGATGGTGGAGCATACGGTGGAGGTCTGCCCCGCTTGGGTGGAGCATCGCCGTGTCCTCGTGGAGGCGCTCAGCGGTGGCGACCTTTCGCGGCCGGCCCTGGTTCGGGCCATGGTACGGAGCGAGAGGGCATGGGAAGCTGTCACCTCCTTCTGCGAAGCAGTAATGCTCGCGAAGGAGGAGGCGGAACGCGTGAGGGAGACGCAACGGAGATTCCCTCGCGCCCCTAGTCACCGCAGGAGACGCCCTGGGCGTCGGGTGTCGCAAGCCGATTCCCGGCCACCGTAGGCGCGGGCTTGCGGACGGCAAGTAATGGGTAGCTCGCCGTCCTATAAGGACCAGGCCCGAGTCGACGGCGCGTAGTGTTCCACGCGCACCTCAAAGATATGTCAGCAAAATTGACGGGGCCCGAGAGGGCCGATGTCTGTCTGGGTCGCGGATAAATTTGAAAGAGTGTTACCGCGGCCCTGGCACAAACAACTGAAGGAACACGGGTGGGTTTTAGTCAGTAAAAGTCTGACACGCCCTCCCGCTTCACCCAGTTGGGCGTCAAAAAATTCGTCCACATCGCTGTCAACGTGAAAAGTGCCCAGAACGCTGGCATTATCTCGCACTCAAAACTGGACTGCCTAAAAAGGCAGGTAATGACTGTATCCCACTGTTAGTTACCGCGGTAAGATAAGCAATCCATTGTTGTTGCCTTGTTGCCCGTGTAAAAACATCATTTTAATTATTGTCAACACAGAAAAATCAATGAAGTGTGCTCAATTGAATATTAAAATCGCTAACACTTGTTAAATTAACTATTGGTTGCGATTTGAATTATCTTTAGCTTTATATACTGCTTATGTTGCATACACACTTACAAATTCAATGAGTGCCCCCTTTTATTAGTAAGGGGTTCAAATTCATCACAATTATTCCTGGTTAGAACCAAAAATCACTTATAAGAAGATAGTCATCTTCAGTTAATTCATTCCAATAATACCTTCATGTCATAATCTACCCCCAACATAACAACAGATTGGTCTACAGATGTATCAAAACCGCTGTCGTACACAGCTATACCACTTTGCCAACGTGTTGCGGTGAATTGGACATTAGTAATGAGACCCATACATTATAGTTAATTTTGGTTTGAATAATGAGGCGTAACTAGGAAAACTTTGGTGTTTGGGAATCTAAGCGACCTTACTGATGATTCGACGTGATTCAATTTTTATCTCATCATCGTCATTTCAGCCAAAAAACGTCCACTGCTGAACTTAAGCCTCCCCCAAGCGTCGCCTGATTGACCGGTCCCAAGCGTCTCGTATCCAGCGGATTCCCAAAATCTTCACCAGGTCAACGGTCCACTTAGTGGGAGTCATCCAGTTCGGGGTCGCCGATAAGTATTTTTTACAAAAAAAACAAATACATTCGTTCACATGAATGCAATGCAATTAGACCGACTTACACTTGAAATTTTCTTAGCACTACGTGCGTGATATCGCCTATCAGCGCAATTTAAATTGGGTCACGCCATCAGAAGGATTCTTTATGTTATACTTGGTATAATTCTCAAAGTAACGAATGCTAACAGGCACTAAGTGCTTATATAATTTTAACAATTCGTCAAGAAAAAAATTATTGGACTAATAACATTTCGCTTATAAAAAAAATAATTTAAATTATATAGCTGCAACAAATTATTTTAAAAGTTTTGTGAGACGTGATTTTATACCAAAAGGACAAGCGAACCTTTTCTCTCAAAACAAATTAGGAACATCGAAAACTTCAATTGCCCTCACTTATTGACAAAGAGCTACTAAAACTGAATCCACTCAATAAAAACGAAAACAATACGTACAAAGAATTGAAACTTATGAACAAGTAACAACAAGTTTTAAGTAAAACGATTCAACAAGGCAGGAACTCCGTTCCATTCATTGAAGTTGTTGAGTTTCAAAGTGCACAGAACAGATAAGTACAGAAAGCTGGCTCTATACAACGAGCTAAAACAGACCCACGCACACTTAGACGCGTACGTACAGCGATCTCAAACGCGAGTGCGCTTGCACTCGCTGTACATGAAGCGTGTCTATGTGTGCGTGCTTTTTATCTCCTTGTATAGAGCCAACCCAACTGCCTCATTGGTCTCGTGTTAACAAGCACAACTGCTGAGCAATGGAGTCTTAGATTCGATTCCCAGCTCAGGAATTTTATTAATGGTTTTTCCATTAGGGATTTCTAAGTGGCAGTCCGTTGTCTGCAAGTTGGCGGTTTGTTACCCCCTTGCCTTGGTAAGCACGTTGATTTGTTACCTGTCGCCCTAGACAAACACTTACACACCTACAGCACATTTATTTTGTACACTAGCTACACCCAATCATATAAAACACACACTCTTTAACAACCCAACACTTACTTTTTAAACACTTTCTTTTTCTTGCATTATTCCTTAAAACATTCATTTATTTCTGTGTATAATATTGTATATTTTTTTATGTTAGTCATTGTTATAATTAATTACCTCATTGCGGTAACAGGACACTTTACTTAACAAACTCTGTGTCGTGTCTGGGTCACGAAGATACAGGCTGTGGCTAGTTTGGGACCCGTTGCTAAACTGTCAACGTCTTTGTTAGTTCAATACAAAATGTTTACCAAGCTAATACAATCATCTAACATGTAACTGTGTAAGGTAAATAAAATAATTGTATTTATTTAGATTCACATCCCATATTGGACTACGAGTGCACCTGCGACACACTTGTGCCACAAAGTACTTACGTAAGCGGCGGTGCATCCCTTTGTGCACTGTAATATGTCCGGTGTCGAAAGCTAGCTTCCGCAGATACTGGTGTGGTGTATATAGTATATACTTAGTAAATAAGATCTATGTTATAAAATACATCGCATTAATATAATATTTGCAGTAATCAATTTAATGGTAATCGATCGGATTCAATTGTTTCAATAACACTATTTCCCTACATGGCGACCCTGCCATTAGGGGCGCGTGACGCGATTGCACTCGGGCAATAATGTTACGGCTCCAAGACATATTAAATAAATAATTATGTAATTATTTTAATTCGTTTAAATCAGTGTACAATAATAAATTACGTGCTGATCTAACGTGGAAAAGGAGACGGTTTTCTTAAACCAAAATGCTGCAGGTTCGAACAGTGCCCATGTCGAAGAGATGAAGATGCACATGTCGACTATCAGTATTGTGCTGCTGATAATTTGTATTCTTTTGGGTCTTAGCGCTGTTTATTTGGTGTGCAAATAATACAAGAAGTGTCTTCGTTCGTGGAACAAGGTACAGATAATACAAAATAACATACGACTATCATTCAACCGTTATAGAGGCAATCATGGAGATGATCGCCAAAATCAAAACCATGACCAAATTCGGTAACGAGAACTAGCCTACCTTCTGTAGCTATTTCTCTATTGGTGAACTCCTTCATGTAGCAATCACTTAGCTCAGTGACAATGTATTTGATCGATTGAACTAATTGGATTGCGGATGTTCCTGATTCGCAAGTGATAGCAACCGAGTGTTTGGTGAGAATGTATAGTTTGGGTACTGTCTGTAATGCTTTCAATAAGAAGTGAATTTGCTATAATATTTAAGAAAATTTAAAAAAGAAGTGTCCTGGCGTATCTAAAAGTATAAACTGAAGTTGCTGTAATATTGAAATCCAAAGTTTAACACAGAACTGAATTTGTAGCAAATTTTTGACTCAATACGCTCACTTAAGTAATTACAAAGCTTCTATTTTTTATAATTTATCGATAGAGTCGCGTTTGTCCACTGTCTCGCCTAATAGTAAGCAATGGTGTGGTCGACGGTGAAGCTATTCTATGTTTTTTATTTTAGAGTGTTAAAGGTCGTAAAAGGTAAAATTAAGTTTTCACTTATCTCATATGCGGATTTCATTTCCAAGATAATAACCTAAAACCAACGTTAATTAAACTTAATTCGCCATCTATAGACGATCGCGTGTCGTGCTATCTACTCAGCATATAAATCAAGCTGGCGGTGACACCTCATAATTCAGAGAGGAACCTCGTAAATAAGCCTAAAGCGTTATCAACAATAGCACCACAGTAACCCTTGAAGATAATATAAGACGTGGGTCTGATGTACGAAGAGTAAATGAAAAAACATGTGGTAATATTGAAGGATTTAAAAAGGATGACAGTGAAGGGAAAATATAATCATAGCCGGCTATTGTAAAAAATGCATGTGTTCATATTATTGAGTCGATAATCCGACGGTATTATGATAGTAGATTATTGATTTTGTATTTGACTAGCAATTTGGTATTGTTGGATTTTTTTTAATATTTTAGAAGAATGCAGAACAGGGTCTGGGGTAGAGTATGTTGATAGATGGAGAGGCTATGAAAAGGCCATAGAAATAATGGATAGACTTTGTGTGGAGTGATATGAAAGAAAAGGGAGTCGTGATAGGGTGACGTGAAAGAAAAAATTTGCTGCGCCGATCCCAATTAATATGGGACAAGGCCAGTAAGAAGATGATGATGTGGAAAGAGGTTTAAAGTTCTGCATCTCCTATAGCTGGCTCTCGGCTGTTGCTATTCGCGCGGATAACTCTGCTTGCACGATGTAAGATTTTTGTGACATCAGGTACTAGTTCGTATAAGGCGGTAAATACCTAAACCCAACCCCCTCTCCCCCATAGTTAAAGTAGTAGAAACATTTTCCTAGTTAAAAAGTTTACGCATGGAAAATTTTCACGTAGTAGCCTAAAACCCAACTACAACTACACCATTACGAAAATCATTTCAATAAAACCGCGGAGTTACACAAACACTCATTTCCCAAGCCGTAAAAACTACTTCAACAAAAAAATCCGACCCTTACGTGCATTACCCTGCCTCCACAAAACATTTTAGTACAACCCTACCTGTTGTTGAACTATAAACTACCGCATCCATTTACCTGTACTCGACAATACCCTTTAGAAGCGAATACAATGGCGAACAAAAGAGTTGTGCGTGACGAACTCCCAGAATGATTTAGTACAGTTGCGTGGAAGAGAACAATGTACGCACTTCATCTCCTCAGTGTACATTTTGATGTAGTGTATAATGGAGTTGGTCAGGCGCGTTTATTTACTGGTTTTTTTAGAAGTTCTTGAAAAGAGTGAGAATGCGTGACACGTAAAAGTTTCAGGAGAAATAATATACCAACAAAGGTAAAAGCCGAGGTTGATGATGGTAATTCGAATGTGATATTTTGTTTGTAAGTCCTCAAAAAGACAGAGAACGTGTGAGACGTAGAATGTGGTTAGGAGAGAGGAGTATAACAACAAAGTTGAAAACTGAGGTTGATGATTTGAAAATGACGCTACGATTATACGCAGGAGAGAGCTAAGAAAGCTCTAGAGCGTCCCAACTAATAATTACGTTTGAATTAACTAGTGCAATAAAACATTTTTTTTAACTACCATTCGAACCATATCTGTACCAAGATTAAAACATAAGTATGGTCTTTGAAATGATTTCAGGCTAGCTTATCTAAACGAACTCCACAAAAACTAACCTGCATCTAACTAACCGGCATCACTGACTTCCCCGAAGAGTTGGACAGAGGAGCATCTATAGTACACCCACACTATTATATATTATCGTCATGAACCGGGCACAAATCCAGTCTCCTGTCTACTACTGAGAAATCCCAGATGAAAAAACCCAATAACACTTTTCTCGACCCGGGCACTGAAACCAGAACGTCATCGTCAACAGTAGCGCTAATGCCAATTAAAGAGAGGTAGTCTAACAAATTAGTAGTTTTCTTAAACCTGTCGTTTACCTGTTGAGTTTGAAGATCATGGTAGAACAGCTTAAGATACTGACAGGCAGGGATTCGTATCAAGACTAGATTTTTTTTACCTTCCGTACCAAGTTCTACAATAATTATATAGACAAGAGCAGTCGCATTATTATGTCTTGTCTAACGAAGATAACACGCTTTTTAGTAATAAGTGTACTAAAAAGTGAGATAAATATACAGTTTTGGATGAAGATATCTTTTCACCATGTTTTCTCGAAAACGTTGAGATTATGGGCCGGTTTCTGATTTGAGTATTTGGAGTTAAGAACGTATCAAATCGTTCTTTAACACCCGTTTTTACAGTTTTTCAAGCTAAAGTAGAGTTTGACAAATACTAAACTTCAAATTATTTTCAGATTCAGAAAGCCGAGGTAAGAATATATTTGCTGAGTGTAGTAGTATAATTGTTAGCACACTTGCTAAAGTGCTCAAAGTAGACATAAACCTACCCTTTGCAGGACGTAATTAACGCTACTGACGCTGGCTGCACTGCAACGTAAAAGTAATAAAACAGTTATAAAATATATCGTTCGAGGTGACGATAAGAATGGTGGCAATGGTACAATTAATTATTGTGCAGACACTGTCACTCTGCTGCTAAGTAGTGCCAAGTGCCAAGTGACCGCCGGTTGAGACTGTTCCACGAACCGCAGAAAGTCCGCGAGCGTTAGCCATACGGTATTGAGAGGGAAGTCAACTACCAACATTCAACAAACCAATTCCCGCGAAGTTTGTGGCAGTATTTAATTAGTCATTGCAGTATTGCCAGTTAAAAACAGCAGCTGCAAGCGTAAATAGGTATTTCTTTTTTCTACGCATGCATTTTTCTCTTTGCTACTCGGATTTTAGAATTCGAGTAGCAAAAAGAGAAAAATGCAATGCAATATTAGCAACCACGTACAACGTTACACTTGTTATATCCCCTTAGGGGTGGAATTTCCCTAAACCAATAAATACATGAATTATTTTTATCAACCTTTTCTCATGTTCAACTTACAAAATGTAGAAATTACATACAAAATTTCAACCCCTTTTTTATGAGATAAATATTTGTGGTAAAGCGTCATGGAGGAAAATGCTATGAGTCTTATATCGAGGTTTGCACCAACATCCATTTTCAAAGAACTCAGGATCAAGCAGCGTCTATTGGCTGTATTCCAGGCTCGAACACTTCAGTTCTTTGGTCACGTGTCGGGAGGCAACAACGCTATAGGGTGGCTTGCTGTTCAAGGAACGAGATTCACGGAATGTCACCCAAGCGATGGAACAACCGGATCAAATTTGCTGTAGGTGGTCCATTGCCTGAGTGCACCCGAGTGAATGTCGACGGGATGGCATCGCATTGTGAGGGGATTCATGACAGCCCGAAGTCTCAATGTAACACAAAACCAACGAAGAATAAGAAAAAGCGTGCTACTTTCAGCGAACAAAGCAGTTTATCGACAAAAAACAACAATTTTGATTCTTACGCCTAGGTTGTTGTTTCCCGGGGCACTGAACCTGCTTACTTAATTTTAAACTTCAAATTGCTTCGTAGTTAGTTCCGCCTAAAATTGGGAATTCGGAACTATTGTTTTGATTAGTTAGTAATATCCCCTAGTGGTTTTAAATGTAAATGTTATTTTGGGTCCGTCCAGGTGTTATAACTAGATTGGGACGAAGGCTCAATTGGGTTCAGGAAGGTATAGTTTGTAAAATGTTTTATCGTTCTGTTTGTAGGTCAATTTATGATAGCATTTAAATTAAAGTTTAGTTTGAAATTGATATCTGTAGGTGTACGGTCTCATTACCTTAAATTTTTCTGCATACTGGCAACCTACTTTAGGCCAAAGATGTGCGTCATAATTTGACCGTATAAAACAACATGACAAAACAACCAATATTGATGAAGCAGCCAATGGATAGCATCCAGACTAGAAGAGAGAAATTGTCGCCTTCCACCTTTATAACACTGTTATTAACTTAAACTCAAATTATATTCAACTAGTGGATTTAACTGTGACGTACGTGTTTCTCTCCAACCAACTTTACAACAAATCAGTGTACGAAGTTAACTATTACCCGTCCAGCAGGTTTAAATAGTTATACTGGGTTGAGATGGGATGGAAGAAGAAGATTTGCTGCGTTGATCACAAATAAATTATGATGATTGGTTTTTATTGGTTACATTTCGGTGAGTGCGGGATGAAACTGAACAATTGGATTCCGCCTAGTTCTTTCCATCATCGGACTACAAGACGTACGGCAATGCGCTATCGGTACATGGTAGACATCCCACCCATACGCACAAAGCGTTTTGCGAATACATTCATTCTTCGTACAACTAAATTCCCTGCCAGAGTCTGTTTCCCGATAGATACAATCTAGGGGTTATTAAGCCAAGAGTGAATTGGTTACTTCTAGGCAAGCCAGGTTTACCGTCGATCACATCATCGCTTATCATCAGATGAGATAGTGATCAAACGCGAGCATATAATTAAAAATACATAAAATATAAATAGGATAAGGACAGAATGATGATGATCTTTGCATCATCTTTTTCTTTTTAGGTTTAATCGAATTATGTTCTCTTCTGCCGGCTAAACGGGCTCACTACGGGACCTTACTAAAGGCGCGTTGCAATTCTTATGTAAATAAATAAATAATAATAAATATTTTTTTTCTTCAAAAAGTATAAAAGCGTTACAAGAAAATGTTTCCATCTATATTAGTAAGGTGAATGAACAGACTCATTTTAATTCGAAACAACGTCTCCCAAACTGAGACATGCTCGTATCTTAGGAAGTTGGCGTTCGGCCGTTTTAGATTATATTTTATTATTATTTGGTGCTAAAATATTACACATAACAATTTTACTCAATTATCAACTTCACAAAATAATGTGTATGTTTCGTTTTAAATTGTTGTTATTTATAATTCAGAGACTAAGTTTTATTTTACTATTATAATAAGTTTTTCTTTTTCAGATTCATCATAACTTAACAACTTCAACCAATTAGTTAATTTCTCTTTAAAATTATGCTTATTTAGTTTGTATAGTGAGATCCTTTTGTTAATTTTATTGTAAAGCCTAGAACTCAATGCGTTGTATTGTCGCTGCGCGAAAGCTGTTCTACTTTGCACAGAGGGACAAACAAGCGCACCACTTCGTTTTTTCAATCCTTCCTTATTTAGGGGAAGTAGTGAGTGACACCGGAGCATCGTGCGGAGTATACGCACCGTCAACACCTTGCACTCCTTGTATAGTTCTGTGGTAGAATAGTCGCGCGGCTTCCCATACATGACCTTGAGAATAAATAGACCTCTGTGCCCTGTCGAATATAAAAAACAAACTTTTGTAAGTTCCAATTTTTTTTTTTTTTTCTATTTTTTAATACGTGGCGTCTCGCAACTCAGTCAAAATGACTGTTTAGCTGCTTAACCGGGCTTTCCTACGGAGACTAAACTATATAGCCTCCAGCTAGGCAAAAATTTAAAAAACCTAAGCGACAACGCTGAGGGCTACCCCAGTTGGGGTCGAACCTCGGCTCAGGGCGTCGCTGGGGGTACAACTAAGGCTGGATCTTAATAAAGTGATTCTACCATCCGTTCGGAATAAGCCTACGTGGAGAAGAACGGACAAGAAACTCCAATTAACTAATTAGAATTTACTATGGCACAGCTATTCGCGGGCTAGCTACATTAATAATGACTGGGACTTCGCGGCGGAGCCTCGGCGGCGAGGACGGACCAATCGGTATTTATGCTACGTTTGAATAGGTGTTCGTACTATTTACGAACCCATTGACCGTCCTTGTAGACAAGGCTGTCAAGTTCCCTAGTAATGCACTCGTACCTCGAGAAGAGGGCACTGCATGAAGCGGGGGTGAGAGAGCCTGCATTCCGGATTTCTGCATCCAGAGCACGGGCCTGAGGGGTCATCCATATAGAATACGCGCTGATAATATTCTCAGCGACGCTCAAATATGGCTTGTGCCCGGAAGGGGCTACAGGGGGCGGGCACATGGCGGCGGTGGTGGTGGAAGCCACCTTCCGGCTTTGTGCGGGCATGGGGGCAGCTGAGGACACTGGGTCGGGGACTGGATTTAGAGCTGCTATGGGGTGGGCCATCAGCGCTGGGATAGGCTGGGAGTAAGTCTGAGGAGCCACACTTTGGTGGTTCAGCTTACCCCATGGTGAAGTCCTCTGAGGGGCTAGACGGGGGGGTGGTTGGGAAGAGGGAGCCATGCGCATTATGTGCGCATTGTATCACTTGGCCATTTTAGGCGCGAGCTTGGGGGCTTTTGGGCAACCCCGGTAATTAGCCGGGTGCCCGACTTGGCCACAGAGCACGCAGCTGGGAGGCTCCGTGCACTGTGAGCGGTCTTTGGGACGGGGACAGTCTTTAGTGCCATGATCACCCATGCACTTAACGCACCTGGGTGTTGCATAGCAGTGGGCCTGAGAATGGCCATAAAGTTGACAGTTGTGGCACTGTCCTACAAGATGGGGGCGGTAGGGTTTCTCGATCGAAATGCCCGACAGGGAGCACACGGTCTTTATATTGAAGATCGGGTTGTAACCCTCAGTAGGGCTACAGACAACAAATACAATATCGTACTGTTGTCCGCCTCTTGCTTTATACAAGCGCTGGACTTCAGTGACGGGGACATTTTGGTCTAGAAGGTCCTTACGGATTTCTTCCGTAGGGATCTCTTTTGGGATTCTCCTAATAACTACTCGGACGGGCTTTTCCTCTGGGAGGGAGTAAGTATGGAACGAGATGTTCCTTTCTTTAAGGTACCGGGTTAGATTCCGGAAATCAACGGGAGAGGGGACTTGGATTCTGATGCCTTGTTGGCATGCAGTGGCTTTGGTGTAGTTGATTTTCCGCTCAACACAAGCGTTTGAAACATCGTTCCACTTGACTTTATCCTGAAGATAAACAGGTGGAGGGGGACGGAGCTTCTTATTGGTAACTATTACCATGGGACTGGGGCTGCGGTTGGACCGCTGAGAAGAAGCAATGTCAGGGGTGGGGGTGATTTGCCTTAAGGGCGAGGCCGGTGGCAGAACTGACTGAGGAGAGGTTTTTGATACCGCCTTTTTGGCCTTGGTAGCATTAATGGGACTACTCCTCTTTTTCCTCTTTCCTCCAGAGCAAACTACGGAGTCACCGTCGGAGGAGACGGTGTCGTAGTCGTCTGACCTATCGGGGACATTTGGGTCTAATGGGTCGTCAGCAACTGAGTCAGCTTGGTCAGCCATTGCTTCCCATTCCTCGTCAGTGCTGAGGGTTGCTCCCTCTTCCATGGGGGAGTCATCATCGTCCGCCCAGATGTTCTTGGACTTGGACTTGGGCTTAGATTTATGAAGGGCGGCTATGCGCTCCTTATAGCTTCTAAAAGCTTTGACTTGGGAGGATATGGGAGAAGGAGGATCTCTCCATGAACGGGTTTTCTTAGGCTCGACGGCCGGTTGAGAAGAAGTTTTAGGAGAAGGAGGATCTCTCCATGATCGGACAGTAGCTTTAGGCTCGACGGCCGGAGCTGGGGGCTTAGGCAGGGTCGGCTCACCAGTCCCAGAAGTGGGCCTGGCTGCCGGGGAGGGCGACCTGGGCGAGACCTGGGCTTCGCTCGGCACGGGTGCCTGGCTAGGTCCAGGGGCCCCGGTCGGGCTCGAAGCGGGCACATAAGTGGTTAAAGCCTGACTTACAGCATGGCTGTATTTTTTGGAGAGTTTTTTCTTCTCGAGAATCTCGTGAAGGAGTTCAATTGCTGCCGCGAGCGACATAATTGAGAAGTATAGATCCGGTGATGCCGGGAGGGGTATCTTCCCCGGGTGGAGGGGCCCGGGGATGTGTGCAAACCTACCCTCCCAGTCGGGTTAGACTGGGAGGTGAGTATCTGGTGAGCCCTAAGCTTGTCTACCTGCCACCAATCTTATTGGGTGACAGGGCCCTAAGGTACCGGTAAACCCACCGAAGGTGGGCCACCCACCAATGTGTACCGAAGAAGTCTGGCACGTCGGGGTAGACACACCCGACCGTGGCAGGTGAATGCTGGGGGACGAAGCGGGGGTTGACTAGGCTATCTACCAAGGCCAACTGAACCCGCTCCCGACTCCAATGACTGCCGTGTCCTTAAGGGACTTGGCAGGTGCTTGGGGCACACCCCAGTGGCTTGTTAACACCGCTAGGTTTCCCGCCAGGGACCACAAAGAGTGGATTTGCCCGGAAGGGCCAAAATAGCTGCCACTACTAGTAACCAAAGTTACTAGTAGCGACACCTTTGGAGCGGTGTGCGAAGACGCGCAGTGACGTCACGCAGAGGGGCGCGACGAGACGGAGAGTGGGGGCGCCGGAGAGCGCGGTGGGGCGACGAGCAGCGAGACGTCCGCACGGAGCGACGGCTGGCGAGCTACCAACAAAATAATGTAAGTTCCACACCACGCAGGCACATAATAACCCAAATATTGACTGACATAGTGCAAGATAGACTGTATTCAATACCGTACGATCGGCAGAGTGACGAAGATTTTTAAAAACCTACAGTAGTTTTCTGACACGACCGGTGAGAGTCACCACTTGTGGACGCCAAATTAAATTCCGTCGATAGATAAATGATTTTATTTCTTTAAGTTAGTTTGTACAAACACTTTTACATGTCGATCATATTTTTTTAAACTAGATGATGAGGCGTTTTCTATCTGACTACTCTGAGAAGAAAGGCCAAAATAAACTCAGGGGTCACAGTCTCTTTTAAAGTCAAGACAAAATCTTGGTTAGATCATGTAGACTCATGTCTTAAATGGTCTTTTGAGGAAAGAACCAGCCAGATTGAATGGACATGTCCAGTCAGTGCACGCATTTGTCAATAACTGTGCAGCTCAACTTAGAATTTAAGGAGCTCAACGATTCAACGAACAATATCTACCAAATAAAGGACATTCCGGTAGGCCGCATAAACTACTCAAACTGATTGTTGGACTGGACCATGATTAAGAACTAACTTAGATAAATTAAAATTAAAAACAAGAATAAAGTATGATCCACATAGTCTTCACATTCACAATAATTAAAATAAAATAATAATTATAATACTTAGAAAAATAAATATTCTTGTCATTGCAAGAATACCAAAAAAAAAAACAATGTTCACGGTGATAAGCGTACGTAGCGTGATATAATATAAAATCAAATGATATCGTATAAGCACTTTCTAAGAAAATTTAAATTGCGAATCGGTATAAATTGGTCAAATTAGGTTATGGACACATTACCACAGAGTGCACCGTGCAGTTTCACGGTGGCCACACCGTGAAATTGCACTAACACCTGCGAACTTAGCTACAGATATTGATGAATACAAAAAAACAATCTGAATAAAATACCTATAAGCAAACATTATTGATTTTGATTTTGAATGAAAACAATTTCCATTATCTATGATAGCAAAACAATATCAGCCCCTAACCACCGCTCCAAAATACAAAGGCAAAGTTTAATAGTTTCTGATCCATATTCAGTTGATTATAATTAAATCTTCAATGAACTAGTGCCGATCAATCAAAACTTCGATTATGTTTAAACATGTTTAGCCACATGCTTATATGAGGGGAAAAGTTTTCAAACTAATTTAGGAATAAATCACCTGATAACCATGCTTCACTCGCAAACTTCAAAGTTTACAAGACATACTGGTCTAACGTATTTATGATCTTGCCTTATAATAATCTTCCTGCCCTTGTCCCATGTTTCTTGGGGTCGGCACAACACGTTTTCTTCTTCCATTCTATCCTGTCAACTGTCACGCTATCACTGACTGCCATTTCTTTCATATCGCTACTCACAAAATTGATTCATCTTGCCTTAGCCTCCTTCTATCCCACACACATTAATATTCATATATCTTTTCGTAACATGAATTTTATCCCTCCTTCTTCTGTTTTTGATCTTGCCTATCCCTGAAAAACATAGACAGCCTTGAGTTTGACTAAAACATTGCTGATAAATGTGTCAGTATACTACCTCGAAAATACGAGGCGACTGGACTGGTTCCAGTTGGCGTGGGCAAACTTTTCTTAGAGGGACTTGAAGACTCAGCGGATGGAGCAGTACATTCCTAAAAACAAAACTAAAGTACGTTAGTAAAGTACGAGTAGTTGAGGTGATGTACATTCTTCGATGAAGTGTAAAATGTCCACCTATAAACCAACTAATTAATTAAGAGACTGTTTTGTAGATGCGAGAGTTTTTGTCAGTCTTGGAATGAGTGCATCCTTCCTGAGACTACACATTGCTGCGAGTGCGTTCTTTACACCGAATTCATTTTTAGGGTTCCGTACCCAAAGGTTAAAAACGGGACCCTATTACTAAGACTTCGCGATCCGTCTGTCCGTCTGTCTCCAGGCTGTATCACAGATGATGTATTTTTGTTGCCGCTATAACAACAAATACTAAAAACAGTATAAAATAAATATTAAAGGGGGGCTCCCATACAACAAACGTGATATTTTTGCCGTTTTTTGCTCGATATTAATAACGGCAACAGGTAGACGCTTGAAATATTCACAGAATGTTTAGTTAAATGTTTACTTCAAAAAATAATAATTAATAAATTAAAATAAAATAAATTAAGGGGGGCTCCCATACAACAAACGTGATTTTTATGCAGTGTTTTGCGATAATGGTACGGAACCATTCGTGTGCGAGTCCGACTCGCACTTGGCCGGTTTTTAACTAACTGTAAGCTTAAATTATTATGCACTATGTTTTGTGCATAAGACTTTTTCGTTTCGTTTTTCCGAAGATACCCACAGGTGACAAAGGTTACCGTCATAACCCGGAATAATGCCCAAACTTAAAAGGTAATGGCCCGAGTACATTAATTAATTACACAAACACACACACACATTATTTTTTGGGCGTAATTTAGAATGTCGACCGCGTACTGGAACGCAGCGTTGGAAAAACTTCCACTAGTTGTTGCGATCATTGTGAATGCGCTTCAGGGAGACTTATGTCCAGCAGTGGAAGTCTTTCGGCTGAAATGATGATGATAACTTTTTATTACTAAAAAAAAAAATATAAAGCAACAAAAAGATCGACTAAATATTTTAAACAGAAAAGGACAACACAAACCAAACCGTAATATCATTTTAAATAACAAAAAATAATACAAAGAAATTTACAACGGGCTTTCGATCGCTTCCAACAGAAATATAGCGAAATATACTCAACAATATGTCCCGAAAACCGAGAAGGACCGTTTCAAAGCCAGACTTCGTTTCAAATGGAAATCTGGATGTGAATTTTCATGCAAATTTCCCAGAGGTGTTATACATGGGAGGCTGTAACGCGGATGTTAAAATCTCAGCGTAAATTCTATTCATGTATGGTAACATTGTTATGGGGTGGATCTCTTTGTTTTGGACCCATAGATTTCACCGTCACTGTCTTTGCTGTAAATTCGGTAAATGCACCAAGCATTGTAAAAATAATCTGAAGTGAAATTGTATTTTTTCAATGTGAAATGAAATGGGATATCACATTGTCAGGTTTCTTCCGCATGTCTATTATATAGTTAGCAGAAAATGTAGTGTATTTTTTGTCGAGTATTTGCTACAACCAGCTATTCAGTTCAGTGATCTACATGGCTATTAAAAGACGATTTTTTTTCGGAACTATGCGATTGGAACTGTATTGTATAACATGAAATTGAGCTGATTTTGGTCATTCGTTAATAGTAGCAGCAGTCGTTAGCGCAAATTATCGGTTTCCAGTGATGGCAAAGGGGCTCGACCCCTATTCCATACGACTCAAATATAACTGGCAAAATTGAAAAAAGTTATCTACATTTTACGTGATGCGTAAACAACTGAGCAGACAAAAATACCAACATTGCTGGCAATGGGATCTGTTGGTTATCCTTTAACGCGCTGGCAATTTTTTTGGAATTATTTTTGATGTACAAAAATGACTTTTCTACAGATTTATTATATGTATTGATATGGTAAACGGTATTACGGGGTTATTGGCCAGTTTAGCTACCGCAAGACACTATTTATAATACAAAAAAATATATAAAACGGATAAATGTAAAGGAAATTATTTTTAAAATATATAACATTAAAGTATTCATTCAATGGTATGGCTTACATACTCCTTTTTGTTGCAGTATAACGCTGGCCATTTTTATGAGGGTTTTCTTTTTGAATTAAGTACTCTATGTCAGCGCCCTCTATATCTATCTGTTTGGAAAAATATATGTCACTAGCTGTTCCCCACGGCTTCGCTCCCGTGGGCCACCCCACAGGACCTGTTTTCGGGATTAAAAAATAGCCTATGTTACTCAGGAATAACGTAGCTATCTCTTAGTTAAAGAATTTTTTAAATCGGTCCAGTAGTTTCGGAGCCTATTCGGAACAAACAAACAAAAAAATCTTTCCTCCTTAAAATATTATTATATTATAATATATTATATATGTCATGTGTTTGTAAAATAATATCTTAAATGATTTTAAATTATTTCCACTGCGCCCGTATTGTTTATTTCTAAAACCTAGTAAAAGGTTATGCGCCTTATCACGGCAATGTGAATATTGTGTGAAACGAATATTATTTTGTGCAAAATATAGGTGAGTATTCTAATTCGGCAGTTACGATGGAGAAGCTGAAAGGTACCATCAATTATCGTGACTGGGTATTCCAAATGCAGAATATTCTCATATTTGAAAACTTATGGCATTGTATTAAGGGACAGGATGCACCCGCAGAACTAGGTACGAGTAAGAGCACTGTTGATCAGGCCCGTAAAGAGGAGAAGGCTCGAGCGAGGCTTTGTTTAAGGGTTGAGAAGTCATGTTACCCGCACATTGTGCAGGCGAAGACTGCAAAAGATGTTTGGGATGCCTTAAAGAAGGCATACCACGACTCTAGTTTACATAGAAGATTGACGTGTTTATGTAGTTTATGTTCGATTAAGCTAGAACAGTTTGATAGCATGGAAATTTACGTTAACATGATTTTGTCACTCGCTGATCTATTGCGTAGCATGAAAATGCTTCTTGACGATGAATTTCTGGCTGCTATTATGCTTCAAGGGTTGCCTCAGGAGTATGAGCCCATGATTATGGCTCTGGAGTACTCAAGCATGGACATAACAACAGATATAGTAAAAACCAAACTTCTTCAAGACAAGCGATGGACAGGGAGTACTGGTGGTAACAATGACTGCTTATTTACGCGGAATCGTGGTGAAAATAAGAACAGTGCCCGAGGTGCAAAGAATAATGCACCTAGTACTTTGAAACACGCTAGTTTCTCGTCAAATGCGAACAAGTTGTGGTGTTGGAAGTGTCGATCGAAAGGCCATGTCAAAAAGGACGGTCCTCAAATGGATCCAATACTATCGACTTCTTTGGTCTTGTCTGCACTTTACACTGACAGTTCTTGGATTGTTGATTCGGGTGCGACAGATAACATGTCTGGATGTCGAGAATGGTTCAAATCGCTCGGTTAGTCGACGACAAAGGAGGTGTGTGTTGCTAACGGCAAGAAATTAATAGTAGGTGGTGTAGGAGCTGTATATTTTTCGGTTAACTTTCGTGGAAATACGATAGATATAATTTTAAAAGATGTAATGTTTGTACCTGACCTTACTGTAAATTTGATATCTGTATCTACTCTTGCAGCTAAGGGTTTTAAGTTTAGTTATACTGGATGTGACATACTCAAAGCTGGCAAGATAGTTACAAATGCTAGGAAAGTTGGGCGAGTTTACAGACTGTCGGTAGAGGTAACAACTTCATCTACGGCTAAGGACATGATATTATGGCATCAACGATTAGGACATCTTAATTTTGATAGCTTGGCATCACTTAGGAAGGTTGCTAATGACATTGATTTTCAGGTTACCACTCAGAAGAAAGTTTGTGATAAGTTATTAAGTTTGTCTTAAAGGTAAGCAATCACGCGCTCCCTTTGTGACTAATCGTAATAAGTAGGTGGCAGACGCATATAGGGGCCAATAACTATACCGTTTCCTCTTTTACTAAACTCTGAAACTAATAAAGGTACTATATTGAATACTGAAACCAATATATTTTATGATAAATGAAATCTATTGTTGTAAGTCACAACATTTTTCTGAAACTAAAACAAAGTTAAGTAAAACTAAAACAATAAAATAATTTTAGACGTCGACCCCTCACAAAATTATCACTGTTTCCGTATTTTGACGGTGTTATTCATAATTTACAGTAAAAGGAACTTTAAATCAAAAGTTTTTTTTTTAGCTGCAAATTGAAGATACCACTCTATCATAAATTGTATCTATAGTTAATTGACATTCCTTAATTATGCCGTTAATCACGGGAACACCATTTTAGGACGCTACTATATACTATGATGTCATTTGATGCTAATACATACACATTCTGGGCCCTGGACAAACGCGGACATCAGCAGCTACACGTAGCTGGCCGTGGGTAAAGCATGGCTTTTCCAAATGCACCCCAGCTACCCTTGAGCTTTGTTAAAAGTAATAGTAAAACTAAGTTTGATTAGAAACTGGTGTCTTCTGAATTGAAATGATAGGTCAGTGGGGATTATTGGGATTCGAAGTATGAACACGCTTTCCCCTTTTCTCATACCTGTTAATATATTGGCACCTATTATATTTTGTCCATAATGTGTAAAACGAAGCCTCATCCCATTAAATATTATAAATAAATATGTAGATCTCAATCATTTGTTATCAAAAACATGCCCGCAAAGTTTCAACCAAATCGGAAGCCGCAATAAAAAGTTTTATACAAAGTTCAGCTGTCCCCATTTACCCCCTTAAAATTCGAATTTACAAAAATCCTTTCTTATCTAACGTTTGCTGTCTTCATACTACCACCTGCCAAAATTCTGCTTCATGAAGAGAATTTGTACATCTTATCTTAACAACCCCAACCCCTTTTAAGGGGTATAAAAAAAACAATTCACATTAATTATTTGTGACGGAAGTATTGCCGCAAAATTTGAAGTGATTTGATCCCCATAATAAGAAGTTTCATTCAAAACTAACCCTCCCGCCTATTTCGCCCCCTTTTTGTTTCATGCAAAAAGAAGTACCCTATGTCCTTCCCAAGGTCTCAAACTATCTCCATACCAAATTCCATCTAAATCGGTTCATCGGTTTAAACCCTATTAAGAAGTTTCATACAAAACTAATGCCCCATCCCTCCATTCCTCCTACTTCGTAATAAGAAGAAGTTGCTTGATAAGAAGTTACATACACAATTAACCCTCCCCCCATTGCTCCCCTTAGTGTTTTATGCAAGCAGCCTATCATATATGTCCTTCCCAAGGTCTCAAACTATCTCCATACCAAATTCTATCTAAATCGGTTCATCGGTTTAAGCCCTATTAAAACGTTTCAAACAAAATTGACACCCCATAACCCATTTCTCCACCTTCGTGTTTTATGCAAGTAGCCTATGTCCTTCTCAGGGTCTCAAACTATCTCCATACCAAATTTTATTTTAATCAGTTCATAATAAGAAGTCGCATGATAAGAATTTACATACCAAATTAACACGCCACCCATTTCACCCCTTCATGTTTTATGCTAACAATGTAGTCTACGTCCTTTCCCGGGTCTCAAACTACCTCCATACCAACTTTCATCTAAATCGGTTCAGCGGTTTAAACGTGAAAAGGTAACAGACAGACAGACAGAGTTACTTTCGGATTTATAATATTAGTATGGATTCATGGGCCAATAACTATACCGTTTCCCCTTTTACTAAACTCTGAAACTAATAAAGGCACTATATTGAATACTGAAACCAATAAACTTTATGACAAATGAAATCTACATTCGTTAGTCACAACATTTTTCTGAAACTAAAACAAAGTTGAGTAAAACTAAAACAATAAAATAATTTTAGTCGTCGACCCCTCACAAAATTATCACTGTTTCCGTATTTTGACGGTGTTATTCATAATTTACAGTAAAAGGACCTTTAAATCAAAAGTTTTAGGATTGTGAAGTTATTTAATGCTATCCGGTTTTGGCGTTTTAATTTTGTCGTTATTTTGAGCAGAGACAAAATGAAAGAGCTGGCTTCCGTAACCTTCCTTTTCATAAAGGCTATTGCATTCAAGAATAGAAGCGATATGACAACGCGACTGCAGTTTACATAGAAATTGTAATTTTTAACTGACTTCAAAAAGGAGGAGGATCTCAATTCCACTGTATATTTTTATGTGGTTTATCTCAGAACTTTTTACAAGATGAACCAATTTTGATGATGCATTTTTATTTGAAAGCTAGTGGGTTCACATGTCACCCCCAGCTCTTCATGCCACATGGCTGAAGACTGATGCATCCAATTAGTTGGATTGCAGAGAACTTTAAAAACATTGTCTATTAACCCACTTCGCGGATATAAGAATTGTGGTAGTGTCGTGTGAGGAACGTGAATACGCAGAAAGCCGCCAGCCACCATTTTGGAGTTTGAAGAATCACCAGCTCGCCAGTCTTGTCCTCCCTTTGGGCAAGCATCGATCATCAAGTAAGGATTCGGATTTCAATCCGTGAATAATTGCCCACTTTTTCAATGACCATTTGCCAGATCCTTCAAATATAGTCCTATATTTACAATAGGCACAAAGTTTAATGAGAAGTCTCGAACCGTTGTAACAACCTTGCATTCATGGCTTCATGTTCAAAAATCCGTCTACTTGACAGCATAAAACACGCAATGTATACTGTTAACTTATCGAAATGAAAATGGAAGGAATGCTTCATGCTGGTAAAACAGATACGCAATTTCACTAGAATCACTTATAGAAAATATTAATTCGAATGATATTAGTATAGATTTTCACGTCTGTTTATGTGCTCACTAAGAACTTTTAATTATAACTTTCTTTATTTCAGTTACTGCTCCAATCACGTTAAAAACTATACTAAGAATGTAGCTTGTCTCAATTTTCTCTCAAAGCTTAACTAAAGTCGAAGTGTTTGGAAGAAAACTTATAAAAACTTAGCAATAATAAAACCGTAGTTTGGACGGTAACATATTATATTAGCTCAATAAAAAGGGCGATGATACGAGAAGTATTTGTGTCGAACTTGGAAAAATGGTATCCAAGTTTTATCAACGTTTTATTTTCCTTTGTGTTAGAGATAGCAACAAGCATAGATAGGGAACACCAAAGAACACAATAATAATAACATCCACTTACTTTGCTATTGCTGCGCAAAGGCCTCTTCTCATACAGAGAAGGCAAAAGCATTAACCACCACGTTGGCTCACATTTGTTGGCGATTTCTAACTTACCTATATTGACTGTAAATCCAGGATTCCTCACGATGTTTTCCTACAAAGGTCCAAAGGCTGTCTGATAGATATCGCTGTCAGCTATAAAACCGCCATTGTACTCATAGTGTTAAGTTTTTATAAAAGAGATGTAGCTTTTTTGGTGTACAGTAAAGCAAATATACTAAACAATAGATCATTATTTCCAAAATTTTGTTTATAACTTGCAGGCAATTTATTAGGTACATATCAGAGACGGTACAAAGCATGTGTAAGATACGCGTCTGATTTAATCAGCTTTGAATAAAAATGATTATTTACCTGCCATATTCAAGAAAATTCATAAACACACTTACCAATCATTGCGAATTTGTGAAAGTCCAACTCGAGTTTTCTTCATTCCAAAAAATTGGTTTACTTCGACAATTTCGTACAAAAAACTAAAACTTTATGATATTTCCGTAAAAAAAAAATACGATATTAACAGGCCTATAAACAGGGTACCAAAAACTTAATACAAAGCAACTGACCGGAAACCTACGTGACGGATTTTATGAGCTCGTTTACGACTTGGATCCAAACTTAGTTCGGACCCGAACCGTATTTAATAGTTGTGACCCATACGTCATGCTGTATCCGGGTTTTAGTGATTAATAGAACTGGTGTGTTTAAATTTGATTGGTCGTAAAATTATTGGAAGTAGGTATACGGTAGAAATATTTAAGGGTCAACATTTTATGGTCAAAGTATAATCATCATCAATGATTGATCATCATCTATCTATCTGTCTAGCCTTTCCCCCACTATATTCGGATTGCTGGTATTGGCTTCCAGTTTTGCTGGATTCAGCTGAGTACCAGTATTTTACATGGAGCGACTGCCTGTTTGACCTCCACAACCCAGTAACTGGGTAACACGATACCCCTTGGTAATATGTTGTCAGATATCAAGCTTCTGACTACTCGTAATGACTGTCAAAGATAATTAAATTACAGCCGGGACCAATGGCTTAACGTGCTTTCCGAGGCACAGAGGCAACTTGCTGTATAAAGATGGTCACCCATCAATGGACGGACCTCGGAAATCGTTGCTTAACCTTGAAGATCAACCCGTGCGGGCTCCAGATAACAAGGACAAGCCTCTTATATTGTACGCCATTTAGCCTGATTCCTGGTATATATCTCAAACAGTTACACCAAGGCTACCCTGCGAAAATAGAAAAGACAAGCCTTCTCATGCTTTCTCAGTAAATAATCATTATGGCTAGTTTTCTAAACTTATTCCGACTGTATTATACATATATATATACACAACAGTACTTTTTTTTTTGAAAAGAGAGTACGGTGCTGCTTTATCGAAATTCAAGAATAAATTATAAAAAACTCGGGGTAGGCTTTCGGGACCGGGACCGCGGTCCCAGATTCCCCCAATAAATACAATATTATTTTTGAGTAGTATTTTGGGACCACAACTAAAATTTACAAAGTTACGTCTTGGGAAAGTACGGTCAACCAAACATATATGAACTATTTTTATAAAACGATTAAGAAATCTATTATTTCCAATGGCAGTCTTCTATTAGAATTAAAACTAAAAAAATAATAAAGAATTAATATATTATTTATGAGTAATAAATAATATATTAAATATAATTACTATAATCATAAGTAAATATTTAAAAAAATTAATTACAACAATTTAATGAAATCATATCAGCTTATTATCTCTTAAATCTACACATAATTGCACATAAACATCATCTCTATACATAAAATGCAATCCCTTACATTTTTTTCATATCTTTATTTTTTATGGTGTTTTAGCTGTTCTAAAATCAAATTCTATTTAAAAATCTGAACTTTTATTGCTAAATTCAATTTTTAAATTGTTGTTTGTTGAATATCTATTCGAATAATTTCATTATAGATTTTAATTTTTCCTACATTATTCAGAAATTTTCACAACTTACTTTACCATTTAGTAAAACCGATAGTAATTTACTACCAAATGTGTTTTCTCCCAATAATGAACAATCGATCGCAGCTCACTTTCAAATGACACGCCATTTCGGCAAACGAAATTCCGCAGTGTTTCGAGTTCTCAAAATACGGTTACCACAAACGATTCGTTACAACAGATACCTTTCGTTTCCACATTAATTACTCGCGTGACTTGCTATAGACGTAGGGTTGGCAGAGGTATTGGCAATATAGGAGGCCAATAATATTCTTTTAGAATTCGTGCTTCACCGTCAACCGAAATGCTTACCACCAGGTAAGATGGTGGTCAAACGCGAGCTTATAGTAATTAATAATAAAAAACATAATAACAAAAAAAAACTCAACTCTCACAATCACTAAATTAGGGTAACATTTGCCACTTAAATAATAACTTATTATACAAATAATGTTATACAACTAATTTGCAAGTTACAATGTGAATCAATGAGTAATATGTTATTACCAATGTTGGTCGTCTCTGATTTACCCTTCGGGGAATACTGGCGCAATGTCATGATTTGGCAGTTTAATAAACTGTTGTCCAAAGGTATTAAAAGTTCAACCGTGGCCATCCCTGAATAAAAACAGCGTGTTCTTAACAAAGCTAACGAAAGAAACACCAGCTAAATAAATAGGGCGAGTGGGAACCCTAAGCAAACAAGTCTGAACAGGTCGGAACGCGTCTGAAAGGTTCGCATTTTGAGCCTGAAACAATGGACCGGTTGTAATTAATTATGACAAGTATTACTTCTACGGGAGTACACGGGGTACTTCACGCTGTATATGGAGTTCCCATTGTTCTTGTACGTGATGTATTTGTCACTAGCAATGCACTATTAATTGCGATGAAGTAGTGGGCGTTGGTTCATGTGACATCGTTGAAAGTGTACAGGAATCTGAAAATCAGACAGTAATATCGCAGGATGATGGAGTTTCTTGCATGTTCTTATTCATAGATATCTCCTTTTTACCCGACTGCTCGACGCAAATGAGGACAATGTGTTTACCAGTCTAAGTATGTATGTTTGTGCCTATTTGGCGTTAAATTCGACCACTTAAGAAGCGAACTAAAAGGAAGTCAACAAGAAGAAAATCATGCTGTGCATTCGGAGGATACATTATTGGTCAGTCAGCTCCCAATTATATCCATATTCATATTAACTAACTGGCTGACTCTTTGACCATTAAAAAGTGACACTAAATTATTTCTGTCATGCACTTTTTAGTTGAAATAAAAGGTTTGGGATTTAGATGTGTGACAGGGGCATTCTGCAGATTCTTCAAGTAACTACATTTGAGACCACTTACACCTTAACTGTGCAATCTAGGGGATTTCAACAGTTAAATGCCGTAACAAGAATCTGACCAAACCAGAATCTGTCCTAAACCGAATAATCCATGCTGTCGGCCACCGAAAATGTAAATAAATCTATACCTAAATATATAGTTAACATTTATGACTCAATAATGGCTTTGTCTACGCCCCGAATAGAATAACTATTAAAATAACGGAAAGAATCACGACAGCAAAAAAAATACTATCCCATACATTTATTGATTCCTGAGGTGGGACGAAGTTCCCCGGTGTTTTTATTATCAATACCTATTTGTGGCATAGTTAAGTACTAATAATAACAATGGAGTCATAAACAGGTTTTCCAGTACTTACTACGGTACCCGTTTTATTCTGATAAATTTGATAATGTATCTGCCTAGCCTTTTCCCAAATGTGTTGTGGTCTGCTGCCAGTCTAACCACGAGAGTTTTACATGGAGCGACTACCTATCTGATCTCCACAACCCAGCCACTGGGTATCACGATACCCCTTGGCAAGACTCGTCTCAGATCTCCTGACGTCTGATTACCCGTTACGACTACTGATAAAGATCTACAAATGACAGCCGGGACCAACGGGCTAAAGTGCTTGCCGAGGCACGGAGGAATATCAGTATGATTATTTATTAATATGGTCACCCATCCACGGACCAAACTTGGCAAGCGTTGCTTAACCTTGACGATCGACCTTTGTGGCTGTTAGTTAGGCACTAGCACCACGATAAAAGCTTTAACAAAAACATCACTATAAAATATCATTTAATTACAAGCGCCATCGAGTGTTTTCTTCTATAATCTTTAATATAGGGTTGTCATCTGTCAACGTCGAGCTCGATCGACGAGGGCTTATCCTGAGAAATTGCACGATGTTACGGCTTTTGTAGATAAGATATAGTTTTAAAGTAATAGTAAAATGTTTGGATAACTTGCTTAACCTCTGATTTCTGATTTTGAACATTTGTGTTATCGACGAATACACAACTGGGTTCGAACCCAGGCGCGCTTTAATTTGAGTGAATTTTTTCATCATCACTTCTCTAAAAACTGTGAAGGAAAACATCATGAGAAAATGTCTTATGACCAATCCGCACTGGGCCCGCGTCGTGGATTAAGGTCCATTCCCTCAGTCACAGGCCTGTGTCCTATCAGTGGGAATATTAAAAGGCTGATGATGATGATGATTCGTCAAACTCTATTATAGCCTGAAAACTTGACAAATAGGATTTGACACGTGCGTCACTCCAAATACTTAATTTAGATAACAGCCCTATTATCTTCTACTGCTGATATTCAGTATAAATCCATCCGATTTCGCTAAATAGCCTGCACTTACAAAAAGGGCTAATGTCAAATCTATAGGGTCGGTTCACGACCTTTCATTGTAAGATCCCTATTAAATAGGCTGAGATTCGAACCCTTAACATTCCCATGGAGATTCTACGCCCTAATCGTTAGAATATTATTATAAGTCAAGTCGCAGAAAAGCTACCAACTTATCCTAGTGTTAGTGACATTCTAACAGCAAAATGACTGCGCAAAAATTCAAAATGTATACGATTGTCATGCGTTACGCTGCTGCTGTGTGCGTGGTGGCTGTTACGTGGTCGATCCTTTATATGTTAATTCTCCATGAAATTCCGAGTTTGAATCCCGAGTCCAGTAGAGAGATATTGGGTTTATTCCTGTGTAATTCCTCAGTAGCGGTCCGGAGCTTGGATTTATACCGGGTTGATAGCAATAAGCTCGTTCCCTATTACATGGGCCTTCGAAAACATAACTGGTGAAATGTAGATGTGCTATAGATGCACTTCTGCCTAGCTTTCGAGGAATACAGAGGTGTTACGCCGAGATGCCAGCATATCGGTTTTTTATCGGTTACATTTCGGGGAGTGTGCGGCGAAACTTCACAATTTGATTCCGCCTAGCCCTTTTCATCATCGGACTACAAGACGTACGGCCATGCACCATCGAATCGGCACATGGTGGACATCCCACCCATACGCACAAAGCGTTTTACTTATACTTTCATTGTGCGCACAGCTAAAGAGTGGAATTCCCTGCCGGGGTATTTGTTCCCTAATAGCTACGACCTGTATTTTATATTTCTATGGCTACAACCTTGGACTCTTTAAGTCAAGAGTGAATAGGTTACTTCTAGGCAAGCGTGCTTCAACGTAGACCACATCATCGCTTACCATCAGACGAGATAGTGGTCAAACGCGAGCCAATCGAGTAAAAAAATCGTCTCATCTATCATCATCATATTTTAAGAAATGCTTCTACCCATGTTTTATGAACAACTTTCTCCAAGGAAGTCATAGACAATTCTTAAAAAAAAAAATACTAACGATGACGAACGAGAATCTCCATTTATTGGTGAAATTATTAAAAAGAAAACTGACCGCTTATTTTTCTTTCTTACACCACTCAAAATATTAAAAAGCATGATACGGTCCCTATAACGTATTGAACACACAAAACTATAAAGTAGCATTAACTATAACGACACACCATTTTATTTCGACACATACAAACTTTATCTATGCGGAATTAGAGTAAAAATTTTATGTTCATCATAAAAACTAAGATATGGACCAAATATATCCTTAACATTTATAGGTTACGAACATCGATAACATGGTGTTCTAGTTTAAGTCTGGAGCCATAAATATAATGATAAGGGACAAATTGAACTCAAAAAAGTCGTGGTGGGTATTATAAATTGTCGATGATAATAATTAATTATCAGCCTTTTAACGTTCCCACTGCTGGGACACAGGCCCTTGTCTCCTGTGAGAGGGGGCACAAACCTTAATCCTCCACGCGGGCCCAGTGCGGGTTGTTAGACTTCGACTTTTGATACCATACGAGTTTCTTCACTATGCAATGTTTGGTGTCAAAGTTCAAAGATAATAAATAAAGACTTTCTACTTTTTAAATTTCACTGTCACATTAATTCATACGCTCTTAGTGTAGTTATTTGAAATTACCACAACGGCAGGACTGTTCCTGTTCCTGTCTGACCCCGACTAGGCAACGAGATTAGTATCCATACTATATTATCCTACTTATACTATAAATGACTTTGAAAGTTTGTACGTATATGTTTATAACTGTTTCACGCAAAATCTACTGGACGGATTTTGATAATGACAGACCTGAACCCGATTTATGAAAAAGGAAACTTTTAATCCCGGGGAAAATTACAAAGGGAACATTACATCCCTTGGGATAATAAAACAATTTTCACACGGGGTGCGAAAGCCATTTGTCTGTATGTTTGTAACGCTTTTACCCCTGAACCAATATACTAATATTGATGAACCTTACAGAGGATAGAGATGAACATAGGAAACTTACTATCTCGGGAGTTAGTTTCCTTGGGATCGTTAATTTCTACGCGGTTAAACCCACGGCAGAATGTAGTGATCAATAAACTTAAAAAAAAAAAAAACCCAAGTTAAGTGAATCACTTAGGATCTAGTCAAGTGATTTTTTCTTTTATTTACTCCTTCTCCGTTATTCTTTTCTGATTGATTTCGTTGCGGGATCCGAGACAGTTAAATTCATTCCCCGGATCTTTGTCGAGCTTCATAGCCTCGGCGCTTGTCTGGTGGTCGCCACTGTTGATTCTGGTTTCAGGAGTTGCAGTAGTTTAGGAATGGTGCGGTGGGATTGGAACAATAAAAAAATTGTGGCATTTTAGAAAAGAAAGCGTTGCCAAGCGATTGGAAGAAAAGTCTAAAACGTATGAGAAGGCCACCCCTATTGAAATTTCACGTGATCAATCCCTTACATTTTGGCATTTCAATCGCCATCACTAATAGAAAGACAGTTTGTCTAGAACTTCTTGTACATAAAATAGAGGCTTTTCTTTGGTTTCTAGAACAGATCAGTAAACTAAGCTGTTTGTGGTATTGAACAAGTTGCGTTAGTAGTAAACCAAGTAACTTTATGTGGTTTCGAGACAATAGGCTTTGTTTCTTGTAGCCGGTAAGCTTTTGTATCTCATTGCCACAAACGTACACAGTTTTTGCACGGCAGATTATTTTGTATTGGATTATAATATCTCGGTAGGTATGCTGGATGAGATTTCTTTAGAAGTAAACATCCTCTACAAGGAACAAACTCTATACTTATAATTTTCTGTTTCAGTTTTTCTTATGTTTATTATATTTATTTCATTGTATTTTCAGCCTGTTCAGTCCCATTGAAAAGCAATGGTACGGGGTCTTTGCAAAGTCTTTTTTTCTGCCAGTCCTCCCGGTTTTGGGCAATGTGTACCAATCCTGCCGATAGGCGTCACGCTCGTATTTAATTTTTTTAATTATATGTGTGTACATAAGCTGTTTAATAAATAAATAATTTTCGAAGTTCTTCATCTACCAATCCCAACAATTATGTCTTGGCTGTTTTTGTTATTTGTTATAATTCAACGTTTAAAGCGTAATTGAGTTAAAAACCTTCAAACTTCGTAGTTTCTAAAAGTATTTCTGGGATAGCAAGCAGGATTAACTGCAAAAACTTCCGTAGGGAACATCAACGTTTTCGCCAACTTCAACGTTTTCAAAAGAACCTTGTAGATAGTTAAATTCTGCTGCTAGACTTGCTCCAGTACCGGCTTATCTTTTCCGACTAAGTAACTTGGTGCTTGCTAAAAACTTGCTTCATTCAAATCCAAGATGGGTGTTCCATGGAGTTGATTAACGTATTATCAAACTCCGAATCCCCGCTGGCTAGAGACTGGTCTGTGGTTGACCATTATTCTCAAACTTTGTAAGTTTCTAGACTTATCTTGGCCTTTGCTTCTTTGGGTACTTTTAGATAGTACGATTATGCGGTGCTGAATTTATATAATGCTAGCTGTTGCCCGCGATTTCGTCTGTGTAGTATTAGTACTTCAAATAGCCTATTTTTTATTTCGCGCTATAATATTGTAAGTGTTTTATATACGTCGTCTTACTTGGGCAATTATTATTTCATCATGCTGGCTGGCGTGCCCGGCACACTCTGTATGCTTGAAGATATTTTAATAACCGGGAAAACTAGATCTGAGCACTTGGAGAGACTACATCAAGTGCTGCAGAAATAACAGGACGCGGGACTCACGTTACAAGGATGATTTCTAGGATTAAAACTATCCTATATCCTGCCCAGGGTCTGAAACTATCTCCACTTTTTATTTAATTATTACTTAGGCATTCTTGTTCTTGTTATGTGAACTGTCTTTTGATCATCATCATCATCATCATATCAGCCGAAAGACGTCCACTGCTGGACATAGGCCTCCCCCAAGCGTCGCCACATTGACCGGTCCCGTGCGTCCCGCAACTAGCGGATCCCCGCAACCTTCACCGGGTCATCGGTCCACCTGGTGGGAGGTCTTCCAACGCAACGTCTTACGGTTCGCAGTCGCCACTCCAGAACCTTTCTGCCCCATCGGCCATCCGTTCTGCGTGCAATGTGCCCTGCCCACTGCCACTTAAGTTTGGCAATCCTTCGGGCTATGTCAGTAACCCTGATACTCTTACGGATCTCTATATTTTTGATTCGATCACGCAAGGAAACGCCGAGCATAGCCCTCTCCATTGCCCTTTGAGTGACTGTAAGCTTCCTTATGAGGCCCATTGTAAGCGATCACGTCTCAGAGCCATATGTCATCACTGGCAACACACACTGGTCATAAACTTTCGTCTTGAGACACTGTGGTAAGCTGGACGAGAAGACACCGCGCAACTTCCTGAACGCTGCCCAGCCGAGTCGGATTCGACGGTTGACCTCTTTCTCGAAGTTGGCCCTACCCAACTGGATCGTTTGTCCCAGGTAGACATAGTCGTCCACAACTTCGAGTGTAGAGTCTCCAACCTTGATAGGAGTGGGTGTAACATGGGCATTCAACATCACCTTGGTTTTGTCCATATTCATTTTCAGACCCACTCTTTTGGAAGCTCTACTGAGGTCATCGAGCATTGTACTGAGGCTCTCCATGGTCTCAGCCATGACCACTATGTCGTCGGCAAACCGAAGGTGAGTGATGTACTCGCCATTAACGTTGATACCTAGACCCCTGCAGTCCAGAACCTTGAATACATCCTCCAGCGCAGCAGTGAACAGTTTCGGAGAAATGACGTCTCCCTGTCTCACGCCACGCTGGAGAAGAATTGGTTTCGAGGTCTGATCCTGAAGACGGACTGACATGGTGGCGTTTTTGTACAAACACTTCAACACCTCAATGTACCGGTAGTCGATCTGGCTCCGTTGGAGAGACTGCAGTACAGCCCAACTCTCGATCGAATCGAAGGCTTTCTCGTAGTCCACAAACGCTAAACAGAGAGGCAGGTTGTACTCTTCGGTCTTCTGTATAACCTGCCGCAGTGTATGTATGTGGTCTACGGTGCTAAAGCCTTTTCGGAATCCGGCTTGTTCGGGAGGCTGGAAATCGTATAACCTGCGCGCGAGACGATTCGTGATGACTCTTGAAAACAACTTGTAGACATCGCTGAGCAGTGAGATGGGCCTATAGTTCTTCAGCCGGGCATTGTCGCCCTTTTTGAAGAAGAATACCACCACACCCCTGCACCATGCCTGTGGCGTTTTGCCCTCGAGTATGACGGAATCAAACAGCTTCTGAAGGGCCTTAAGGACCGGTTTCCCACCCGCCTTCGTCTTTTGATAGTTTAGAATAATACTCAGTTATTCACTTGTTCTTTTAAAATGAAAGAGACACAGCCTTCTTTATTCTGTAATTCTTCATTACTGATAATCGTCATTTTAGTGGTAGTGAGTTATATTGTTCTTTGTGTCATCAATCTTAGCCTTTTTGAAATAACTGGTCGTGGTGGTCTAATGGGCCTTTCCCTTACCACGACTCTCCTTTGGTCGTGGGCTCCAGGTAAGTAACAACGTGACTTTTTCAGTTCATATTTATGTACTTTCTGAGTTTAGCTTGCTGACATGGGTGGGGCAAACATCGTGAGGAAACCTGGATTTTTATAGTCTTACTAATATTATAAATGCGAAAGTTTGGGTGGATGGATGGAATTTTGTTTGTTATTCAATCACGCCAGAACGGCGGAACGAATTTAGATGGAATTTGGCAAAGAGATAGATTATAGTCTGGAATAGCACATACGCTAGGCTATTTTTGTCGTGATATAATGTTCCCTTGTGTAGATAACATAACACAATAAACACTCTTCACGCGAGTGAAGCCACTAGCAGAAACTAGTTAATCTATATATATAAAAGCAAAAGGTCACTCACTAACCTATCACGAAATATCGAAAACCGCTTGACGTATAAATGTGAATTTAGGTAGTTTATAGATTTAGGAGTCTAAGGGCTCTCGCATGTTTGTATGAAAGTCCTTAAATTTTTGAGCTACCAACTTAAAATTTGGCAGGAAGGTAGTTTATAGACGTCCGCTAAGAACGGATTTTGCGACAGGGCCAGATTTAGGGGATCTAAGGAGAGTTTAAAATTAGTTTTCTAGGCAGTATTCTTGGCAAGGAGAGTTTAAAATTAGTAGACGTCCGCAAAGAACGGATTGCACTAAACATCATTAAACTTTATATCTTCATAAACAAGCGGACGAAGTCACGGGCAGCAGCTAGTAATATATAAATTTGAAATAACCAACCCGCCTAGAGCAACCGTGGTGATTAATGCTTGTACCGTCTAGGCTGGTATTATTTATATTGAGATTGATATGTCCACTAGATTAACGAAAAATCGTGCAGTCTAAATAGCTTCCTCCGTTTAAATATTCAAATGTACACTGAATCCAAACTGAGTTATAAATAAATAATGTAGAATAGTTTTGAACTTTCCACAGTTTTGTGGTAATCCAATGGAGTCGATTATTTGAAAATTATTTTGTACTTCATTATTAATGTGCTGGATGTTCATTTTATTAATTTATTATGCAAAATTAATAACACTGCTGAATCGTGATTTTAATACAATTAGAATTTCGATATTTATGCTTAGTTATTAATTTTCATGTCATTTCTATCTCGATGAATTTTTCAACATTAATGTGGTTTAGTTTTTAAAGCGGGTAAATGCGATAGTCAAACCGAAAAACAATTCAGAGTAAGAAATCTCTAGAGCAAATAATCAACATGAATTTTATTATTTTAATTATAATGTATCGATGTCAGAATCCAAATAAGAGGCTAATCTATGACGATATATTTCTGCTTTACTAATATTCAATAAATTGATTTGTTTATCCGAAGTTTCGTTTTCAATATTTTGCTCAACTTACTTGACAAGTTTTCTTAAGAGATAGATAAAAAGATGGATAGAATACTCTGAGATCAGTAGCCGTTTGAGCTCGACTCTCGTCTAAGATAATATACCAATTTTCTGAGTAGCCTAGCATTAAAATAAGAAAATAATGATGTCCCTATAGTAAAGGCTAGAAGACTAAGTGCGGTTTAGGTTTAGCTCGGCAGAGCGTAAAGTCTGTGGCAACTGGCTTGATCTAAGACACACTTTAGATTTTAGAGTATACGTACTCGCTAGATGGAAGACGTATATTGCAATTTAAAATGCACAGAAGAGATTGTATATGTATTGGAATAACATATCTACAAACGAGTATTTATTTTTTGGGGTTCCGTACCCAAAGGGTAAAAATGAGACCCTATTACTAAGACTCCGCGTTCCGTCTGTCTGTCTGTCACCAGGCTATATCTCATGAACCGTGATAGCTAAACAGTTGAAATTTTCACAGATGATGTATTTCTGTTGCCGCTATAACAACATATACTAAAAACAGAATAAAATAAATATTTAAGTGGGGCTCCAAACGTGATATTTTTGCCGTTTTTTGCGATAAAGGGACTTCCGTACCCATCGTGCTCGAGTCTGACTCGCACTTGGCCGGTTTTATCATTTAACTAAGTTTTGAGTAGAAATCGTATTTTAGTTAGTATAACTTGGCTAGTTTTGGGTTAATAAAAGTGAAATTACTGTCGTGCCTGCTATATGAACAAGAAGAAGATACTTGTGGTTTTTAAAAGAAAGTAGAGCTAGAAAAACATTAAAAAAGTAGAATTTTGCAATGTTTCCAGTTTTGCAGTTTTGCTTGCAATAGGAAGATTTCATAAAATAGGTCAGTAAAACCTTATGACAAAACGGTTTCTAAGAACTGTCATAAAAAGATTAGGTTATAAAAGTTGAAAAATATTTTCTTTTCGGTAACCTAATAAAAAGCCTATGTAAACACCGAAAAACGTAAACCAAATTATGAATGCTAAAGCAGACGGAATTAAGGTCCGCTTTTTGACCGCGACCGTAAATTAAGATGAAATTCTGAATGCAAAAAGAGTATAAAGAAAACCGACGCGACGAGTTAATTTGAATCTTTAAAAAGAAAGCAGATTCTGGCTTAAAAATAAAATTTTATCACACATTTTAAATAGTAGATACTGAATGAAGTCTTTTTAGAAAAGTTTAGTAGCAAGACAATTCCAAGTCGTATCTTATAGCTATGATATTGACAAAAAAAAGTCAGTTACATGAAGGCTCTAGACAAGAAGACATCCAATCAGCGATGATGATTGTTAAAATGTTCGTTGTATAAGATTGAGAAGTGCTACCGAAATGTCCTTGTCAATCTCAGACATTGGCATTTTGATAATCGCTATCACTGACATAATGTCACTTTGTGTTAAGCCTCAGTTACTATAACTTATTACCCTTTAGGCGCGATTGGTCCAATTCGCGATTGGTCCAATGTTCAAAAATATGTCCAATTCTCGGTTGGTCCAATTCGCGGTTGGTCCAATTCGCATTTGGTCCAATTCGCAGTTGGTTCAATTCGCAGTTGATATTATTACGAACAATATTACAACTAGATAAAATTTAAAAATAAAGTTGATATTTAAATAGGAAATTATTAAGATAAAAAAAATATACTGAATGCGCGACTATACCAAGTAACTTTTTATCCGGTTTGAGTAATACCTTTTAGGAGGTTTTTGTGAGCTGCTGTTTATTATTGTAACATACTGTAATTGTATTTGGAGTTCTATTTTTCTTCTTTAGCATATTATTCTTTTGAAAATAGCCGAACAACTGACGAGGCGACATCACTGTGCAGCGCGGGCGTTCGGGTGTATTCGTGTTTTCAACGAATTGGTCAGTCATTAGTAGTTAATAGGTTAGGTTCGGACGGGCTCTTGTCATCTCCTTCATGTTAGGTTACTTTAGACCCTGCATACAGAAATAGGGTTATTTTCAAGTCGCTGTTTTAAACATTTATAATAGCCCACTGTTTGTCGCCTCCTTAGTATTACAGTAAGACATATTCGGTATTTTTATTTTCGCTCGTTTAAACACTATCCTATAGAAACTTTTAACAAAAATAATATATTTTTTTTAACAACAAAACTTAACTTCATAGACAACAACTTCTTAAAATGGAAATGATTACATTCTGAATTCGAAAAAACTAGAAAAGGTATGTAGTATTCAATAATTATATCGCAATTTAAAAATGTAAAAAATATTATTTCTAAAATGTATATTTGTTTTTAAGAAATTAATATTACAAAGCTCGTTTCTTTTTAGTATTTCCATATTTTTTTTCAATTCTTCATCGAATTTTATATCTGCAGCCTCTCGATATTTTTTGACTAATAAACAAGCTTCTTTTTATTGTATGGTCGAAATTTCTTTAAACTGGCCATCCTTCAAGGGGATTTGTGGTCCGGTGTCACTCATGAGCACAACTCAATATTTTAAAGTTTTTTTTTTAATAGAACGATTTCATCCGTTAAGGGTGCAGAATTGACTTAAGAAAACCAAGCATTTGAAATTGTATTAAATGTTATCAGATGCCACAAATATGCCATTCTTGTTAAATTTCGGCCTTCACTGTTGCCAGTTAAATTTAAGGCTTTAACTATTCTCCATACATTTTAATTAAAATGTTAGAAATATATTGTTGTTTGGAAATTGAGATATATGTTTTTTATTGCATTTAAAACAGCAATTTCAAAGTCGCACTTGAATTTCTCTATTACAACTTCTAATTTTAATTTAATTAGTGTAAATAATCTAACATAAGTTGCCTCTGTTTTGACCAATCAAAACAGAGGCAACTTATGTTAGATTATTTAACCGATAGCAAAGCGAAAATCATATGAATAATATTTGTGGTGTGCTGGTTTGAAAATAGGTTAATATGGAGTGTGTATAGCTAATAAAATTGCCAAGGGACACATCTGAACGTTCCATCCCTGGTTTTCTATAAGTCTTCTAATAATCAAAAATTATGACTTTTTCACTGGCGCTGTCTTCACATATAACAAACTTTATACCCAACCATCTGGAACAAAAATTTCTCCAATCACTTTAAAATTTAGTCGATCACATTATAAAATCATTTTTCTGCGTAGATATATGGCACCTTTACAGAGGCAAATGTTGGTATGAATTCAATTTCATCAGATGAACATTAATTTTTTAGACCTTAAAAGTTTTTCCCAAAATTCTTTGTATGTGTTCGAAGTTATAACAGACCTCCTCTTTGCAATCATTTAATTTTAATTATCCGTGAAATAGTTGCTCTTCACGGATAATTGCTTTGAGCTCCTTAGAATATTAGATTTCTCATTATTAAGTGTAATGGTAGAGCTACAAACCTCTCGCTGAACACATATCCATCCATTTTTGTTATTATTTATTTATTTCACCAAAAGTAATACAACGAATTACATATAGTATGATTGGCACTTAGATTATATCTGTATTTCTCACATAGTAACGTCTCTTGGCCGTTTTCATTTTTGATGAACTCATGTGCTGTTTCCATTTTAATAATATAGGCTCTACATCTTTGATTATTTATTCAAAGGTACTGATTGAGCAATTACATAAAATGCATTAAAAATGCAGAAAACTGAAAGGCAAACGTTAATTAAAATATGTAACCATGCATAGATTAGGCGGTCTGTGACAACTTCTTTAGTGTGCATTGCAAAGAGATTCAATTACTTAATAGGTATTTAAACCTACTTAATTTTATTTAAATAAAGCTGAATAATATTGGGCTTTTTGCTCTCACTGTGTACTTGAGATTGTCATAATACGAAATGCGGGCTTTACTAGAACTGGGCGTAACAAGAATTGATCAAATACAGAATTAGCCATATCCAGAAAGGGACATTCATAGTACATTACTGCAGCGGCCAGCAAAAGACGCCTTGATGGACGAACGTGTAAATGTGAGCCGAGACGAAGCCGAGGCATACATACGTAAGTCCATCAATGCCTAGTTGTGGCCAAGGTTTGCTATTTTTCTCAAATAATGCGCGGAAATTAAAACTACGAGTAAGTAGTACCTAGAACTCTCATTTTGTCAAATACAATTACTTTTCAACGAACAACAAAAATTTTTCCCGCATTAAAGTGTTTTTATTTGTATTTTTTTCAATAAACCGCTTTATATTTGCAAGCCAGTTCGAAATTTAAATAAAACCTTTGATTAGTTACCTCCTTGGTTGCCATGTTTCGGAGAAAAAGATCGTTCCACTTTTTAATTACACAACAGTTATGAGTTTACTTTGTAATTTATTTGGCAAACACGACGGATATGGATTTTCATACAACTTTTGTCAGCCGCTGCTGCCATGTATTTGGCCAGTACAGCAATTTCGATTTATTTCGAAGAAGGTTGTCATGTTGTTGCTTAAATTTTCAAGCATGTTTGAGAAAAAGAAGTTGTCACAGACCGCCTAATCGCTGAGGTCTTGGGTTCAATTCGCGGGTCGGGAAAAATGCTACTGTGTTCGCAATCTGGAGTATATCAGTGACTCTGTAGCCTGGAGATTGAATTTGTGTCCGGTTGATGGCAAAACTGGAATTTTACTTATCTGGAGATATGTGAGTGTCCTAAGCTACATCTCAGTCTAAGCCTTCGCGAAATACATGTATGATGTTGCGTTGTGATTAACCTAAGATGCAAGTAAGCCTTTATATTATGGAAGTAATAGAGTAAACCGTATGCCAATTAGAGCATCAATTGAAACCAAGTTTGGCGTTGTCATCTACAGTGTGATTAGAATTTAATTAAATTGCACTATGTAGCGTGAGACGTCACTTGATGCAAGCAAGACCCTGAGAGTTAAATTAGTGAGAGTCCTTCAGTCCTATTGAATTCAATTAGGTTTCGAGAACTTTGTCTAATATTAGTCTAGAATGTTTGGAAAATTCTTTAGATTTGGCATTGACAACTAGATAAAAGAGGATTATTAAAACAAATGCCTAGTATCGAAATAATGAGCTTATTTAGGTTGTAGGTGCAACTTTTTACGTATCACCTCAGCTAACACAAAATCAAGATCTTCCTCCGTCCTCGCATCCCTATTTGGTTAACAATTCGGGCTAGAACCTCCACCTGACGTTGAAGGCAGTTCATAGCTTGCGAGATGAATGTCCGGAACATGGAATTTGTGATAGGTAATGGAAGGGCCTTCTGCAGTTTAGCTGCAAAGGTTGACATGCGTGTGTGGAATAACTCCCTTAGTTCACACAAGAAAAGAAAAAAACTAGATTCTGATTCTTACTCTTTTTCAGTTCTATGAGGGTTTTCCAGACACAGTTTCTGGAACATAAACTATCGCAAAATTATTTCTCAAACGCACGTTAGCTAAGCTGCACTATAAATAGCATCGCTTGAGTTGTTTTTAATTTTAACGCGTTTGTTTGTGTTTCTAGACATTGAGTTATTCTGATTTGTTTTCTATGTGTTGTTATACAGTATGTCCCTCAATTCGGTGTGCCTTTTGGGAAAAGCATCCTCCAGCTCTTTCCACTGATTTATTTCAGTTCGACTTCCCATCTTCTTATCTGTTTCTTCTTGCTGCGTTAATACACTATATTTTTAATTTTTATTAATACATAAATTATAATAAAGTTTGATGTGTGCGTTAAGAGATAAGGAAAAACAATATCAGTTCAGGTATTTAAACATTAAAGAAAAAAGTTACCATTACAGTAGACTCACGCTCTAATAAAGACATTCACTTTATCAATGCCTTTTTGCCCTCCGTCCTTCGTGCACACAAGCACTCTAATTTTCCACTCATCCCAAAAATAATCATGAAAATTTAACACGCAAAATTAACTCCAGCATTTTCTTGAGTTGCCCGTAGAACGTTTTCTCGCATCACTACCCTCAGCCAATCTCTGGGAAGTTAATCCCAAAACATCGTGCACTTGCGAGCTATGTATTTTAATTTAGCCAGTTCACGGCGTGACACGTACCTCTTAATTAACTCGGAAGCGAGTTTATTACCTACAACGTTTATTTTATCTTTGCGAAACGCGAAGAAAGTGCGCCTTGGGAGTGTTTACTGAGCACACTAAAACATCATCTAGGTAAGCGACTAGGTAATGGGACCCGTTTTTGTGCTGTTTTCATATATGAGATTGGTAATGAAGGGTAATTTGGTTGTTATAAAGGCATCATGTAAGGTAAGATGAGTTTGACAGCTCAAGACAGAGCTTTCATTGTTTTCATTTGAAAGTTGATATGTTAATCATATCAATTGAACCTGATTGTTCCTCACATCCATATCTGTTAATACAAGAAGTAGCAATATATTTAATTGTGTACGGTCTTGGTGATTTTGGGGAGGTTTCAGTCAGGAAGGTTAATATTACCGTACAGGACACCTTAATGAATCTAAGGCTCTAGACATGTGAGGTCCTATCAACGATGTCGATCGATTTATCAGCGATTGGCAAAATATCAAAATGTATGGGATAGCCAAGCGCTATCAAAATGTCACGTAATCAATTCCTTATATTTTAGCTTTTTGCCAATGAAGGCTCCTTCGTCTGAATTTTCCGCTAGGTGCGTTGATGTATAGTCCTCACTCTCTTCAAAATTTTATACTTCATAGTCTTTTTGGCTTTATTTACATTTGTTTTCTTGTTGTGAGTAATATCTAAGTATGGCAGAAAAAGATAGATACGGGATTTACCAACCACTGCTTTAATAGTGTTTAATATTACGGAACATCTCATCCTCATTTTTTTCGAAATTCGGGCTGCCCAAGACTGCGGCATACTCGATTATATATTTAATCACAATTCTACGGCATTAAAAGTGATTTTAATTCAAACTTTGCTTCCGTGCGCGTAATAACAACGTTTTACAACTGTATTTAAGGACCTTATTCAACAGTGGCGCCAACTGGTGAGCAATAAAACGGTAGCCCTCATTGACATCACTGATATAATGACACTTTGTTAGAGTCTCTATTCCATGTTTCACACGGTAAATATTCTCGAAGAGACCAGATTCCCAAAAATACAACAGTAGAAAAAAGTTCGCTATTAACAACTCTAACCAGATTAAAACTCGAGTAAAATCATCCTACCACCTGTTTTCGCCGTAAAACCATACATTTTTGAACCATCCATAACTTGGTAGTATTAACTTTCCAATACAAAGTGATCGGACCTATTAAGGAGGCGCGCTGGACAAATTTTCAAGTTTTCAGCCCCGGTAAGAACTTCTATTAGGTTTCACACGTGAAGAAACCTTAACGTTCGCATATTTAGATAGTCAAACAAGCAAAAATCAACCTTAATATTACTGCATAAGGTTTCTGGCCATTTTTATTCAACAGCAGTTACCAATTTTGTCAAATCATTACACAGCAAACTTGAGAATGCTATTGAAAAACTAGATTTTCGCTCTTATAGGTTCAGCAATAAGGTTCCGCGGCAGTATAGTTTCCCTGAAGTCAGGTTCATGTAGTCGATCGTTAATAAATTTAAGAAAACTTTTAATGGGCGCCGCCGAGAAGTTTTAATTTTCGATGGGTGCAAGTTTTTTCCCTTGACTTTGTACTTGGGAAACATTTCGAGCGATGTTATAATTTCGTGTGGTAAGTACTGACGAATCGGGCAAAGTTTTTAATTTAAATTTGTGATAGTACAAGTTTTCGTGTTATTAGATTTTCGCGATGTAATTTGGAGATGTCGATGAGAATTTGTATGCTTGTTAACTTGAAATAGGTAGATATACAAGGGAGGTCCAGAAGATGTAATTTATGTAAAATATTCCGCGTAAGTTTGGACCTCCCTATGTATTTAATGTGCCCACTGCTGGGACTCAGGCCTTTTTAATGTTCCTACTGCTAAGACACAGGCCTTCTCTCTGTGAGAAAGGGAATGGGCCTTAATCCACCAAGCGGGCCCAGTGCGAGTTAGTGGATGTCACATGTCTTTGAAATGTGGGTGCATTGTTCCGCACGATGTCTTTTTTTACCGTTTTTAGAGCAGTGGTGGCCCGGTGGTAACAGCCCCGACTTACGTGTCGTAGGAACCCAGGCAGGTGCTTTACTTTGTGTAAAATATACCTATGTTACTAGATTTTTTTCACCAATCATACATAATGATTATCTGCCTCATATTTTCTTACGTTCAGAAATTATTGCTTCAAAAGCGTGCGTGACTTCTTTTATAACAAAAGAAAACCACACAAGCTGGCATTATAAATATTATATGATCGTAGGCCCGTAACATAGATGCAATAATCGAAAAATATGCGCGCGTGGTCGCGGGCGATGCGAGTGTATCATAAAGTTTTATTACGTCGCATGACTATGAAGATAGTGTTTGAAAACTGCTTCGTAGGAAGTTTATATTTTATCGATAAAATGATTGTGTACTTCTAGTTATCTTGTTATGTGTGTTTCGTATGGTGCGGCTTCGGATAAAGATATACGATAAATATAATAAGTTTTGTAGTTTTCTTCTTTATATCAGATGCTAAACTTATCGAATTTAGGCTTACATGGTACTGGCTGCACAGAGGAGACCCGATGACCATATCGTGAAAATGCGCCTTTCAATGACGAACCAAAAGAGATGGGCAGGTAGAACGCTGACATTTTGGATTACGAGTGTCCAGAAGGACATGGATAAGTGCGGTCTATCTACTAACTATGCTTATCAGCGGAACAATTGGTGCCTCATGACCATGAAAGCTGACCCCGAGCAACGGGAAGTGGTGAGGTAGAAGAAGATGCTATACGTCATACGTCATAATGGATTTAAACAAAAATGCTTTAAGATGTAGGTATAATCGATGAACGTGTAATTTAATTTAATAGTATATTTGAGGTTATGGAGGTGTAAGTATAGTTATTTTAAAGAAGGCTGGCGTTAAGATATCTCAGTAAAAAAGCATTGAGAGCAGAGGTGGCCCAGTGGTATCGGCCGCGACTAACAAGTTGTAAGTCGTGGGTTCGAACCCAGGCAGGCGCTTTACTTTGTGTAAATTATTTCATCACCACTGCTCTCAAAAAACGGTGAAGGGAAACATCGTGAGGAAACCGGCATGTCTTAGAACCAAAAAATCGAAGACATGTGACATCTACCAACCCGCACTGGGCCCGCGTGGTTGATTACGGCCCATCCCCTCTCACAGAGAGGGAGCCTGTGTCCCAACAGTGGGAACATTATTATTGATGATGTGAATAAAGCATTAAGAGAACTAAGGAAATTGAAGATGATGAAGCTAAAAATGAACAATAGATTGTGTACGGGGCGGACGTGATCGCTTGTTATAGATAGGAATTCTGAAGGTTGTAAGGCTCCTGCACAAAGCGCGTTGACGCCCCTCCACCTTTAGTTCAGTTGCCTTTAAGAATTCTTGTGCCTGCGAGTTGATTGTGGCCTGCCAGGTGTTCGTAGATGAAGATACTCGTATGTTGTCCAGGAAATAAAAGACTTTATTCTTCTTAACGTTTTGCGATACACAAAGTTGCGTGGATTTGACTAATACAAAATAATGGCTACAAATTGCTCAGCGCGCCTGCGCACTATCGCACTACCAAACTTTACCGTAACAAGGACCTTAATTTCACGCTCGCACAAGTTTTTTTTTATCTTATTTTTTATTATAAACTTATGCTATAAATCAACAGAACCTCCCTTCTTCCTGTAGGAATTATGGCATGACCTAAATGGTTGGATGCGCTCTGAAATGGCCCATCCAATGGACCCTCAACCAGGTCCGTGACTATCTCCTCCGAGGAGTTCTACCAGAAAGAATAAAGGATGGAAGGAAACTCTGTCGGTTTTCTGGATTTTGAAGCTATTTTCTCGTAAAACTATACATCTTACTACTAATGTCCTATTAAAGGTCTTGAAGCCCTTTTCCTAGGCTATAGAAATGTAGTATTTATATAGCTGTATCTATACCCTTCAGGCGCGTAGCCACCTGAAAGCGTGAGAGAAAAGAAAAAGTGCTAATTTCTAACATAAAGTTAGATTGTACTTAAGGTACCTGAGGAATCCACACCCACCCAGTAAAATTCGATAGCCATTACGACAGGCTACCCAATGGTAGTATTCTGGTGGACGTAGCTTCAACCCTTGAAGCAGTATTTACCCTGGAGTGTACGAAAAGTGGGCATATTGCGGAACCAGGCAACATGTTTAGGGGGCTGCCTCCCCATCCACCAGAGCTGGGTTCCTTACAGAAGTGTGGTTCGCTTCCTCCTTAAGTGTGGTTAGGGAGGCAGAGAAATAAGGAATCGAATGTTGGTACCCTGATGGGTGTACCACAAATCCTTCCGGCATTTTGGGCGTCGCGCCGGGAAGCGGCTGAATGGAAGAAAAAATTGCGTTGTTCCGCAAACCGACTGACTTCATGATATGCTTGATGACCTGAGGTCTTGCGCCCTATGAAGGAATCCGGGCGCCTGCCTGCCAGTTCCCGAAGGTAATGCTCCAGAAAGCAAATCAACAACCCTTCAGGGACAGAAGGTACCTGAAAGCGGGCAACTCTTATGTTTGTGCATACAAACACATTATCCCAAGCAAGTGGTGTTTATGTACTAGAACTATGTGAATAGCCTAGGTTACCTAGAAGCACTAAATTGCTTATAACGAGTTTGCTTACCACTTACTTGAGAAAAATGCGTGTATTTAGTGTTCCAGGGTGAAACTCTATTATCCCTGGCTATGTACTGTTGTTATGTATTGTTTTTCAGTCATAGCCTTGGGATATCTAAGTTAGAAGATATAGATTGTGTTTTCTAACAAACTAATGTGTGTAAGGTAAATAGTACGATTGCTGCGTGAGTAGATCACACCCCGCGCTACTTGCGCGCCCTCTTTTTTGGGGACCCCTAATCGAAAATAAATAAATTCTTTATTTACATATGCTATTACATACCTTTCTTACTTATAGTATCTTAGTGGTATATAAGCGAGTATATAAACTATAAGCTATGTGACGCCTCGTCGCGAACAGATTACTCAGTCATATAAATAAGCAAATATCACAAAATTCAGAAGCTAAACCACATAACTGCAGGTAATAACACAACGAGTTAGAAACTCATATACAACATAATATGTAAGGAAAAACATGGCACTATTTACCTTTTGTTAGCGGTAAACAGTACTCCGGAGGACATTTATAATACTTTATACCGTGGAACTAGTAAAGTACTGTTTTAGCAACGTGCAACCGCGTTTTTGGCTCCGCTGTAGAAAGTGGGTTTCCATGTTTAATGGGCATTTGGATATTTATAATTCGGTGACAGCCCGGAGTTTTGTTTTCTAGAATAGATAGTTCAAAATGGATCCTGTCAAACAACTTTCCATACTATTTCAATTTATTTCGAATAGAGATCTTACTTAGCATGATTTCTTGACCTATACATCTCAGACTGCCCTCTTCTCAATAGTCACCTATTTCTGGCAATATTATACGAGTACATCTCACCATCCCGCCTTCGCTCCTTTGGTATTGATTCAAAGTATTTTTTTTATTTTTATTTCTCTACACTTTCGAACATCGAAAATTTTAATTAAAAAAAATATAATTGATTCTACTGTTTATTCGTAAAGGTAGATTCTTATGGAGAAGAACAGTAAAGTAAAGTCAATCTGCCTAGCCTTTTACCAACTATATTGGGGTCGTCTTACTGGATGCAGCTGAGAACTAATGTTTTACATGCAGTGACTGCCTCTCTGACCTCCACAACCCAGTAACTGGATAACACGGTAACCCTTGGCAAGACTGGAGATCTCAAGCTTCTGACTTCTCGTAACGACTGTCAAAGATCTTCAAATGACAGCCGGGACCAACGGCTTAACGTGCTTTCCGAGGAATCTCGGTATGTTGAAAATATTGGAAATGGATCCACGGACCGACCTTGTCAAGCGTTATCGTTTCAAAAATAAGTAAAGGAAAGTATTTTACAATATTTACATTGTCATTGTTTACTTTAATACGTGAGGATGATGCACCTTATATAACACTACTAGGGGCATCGTACTAAATTTAAAAAGCACTAACAGTTAAATTCATTCATTTAATAAATGAATTGGCCCTAACACTTTCAAAACTTGGTCGTTGAAATACTTATAAGTATAAAAGCTCTTATAAATATACATTTTAAGGCATTCATATCCATAACTTTCCTCACGACATTTTTTTCACATACCTGATGAAATTTTATTAACTTTTTGTGCAACACATAAAACAGCACGCAGTTGTGTATTCTCTGCGCAACTAACGTTTGATATTAGAAAACCCAGTTATGAGTTCAGCTCGCCTTTGTACATAAACTGTCATATTGCATTTATGTGTTTTGAGTTTTGTCTAAAATAAAAAATAATAAAGCCGTATTTTTTTGTTTTTATTTATGTGCCTGCTATTGCCTCGTGAATGTTAAAATGATTAAATACTATAGACCTTTGTCTCCTCCTGCTGTTGGATACAGTTATCCAGTTTCAGTATTCAATCACCCAGTTTTGTATTCACCACAAAGCGATTGCTGTTTTCACTACTGTCGAAGCAATCATCGTCTTTTTGTCTTTTAATCGGCGCGGTCAAACTCTGGCTATAACGACATTAACTAACGAAATACGTTTAAATTTACAAAACGAGGCTTTTTTTTTTTACACTTTGCCCCACACTAGGAATTTCTTCCTGTATCGTGGGTGCGTTTACAAACATATAAACTCACATACACAAACACCCAGAGCCGGAACAATTATCTGTAGGTCATACAAATATTTGTTTCGTGCGGTAATCGAACCCGTGACACGCACCGCAACAGTCAATCGCTCAACCACTGCGCCAACCGTGCGCCCAAGGCTAAAAAAGATTAAGTTCAGGACCGACTAGAGAGATTTGATAAATCAAATTATTCTAATCATTTGAAAGACGTAATCTAAATTGTATACTAACTCAATCTAGTTGAGATAAGAGGACTTCAAACAAAAATTATAAGTTACGTTATTATTGAATTATCTTTAAGTACGTAGTAGGACCTCTCAAGCCACTCCTCAAAGAGGGGCCTTATCGCCGCAATTGTGGCGTGCCCAGCGCTGGGTTGCGACAGTTGCTCTCTCCATTCCGCCATGAGATCTTGCCGGAGCTCTGTCCGCAGAGCCGCGATGTGTCGCGGCCACGGAGTTTCGCCCCGGCGTTTCGCCTCCTCGCGCCATTCCCAAATGTGCGCGAGGACTTTTGCCTCCAGATCCCATGGCGGTAATCCGGCAAGGAGGCTCGCCGCCTCAGCAGAGACCGTGCGGTATCCCCGGACCAGCCGGATGGCCATGACCTTTTGGGACGCGCTCAACCGGCGGACTGGTCGTCGCCTCAGGGAACGCGCCCACACCGGTGCCCCATACAGGGCCATGGACCGCACGACCCCCGCGTAGAGCCTCCGGCAGGAGGCGTTTGGACCCCCTAGATTATGCAGGAGCCGCTTGAGGGCAGCCCCGGCCCGCTCCAGTCTAGGAGCCAAACGTCGGAAATGCTCCACGAAATTCCACCGGCTGTCGAGGACGAGTCCCAGATACTTCATCGTCGACCCGACGCCGTTGTGAACCCCTCCTACCGTTACTTGGGAACCCGGCGGTGGCGCGTTCCGAGGACCATGAAAACACATGGCCTCGGACTTGTGCAGGGCCACCTCGAGTCCCAATTGCCGGATCCTCTCAACGATTGTCGCAATCCCGCGTGTCGCTAATTCAGCCGCCGCCTGGTGCGACCTCCCCTGCGCCAGGACCAGCGTGTCGTCAGCGTAGCAAATTACGCTGACGCCGCTAGGGAGGTCGGCGCGCAGCACCCAGTCGTACCCGATGTCCCACAGATGCGGCCCCAAGACCGATCCCTGTGGGACACCGCACGACATCTCTCGCCGGTTCCACTCTCCCTGGTGACCGGGGTAGACGACGGACCTTTCCGTCAAATAGGCCTCGACCACGCGACAGAGGTAGGGCGGCATCCGGTGATACCGGAGTGCTTCCCTGATGCAACTCCAGGGCAGGGTGTTGAAGGCATTGGCGATGTCTAGAGACACCGCCAAGACGACCCCACCCCGGGCCACTGCATCCCCCGTCGTGAGGGCTCGCACGCGCATGATGGCGTCCACCGTAGATCGCCCCCTGCGGAAGCCAAACTGGCTCTCCGCCAGATCCGGCCCCACCCGCACCAGCTGCCCAACGAGGCGGTCTGCAATGACTCTTTCAAAGAGTTTGCCCACCTCATCGAGCAGCACAATGGGCCGGTAAGCGGACGCATAGTCTGCTGGGCGCCCCGGCTTCTTAATGAGGACCAGTTTCCCCGTCTTCCAGCGAAGCGGGAACTGGCCCCTCTCCAAGCATGCGCTAAGGAGCCCCCTTAGTCGAGGCCCGAGAGCCTCCAAGGCCAGGACCCAGGCTTTCCCAGGTAAGCCGTCGGGTCCTGGGGCGGTATTTTTGGCATTCAGCCTACGTACCGCCACTCTCAGTTCTACCTCAGTCACCTCTGGAGCATCGTCGTCGTCGGTGGTGTGGTCCGCATCGGGCACCGCGAGAGGTGGAGCCATGGGTGGGGGAGTATGTTCCCCTTGCGAAGGGAACATTGTGCTCACCACGCCCTCCACGAGCTGCGGCCGGAGACTCTGCGTCAGCGGGGGCGCCCATGGGCGGAGTTTATCCCGCACCATTTTGTAGGGGCGACCCCACGGATCCCTGTTCAGAGTCCCCAGCGACTCCTCGCGAGCCAAGCTCTTGGTCCGCTTGATCTCCGCTCGGAGGGCAGTCCTCGCCGCTCTGTACCCCTCGTACAGCTCCACCTCAATGGCTTCCGTATCCGGAGGACGGTTACGGAGCCTGCGGTGCCTGGTGTACCGGCGTCGCGCAGCAACGCACGCCTGGCGCAGAGCCGTAAGCTCCGACGACCACCAGTACACCTGGCGCCGGGCGCGTCCTAGCTGGGCCCGGGGCATTGCCACGTCACATATCTCGGACATGGCCTCCCGGAACCACTCCGCCTCGTCGTTGATGTCAGCAGGCCTATCCGGTGATGACACCCAGGCCTGCACGATCGAGGCTTCCAGGAGGAGCTCCCGGTCCAGCTGTTTCAGCGCCCACCGCGGACCACTCAGGGTCTGTCGGACCGACGCGCTCGAGATCTGGGTGGAGACGTCGAACCGGATATACCGGTGGTCGGAATATGTCTCCACCTCCTCCATAACGCGCCAGTCGACGACACGCGGTGACAGAGCGGGGCTGGCAAACGAGATATCCACCACTGATTCACCCTGCATCCGCACACACGTGGGGACAGAACCCCGGTTGAGGACGACCAAGCCTGTCTCCAGAGCCCAGTCCTCAACCATCCTGCCCCGTGTGTCCGTATCCCGGGAACCCCAAGCCAAATTCTTGGCATTGAAGTCCCCGAGGACAAGCACAGGGATGGAGCGATACCCGACGACGACGACTTTCAACTCCGCGAGGGAGTTGTGGAACTCGGTGAGAGTTCGGTTCGGGGAGAAGTATACCCCTACCACGGCAATCTCCCCGAACCGTGCTGCCACGCAACCCTGTCCCCTCTTGACACCCTCCAGGGACGGGGTACCGGCGGCGGCCGACGAAATTAAGGTCACTGAGCCGCTCAGGTCCTCCACCCAGTCTTCCCTGGGCGGGACAAAGTACGGCTCAGCGACCACGGCGATGTTAATCGACCACTGCGCCATGCTCTGGAGCAATAGATCCTGAGCAGCGGCACAGTGGTTGATGTTCGCCTGAAGGAGACGTAATGGGGCCATTATTGGCATTCCATTCCAGTCTCCTCCTGAGCCCCCTGTAAGGGCCCTGCCACGGTGGTTTGAGCGGCGACAACGGCTGTGGCGGCACCAGTGACGGCGGCTGCAGCGGTGACGGCGGTGGTTGAAGGCTTGCTCCTGCCCCTGGCCTTGACAGGTGGAGCGCAGGCTTTGCTCCCAGCCCGGTGTTCGGCCGGCTTGCCCGCTGCTGCACATACGACGCAGTGTGGCGTGGCATTGCACGAGCCGGCCTTGTGACCGGGCTGACCACAGCGAAAGCAGTGATCGCTGCGGTCCACCTCCGAGGTGCATTGAGCTCCCACGTGGTTGCCCACATGGCAGCGGAAGCACCTCAGGGGTCTGGGTTCCAAAAGTTTCACCTGCGCGGAAACCCAGCCCACCAAGAGCCTTCGGCCCTCCCCAGCTATTTTTAGGGCTGCCGAGACGGGGCAACTCACTGTTACAGCTCGCATTCCCGTGACGTCAGGACGTATGGTGCCTGCCCTCACCTGTTCGGCAGAGCATCCCCCGGTCCTGGCGACGGCGGCCACCACGTCTCCCTCTGTCACAGTGTCGTCCAGGCCCAGAATGCGCATATCAGCGCACTTGGTCGGCCTGGACACTCGTATTTCGTCCGCATTTAGAGTCGCCCCGAGCCTTTCGGCCAGAGCGTCAGCGGTCGGGCCGCTGGCCGCACCGGGGACTTCCAGCATCCGGGCCCCAGTCGCGGTGACTCTCACCCGGATGCCCTCGGTGACGCCAAGCTCCTGTAGGTTCACCGCCGCCCTCGCTTTGACGAGTACCTCGCGGTAGGACACGCCCTTCTTTTTCGCATCCGGCTGTAGCGTAATCACTACAGCTGCGGACTTCGGGGCGCGGAGCCTAGCCACGACGCCTCGCTCCTTGCGCCGCTTCCGCCTCTCCTTCCTTTTGGCCGCCCTCGCTGCCTTGCCCGCCTTCCTCTTCTGCCCGGCCACTTGCCATTCGGCGTCGGCCGCAGGAGATTCAGGAGGCGGAAGCAATTGGGGCAGCTGACACACCGCCTGGGCTGGGGCCTTCACCGCCTGTCCAGTAGCTCCGCTCTTTTTGGGGGCAGAATTGCCTTGTCTCCCCGAGACCGACTTCGAAGGTTCCAACATGGCTCCGCGGTTGGCCTGTCCCAGCGAGCCCGTGGCAGCCGCGGCGGTGGCAAACGAGGCCGCCTTCCGCTGGCTCGAGGCTGCCTGGCTCGCCGCTAGCGGGGGCCGCAGGACGATGGCCTCCAGTGCAGAAAACCGGCTTTGAAAGGCAGCCAGCTCCTGCCGCACCAGTTTCAGAACCCGGTCCTCTGCAGGCACGGGCTGGCCTTGCCCATGCTGCGCCTCCCCCTGCGGAATCTCCCGGGGTCCAGCCCCTCGGAGCCCAGCCAGGTCTGCTCGGAGCTGCTCATTTTCCTTTTGGAGAAGCTCCATGTCGGCTTTCAGTCGGGCGACCTCCGCCCGCATCTCGGACATTCCTTCCGACGGAGGCCCGGCTTGATTGGCCTCCGCTGCCGCCATAATGGAGGCCGTGGCCGCGGATATGGCCTTGTCTTTAGAAGATTTGTTTCTCTTCAAGGCCACATCTCTGATAGCGGCTCCCACGACCTCTGCAAACCTGACTGCCCGCTTCGAAATGGAACCACTAGCAGCGTCCAGCTCTTCGCCAGAAGACCCCGAGAGGACAGCCCTGTGGCTGTTCGATCCGGGGTGGTGCCCCTCCGCGGCAAGCCTCTCGGCTCGATGGGCAGCCTCCTGGGCGGTGAGCCCTCTCCCCACCCCGCTGTCTCGGCCCCCACGCCTACTGGTGGGAATCTTCCGGGCCGAGGCCAGCTCGTCGTCGGAGAACGACCCTAGGCCATCCCCCGATTTGGGGCGCTTCCGGAAGAACCGTAGGTTCTTCGCAACAGCCCCCTCAACTTCGCGCTCTGAGCTCTGTGGGCCCTTTGCGCCAGATACAGAGTCGGACTCCGACCCCGCATCACTCCTCGCCTCTTCGTCTAAAAATATCGGTGTCCGTATATCGCGCGTTTGGTTGTCGTTGTTGCCTAAGACAGACAGAAGACATTTGTTGCCCACCCCAGAATACGGAGGGCAGCCCGCCGAAGCGGGGTGGGATTCCCCGACCGCCGAGCAGTCGGGACCCACCTGGGGACGTTTTTTACAAAGGCCTTTATCCATGATTTGATTTCCTTTAAAGGGTGAGGTCCCTATTTCTCCATCCTTCTTTCCTTTCTGCCCACTCTACGCCCACTCAACCTACCCTCTGTAAGCAGAGGGGGGAGTAGGCGTCAGGAGGCCCACCTAAACGATGGATTAGCCGTCCTGTCACCAGCCCGGTTCCCTTCACAGACCATCAACGATGATCTGTGATTGGAACCGTGACCCTTCCTCGTGTGTTGAAAATTAGCCGCCAGCCCCAACTGCCCGCCCAAAGCGAGTGAGCAGTTGGAGCCGACGTTGCCCAGGGTACGCCACGAGGAGGCTTTCAACATGCACCCCACGTAGTAGGACCTAGTGACTAGAACTACAACTGCTGAACGTGGCTCTTGAGTTCGATTCTCAACAGATCTAACGAAGTGGTTTTGTGTTTAAGCTTCTGCCAGCGGCTTTACCTTCGTGAAATGATTTTCTTATCCCAAAATAACATTATATCGGGATTAAAAGCCGTAAGCTTATGTGCTATTCCAGACTATGATCTATCCCTGTGCCAAATCTTATCCAGATCCGTTCAGCCGTTATGGCGTGATTGAGTAATAAACAAACATCCACACATCCATCCATACTTTCGCATTTATAAAATTAAAGTAAGATTTAAACTTAGAAATGTTTTTATAAGCGACGATACTGAACCAAATGAACCGTCGAGCGTGTCATCTCCGCTCAAAAGTATTAATTGACAAAAAAAAAACGACAAAGCACGGATTTAATTTATCTTCATCACTTCACGTCATTATTTCTCTTACAAGCGCAAAACGTGAAGTGTTCGTATTTCATAACATAAAGAATGTTTATATTAAAAGTTTTAAAATACTTCCGTAATAGCCTCAAAGTTAACTATGGAGGCTTCATAAAACGATCCTGAACGATGAAAATTCTGAAACGAAAATTCCATGAACCGTTTATATACAATATCTTTAAACTATAAATTTTAAAGAAAAGTATGGTAACGATATTCTTAAAAGACTTTTAAGGCTGCAGATTCTTGGAACAAGGCTGTTACTACTGGGTAACGGAACAGGTGATTTAATTGGGTAAATTATTACATCAATACTGCTCTCAAAACGGTGAAGGAAAACATCGTGAGTAAACCGGCATGTCTTAAAACAAAAATTCAAAGACTTCTTACATGCAACAAACTGCATTGGGCCCGCGTGGGGGATTACGGCCCATTTCCTCGCACAACGGACAAATGGGAGTCAAAGTGAGGATAAATGGGTCAATCTATCCTATCCAGGTTTTTAGATTTTAGAGATATTCTACAACGACCACTTACGTCCTCATCCAAAACCTCAGCTATCAAATTCCTGGCGCAAACCATTCAAAGTAAAGTTTACTAAACTGTTGTTTAATAGCAAATTCGACACGAAACCTGCAAAAATGCACTTGAAGGTATTTTTCTTTATAGTGGAAAAACCTCTTTTCATCACAGACGAAACACAAGTACATGAATCACTTCAGTCTATCACAGTACACTTCTTGACATAAGTCTCTCCCAAAGTGCACAACCCCTGAAGCCTTAGACAAGTGATATTCTATCAACGAAAGCATTGCGATAGCCATTGTCAAAAAGGCAATATTGTATGGCATTGACAAGCGCTATCGAAAAATCAAGTGATGAAGCCCTTCAATTTTGACATTTTGACTATCACCTTCGCTGACATCGAATGTCACTTGTCTAGTCTCTAATCGTTCTTTTACATTTTGGCAGTTTGACCGTCGCCATCTCATGGACTGACACTTTGTCTAGAGCAGTGATTTTTAAACTGGGGGCCGGGCCTCACTTTGCAGGTGCGACTACATATAAAAGGGAGCGTGAGTTCGGGGGAAGCCGTGGATAGTAATCCGTCACTCACGCACATCGCGATGTCCGCGAAAGCAGACTTTGGAAATTGAAAAAGATTTTACAAAAAAATAAAAAACGTTCCTTCGTAGTCGGTATTCCTGTTTTCGTTTCTTTGATTTTGACACCGACTTCTTTAACTTTTTTTATGTAAATGACTGTTAGGTACCTAAATACAAACACAAATACAAAAGGGGAGCGTTTTTTTAATTAAGGCAGTAGGGAAACGTGACTAAAAATAGTTTGGGAACTCCTGGTTTAGAGTCTGTAGTCCTCCACCTTCCTTGTTGGAAGGGAGTTTGTCCTAGTCACCATTTTACCTAGCTTTTCATTTAATACTACGCTTGGTGATCCACTTCAGAGACAAGACTTTAAGACAAAATAGCGTGTGTGGAATAGTCGATATTTTGGTAGCGAATATCAATACCCATGACCATGAATTTAGACCTTTTGAAAATCGTTATCTGTGATAGAATGTTATTTTGAAAAGAGGCTCAGGACTCAACTTCATCTCTTTCTGGGATAATTTAATTTCGTTACTCTTATAAAAGATTTTATCGTTTAATAGTCTCGTGCATTGATTTTAAACTCAAAACCTACACGATGCCATTATTTCAATATAAAGTATTTGTTATCACATAACAATAGCCATTCGCTCATTCCACACTGCATCAACGAACCAAATGCCATTCGTTTTTATTCCAATGACAACTGTTTCAGATATTCATTCCGCATTCCATTCGTTCGAACATCGGCGTGCAATAAAAATTAAAATCACAATCGTCACGAAGTTTCGACATTTCACAGAAATGGATGCCCAAATACATTGTGTGCTATAAAATGTTGACTGAATAATTTAGCTTTTTGAACTTTAATATCCTGGATTTGTACGGTACTTATTAACGAGAATATTGTGTGCTAGTGTGTTATATTTTATTTTAGAACCTTTTATTTAGTTTCCAGCACCTGTCCCGGTGACTGTAATCAAATCTTGTAAGTTAAATTTGACCCACTTCCCAGTATTTGATTGCGCTGAAATTTAGCACACACGTTGCTTTCTCGTGACAATGCAATTATTAGTATAAAAGCTTGTTTAAAAAGAACTTTTTTTAAATATAAATATATTAAACTTCTTAAACTTAAAATATATTTAACTTGCAATGTATGTATGTAAGTGTGTTGGGTTCAAATCTTGCAACTGAATTTTAACGCGTTTGGTTTGGATCCTTTTTTAATTTGCAAAAAAATATCATTCTCATAATTCCAATGTGTGTAAAGTTTAAGAGTTACTATCTTCTTTTCGTTTTCGGCAATTTAACAACAACAACAACAACGGTCATTTTTTATTTCACTCCAAACAAGATCAAGAGGTAAAAACTTATCTTAAAATAAATATGACTGAAAAATTTGCTATTATGTCCCTGAAATAGTTTTTAAAACAGGAAAAACTATTTTTACAATTGGTAGGCTCGGTTTAGACCACTACCTCACCTGGTGGTAGGTGATAATGTGGCCGACGATAAGGCCCGATTGCCTAGAAGTAACCCCAATTCAATCTTGTATATTGTTACTGTGAAAACTATTCAGAAACCAAGTCTGTATAAATGCGGATAAAGTCGTCACGTACCCGAATCGTGCCGTATAAACACTCGTATCGCACAAACCGCATGGGACTCGTACCGTTCGCCGCTGTTTTGGAAAAATATGATGCGATTAAAGTAAATTCTCTGTGAATGGTAAATGTAAAAAACATCGGTGTTCTACGTTTTTGTTGATGTTAAGTGTTAGTGGTTGCATCGTGTATTCTGGTTTTGTTTTTTAAGGGGTAAACCACACTCTTTGAGAATTTCGATATTTTTATATATTCCGAAAGTCGGCGATTACAATACATTTTTTATTGACTAATAATACATTTTATTTAGATACTGGTGGAAGGAAAACGCCTGCATTACCATTATTTGACTTAATTATCCAATAAATATTATAATTATTTATAACTATTACAACTAAGTATCTAAATTTATTTTGTTGCGTCAACATTTTCCTTAAAATATTATTATTATTTGGATGTTTTATGAAATTATGATATTCATTTTACTAGTCGTATCATCATATCAATTAATTTTATGAAATATGACGTATACCTAAATGAAGACTAGAAGTATAAGAATAAATATTGTGTCCCACAATGTGGACCTATGACCTGGTGAAAGCTGCAGGCGCGGATACAATAGGGGACAAAGATGCGCCATCAGTACATGATGGACATCCCACCCATACGCACTAAATGTTAAGGGAATACGTTCATTGTGCGTACATCTAAGGAGTGGAATTCCCGCCGGAGTATGTGCCCCCCGATAGCTACAACCTAGGTGTATCTAAGTCAAGAGTGAATAGGTTACTTTTAGACAATCGTGCTTTACCGTCGACCACATCATCGCTTACCATCAAGTGCGATAATGGTTAAGCGTGAGCTTATTAATTAAAAAAAAAATATTGTTGGTGAATTTATTAGGTGTCAGGCTTTAAAGAATAGGAAGTCAACTTGAACTCAAAACAAAAAAAATAAATTGAAGTCGAGATTTGTCTCTGTGACAAGGGATGTATATATTTTTTCTTACGTTCTATCGCAGCAACAAATCAAAGCAATCAATCAAGCATTATCAATATATCTGAAGGAAAGATGACAACTTGTCTTAAGTTATTTACTTTTGGCAAAACAAATCGGCAGGACAGTAGTCTATCTAGCTTATTCCTTAAGTAAAACTCTAAGAGGTATTAGTTGTAAGACCGACAACTTTAGCGGCTTATCGTAAGCTCATTGGAGAAAATTGGACAGTTTTGTCACCACTTAATATTATTACTATCGGGCTACATAAGAAAATCTTTTTCATAAGTAGTAGTTGAGGATTTTTATTTTATTTCTTTTTTATTAGGTGTAGATAGGCTCGCGCTTGACCAGTACCTCACCTGCGGCCCTAGCTAAGTTCCAATCGTTTCGTATCGAATCTCTTTCTACAATCGTTAACGCCTTCTATTCGTTTGGTGTGACCACATGACTCAACGTTTAGATGAGTCATTCCCATACATAGATACATTTTCTAATAGAGTTATCGATTGTAGATTGTCAACTTGGCTATATATGTACTGATGGTGATGTGATCGACGGTGAAGCACGTTTGCCTTGAAGTAACCTATTCACTCTTGACTTAAAGACCCCTAGGTTGTTGCTTGGGCAACACAGATTCCGGCAGGGAATTCCACCCCTCAGCTGTACGCACAGTGAAAGTATTTCCAAAACGTTACAATATTTCAAGTGAAATATAAGATCGGAGCGAGTAAGTGAGTTTCTCAGGACTCTGGATTTGTGACCGGTAGATGTCACGGGCGATTCCTAGTTAATTTAAAGAACCTTCACTCGACTCAGTCGCCATGCCAATGGAGAAAACACTCGATAACTGTCAATTAATAACAATTTAAGATATAACTGTAAATTTGAGGAAACGAGGTACTGTTGAGTTGGAGGACATGACTATGTAGAGGTTAATTATAACTTTCAAACTGCGGGTATACTATGAGTACACCTTTGGAAAAACAACCGCATGTTCTAGAAACAAAAATTGGCAGACTTGTGACAGCCCTCTCCTTCTTACATGGAGGAGGCCTGTGTCCCAGCCGCGGAAACATTATCAACTGATTATGCTTATGTTTAATGCAAGTTTATCTAAAACTTTACAAAGAGTTTCAAATGTCAACATAGCAAATCTTACATATACTGCAAACTTTATAGTTTTATCCGGTTAGCTAGCAAATAACTACAACCGCATACAAAACGTATAAAATGCAGGTGCTCTATATTCACAAACACACCGGTCACATTTTAAAAGTGGGTACGTTTTGCGGTAGCAAAGTGAAACTGTACCAAGAATATATTTCTTGATACTTTGTCAAAGGTGAATGAGGGTGACTGGAGCGGTACCGGACGCGGCGGGTAATAATTGCTGGCTATGTCACTCGATTATTGCAGAAAACATAAATTGGTGCGAAATTATTCATCATCTTACTACCCTTGTCCCATGTTACTTGGAGTCGGTGCAACACATTTTCTTCTTCCATATTGTACTGTCCGCCATCCCTCTCCAATCATCCACATTTAATTTTATATTCATAACTCTTTCAGTAACATGCCTTTCATCCCTCCTCATCACTTGACCATACCAGGACAAACGGTTTCCTTTCTTATTCAATTCATACAAATAAATAAAATTTAAGTCTCTGTTTGTAATGTACACAATATTAGCTTTTTAGTAAATGCATATGAAAGTGTATACGGTACATATAGCAAGAAAAAAACCATTTTAAAATGTTTGTATTTCTGTCTATCGGTCTCTTTGTTTGTTCCGGGTAATCTCCGAAACGGCCGGACCTTTAATTTAGAAACACAATTAGAGTAACGCGTGAAAAATAAAAACCATGTTATTTTTACGAGTTTCACACGGTCGAAGTCGTTTAGGCGATTTATTATAAACTTATGGACATTCCTGAGAGAGCGACGCAATTTAAATTAACTACGAGTTTCCAAGAAAATTTCAGAGAGAAAGGTTAAATTGGTTGAATTGGATCGCATTGCGTCCATGTGAACGTAATTGCATTTTCGCTCAGTAAAATCGCTTATCGGTGTGTTAAAAACCGTGTCTTAAAAGTGGTTTAATAATATATATAAATAATGACAGCAACAGTATATCGCCAATGCTTGTAGAAAGTACTGAGGCCAGACGTGTTTTAATTCGGTAAAACAATAGCCATATAAGCTCCTCATGTAGTGTGTTGTTTTTTTCTTAGTCCTCCACTTTTATTTGCTTTCCTGGTAAATTTCATTGCGGGATCCAAGATAGTTGTATCGTTTCTTGAGGACATGGACATGTCATGGTTCATATTGTATTTTCACGTTACTGGTTGCCAGAATCTACTACAGTGATGAACGCTGATGCCTGATATATATGTGTAATAAACTGTACCTATTATATTTTGGGTACAACACCTGAAGTGTTGTAGTTGGTGAAAATAGGCTGCTAGCAACAAAAAATATAGGCCCCACTGTCCTGTCGCGCTAGGCAATCACCATAGTCACTTTACTAATAGAATATGTGAGGACATTATAGCTGCGTCAGTGAATGGTGTTGCCGTAGCTGTATTTTTGGCCAAACACAATATTTAAATACTGTATTTGCTATTGACATGCCATGTAGAAGAATACAACCCCCCCGGTGGGTTCCCACCTCAAGGCTCAGTAGCCATGGCTTTGTAAACCACGGTGAAGCGAAGAGGAAGGAGCAGGGGCCGCTTGTCAGGGCTTTTGCCGATAACCCAACGACTTAGAGGCCAACACGTAGGTTGCGGTGCCACCTGGGCGACATTGCAACTGAGGCAGGCCGCGATGTCGTATTGGGCCTCTCATACCCATATGATATCGTGGCTGAAGGTTTGAGGCCGCGGCCGGAGAGAAATGCTGGTATTGCGGTGCGCCGTTTTCCCTACCTTTCGTGACCTGGACGGAGTCACCACCCTCTGATGGCGGACGCGGTGGGGCCGCAGGGGAGGAGGAGTGCCGGTATAGCGTTGGCAACTCTCCCTAACCCCTGCGGCCGAAAAATGGTAAGTGGTGGGGCCATTGACCTTGACCCGTCACACGTCCCTTGACATACACGGGGACGTCTGGCGGCCATGTGCTAGTTTGGTCCCTGGGGTGCTCACGGCGTACAGTGTGTCCTAGTGCGTCGGTGGTGGGGGTACTCCCCACAGGAGGGTCTGGTGACGGACAGCCGCGGCGGGTTCGCGATGAGTGCTAACCCGTCCCGTGTCCCCGCCATAAGCGTCATAGGAGGACACCGTGGAGTATTAGTGGGTTGAAGTCCCAAATAACTGCGTTATCTCCCCGTGATAGCACAGTATGCATGAGCATTTCTCATTTTTAAAATAAAAACTAGAATAAAACAAACTCCTTAACAGGAACGAGTCTGTCGGGTTTCTAAGGTAACGTGACATTTTTGAGAGTATTATCTTTTGCAGGGTCTACTCTCTACCTATTGAAATATTATTTCTTGTCGCTACACAACTTAAACTTAAAACTTAGTTATTTCTCATTTAAATGTTTTAATACTAAATCATTCATTGTATCTAAAAAGAGAAAGTGTGGCCTTGTGAGAGGTGGTAGGAATGGACAAAGGCCTTTAACCATTATAATATAAACCAAAAAATGTATTCGAAATTATCTTGATATCCCTTTAAATAGAATCAAAATTAGTAAAATGAACAATATTTACTGATCTAACCTGACAGACTAGAACCTTGGATAATTATAAATTGTAATAATCGAATGACAGCCATCAAAATTTGTGAATTATAAATTTGAATTTCCACAGACATAAATCTAATTAGATTAGGCGAATGAATGTAATTTGCATTTCAAAAAAGGACTTTGGTCTGTTTCATTTAGCGTTATCGGCACCGGACATCAACCAAAATCTAGAAAAATTACGAATTATGCCGTATTAGGGCGTAAAAAAATTACAAAATTGTTTCTTAGATCGGTAAGTAAGTAAATTTGTTTTTAAATTGTGTGTGATAAAGTGGTCACCCTTGGTTTTCACAAAAATAAAAAATATAGCTGATGAGCTTGCGATATCTTGTGGTTCGATTTTTAAGTCTTTGTGAATTTCATTTTGAATTTTCATCATTCTCTGCTTATGAAATAATGTTGAATGAATTTGCGATCAAGGTAGACGATACTGTTTCCCTTTTAATTTCAAACATTTTGTCGAAAATGGAAGTTTATTATTTGAAAGGCAAATACTTGTTTGTTTGTGTTTTCGATATTGGAGTAGTGATTGATCTTTGCTAACCAGAGTATGATAATGAGTTATAGATTATTTACTATACGTAGTAGGTAAGATAATAACTTTCGTTCTTCCTTATTAGTGATATTTTATACTACGCTATGTTTTATGCTTAGAAAAGTAACCGGGCCTACTCAAGAATTTGTGTCGTTTCTACACACGAACTATATACCTAAACTGCCTCGGCGCTGAACAAAAACAATCTTGTCTATGCGCTAGTCAAAGTGACTAACTGGCTAGTCTAAATGTGTAATAGAATATGTGATTAAAAATATTCTTTTGGCGATAGCGATTGTTGAAATACCATCATTTTTGGGATTCACCACGAGATATTTCGGTACCGCATGTAAAAATATTTTTTGTATTTACTTTGATAATTGTTTATCGCTGAATGTCGCTTTGTCTAGATAGAGGTTTATTTTGCATAGATTTACGTTTCTATTACTGGCGTCCTTTCCTTTTAATCTTGTCAATAAATTCTACTTCCTACCTATTATATATACTTAAAATATGAATTTATTTATTTTAAATGTTTGTTTTTTTTTTGGATTCAAATGAAATTTGGAACAGGATTAGACCATGGCCTGTGTTAGAGCAAAGATTCTTTTTATCCCCGTAGTACCAGTAGAATTCTCAACTTTTGTGGTAGCTAGCTAGCAATACACAAATGAAAATGCGAGTCCAATGACAGGTTATTAAAAATGTCACGTCACGTTGCTCAATTAAACAGACCAGCAAACCGATATTTTTTTACAGTCAAACAAAACGTTTCCACAAATCGTCAATGATTAACATGCTTATTCAACATAGTCCGACAACATACGGAATTACCAGTGGAAATAAACAGGACCGCGAACAACAAAACAGATAATCGCCATTTTGGTTTTACGCCGACCGCTTCCAATTTGTTGCAATTCATACGAGTATTGTGGGTTCAAGTTAGTGACAAGCTCTATCTATTTGAGATTTACGGATCATTCGGTTATGGAATTAATTAATTTTTACAAATGAGGTAGATCTTACCTTGTCTTACGTGACTTGACTTAATTACTTATGTAACTAAGATTAGGCAGAGGGCGTCCACATATATGTGCCTTCGCAATCGGTCTTGAGCTTCACGCTTCACTTCACTCCACGTCATTCCAATGTTCGCCGCTTCTGCTAACACGATGCGATACCTGGTTTGACGGCAACGGCCACGCTTTATTTTCACTTATGGATTCCAGTCCCAAGCTAGTATATTTTCGAAAATCACTACAAAAACTTCAAACAGGACAAACCAACTGAATTGTCGAGCGGCTGTCATCCTAAGATTACAATTTGTAATTGGCCAAGTTTTTGGAGTGGTGCGTAAGGATCAGGGGCTAATTGGCATGAGCAGTGATGACGAAGACCTTGAATGGCAGTCATGACTCAAGAATTACACTTACAAACTCTCTCCACGATAACGCTGCTGGATGTAAAGTTTGTAATTGTTTGGGAGGGCTAAGTTATAAGATGGAAGCGGTTATTTGAAAATATAGAAAACAAGCTCTTCCTGCGGCTTCGCTTGCAAAGTCCAACCAACAGTGGTGGGGAAATTGATGAAGATAAATTAAAAAAATATACATAAGCCACATAGAACCACTTCCTCCTCGATTAAAAAGTAGCTTCTAGCATTCAACGATAATTAAATTATAAAGAAGTTGGTTAATATTTTCAGGGATTAACTCCAACAAACAAATAACATATCTTGCTCTTTATAATATAAGTTCAGATTTAGATAAAGGCAACAACTTTAATCTATATAGAACAAAACTATCACTAATTTCATTTGATTTCGTTTTGGTATTTCAGTTCTCGATTTCGTCGATTGTAATCCCGTCCAAATAATTACTCATCTACACATACATTCACACATCAGTACATTTTACATTATATACTCGGTATTGTGCTCATATACAGATTGCCATTAGATTGATTGATCTTCTTCTCTAAGTTTTTACACAAATCCCCTTTTCGTCATAATTAATATTATATAGATGAAAAATATAAAGGTGTAATTTTGTCCGACCGATATCTTAGTTCAATATTGTAAGTTTTGAGTGATGGATGGCCGAAAAAATCTCTCGTTCGTCTAACAACGCTGGCTAAGTGAACGAGGTTATCACCCATCGCAAGAACTGGCCAAAATACAGCCGGAAAAATCTTGTGGGATATGGGAGCGAAGCCACGGGTAAAGCTTGTTAGAAATAAACTTAGCTTCGATTACCATATAATTTATTGAATGTATATGAATCTCTTAACTTAAACCATATTAGGGATCAAAGTATAATTCGGGATATTTGGGAAGTAACAGCATTTTCAAAAGACAATAAGAGATTTCACGAAGCCGGGAATATCGTTTAATACTTACTGCGGGTTTATTGTTAGGACTCAAAAGCAGGCTTTAAGAAAGTTTTATTATGTATTCGTAAAATAATGGACAATAATTGTATAACTTTTTGCTGACTGACTTTGATTTTCTTTTTAGGATTCCGAAGTCAACAAGAAACCCTTATAGTTTCGGTCTGTCCGTCTGTCCATCCGCAGCTTAGCTCAGAGACTCCAAGTACTAGAAAGCTATAATTTGGCATGGATATACATTTTAATAATTCCGACAAAGTGGTACAATAAAATGATGAAAATAGTAGATTTTACAATGAGTGCACAAAACGAACCATTTTTATCCTAGACTATAAGCAGCCCGAGCCGAAGGCGAGGGCTGATAGTAATGACGAGGATAAAATGGTTTTGTGGACGAGTTATAAACTCTGCTTTTCATTTCGATTGCGAGGAAATAAAACAGCAGTATTACATAACATTTCTTTAATAAATAATCTAATGACATTGGCTTGGGCTGCAGACCACCAACAAACCAGCAGCCTACTAATAAATTAATTTTGTAATATATATATTTTTTAAATTAATTAAATAACCTACCGTATTTTAATTTTAATATCTTTTATGTCTTAAAAAACACATAAAAGGCAAATAAATTAAAGTAAATAAAATATTATAAAATAACAAATTCTATCTGTGAACTTTTTATTGTTTGGCTGTATGGCTCATTTTCTTTGCCTTAATATAGATACATTTATAAGTAGATACGTTAAGGCACTTGTGCACAAAAATCGGTTTTGTGCAGCCTATATCCTGCTCAAATAAGCAATTTCAGAGCATGAGAAGTGAAAAAATATTTTTCGATTCTGAGATCCGTTTGCGTTAAATTAAGCTTGAAATTGCACATTTTTGTTAAAGTCAAGTGTCTCCCCCCTCCCGCCACCAAAACGGTTGCTCTTGGCTATGTGAATAAATTCACAGCAGCAGTAAATATAACGAAATTAAAAGGAAAACTATCACAGCTAAGTAGGCTTTACAAGTTTACGAGTAATAGTCGACCAACTTATAAAATGTACTTGAAACAATAAAATTTTTGTACAAAAGTCATTTAAAAATTTCTTAAATAACGTTGTTAGCTGTGTAAAACAGATAGTAAATTTATACTTATGAACCATGTAATAATATACAAAAATAAAATCAAAATATCCTGCATAATAATGATTTCTAAATTATATGTTTAAGCTCGAATAACGCATTGGAGTGGGCGTAGACGTTGGCAGTACCGGTCTGTAGTCCATACGGCGCATGCGCGCGGGGTTGTCTATTTTGTGTTAGTACAGAAGTATTTTCGACGTTTTGTAATCTAAAGTCAAATTAGATTCGATTGCCAAGCAACTTCCGCTACCCGATCATAGGCGGGCCCGTTTTTAGACGTTGTGAGCAGCTGAAACAGTTTTAATGTTCATGTAACAACAAAAAACTCTCTTCTTAGTCTTCATTATTATGCAAATTTGGAACCTTATTACTGCGCGTAGCCCGACACGCGCATGGCCACTATTTCACCTGATGGTAAGCGATAATGTAGTCGTCGGTGGAACACGCTGGCTGAGAAGTAATCTATTTAATCTTGAATTAATGCCGGTATCGGGCAACAAACTTCGGCAGGGATATCCACTAAGGTACCCACTGAACTTAATGAACATACACAACACAATCAATAAAACAAATCAATTATTTTTGTACAAAACTTATATTTTCTAAATGCATTTTTACATAAATGGTACTTTGGCATATATTTGGTCAGATATCTTAGTCGCACAAAATACGTTCATACACATTAAACTCTTATTATTTTTACTCGTGTTATTAAACTATACATTACCACTCTGAATCCGCTAACCCACTACGTAGGTATTATTATATAATCTTAATCTATAGTAAATGTACGAAAGATACAACGGCAATAAAGTAGCACATTTCATAATTTTTATGCGGCCATTAATATAGGCGAAATTTAGGGTCAATTTATTTAATAAAAGGTTGTACTACGACAATTCGATTTCAACTTATCCTTTGTAGAAAATGTATGATATTCTCAAGTTGTGATACCAATAACGAATTATAACAGTGTTCATCCATTCCCAAAATAATATCTTGAAATGTGGTTTATAGGCACTACCTTATTTACATTATCTATTAATTCTACAGAGATCTTACTGCTGCAAGTTCCTACAGCTTAATTTGCAAAACCATTATATTATTACTGGGATATTGAACTTTATACTTAAAACTATACTACTACTTTTTACTTCAGTCTAACATTATCAACCTTTTTTGAACTCAACCTTTTTCACAGTCCCTGTGCTTGTTTCAGTATCATTCGATGAACCAGAATTAGAATGTTCCAGTTTTACTGAATCACCCCTACTTTTATCACTACCCCTTTTATTCTTAGAACCACGGTTCAAAATGGAAGGCGTTCTTATGCTTTTTCTTTGTTTCACTTTAACAGCCTTTTCTGGTGGTCTGTTAATACTGTCTGTTCTATGCTGCAGTTTGTTCAAACCAAAATTTGGCTTTATTTGGGCGGTTTTTTCTAAATCACTCACATCTGGCAAAAATAAATCACTTACACATACATAATCGTCTTTCTTTTTAGGAACTACAATACCTGGATTAATTTTAACTGGCACAATTTCTAATTTCTTCTCAAAAATCGAGTCTGGGCCCTTAGAATCTAATACATCGTCCATATTTGTTGGTGAATCAACGCCACCAACCAATTCTTGTATAAGTTTATCTTCAAATTCTTCATCGATATCAATATCTTCATCCTCATCTTCATCAGAGTAAAACGATGAAAATGATGTAACTGATCCAGCTTGGATGTGAAAGTCAGCAGGAAGGCGAACCCTTGGTGCGTTTGTAGGTATTTCGACTTGGCTAGGTGATGGTGTGATTACGATTCTAGGTTCTTGTGATGAAGGAATGTCACTAGACGCTATAATCACTCGAGGAAACTCTCTGTCTTTACCCAAGATAATAGTTGATTCTGGTTTACTACTAACACTACTATCAAATGATGCATTCCGTGAAGTAGCTGCAGAATATGGTGATAAACTATCAATGTTTTCATAATTTTTAACCATAGTGTCCTCATTAATCCTCTTAACGCTGGAAGCGTCAAAAGAAGACAATGGTTTTGTATTTTTGTATGCAAGACGTCTTTCTAAAGTAGTTGTTCTTGGTGGGGGCTGCGGTGGAACCCTGGGACGATCATCCATAGATGAATATCCACGAAAAGTTTGTAATGATGTTGGTTGTAAAGATAACCGCTTTTGGGCTTTAGGCAAATCAGGTAATACTTTAGGGAAATTCCTCTTTTTGATGGTCAACAAGGCTTCTTCAGCTGTCATTGGGTTAGCTTGTGAACGTTCTTCACGCGAAGTCACGTTTATATCATTTCTAAAAGTGACAGGCGGCAATATATTGGCAAGATTAGCAGACTCCATCTTTTCTAGTAATTTATCATAATTTACATCGGTAACTGGATCAGATGTGGAATGCTTATGAGAAATAATCAATGGTTTATCTTGAACTGATAGAGTTACAACGTTTGTGAATGTTTTTTCATCTTTGTCTGGTTCGGTATTCGCTTTTAACTCAACCTTCGTAGATGTATCAAGTTTATTGGAATGTATTTGGTCCCCAGCATCGAATGATATAGATAATTCAATAGGTTCTTGATTTAATATGGAGTGAGTTCGAGCAGCGGGTGTCGCGTCAATGGCTACTGACACCTTTTTAGACTTCATACTTTCAGTAGCTTTGCTTTTAATGGAATCATTAGATTTACTTGTTTGTTTAATACTGTTGAGTGATTGTTTATGACTTCCTATTGTCGAGTGTGAACCAAGTGCTGAGGTGGATGTTGTTTTCTCAGATGTTCTAGTTTTACTATATGTTTTTGATGCAAAACTCTTCGAATTTACGCTGTCATTCATTTGCAGGTTATCCTTTTTATTTTTCTTTGTCTCTGAAAGTAGCTCTTCTGACCTTGTAAAAGGTTTGACTACAGTCATATGTTTGTCATTTAAATCAGAATTCGATTTTCTAAGTATGCCCGGAGAGCATCGATGCATCATTTCATTGGCAATCCAGTCCCTTACTTTAGTATGAGCATCCAAAGTACTCGTCGATAAATGCCTTCTTAGCTTAAATCTCTCTCTAAACCCCCCCGAGTCATCAGACTTGGGCGTTTTACAGGGATCAGATTTCTTTTTATGTTTCTTAGAATTGTTTTTCATTTTATTAAAACTCATCGACTTGATGACACTGCAACCGTTTTTTAGAGTTTGCAAAGCGCTTTTGTCGTCCTTGGAGCTCTTTTGACCGATTACATCCACTTCGCCTATTTCAGCGCGCGGCTGATGAGAACTCTCGAGTGTTTGTTCCCGTAGTCTGAGCTTACGTTTTTTGAAATACAATATAGAGCAAATACCGACGTTAACGGCGAGAAAGAGAATAGCTAACGAGACTATCAATGTAATAGTTGCACTGGACGTTTTTACGGACATGTTGTTGACTTTTGGTTTGGGTGTAGTCGTGTAGTGGAAGGTTTTTTCGATTAAACCCGATGGAACGGGTCGGGATGGCTTGTCGATGGACATAATCTGCTTGTATATACCGTTGGTGTCCGGCCTGCGAACTGGCTGCGAATATGGACGCATTTGTCCATATGTTGATGATGACGAACCGTATGATGGAGAATAGCGCGGACTTTCCACCACTTGCGGTGCCCATATTTTTCGGATTGGATCTGTGAAATATAAAAGATTGCATGAATATTGTGACGACGTGTTTTACCGTTTAATATGTTTACCGCGGCTTTGCTCTCTTGGAATATCCAACAGGAGCCGTGCATTTTTTTTAAAAGGTGTGATTAAAAAAACTTTTTAACAAAAAATTAAACCGACTTCCAAAAAAACACTGCAAAACGAAAAACAACTTTCTTTTCCGAAGTCGGTGTCTTTGGTACATTATTGTTTTCCGTGTTTCGACACCGACTTCGGAAAAGAAAGTTATTTTTCGTTTTGCAGTGTTTTTTTGGAAGTCTGTTTAATTTTTTGTTAAAAAGTTTTTTATTTATCTCTTTTTAGTTTTGATAGGTACTTCCAATTGCAATAAACATCATATATAGCCAAAGTACATCTCATGACGATTCCAATAAGCCCATACACGACTAGGATACATTGTTTTATTTCGGAGTACCAGTGCCTACCTGCCGGCTTCATCAACAGATCAGTTCGATGGTACCATTTTCATCAGCACTATTTGCTTCATCATAGTCGTTAAACTATTCTAGATATCTTATAACCCATGACATACTTAGCATGCTTAGTCATTCTATTGCCCTTCTGTGGTCTTCTTCACCAGTTCCACTTCACCAATTGTTACTTTCTGAGTGCAGATGATTGTATTGTTGATAAAAATACCAAAATCGCTATATGTATGCCTATAATATTTGAGGAGTTCCCTCAATTTCTCCAAGATTCCATCATCAGATCCTGACTTGATGACTATGGGACCAACTGGGAAGTATACCCTTTCAAACAAAAGAAGAATTTTCTAAATCGGTCCAGGCGTCTTGCAGTAATCGGGGAACATACATAAAAAAAAAAGATTCCGACGAATTGAGAACCTCCTCCTTTTTTTGAAGTCGGTTAAAAATGTAACACTACGATAGTGTTTTAACAGTGATCACATTGATCAGTACTTTCAGAGTACGCAGACAACATTTTTTTTTTGTGTTATGTTGTTTATTAAATATATTGTTCTACATTTGTATTTTGCTTTTGGCAACAATATTTTTTTATACTTTAATATTACTTCACTTAACTAAAAAAACATACAAATATATGATCATTTAAAATACTTAACGTATACAAACACACATACCTGCATTTCCCCCTGTATTCCCTCCACCAGTATACCCAGTATTTCTATGCGTAATTTTCGGTCTTGGCGAGGAAGGAGAGGGAGTATACTCAAACAGCGGATCCACTACATATTTGCTCATCTTGTTGGGTAATGTGTCCATCCAAAACTTGGTGTAGTTGGAACGGTATGATGTATCTACTTCTGGTGGAATGTCTGCAAACAACACTAGTAGCTACAATAATAGTACTACTAGCAACAAAACTGGGTTTCGCTATTTGCTAATTAGTTTTATATCATTTTATTACAAGAATGGGCGCACGGTTGGCGCAGTGGTTGAGTGATTGACTGCAGCGCTGCGTGTCGCGGGTTCGATTCCCGCACGGAACAAATATTTGTATGACCTGCAGATAGTTGTTTCGGCTCTGGGTGTTTGTGTATGTGAGTTTATATGTTTGTAAATGCATCCACGATACAGAAAGAAATTCCTAGTATGGGGCAACGTTTTTAAAACGACTAAAATGACTAATATTAAAGTTTATTTTCTTAAAACTACAGATCGCTTAATTTTGTAACGTAAGACAAAGTTTGGAGAACCCAATATTTTTTTTACAATAAGATAAATATTATTCAATAAAAAATTAAGAGGTGAATTTTAGAGAACATTAAGAGGTCGAAACATAAAAGGAGCTAAGCAAGAAAAAAAAATTGACATTTAAAACAATAGAAGGTTAGATACACTTACCGAACTTCAAGTAAGACTGTCTAGTACCATCATACTCTGGCCAATCGAGGTCGTACAAGCTCCAATGTCTTCTATCCATGTTATAGAACTTGACCGGAGCCTGTGAATTTGGTGACCTGAAAAAAAGACATAATAATAATTATGAAAATGTTTCCTTAAAGAAGAAACATTACGAACAAATTCTTCTTAAAGTTATCTGGATAATTTCATATTCCGCGTCCATAACGAATTGAAACCGAATACCATTTACAAATTTAATTTATACAATCAAAGATCTAAAAGATTATTCGATTATGTCCTGCTTGAGATTATCATAAAAATGAAATCTGCTAACTTCAATCTTTTACCAAAGGCCTCAAGAGGTTTAATCAAAGCTAGGAAGGTATTGGAATAAACTTGCAGTAGTTGTGTAAAAAATCTTACGTCACCTAAGATTTTTGGGTTATTTGACGATTCGCCCGAATTTAACTCGGCCTGAATTTTAACTCGCATTTTCGATTCTCCTAGTACTCCGTTGGTCTCTACCACTAATGATTCTAGCACTGCAAATACTTCTTCATGATTCTGGGCTCCTGGTAGTTTGGGTATAAATGTCTTATCTAACTGGCATATCTTCACGTTTTAAGTGGTAATTACTTATTTAATGAATTGCTTGCCTAGTTTTTAGTAAAATATCTATTAAATTCGATTAATTCTTCATATTATTACCGAGACGGGTGAGCACGACTGTACTTTTCACCTGATGGCAAGCGATGATGTAGTCTTCCATATCTTTCTATGAGAAACAAGGAAAGAAAGAAATAATATTCTTTGTGACTCGCACAAGAGGTACAGAGAGTCTAAAAAAATAAAAGTATTTAATCCAAAATTAATAAAACTAAAATATGTTTTACAGAAAAACCAAATAGACTTCCAAAACAAAACTCTACAAAGCGAAAAATAGGACTAAAGTTGTGTCATCCAAATAATCTGAAGGATTCTGTCTAGTAGTCGTAGTCTGCAACTGCTGTCATTATGAATTCTTATAATTAAATATTGTCTCATTTTTTCGGTTTTGATTACCAAATCATCGTTATATTGGACTTATTCAATTTTTTTAGGCTCGTCGCAACGTCTCGTCTTCTTTCATACTTCTGTATTTTTCATCATCTTAGCGGTATAATTCACATACCCGTATTTTACAAAATTTGTCCACATCCTCATCACGACTTCACTGAGTAGTTTTTCCTGCTGCGTATAGTCGGGATCAAAGTGGGTATTCGTGGCTCCAAGTGGAACTCCGAAGACATACGGAAGCTCTTGACCTTGAACGCTTTTGTTGAGCTGGAAATAAAATCATGATCATCATTTCAGTCGAAAGACGTCCACTGCTGGTGTTCTTCAAGTGTTGAAAAATTAAATAATGAGTTGTGAAAAAATGGTTAAATACGAAGGTCGGGACAAAAAATTGCAAAGAGTTGCACTGACAAGAGCCTACGTATCAGGTACGCAATCAACAAGTACCTAAATTAGCCTGATTCGCTGGTTATTTTGATTGAGGCCGTTTGACGGGTTTCACTCTAAATATCAGGAAATCTGTTTGGGTTCTATTCAGACCCTCAAAAATCCAAAACTTTCCATCACTATTATTAGTCTTCGAATTTATTATTTCTGACGTTACAAAATATGTCAGTCAAAAATATTAAGATTAATTATTTTATTCGACAATGAATAACGTGATTTTATGATAAGTTTATGAGTATTTCATAGTATTTTTGGTATTTTGGATAATATACAACTTACTTACAAAAATATACCGACCCACATATTTATAGAGAAAGTACTCAAACTTCTGATAACCGAGTAAGAGGGTCTAACGATGGTCGAAGGATAGAGTTCGTTGAGTATAGTATGTATATTAAACCAGTAGCTTATCTTTGATGTAACAGCTGATGCCAGCACCTGGCCTCTAGTATCTTCACAGTAGTTTACGATATCATTATAGAAACTAATTTCATAACCCTAACTCGAAAGGCGTACCTACCTACATACAACGATTAAGTTGTTTACGCAAGGGCAGACTCACAAGGGTACCAACATAGAATGCAGAATCACCGCATGACAGTGAATAGAGATTTATAAATAATAATTGTGCCCAAGTGCTGAGCACAAGTTTCGCTTGTCATACCCATATCCACGATTTCTGAATTGGAAATTCGGTCGCAGAGGACCGATTAAATATCCGAAATTAATTTAGTTTGGCTCTTCAATTTTTTCTTCCAATACCAAGACCACCAAGATACCTACACCATAATTGAATAAGAAGGATATTATACTGTGCCCCTATGTCTTTTTTCGTGATTATACTAATGATCTTTGTACAATAACTGGACTGGTGGACATCCCACCCATACGCACTAAACGTTTTATCTATCGGAAAACACAAACTCCAAGAGTGAATAGGTTACTTCTAGAAAAGTGTTTTTCACCGTCAACCACATCATCGTTTGAGATAGTGATCAAGCGCGAGCCCATCTTTAATAAAAAAAACCCTCTAAAATTACTCAAAGTAGCACGTTGTCATAGTCGTACGGATTACGGCCCATTCCCTCTCACAGAGAGGAAGCCTGCACGCGATGGTGATGGTTGACATACCAAAATATAAGGAATAAATCACGAGCCATCTTGGTAGCGTTTGAGAAACTCAATAATTTTTTTTAATGTTTTCTAATCGCTGTAGCGACGCTTTCGTTGTCAGAATGTCACTTTGTCTAGATACTCTAGCAAAAATGTCACGGGTCGCCAGTGTTTAAGAGTTGATAAGTCATTTATTCCTAAACAACATACATTGTATAGAAAAATAAGTAAAATAGAAACAAAACCATTAAATAAAGAAGCGATTAAAATGAGAGTAAACATTAAAAAAAACTGTAAACAACAGCAGTATATTAATAATCGTTTATAAAAAACTATGAAAGATTTAATAATAAAAACTTTGATAATAAAAATAGAAGACACTCACTGACACGCTTGGTTGTTGTGAGAAATAATCTTCCACAAAACTGTCTCTAGCCGTCTCGCCGCGACGCTAGTTTTAGCTCTATGGGTACTGCAAGGCATTAGTTTGCACAGTAGCACAACATTGTCAGTGAGTGCTTGTGCATGCATGATTTGTGTATTTAAACGCACTTAAGACTGGGCCACACCGAACACAATGCAGTGTAGTTGAATTGGTATGGTGCATTTTGGGTGACACCTCACATGCAGTTTCATTATTAACACCACCTTCTGCATGAGTCATGTACAGTTTTTTTTTGCTTTGGTGAATTATCCAATGACTTCTGCCGCTCTGGGTGAAGCGAGAAGGCGTATCAGCCTTTTATTGACTAAAACCCACCCGTGTTCATTCTGTTGCTTCTTCGGCCGCGGTAAATCTCCTTCAAATTTATCTGCGTCTTTTTTTTTAACCCTTGAGTCATGTACTGGACTCGTAATTTGTGAAGCCTAGTCTTTTGATCATGTGGTTCTGGGCTCAATTCCCGGGTCGATGATTTTTTTTTGTTTTTTTTTTTATTAGAAATATCTCAGTAGCAGCCTAGACTTATGCGCAGTTGATGGCAATAGGCTCGGCCACTATTATATGAGACTGTAACTGGTGAAGTGTGGGTTTACTTGCACTTCTGCCCAACCTTGCCGGGAATACAGGCCTTATGTACAATTTAGGAGAAATGATGCGTTTTATTTGGACATGATATCTATATATAAAAGAAAGTCGTGTTAGTTAACTAAAGAATAACTCAAGAACGGCTGAACCGATTTGGCTAAAAATTGGTAGGGAAGTAGCTAAGAACCAGGAGAAGGACATAGTACTTTTTATCCCGTTTAGGGTAGGGTAGGGTAAGTAGGGTAGGGTAGGTAGGGTAGGGTAGGTATGTAGGTAGGGTAGGATAGGTAGGGTAGGGTAGGTAGGGTAGGGTAGGTAGGGTAGGGTAGGTAGGGTAGGGTAGGTAGGGTAGGGTAGGGTAGGTAGGGTAGGGTAGTTAGGGTAGGGTAGGGTAGTTAGGGTAGGGTAGGCAGTGTAGGGTAGGTAGGGTAGATGAATGTTTGGTGTTTTTATGGCAAAACAAAGTTTGCCGGGTCAGCTAGTATATATATAAAACTGTTGTTATGTCTCTTCCTTCAAAGGAGGTAGTAGCAAGTTCTCAATTACTAACGTCTTTTCTCTCGGAGGATTCACGGTAATTAAGCCTTCCGAACCAACCTCAACAAGCGTTGCTTAACCTTGAGCTCCTCTGTTAATCGAAATCAGTTGAAAATCACAAATAATTCATTCCGAACGATTATTCGTACTTATTTCTTTACCATCTACAGCAAAACTGTTCTATAAAATTCATATAACTTAACTTTCAAACTTTTTAACCACCTTATCTTCAAAGAATGAAACGAAAGGTATTCACGGTACCATTCTTGCAGCGTCTACAGTTTTCCAGTCAAACGTGAAAGTCGATTTGACATTAGGAAATACATTTCCCTCTTTAAATCTTTCTATTTGCATGTACTATTTTACTTATTTCTCTCTTTGTGATTTGTGTACAGAAATATTTTGCAACGATACTTTTTATCTAAAGAACGGAGTGGAGTGAAATATTATTTCTTGGATCAAAGTATTGAGTTTGTATTGAAATCCTGAACCACACCAAATGACTTTCATTCTCCAAAATCAGATTATTAAATGTTCATGAAAGGCATAGCTTTTAAAACTTAATTTTATAGGAACTTCCACTTAAAGTCTTCACCTTTGAATTAAGGGACCTGATGGCGCCACCAAACAATTTAAATTGCGTCGATAGGCGATATTACGCACATATTTTCTACGAAAATGACACGTGCATATCGCTCAAATTGCATTGCATTGCGTCCATGTGAACGTACTTGTAATTTCGCTTAGTGAAAATCGCTTATCGGTTTGATATAAATCGAATCAAGTCGTGGAAGGTTGCTAATCATAATCATTTTAGCCGGAAGACCTCAACTTCTGGAGATAAGCCTTCCCCAAGAGTCGCTACAATGATTGGTCCTGTGCGTCTAGTAGCTACCGGATTTCTACAGCCGCAAAGTTCTGCTCGCGAACTGAAAGACGCAACATTGGAAGGTTCCTAATCATCATCAATCTTTTTAATGTTCCCACTGCTGGGAATACCTCCTCTCTGTGAGAGGGAATGGGCTATAATCCACCACGCGGGCCCAATGCAGGTTGATTCCTAATAGTACCAGAAAAATCTAAATTGCTTCTAAACTCACCGCAGCATAATCGGAGCTGATGGAATTATGTCCGAAGACGTAGAAGTAGGACTGTCTGTTGGCCTTTGACTGGTAGTTTGCGAAGCGAATGACGGGGGCCAAGGTGCGAGCGTCACTGAACATGTTTAGAATGACGTCACGATTGGTCTCCACATTCCAGCGTTGAGGGTCTAGCTTTGATGGTGAATATCTGGAAAACAGTAACGTTATTATTAATAAACATTTTCATAATTATAATTATCTGACCGCTTTTACAGAGGAAAATGGTGTGCTATTGAGGTGAGTTTAGACACAGATATTGAGGTAAGCATTTATTTGTAACAGAACAAACACAACTCACTGTTTGCGGTTTGAAATGCGGTTAAAATCGGTGAATGCTCTATGTTCTGTTACAAATAAAGACTCTAGTCCATATTCACCATTACAGTTCTCAAAATTTCGTTCTATAAACAACATTTGGATGGTTTTGTACGCAGATAACGACGTATACACGTAGGCCACGGTCACCTTAGAGCCCTTTGGTACTGAAAACCTATATAAAGATTATCCAGTTTATAAGAATAAAATTAAAACAGTGGTAACTAAAGTCAAATCTAAAGTAAACTTTGCCAAAAACTCACTCTTTCAAAATAGACTTTAATGTTTCATCTTCGGCACCTTCGAATATAATCTTGGCGTACTTCTTGATAAACTCGTCTCTCTGATTCTCCAGAACTCCGTGTTCTAACTCTATGACTCCAAAGTCGTGGTACCTCTCTATTTCTGTCACACCGCTTAGGAGCTGATATCTGTATAAAGAAAGATCATTGATATTAATTCGAAAATGGTAGATTCTTTTATTATTGGCAGTTAGTTTGGTTTCTTAGACAGTTAATCTTGCTGACTGAAAAACATTAATGCAGAGTGTCCCAGAATGTTTTTCGTTATTGATACTTAACAAAAACACTAGATTGAAAATTAAAGAGCAGCTTTTTTAATTTTGTTTATGTAAAACAATAGTTAGTAAACGGGCACCCTCCACTTCCTAATACACTTTAATTTTCGATCACTCACTTGATAATTACTGTTGGAATAGCTTTGATTTCGTCTGGCTTGCTTAAAACATTCAGGTTGGGTGACAATAGATTATAAACTTTTCTTTTTATTAGGCAACATCAGCAGGCATTAAATCTGGATGTTTTGGGCTACCATCAAGGAATTATTAGGCCTTACTTTTTTGGAGATGTTATGCAACCATAACCAGAACGATAAGTTGACAATGGTTTATATCGCTCCTATATTGGGGGTATTCCACTAGCTACCCATTGGGCTCAAAAGAGACGAGAGCGGTTAAAAAAATCCTGCTGGTAAATCCCAATTACACGAATCTAGAGCTCCTCTTGCTCCTCTAGAAACGTTATCATTAACATTAAAACAAAAGATTGCTCTGCCCGAAACTAGGCCATGCAAGGCATTTAGCTAAAAATTTGGACATAGAGATGCCAAGAAAAAAAACAAAAGATAAGTATGACGCGGTTCAAGATACGAATCTAAAACGGCGGTGCTAATCATGTTCTCTCGTTTGCACACTTGTGCTGTCTATAGTATGCAAGCGAGAGAACATGATAAGCACTGCCATTTTAGATTAGTTTCTTGTGAACCGGATTATACAATACAACTATTTTGTTCATATCCTTCGGCAAACTTCGTGTTTCGTCAGTCGTCGGCTGTCTATCAGTTGTCCTTTGCACTTGGTGCAGACCGAACGCTCTCAATCAACTTGAAAGTCTGATAGAAATCTGATGACTAGAAAAAGAAAAAAAAACAAAGAAACAAACACGAAGTTTGCCGAGGGACATTATGAAAATAGTTGTACCTTAATATGTCTACAATAACAGCGGTATAAACCTGTACTCAATATCCTTATTTAGTCGACCTAAATCCCAATTTACTAACTCCAACTAACACACCGTATTATCAACGCAACTTACTCTCCAAATTCCCAGATTTGGGCAAACTTAAGGCAAAACAAACAATGACTAACAGAACTATGGCCATCAATATCTGCCCGAATATAATGCGTTCGGTGATAAATTCTTCAGATACACGCCTCTTGGTTGCGATACAGTGTATTATATTGGCTAAGGAGTGGCATTCCTTGCCGGAGTCTGTGTTTCCCGATAGCCACAACCTATTATAGGAGAATTCAAGTCAAGAGTGGACAGTGAAGAATTGAAGTAAAGAGTTCTAGGCAAGCGTGCTTCACCGTCGACCAAATTATCTCTTACCATCAGGTGAGATAGTGGTCAAGCGCGAGCCTTTCATTAATACAAATAATAAATCTGTAGAAAAGTCGTTACTGTATATCGAAAATATTTCCATAAAATCCAGCCAAGTGCGAGCCTGACTCGCGCGCAGAGGGTTCCGTATAAACAGCTACATCCACCAAAATAGTTAACATTACTAATGTTCAAAAACAGTGATAGCACCGAACATTCAATTGCTCTACCGAAGGGGCAAAATTGACTTTGCTGTTCGAAAACAGTTGTTCTCATACATCAATTTACATTTTTTTACTTTTCCAAGTACATTTTATAAGTTGATCGACTATTACTCGTAAACATGTAATTAATGATACTTAGCTGTGGTAGTTTCCCTTTTAATTTCGTTGTATAAACTACTGCTGTGAATATTTTCACATATCCAAAAACAACTATTTAGCTGACAGGGGAGGGGGACACTTGACTCTAACAAAAATTTGCCATTTAAAGCTTAATTTGACGCAAACGGATCTCTGAATCGAAAAATGGTTTTCACAGACCCGTAATATTTTTCAATGGCCTATCCAACGATACTGCACACCATGCGAAAGATGAAATAAAAACATACCCGTTTTACGTGTACATCTGGTACCCATTTTTTTTCGTGGTTTTATTTTACTACTTTATCAGCGTGATTATTATGTATATCTATGCCAAATTATAGCTTTCTAGAACTAAGAGTCTCTGAGCTAAGCTGCAAATAGACAGACGGAAATGGCGAAACAATAAGGATATCTTGTTGACTGCGGAACCCTAAATATGGAAATAAAACCATACATATTATTATGAAAATATAGAAGTTTGGGTTCCTATGAACCAAACTTCTAGTTTAGAACTAAAACTTTTAGAAGAAAAAGTTATAACCTCTATTGCCATTTGCCATGCTAATATTAAACAATTCAATCAATTTCCCTAGCCATACCCCAATGGCAACCAGCCAACCGTAGGTTTTATGTCTAACAGGATGAATACCTGTATTTTACATGAAGAGGCTACCTGTGTGACCTCCATGGCCTAGTAACTGGGTAACAGGGTACCTTTTGGCAATACTGATGTCGGAATTTTTTCCTCAATATCTAAACGGCTATTGTAAAACCGAAACCACATACTTGAATACCGTATATCCGTTGTTGGACCCATACACTTATACGCAACATTATTTTCGGTAAAATTCCGGGTAAGGGACCTTAATGAAAAAAAGAATTAATTCACCTTAGAGCAAAAGAAGTCAAACAATTCATTTTTCAAGGCAATTAAAGATCAATCTGGTAGAGGGATTTAAAATTGACAGATCAATTTATTTACGACGTTAAGTCTTGGTTCTAATTTATTATTTTTCTAAGCTGATAGGACTGAAGACGTTATTAATGACTGAGAGTTTTTTTGAACCGTTTATTTTGGTCCGGTTATCGTGGAACCGAGCTTGATTTCATCGCATTAGGACCGATTTTTCAATAGCCTGACAACTTTTAACTGAGGCGTAAAAATGGCGGCTTGACAGCTTTTGTATAGAAAATATGTCAAACGGCCATTTTTAATCCTCAGTTAAAAGTTATCAGACTATTGAAAAATCGGCCCTTAACAGATATTAAGTTAAACAAAGTGAAAATACCCTGATTTTGATCGAAATATCGAGTATGTGCGAGGGTATATTATTTAAAAAAAAAACACAACTTCGCCACTGCTCTCAAAACAAAGGACAACATCATTAAAAAAGCATGCCTAGACCAAAAAGTTCGAAGACTTGTGACATCCACCAACCCTCACTGGGCAAGCGTGGTGGATTACGGCCCACTCCTTCTCTCACAGAGAGCCTGTGTCCCAGCAGTGGGAAACTGGCCTTATTGGCATTACTGTGCTTACATCATCACTACTGTTGTAATACTCACTTGCTCAATAGATTCGGGTATGACTCCATGGTCTTAGCAGGCTCGTTTGGTATGAAAGACCCAGCAACCACTGGACCTAGGGGTGTCTCGAACTCTCGAGCTAAGATCTGCACCTTTTTGATTTCAGATAATCTGAAATAAATATTTTTTTTCAGACATTATATCGTTTGTGGTATCCTAGTGGCTATGACCTCACCTCTCGTGTTTCAGTTCAAATCCGAGCAATTACCAATGTAACTTATTAAATTCATATTTAATTTCTAAGTTTAGACATCGCTGACAATGTTGAAGGAAAACATTGTTAGACAGCTGGACTTATCAATAAATATAATAAATCTGTAGAAAAGTCGTTTTTGCTAATCGAATATATTTCCAAAAGAAATAGCCAAGGTGTTTAAGGATACCCAACAGAACCCATTTCTAGCATTTTGTACTTTTATCTGTTTGTCTGTCACGCGGGGCGTTGTAGGCAGGCAGGGAGAGGGTCGTTTTAGGGACTTACGAAGTGCACAGTTATTTTGATCGTGTAAGTAATTGTGTTGAAAAAAAATTTCTCTGATTGAAAATAGTACGTAAAATTTTGCACTTTAAATTTAGGACAATAACGTTATAGTACGAAAGAAGTTTGACACAACATTCTCTTCAAATCTTGTTTTGCTATTTTTCATAACAGTCAGTACTAGTTACTTGAGAAGACGGTAAATATAAAATAACATAACTTTATGATGTACGATCAATATGAACAATAAAAATACTTTTCTGGTAACGGGAAAGCCTTGACGTTCACGTTATTATAAAAAAGAAGGAAAAGTAAACGATGTCTGATCATCCCAAAAACAAGAAGCACAAAGGTCAGGCTTGTTTACAAAAATCCCTTTGTAAGTACGTGAAGGTTGAAAAGGTTATTATTTCAAACTCTCAATTATAATAACACAAAAGAAAAATAACAACGTCATTTTGTTGGTACAAAAATTTGTATGAGAAGTCAACCAATTTCATGAAAGAGAAGGTTCTCGATTCGACTTAAAGTTCTTTTGATATAAATTACTTCGTGTCTTTGCTTAGGTATATTGATGTAGTTATCAACAGAAACGTGTTTATGTTTGCTAATCCTTGATGCATTTTGTTTATTTTTTAGGTTGGGAAATCATCCAATGAGTTCTCCCGCTCTGGTCACAAACGGTCTAAAGTTATTGCTATAGCCCGATACAAAAATATTAATCCCAACAAATTTAATTTTTCCATCATCATGAAGAAGAAAAGATGAAACCGACAATTTACAGAATAGTGCAAATACGTTGGCCACGCCTTTGATTAGTAAAATAGTAATATTAATACCTAAGCGCAATATGGTCCTTATTTATGGTAAATTTTTAACCATATGAATAGTTAAAACAATGATTAGCAGATTCTAAATTTATATGTGGAGGAGAAATGTGGGTGTACTATAGGTGTATCTCTGCTATACCCTTCGGATAAACAAGCGTGATGTTATATTATTTTAAGTTTAATTATAATTTTCTATAAAGAATTTGAGTTTAGAATCTGCTTCTTCTTTTCGAGTGAGGTTGTGGTCACCTCTGGTGTCGGAGTTAATTAAACCGCATCTGCAAACCCCACAGGCCTCTCACTTGGCTATTTCTAACTTACAATAACTGTAATATAAGACCAGGTTTCCTCACGATGTTTTCCTTCACCGTTGCCGTGATGTCCAAGATAAACTTAGAAAGTAGATATGTATTTGAAAAAATCACATTGATACTTGCCCGGATTTGAAACCTTTCGTGCTTGTGGCCGTCTCAAGCATGAAATGCGAGGTCTCAGCTACTGGGTCACCACGACATCTATCATCAATCTGCTTTTTAGTGTTTTTTCTTTATGAGAATGGATAGATTGTTATGTAAATTAGGCTGAATTTTAATTATCTTATCACGCCAGAACGGCTAAACGGGTCTGGATGAAATTTGGCACAGAGATAGAATATCTTCTAGAATAGCATATTAGATACTTTTCATCCGGAGTTTATGTTCCCTCGGGATAATTTTCACGCGGGCTCACTGGCAGAAGTATCTCCATAATCAGAATAAATCTAAAACAGGCTCAACCCACAAGCTCGATGCGTTGCTAATAAAATCTGTTTGCCTGAACATTAAAACACGAATGGACTCTACATATTTTATAAGGCTTTTAAAATTTTCTATAAACGGTAAAAGCTTTTAACGCTCGAGATGAGGAATAGAAACAGCTCAATGGTGAATATCCCGCGGTTTATTGTTCGTTTGGGTTTTAAGACCGGCTTTAAAGTTATTCTGATAAGTATGAATGGAAGGGGTTTTGATGTTAAGTATTTTGTTGTATTTTGTACCGAAACTTCTCTTGGGAATGAATTATTATGATTAGGTTCTGCCAGCGTCTTCGCTCGTGTGAGCAGAGTTTTCTTATCCCAAGGGAACATTTTACCGGGATGAAAAGTAACCTGTTTGCTATCCCAGACTTTAATCTACAAATTATGCCCAGATTTGTTCTGTCGTGATAAAAAAACAAACATACTTTAACATACATCCATCCATCCAAACTTTCGCATTTCATTCAACTCTAGAAAATTTTTTTTTTTTTTTTTTTTTTACTATGTATAGGCCTGTGTAAAATGTCGTAAAGAAACATTAAGAATTTGTATGTGGGTTGCTATAATAGGTTAATTTACAAAAATATCTCTTTAGTCCGTCAGCTAGATAACCTAAAAATATTAGACACGTATTTTTTCTTTTGCCAGGTAACCAATAAATTACGACTATACCACAGTTAAAATATATACAGTGCGTTGAAAAATACGCGAACTTATCCCCACTACGCCGCCGGGGACTGTTACTAAAGTATTTTGATTAGGAAACTTATACATTTCTCTTTATAAGTCAACAACTCGGTGTCACTGAAGCATCTTTTTTCCGAGTCTTAATTGATAATAAAGGGTCTTTCAACAAGGACGGGTCGATGTTAAAATTGAATAAAACAAGATGTGTGTGAGATATTAACGAAATTTATTTTTTATTTAAAAGGCCCATTTATGCCATTATGGATGGAATATGACATCGTTCAAATGTCCACCGCGGCTTCGTATGGTGGCACGAATCCGAGAGGTCCAATTTTTAATGACTCTGCTGCATAGATCCGGCTGAATCCGAGCGATGGCCTGCGTTATGTTGGCTTTCAGGGCAACGGTCGAATGTGGGTTATTGGCATAGACCTGCGACTTCAGAAAACCCCACAAGAAAAAGTCTAGCGGAACTCTAACTCTACCCTCAAACCGTTCATGCAGAATGTCGATTGTGTCGTTCGCTGTGTGGCAAGTAGCGCCATCTTGCTGGCTTGCTGCATATGAATAATGAAATATGAATTGAACATCAAGCCAAAAGAAATTGTTTATCATTGATCTGTAGCGCTCGCTCGATCTATGCAGCAGAGTCATTAAAAATTTGACCTCTCGGATTCGTGCCACCATACGAAGCCGCGGCGGACATTTGAACGATGTCATATACCATCCATAATGGCATAAATGGGCCTTTTAAATAAAAAATAAATTTCGTTAATATCTCACACACATCTTGTTTTATTCAATTTTAACATCGACCCGTCCTTGTTGAAATGGCCAATGTTAAGCAAAGTTCATCTACTTGTTATTTAATTAAGTGATATCGGTAAATTCACTTACGGTTTCTTCTGCAAGCAATCCATCATGTTCTTAGAGCTGGGGTTACAGCCCAAACTCTGGGCGACTTGTAATGTATACGGCGTTGGGTCTTTTGTCATCGCCCAATCCGATAGAGCAGAGCCTGACATCAGTATTGCACGGTGGAATAAACCTGGAAAAATAGAAATGGTTGTAATCAAAGAAATTATGATTCCCAGCGTAGTTTAAATCTCGTTTGGCGAGGTGCCCGTGACTTAATAATTACAGCCGCACGGGTTGATCTCCTAGGTTAAGCATCGCTTACCAAAGTCGGTCCGTGGATGTGTGACTGTGATCTTAAAATACAAAGATTCTTCCTTGCCCCAGAAGTCTCGGCTGTCATTTATACCTAAGTATTTGAGAGTTTTTACGGATAGTCAGATAAATAACGAAATAAAGCGACTAAATGAGTTAATTGGAAATTATTGAGTATTGGCGAAATATTATTATGAAATTGTTATTGTTGAATTATTACTGAATTTAAATTATTATTGTTGATTTTTTATTATTGGACTGTTTTTATTAATTGTTCAATTATTTTTTATTGAATTATTATTTGTTTATTAATGTTAGTTTAATTGATTTTGCTATCTGTGTTTAGTCTGAGTGATTTTTTTATTATAAATAATTATTTGTCTTATGTAATTATATAATTATTGACTCTCTGCACGTGTTGGGTCAAACTGTGAGTGCAAAGAGTAATTGCAATAAACAAATAAATTTGAGACCAGTCTTGCCAAAATTACTCACTTCATATAAAATACCAGTACTCAACAAAGGTGGATTGATTGATTGGTTTGAATCACGATTGGATATTTGAGACACAGATAAAAGATAAGATACATAAGCTAAGTGATTAGTATAATCACAAAAAGATAAAAGTAAAAGGGACAAAATCAACATTTACAAACGTTCCAAAATCGCACTACGTTCTTGTATCAATATCTTGAGATCCTATCACGCTAACGCTCGTTTAGCAGAAGCATTCAAGAGACGAAAGTATCTTCAGTAAGGCCGTTTCAAAGGAAGTGCGATCTCGCTTTGAAAACATGGTGAGAAAATTCATACATCGTTCACAATAATATATAGCTTGTGTAATGGGCCGAACACGATGATAGGTATGTCTCTGAATATATGAAACATGGGCAGAAGTGACTCGCCAAGTGCAGGGAATTAAAACTTGGAAAGCGCCGTTTCTGTTTTTCTTTTGAAAGTTTCACAACAGCTGCGTAAACTACGATGAAGTAGAATTTGCAGCAGGTTTTAACACTAAAAGTTTACACTTTGGGAATTGGGTCTCATTTACTGTTCTATGTATGTAGACATCGTGTTCAGATTTACAAGTATCATAATTTGACTGTGCGCGACTTTTTGGTTATATAGTAATTGCTTTTTTGGACTTACGTATTATGGGCCTGTGAACAAGATGAAGGTACAATATAGCATCACTGACAGCTCAATCAGCTGCCAGCAGTGGAGTAAAATTAAGGTTCACTCTAATCTAATCTTCTTGTTCTATAACCTTGGAAATTTTATGTTCTCAAACTGTGTTTCATCTCATCAGTACCAACCCAGTTGAATTAATGTACAACAGATACAACAAGCTATATCACTTCGTTAAAAAAAATGCTGATTAACTTTGCTAGTAAATATCTTATCTTCAAAAAGGCTGAAGTATAGTAATATTGTCATGATCTAAAGCCACAAGTAAGAACTTTGTTCCAAATTGAAAAAAAGGCGGACGTAATCGAAATAATTATTCAATCCAGTATCAATAATAATAAAATAAAATTAAATTAAATTATTATAAAAATATTTAAATTAAATTTTATTTTAAAATTAAATTATTATAAAAATATTTAAAAATGTAGATAATAAGAAAGACAATTAAATAAAGGAAATAAAATTATAATGAGCGCCGAATTTCAGAATTGTACATACCATTTGATATTGGAGACAGCATCAAGAAGTTGACACAGGCAGCTCCAGTGCCATGGCCCATCAAGGTTACCGACGATGGGTCCCCATTCAGATCTTCGATATTGTCTTTGATCCACTGGAGAGCTGCTAACTGGTCCAGTAACCCATTGTTGCCGTAAACGTGTTCTGTAAGACTTGGTTTCATGAAACCTGAAATTATGAAAGACAATCTATAGTTTTGCATGATTTGTGATGAGAATTATTTATTTATTTAATCTTATTATTAACCTTTATTATAAAATTTTAAATTAGGAATTAAAGTATTATTTATAACAGTTGTCAGATGTTTGAAGTGGCATCGGTGATATCAAAAATGCAGAAGATGGCGGACAAATAACATTTTTCCATTATCATTACCGGTGTTACCAGCTTAAGGTCTTTGGCTTGATTCCAGGGTCGGACTATGTATAATTGGGTTTTTCCATCTGCAATTTCAGCCCGAAGTCTGTATTTGTACCCGGTTGATGGAAATAGGCTTGTCACCTACTTACCCCTGGCTAGATATACCTTAGTAAATTTGTTACTTATTTGTATTGCAGTCACTATACCTATTGAATCTGACGCGATCAAGCGGTAATAAAAATATTGAAAAATAAATCTCATACTTACCCAATATCCCCAGTCTGAAGTTGACAGTAATGACCATGACATTCCCATACGAGGCCAGCATCCTTCCATCGTACGGATTGCCAGAACTCCACTCAAAGGAGTCGCCATGAATGAAGACGAGCACGGGAAACTTCTTGGTTTTTTGTTCTGAGGACAAAAGAAAACATTTCGATTCTTAATTAAGTTGAAAAGTTCTGGCAGAGTTCCTCGTTCCTGATGATTTCAAATGGTATACAGTACTATACTATAGGTAATCATCATGTCGGTTTTACCTGGTAAACATTTTTATAACACTATTCTCTGCTGGCAGCAGTACGTGAAGGTTTCCCAACAATAAAAGGTCAACCAAGTCAGTATATACTTAGTAGTGATTGCAAAATATTATGATTATTCAGCAAGCTTATCAAACTAGAAGAGCTAGTTCAGGTTGATAGCAATCAATTATTAAAATCGAGGTTTTCTTCCATTGCATCAATAAATTATAGCTTGCAGTCTCTACTATTTAGCTTTTTAGGTAATTGTAGCTTGATACGAAGTTATATTTCACAAGCAAATAGATTTAGTCACCTTACTATATTATCTGCCCCAAACACCGGACGTACCAATTAATCCACCCTGTGATCGCTAATTCTGCATGGAAATCGCGGCATAAATATGTCCAAATATTTTCATGAAGTATGTAGCATATCTGTATATATACTCCAGCGTGACCATACAAGAAATAAATGCACGCTTCACAGATATTCCTGATTTAGAGTCAGCGTTTGACCGATCGACCGTTTCATATGCGTTTTACTTCCGCCTAGAGTGTCACTATCTAACAAAATCATATTTTGAGTTATAAGCGAAAAACATAAAACCGCGAAATAATAGAAATCGATGCTGTTCATCAAAAACAAATCATATACGAGAGTTTTAGGTGTTAAGAAATAAATCTAATTGCGCCCTTTCGAATAGACGTAATAATTTAATTCTAAAAAATATTAGCATTGTTACTTGTAGTTTAAATTGATAAGCCCTTACTCCGCTTTACTGACGTAAAACGCTTACTTTCTACAGTTTACTCTTAGTAACGGCTTTGTTAAAATGTTTGAATAAAATATATATTTAGTATAGATTTATGTACATTATTTATGAAACAATATTTTTTCGTGTAGCTAATGCTTTTTCTTAAAAAAATAATTAACTACACTGGCTTTCGCTGGTTTTGCCTATTCCTCCGAAACGACTTGGACGTTTAAAATTTTTACACAGAAAAATTGATGATTAGAATGTTTTCTTAATCTACAGGGTTATGTAAATCAAAAATATTTTGCAAACAAAACTGTCCAAAAGGGGGTTCAATATTGATATTCTGGCTGCGAGCGGTGCACGGCCAGTACCGCGTTAATTTTATGAAAATAGGTTTGTAAACATAGCAATTTGGGGTGTTTCTATCTTTTACTCGGTATTTATAGATGATATAAAAATCCTGCTTAGACAGATCGACAGAATCATCATCATCATATCAGCCGAAAGATGTCCACTGCTGGACATAGGCCTCACCCAAGTGTTGCGACTTTGACCGGTCCCGTGCGTCTCGTAATCAGCGGAGCCTTGCAACCTTCACCAGGTCATCGGTCCACCTGGTGGGAGGCCTATCAACGCAACGTCTTCCAGTTCGCGGTCGCCACTTCAGAACATTTCTGTCCCATTGGCCATCCGTTCTGCAAGCAAAATGCCCTGCCCGCTGCCACTTAAGTTTGGCAATTCTTCGGGATATATCAGTAACCCTTGTTCACTTGCGGATCTCTGCATTTCTGATTCGATCACGCAAGGAAACTCCGAACATAGCCCCCTCCAATGCCCTTTGAGTGACTGTAAACTTTCTGATAAGGTCCATTGTAAGCGACCACGTTTCAGAGCCATGTCATCACTGGTGTCATCACTGGTGTTTCGTTTTGTTCACTTGCGGATCTCTGCATTTCTGATTCGATCACGCAAGGAAACTCCGAACATAGCCCCCTCCAATGCCCTTTGAGTGACTGTAAACTTTCTGATAAGGTCCATTGTAAGCGACCACGTCTCAGAGCCATGTCATCACTGGTGTCATCACTGGTGTTTCGTCTTGAGACACAGTGGTAAATTAGACTAGAAAATACCACGCCACTTCCCGAACGCTGCCCAGCCGAGTCGGATTTGACGGTTGACCTCTTTCTCGAAGTTGGCAGAGTTGGTTGGAATCGACAGAATATTTTTTGCTGTTTAGTATGTATATAATCTCATATTCGGCCAAATGCCATGTAGTGACATTCTAGCTATCGGTCGGCAGTGCAGTGAAACTGACCCATTTATTTTTATTTTATTTACTAGAACTAGATTCCGAACCAAATATTGAGCAATTGCATAAAAAGCCGGTAACTCAAGTTTTGAAGTGGTCGTTTGATATTGATTGGATGAACGTGAGTATATTTCTGTTGAAATTCTTATTTTTATTGTGTTTCAGGTGCAGTTGGATAAACAAACAGCTACTATTTCAGGAATAATTATTAACAAAATACAATAAGCTCGTAAAATCAAAATAATTTTTTACGGTATTTTACTAGAACAGAGTGACGTGCGCCCTGATAATTTTTTAACTTACTATAGATATAATTATTTTAACTTTGTTTCTCATTAAGAGAATTATAACAAATTTTGAGAAGTAAGTAAACCTGTAATAAATAAAAATAAATGTTTATCCACTATTCGCTCCAAAACCACTGAACAGATTGTAATGCAACTTTGGTGGCTTGTTCTGTGTACGCCACCGAAGGTAACTGGTCCAAAAAAATCTATCCAAACACTTTTGTAATGGAAATTAGCTCAAAGGTGAAGGTCAAAACCAGCTGATTTTCCAAAGGGTTAATTTAATAGTAAAAATGTATCCTGAAACATTGTTAAAAGAAAACAGAATTCTCACTGTAATTTTCTCCTTAAAAAGCTAATCCTTATTTATTTGATAATCTCCCCTCTGAGTGGATGAAAAGGGAAAAATGTCTAGTTATTTTGTACCTACATTATTTGATTTTAGATATTCCAACCTTATCTTCTTAGACATAAGGCTTCTTATTGAATTGTAGTTGGGTTTAATTTTTAGCTCTGCTAAATTGTAATCGTTGCAAAGATCAAAGAAGCCTTTCCACAAATCAATCCTGTCCAACCTTTTTTCGTTTCTAACAAATGTTAAGGTATTGTTGTCTTTCTCAATTCTTTTAATATATTTATTTTTTTACCCGACTACGGCGAAGCCACAAGGAAGGGTTATGATTTTAACAGTCTATGTATGTATGTTTGTATTCACGTATGTTCCTCTGACCCACCTAAACTACTTATCTGGTTTTGATGCATATGTTGTCAATCGATTCGTTATTATGGCCAGGGTAATATAAGTTAAAAAAAGCCTTAGTCGGGATACAGTTTTTAATTAAACCTTTTTAGATATTTTATAGATGACAAAAATATTTCTTAGGAAAATGTCAAACACATTACTTGAAAGCATTGTGAGGAAACCTGAACGTATAGTTAATATAAGTTTGAAATCGCCAACCCATCTTGAGCTTAGTGATCAATGCTCATGCCTTCTCTATACGAGAAGATGCTTTTACCCTGTAGTAGGATAGTAAAAAGGTGGTACTAGTAATTTTTTTTTAATTCAATGTTCTCTACCTAAATCCTTACAAGAATTATTTTACCACGTCACCTAAAAAGATTATTAAAATATTTATTTTAGGTGACGTTTTAACTCTCTTACAATGTAATCGACCAAAATACAGAAATATCCTCAAAAACTAGTAGGTAAGGGTTTTACCCAAAATACAATTTTAATAACTTATTTTTGAACACAGAAATGTTTGTAATGTTATAGCAATTCCGCAAAGGATTTGGGCATTAAAAACTTTTATATCATACTTCAATTTTAATGACCTACCTACCCAAAACTTTTTCTTCAAATTGCGCGCTTTGGCTTCAAATTATAAAACTACAAGCGCTATCTAGTATCAGTTTGGTGAATTGTTGTGGATGATGTAAAGGTACCTTTACGATGAAGTACATGTAGAACGATGACGTAAAGTTACACTGAAAAAGGACCTTTTTCAGCGTAACTACACGGACCAGCTTCACTAGTGTTGCGTCTGGTTCATAGATGGCGGTGTTATGAATGCATGTATATTTTATCGAATGTTTATATAATTATTTTTGTTTTCTATTAATATAATGTTTGTACTTTTAATGACCTACCTACCCAAAACATTTTCTTCGAATTGCGCGCTTTCAAATTATAAGACTACAAGCGCTATCTAGTATCAGTTTGGTGAACTGCTGTGGATGATGTAAAGGTACGTGTAGAACGATGACGTGAAGTTACGCTGAAAAAGGACCCTTTTCAGCTTACGCTGAACTACACGGAGCAGCTTCACTAGTGTTGCGTCAAGTTCATAGATGGCGGTGTTATGAATGCATGTATATTTTATTGAATGTATAAATAAATATTTTTGTTTTCTATTGATATAATGTTAGTTTTGTACGTAAAGAGTAAAACATAACAGGTATTAAGAAAGATTAAAATAATTCAAAGTAAAGTTTGACAGCAATCATTAAACCAATAAACAAATAAGTCTATTTATTAATTGGCACTTAATTATAAAACAACTCACAAATAAAATCATGCCCATCCTCCCCGCAGGGTTAAGCAGAGCTCAGCACCCCTACCTCGTTGTTCAAGTGGATGCAAGCACTACTGCTGAACATGAGCATAAATTATTCTAGGTTCGATTTACGAGTTTGCCAAATTCCTTCTGGGTTTTTCCTTAAAGAATTTGTCCAAAGTCTGGGGTTTGTAGAAAAGGGTACATATATGTTTCTTTAAATTGTTAAATATCTTTCAATCAATTTTAATTCTGTTTTAATTATAAGTATTATATTTTAGTATTTTTATCGATATACTGGCCAAATAAAAAATAATTTTTTTTTGCATAATATTCACTATTATTTTGTAACGAGTAACACCAGCAACCAAACCTTTGATTACAGTTAACTAACTTCCAGTGTAATTAAATTCACATTAATTATGAGCTCATTATCAATTCGGCCGATAGACTTCCAATGCTGGGCATATGCCTCCTCCAAGCGTCGCCTCACGGATCGGTCCAGTGTCTCGCATCTACCAGATTTCCGCAAGCTTAACCTTAATCATCGGTCCATCTAGAGGCGTATCCCGGTTCGCGGTCGCCATTCCAGAACCTTTCAGTCGCATCGACCATCCCATAATGGAGACAGAGTAATCCTCAACCATAGCTAAACACCGAACTATACGTCGGCTAAACACGCCTTGACTTAAAAGTGAACGCTTTAAAAAAGGACATAAAACCGAGCATGAGTAACGCAAGCGGAAATGAGGGAATTCTAGCGGCGACGGCTTTTAGCACATTACCGTACCATAACTAAAGCCGCAGTTTGTTTTACGCGAGCACGGCAAAGAAAATACCTCGCGAATGTAACTTGAAACGTTCACAATCGCAATGAAACTATATTTAGTATAAGTTTAAACGGTTAAACGTGTATCTGGTGCAGTAGGGTTTGTTAAATTAAGCATTAAAAGATGAGATGTTTGTTATAATTAGAAAATATAGTAATTATTTGATCATAAACTTTTGGTGTTGACGGCTTAATAAGGTTAAGTTAATTATTATTGTATCCGCTGAGAAAGCATGAAAGTGAATCCTGTGTTATTTTAGTGTTCTGCATGTGTTTGTATAGCAGTAAAAGATGAACCTACATAAGTTTAAATTACCTTCGTAATAAAGTAGGCTGGAATTTTAATTCCGACCTACTTTTAACGACTCCAAAAATGTAGGCACTTAACTAAGTTGTCTAAGTAATAAATAAAATATCAGCACAAAGAAATCTAAATGATCGCGTAAAATAAATGGCTCCCTCAAATTTCGTGTAACCAGCATATCTCTATCCTTGTCTGACCTTTCAAAATAAACAAGGAAAGAACATTTTTACGAACGCCACGTAAATCACTGAGTCTTTTGTTCAAATCAAAGTGAGATTTTCTTTGACGAGTCAGCATTAAGCCTTTGGCGTTTTAAGACTATTAAGGATTTCTGTATTTACAACTCAAATAGGGAACAATAAAGGAAATTGAAAATTTTTAGGGACATGAAAACTAAAGAATGAAACAGGAGTAACATACCATTTATATACTGAGACAAATAAAAACTTCTATTAAATGGTTGTCTTATAAAACCTTAACATATTTAAATAAGCTAGTTTAAGTGTTTTTTGTACGAATAAGTATTTATTATATTTTGTTAAATACTGATTTCATTTAATATTTTAACTAACCCAAATAAATTATTACGTAAAAACATACAAAATACGCGCGAAAAACATAACCCTTTCCTTGCAGCCAGGTAAAAAGGTGGCCTGCAACACACGTCCATAAGAACCTAAATAAGGCAGGTGGCTACCTAACAGAAATTCCGGTTTATCTTGCATTTGTACTAAAATATTTAAGTTAAAGTTTACATATAAGCTAAGCACACAAAATTATACTACTGCTCCGAATGTACATTTTTGTGAACATTCTTACTTTTAAACAAATTATTCTTATTTTCTTTATTATATTAATACTATTCCTCCTGCATGGAGAATAGCATCTTTCTTTCTTGAAAGCCTGTAGACAATCTGTCAGTGGTACTGATTGTAAAACGTCAAAAATGTTGTTGATTAAATTTTGTGTTTATGGAAGAATGGAAGATGATATTGTTTGAATGTAAGATAAATATATTATACGGGTCTAGTGAGGCAAAGAAAAGACTGGCTTCTTAGACATACCACCATCTAAAACATCATCCAACTATGTTGAACATGCAGAAAAGCTCTCTGCAGGCCACCAAATTCTATGGTCAACCTGGAAATCTCTAAACCGACCAAGAAACCGAGTGGGACGCTGCTGGCACAACCTAGTCAGATGGGGTACTCCAATGACCGGTAGTGCTATTTCGGAGCCACTTCCCAAACAATACCTCACCTCCTGTCTTGCTCTCTGTGCAACAACACCTGCACATTGAAAGACCTTTATGAGGCAAATGAAAACGCTGTTAATGTGACTGAATTCTGGTCAAAATATATTTAATTTTGGCATCATCGATGCGAAGAAAATGAAGAAGAATGTATTACTGTGTTTAGTTAATAGGTAGATCCAAAAAAAAACCTTAAGACGATATGGCTATCCTTAGAGGGGCCTATATAGAAAGTAGACGTAGAAAACTCGGTGGAATGTTGGTTAATCTACAAGCCTTTGCCCACCTATGTTAGGGTCGGTTTCCAGTCTAACTGAATTCAGCTGAGTACCTTAGTTTACATGTAGCGAATGCCTATCTGACCTGCACAACCCAACCCAGTAACTGATTAACACGATAACCCTTGACAAAACTGGTATCAGATCTTTTTGCTTCTAAATACCGTGACGGCCATCAAAGATTTTCTAATGTCAATTTTAACGCATCTTTGGGCGGAAATAAATAACATAAGAAGAAGGAAATTTGTAAAACGGCCACCATACAGGGATAGATTAGTAGTTCAACAATGCAAATAATTTTATTTTGAAAATATACATTTAGTCGTTTTTTCATGGTATCTAGACTCCCAAAGGTCTGTTTATAACAATTCGCGCACTCGTTTTCGTCCTAAATCATCATCCATATCGCTACAAACTTGCAAAAGTGCTAATTCGTACGCGAACTAGTTTCTTACTGCTCATCACAGCATCTATCTCTTTCGCACGTATTGTCGGATGAGATACCATGAATTTTAACCCCGTGCACAAAATAGTTCGTGCCATCGACTAGGGTATCTTAGACTACTATATTACTCGGTCAATATAACTGTGCATTTGGCGCTGTCACGTCACTGACGTTCGACACTCGTATTGGCACCAGGCGTACGCGGGGCGCCGCAAGGGTAGGCGGGAGTGAGCTCGATGTAAGTCGACGTGTACATTTATTTTGACCGTGTTGTAATACCAACTAACCATTCTTCTGATGCGAAAGACCTAAGAATAAACTAGAAATAGGTTATGATAGTACTTGTAAGTAATGAGCCATTAATTTGTTAGTACCTATAAACATTTGCGATCTCTAAACCAAACACATTTACTGCTGTTTATGCTAATGAGGTTTCAGAAACAAGCTGTGTGCTTCTATTTAGTAGAAGAAGAAAGCCAAGAATTAGATTTCACAGGGGCCAGAGCATACCGGAAGACACAGCGTCGTAAGGCCTCCCTCTAGGTGCGGCGGGAATCCGCTGGATTGGAGGCGCATAAGACCGATAGATGTACCAACACTTGGGAAGGCCTATGTCCAGCAGTAAACGTCTTCTGGCTGAAATGATGGGGCCAGAGGCCGTACTAAAAAATGCCAATACAATCATAATTCTGTTCTGTTGTTTCTGTTCTGTTAATAGTGTTGTCCTGAACTATTTATATGATAAACTTGGTTGGATGGCGAGTGGACGGGAATGTGGCAGAAGGTTATGCGCGCAGCAATTCTCGACGTAATCGCATAATACAGCAGCGTTCAGAGGCAGCTTTCGTTATGCGGCTTCCAAAGTTTGGAATAATATTCCACCACCGATCAGAACAGCCAACACAATGGGCACATTTAGGAGATGTTTACGGAAGTATCTGGTGGAAGCGCAGCGTAAGCTGGATATGGTCGCACTGAATGCCTCAATTATATGACGCATTAGCCTACCTACCCACACTCACCTTATTTATTCTTATGTAGTGTACACGTATTTTCTTATTATTTGTAATATACACTTACAACCCATCTATTTTTATCTTTTATATAAGTAAGTACTTTTATCACAAACACTTTTAGTTACTATAAAACTGCTTTACGTCCGTCACGTCATCAGTCACAGGTCCAGTTGAAAACCAGCGTCGGCACTAGTTGCCCGACATTTTGCTGAACTGGTCCTATTTGGCGCAGCCGTGGGACACACAGAATATTGTGATATAAACACTTTTTATTTTGTTTTATATTATTGTCGCTTAATCTAAGTTTTCTTTTTTTTATGTATATTTTGTGTGCTCTGGCTTGTGTCAAATAAATGTGTTTTCTTTCTTTCTATATGACTCCATTATTTCTCTCAAAGAGAAATAATGGAGTTTCATTATGGTTTTAAGTCATGTTTCTTGGGCTCCTGGCCAAAGGTAAGACGCTAACCCCGAACCTATGCACCTCCCACTCATACGCACCAAGCATTTTGGGAATACTTTCACTGTGCGTACAGCTAAGGAGTGGATTTCCCTGCCACAGTCTGTTTCGCCTGATAGCTGCAACGCAGGGGTCTTTGAATCAAGAGTGAATAGGTTACTTCTAGGCAAGCGTGCGTCACCGTCGACCACATCATCGCTTACCGTCAGGAGAGAGAGTGGTCAACCGCGACCCAATAGTTAATAAAAAAAAACAGTGATTCAGTAACATGTGTGTGTTTAGTGTTAAGGGCTGGCAACATCCTCATAAATTAATATTAAGGGTTTTCTGACATGTCCACTTTGTGCACGGAAATTTCCGGTTAATTTTGGATAAGCTAGACGCAATCATGATACAAAAGAGCAGCATACCCAAGTCACTGGGTCCAAGCGCTAACAAAGAAAATTCGGTTCATATAAATACGCGATATGGATCGATTTGTTATTGAATTTTGTGTAAATTAACATTTTCTAGAGGTGATCATGAAAATTGTATGTTCTTTTTTAATCTACTCTCAATCATTTAAATTTGATTCCAATAGACGGCGCTGTTTTAAATTTCTGAGGTATGCCACTCGATTTTTGAAATGTGTATTGTAATACATTTTTGGTATAATTAAACTGTATAAACGTGCAAAAAATACTATAAAACAAATCGTCACTGTATTCATAGAAAAAAGTATTCACGTACCGAGAAAACTCTTTTACTTGCAAGTTGCTGCTAGCACCATCTATAGCCGTGGAACGGAACCGAACGCAATCGAAGTACTTATAAAAATAATCATCTTAATCAGACATAAAATGCAAGTTAGTTCGGCACGGTTTCTTTGTATGGGATGAGGCATCTGTATGCTAGTGCCCAAGCTAGCCCTGAGGAATCAAGGAATGCAGTCATTGTGGCCAAAATCACATATCATCATCATGCCTGTATTCCCCGAAGAGTTGAGTAAGCCTTATGGTACACCCACATTTCGCTAGATATATTTATGTCCCACTAGCTTCTGCCAGCGGCTTCGCCCACGTGATACTCGAAAATTAGCCCGAGAGAACATATTCCCGGGATAAAAAGTATCCTATGCACTAATCCTGACTAAAATCTATCTCTATGCCAAGTTTCATCCATATCTGTTTAGCCGTCTGAGCGCGAAGAAATAACAAACATACAAACACACTCACAAACTTTCGCCTTTATAATATTAGTGTGATGTGATGTGATAAGTAAACTAGCAGACCCCTGCAGCTTCGCTTCCATCAACTGGCTATCTACCTACCTTCTAACTACCTATCTAACCTTCCTACCCTACCTACCCACCCACCTACCCTACCTACCTACCCACCCACGTAACCTACCTACCTACCCTACCCTCCCTACCTACTCATTTGTTAAACTATTTATTTGAATAAGAATTAATACTACAGTACGAATGTAACCAACGTTTGTTTCTACCAGCGATCTTATTAAATTTTAGAACATAAAAGCTGCTACTCGTATTGGGACTTAACTATGATAGTGAGATATATTCTCTCGCGTACTTTTTTGAGTACTTTAATCATGTAGTACATAATTTTTATGTACCATCATTAGTTTTCTCAGCGCACGCCAAATAATTATTTTTATAGGCAAACTTTTTCTACAGCCTATGTTACTCGGGGATAATGTAATAATCGGTCCAGTAGTATCGGAGCCTATTCGGTACAAAACCACATACAAAAAAATATTTCTTTATAATATTGGTATAGATAAGTAATGAGTATAAGTAACAAAGGGATGAGCCTATTGCCATCTGTCGAACACAAATCCAGGCTCTGAGCTGGTACTATTCTGTGCTGTGTTTCTATTCCAGATGAAAAACTCAATAACACTTTGCTCGACCCGGGAACCGAACCCATGACCTCATGCTCGGCAGTAGCGTTTGCGACGACTAGACCAATGAGGCAGTTTTCCTAATTACCTTTAAAAGGGCTGCTAATAATGTCGTTAATTCCAAAGCTACTACAATATTCTAAATATAAAACAGGAAATGTTTGTTTGAACTAATTCAAAATGTTTATTTGTAAAACATTTATTTACTGGAAATAGGTTAATTAGTACAGCTTGTAGGCAATTAGCCAACAGCCGTCTCCAATGATAAATCTCAAAGGGTTTAGTACATTGTACGTATGCTAATGTTGGCGATACATAGAATATGGTTGGTTAAACTCAATCATAACGCAGTACCTAGTGAAAGGAATATAGATTGAGCGACTTTCCTCCAAAGCTCCAAGGACACTTTTAAATAAAAAGGAATTTTAAACTGTGACTAAACAGTTTGCTCATAATTATGAGCAAACTGTTTAGCCACATTTTAAAATTCCTTCCATTTTTATTTAAAAGTGTCTTTTTTGGCTTAGCTTAGTGGGTTACGATACAATACCTAGCATTAGCTGGTCTATTTTGTCAAAATATGGTGAGATTTTCATAGAATACTTTTATAATTATTTCTATAACAAAAGAACTTGGTGAAGTGAACTTGAAGTGAACTTTCATTCCACTTGATTCTACGGAATAACAGAATTACTATTCTGTAGAACTCGTCGTGTAAGCTTAGGTGAAGTGAATTCGAAGTAAGCTGTCGTTTTACCTTAAGCTAGGATTGACAGCGTACTTCACCTTTTGTCACAGTGAAAATTTTACGGAATAGTACTGCAAGTAGTCAATTTTGTAGATATATCACCTTGTTGACCATTAAATGAGCTTGAAGTAAGCTGACATTCCAAAATATGCTAGGGATTGACTCACTTCGAGTTCACTACACATAGGTCATCACGGTCAGATTTTTACAGAATAGCGATGTCGTTCCAAACGATGCTTGGGATTAACTTCACACTTTGATTTCACTTCACCTATAAAGTCACAACTAACATTGAGAATTTAACAGAATAGCACTGCAGTCTACTTCCAAGCTCTCTTCACCAAGTTTTCACTCTTAGATTTTTACAGAATAAACTAGACAAATGTTATGTATAATAACCCTGTTATAACAAAATAGGTGTTGAAATTTAGGCAGATAATATTTTCTCCACTGTCCTCTGGGGTAACGAATATGAAAGGAAATGTCAAACATCAGGGAAAACCACAGGGTCATAATAAATTCTAAATGAAGTTAAATGTGCCGAGGAAAAGTCATATTTTATATGGAACAACGTACGAGGTGATTGCATTACTTTACTGTGTGGATATATGTAATTAGTACTAGTTCACTGATATAGCTAGGTTTTTGATGAGGATCATAATATTCTAGATTATTTGCTTCATTCGCGCTTGCTCAATGTAGTTAACTATTTCAGATCATGAAAGATTCTTCTTCGTCATCGTCTCATTGGCACGACATTCATGATTCTGTTTAGCACAAAACTTTGCCAATGCCATGGTTTGTCGATGACAGCACATAAATCAGCTGGCTGCATGGTTTGGGGCACAGAAGACAGGTCAGGTGGTTTTAAGATTAACAGGCTCATAGTCCCATGATGCACATAATAATATGGCATTTGTGATTGTTTTAACTATTGTTTTGCTATGTGGACAGTGAACCTGTTAACCTTAGGTTTCTGAATATAAATTATCGAGGCGTTACAAATTCAACGCGAGTCAAATGATGCGACTGGCTGATGAAAATTCATTCAATCAATCACAACAGCTTACGCGCGTTTGTCACATAATTTTCCATAAACTGGGCTGGGTTTTATTCTTAGACTAAGCTAAATTAATTAGAAAATATTGAGTGTATCCCATTGTTGCGAAGTTCTTTACTGCGATGTACGTTACTGCACGTATGTTGTCACGAAAGTTCTTTTGTAAACTTTCGCAGTAACGTACATCGCATTAAAGAACTTTCGTGACAACGTACTTCGCAATGGTAAACTTTCGCAGTAACGTACATCACAGTAAAGAACTTTCGCGACAGCGTACGTCGCAATGGTAAACTTTTGCAGTAACGTACATCGCAGTAAATAACTTTTGTGACAACGTACTTCGCAATTGTAAACTTTCGCAGTAACGTACATCGCAGTAAATAACTTTCGTGACAACGGACTTCGCTATGGTAAACTTTCGCAGTAACGTACATCGCAGTAAAGAACTTTCGTGACAACTCATGCTCAACTCGAAATGGACAGTTGGGATTGGTTGGTTTGATTTTTGGACATTAACGTGCTGAAGTCTAAGATCCGAGAAGCCCCAAACGTTACCGTTATCTTTCACCACAAAAACAGTGGCATAGAATACTGTTAGTACCTATGTACTTTTACCGTACGCATACTTGTTAACTTGGACTTTTAATTTCATTGTTTTTACCTAATAATGAAACTGTGATCAAAATTCAGTCTTGTGAGTAGAACCTCACTCAAGGCGGACAGCTCTGAGACTGAAGTATTTACTAATTACGCTTTGAATACTATTTAATTTACCGTCGGCTGTTCAAAGTAAGTACTAAAACTACTTAATACCTACCACACATATTTTGTTTCAGTAACGTCTGGGATCTTGCTCTATTGAGTACATATATGTCAAGCTGAAGAATCATGTACCAAACTAAAACCAATTTTGAGCTTGAGTTGACCATGAGCATTCAATCAATGCGCCCGGAATACAGGCTTAAGTCAGTTTGAAGTACCTCTACTGGACTCAGTCGCCATGTCAACGCAAACTCTCGAATAAGTAGCTGTAACTTACAATTTGATGATCAGAAGTGGAATCGAGTTGGAGGAAAACAGCTGCAGCAGCAGTTGGTTTGAAATACAGGGTGTAACGGAAAGCTGTAATCATATTTTAAAAACTGCTACTGCCCATATAAATGTACAACCTTATCCAAGAAAGTCTTAGGCAATTCCAAAAAAATACGGTTTTTGTATACAAATTTGTCGTCGACTGATCGAAATTTGTATGAAAGATACAATATTTTTATGGCTATAACTTCTTTGGAGAATGTGTGGAAGCAGTTTATAAGTATGATAACACCAGCTTTCCGTTACACTCTTTATAGTGGTAAGATGTACCAAATTTTCTAGATTCAGCCGACTTACTAAATCTTATCTGACATACAGTGGCAGATAATTACAGTTTTTTGGACATTAAAAAACAAGATTAAAACAATAGTGTCGTACCCTTGCAGTCAACACGTCTACAGCGCATTGTTCGCGGATTTCTTTGTTCCTAACGGGCTTTTGTTTGTAGGAAAATTACGTGAAAATTTTACTGCGCCACTGTGCAGGGGATGGGAGTAGTACAAGTTACACATTTTCTATACTACAAATGAATAAAATTGAAGTATCTGTTAGTTATGTTAAAATAATAGCTTTTTAGTAAACGCATATGAAAGGTACTAATAACAAAAAAAAACAATATATTTAAATTTTTGTCTGTAGGTTTGCTTTGGGTAATCTCTGAAACAGCTGATGTGATTTTTGAAAAATTCGGGTCTCGTTTCTGTCTGTGTTTGACCCGGACGAAGTCGCCGACAACAGCTAGTTTTTAAATATAAATTGGTGGAACAGAAAACCGTGGTATCTTATTAAATCCAATGAACAGCTGGACAAATTGCTAATCTTGAGTACCACTGGTTTATGTAAAAAGAACATCCTGGGGTAACCTGGCATAATTTACTCATATTTTTGGGGTGCAATTATACAATTGCAATACCATGTCATTGCTCGGTTATTCAGTGTGAGAGTTTTAACGTATCTATTTAGCGTGATCTAAATCCTTTTTTTCTGATTCAACTTCAACTAAATAACTTGAAAGTGTATTTGACAGCATCGTTATTTCTGCTGAAAGATGACGGTTGCTGGACATAGGCCTACCCTTAAGTGTTGCCACATCGATCGGTCCTGTGCCTCTCATATCCAGCGGATTCCCGCAGCATTAACCAGGTCATTGGTACGCTCTGATATCTTTATTCAAAAGACTTGAACAATATGAAACTTCTGCTTTAACAATATCTTACTGACTCACGTTTGCTAGGTTACGTCTGGGGTTGACGGGACGTTTCTTCCCCCCACACAAATTTAAACCTTAACCAACGCCATCAGAATCCAATATAGAATGCGGAACAAAATTTTGTAATCCCACTTTTTCCATTTAAGATTTTATCGAGTTCCTTATAACAAAGGTATTATGTTGAAGGGTGCTTGTAGTTCTAACGTTTGGTGAGTGAAGGGAATGTACCTACTCTATCCTAGACTTAACTAGCGTGTCAAGATATATGTGTGTATTATTGATCGAAGGAAGGAAAGGTCTGATTTTGTACGTCGTGGAATATGATTTTAGGGTTCCGTACCCAAAGGAAAGCTATTACTAAGATTCCACTGTCCGTCTATCTGTGTGTCATCAAACTGTATCTCATGAACCGTGATAGCCAGATAGTTGAAATTTTCACAAATGATGTATTTCTGTTAAATTAAAATAAATATTTAAGTGGGGCTCCCATACAACAAAGTGATTTTTTTGCTGTTTTTGCGATAATGATTCAAGACCCTTCATGCGTGAGTCCGACTCGCACTTGACCACTTCTCGCTCGGAGACAGCCAGAAAACCTCCAAAAACTGGTTGTGGTGGGCAAGATGGATGGTAAAACACCATGCAGAGGTACACCTACTCGCTGGTCAGACCATATAAAAGCGATTACAGGACTCACGGCTACCACTGTCCTGAAAAGAGCCGAAAACAGAGTGGCGTGGAAGCAGCTCGTCAGTGACTCCGTCAAAGCTTTCCAAGAGGGGCACAACCTTCAGAAATACCGACGACGAATAGGAAAAGAGAGAATGTTTTTTTAGGTCATTCGGTTAGTGATAATGAACCTAAATGCATACATACTAAAATTTTCGTTTTTTTTTAATAATTATATGTATTAACTTATAATAATTATAAGTTACACATTTTTTTTTATTAACTTAACTCTAAAATTTATAAACTTAACATACAACGAAAAACTTTTAGCTTTGTCGTAGACAGGTAAAAATAGCTGCCATTTTGAATCCTGTGACGTCACGGCCTTCCCTTATACGCTTATAACAAGCCACGTCAGCTGCGTACCAATTCCAAAGCTAATTCCATCACTTCCGTCGCTAACTATCTAAATTCTACGATATAAATAGACATTTGGAACTATTAGAAGCGACGCGTGAAACTAAACTTTGTCGTGGATATGTAAGTGTGTTAGTATTTTGAGACTGTCTCGTTGGTTTTGTGTTCGTAATTGCTACTGCTAAGCTGGATGTCATGGGTTCGATGCCCGGGTCAGGCAGTGTTATTGGGTTTTTCTATTTGGAATTTCTCTGTAGCAGCCCGGAGTCTAGATTTGTGGCCGGTGGATGGTGAAATGTGGGTTACTAAATAAATATCTGTTTTACAAAATGTGCAAACCTTAACATACAACTAAAGTCATAACCTTTCCTTTAAGCTTTGTCACAATCGAAGGCACCATTTTGAATCCTGTGACGTCACGGCCTACCCATTGCACACGCCCCGGTTGCCGGGTAGCCGGTGCTGGGTTCGTCATAGATCAGTTTATGAATGTACTCAAACACTTTATTCTTACAAATTCTGTTATTCAAAGCAAGTATGTCAATAAATTCATCAATCCTGTTATAAAGGATCTCAGAAACAGAAATACTTATTAACGAACGGGTTTTTAAACATGTATGTAGTGCTGGCTAAAGGTTTTCGTTACTTGGATGCTATGGTAGGTTTTTTGAAAGTCGTTTTCATATGTTGCATCACGACAATGTACAGTATGAACTATTGACGAAAAGAAAGGACCTCACAAGTTTGGTACAGCCGATAGGTTGGAAACAAATATGGACGGAAAGTTCTTACCTTGAGAATAGCTCTTTGGGCCACCTCAAGTGGTTTAAGTATGGTTTTTGGTGTGCCACCCCAGACAGAAATACAGTATACATGGCGCTCGGTCAATCCATAATAGTTTGACCGAGCACCATATATACTTGATACATCAACAATCATCATCAAATAACCTTACTCTAACAGCTTATGGTCACCCTCCTGAACATAGGCCGATTTCTCCGTCAATTGAAGCCTGATTTTCAATATTTTTTTGGTTTGAAAGAATAATTTTCCTGGATTTAAATTTAGTTAAGATCTGATGAAGAACTTCGTAGATATACAACAGAAATCTTCAATAAATTATGGAAAATCTCTCGATATTACTGCAATCGCATGCCTGATTATTGTTTACACCATTTCATAACATAATATCACGCCAGTAGGCTCTAAGGTTACGCTGATGTATAGGGGCATCACTTTTTACAAAAAAATACAACCGACTTCCAAATAGCCGGTGTCAAAAAACAAAAATTGAATACCGACTTCCGAAATTGATGTTATTTTTCACTTTGTTTTATGTGTTGTATTTTGTTGTAAAACATATTTTAAACAAGCACAAACTTAAATATTAGTAAATAAATTGCCCTAATTCCATTCAAAACTCAGTAAGCGAATGTCTACAAACTATTTCGGTTTTTCGGCCGACATTTGGCATGATTGACATATATTTACTCTTACGAATCTACGAGATGGCGCCAAAGTTATTTTTAACTGCGGGAACCTGTATTAGTTTTCTTTGCTAATGTTCTTTTTTAGTTTTTCTGTTGAACTAGTGGAATTACGGGGAATTCGGAGTGTGTATTGAAGTTTGCGGATTCTATTCTTGATTAATTAAATGGAAAAGGAATGTTGTAATGATTTTTTATTACTTGAAAGACATTGAGGTTACGAATTGTTCAGGTTATTTTATATATGCTTATGAACCATGTAAAAATATACAAAAACAAAATCATAACATCCTTATTAATAATGATTTCTAAATTAATATAGTTTAAGCTCGAATAACGCATTAGAGTGGCCGGATTCGTTGGCAGTACCGGTCCGTAGTCCATACGGCGCATGCGCGCGGGTATTTTGTGTTAATGCAGAAGTATTAATTGGATTCGATTGTCAAGCAAATAACTTATTTTCTTTTGTCAATATCCATCTATAAAGTCAATATTCGACCCAACTACATCACTAATTGAGTAGAGTAAAACTAAAAAAAAAACAACTTATGTGGGCCCGTTTTTAGACGTTGTGTGCCGCTGAAACTGTTTTAATGTTCATATAACAACAACTAAAACTTTTCTTTTTAGTTCGCATTATTATGCAACTTCGGTACCCTAATACTGCGCGGGGCCCAACACGTACTTAGCTGGTCTTTTTTATTATTAATAAAACGGCGAAAGTCCTGCCTATTTATATCCTACAATAGGGATGATAACTAAAAATATATTTAGTCCTTCAGTTAGATTTTCTGAAAATATTGGACACGTTCTTTCTTTTGCCATTTAAACATAAATTGACGACTATATGCATTGAAATTTCGTGTGACATCATGCCTTGGTACAAATTTTACTGAGGAATTATATCACAAGCTCCCACTCCCGATCTTTGATGCACTTTATCTTGGTGATTTTCATTGATTTGCTTAAGCAAAAAATAAGTGTCCAATATTTTTTGATAATTTATCCGACGGAGTAAATAGAATTTTCTTTCTCGTACCCCGTCATCATCTCTATTAACTTATTGATAGACTAAGCTAGGAACTCTACAAACGACCTCCATTTGCTCAATTAGCACATTTTAGAATTGTTTCCTGCTTACAGCTACACTGAAACAGTAGTCAGTAACACATCCATTTTGCAGTCAACAAACATAAAGTGCATGGTGCTTGTCATAACTAGCAGATCAAAGACTTGTCTATATTTAATGAACTGTTGCGATGCTAGCTAACGTGAACGCGACCTACTGGATTTGGTATGTTTTGTTGTATATGCCATTTGTAACAACATTGGAAATTTAAACAATCCCTTCAACTAATTTTGACTTCTCTTGCTGGTGACATGATAAATGGCACCTGTAGTAAACTGCTGTAGTAAAATGCTTTTTATGCAGCCATCCTTACGGAATAGAAATCAACTGGTTGAACAGGCTATAATAGGAGAATGTTTAGGTAAATTTCTAATGTTATTTCAAAATGGAGTATACTAGGCGCTATTGACTTGATTCATTTTTGGGTGATAAAAACAGTATAATTCTGAGTTGCAGGCTGAATAAAAATAAAAATAAAAATCTCTGAAGTGGAATGGTTACCTATAACACGGTCAAAATTAATTAACACTGACACCAGAGGTGGCCACACCCTGACAAGAAAAAGAAAAGACGGTCAAACAAACTGTGCACCTTGGATTGCGACCCCGCACCCACATATCCGCGAGACGCCCCGCGTCTGCCCTGTGCCCCAATAGCGAAAGTCGAACTGAGTCAAAGTGACGTGAAAGCGCCAACTGCACGGTTATTTACACCAGAAGAATTTGCAGCAGTTTTTAGCGGTATATAATATGTATATCCAAGCAGTCAACGAACAGAGACTGCATGGGGCTTGTCATAACTAGAACATCAAAGACATGTCCGTATGTAATGAACTATTGCAAAGCTATTAATTGTAGTGATGCTAACGGGCGCACGACCACCGTGATTGGCTTGCTGTTTATTTCAGTTTTAGGTTATAAACAATGGTAACTGTACTAACTTCACTAAGGCCAATTGCGTTATCGCCATTATAACTCCTATATTAACTCCAAGTTAGTACCTAACACGGGCCCATTATATATGATTTTAATTTAACAACATGTTAGCAACTAGCTCTGGGTAAGAAGAAAACTGTTCAAAATGAACATATTTTTTTATTGAGTGCGTGGCATAGCGTAATCTGCCTGTAATATTATATATACATATATATATATATATATATATATATATATATATATATATATATATATATATAAATATCCCTTTGCTTGGACGCAGGCCTTCTCTCTGAGACCGGACAAATCTCTGTGAGCGGTTTGGGATGTCACATTCTTCAAATTTTTGGTTCTGGGACATGCCCGTTTCCTCACGATGATTTCCTTTGTTTTCTTTTCGTTATTTTTTCCGTGTTGGAATAAATTACAAAAATGAATGCTCCTGCTTGGGTTCAAATCCACGACCTACGACTTGGATCATATTTACCACTGGGCCACGTAACTAGAAAAGAAGGCATAAAAGGGGAAAAAAATATATTTTTCAATTCTATTCTAATATTGATGGATATTTGCCAAAAAGACAATTTTCGAGGGACAGTGGAAGAAGAAAACGCGTTGCATCGACCCAAGGTAACGTGTAAGAAAGGTAGTAAGATTGTAAGAATGAATTAAAATTATTTTTTCTCTGTTTTAAGTTCCATATTCGTCTTCTTCTTCTGATGCCAGGGTTCCATACATAACATAATTATGCAACAAGATCTCTAATCTATAAATACTTTTGCTTTCTTCCATTCTTAAGAGCAAATACTATGTAAGAACATCGATGACATATCCAGCAAAAATTGCCGGCCAAATATAACGAAGAATAACAAAAACCACGAAAGATTTCCCACACAGTTGAAAACTTGAAACAAACTGAAAGTAAACGGTGATTATATTCCTTGACGAATGCGATACGATTAGGTGTACTTAAAACTTTTCGTCGCTCATTTCTGAAGCTAAATAGCCAATCCAACTTTTTGATGAACACACCATCCATTTAGGCCTGCTTTCTGAAGGGATGTAAATTTTTGGAAGAGTACTTTAACTTTTCTTTAAGACTAGTGGATAGAAATTAAGTGGGACTTTGGGTCTAGTGGATAGAAATTAAGTAGTAGTAAGTTTCAGGGACTTTGGGTCTAGTTGAGTCTAGTAATTCTCCGCGGAAAAAGTTTGTATACTTGTCAAATTTTCTATAGAAACTATAATATTGTTTGTTAGGTTCAAAATTAACAGAAAGACGAATGAAGAGAAATGGGCGGGAGGGGATCCCTAGCAGGGCATTTATTCGTGATGTACTTTAAGAAAGGCCAGGTGCGCTGTATGTACTCATAACTGCCGTGCGTGAATGACTAGCTCTGTGATCGTAAATGAAGCAAAAGGAGTATGTAAGGATCGCAGCAGGCGGTTTTCTGTAGTTTCCGCTATGGGAAAAACAGTAAGTATATGTATGTATGTATGTGGGTGCAAAAATTGGATGAACATAATGATAAGGTTGTTGCAAATTACCATTATTTCATTTACGTGATTACTTTTACCTAAAGTATACAGAATAATAAAAAAAAAATCATTAAAAATATATTTTTAAACAAGTTTTTTTCATATTCTTCTCAGCAAATACTTTCATTTGATACCCATATCATGGCAGTGCACAAGAAATAACTAGTCCGCCATATTGGGCCGTCCGCCATCTTGGGCCGTGCGCCATATTTGATTTAGAATGAGGTCACTTAGCTAACCACGCATTGGCATCTAAACTAAACGTGTATGCAAAATTGTATTTATTAAATCAGTGGAGGAAAAATGCTTTAAAATTCAGTTGCAAGATTTGACCCGAACACACTTAGATACATACAAAGATTCTTACATACATACATACATTGAAAGCTAAATAAAAGCTTTTAAAAAGCTGCTATTGGAGCGAGAGATTCTCATTGGTTATATATTTTTTATATATAAAAAATAAAGTAGTAGGCAAAAGCTAGTCAGTGATGTATCTAGAACATATTTTTGTGCTCCACTTAGCATTTATGATTATTTTTCGTCATCTCAATGTGACGATCTCTTTATTAACTTTAGAAAACTATAATATTTAGCTGAGTATGTGTGAGAATAAGTGGCATTATTACCCGTTGCTAGTATGATCGTAAAATATAATGTGAAACACATTTATATAACTATCTTTCTTTATTTCATTTTAATAATAATTTAACTCCAATTGAAAGAACAAGAGATTTTTTTTTACAAACCATGATAATATAAATCAAAACTAAAAGACAAAGGTGACATTTTCAAATTGGATTTCAACACATTCTTATTGTAATTTATATGTTTTTAGCACATGTTAGGCCGTTCACATTCCTCGATGACTCATTCGCGGAATCTCGAAAATTTTGACGCAATTGCCAAAGTTGTTTACCATTACTTTTCGAGGTGTTTTAGGAGGCAGGCAATTAGAGCGTAAATAGTATAGCAATATTAAATGTTTTTCTTTGAATCGTCCATTTTCTACGCATATATTTTTGATAGTTATTGCTACGGTTGTGATGATCGATTTAAGCATTTTACTCGAGTGATTTTAAAGTTTCCGCCTAGTGCCTGTAACAATGTCTAATCCTTAGCACAACCTAGCCCGGTACTTAAGAAAAAGATTTTTAATCTATGTCGTTAAAATAAAAATCTTATTGTGAATCAATTTACGATCAAATCAAAGTTTTATCACTCAACCTTGCTGCATATCATACGAGACAAGAGGATCTAGACAAGTGTCTTTTGTTGTCGGCGATGGCGATGGTCGAAATGCCAAAATGTAAGGTTCGATAGCGTTTGACATTACCAAACATTTTTGATGTTTTTCATATCGCTATCGTTAAAAGAATGTCACTAATTGTCTATGGCCTAAGAAACTCTAGACAAAGTTTCATTTTTTAAGCAATAACGACAGACAAAATGTCAAAATGTCGACATTTCGACATTTCCGCTGTCGCTTTGCGCTTTGTCACTATCGCGTTTATTTATCACTTTTCGATAGCTCTCGACAATCTCATACATTTTTATTTTCAATCTCAGCTATCGCGACGTGACGCTTTCGTCACTACAATGCCTCTTGACTACATAACAGCCTCTGTTACAGTCTACTCAAATGATTCCAGTTAAAACATTTTGATCTTGACTCAGTTGTTTGGAGCTAAAGAAGCTAAGAAGTGAACTTCCCTGCCGTAGTCTGAATTTCCCGATAGCTACACACTAGGGTTATTTAAGTCAAGAGTGAATAGGTTACTTCTAGGCAAGGGTGCTTCACCGACGACCACATCATCACTTACGACACGGTGACACAGTGGTCAAGCGCGAGCCCATCTATAATATTTTTTTATAAAAAACAAACAAAAAACTCGATTGCTAAAAAATAATTAACTGAAAAGAGAAAAACAAATACTAGGTATAATTTATACATTAAATATTACCAGCTTCGTATTATTATTAAGCTGTTGGGTTTATTGTTTTTATAATTTTTTTTTTAATTTTCGGAATTTTTGTTTTTTATGAACAGTGTGCTATAAAAATGAAAAGTTATTTTATGATGCAGTGGTTTGAAAATCGAAGGAAAATGTTGCACCGTAATGGTTTTTTTTTTAATTTTACCTATCCACTAATATAAAGTATGTGTTTATACAATAGTTTCTGAGTTCATATTTGGAACATTACGTTGTGAGATAAAAGATTATTTATTTTGCTGTCAAAGTTAAGTTAAGCTTATCTTGAATTTGTGTCTTAATAGTAACATAAAAGTGTTACAATATATATTTTTGGTATGGTCTATTTTTAGTAGCTTTTATTTGATACCTACCGATATTGTTACAACAACGGTAAAAATAATGATGCCACGCGTGTGTGAGAGCGCCATGTTTAAAAAATATTGAATCACTTATGTCATAAGTCATCTAACCGTTTGGGTTGTAGAGCGTGCCTTAGAAATGGGCATACATACACTCGAAAAACATAACCCTCCTGCATCGGGTAAAAATATATATTTTCTGTGTCTATAACTATTCCGGATGAAATGTTGGAAATGTATTAGACAATGAGAGTAGTCGGCTCACAGAATAAGCAAGCTGAAGTGGCTATAAGCCGGCGTTATTAGCCGTAGAGCCATGATCATTGAGGTTAATGTGTTCTTGAGTGAAGGCCGCAAATCGGCCAACGTAGGGCGGGAAGCCTTCAAGCTAGTTGTATAGGGCAATGACTTTTGTAGCGTGGTAGGTAGAAACTGTATTAGAGTAAAACACCCTGTTTTTTATCGACGTAACACAGATTCAAAGCAAGTCAAGAGCTATTGGCAGCTCAAAAATCATTTAATCAATTACAGCAGCTACATTGAAAACAATAATTTGATCTTGCGAAGTTTTTTCATACTGGCAACAAATTACAGTTTTGAGAAAAAATTCAATATTAAAATTTTTGTAAAATTTCAGCAAACTTTAGTTATTACAAAATAAACTTTAATAAAATATTACAAAACTGTTTATGTTGCTAGAAAGCAAATTATTTTTTTCAGTGTACGTGATCTAGCTGATGGGTTGACACAATTTTATATCACACTGATTGAAATTACATTCAAATGGACGCAATGCGATGCAATTGAGCCGATTTGCACCTGTCTTAGAAAATACCTGTACGTGATATTTTACCGATATAGCCTATCGACGCTATTCAAATCTGAATCAGGCAGATTCCATTGAAGATTCAAATAATTTTCAAACCAGAATGCCTATTGCGCTGACAGGTATAAGTAGGGTGCGATTAGATATGCCTATTATATCCAGCTCTGGACTGTTCATGATAGAAAACATTTTTTTTAAACCTTTGTGTCTTGATCCCATTATTTATAAAATTCATCCAGAGTATGTGAAAACTGTGGAACTCCTGCCAATTTATGTGATACTACAAGCGGTGTGTACTATTGCCAATAATAGGCGCCGAGGGGATTCTAGTTCAATAGATGACAGGCATTTTTAGAGCTTCGTTGCGCAATGATAATCATGAGCAGTGGTGGCCCAGTGGTAACGGCTGCGAGTAAGAAGTTGTAGGTCGTGGGTTCAAACCCAGGCAGGCGGTATACTTTAAGAATACAATGTACTGATATCATCATTAATTTAGAGATGGAAGACATCGACTGGTGGATACAGTCAAAACCGTTTATAACGACATTGAAGGGACCGTTCAAATGCAGTTGTCTTAACCAATAGTCGTTGAAAATGTAAATAATTGTATAAAGGTCCTTCTAACGGGCACTTTTAATGTTGTCTTAATACCCAGTACATCGTTAGCGAAGTTATTATAAACGGTTTTGACTGTACTTCCCTCAAGCGTTACCTCATCGATTGGTCTTGAGCTTCTAGTATCCAGTGGAATCCCAGTCCTCCACTGGCTCATCGGTCTACCTTGTGGGAGGCCTATTTGGTGCTGGCAAGAGAAACCAAAATAAAAATTGCGTTTTATGGTCTATTAATTGCAGGCTTAATTATTTCCGAGTCACTCAATATTTTACGTAATTCTTTTTGTAATATCCTACTAATATCTTTTAATATCTAGGCGTCTTTTATGTATGTGTGAGTGATGAATATTTTCAGAATAGTGATGCCGACAAAAATATTTATTTTCTCCCTCAGGTAGGTTAAAAAAATATGACACGTACTTTTTCGTTAAGGTAACGTCACCAATAAATTACGACGACACAATGCGTTGAAATTTCATGTGACGTCACGTAGTAAACTTTTCACTCAAAATTGACGTCACAACTCCTGAACTTTGATGCGCTTTATCTTTGTCAATTTTTATTTCTTTGATGAAACAAAAGATATAGGTCCAATATTATTTGACAATCTCACTGACGGACTAAATAGAATTTCCTTTTTCTACCCTCATCACTTCATCATTCAGCCGAAATTTCCGATTCAGCCGAATCGAAATTCAGCCGTTTTCCCCTATCGTTTTCATATCTATTGTCAGGCAAAGACAGTAGTTTTCACATCTTTCAGATGATTATGATTATGATGATTCAAAATCAACAAAACGGCGACCCTATAGTGCAAATTGGTACCAAGAAAATAGACAGAGAACTAAAGTTTTCATAGCCAGAGTTAAATGTAGTTCCTCATTAATCTGCCTAGCGTTTGCCCAACTATTTTGAAGTCACTCTAACTAGATTCAGCAGACTGCTGAGAACTCTGGTAACTGGTTCCATGTAAAAAACTGATTTTACATGGAGTGACTGTCTATCTTACCTCTACAACCCAGTAACTGAGTAACACGATACCCCATGGCCAGACTGGTGCCAAATTTCAGGTTTTTGACTACCCGTAACGACTGTCATAGATCTTCAAATGAGAGCCGGGACCAACGGCTTAACGTTGTTTCACATTCAGGTAGGATATTTCGGTGCAGTCAACTCTATGGAATTTACCTACTAAAAATATTTTTAGAAACTATTGCAAGCTGCGCGTGTTGGTATTTTCATTCACAATGCAGTTTTATCGCTCAGTAAAATGTCATGGAATAAGCAGCGTATTAAGTGTATTAAGTGTAAATTTTATTTTTATTTTTGAGTCTAGAATTAAAAATCTACTTATTGGTTTAAAAGTAATACATTGATTTGTTTATTTGATTTTATTATAGTTTAAATTATAAACTTTAAGATAGTTACTCTTTTAGTTATAAAAGTAACCCTTGTGCTATTCCGGACTATAATCTATGTCTATGCCAATTTCATCCAGATCCGTTCAGCCATTCTAGCGTAATTAAGCAACAAACAAAAATCCAAACACACATCCATCCAAACTTTCACATATAAAATTTAACTAAAATAAATAAATCCTATACAAACAAGTATGTTTGACTTTTCAAAACTTGCTTAATTTTTCCAGTATAAGCAACTACGTCGAATGTTTTCAGCTAAACCAACATGAAAATTGGCAAACAAATAGAACGATATAACACAATACAACAAATAGAACACGGATATAGGGTATACTTTTTATTTTCAGTTGAATCTAGGCGACCTTGTGACGTCATTTTGGCGCCGTTCTATGTCACTCAGGCCACCAAATAGAAAAGTACGGAAAAACTACTTCGTTCTTCATCTCTTTAGTGTGTTTAATAATAAGTAAATAACGTGTTAAATATTGTATAGAGATCTGATTATTGTGAGCACCCTCATATTTTAATATTTGCATGCCAAATTATGGCGGAATGTGTCTTTGTGTTATTATTTTGTATACCATCTTTTGTACCGCATTTAATGCAAATAATTGGCGTTGACTTGCTTTTGACTTAACTGCCATCGTTGGTCTAGTGGTCGCAAACATGAGGCTGAGCATGAGGTCCTGGGTTTAACTCCCGGGTCGGCTAAAGTTTTGTTGTATTTTTTCCATCTGGAACTTTTCTTGAGGTGAAATAGCAGCTTGGAGTCTGGATCTGTACCTAGTTGATGGCAGTAGGCTTGCCCTCTTTTTGATGGAAAATATAACTGGCGAAATGTGGGTGTACTATAGGTTCACCTCTGCTTAATGAAGCTTTCTGTCAGTGAAAGCATCATCAGCCTTTTAATGTTCCCACTGCAGAGACACAGGTCTCCTGTTTGTGAGAGGGAATGGGCCGATATCCACCACTTGGGCCCGGTGCGGCTTGAGGAGCTCGTGGCTAAATAATAACAGCCACACGGGTCGATCTTCAGGGTTAAGCAAAAAGTCTTCGTGGTCGTTTCAACATACCGAGTTTCCTCCGTGCCTCGGAAAGCACGTTAAGCCGTTGGTCCCGGCTGTCATTTGAAGATCTTTGACAGTCGTTACGGGTACGTCACGGTAGACGTACGGGTAGTCAGAAGCCTGAGATCTGACACCAGTCTTGCCAAGGGGTATCGTGTTACCCAGTTACTGGGTTGTGGAGGTCAGATAAGCAGTCGCTCCATGAAAAACACTGATACTCAGCTGAATCTGGTAAGACTGGAAGGCGACCCCAACAATAATTGGGAAAAAGGTTAGGCAGATGATGGGCCCGGTGCGGCTTGGTGGATTTTGTGAAGTCTTCGAATTTTTGATTCTAGGACTTGCCGGTTTCCTTCACGATTTTGATACAATTGTTCTTGGATTATAACTACAAACAATTTTTTTAAACTCTTTTTAATATTGAGTTAAGTCTACTCGAGATGAGAAATCGTCTTATCTGTCTTAATACTTTATTATAATTATTTTATTCGATACATTTTTTCGGACTACAAAATCGAATTAAACATACCGAGAAAGGAACAATGGTTTCCATTTCGAATGCCAAGAATATTAATTTCATTAAATTAATTTAATTAGAGTACTCAAAGGTTTTCCTTTTATCGAAATGTATTACTACCATTTATCAGTTTTTTTTTTAACGGAAAGAATTGAAGTTCCTTTTTAATCCAGCTGAGCAGTGAGCTATATATTTTTTTTTAATAGACTGTATTTAGCATCATCATCATCAGCCTTTATTAAAGGTTGCACTGCTGGGACACAGGCCTCCTCTCCGTGAGAGGGAATGGGCCGTAATCCAACACGCGGGCCCAATGTGGGTTGGTGGATGTCACATATCTTCGAGTTCTTGGTTCTAGTACATGTCGGTTTCCTCACGATGTTTTACATCACTGTTTTGAGAGCAGTGGTGATGAAATTAATTACACAAAGAAAAGCGCCTGCCTGTACGAACCCTTGACCTGCAATTTGTAAATCGCGGCCGTTATCCCTGGGCCACTACTCTTCTCATCATTTAGCATCATACAATCACAATAATTTGCTTGCAAGTCATCTAAAAGACAAAGGAGAAAACTAAACATGGAGTTTACCTACGAGCTCAAACAAAAAATAAAGAGGTTTGCAGAAAGCTACCGACGTAGCCCAAATAATTGCCAAACTAACAAAAGTGGCAGTGGGCAGGGCACATTGCTCGCAGAACGGATGGTCGATGGTGCCGAAAACTACTGGAATGGCCACCGCGTACAGGAAGATGCAGTATTGGTAGGTCTCCCAAAAGAGCAGGCGAGGGCCTTGTGAATTTGCTGAACGCGAGAAGCAAAATACGGCTTATATGTTGTGGGGGAGCCAATGTCCAGTAGTATATTTTTTTCGGTTGAAATGATGAACAACAATAATTCTTGAACCTCGAAAATCTTTTATTTTGTTTCACGGTCCTTTTGTTCGAAACTGTTTTGTGTCACTAACAATTTATTATATCTGTTTACTAGATTTTATTTTAACTAAAGTGACGTAAATGGACTGGGTGTCTTTTTTTATTTGTTGATTAATTTCAGGCTGTCGACTAAAAGTTTGCGTCTTAATCAAACATTTCTCGTTTTATGATTAATGGCAGCCCATTTCTTATTATTTAAAAATGAACTTGTTAATTTTTAGATATTTCTCCTATGTAATAGTTAGGTGTTATTTTCCCTAAGATAAGTTAAGATAAAAATGAAGATAATTTGTCAATCTTAAAATTAATCCTTTTTCTCTCGCAATGGCATTAATCAAAATATTTTAACACACATAAACACTCTAACTTGATGCTAAGATAGTCCCCCATCCACAAACTGAACTCGGCAAGTATTGCTTAACCTTGATGATCGACCCATGTGGCTGTTATTATTTAGCCACGAGTTTCTCCTCCTTCATGGGTTTGGATTCACAAGAAATATTTAAAAATTAAAACTATCTAATAAACTTAATTATATTGCATAAATAATAAATTAATAATATTAATTTTTTTAATAGTAATTTTAACGGCTGTCACTTCTATCTCGCGTCAAATAGCCGCCATCTTTAAAAGTAAACAGTCGTTACTTATTTATATTGATACTTCTCCAAATTACAGAATATCTGTATATTTTTCTTAGATCAAAGGGATTTTTCTTAGATTAAAGAGGGACCGTTGGATTTCTCGAAGGAGATCAATTCTTATGAATCAGATGGATATTGTAAATATTTCTTTTCATTCAGCGGTGTTTATTACGGCGTGCGTTGATTTACAGGAGCTGTTTGATCAACTAGGCCTACGCATTTTAATACTTCGGCCCAGTTTTTGATTCATTTAACTCAACCAATCTAGTAACCAGAGTTTTCTTATTGCAGTAAATGGCCTTTTAATCAATTTTTAGCCTAACAAATGGTGTAATAAGTTGGAGAGTAAATCATTTGACAAATCATAGTCTAAAAATTTATAAAAAAGCGCATTTTACTGATATTTTAAACCATTGGTTACGATTTTTAACCATTAGTTGAGTTAAAACATAAAACGCTATTCCTCTCTCCTAGACACTGATTGTATCAAGAATGTTGCCGTACGTGACAGAAGCCATGATTGTTTCAGAAACTTATATTTACCACCTTTATGTACGTAATGGATGCAATAAACTTATTTTGAATTTTTAAATAGGGATGAAAACAAGTCTTGGTTAATATAAGTTTTTGAGAAGAAGCGGACATGTTGTTCTGCTAACAAAGCAAGAAGAGAAATAAACGCAACGTTATACAGAATGTAACAAAAACAATGCAAAACCTGAGACTCTTTAATGTTATTTTTATCAACCCTCTTCTATACAAATAATAGGTTACTTCTCGGCACGCGTGCTCCACCGTCTACTACATCATCGCTTACACACCACCAGGTGAGATAATGGTCAAACGCGAAGCTATCGTTAATAAAAAATAGTTATTTATGCTACAAGTGCTGAAGGTAGGTGATTTCCGATGAGTGGCAGTGGATAAATCGACACGAGTCGGAAATCATCTTACGCACGTGTATCATACAACATTTTACTATGCATTGTGCGAGGAAATAAAAAAAATATTTGAACCAAGCAAGAAATTAATAAAATGGTGGGCTTATTCAAGCGCGCTCAGCATATCCACAGATTAACTAATAGTTCCTCGGGCACATCTACTGCGCATGTGCAAATAGCTGTCACGTCATAACGCAAAAAGGCACGAGCAAAATATACGTTCTGACAAACATATTTAATGATTATTTAATAGTTATTTATGCTACAAGTGCGGAAGGTAGGTGATTTCCGATGAGTGGCATTTTTATTCACGAGCGAGTGAAGCGAGTGAGTGGATAAATCGACACGAGTCGGAAATCATCTTTCGCACGTGTATCATACAACATTTTACCATGCATTGTGCGAGGAAATAAAAAAATATATCTGAACCAAGCAAAATTAATAAAATGGTGGGCTTATTCAAGCGCGCTCAGCATATCCACATATTAACTAATAGTTCCTCGGACACATCTACTGCGCATTTGCAGATAGCTGTCACGTCGTAACGCAAAAACGCACGAGCAAAATACACGTTCTGACAAACATATTTAATGACTATTTAATAGTTATTTATGCTACAAGTGCGGAAGGTAGGTGATTTCCGATGAGTGGCATTTTTATTCACGAGCGAGCGAAGTGAGTGAGTGGATAAATTGACACGAGTCGGAAATCATCTTACGTACGTGTATCATACAACATTTTACTATGCACTGTGCGAGAAAATAAAAAAATATATCTGAACCAAGCAAGAAATTAATAAAATGGCGGGTTTATTCAAGCGCGCTCAGCATATCACAGATTAACTAATAGTTCCTCGCTCATGTCACTGCGCATGTTCAAATAGCTGTCACGTCGTAACGCAAAAAGGCACGAGCAAAATATACGTTCTGCCAAAAATATTTAAAAATATTTAAAATTAATTTATTGATCATAATCTAAATCTAGAGTAATTAAAAACCTTTAGTGAAGTATTAGTTTTATTTTACCTTTTATATGAATGATAATCTGTACTTAACTAATTTGTAAAACTTTTCTCAAATAATAAAACTCTATGCGTCCGGCTGACGTTGGAGTTAAAATTATAAAAATGCAGAAAAGTAAAAAGCACTAGTGAAAAAAGTGACACTTTCCACACAGTTTGGTTGCTTGGAAAACGCTCTTTTCGAGGACATGCATTGTAAAATATTTTAAACAGCTTGAAATAGATCATCATTCATTTTTATAAAGTTTATTGCCAAGAGTTATTAGCTACATTACAGGTTGACTTTTATGTCAATGTTTCAGAGGGTGAATCAAAAGTTATTCTAAAAATTACTTTAGTTTTGGAAGTCGGTGTTGTAAAATAATAAAAGTAGAGGTACCAAAGACACCGACTTCCAAAACAAAAGTTATTGTTGCACTTTTTAATATTTTGCTTTGGAAGTCGATTTAATTTTCTGTGATTTTTTCTTATTATTTTTTAAATTTATGTTAACAAATCGATACTGTTTCATATACCGGATCGACCGTCCACGGGATTTAAACGACAAAAATTTTACGGTGTGTAGTATCTATTGGAAGAGACTTACCTCTGTAAGGAACATAAATATTCAAGTACAGACAGTCTTCAGACTCATTGGCAAGGAACGTCTTCAGCTGGTTCATATAGTGCTGGCGGCCTGATGATGGAGGGTTCCCCTTTTTGATGGAAGGCAGCGACTGAGGACAGACGGGAGCAAAGCGAGTCGCCATCTTCACTCCCGGCCATGGCGGGGCGCTTACTGTAACAAGGAGTTTAGAGGTTAGTTTCTTTAGTATTTATATACTTTATTGTACAGCACTTAATAAGTACAGAATAAATATTTATAAAAATAAGTTGTTTTAGTCGAGTTTATAACGCAAAGTTTACAAACACGCCTTTTTAATGTCTGAAGCGTTGGGAAAAGGTGTCGGGGTCTACCGCATTGTATAAAAACTGGAGGAACTTCTTGGGAATTAAAAAACTGAGGATATATCACGCAGCGATCCACCATTTTTATTTGACTTCAACTGTACATGAATCCAAGGACCGTCAGATTAACGCCCGATAAAATATTTTTATATAATGCAGTCTTACTGTCTACAATTTGTGCCGAGTTAACTGATGCTTTACACACGTTAAGCTAGTTATGTTTTGAGTCCCATTTATGAATGTGTTGGATAGTCAGAAACCAGGACAACTGACTCCAGTTTTACCAAGGGGTATCGTGTAACCCAAGCAAAATACTGGTACTCAGCTTCATCTGGATAGACTGGCAGCTGACCCCAGCATATTTGGAAAAATCTGCCTGAGATTGATTGATTTGTTTTGCGTTTGATTGAATAGCGTGCAATTGGAGAGTCCTATGTACTGCTGTAGATTGATGATGATGACTGAAAAAATCCTAATTGAAACATAATTTTAATTTGATGGATTGAACTTTTCTGGGTCTTGAACCTAAGACCCAAGCTTAACAATTATGCTTACCTTGTCCTACAACCCACATGGAATTGATTGGACTCCCTCAAAAATAGGAATAAGCGACTACAATAATTATGTACGATATTGTTCACGCAGATATTGCAACACAGTTTTAGAAGCTATGAGTAAGCGGCTTCCACGTCAAAAAACATCGCAGATACTACACGGTCAAAATAACTTGAACTTGAAGCTGTCAATGTCACTCTCTCGTTTGATTCTCGCTATTGATTTGATATTAGCGCAAGAGGGGAACGCGGGGTGCTCGACACTTGACGTGCGCAGTTATTATGGCCGTGCAGTAACACTTAAGCATAGTCCACAGAATGACTCATGTTCAACTCTGGCTCGAAAACTCATATTGACAGCTATAGCTTGTTATAAATTGAAATTATTGTGCTCGATTTGAGTTCACCATGTCAAGCTGAAGAATCATCTGCTAAGCTCATTGACATCCACAGAGGACTTTTTTATATATGTTGACATCTGACAGCTCAGTCTAATACGATAATGTCAAAAATATGAAACCTTAGCTGTCATTTCGAGTTCAAGTTGGAGTTGAACAAGAGTCATGCTGGAGATACGGGTACTTACGTTCAAGATCATTTGGTAAACTATTAATTTTCCACCTTGTAGAATAAAATGCCAATATTTGTATTTCTCTAGAAAGAATATATCGAATCCGGGGAATCTTTAAAGCCCCGCTAAAGTGTTTTGCTTAAACGCCAACGGATTTTCTCGGAAAACTGCAGTACTTTTGAGATTTTCGTGATAAGTTCTTCGCTTTACAGGATAGTTTTAGGAATCAACGGAGTGGATTAAATGTAAGGATCCTCTGCTACATCATAGTTAGATGTTTCTTGTTTCTTTTCACTGAAATAATTTTTCTGTCAACAGTTACTGAAGGTTTAGTTACCGGTTACAAAAAATGGGGATTAGCAAAATTTTTCCTACCTATTTGTCGTTTATGATCTACTATACCTGTTTGTCGCTGATAACTAAGGTTTGCCTTAATTTACAGAAATAGTTTTCGGTTAAAGCCGAACAAGATATGTAACTTAAAATTTTAGCACACTTTAGTTTTGTTGCACGTAAGAAAAAAGTGTAAATAAAAAAACCTACGAAAATAATCAAAATGCCCGACTGCTTAAGAAGTGAACTAAAAAGACGTAAACAAAAAGAAAATCACACATATTCGCGAACTGGCTGACCAAAAACAGATATATCCGATAAATCTGTTTATGGTCAGCGAGCTCGCGAAAATGTATGACTTTTTTTATTATTTATTTTTATTTATTAACACACACAATCCAAAACATTCCATCTCGCTTTAACGGTATGGTAATTATGGTCTAATAATCCATCTTATATTTTGTAGCTTAAAATGTGTCGAGATAAAAAGACACTATACGTAACGCACTCCGTTATTATAACATCGTTATTTTGGACAGTATCCAAACCTCTATCCTAAATTTAAGCCAAAGGTAGATAAGGTTTAATGAAATATAGAGCTATAAACCTTGCCGTGCCAATTTTTGAAATAAAAACCGACAGGTATCGTGGTATACTAAACCTAGTGAGATCAAAGTTCCTTTAAATATGTAATAACGGCCACAATCAAATAAAAAATGTTAAAGATTAATGAAAGATGAATGATATTATCGTTAATTAACCCCTTGAGTGTCTAAAACGTGGACCCACGCGAGACACAACAGCTTTTTATTTATTTCGGTAATTACGGCGGTAATTACAACGTTGGTTAAATGAATGAGAATATCATCCATCACTCTAACAAGATATTTACAAAACATCAGTAACAAACTGCACTCAAAATTTTAAATATCGAATTAATACGAAATAACGTACTAAATAAAAAGTGTTGTTCGCACCCATTTTTTCCCGTGTAACTCCAATCCGCATCTAAACGCGAGATAAGGACTTTAGTTCCAAAAACATCAAATGAAAATAAGTATTTCCAAAAAAAATATTTTTTTTAAACAAACTTTTTAGCTTACCATACATTGTCATCTAAACCAAACGTGTATGCAAAATTTCATCTTATTTGGTTGAGGATAACTGCTTTAAAATTCAGTTGCAAGATTTTACCCGAACACACTTACATACAAACATAAATACATACATTGCAAGTTAATAAAAAGCTTGGAAAAACATTGCCAGCACTTGGACTGTAGTTTCTTCCAAACTGACAAACAATTCGGCTTACATTTCGGCATCACGCCTCATCAATCATGATCAGCGTAAGGTATTCTTAATAACATGGTATCTAATGAGGGTTTTTGGGAAAATTTTAGTAAAATTCATTCACCAGTTGGCGCCACTTATGCAAGAGATTCTTTCCTTTGTAAACGTCGTCAATTTGACGTTGATGTCAATTTAACAAATATCAGAAAATATAAGCGTTTTGACAGTTGGCTGGACGTTTTAGTGCTGCCACCTAATGCACATAATTTCAGAAAACCCTAATTGAGAACTTTTATGTATAATTCAGTCTTAAAAACTAAATTGGTCTTATAGTCCGTAAAGGTTCAACGTAAAAAAGAGAAATCCTGACATTAACCTTTATTTTTTCCTATTTATCCAAGCAAAAACGTAGAAACTCGCAAGCAACAATACAATATAAATCACTTAGCTCGCAATACTATGGTAAACAGTGTCTTGATAACCACCATTTTGCATTCTACTGCCAGGTACAGACCAAGCGAACGAGATAGTGAATGTTTACGGATGGGAGTCGCACGCTTGCTCACCTTCTACCGAGTAAAGATTATAGAAGTATCCGGAACAAGGTAGCAAGTTATTCATTCTGTTTTGAACTGCTCCCTAGACGGGTATCATCAAGTCCATTTTATAGTTCGTATAGGCCGGTATAGATGAAATGAGTAAGTGAGAGGAAGTTTTAAAGTCTCCACTCCTCCTCTCACTGATAACGTAAAAGAATATCCACAATGATGGTATGGCCACATTTAGAGACGGACAGATGATGACATCGAGGGTTCACGGGCTATTTGTACGAGTATTAAGCAACATCCGGGCTGATATAGAGTTATATACATATTCGAATATATATTTCGACTAAAATATTTTGTGATTTTGACTTGAGCTGTTTTTCCTGATATAAATCTCGTAACATAGGGCGTTTGAATTGGTTTGCCAGTTTCTAAATTAAATTTATTTGAGGTAATTTAGTATCAAGCGACATTTATTTCTGGTAATAACAGATTTTATCGTAAAGATATTAATCCTTGTTTATGAAGGTTTTTTCTAATAATTTAACTTTGAAATGCTCTCCTGTAAAGTTTCAAAAATATCGCTTAATTCAAATAGCCCGTGAACCCTCTACATATTGAAGCTTGCTCTAAACGATGAAACGATGACGTGGAACACCATTCGCCACTTGGTTGGCGACGGTTGAAAAATGATCGTGCTCAGCGCAGAAGAAGGATATAGATGGCCAATTCCAAGTAAATGGGATACAATCGCGACAAAAGAAGAAGCAAGTGGGTATATATGCCTCTATAATACCAAGCGAACGAAGGCGAACGATCATGCGGTGTTTCATCTGCAATTTCAAGCAGTTTAATCGTTCGCTTGGTATGTGCCCAGCATAACGCTATGCAGTGGCATGCTCATTGTTTTTAATATTTATGTTGATCCTCGCTTCTCAGTTTTTATATTGAAGTTATAATTCAAGTTTATTTGATTCAATTTACATCTGCTTATGAAGTATTTTCACGTGGTTTCACGATGTTTAATTTTTGTGCCTGTTATTTTTATTAGGAGTTGAATAAAGTATGTTTTTTCTTAGCATTATTGTTACTTGGTAGATATCTATAAGTAGGAAATAATTTGATAGACATAGTTAAAATTGTTTATTAACAACGTAATGTTCCAAATATGAATTCAAAAAATATTGTATTAACACGTACTTTAGATTGGTGGATAGGTAAAGTTTAAAAAAAGCCAATACAGTGCAACATTTTTCTTCGATTTTCAAACAACTGCATCATAAAATAACTTTTTAATTTTTATAGCACACTTTTACTTTAATTTATTCGCCCACCATACCACATATTTTTCCGTTACCACTTTTGTTTTATTTCAACTGTATGAATAACACTCGCGTGTTATTATTATCACATTCGCCTTCGCCTCATGTGATAAACCCACGCTCGTATTTTAATACTCGCTATTATTGCACAAACTACTATTATTTATCACCAGAGGCCAAGTTTTTTAACGTACTGGATCGCGTTGACGTAAATGTTTTCTTTTGTTAATTTGTATAAAAAAAATTACCATCACTGTCACGAAACACTACTTATGCTTAATTATTATTTAATAAATTTGAGAGCCAATAGAAAAATAGTCGTTGAAAATACTAAAACCTTCATTAACTTTGACTTTGACATAATTTAACAATGTTATCATAATTTATGAGTTGCACAAATCATCTTTTCTTTATAATCTATAGGCTCGCGTTTGAACACTATCTCCCTGATGGTAAGCGACAAGACAAACGATTGTTTTCCATCTGTTCTTTCATAATCATGCCCTACTCAGTAGAATCACACGAATATTTTTAGAAACACAGTTTTCCCCGAAATAATCTGTAAATCTCCGTAACCTGATTGGCATGTTTAAAATAGCTATAAAGTAGAATTCTTTGCATTCCAAAGCATGCATTTCCAGTGAGTTCTACAAACTTTGTTTTAAATTATACGCATAAGAACAATCTAGTATAAGTAGAGATGGACCGACTAGTCGGAAAAGCCCTCTATTTCATTGGTCCACGATTAGTCGGCAAAATATCAGTTGGCATTTAATGAGGTAAAGAAAAGCAGGCAATCAATTAACAGGATTTAATAGTAATACTTTTCTTATTTTTTTAATTTAAATCGTAATTAAAAATCGTACAAGTACAGCGTGCATTATCAAACTATTGATAACAAAAATAGATCGACTAATAGCTGACATACGGACACGTTTATAGTCGGCGACTAGTCGGCCATTTGAGCGCCGAATAGTCGCTTAGTCGGCTAATACCATCCCTAATTTTATGGTGCATAAATTGTAAGCTGCTGAACTGGGAACGGAAGTGGAAAATGTATGAGCTTACAAAGTATTCAAATAATGACAGTAGGAAATTTGCAACCAAATTGTAGTGTAAAGGTATGTATAGACTAGATTTTATTCAAATTATCATCACACATCATCAGCCTATTAATGTTACCACTTCTGAGACACAGGCCTCCTCTCTGAGAGAGGGAATGAACCGTAATCCACCACGCGGGCCCAGTGCGGTTTGGTGGATGTCACATGTCTTCGATTTTTTGGTTCTAGTACATGCCGGTTTCCTCACGATGTTTTCCTTCACCGTTTTGAGAGCAGTGATGATGAAATAATTTACACAAAGTAAAGCGCCTGCCTGGGCTCGAACCCACGACCTACAACTTGTAAGTCGCGGCCGATACCATCGGACCACCACTGCTCATTTTCTTCAGTTAGGTCGAATTTGCTATTATGCATAGCTTCACTCGCGTCGGTTATCCCATAGGAATTGATCATTTAACACGATAAAATGTAGCCGCTAATACTCAGCACTATTGCTGTGTACCAGTCCCAGTAATCCATCATTGACGAAAAATATTCGGAACCAAATCAATGTTCCAAGAGATTACCTGCCACAAACTTTATTACTTATTTTTAATATTTGTTTAAAGTTTAGGTTAGTTAGAGTGTGCCATTCATTGTTTAATTTATATCAACCTGTCTCGCCTTTTTCTAAATTTGTTGAGATCGGGTTCCAGTCTAATCAGTTTCAGCTGAGTACTAGTACCTATTCTACATAAAGCAACTACCTTTCCAACTTCAATAACTCACAATTGCGTAAGCCCTATGGCCAAATTGGTGTCAGATTTTATGGCTTCTGACCATATCAATTGTCAAAGATCTTCGAATGATAACTGGTACTGACGGCACGGAGAAGTCTGTGTACGAGTATGTGTAGGGATGGTCACATATCCACAGACCAACCTCTGCAAACGATGCTTATCCTGAAGATCGACCCGTCCAGCTATTGTTACTTGGCCATGAGCTCTTCCACGTTGGTAAATTTACTACGTTACTAATAGTCTAAGTATTTAAATTCAAATGTTGTGCATGAGATATTGTGTGTACTTACAAACTTTAATGTTCATACAGTCATAACAAAACAACACTTTACATAAAATAATATTCAAACGTGTTTGCATAACAATAAACCCGTATGCGAATCGTATCGGTGGATCAGGCTTGACCTGGCACTGATCCCAAACTGATCTTATCGTGTTATGTTTTGAATGAAACTGCCATAATAAAGTTTGGCTACCTACAAATCTTTGCACGATACTAACGTAATGTTAAAGAAAACAGTTATTTTGTATTCTTACCTGGTGGCATAAACCTTAGGGGCCCCGTCGGCGGAGCAGCATAGGGTAAGCCTAGAAACATCTCCACATACTGGAAATCATACTGTCGACTTGGCTTCACTATCAATCCTCGCAAAGCACCCTGCCTCAGGTGGTACTCTCTCGTCAATCGTTTCCCTCCGTCATCGTTCGGAAAACTTCGGCTGTCACCGTACACATTCGCTGCACCTTCGTTCGCCATCGGCAATAAGAGCGAGACGAATATACAAATAAACATGTTGTGATTTATAAACGAAGTCGCGTGCCGGTTAGTGGCCATTTTGTTTATGAGCAACGGTTTGCTCGTTTTATGCTCAGCGTTCTCAAAATAGTTGCCGTTTTATTGTTTGTTTGCACTCAGCTTTTATTGTCCACTGTACTCTGTGAGTCTGCGATCTTAATCGCGATTTATTTTTAACTAGTGAACTATGATTTACAATAATTCCACACTGCACTTAAAAATAAACTGACATATTTTCGAAAAATGTATTTGGATATTTTTTATCACCGATTAAAAAAAAATGGCGTACAACAATTTTGAATTTATAAGATATCGAAATATTGTCACTGTCTATTTTTGTTGCGTGATTTTTTTTTGACGTCCGATAAACGGCGTTTGCGCGTTCCCAGCGCGTGATTCCAACTGGATAGCGTCCAAAGTTGTCCCCGCGAGTCTCTAATACCAAAATACTACGGCATGCGAAGCAGAGGGGATGTGCATTGCTGAGATTGTTTCTAAAGACGCGAACATTCCAATTGGTGGATTTTCTTTTGTGTCAATCTGGATTTAGTCATGGAAACAATTGCTTCGAGTGCTAGTCACTATTTTATTTGGAACTTTTGAGAGCACTGTTTGATACTCGCATACAATTTGTTGCTTTGTTAAACCTTGTCTTATAGAATTTCAATGTTCTGAATTTGATATGGAAAACAGCAATTTGGAAGTTTGATAAAAATAATGCTTATTTTATTGGTGAATCGGCGCAATAAATCAAGTGTTGGTGTTGTGTTGTGTCTCAGTCATTTAAAATATTTCAATTCTAATCTATTTTAGTATCTTTTATACGTCATGTATACTATATTATACAAATAAATTTCACTTTTAGGCAATATTTATTTATTTACAGATTATTATGTACATTATTTACAAACTAATATTAGAACTAAAATAAGAAAAACTAATTCTTATATAATAAAATTCGTCCACATCGCTGTTAACAGAAAAAGTGCCCAGAAGACAGCAAAGCCAGCATTGCAATCCAACGTGGCAGCATTGCCACGTTGGATGGCAATGCTAAATGCAAGTAAATTAACAATTGAAGATAATTTAAATTATTAGAGAATTGAGTTATATTAATTTAAAATATGTTCCAAAAAATACATTTGAAGTTTATATTGTAATGTCAAATGGCTGGAATATTTTAGCGAGACTTTCACAGACAGGTATCTGATGGTATAAACTCCTTATACCATCAGATAATTACTCCAACTGAGGTTATTTTTTATATTTTGGAATCACAATTAGGGCCCTGCGTACAAAAAACAAAAACAAATGTATATTAATTATTTAGTTTTACGAGATAGACGCGGGCGAAGTCGCGGGGAACAGCTAGTTCTAAATAATTTATTACTACTATAACATAATAATTTTCATGAAAGCTTAATTCTGTTTGTGATGCTTTTAGGTAGTGTTATTGAATATGTATTTGAACCAATTTCGTTAATTTTACTATTAAGTCGCATTAATTTCAAACTCAAAGGAATAAATTCAATAGGAGCCTATTTAAAAGCTCTTTGTGAATAATCAATTAGTTTAAAAGCTGAAAATAATTTTTCCTATATTTTAATGATGATATTATGCTCATGCCCCATTAAAATTAATTGAAAATAAATTAATGATTTTTTTGTTTAACCGTTACACGCTTACAATAAAAATCTATGTAATTAACACATACTTAATTAAATAGTACCTGGCTGACAAAGCTCTGCTCGGGTGAAAATAGAGAAAACGGTTTTCTAAAATTGAAACCTAGTTAGATCGATTTATCGCCTCCGAAACCTTCTGCATACATACCAAATTTCATGAAAATTGTTGGAGCCGTTTCCAAGATTCAGATTATATATATACAAGAATTGTTTTAAAGGGATTAGATTATACCACGACAGCAAGCCACCTGTAATTAAGACAGTGATTCAAAATTGAAGAAAAAATTAATAACTATGAAGCGTCATGCGACGTCAGCGATGGTGATGGTTGAAATGCCAAAATGAAACAGATTGATTACGTGACATTTCGATAGCGTTTGACATCCTTCAAGATTTTTGATGTTTTTCCAATAGCTATTGCCACGCTATCGATAATAGAATGTCACTTGTCTAGGGCCTCAGAGGGCTTAGTGCGAGTTTTGTCTCACGCTGAATTGCGTTAACGTAAACGTCAATTTGTATTGAAACTGGATAAGCGCCGTCTGGTGACGGTAAGGAGAAACCTCTTTTTTTGTATACATTTTGACATAAGAGATCGTTTACGTTGATGCGAGTGAGCGTGAGTAAAAACTCGCACTAAGGGCACTGGTAAAGGATTGACACGAAACATTTATCGACGCTTGATTTCATCCTTTTTAGGGTTCCGTACCCAATAGGTAAAAACGGGACCCTATTACTAAGACTCCGAAGTCCTTGTGTCACCAGGCTGTATCTCGTGAACCGTGATAGCTAGAGAGTATATTTTTTTTTAAATAGAAAAAAAAAAATTTAAATGGGGCTCCCATACAACGAACGTGATATTTATGCCGTTGTTTGCGATAATGGTAGGGAACTCTTCGTGCGCGAGCCCGACTCGCTCTCGTCACGTCGCGATTGCTTTCATTGAGAGAATACCTTTTGTCCAGAGCCTCTGAATATAAATAATTATTTTTTAGTCATCCAATCTGTATAAATTTAGCAAGTTAAACTTGACCCATTACTAAGTTTCCGATTGAGCTGAAACTCTGCACACATGTTTGTTTCTCGTGACAATGCATTTTTTTATATAAAAACTTGTTTAGGAAAAAAAATATACAAAAGATTGTTTCCTACATCCTCGACAGTCAAAACCTAAAAAATAAAAAAAACCCAACCACATTTAATGTAACAAAATGTACAACAAAAATAATCTACATATGATAATTATAATAAAATACTGGTGTGTAGATGATTTTTTCGTATGAGATATTATCTCGCGACTTAACCCCACAACTTATCTCTCGTGCGGCCGCACCTTTCATAGTCGCGCGCGCATCTTTATAACCGTTGGACTAACGCTCATCTATTTATGTCCCCGCACGTGGCATTCCGGATAATGACCGGCCAGGAAGGAAACAATGCTTTGATCCGGATGTTTGGGGGTTTAAAAAGGGTGGGCAGAGATATAAGATAGTTAGATGAGAAATTATGTCACTGTTTTAAATAAAAGTTTAGAATGAGAAGGTAGAGATTTTTGGTTTTTAGAATAATACTAGCTGTTGCCCACGACTTCGTCCGCGTCAAACACGTAAAAAGTAAAAAAAATAATGTTTATTTTTTCACGGCAACCTAAATCTTTTCCTAAAATAAAAGTATCATAAGTTAATCCTTCTAACATTGCCAGTGAAATTCCCGTTAAAATCGGTCCAGCCGTTCTGGCGATTACCCGATTCCGAAACAAACTATATTAAATTTAAATATAATGTTTTTATTATAACTACTTAATATAAAAATATTTTGTGTAAATCGCTTACAGTTTGAAGGTAACAAATTGTTTACTTCTTTGGCTAGTAGTGTCCACATACGAAGTACAAACATGCCCTGACGTCGCACATATCTTATAGCAATGAATGCTACGGGATTTGAACGTACTACTAAAACTGCGTCTGCCCATATAAATGAAAATCTTTCTCCATGGCAGTCATTGTCAATTCTCAAAAAAAAATAAAGAAAGGAGAAGCAGTTTCTAAAATGTGTTAACACCTTTCCCTTACACTCTGTAAACAACAGTCCGATAACAACCATGCGTGCGGAAGTTGCCCAACAGACATAACTAGCATTGGATCGAAGGATCTTCCCATTTCCATGGAGGTTGCAGGGCTTAAAACTTTGTTCCGCATACATCCATAAGCTTATTGTGAAACTCAATATTTCCTTTTACTTGGTAAAACTATTGACTAGCATTACCGTGTACAACAGTCCAGCTATTCCAAGCTGCGTAGGAATGTAACACCTGGCACACCGTTCCTTTGTTCCCAGATCTAAATATTTTGTACCTCCTAGGAATGCTATTCGATTTGTGTGAGAAGTTTAAATATCAATCTTCGATTTACTGATAATGTTTTATTTCCTCTCGTTTATCTGCAAATATGTAGGCAGCTCTCTGCTATTTGTTTGGTTCCCTTTGTGATTCAAGAACGTGTTAAGAACGGTGTATCATGTGGCATAGGAAGTAATGTATTGATGTAGGTGTTTCAAAAGGTATTGAATACTTATTTCGAAAATACAATAATAATTGATCCCAATTTAAAATATATAAAATATGTATAGATGTAAATTAATAAAAAGGTATTGTGCCGACTGAAATATCAACGCCCTTGATAATTTCTTCAATCGTTTGATTTTACTTCAATCGCGCTGTCGAAGATCTGCTAAATGGACTATACAATGAACTGTCAACCTAAAGTCCTAAAAATTAAAGGGTTGGGTAGCTAGGATATTGTTATAATATAGACAAAAATGCAAAATATAATATTATTGAATATCTTGAAGAAATAAATTATGAGAGGATTATTAAATAAGCTGCAAATGCCAAGCAGTGGGACAAAATAGCTCATCTAAAATAACAAAATATACTCATATTATGGCAATCCATATCAGTATATTTTGTTTTTTTTAGGTGAGCTATTGTGTTTTTACTTATAGAATGTTAGTGTTGTATTTATGATTGCTGAATCATAAACACAACACTAACATTTTATAAGTACTCGAAAAGCAAAAAATTTTTTGAAATGGCATATAACTTCAAATAAATTCTAAGAGCATTATATTTACTTATTTGTATGTAAACAGCTCCGTTCTTTGCGATGCTGGAAATAAATTGCCAAAGAGTAAGACTTTTATTGAGATAAAATGATTATAAGACAATTCAATCGACTACTGGCATTTCACATATTAAAATCAGATTAGTTTAATAAACACTAAACAAAATATTGAACTCGTGAACTATTTATCTTGCTAGCAACAAAACTAATTTTGTATCATTTATTCAAGTTAAATATATTTTATTAAAGTTTATTTTGTTATAATATGGTTTAAATCTTGATATTAGAAAATAACTTTAATAAAACTATACAAAACTAAATAGCAAATAGCAACAGTATTAAGTTAATCAAGATATATTAGAATCATAATAAGGTTTCTAAAGTTATTTCAGGTAAAGAATGGCGAGGAGAGCCAACTCCAAATAGGAATAGGATAGAACAAGGCAAAGAGCCAGAGATAAATTTATTTACCTACACGATAGACTAGAATAGAATATATACTTTATCAATACGAAAATTGGTTCCTCACTCATCACCAAAAAAATGGCCCAGTAACAGACGCCCTCCGCATTTTAAAGGTCCCGAAAACGGCGTCAATTTATTAAACACATAAATATATCACATCTGCATAATTTCGCAATTGATCATTGTCAAGGCGCGTCGCCATCTTGGATGTACGAAACAGATTTCCAGGAAAGTCGAAGATGAATCGTGTAGTCGGTTCGCCAATTACGGAATTAATTTTGAGTTAAGTTTGTGAGTTGTGATTATTCATGTGAACAATGAAGAAATATATTTTGTTTGGTTTGTGGTTCATCTTTGGCTTTCTAAGAATTTTTCGGTGTCTAGTGTCAATGAACCCGTAAAATAAGCTCTATTATATGTTTATTTTCAGACATATTTTTTTTTTACATAAACTGTTATGAAGATTGTTGTTGTCAAAATGTGTGGTATTTATTTATATTTCTCACCATCTCAATAGAGTAACCCATCAACGTCGTCTGTTACTTCATGTAGTGCTTATGATAAATAGTTTCCACTGATACATTAATCTTTTGCTCCTTATTCCATAACATATAACATGAATATCGCGAAATAATATCAAATAGATTTTAGAGTAAGTGAAATGCTGTTCAGTAAAGTAAATGCTTTATATTTAAGTAAGAATAAAATTTCTGTAATGATTTGTGTATACGGTAAGTACCTAAACTCACGCCCTTATCTCATGGGGGTAGGCTGAAACTACAGGACACCATCTGCTACGATCTTTACATGCTCCATTAGCTTCATTTACGTTTATACATCTATTCATACACGTAAGCCGTTCAGTTTTTGCAATAATTAAGTAGATATGTACACCTACTTAATTAGTGCAAAAATTGAGCAAATAATCGAGCTATGTTGTCAATAATAGATCTTAAATAGTCTTGAAAAATTTATTGATTTTAAAAACTGGCGAAACCAAAAGTAGCTTTTATAAAGGGGTTTTTATTGGCGCGGGTAGATATTGGTAGCCCGTTGCGGCCATTTTGTTTCGGTGATATCTATCAAATCTTTTGTTTATTATTCAGTTACATATGCCAAATCACCATGGTAAGCTACACGATTAAACAGCACGTTCAAATGATAAAACTTATGCATGAGCGATTAGAGCGATTTGAACGATGTCATATTCCACACTTAATGGCACAAGTGGGCCGTATTTTTTTTTTTATACCTTACACTCAGCTTGTTTTATGTCATTTCAACATCTACTCGCCCCTATTTGACTCATTCTTTTTTAGTAAATTTACGATACAACGATAAAAAATACATTTTGGAATGTTTGCCGGTAATAATAAACAAGCAAGACATGATGCGGCCAACACGTAATATTAGCATGTCGCTAACGCGTTCACGTTAGCGTGTCAGTGACGCGAACCCATAATATTTGCACCTACCAAAATCGCTTATTTTTATTCAAACCTAAATTAGTAAACCATATTAATAACTCTACGATATAATGTAGGTACAACAATATTAGGTTCCTGTACTAGGTAATCCTGTATCACAAGCGGGCCAAGCGGCAAGGGCTCAAACTATGTAATTGGAATGTCAACGAATTACTAACAATATTTTCATTTGTCTAGAGAATCTTGTCTAGACAAGTCTCAAATGCGTGCAATGAAATTGCCGCAGTCCAATGGAAATGATTTAAAACTGTCGAATAAAAAAACATTGGAAAGCTAGCTATAATCACCACCAAAAATCATAGACGCTATAAAAAATATTAAGTCAAGATACTTAAGCAACTGACAAATTGCTCTAAAAATAAGCAGTTAGAACATTGCGAATGCCAGGTGCTTCATCTAAAAGGACAGGAATAGTCCCGAGGGAAGTTACAGATATAGCAGTTTGCGCATATGGCTTTAATTATTTTTTTTCTAAGACTTACTATGATTCATATAGAGAGAATGATAGGACAGATATAACTGCAGTAGTAAGAATGGAAATGACTCAAATTTAATTGTTTCATGATACTTTTAAACCATCTGTTGTAATTTAAAATATTCTAGATAATATTGTGGATAACTTGAACCTTAATGTTATTACAAGTGATGTCAACGAGGTGAAAACTTTGGATGGTATGAAAAATTAAGACTATTAATTTTGCTAGGATAAAAATAACTAACCTAATTTTATGAAGTTGAACACGACCTTGTAGTTATATCACGATGTTAATAGGTACACTTTTGAAAGCATGTGCTAAAGAACCAGATGTGATTTGATAAATTCTGCGTAAGAGCCAATGAATACAAAGGCCGGGTCTATCTACGCAGTTCCTTATATATTTTCTTCTATTATAGTAACTTACAAGCATAAAAATAGCCAACATCTTTGGTATGATTGCTTAAATGTTTATAAACAAAACGCAATCTGGACAATAAATTAATTATTTCCAAATAATTTGTTCCAATACAAGATAAGAAGATGAACATTCAATTCTAGTTCCTATTTTCCCGAATCATTACGAGAACAAAATCTTCCTCCACTTTGATTAATGTTCTTCCTAATATTCTCAACAGAGTTCAAACTGACTAAGATCTCAGCAACTCTGACGGACAGTCACCTGTCAACCTGTTTTCATGCGTCGGCCATATAATAAGATGGGACAGCGCTGGCCCCTGATTTAGAAGTGTTTATGCTCGAAATATATCTACGACATGATGTTATGGTAGGGTGAAGGAACTTGCTGGGTTATTACCGTACAGATCTATTAAGTGACGTTTCCTGGGTGAAGAATTGTACTAATGTAAATGCATTATGTATATAGTATTTGTTGTGGAATTATTACCTATTTTGCTTCATAAACATCATTGTCTCTCCTGAAAGACGCTCCCTACTGTGGCAAAATGCTAAAATGTAAGAGATCGTGTCATTTCGATAGCGCTTGGTAATCCAATATTTATAACGCGACATTGTCTTTGTGTAGAGCCTCTGATCAGGATCTGAGCCTCTTTGGTCAAAGTGAGTATTGTCCTCTTCTTGTTTGTGATTTTCTCGTCATCCATTTAACAGGTATTCAAGCTCACAGCGGAGGCCAGACTTTATATACTATTATTACTAAACAAGCATAATTAAATTCTTATCCATGTACCAAGTTATTTGGGGTCAGCGGCTCAGCGCCACACGTTTTATCCTGTCCTGTCAACCGTAACGCTATCACTGTTCTGTTCTTCACAACCCTACCTCAACATGTCGCATAAATGGGTTTAACTTCTGCCAGCGGCTTCACCCGCGTGAAAAGTGTTTTCTTATCCCATAGGACCATTATACCTATCTGAAAAAGCCTATGTGCTATTCCAGACTTTAATCTATCTCTGTGACAAATTTCATCCAGATCCGTTTAGCGGTGATTGATAACAAACATACATCCACAATTCCACTAACAAATTCATCCAAACTTTCACATTTAGAATTCAGACTAATTTAGAGTATATATTTTTTTTTCCTTTTATGTTTATGTATTTTGTGCTGTACACGTATTCATTTAGTTTATTTAGTTAGTAAGAGTACTTTTTTTTTTCCTATGTGGGTAGACACAGGGTACACACACATTTTAGACAGCTCATTAAATTTGTTTTATTGTATTTAATTTAAATGGATGATCCTGTCAACTTAAATGACAGTTATTTCTCATGCTCTTCTTTGACTAGTAGTTTTGTTAGTGCTGGAAGTGATTCTCCGCTTCTTACTTTGCATGACAATATCTCCTCTATATTTTCTAATTATTCTAAAAATTTCCATATAGCCCATATCAATGCTCAGAGTATTCCTGGCCATCATTCCGATCTTCTGGCATCCTTTAGCAGTGTTTATCTTGATGCACTCTTAGTATCTGAAACTTTTCTTAAGCCTTCTCTCCTTTCTACGCACTATGCACTTCCTGGCTTTGTTTTGGTCAGAAATGACAGGACTGGCAAGGGAGGTGGTGGTGTCGCCATTTATATACGTGCTGATATACCGTACAAAATTGTTAGTGCGTCCCCATCTCAGTACTCTGCGTCGGCTGAATTCTTGTTCCTTGAGATTACTTTAAATCATGCCAAAATATTACTTGCGGTATTCTACTCGCCTAACCTTCACATCAACTATTTTGACTCTTTAGAATCGTCACTAAATATTTTTTGCCCACTGTACGAGCATGTTGTTTTGATGGGTGATTTTAATACGTGCCTAATTAGAAATGATTCTCGTTCATTAAAACTCCGTTCCCTCTTATCTTCTTTTAATCTTGAAATTCTACCTCTTTCTGCGACACATAACTTTCCCAACTGCACGCCTTCTCTTCTTGACCTTATGATTGTTTCTTCCCCTCACAATGTTTCTGAGTTTGGGCAACTTACTGCAACCTTTTCTTACCATGACCTCATCTATATGTCTTATCGTATCCGGCCTCCTAAACGAAAACCTCATTTCTGTTATTTGCGTAACTATAATGGGATTGATCTGGTGGCGTTGAGGCGTGATGCAGGTGATATCGATTGGTCTCTCGTTGTTGATAGCGCCTGTATCAATGATAAGGTGAACTACTTCAATGCCAAACTGCTGAGTATATACGACAAGCATGCACCGCGTCGGCGAGTTAAAGTTAAACATAATCCTGCTCCGTGGATGAATACTCAAATTAAAGACACTATTGCTCGCAAGGATAAGGCGAAGAGCAGATACAAGCGCAGACCCACGGATCAGAATATCAGTCATTTCAAAGCTTTACGTAACCGCTGCAATCGTCTGTGTCGGGATGCTAAGAGACACTATTTCCACAAATCTCTAGTCGATCGCAAGTCCTCTGACGTCTGGAGATTTCTAAAGTCTGTCGGTATCGGCAAATCTCCTACTAATACCTATAAAGATGTCGACTTGTCGGCTCTTAATACGCACTTTTCTCTTCCACCTTTCACTCTGGACCCTACTGTCAAAACTTCTACTTTGAGTGACCTTTCCGAATTGCCAACCATTTAATTTAAATTCTGTCTCTGATGACGATGTCAAAAAATCTCTTCTTGCCATTTCGTCCTCTGCTGTCAGCCATGACAATCTGTGTTCGCGAATAATAATTCCTATTCTCCCGCAACTCCTTCCCATTCTCACTCATATTGTTAACTACTCTTTATTCACTGGCATATTTCCTTCAGCCTGGAAACAGGCACATATAATTCCACTCCCCAAAATAACCAATCCTTCTTCTTTATCTCATTTCAGACCCATCTCCATACTACCTTTCCTCTCTAAAGTTCTCGAGCACATTGTTCATGGTCAAATTTCTAGATTCCTTTCGTCTAATGCTCTTATCTGTCCTTTCCAATCTGGCTTCCGGACTGGGCACAGCACTGCAACTGCACTTCTGAAGGTCACTGATGACATCCGCTGGGCTATGGAGAATAAATCTCTCACCGTGTTAGTCCTGCTTGACTTCAGTTGTGCATTTAACTCGGTGGATTTTGACATTCTACTCGGGGTCCTTCAGTCTATTAACTTCTCTTCCTCTGCATTAACCTGGTTTGACTCTTATCTTCGGGGTCGCTCGCAGTGTGTTCGTCTTGAAGAGATTTTCTCTGATTGGTGTGATCTCACTGCTGGTGTTCCTCAGGGTGGCGTTCTCTCTCCTCTTCTCTATTTTCATAAATACTGTTACTAAGGTAATCAGCTCCAACTTCCATCTTTACGCAGACGATTTGCAGCTTTATCGACACTTCTTGCTTGCGGATGTGGACTTAGCAATTGACGCCATGAATCGTGACCTGGAGAGTATTAGTGAATGGGCTAAGTCCTATGGATTACAGATCAACTCATCAAAGTCCCAGGCTATGATCATTGGCAGTCGCTACTATCGCACTGCGCTTGACGTGTCCACTTTGACACCTTTATCCCTTGACGGTTCGACCATCACTTACACAGAAACCGCTAAGAACCTCGGTATCTTATTTGACAGTAATCTCTCTTGGCGAGCTCAAGTAAATGATGTTAGTCGTAAGGTGCACTTTTCTTTTCACTCGTTGAAATCATTCAAAACCTTTTGCCCTTTAAAACCAAAATCTATCTAGCTCAAGCTCTAATTCAGCCGATCATCGATTACGCGGATGCCTGCTATCTGGATGCCACGGAAGAGCTCTTAAATAAGCTTGAGCGCTTGCAAAATCTGTGTATCCGTTTTGTTTTTGGTCTGAGGAAATACGATCATGTCTCTCAGTTCCGCAAGGATCTCAAGTGGCTCCCTATACGTCTTCGCAGGAACACTCGAGTATTATGTCTCCTTTTCAACATCCTGTTTAACCCTACGTACCCTGAATACCTGCGTGATCGCTTTTCCTTTACTCGCCCTGCCGATGTCCAGTGTAGATCCCACCTAAAGCATCATCTAAACTTCCCCTCCCACAATACTAATTTCTATTCCCACTCCTTCTCTGTTCATGCAGTACGACTGTGGAACTCACTTCCACCTAAAATCCGTGATTCTAAAAATGTATCGTTATTTAAGAAACAGGTCAAAGAACATTACCTCTTCACCATCTTATAATGTTATTTATTATGTGTATGTATTTTTATCTTCTATATAATGTATATGTGTAATTTATATATAAAAAGTTAAGTTATAGTAGTCTATTTTAAGTTTCCTTATTTCTTTCTACACACTGTGTCTTCGTCTATCATCCAACTTTCCTGTCGCAGGTCTGCTGGTAGAAATTTCTATTGAAATAAGCAGTACCTTTGTGCTCTTGTATCTGATTTTTTTTTTCTCTTTTAAGTGTATTGTGAAATTTGTCCTCATTTAAACAAAATCTTCGTGACACTGAGATTTGCTGTAAGAGAACCCAATTATGGGTTAAGCTCGTCTTTGTAAATAAGCTGTCCTTCTGTATTTGTATTATGTATGTTTGGTGTACAATAAAGAATATGAATATGTTTATAAGATGCATTTCATCCCTTCTTATCAGAGTCATGGCCATAGCAGGACAAACGATTCTCTTTCATGACGCCACTTTTAAACCTCCTCTAATGTACTAATTTCTCATTTTATCTATTCTCGTCTCTCGGCAACATTCTGATCTCCGCTACATGCAATGTCTACATGCATCTGTCTTTTACACAATTCAACATTCTTATCCTGTCCACTCCGTTATACACACATACGTTACTATAACTTAACAAACACAGACAAAAACCGGAAATGATTGATGACCCTGATTTATTATCACCTGTCAACGAAATGAGATGCGCTAAAAGGCAGAAAAACCAAATCAATCAACTCAGTCCAGCAGAACCAAACTCGTACCCCAATCTGCAATAGAAAATCTGCGTCCAATAGCTTATCAAATGTTCGGACAAGGCAAACGGAACAAAAGACCCAACGTATGCATTCAGAATTTCAGAGCATCACTCGAGAAAACCGTTTCAAAATATCACGGGCTTGAAGGACACGAACAAAAAGTTGTGTGGCACTCGCCACAGCTGCTCGCTTCCAGAGATATCGATTGCAAAAAGTACAGACAAACAGACAAGCTAACGGCTTGTACACAAAGGGGATCGTGTTTCGTGTGATTTTCGTTTTTGGACTTTGCTTTGTTGACCATCGTTTGCGTTTTGGCATTGTTCTGGCCAATTATGTGGTTGGATTAGAAATATTTGAATTGGTTTTAATTGAATTCTTCTGTGTTCATTTTGTTTGGCATCTGTGCTTTACAGGGGTTTTGTTATTTATGATGTTTATTTAAGATAAACAGTTACTGTCGCTTAAGCTGGATTAAATGCGTGAAGAGATTGCATTGTTCATACTCCTGTTATATGCATTTTTTGTGCTGCTAACGCAATAAATAATTAATTAAATACACATTAAGTTTGCGTCAATTTTCGTCAAAAATTGTCGCAAACTTAATGAGTCAAATTGTCTGTCGAGCTTTTTCTACTGAGCTTAGTTAAATAAACACACTAAACGTTTTGGGAATAAATTCAAGCTAAGGATTGGAATTCGCTGCCAGAGACTGATTTTCTTGATAACTATAATAACCTGAGATCTTTAAGTAAAGAGTGAATAGGTTATTTTAAGGCAAGTGTGCTTCACCGTCGAACACATCATCGTTCACGTGAAATAGAGAAAAATGCGTGCCTAACAATTAAAAAAAAAAAAATCTAACAGGCAATAAACAATAAACTTTTTCGTTTAATTTGTGACACGTAGTTATTTTCTTTCCTGAATCCGGATTAGCCTGTTTATTTCAACAAGCCCATTTTCAGTTCTGAAACGCGTGTTCTAGTTTGAGAATATTGTTATTTTACGGCTTAGTTTGTTATTTGGCCTTAAGAAGGACCGTTGGTCGTGGCTCTGAAAAGAGCCGTTTGGATGTACCGTATTATTGTAGTGAAAAGATTAGACAGCTATATTCTGTGTAACCTAGTGCTAGCTATCCAGGGTGCGCCGGGCGTTTGGATTTGTATTACGATTTATATCAACGCCGCTCGGGAAGACTACTTGCATGCACATGTTTTTGTTCAGACTATGTCGCATTTTCCGGAGTGCCCCAAATGTCCGTTGACTTATAAATTTGGCCACCTACTGGGCCCAAATTGTATAATTAAAGTGTACCGTGACACTAAAAGAAAAAGAAGATTGCTTAGTTTAGAAAAAATCACGAAAACTGCATCTAAACTGCAAGTTTTACAGCTGGCATGCAGTTCAAATAAAGCCTGTCTGTTAAGAGATTAGCGGCCTTCTTGATAGCACGACACGATTCGTTTTATATCACACGGAATTACACCTTTAAGTGACTTTTATTAAGCGAAATTGCAAGTTCGTTCACATGGCCACAATGCGATGCATTAGACCGATTTCACTTGAAATTTTCTAAAAAAATACTTTCACGATATAACCTGTCCACGCATTTTAAATTGCGACGCGCCTTCAGAGGCTTTCGAAAAATCTCATTCATTGCCGGCGATGGCGAGAATCGAAATGCCAAAGTCTTACACTTTAATTAGAATTTTTCACGTGACATTTCGATAGACTTTGACGTTTCCATACATTTTTGACGTTTTTCAATCACTATCACCATGTTTTCGATGATAGAAAGTCACTTGTCTAGCGCCTCACGAAGGGTCTACTACCACAAAGTACGTAAGCGGCGGCGCGCCGCAGACAAAGAGGCTACTCTGAACAAAGCGTCATTTTGCACATACACATTGACATTGCGATTTTACAGGGAATAATGGACAATATTGGACCGAGCTCACTCGCGGCTGTCATGAATGATTTGTGCGGGCATTGTCACGTGATTCATACATAAAGTACTGTAACGAGGTTGTATTGGCTGGGTTACCTTTATTAACTGTTACATACCGAATACACTTTTTTCTTTTTAATTCACAACTTTTTAAGGTTTCATTTATCAAGATGACAAGTTAGAAATTCAATATCTAGGAATATAATAAGTTATTTTAAGTCCATAGATGAAATTGGAAAGGCTATGAAATTTTTTAATATAAAATGGTTTAAGTCATCCAGCTCACAAATATGTTTCCTCCGATTCCATTTTTGTATTTTTCAATTTTAATGTAGCCAGTGACACTAGCAGGATTAAGACGAATCGATTGACGTAAGAATCATCAAAATCGGCCAACGCGTTTGGTCTCTAGAACGCCACATAGGAACAAACATACATACATACATAGACTGATAAACACATTACCCTCCTTCGGCAGTCGGGTAAAAAAAGGAAACTTATGTTTAGACGAATCGATCTATTTATGTTTGTAACATATACAAACTACTCTTATTTTAATTCGGAATCATTATAGTAGCAACCCTAGTGAATCTGTCAAGTTTAGCTGTCAATTTTTGAAACGGCTGGAGTGGCTCTTCTGTATACTTACTATTTTGTGCTACTACCAAAATAGTTATTTTACAATCTGCCACCCCATTATAAAGAAGTAGCAATTACTACTCCACTTTGAAACCTAGACAGCTGGTAGATATAATAATACTCTTAACAAACTGTCAAAAACAGGATACTTAAGTAACAAATTTTGTGACTTATTTAACTTTGATTTAGACTACTGCGGAGACAAACATTTCTGAGAACTTAATATTATCTTATATTATTATTAGTTCAGTATGGAAGGAAATAAAGACCAATTTACTACATAATATTTTTCTCCTTATTCCGCCTCAATGGTCGCGACCTATTTAGATAATAATCTTCTTTAGTATTACGCTTTGGTTGTTTTATTTTTAGCTATTGTTACGTTCAAGTTTTGTTTTAGTTGGTCTGCTGACAGGCAAAGGTACAGCGTGGCCAATAACTTTAAACTCAGTTCTTTTTTCAAACGAAAATTAGGTAACAGTTATGTTTTCATAATAAAATTATCCAGGCTTGCAGTTTTGTATGTGTTCAAATGTTCTGCTGTTTATTGCCTAAAAATGCGATAACTTTTTGTCGTGTATTTCAATAGGTTCGTGCTTATTTTTTAGTTATTACCCTAACAAAGTTCCAAATCTTTCTGCTTTTGCGATTGACCACAAGGTATCTCTTTAAATACAATTAAATTTACCAGTTTCACCAAGTCCATAACAATAGTCTGGATCTGCTCAATATGGTAAGTTAACAAAAAGTCAAAACGACATTGGGATTTTTTTAAGTCACATTGGAATTAAAGTTGATGTTAATTAAGTGTCCATAGTTTGTATAACTATCCAAAACAAAATATTCAACTCTCTAACTAATACAACTTGGCCCAAACACCAGCAAAATTATGCAGCAAATCGAAAATGGCGAAACTAATAGCATCACGTCACACAGATCCTGCATCGCACAAGCAAAGTTTTCGGCGCGATTTGAACACATACAAAAGTCCGACAGTAACCGTTGGGCAGTTGCCCGGACCAGACACAACACACGTCTGGTCGGAGGATCCTCCCTTTTCTATTTTCTATGGAGATTTGTGGGTACACCCTGTTCCGCATGCCTCCTAAGTACTTATAAAAAAGAAGTAATATGCATCTGAATAGGCCGCTCTATATTTTGTTTAAATTTTATTTACCAATGTATAAAAGGTTTATGTTTCTATTTTAGGCGTCAAGTATTACGCCTACCATTTACTAATAACCACGCAGTGTTTCTTACTCTACTCTACTAATTATAAATGTGAAATTATGTGTGTTTGGAATTTGGTTACTCGATCTCAATATCTAAAAAAATGAACAGTAGTGAAAGAAACATGGCACATAGGTAGACCATGAACAGAAGTTATAAATTTTTATCCCGGTAGTATATACCCTTGAGAAAATTTTCGACGTTCCAAATTTCGAAGACGCTGGCAAAAGTACCTACTTAAATAATAAACCGGTAATAAACTAGTCACAAGGTTTTCACAAGATTTGTCTTCATTCTTCTTTTGTTTTCTTGGACTATGAGAATAAATCTACGACATTAGACACCAGACATACAGTAAACGACACACTACAAAGAAAAATGCTTTAGTAAATTTTTCTTCATTTTCCATAGGAGAAGAGGCGCGCATAATAGCCTAAGATCCTACTGCAAAAATCTACAAGTGGTTTTTATTTTTGATCAATAATAATATCAGCCTGTAGAGTGTAACTGTCCTACTTAATGAAGTAAAATGGCAAAGGCCTCTTTTCATACAAAGAAGGCACGAGCAGTGATCACCACGATTCCACAATGTTTTTTAAATTTTTATATAAGTTTATTTTAATTATTGATACTTGTTAGTTGAATAGATTTATGCAGGCTTGCCTGGAAATATCTGTCCGCAATCACGGTCATTAAATAAATTTAAATGTATAATCGATAGTTAAACCATATAAGATTTTGAAGTGAATTCAACAACATTTGAAAGAGACTGGTATAATAAATAGAAAAACTAAGATTGTCAGCTCTCAGTTAGCCGCAATCTATACGTTGCCATTTTACCTGTTAAATCTGGCAATCCATGAATGGCTTCTAACTGAGAGCAAGATGATATAGCTTACGCACCCACGATACAGGAGAAATTCCTAGTGTAGGGAAAACTTTAAAAATGAATGAAAAACTAGTTGCGGCCAGGCAACCCTGCAGTAATCTATTCTACGATCAAGATTCATTCTGAAAAATATTTTTTATCAAAATAATACATGTGCAGATTTTTGCACTGGGATCTTAAGTTATAACGTATTTATTTAACAATTCATACACACACACATAATACACAGACAAGAAGAAGGGACAGAAAAATAGGTACAGAGGTGACGTTTGCTTCTCATGAATTCACTGCCAGCACCCCTGCGTAAGGAGAGATGAAAAAAACCGGCCAAGTGCGTGTCGGACTTCGCACATTCACGGTTTTGTACCAAATGTAGAATATATTGGCAATTTTTAGTAAAATATACGTAACAATAAACATTATCACCTTATTTAAAGTTCATAGCTTAATGTGAAGTAAAAAAATCTTCGAAACCCAATTTTGTGACAAACGACGGACAGACAGACGGACATTATGGTCATGTGAGTGACAGCAATATGGCTCAGTTTGGACCCTTCGGATACAGAACCGTAAAAAAGAGAAGTAGACACCATATGTGCTCATAACTGTAGTAAATCAGCATCATTCCAGTCAGTTTTCATACTCAAGTATCCGATGGTTGTCAGCTATTGCAACCACAAGACGTATGTGGCGATCAATTGAGGAAAGCTATAACATATAAATTATAGCAAGCGCAGGCAGTATTCATAAATCATTTTTATTTCATACTGTTCTACTGTATTTCACTTAAAAGGAAAATCATGTGCCCATCTGTTCAGTGTGTGATCCTATGGCGAAGTTTTGATGATCGAAGATTCGTAGGAATAGATTTATTTATTTGTTCATTTACACGTACGTTTGTTTTTTTTTAATTATTAACGATATGCCACTATCTCACCTGATCCTGAGCGGTGATGTGGTCGAAAGCGGAGCACGTTTGCCTAGACGTAACCTATATTCACTCTTTATCACAGATGACCAGTATAAAGATAGGGAGTGCAGGGCGTTGGTAGCCCGATGCAGTATGCTTGCCCACAGGTTTGCGCGGTTCACTGACGAAATAAAACTGTCGGTCTTCAGAGCGTACTGCCAGTCGTTTTACTCGTGCAGCTTGTGGGTTAGGTATATGCAGAAGGCTCACAACGCTCTTCGCGTGCAGCATATGCGCAGAGGATATTGTGGGGCTGCCTCGGTTTTGCAGTGCATCGGGCATGTTTGCGCAAGCACGAATAAATTACTTTCATGCCATCATGCGAAAATTGTCTGCGTCATGTGTAGTCAGGGGTAGTCCTAACAGTATTTTAGCTACACTGGCGGACAAGTTTGATGGACCGTTTAAGGACATTACATTATGGAGGTATGCGGTTTGTGCCGATACATGAACAGTGTTTATTCTGCGTCTCTCTGCAGTCGATGGCTTACCTTTAATCTTATCACTAAACCACCTGCCATCCCATGTTGTACCTTTGTACATGTAGTTTAAGTATGCAAATACCTTGTCACCTTCATTTACCATCGAAATGTTAAAAGAAGGTAGAATATGTTTTTTATGTGACAGTGCACCGGCGCGACGTTGGGCCCTCAAGCAGCTCAATCGAGACATGCTCATTGCAGCTGCCAACGTCGTGGCGTGGCCAGAAGATGTCCATTCCCAGGGGTCTCGCCCAATCCAGCAGAAGAAGCAGCTTGGTTCCGGGACAGGATGACGTCGATTTGCGACGCTTCCATGCCCCGGGTCAGATGCGCCCAGCACCCGGATGCGGTTTACTGGTGGTCGGAAGACATCGCGCAGATGCGCATATCCTGTCCGCGGTCCCGACGCCATTATCAAAGCACCCGACGCAGAAGATAGCCAAAAGCTACAGTCATAAAAATAGCCAGAACCTATAGAGCGTACAAGGGGGCGACCACCGAGCTCCAACACGCCATCTTGTATGTTACGCAGACGACACCTTGGTACTGGCTGGCGGGGACACTTTCGACGAGACCATCCAGCTTTCCGAGCTCAGGGTGGCAAGAGTCGTGGCAGCAATCCGTGAGCTGGGTTTGGAGATAGTGCCTCATAAAACTGAGGTGGTATGGTTACATAAACTACCGAGGAGCAGAGAGCCACCCAGCTCGTCAGTGACTGTTGGAGATGCGCAAGTCCAGGTGGGTAGATACATATAGTATCTTGGCCTAGACCTGGGCAGTCGGTGGGGCTTCGAAGAGCTTTTCGAGCGCCTGGTCCCCCGTGTTGAAAGGGCAGTGGGTGCTTTGCACAGACTGCTGCCCAAACTCGGGGGACCTCGGGCATTCACCGCCTCTACTCGGGTGTCGTGGGATCGATGGTCCTTCAAAAGTCCACGCGCTTTTTGAAGGTATACCACAAAAACAAAAAAAGGTACTTAAGTCAATTTAGAAATTTGGTGAGACACAAGACAAGAAAAACAGAAAACCTCAGCTTTTTGTCAAATTAATCACTTCAGTAAGCAGACAGACACATCTACCCAATAAAACAAAGTACACCAAACAAAATAAAAATTAAACCAAGCCAAATTGTCCCAGAACTTCTAAGCCAAAAATCCGGTAAACACGAAACAGTCGTATAAAAATATAATCATATCTGCTGACAATGCAATATCAGCTTAAGAACAAATCCTTGTCAGCCATCTTCGCCGGATTGTACGCACCCTAATAGGATGGTATAATAAATATTTGCCCGCAGATTTGAGCAGATGCGTCGTGGGCGACCGCCTTTCCTTGGCTTTGATATGAAACATGCCTGAAAAAAGTCCGCTTGCTTCTGGGACAGATTATTTGGGTCCTTGACGAGGATTTATTTCATGTTTTTTTGTTTGATAAATTGGCTTCTATGGTTGGTGGTGTTATTAAAATTGGTACAATTATCTAGTTGGAAAACCTATGCTACTCAGAAAATACTTATACATATTAAGTAAGGTGTACATAATGTGTTTTTTTATTATCGATAGGCTTGCAATTTGTCTACTATCTCACCTGATGATAAGCGATGGTGTGACATGACTTCTGCAGAGGTTGTAGATAAAGTGTAATTCCATAAACGAAGGCGATGATCGAAATTTAAGGGATTGAACACGTAACATTTCGATAGTCCTTGGCAATCCCATTCATTTTTGTAGTTTTTCCAATCACTATCTTGACGTTTTCGTTGTTAATGTCTTGTCTAGAGCCTCAGGTTATAGTTCCCAGGAAGCACAGACTGCAGCATAGTCGTACGCATAATGAACTAGTTGTTGTGAACATTTACTTTAATTGTGCATACGGTTGGAATAACCCTTCTTAACAAACATTTATTCAACATAGGCGCCACGGACAGCCCACTTTGCAGGGGCTGTTTTTACGCCAAAGAATCAGCCGCCCACGTAATCCTGGAATGCGAGGCCGTGGCTTCTCAACGCGAAGAAATCCTCGGAACAATGAGGTCGCTCCGTGAAGCCTGTGAAGCTCCCAGGAAGCTTCTGTGCTTCTGGGCGGAGTTGGGCTGGGTATGTTAGCCAGTACCCCCACGCACAACGGACCAAATGGGAGTCTAAGTGCGGAAAAGGGAGTCCCTACTACTACTACTACTACTACTACTACTACGGTTGGAATATCTATCAAGTGCAAATTATTACTCGTCAAGATGCTCCATTAATGAATAATATAATAATTCATTTCATGTTCTCTCTCTACAAAGGTTGGCTTAGTAATTTCATCAACTTAAGAAAGTTACACATATAACAGATCATATAATACTAGGTACAGTATAAAAGCTTCTTTGCGAGAAACTGGAGTCCGTACTAGGGAAACCCTGAGTTACAGATTTCCAGGCCCTCACCCAAGAGTATAAGTTGTTACTGTCACTGTAAACATATTACTGAATAACAATGTCAGAAAACAAGTAACATCAGAATGACCAGGCAGCGTAGGTAAGTGTGAATACATTATGAAATGACAAACAGAAGAAAAGTGGGTCTATATGGATGTGAGTTATTTAGTTGTGAAAAATTTTCTTGTATGAATGGCTAGTGAGACATGTATTTTTAACCGGCGTACCAAAAAGGAGAAGGTTCTATGTTCGACTTCATGTATGTGTTTTTTTTTATGTATATTCACCGATTTCTCCGTCATATGGGGACCGATTTTGAAAATTATTTTTTTGTTTAAAAGAGTATGTTCACAAATTGGTCACATTTTAATTTAGTGAAGATTTGATTAAGGACTTCAGAGATATACAACAGAACTCTTCAATTATAACGGCAAACCTCTCGGGATTGCTGCAATCCCATGTCTGTTTATTGTTTATACCATTTCATAACATAACATCACGCCAGTACGCTCTCAAGGGGTACGCAGATTTCTCATTTCACCCGTTATGTTCATGTTTCATGATATTCTGGTAATCTATTCTGGCGTTATAGGTACCTTACTAAACAACTTGCCTATTAGGTAGGTACAGCCAAAAAGAGTTTTTTTTTATTTTTTGGGAAAATTGCTACCCACTTCCAAATAAAAAACTGCAAAGGGAAAACTAACTTTATTTTTGGAAGTCGGTGTCATAACGCAAAAAATTTGTACCTACCAAAGCAATGCAAACAATTTTTTTTTTTAGATATTTAGTTTTTTGAGTTGTGTGTTCTCTTGTTTTCTCTAAAATATATATCTATCTTTATAAATATGTATCTTTGTTCTTTAAAATCCTTGATTATGCAAAATAATAATTTTAAAATCAATTTTTTTTTTTGTATTTTTTAATTTTACTTTATCCCCAAGATTGCAAAACGAAGTTTTCAATTCTAAAACTATTATAAACTGAAGATAATATTCTTTCAGATCACTGATTTCGGAGGCTCTACACAGTGTCATTGTTCTCAGTTGACAAAGTGTCATTCTATCAGCGATGGCGATGGTCGAAATGCCAAAATGTAATGCTGGTACTATATTTGGCGTATTTGTACACATGTTTGCTCCATAATTTCTATTGCAAATTGAACTTCATTACAATACAGATAAGGTATGTTTTGCATTGCCCAAATTTTGCAAATATTTGTTTATTTATGCCAAGTATAGTACCAGCATAAGGTATAGATCAAGCATGTGACATTTCGATAACCCTTGACATTCCCGCAGTTTACGTCATTTTACCAAATGGCTATTCACCACGCTTCCGTTGATAAAATATTGTCGATTGTTTTGAGGTTCAAGAAGACAGTACACTGTCATCAAATAAGAATATATTTATCTTTTCTTACTAATAACACTCATATATATCTATATATTAGTTATAAAGGCGAAAGTTTGTTTGTGTGTGCGTGTGTTTGTATGTATGTTACTTCTTCACGCACAAACGGCTGGACGGATTTGGATAAAATGTGAAATGTGAAAGTTTGGATATGTGGAGGTGCGGCTATAACGTTCCCTTAGGATAAGAAAACAGTTTTCACGCGGGCGAAACCGCTGGCAAAATCTAGTTTAACATAAACATTCTCTAAATAAGGGAAAAGTTGGGTTCTTCTCAGAAACTCTTTTATTCCTAATATTACGAAGAAATAATTTTCTAGTTGGTAATTTTGTTAGAAATAAGTTTGGGGAAAAAGAAATAAGCCACCAAATTGTCCTGGTATTAAGAAATTTGTTGATAGGAAATGAAAATAAGTAATACAAATGTCTTCCGATTGGAATTTTGGTACAGAGATAGCTTAAATTCTAAGATAGGACTATATAAAAAGCATAATAAGGTAGTTTTGTTAGCTATCCTGTTCTGGCCTACTTCGCAAATGGCACCTCTACCTTCAGTAGAATTGTTATTTTGTTAAAAACAACTGATACATTTATTTATAATATCAAATAGTAATCGCTCACTTACATCTAAAAAATTTGGTAAAATTATCCGTTTCATTCTTAATCATTTGATAATTCTGCTGCCTCTTCTTCTAGTTCTTGTTAGTCTTCTTGTACTTCTCCTTGTTCTTCTATGTCCTGCTGGGTAGAAGTAAATTGTTCTAACAGCGATGCATCAGATGTTCCCTCACTGATATCGTACGAATCCTCTATTTTTATCATAAAACTTGCCAGGCTCTGGAGTGGCGACCACGAAGGGAAGACAGCGTTGGAAGGCCTCCCACCAGGCGCACGGGACCGGTCAATACGGTTACGCTTGGGGAAGGCCATTGCCCAGCAGTGGACGTCTTTCGGCTGATATGATGACGATTAGAAATTATGATAATCAATTGTATTATGATCTTATTTTGGTTTATTAATGTACTACATGTAGTTATTCGTGATTGATATGGTTACTTGAAATAAATTATTATTTTACATTAATTATTATTACAAAGCCCTGGTAAAATGGCAAATAAGTAAAAGCTACCGCCACTTTTTTTTGCTCTATGATCACTGAATTATTAAGTACTACATCACAAATCCCAATGGATCTAAAACTTTTATCTCCACCAATAAGTGAAAATGTTCGCGAAAATTCTGGAAACGTTTGAATTTAAGCAAAAAACGAAAAGTAAGGTTCGGCAATCGGGCTACAGACCACTGCCACCGGTGACTGTTGCTACATTTGTAACAGTGGCAGAAGTGCGTGACAGCTACCGGTGTTCGAAAGGCGGCTACCGGTGTTTCTATTGCTGTGTAGATCAGAATTTGGATCTCCCAAATAGCGGGACGTAATTGTATTTCCGATATGAGTGTATCGATTTCCATTGAGGCGTCGTCGTGCTCCATGTTGACGCGTGCGATGCGTAGGGTGGCGAATGGCTAAATCCGCGGGGCGGTTGGAGCAGCGCGACAGTGGCGGGTGTCGGCGTCTTGTGTGGCCCGCAGCGACCACAAGTGGCAAGTCATGGACAATGCTGTAGCAAGTGGCCGCCACCGTCTACTCGTGTGCGGTGCGTCTCTACAAATTATATGGAAAAGTGTGTTAAATCGCTGTCGCTGGCCACCGGTGGCAATGGCCGGTGGCCCGTTTGTGTCAAGCCTTAGGATTAATATTCCTCGACGTAATTGTTAATTAGGCGTTTTTATTAAAATTATGGCAGAGTGGACAACAAAGGAGTTCTTTTTGTTTTTTCGTTTCAGTTAGTTTCTCTCTTTGATTTTTTTTGTTTCACTTTTTAATTATTAAGCTGTTACAAATTAGGAAAGTTTTTGTAATTGGAACTCTAAAACTGATAAATTAAAGAGACCGAATGCGAAAACATTCTTTTCAACTCGCTTCAGCCAGTGGCTTTGCCCTCATAGCCTTGCATAATGAGCCTATAATATTCTTTCTGCTGGGACACAGGCCTCCTCTCTGTGAGAGGGAATGGGCCGTAATCCACCACGTGGGCGCAGTGCTGATTGGTGGATGTCACATGTCTTCGATTTTTTGGTTCTAGGACATGCTGGTTTTCTCATGATGTTTCTCTTCACGTTTTGAGAGCAGTGGTAATGAAATAATTTACACAAAGTAAAGCGCCTGCCTGTTTTCCAACCCATGACCAACAACTTGTAATTCACGGCGTTTACCACTAGGCTACCTCTGCTCCATGAAGTAGAAATTACCCGTGTGAAATCCTCCCAAGTGAACGTATCCTATATCTATCCTTCTCCAAGGACTAATCTATTATCTATACCAAAATTGGTTTAGTGGTTATGGAGTGAAAACGGGCAAAACTAACAGATAGACCGACCGCGACAGAGTGACTATGTCATTTATAATATTAGTATAATAGTATGGATATCTCTGACGCCTTGATCAACTGTACACTTTTTGCTTTAAAACAAAGTAATAAATAAATTGCCACTGTTACTAATTCTAAAGCAATGAAAAGATTCGTATATCTAGTAATATGCATTCTAATTTTATATCGGGTGCACGGTTGGCGCAGTGGTTGAGCGATTGACTGCTGCGCTGTTTGTCGCGGGTTTGTTTCCCGGATGGATCAAACATTTATATGGTCTACAGATAGTTGTTCTGGGTGTTTACGTATGTGAGTTTATATGTTTGTAAACGCATCCACTATACAAGGTGTGGACGATCATCCACTATACGAAGTGTGGGGAATCGCTTAAAAAATTGTATGATGGTCTAGATATTATCTTTGATACCTTGATCAACTGTACACTTTTTGCTTTGATACAATTCAATAATATATTCGGCTCTATGATTATTCTAAATGAATAATCAGTTTCCTCTATCTAGCCAGTCATGCCTATTTTAACCAAATGACCAAATAACTAAGAGTAGGTAAAACAAAATTGTATATTTTAAGTTTCACACACTGGCGTTCCAAAAATGATAAGCGACAAAAATTCACCGAGACCGTTTCAAGAAAAATATATGGCATTTAACCACATAGTAGTATTTGGTATTCAAATGGAATTCCACAAAAATGATAAGAGGGGCAAACCTGGAGGTGTCAACTGTCCCCGAGATATTAAGCAACCATTACCGATGGTGGCCACAGATAAAACAGGGACAGAATTTCAAATGTCCCATTAAAGACACTGTATTTTTGTGCTCCCTATATTTATTCAAATTAATTGCTTTTTTATGGCAACCGCTAAAAATCTCCACGTTTTATTTTTTCGAGATGATTTTTTTATTGTTGGCTTGCGAAAATTTGTGCCGGATGTATAAAAGATTAAGAGGGATTTTGTGTTTTGATCTTAACAATAACACTCAATAATGTATGGCTTCCTTTTTAAAATAGTTCCGTATTTTTGCCTATGTATTCTCACTGATCGGAAGATTTTAAGTTTGTACTCAATGGAGGCACGAGAGGCCTAGAAGCTCGAGCCCATCAGTCACAGGAACAGACGCAACCCGAAAAGTAGGAATTTGATCGAAACTACTCCTTTTAGCGATAAAAAGACATGCCTATATTTTGGTGGCATTAAAGGAGACCAGGTTGTCATCACCCCACTGGCTTAAGGTCAAATTTGTCCGCTCCACCATAGCCTCTCTCAAGGAACGAACTTCATCCACGCTGGTTTTTGCGTTGGACAAGTATCTCTCTGACACAGTACTGCCATACTGGGTACGCACCCAACAATACCAGGCTGAAGTAGGTCATTGATGTGCAGCAGGAAAAGAGTTGCAGAGAGAACAGACCCCTAAGGAACTCTGGCATCAATAGCCATAAGGTCAGAGGAGAAGCCGTCAATGACTACTCGGATCGACCACTTAAAGCAAAAAGGTTGTATATCAACCAATCTCCCGCACCCAACATAGACTGATCATGTGCACCTAGTCCACCGTCCACCCAGTGGCTTTGCCCTTCAAACGCCGCTTTAACTGTCTGAAAGCTAATTGGTAACAATTTTCGAAGACCGTAGATAAGGAACTGATTAAAACATCCCGCCTATCCCACTAAAACTACGACAAATTTATAAGCGTAGGCGCACGGAAATATATCCTCCGAGGGTGTCACTCATCGTACATCCCCGTCATTTTCCAGAAATCTGGCGATCTGTTAAAGACGTACGAGCAACTGTTCAACATTGGCCCCTTCTCATCAGAAACCGATGAAGCTGGTGAAAAACTGCTGTCACTTATAAGCGAACAATGCCAGAAAAAATAGATTGATAGGGTAACTGATATTTACATGACACATAACAGCAAAAAGGCATGGACCACCATATCCGCAAACACACAAGTGAACCCCCACTACCTCATACGCCCAGTGCAGTGCCGGCTAATCAAGTTGCCCACCAACACCTGAACGGCAAATCATCACAACGCCTGAGCAGATTCTCCGATGTGAATTACATAATTGTCACCCCGCAGTGAATCTGTGTGTAACCCATTCCAGCTAGCAGATATCGTACTAGCCATCCAAAGGCTTAGCTCTGGCAAGGCCTTTGGATTCGATAACATTTCAGTCGAACAGATTAAGTACCTCGGCCCAGTATCGCAACTCGTTATTGCAACGCTTTAACCATTGTTTGGAGTCGGTGAACATACCTCTTATTTGGAGGAGATCTAAGGTCATTGTTATTCCCAAACTTGGTAAGCCATATGACGATCCTAAAAACTTTCACCCTATATCGCTCCTCTGCCACACGTACAAACTGTTAGCAAGGCTACTGCTAGCTCGCCTCACAGGTGTCGCCGATCCGAAATGTATGCTGGAGTAAGCTGGATTTAGACCTGAAGAGTCTTGCTCCGGTTAGATCCTGATCCTCACGCAACACATCGAGGATGGGTTCAAGACTAAGCGACGGGTTCAGTATTCGTGGACTTGTCGGCAGCCTACGACACTATTAACATTATTGTTTTGGAAGGTTAGCAACTTAACAGAGGACCTAAAGTTTTCTCGAATTCTTACATCCCTCAAAACACAATCGTTTACCTTAATTCCACCTTCGTAATAGTCAAGCGGGCCGAACACTCAACATCTTGCGGCAGGGGGTGCCAATCACCCATTACATAGTCCCCACCCAAAATATCTCGGCATCTCTTTGGATAGGTCCCTCAACTTTAAGAAAAATTGCGGGAATGTTAGGCAGAAAGTCCATGCTAAGAAAAACCTGCTTTGTCGTCTTACATCTACCAGATGGGGAGCGTCTCCCCAGGTCTTGCGAAAAACTGGAATGGCGCTCTGCTTTTCCGCTGGCGAATATGCCTGACCAGTGTGGAGCCACTCCAACCACTCCAACTTAGTGGATACAGCACTGAATGAGACATTCAGTGAGAGAAAGGCCAGATTTGTACTGGTTTCCTTAAACCGACCCCGGTACAAATCTTGTACCCACACATGGCCTTTGCACCCCCGGAATTCGTAGGACTGAGGAAAGCATCATGAAAAGTACGAAGCAAGAGGGTGACTCACGCCACCCAACGTACAACTACAGCTCGGTCCCCCGGAGGCTAAAATTTGAAAGGGTTTCCTTGGCTGCGTGAGCTCGTTGCCGTAGGATCGCAATTTTAGGAGATTTGCCACTGCGACCAGTTCATCGAGCTAGCGAAGAGTCTTCACGTTGCTGTGGCATATATGGAAGGGTTTAAACAGACTTCTCACTCAGGTCAGCAGTAGTAAAGACAATCTCCACAAGTGGAGGTACTCGGATGGTTTCGATCTTGAGTGTTTGTGCGTCGTCTCTCCGCAGACCATGAAGCACTTTTTATCTTGCTCCGCATGCCCTGTTGCCTGTTCTAGTGAGGACCTAATGGCTACGTCAGCGGACGGCGTTGCTGCGGCCGGTTACTGGGCCAGGCAAGAGATCTAGCAGGAAGGGTTGTCATCGGCACGCTAAGAAGAAGAGACTATACTACACTAGTACTACTACAATAATCACAAAAAATAAAAACTTTTATTCGGGACGGAGACCAATCCAAAAAATCAAAGATTAGAATCAGTCCAGAGTTACAAATAGTGTAACTAGTCCGACTTTGTTTTTATTTTTTGAGATGTTTACAGTTGGTACACTAGGGGTATTTTTAGCAATTATACGACTACAAGGCAATAAGTCAAATTATTTTAGATCTTTAATACTTAATTATTACGTATAAGTAATTATGACTAATTGCCGCACTCAGGGTAGCTCGCCAGCCGTCGCTCCGTGCGGACGTCTCGCTGCTCGTCGCCCCACCGCGCTCTCCGGCGCCCCCACTCTCCGTCTCGTCGCGCCCCTCTGCGTGACGTCACTGCGGTCATCGCGTCTTCGCACGCCGCTCCAAAGGTGTCGCTACTAGTAACTTTGGTTACTAGTAGTGGCAGCTCAAATCCACATCTTGTGTGGTCCCTGGCGGGAAACCTAGCGGTGCTAACAAGCCAGTGAGGGTGTGCCCCAAGCACCCGCCAAGTCCCATAAGGACACGGCAGTCATTGGAGTCGGGAGCGGGATCAGTTGGCCTTGGTAGATAGCCTAGTCAACCCCCGCTTCGTCCCACAGCTTACACCTGGCACGGTCGGGTGTTTTCTATCCCGACGTACCAGACTTTTGGTACACAGTGGTGGGTGGCCCACCTTCGGTGGGTTTACCGGTACCTTAGGGCCCTGCCACCCAATACGATTGGTGGCAGGTAATCAAGCTTAGGGCTCACCAGATACTCACCTCCCAGTCTAACCCGACTGGGAGTGTAGGATTGCACACATCCCCGGGCCTGTCCACCCGGGGAATATCTCACTCCCTTTTCCTTCACTTGCACTAGCTCTATCAACAGCGACAGGATGCATCCTGTCGAAGCGTTGATAGAGCTCGTCAAGGACGCGTTGTCGGACGATCCCAGTCCGGTCAGCGTGAATAAGCAAAGGCTTAACTTCATCCTGCATAAGCTTGCTACATGCCCCCCCCCTCCTCCCATACCCGCCCCGGAGCCCATGCCCATCGGCAACCCGGCGCCCGCCCCCGTTTCGGCGCTTGCGCCCACTAAACCCCCAACTCTCAAATTTCCGATTAATTTCTCGGAAAATCCTGCCTCCCCGAACGTTGACAGTCCACTCGTTGACGAACCCATGTCCGGTGATGATCATAAGGATGATTCCGATGATTATGAAACTACTGACGACGCCTCCGCCGATTCCTCCTCAGAAAGCTGTCAAGCTACCTCTGAGGGGAAGAGGAAGAGGAAGAAGGGCAAGTCCCACCCCAAAGCCACCAAGCCCAAAAAGGTCGCTTCGACCAACCCTCCAACTCTGCCGTCCACCTCCTCCTCCGACGTGCAGCCCACCCCTGTCACCGCTTCCCAGCGGTCTAGGCGCTCAGATCGCTCCCCAGCCCCCAGGAGTCGCTCCCGTAGTCCCCTAACTCAGGCCGACGCTTCCCCAATGTCGAGCCGCGACCCCAGCCCTGCTGCTATTCCTAAAAAGCAGAAATGCCCTCCTATCTTCCTCCACGATAAGGCCAAGTGGACGGAAGTTTCTAAAATTTGCGATGAACGCAAAATCAAGTTTCTTAGTGCCACCGCTTGCCAGGTAGGCATTAAAATCCTACTCCCGACCCCTACTGATTTCAGGAACCTTTCCAGGCTCCTAAAAACCTTGAGGATAGAGTTCCATACCTATTCTCTCCCATCGGAAGCGCCCACCCGTGTGGTTATCCGGCGCATTCCGAAGGAAATCCCAGTCGATGAGATTTATGCGGATCTTGCCGCACAAAAAGTCCCTGTCATTGCCGTCCACCGCATGCGTAAAGCAAGAGGTGGACAGGAATACGATATGGTAATGGTCGAGTGCGACCCTACCGAGTCCTATGCCCCTATTTTCAAAATTAAGACTCTCTGCTCCCTTTCAGGGTTCTCTATCGAGAAACCTTACCGTCCCTTTGTCGTTGGTCAGTGTCACAACTGCCAACAATATGGCCATAGCCAAAAACACTGTTTTGTCCGCCCCAGGTGCGTTAAGTGCCGAGGGGATCACGGCACAAAAGAGTGCACCCGTCCCAAAAACCCTGCCAAATGCACGGAGCCTCCCAGCTGCGTGCTATGTGACCAAGTCGGTCACACGGCAAACTACAAGGGTTGTCCTAAAGCCCCCAAAGTTGCGCCTAGATTGGCCAAAATCCATGCTGAGCGTCAAGCACGCCAAGCTCCCTCGACTAAACCCCCTCCCCGGCTAGCCCCTCAGAGGGCTTCGCCATGGGGCAAGCTCAACCACCAAAATGTGGCTCCCCAGACCGTCCAACAGCTTCCAGGCTTGATGGATCATCCCATTCCGGCCCCTCAGGCACCCATAGTCCCCATGCCCGCTCAAAGCCGACAGGAGGCTCCCACCTCTGCCGCTGCTAAGAGCCCGTCTCTATCCACGCCCAAACCCAGACGCTGCGTATCTGATACCATCATCAGTGCGTACAAAATCTGGATGACGGACGAGGCCAGATCGCTGGCTGCCGAGATCAATAGGATCGAGGCAGCCGGGGATATGACCCAAGCCCAATCCAACGACCTCTTCAAGAGGTACCCCAATATAACCGAGGAACTAGACAGCCTCGTTTATAGAAACGGTCAATGGGTGCGCATTTAAGTCGCACCTACACCGTTTCTAACCAAGTTTCGCCAATTGAGGCTCACCTCTGACCCCTCACGATCTCTACTCTGCTCCTTAAGAGCCTAGGTATGGAGTAGAATATACAAACGTAGAAATACAAACCGATTCGTCAGTCCTCGCCGCCGAGGCTCGTCGCGTATCCCTTCATTAAAATCTTGCCAGCCCGCGAAGCTGAGCAGTAGTTAAATTATTAGATATGAAATGGAGTTTCTTGTCCGTTCTTCTCCACGTAGGCTTATTCCGAACGGATGGTAGAATCACTTGTCAAGATCCAGCTTTTGCTTGTCCCCCCAGCGACGGCCCTGAGCCGAGGTCCGACCCCAACTGGGGTAGCCCTCAGCGTTGTCGCTTAGGTTTAGTAATTTTTTGCCTAGCTGGAGGCTATATAGCTTAGTCTCCGTAGGAAAGTCCGGTTAAGCAGCTATCAGTCATTCTGACTGAGCTGTGAGACGCCCCGCAGAAAAAAAAAAAAAAAAAAAAAAAAAAAAAGCCGCACTCAGAGACATTTAACGGTTACTTAACGCGTTCCTTAGTATAGATTTTGTACTAAAAATCTCTACTAAGAAGAGCTTTAAGTAAACGTTAACGTCTCTGAGTGTGGCAGTAAGACTTATTAGTTTGTAACGCATATTAGTTGTTTTGGCGTTTCTAAAGTTCAATGGATATAAGTGAATTGTGTTTATGCTTTACTGAACCTGAATATTTTTATGAAGATTACTATTTTTGTCTTACAAAAAGGTCAGAGCATTTATACTAAAGCGACACTATCTTCGGAAATACAGTAATAATAGGCAATATGTCTTTAAAACATAGATAGTAATATAACAATGACTTTTTGCCTTCAGCGTATTTAAATTGGAATACTAGAAAAAAAGATATGCCAGATTTAATATCAAAAGAAAAGTTTAAATCGCTCTCCTGTAAAATGCACTTTTTGAGCTTAGTATTTTTGCCTTTCTAGTGACTATATCTATAATTTCACAATTTAATTTTTATAATATCTCCATAAAAGTACAAAAATAATCTAAATACTGAATAATGACTGACTAACTGAATTTGATCACTTTTAACTGGTGTAAAGAGTTGCAATAGCTGTTAAAAAGGTAGATCAGCGATTATACAGACGATATTAAGCTTGTTGTATATTTATTCAGCTACTATTTTGCTATACATATATTGCTTACAAATTAAAGCACTTTATTTTTTGCTCAAATTGCTTGAATAACATATGTGTAAGTGCTTACCCAGACATTAACCAGTCAACTATGTCAGCTTGAAGTTTACAGAAACATGTTTGTACAATGATTATTCAGCCAGTCTGTGTTGCTTGGGCAGAATCTCACTGGATTTTACTATCCTTTTTTATTCCTTTGATTTTAATAAAACAAACTGCAAATTTGGTAGGCAACAACAACCGTACATTTTTAAGGTGAAGCAACTCATGCCGAGGTTGATCCGTGGATGGGTGACCATACATTACATACCGAGAGTCCTCTGTGCCTAAGAATGCACAACGCTTTAAGCCGTCGGTCCCGGCTGTCATAAGATCTATGACAGTCGTTACGGTAGTCAGAAGCCATAAAATCTGGCGCCGGCCTTGCCAAGGGGTATCAGTTACTGGGAGGTCAGTAAGAGAGACATTCCATGTAAATACTGATAATCAGCTGAATCCAGGTAGACTGGAAGCCGACCCCAGCAAAAGTATAGGCAGAATTATTGAAACTGCAAATCAGGTTTTTTAGTGGATCTTCCCTACTAGTTAGTTGATTATTGTCTTTTAAGATGCTGATAGACATTGCTGCATTCACCGTTTTTAAATTTGTCGAACTGAACAACGAACAGAGCCAAGTATTACGAACATTTTCACGATCTTTCTAGCGAACGCTATAGTAGCGAAATACTCGTCAAAAAATTTATTAGACATACTACAGGCATGCGGGAGGTGTGGGTGGAGAGGGACGGCGGCGGAACAATGAGAAAATTGCTTGCCGAAATTAATTTGCTGAAACTACAATAAATTTGCAAAAAACAACAAATTTATTGTCGTTTTGGTAGAATGCTCACTAGAACGCTCGCTATAATGCTCAATAAACGATCCTCTTTATTTTAAAATTCACTATAATGCTCATTACAAATTAATGCTAAGTCTATCAGCGGCTTTAGTTTCAATGAACAGCAAAAGGTAAGTATTTTAATTTCCAGGCAACAATGTATTAGATTGACATTGTGTTACATTTCTGGACAATATTATAGAGTTAGAGAATATTATTAGAGATACTTTACGAAAAGCACGAAAAAAAAACAGCACATCAAATATTTACTTTGCTAGATAAGAAAAAATCAAATCCCCTCCAATCCCCTGTTATCGACACATTGTAACGTAAATTGACTTTGAACAACGCTTTATCGGGAATCAGTAATTTCTATGGAATGAGTGAATAATCTCGTTCCTGTGTCGATTTAAAAATTGACGCATTTTGCACGTAGAACGATCTTTTTGTGCCGTAAAAGCTAAACAGTTGGTAAATAAATACGTAATATAAAAGTATGATGAGCTGGCCTGAGGATTAAGGAAAGAGCGGTTTTCAAAAAAAACGTCGCCGAACTGTGCGGGAAAAAATCAGCAATTTAAGACGCTTGTACATGCAGAAAATTCACAAGGCCAACGCATGAATTCGTGCCGTACACGAACAACTCATCATGTATACGATAAGAATTTTCTTTTAAACGTCTGGCAATCATCATGGAAGTCCTCCACCCTGGGGTGAGCGAAGAGGTCTATCAGTCTTTAACTGACTAAAACCAAACGGCGTTCTACTGTTATCTTTGGCCAGAGCGATAGAGTGCTTGCGCGTCTCGCCATGCGCCCCCGACGAGCTCTGAATGTTAAGTTACTGTATGAAAATAGAACTTGCGCCGTTGCTAAAATGATCAGAAAATACGGCTGCAAAATAAGAAAATATCCTGTTTTTGTATTATTTTATTAAAGTTTATCTTTTAATCACTTATGTTTGCATAAGAACCTAAATAATTTCTAATCCACAAATCTCTTTTTACTTGTACCAAACCCAAACTCCTACATTGTCGAATCTTCATTAAGTGAAGTTGTTTACTGAGGGCCAAGTAAACAGAGCACACAATTTGACTGTCCGCACACTTTTGTGTTTCTGTACTTGACAAGTTTTTAGCCATGGTACAGAAACAAATCTGCCAAGCCCTATCCCAACTATGTTGGAGCCGACTTCTAATCTAACTAGACGTAGCTGAGCACTAATGTTTTACGGAGCAATTTCCTATCTGATCTCCACAAACACTGGGTTGTGGTTATTGGTCTTGCCGAAGGGGTATTGTACAAAACAGTTACCGAACTGGTTTATACAATACCCCTTCGACAAGACGGGCGTCAGTTTTCCTGGATTCTGACTACCCGTGACGACTACCAAGGATGTACAAATGACGCTTGACGAGCTTGACGGGCTTTCAGAGATACGGCAGAATCTGGGTATGTTAAAATGGTCACCCATCTACGGAACGACCTCGGCATACGTTGCTTAACCTTGAAGATCGACACACGGTTATTACCATTCAGCCTCGTGCTTTTCGCCTGTTAGTCATGCTTCAGTGATGGATAATTACTGATAAGCTAAAGTAACTTCAACAATGCTGGCTGGATTGGTTAGCCAATAACAGTACACCAAAATTTCATCCAGTTTGCCCAAAATGTTTGAAAAAAATTAAGACCGAGTGTTTGGGAAAACTGGCGTTGAAGCAGATAAGTGATCAAATGGAGACCAGAGTAAAAGGAACCTTGTACTAGTCTGGGCCGACCAGAAAAGCCGATATCCAGCTATTAACAGTTACTGGAAAGGTTGATGATAAGTGCCCTAGAGTTCATATTACTAGTCATAGTCAGCCATAGTCTTTAAGGTTTAAGGAGCCATGGTTCCCACCATTCTCATCTCTGGAAATAAATTACAATGCACTTTGCAAAGCCAAAGACAAGGAGAGATGGTGAAACAGAAAATTATTTTAGGTCAGGAAAATCATGACTCCCAATAATGAGGAATGAGGAGGTTGTCCAGAGTCAACCGTGATAGGCTAAGCTGATTGATTAACTGAAAGATATTCTGCCAGGATAGAGCTCCAAGCCTCAAGTTCAAAATGCGAAACTCACCCCAAGGCCCTCAAAACACTAAAACGTAATTCATACTAGTCAGTTACTATCCCAGGGCAAATAGCTTTTCTCATACAGAGAAGGCACGAGTGTTGATCACCACGCTTGCTCAAGACGAGTTGGCAATATCAGACTTATATGAACTGTAAGTCCAGGTTTCGTCACGATATATTCCTGCACCGATAAGAGCAATGAACAAGATACACTAAGGCACACTTTTACCAAAAACTTAACTCAGAGTTAGTTAACATACGTAATTAATCCGGGTTAGCTTCTAACTCGGTGTTAGTAAGAAAAGCCAGGATGGCGAAAGCGGGCCTTAGAAAGTACACATGATATGAAACAATCATGGTACTCATCATCATCATCATCATCAGCCTTTAAATGTCCCCACTGCTTGGACACAGGCCTCCTCCTGGCCGTATTCCACCACACGGGCCCAGTGCGTGTTGGTGAATGTCACATGTCTTAGAAATTTTGGTTCTAGGACGTGCCGGTTTCTTTACATTGTTTTCCTTCACCTCAAAACGGTGAAGGAAAACAATGTAAAGAAAGTTTTGAGAGCAGTGGTGATAAAATAATTTACACAAAGTAAAGCGCTTGCCTGGGTTAGAACCCATGATCTACAACTTGTAAGTTAACACTGGGCTTTATCACTGGGTCACCACTGCCACTACTCATAATCAACATTAATTCACCAACTATAACTACAACTTCTGCCCATCCCTTCCAAACTATCAGCGCAACAGTCATCCCCAGTTAACGAGAAAAAGTGTAATAACGTACAAATACACAAACAAACTGACCTATTTCTTATACGCATTCGTGATATTACTGAAACTGGATGGCAAACACATAAATCTATGTTATGCTCTTACTTTTAGTTTAGGAGATAGTAGTGTACAAAGTTGCAGAAATGAGTTTTTAAGTATTCATGTTATATTTTGTTATGCAACAAATTACAGAAATTGTTATGGTGGTGTTCGAGACAGTCTGTGTTTCCCGATAGGTACAACCTAGGAATCTTTAAGTTAAGAGTCTATAGGGTACTTCTAGGCAAGCCTGCTCGACCACATCATCATCAGGTTAGATAGGGGTCAAGCGCAAGCCTATCTATGATACAAAAGAAACCATGTATTTATACAGGTACATACATAAATCAGGCCTTTTTGCCATGAAAGTTGGCAGATACTAGAGAACGCGCCACCCTATCTTGTTTTTCTGTGTGACTTTAATCCATGTACATTGGTTAATTTATATATTATTCTTCGACCAAAATTCAGCCACGCCGACTAGCGCTCGCAAAGGTCTCTCATGGTGCAGGGAAGGAGATGTATGATCGTTTATGATGTGGTTGCACAGTCGCATTGTGGCTGATCGGAGTACCGCCATCCAGGTTGTACCTACAGTCGCCCAATTAGCTTCGTAGCGTATTTAGATATTGCCAGATAGGCCATGGCATTTTATGGCCCGCGTGGAGTTTTACTGCAGGTTCAATATAGTCATTTGGAGGGGCGTATTTGAGGATTCACCGTTTCTTGTATATTTTACCAGGACCGTTGTCGTTTATTATTTTTGCCGACTAGAGGAAGCTGAATTCGTTAATCGGTCCCTTGGTCGCTCCTTGGTGTACAACCCTATAATCCTGACATACTCTCGCTTCGTTTACGTCTATGCTTCTGGTCAAGCACGCATCCTGGATGGAAATATTAGGTACAACAATGGTTTTCTAAACTAATTTTAAAACCAGTATTTATATTTTTACTGGTCTAGTCGGTCTTTTTCCAAAAAAACCTTCGTTTCGTGAGTGCCGATCATAGTGAACAGACGTATCGAACAATTATAAAAATAAACAAATAATCACTTGCGAAATAGCGACCTAGTTTTTCGAATAACGCAAACTGTGCTATTCATCAGGTATGTGTAAAGTGTGTAAATTGTGAAAATGACCCGTGGTTGATAATTTAAAAGAAGAAAAACAAGATCAATCACAATGGAAGGTAGTCCATTCAGCCGGAGTAGCAAGTGTGCTTGCTCCCCGCCCTCTACACCCGTACTAACAGCCGCAGCCATCCCCGAAGCCGCTCCTGCCTCTCAGGAGACTCACCAAAAACAAAAGATGCCCTTGAAATGATCTCGACGCCAGAAATTTGATGGAAACAGGATGGTGGCCATCGAGCAGAACCTGAAGGAGGTGTGCACTATTGGAGTCGACGGTAAGAAGAATACGGAACAGAAGCTACGTATCAATGCCTTATGCCTTAAAGTATGTCACGGTACATCGCAAAGGCGAGAGCTCTCCAATATCACCACGCTACACAAAGCCTTGAGAAGCAACTTGACCTATCGAAGCAACTACAGAACCATAAGCAGAGTACCTGCTCAGGAAACTTCTTTTGCGGACATGGTAAAAAAAGGAGCCAACAATTTCATACAGCCAATAAATTTAAGTTCTGTGGCCATTTATCTGAATGACAAATTGAAGACCAGCGATGAAACAAAATCTCTTATCCGAAAAATTATCCATCCTGAACAGATGAAGCTCCACGTGAGAGGCCTGTGCAAGACGAGGAACGGGGGTGATATTATCATCACTGAGACGAAGGACGACATCGAGAAGCTGAGACAATCGGTGCAGCTAACGAAGTCGGTCCTAATACTCGATGAGCCTTATAAGGTTGAAGCCTAGGGTGGTTATTATAGGAGTGCCGTCATCCACGCCAGAAAAAGAGGTTTTTACTTGTCTCTACCATCAAAACCTGGCCGAGAAACTTCAGGACAGCAGCCTTGAGACGTTTTTGACCTCAAAAATTTCTTTCTGTTTTAGGGTTATAAAAAAAAAAAAATTGTTTCTCTGCTGTCATAAATATGATTAATAATGTCATTGATGATTTAGATAATTTCTCTGTGTCCGAATCTAAGGTATGTGAAGCTGAAAACTGCAAACAATATCTATCCGGCTACAAAAGTCCGTTTACCTTACTAACACAAAATATTTGCAGTATTTTTAAGAATTTTGATAGCTTTAGTACATTTCAGCAACGGCTTAACATAAATTGTGACATATAACATATTGTTTTAACCGAATGCTGGCTTGCCAAGCAATATGTATAGAAGTAGTATAAATTATAATCAAAACGATGGATTGATAGTTTTTGCAAGAAATCATCTGAATGTCTCTGTTGAGGTACCAAATATGCACGACTGTAACAGATTGATACAATAACACAACAATTACAATTACAATTACAATTAAAATAGAGTCTGAATTTGCTATATTAGCATTATATCGACCGCCCTCTTTTAAAAATACCACCAGTTTTACTGACTCTCTGAACGACAACTTGAAAAGCCTGTCATCCTTCAAAAACACTATTTTAATAGGCGATATTAATATAAATATTCTTTCAGATAGTGCTAATGCACCTGCTCAGGTCTATCTCAATTTATGCGCCTTTCATGGCCTGCTCCCCGCGCACAGCTTTCCTACACATCACAGCGGATCTTGTTTGGACCATATCATGCTTAAATCGATTTCTCCCTCACTTGCACTTGTTGTTAATTCAACATTAACCGATCATAATGCAGCCCTACTAACCTAACCCTCAATTGTGAATTACCTAAATTAAACACTCGAACAATTTCTAAATTGAATATAAAAAACTTGAAGAAGATTTACGCGTCATCGATTTTGAGTCAGTCTACAATTCCGCTGACCCACAGTTTTGTATGTTGTATGTAATAGAAAATGTCAAACATGCAATTCAGCAAAGCAAAATCTAATCCAGATAATATAATATTTCAAGGGTCGTACAAAAGATACAGGAATTTTAGCAATGATCTACTGATAAATGTTAAATGCAACTACGATAAAATTGAACTGGCAAAGGCTGGCACAAATAGTAAAAAAGTTTGGAAATATATTAAAAATCTAACTTATGCATCAAAACAAAATGAGTCATTATCAGGTTTATTACTAGCCATTCGTCACACTTGATATCTGCTAACACAGCGAATAATTTCTTTGTTAATATTGGAAAGTGTCTGGCAGAAAAAGTTCGGGGTCAATCACATTATCTAACAGGCATTCCTTTTACGTGTAGCACCACTTTAACATCCTTTGGGCTGCTGGATACAGATGAGACTAAGGTAGAAAGCATAATAATGACTTTGAATGACGACTGTGCAGTTGGTTATTTATTTATTTATTATTTATTTATTTAAACTTCATGCACAAAGGTACAATGGCGGACTTAATGCCTTAGGCATTCTCTACCAGTCAACCAAGGGTGGTGGAGAGATAACATGGCAGGTGCATTGTTTAAACCGTAGAATGCAAACAACAAAACAAAAAATAACAATAATATGGCAATTAAGTACATGTTACATATATATCTTATACATATTAAAATACATACCTATATAAATATATATATACATATATTAATAAAGTAACGAAAAGAAGTTATAGAGATGACCCCTCTCTCCGCTGAAAGTAAAACCGTAGTATCCGCTTGAAAGCATACCGACTGGTTGCCGTCCTGATTTCGAGAGGAAGCGCGTTCCAGAGAAGGATAGGCTGAATATGAAAGGAAGAATGAACAAAATCAGTAGTATGAGGGGGACACAATAGGAGAAGATTATTGGAGGAACGCAGATTTCTAGCGTGTGAAGAACTTAAATATTGAAAGTGAGACATAAGGTAAGAAGGTGGGGTGGGAGACTTGAGTAGGGAGAAAAGCGTAGTTAGAGTGCGAAATTTTCTTCTCTGGCGAATTGGCATCCATTTGAGCTCAGACCTGTAGCTCGACACATGGTCATACTTTCTCAAGTTAAATATGAAACGAATACAGTGGTTGAGAAGTCTGTCGAGCTTATTCAACAGAACCGCACTCAAGTCAAAACAGCACACGTCACCATAGTCGATTATAGGGAAAATTAAAGTCTGCACAAGCATAGTCTTTGTCTTTGCGGGCAAAAAGTTCCTCAGACGATACAGATATCGCAAAGTGCCGTTGACTCTTTGACTGATACTAGCAACCTGACTATACCAGCCAAGCGTAGAGTCAAGGTGCAAACCGAGATCTTTTACGCTAGGGCTAATGGGAATGATGGTACCATTAAAAATAAGAGGAGGAAGAGAGCTAACCGCCACTCTACCCACCATACGTGAGCTTCCTATTACAATGGCCTGACACTTAGAGGGATTTACAGACAACCCAAATCTCTCACACCAGATTTTAATGGCATCCAAGTCTCGGTTTACATCATCTATAGCGTCTGCCAAACCTTCCACTCGCGCAGATGCATAAAGTTGGAGATCATCGGCATACAGATGATACGAACACCGAAGACAGAAAGTTATAAAATTAATGAAGATCGAGAATAATAATGGAGAAAGAATACCGCCTTGTGGAACACCATCACCTAGATCACGCCAACTTGACGAGCTCTCGTTAACGCGAACCGACTGCTGACGTCCTCGAAGATAAGAAGAGAACCATTCCAGCACCTCGGCAGAAACCTTAAGATGTGAGAGGATAGATAAAAGAATATCGTGACTGACGGCGTTAAAGGCATTGGAGAAATCAATAAGTACCAAAACGGTAACCTTGGTATCCTCCATTGCCTCTCTGATGTCACCAGTCACTTTGAGGAGAGCGGATGTAGTACTGTGCCCAGGCCTGAACCCAGACTGGAATGAGCTAACAAGGTTGTTACGGTGCACGAACCCCGAAAACTGCTTGTGAACGCAGGCCTCAAGCACTTTTGATAGGAAAGGGAGAATAGAAATTGGTCGAAAATGATTAGGTAGAGAGGGATTTGCAATTTTTGGAAGTGGACGGACATAGGGCTTGCGCCACAGGGATGGAAACTAAACGGAATCTAGGGAAAATTTTATGATGTGGGTAATTGGAGGAAGAAGAAAGTCGAGGATCAAGGTGACTATATAACGACTGATGTCATCATGGCCCACAGCCTTGGATTTAATAGATAGGATCATCTTTTTAATTTCATCTTCGGTAGTCGGAGAAAAGTAGAATGGTCCTATGATAGGACCGGGTAGGCTAGAAATGGAATCAACCGTCTGAGACAATAGTTGGTTGGGATAACATATCCAATAGAATTATTAAGCAATTCGGGCATATTTTACCACCACTGACTTACATTTTCCGCATTTAAAATTTATCTAAGACTATCTTATAATATTTGATTTACAGTGATAATGTAGAAAAAATATGTAACTCTTTTCGCCTGAAACACAGGATTACTTAATTCAGGCACATAACACGTGTGAACTTGACATAGATTTAAGCAAAAATTTTACTTATTGTTTTACCAAATAATTTTTAAATAATCTTTATTATTATTCCATTTATTCATTTTATTTACATATTTTTACATTTTTAAATATTTTTCTATAAAAAATAAAATTAAAAATATTTGAAATACAAAAATAATGGCCCACCGGTATCGGGAACAGGATCCAAGCTACCGGTGGTCAGGGCTCCTGAGAGAGAAACCTCCTTACGATACGCGCCGTGTCCAGGAGTACCGCTTTCTGGATCAAGCCCTTGATCCAGCTGCCCAACGAGAGCCTCCTCAGATGTTCGTCGAGGCTCTTGGCTATTATGCCATTGGCCGTCACGACTATCCGCACAATGACTGCTGTATTCACATCCCACATGTCGACAACCTTGCGAGCCAGATCAAGATATTTGCTTTTCTTATCTCTCTCAGCCTTCACGAGGTTCTCGTCATGGGGGACCGCTATATCAACAATCATTGCGCGACGTTTTAGTCAGTCTATCACCACTATGTCAGGCTTATTGGCAACAATAGTCCTGTCAGTGATGATAGACCGATCCCAATACAACGTGACATTGCCATTTTCGAGAACTGGGTCGGGCACATACTTATAGTAAGGCACTTCCGATTCCACAAGATTGTATTTAAGAGCAAGTGGTTGATGGATAATCCTGGCTACAAGGTTGTGTCTATGCATATAGTCTCCGTTAGCCAGACTAAAACAACCGGAGATAATGTGACGGATAGATTCCCCCGGCCGGTGACATGCCCGACAGATGTCAACCGTTATTATTATTATTTACGGTTTTCGCTAAACAAAGAATAATTATAGGATTTTTTGGGTATTTGGACTTTCATTCCTTCGAATTAGATAAACTTTGCTTTATATATAAACAAAAACACAATGTATATACTGTAGTTATAGTCATATTGCTATTTGTGACGAAATTCGTAAAACGTAAATTTTCTACGTCCATTTTATTATTTAATAAAGTCATTTATTTCAATAAGACCATTTGACAGCACTTTTGAATGTCAAAATATAAAAAAACAAAAAAAAACTAGTAATTCGTGAGCTCCATATTATATTCTGGCATCTAACTCTATAAATACGTCTCAATCAACCGACCAGCAACAAAATTATCAATATTACGGCACTAAACTGGCGAAACTCCACAAACGTCAAACTTTCACTAATACAATCTTCGAGAGGCGGTAACTTACAGGGTGACTGTCTTCCGAACTAGTCGTGTTTGGACGGCGAAGCTGCAAATCGACCGGATGGCTGAGTAATTATGTTGGATGTTTTGCATGCTCAGATAAACAGTTGCTAATATTAAGTGATCTGTTTAGCAGTAATAGTAGTGTTTAGGTAAAGGGAAACGCGCAGTGGAGTGTTGCTATTAGCGTCAAAGGATATAATGCGATATGGCTGAAGCTTTTGTGATTCAAATTCGATACACGGTGATACTAATTATGAACCATTGGCTTCTGCATGCGGTTTCGCCCGAGTGGAAGTCGAAAATCATCTCAAGCGAACATATTATATTCCTGGGATAAAAATAATCATATGTGCTGTTCCTGTCAAATTTCATCCAGATCCGTTTAGCTGTACTGGCGTGATTGATTAACATACTACATCCATCCATCCAAACTTTCGCATATATAATACTAGCTTCTGCCAACGGATTCACCCGAGTGAATGTCTTAAATTATCCCAAGGGAACATATTCCCGGGATAAAAAGCCCTATGTTCTTCTCCTGACTATAATCTATCTCTGTGCCAAATTTCATCCAGATACGTCCAGCCGATTGAGCGTGAAGAAGTAACAAACAAGCAAAAACACACACTCACACACTTTCGCCTTTATAATAATTATAGTGTGATCAGTACATAAGTCATCACGTCTGTATATCTCTAAAGGTTAGGCAGAAGTGCGTAGTGCGAGTAGTACACCCACATTTCACCAGTTATGTTTAGGTCCCATGTAATAGAGTACGAACCTATTGCCATCAACCGGACAATCCAAACTCCGGGCTACTACTGAGTAATACCAGATGGCAAAACCTAATAATATTTTGCCTGCATCGGGGATCGGGCCTAAGACCCAACGTGGTGCCTGATAAATAGTGTTTAGGTAAAATGGGAGTTGAGGTTGCATTTGTGAGTCAAACTGAATCAATATGAACCCGTTCTTGAAGTACGACCCATGCGAATGTTATAATGTAGCCACTGACTCCTCATTTAAATTCGATAATGATGATAAACCATAGGAGTAGTGTTGCCAAACTGAAGTGGCAGTGGGCAGGACATTTTTTTTTTTTTTTGTTTTTTTTTAATCTGTTATAGGCTTGCGCTTGACCACTATCTCACCTGATGGTAAGCGATGATGTGGTCCACGATGGAGCACGCTTGCCTAGAAGTAACCTATTCACTCTTGATTTAAAGACCCCTAGATTGTAGCTATCGGGAAACACAGACTCCGGCAGGGAATTCCACTCCTTAGCTGTACGCACAATAAAAGTATTCTCAAAACGCTTAGTGCGTATGGGTGGGATGTCCACCATGTACCGATGGCGCATCGCCGTACGTCTGGTAGTCCGATGATGAACATGCTCATAGAACGGATTTCCGATGGGATAGAAAGGTTTTGGAGCGGCCACCTCGAACCGGGAGACGTTGAGTTGGAAGGCCTTCCACCAGGTGGACCGATGACCTGGTGAAGGTTGCGGGGATCCGCTGGATGCGAGACGTACGGGACTGATCAATGTGGCGACGCTTGGGGGAGGCATATTTCCAGCAGTGGACGTCTTTCGGCTGATAAGATGATGATGATAGGAGTATCTATATTATGAAATAAATTGTGCAGCATGCCATCATAATAGTGCCTTGATACGTTCGAAAGTTACATGGTTCATCAGCGTGTTTTAGAATAGAAAATGAAATACTATTCCATGGATTGCAACATGAAACCACGCGTATTATGGTAGGCGTTTTATTTAGTCATGTTTTTCGTGAAGCTTTTTGGTCGCTTTTTTTCAGACTATCCTACTTCCTACTTATGTTATAAATATGAAAGTTTAGATGGATTGATAGATGGATGTTTGTTACCCAAACACGCCAGAACGGCTGAACCTATCTGGATGAAATCTGGTGAACCAACCAAGTCACCTTTTATCCCGGTAATATGCTCCCATGGGGTAATAAAGCCGTGGGCAGAGTCTTTACTCTGACCTGAATGCGCGACGCTCTGACAGACTGAAACACCTTTATATAGCTTTTTTTTTTAATAACGTAAATCACGAAGTTATGTCTCATTTCATCATTATCCTTTTAGCGTTCTCACTGTTGGGACACAGGCCTCCTCTCTGTGAGAGGGAATGGGTCTTAAACCACCAGTGTGGGTTTTTATGTCTCATATCGTCCACCAAAAAAAAACCCAGCTCAATTTCATATTACGTCCACTTTCTGCATTAAATACAACAAAAGAATATCATATATCACAGTTTATCCGTAAAAACAAACTGCCAACACACATAATTCGGCTCACACAGACCCTGTGACGTGATTGAAGAGCATTTTCCTTGAGAAGTCCGACAAAAGTTTGTTTCTTGTTAACTCTCAAAGTGGGATTTGTCGTAGATAGAGCCTCCAAACGACACGATAAGGACTGTCTTATCTGTCTCTGATTTAATATTATTCTATGTCTACCCCGAGGGTAGGATCGTCGCTGGTTTATCAGATAATTTATTTGGCTCATTTTTTGTTTGACTTTTTGAAGTAAAGAAATCCTTGAATTGTTGGTGTTGTAGTCAGTGTCGTATGGTACATTTTTTTAAATATTTAGTGGGTTTGTTTTATTAGTATTTTTAGAAAAAGATATTTGCAAAAGCTATAATATAAGTATTGAGTATATTTATTAGTATTTTTAGAAAAAGATATTTGCAAAAGATATAATATAAGTATTAAGTATATTTTTATGACAAGCTTTTTGAACTGAAAGATATTAAATTTAATATCACTTTTTAATACACATACATGAGTCCAAACACGGTGGTGATATCTTGTCTGGCTTAGGAGTTGCTATGGCTACCTTTCAGTTCCGAACCAGCTCAATAGCACATTATTATTTCAGTGTTTCAAAAGTTACAAAATTACGCTAAGTTTCAGCTTAATCAGGTTGGGGTAACACATAAAGCAAGGAAATATAAAGCTTGTTATACTAATATAAAGTTTCCTACAAGTAACTGAGTTAAAAAGAGCTAACTCAAGTAACTTGATGAGCATGTTCTGTCTATGTATTGCCTGAAGAGTTATAAAACAGAGATATAATGGCCAGGGCGCTATTTAATATAATAATGCGATACATTTAGTCAAACTGACATAATTATATTATCATCTAGCCTCCGGCAGCGGCTTCACCCGCGTGAAATGAGTTTCCTTATTGCTAGGGAACATCATTCCGGGATGAAAAGCCTATGTGCTATTCCAGACTATAATCTATCTTTGTGGAAAATTTCATCCAGATTCATTCATCCATCCAAACATTCTCATTCTTGTTTAGTAGGATGGTCACAATTTCGCGACTGCTGTTTAATAAATGTTTGAAAGAAATTACACAATTGCCTATCGGTTTTATTAAATAAGCCTCTGGACTTCTGATAAGCTATTTAATATTATTATATTAATCGGCCACAAATCCATACTCCAGGATAGTTTTCCTGAGTGGTGTCTCATCCCATACAAAGAAACCGGGACGTACTGTACTGATTATACTAATTATGTTTTGTACATCAATGGCGTTCGGTTCCGTCCCACGGATATAGATGGTGATCTATCTATCACCATGGAACAGAACCGAACGCGATCGATTTATTAAAAATAATCGGTTAAATCTGATGAAAAACGCTAGTCGACACGTGCTCGGTGATCAAACCCAACTCAACAGACCACTGACCAAGAAATTATAATAAATAAAATAAAATAAGTTTATTGACACAAAATACCCTTGTATACAATACCAATACATTTCACACAGATACATTGGATTTTGAAAAAGGCTACACAAATAGTGAAAAACCCTGCCTCCTAAACTAGGGGAACCCTGTGACCTAGGAGTCAGTGTTCTACTGTAACTTCATGTACAAAATAAACCTTTATTTATGTGTGTTAATATAATAGACCTATAATGTCCTGATTTAACTATGATTATGAATATGTGAGTATGTGTGTACAAGGGGAGATGGTTGTGTGATTGGGATGGGGTGTGAAGTAGTGTGGTGTGGTGTATGAGATGAGATTGGGTGTCTTGTGGGAGTGTGTGTGTGAGAGTGTGTGTTGTCGTGTAAGGTGTGTTCGTGTGATGTTGCATGTGTTTCTATATCCGTTTTTGTGTGATAATGACAATGATTATTATGTGCCTACATTATATAAGAAATAAGGTCTTCTGTACTGGAGTAGTCCTGATTATACAGCCAGTTTTGCAATTTGGTTTTGACTGTGTGTTTGTTTAAATTACTTATTTGGATATGTTTGTTGACCCTTCTGTAAATGAGAGAACTTATCACATAAAACTGGCGGCTAGCTAGAGCTGTTTTGTGAGAAATAGATGGGCATGCAGATTTGGCTTTACGACTGGTCGGATCTAATGGAGGAACCTGACTATGCTTCCTGAGGGTGGCATTGAGCACAAAGGGCTGCCGCACAGTAAGTACCCTGCATTCCGCGTACAATTCACTTGTGGGAAATCTATACGGTCTGCCGAGCATCACCTTGAGCACAGCCCTCTGGGCGCGCTCCAATCCAAGTAGTTTTGTCTTAGCGGTGCCACCCCAAACCGGAATGCAATAACCGATGACAGACTGGCAAAGTGCAAGATACACCATTTTTAATGTTTTGAAGTCAGCGCAATGCCTTAGAGACTTAAAGATGTAAATGAGTTTCCTGATCCTTGACGTTAGGCTTACAACTTGAGAGTACCACTTTAGTCCGTCATCAATCACTACACCTAGGTATTTGGTATGACTGACACGAGATAGTGCAGAACATGAACACGAAGAGGAGTCCAAACAGGAATGAGCAAGAATATTTAAATCAGATGGGGCTGAGGTCCTATGACTAATCGCAAAAGGAATGTAGTTGGTTTTAGCCAAATTAAGTGACAGAAGGTTATCCTGCAGCCACCCAAAAATCGTACGTAGCGATTGTTCGGCATGATATTTCACGTCACACCATGTATTCCCAGATACCACGATCGCAGTATCGTCAGCATATGTAAATATCTTGGTGTTGGGGAGTGCTAGTGTGCAAAGATCATTTATATATATTAGGAAGAGCGTAGGCCCCAACACACTGCCTTGCGGAACACCGTATGTGATAATTTCTTCATCACTAGTGTATGAATCGATCTTAACGCGGAGTTTCCTGTTTTGGAGATAGTTCTTGAAAAGCTCGTGCGCTGCTCCCCGAATGCCCACGGCTTCCAATTTCGACAGGAGAATAGGAACAGAGACCGTGTCAAAGGCTTTCTGCAGGTCCAAGAATATTGAAAGGCATTTACGACGATCATCTAAATTCTTAGCAACAGTTTCCGTTAGGTCGGCAATTGCATCTTCCGTAGATACACCTTTTTTAAAGCCATATTGGTTGCTCGCAATGATTTGATGTTTGCATAAAAAGTTAAGTAGACGACCATTTATCAATCTCTCCATAACCTTAGACATTGCCGAAAGAACTGAGATCGGTCTGTAATTATTAACAAGGTCTCTGCTCCCACCCTTGTACACTGGATGGACCAAAGCTTTCTTAAAGGGTTCCGGAAAAATTCCTGACGCTATAGATACATTTATTATATGTGTTATAACAGGAACGAGAGGTTTGCGACATATTTTGAGGAGAAAAGAAGATATTCCGTCCCATCCAGTGGCACTATCATGTCTTAAATTCATGATGGTAGACTCAACCTCAGAATAGTCGACGTCGAGAATGACAAAAGAACCAGGGGAGGACGTTTTTGGTGGATAAAATGGCTGTGAGGGTGCCGCAATTTTAGAGGCTAGGTCTGCGCCTATGTTGGCAAAGAACTTAACTAATTGTTTGTCTATATTTTCTTTTAACTTCTCATGCTGTTCAGAAATGTTTCTTCTAAGCTCATAATATCACTATGACAGTTTTCGATTAGAAGGGGAACTCAAACTCAATTCTTAGAAGCCAAGATAACATTTATGTTGGAAAACTTGCAGTTCAGTCAGATCCTAATTTTAATTAATTAATAACCGACCTCATTTGGTAAATACAGCTAGGTTTAACAGTTACTAGCTTCTGCCAGCGGCTTCGTCCGCGTGAATGTCGAAATTTATCCCGAGGGAACATATTCCCAGGATAAAAAGTATCCTAAGTGATATTCAAGAATATAATCTATATCTGTGCCAAATTTGATCCAGACCCGTCAAGCCATTTAAGCGTGATGAAGAAACAAACATACAAACACGCACACACACACCCACAAACTATAGCCTTAATAATATTAGTGTGATGTGATGCAGGGTGTAACGGCAAGGTGTGGTCATATTTTAAGAATGCTTCCATCCTTGGATAGTCAAATGGATAGTCACAGTCAATTAAATACAAATAGATTTTTCATAGATAATTATCGTTAGCTGATCAAAACTAGTATGGCAAGCCCATTTTTTTATATTTGGCCGATTTCTGAATTATGTCTTACGAGTTAAGAACGTGTCATTGCCCTACTTTAGCGACTAATTTTGACAAGTTTTCAGGCTACCGTTTCACAAATACTCAATATCCAATGCTTAATAGAGAAAAAGGGCGTAGAGTGCCTTGAAGTTTATTGTACATTTATGGAAATGTACAATAAACTTATATGACCACACCTTTCAGTTACATCCTATATTAAGATCTGCTTATCTCTTCAGCGAACAAAGGCGTGATGCTATGTTAAATCCCGTGAAAAAGAAAAAATGGTGTTTCACCGCCATTTACCAACTGACCTTAAAGTGAAACAATTCCATTCATACCCACCAACCCAAACTTTCTAGAACAAAAACAGAAAAAATACAAATTCTAACACTAAATTGAAAAACGCACGAATCGTTCAAACGGCCGTGTTTCGTTGACAGTCGGGAAAAAAAGAGCTTTGTGTGTTCGTCAGTCAGCAACATAAGGGATGTTGATGAGGGTTCTCTGTGAGGCCACTGCCGAGTTTTTATTGATTTAGACTGTACATGACTTGCACTGTTGTGTCTTAATCGCTAGCATTGAGTGGGTCTGGTGAAGATTTATTTGAAAGGCGTGCGGAAAAATTTTAAATTAAATTTGTAAGACAACTTATACGTCCAAAGTTAAGGCCTCGCCCCTCGTGCTTGAGCTCGTGGGTTCAAATCCGGGCATGCGCCAATGTGACCTTCGGTTAAGGAAAACTGTGGGGAAACTTGGACTTATAGTTGGGTAATTTATATTCGAAATCACCAAATTGCATTGAACAACCGTGGTTAATGTCTCTGTACAACAAGACGTCTTTGCCCTGCAATGCGACAGTAACAAGCTAGTATTATAGAAAATCAGTTATCATTTTCTAATAAATATATTCATTGACTATTAAATTAAATTATCCTCTTCTGAAATTTCATAATAATTACCATGGCTATAAGCTCAAAATGATTGGGGAATTATTGCACTACAATGACAAAAATCCCCTGAAACATTATTGCGTAGATTTTACAGAAATGAGAATGTCAGTACAAGTGATTGAGTTTCCCGGGAGCCGTCGGTTATCAGCAATGTTCGTATTTTTCAAATTACCGAACATTTCCGGTTTTACTGACGTTTATTACGCTTTCAACTCCACGTGTATGTAATTGTTTTTATTTATTATCAGATCCGGCGTAATTGATGGCGACAACGGATGAAACCTGATCGTGGTTTATTTGTTCTGGTTGATAAATATAAATCAAATGTTATTAAAATTGCCCTATTTCATTTAATCATAAATGGATTTTCGATTGACACTACATAGTAAAAGCCGCATGTGTCATCTTCACAGTTTTATAAGACCGGTCCGTTTATGGGTGATCTCTACTTAGCGAGATTCATTCGTGCTTCGGAAAGAACATCATGATCCCGGCTGTAGTTTGAAGATCTTCAACTGTCAAAACAAGCCAGCAGCGATCAATAGTCAGAAACCTTAAATATGACACAAGTCTTGCCAAGGGGAATCGTGTTACCAAGTTACTGGGTTGTGGAGGTCAGATAGGCATAGATCCATGTAAAATACGGATACTGAGCTGAATATGGTTAGACTGGAAGCCGACCCCAACATGTTAGGGAAATGCTCGGCAGATTGATTTTCGATAAAATCTTGTTTTTTCGTTTATGTTATATCTCTCGTTTTTATTTTAAAAGTTGGTAGATTTTCTAAGATAGTTTGGCCATGTTGAGAGGTTGAATGAAAGGCGACTAACAAAAGGTATAATAAGGCAGACGTGAATGAAAACGCCGGGAGGGGACGTTCTAGAAAGACATTCATAGATGTTCTTCAGAAAGGTGAGGTGCGCAGTACTCATACACGGCGTGCGTGTATGACTAGATGTATGAACGTGAATGAAGCAACAGGAGTATGTAAGGATCGTAGCAGGTGGCGTTCTGTAGTTTTTGCCTACTCCCATGGCAAAAAAGGCGTGACTTTATGTATGTATGTAGATTTTGCGTGTTTTTACTTATCAATCGTTTCTCAGAAGTTATAGATTAAGTAAATCTATCTCCATAGTCCAAAGTAATCAAAATCAAGAATCATAAAACGTCCAATATTTCATTGTCTAAAATGCTAAACCTTATCTAGTACTATAAAATTTGTGAACCTTCTCCTATTTAAAATAAAGGTGATTTTATTTGAAGTCCCTTATAATTAATAGAGGTTCAAAACTTTGCCCACTTTGCGACATTTTCTTTGAGAATTGACGATTGTACTTGTCCCAGAAATTTATGTGACCTATAAAAGAAATATTCTTGTGGGGTGAGGATTGAGTTGATAGCGATTTAGAAATTATCTTCTAGGAATGGGAAAACCAATTAAATTTTATGTTGTTAAAAATCTTAAAGCAGACAATAATTTTTGGATATAAAGAAGATAGTTTAGAATATAGTGAACCTTAATTTTCGTTGTGTGTTTTGGGAATACTTTCATTATGCGTATAGAAAGAAGTGGAATTCTTTGCTGGAGTCTGGTTTCTTGATACCTACAACATTAGGTTATTTAATTCTAGAGTAAATAGGTTACTTCTAGGATTGTGTCGACCATATCATCGCTTACCATCAGTAGAGATAATATGGTCAAACGAATCTAACAGATCTATCAATAACAATTAAATATAAACACTTTTGAAAATATTCATGTTAGTTGGTAAATTGATTAAAATAGTGCCTAGTTCAAACTGATTTTTGGTTTAAGTCCTTTTTAGTTTGGAGGTTCTTAATTCTTGAAGCGCAAATAATTTTATTTAAGTGTTAAATGCAAGATAACTTGTTAAATATAAGCATGTCATGACTAACACATAATTATTCACATATTTTATACAAAGACATTAATTTACATATAGATAACACATCAAGACAATAGAGTACAAAGATACTGCTTATTTCTTAAATAAAACAGTTAATTTTGCAAAAATTGTAAGTTCGTTCATTCGTTGCAATATCGTGTTGCAGGCTCTTCAACGTTAATTGTTTCATTCATCATTCTTTACTTAATCTCTTGGGTCTATATCTCTTGCGGATTTCACGTTGTTGTTTGTATCTTTTTCATAACTTGGACCATTAAAATTTCTAAGTCGCCGGAGAACCCCAGAGTTTTGGCGGATTAAGATAATTAAAATACTTGATGGCAAAGTTACGCTCCCGCTGCTGAGATTAACGGAAACATGTATTTTTATCATCCTACATAAAATGTGAGTGGATAATATTTTTGAAACGGTAACACTGCTTTTCTTGAAGAGTATTGGGCTGTTAAAGTAATATAAGGGTTTAAGGTAAAAATAAAGGCGTAAGTGAAAGAATAATTATATTATAAGGTTGCTCTTAGAATGAAACGAGTGTTTTATAATAAAAATGCTTTATAATAGTAATAAAACTCTAGATACTGATCTACTTACGGTATTCAATCCAATTTAAATATTATATCAAACAGCATCGAAACCGAAATGATTTAAGAGAAAAAGAGTCTTTCTAGGCAATCGAACTAAGATAACTATATGTCCATTAAGTGTAAAATTATATTTATCTCTGTAGTTCAACACACATTTTTACAAATGCAAAAAAATACTTTTTTTACAAAAATACAACTGAATTCCAAATTAAAACACTAAAAACAAAGTGAAATTTTTGAAAGGTAGATAGATACTTTCCTGGTTTCAATTTTGGAAGTCGGTGTTCCTGGTTTCGTTTCATCGGTTTTTTGACACATAATTTTGAAATTTAATGCAGGAAAGTACTTACCCTTAAAAACACAAAAAAATAACAAAATTGGCCCACAATTGACAGAGAAATCGATGAACATATAAAATAGGTACATACAGTTGAACATAGAACCTCTTTCTTTATGGGCAGTCAGTTAAAAATAACTGCACGGATTGAAAACAAATAAAACTAGAAACAGACGAAGCGAAAGGGTCGGGTCGAAGTTACGAAGTTGGATAGAAAGTGACGTAATGAATACGTCCCTCCTAAGTGGAAGGTGACGAGAGAAGGGTCATGGAGGTGACCTTAACACGTATTGATAATAGTACAAGGCAAGGGTTTAAGTGAAAATTGGGACCGAGATGCTAAACTTGTGTTTGACATTGAGTGACCTTTGGACATTGCTTTGTTTAGCTCGGTACCTTCATCTCTGTCACTCCGATGGCTCTTGTAAGGTAATAAACAAGTCTTGACATTACCTACCAGTCGTAACGAACCCCAATTTCGGGCACATATTTTGTTTCTCTTTCTGAGATGAAACCCAGTCAGGTTAGCCTCATCGTCCCACTTCTGGGTTAAACCTTCACCTCAATGCTTCTATCTTCCGCAATCATTTATTTTTATAACCATTTTCTGACCGCCGCATCGCCTGCGTGAATAGTATTTTACTATACTGAGTTTATCGGAATCAGAAGTAGCCTATGATTAGTGATTGTAATGTTGTAGTGATTTTGAAAATATAAACACTTATATGTTTAAATGTACCAAATTCGAAAAAAAATGGTAAATAAAAAGTTATAAATAAGAAAAGGTCATTCAAGAAATCAAAGTACCCGCTGCTTAAGAAGCAAACTAAAATGACGTAAACAAATAGAAAATCATGCTGTGCAGTCGGAGGGTCCTCCGACTGCACAGCATGATTTTTCAGTCGGTTTTATTTTATTTTATGAAACACCTTTTTTTTCCTTTTTCTTTAAAACTGTGACACGGTTGTAACCGTGTCACAGTTTTATTCCATTTGTCTGCCCTCCATTATTCTTCTTCTTCTCGAGTTAAAGGAAAACTCTTAATATATTATTTGGCGCAGTAGGTGGTCACGCCGATTGCAGCGTCACTGGGTACTTGGTTATTTGGTACTATATTCGGCAAAGGAGCGTTACAGAGCATCAAAAACAATACGTAGACCATCGGTATCTGGCAAAGCCCCGATGGTGCAACTAAAAACGAGATCGACTTCATCATGTCAACCAAGAAGCAAATGTTCAATGATGTCTCTGTGATCAATTCGGTGAAAACCGGGAGCGATCACCGCATGGTAAGAGGCACATTGGACATTAATGTCAAGCTTGAAAGGTCTCGACTGATGAAATCCACGCTCCGTCCAGCACAGATCCAGGTCCAAAACCCCGAGAGCTTTTAGCTCGAACTCCAGAATCGTTTCGAGTGCCTAGGGAGCTCAGTGGACGAATACATTGACTGGTTCGTGGAAGCTGTCCATACGGTCGGGTCTAAGTTTTTCAAGAACCGCCGTACAAATAGGAACAAAAAGCTCTCTGATCCTACTCTCAAGCTAATGAAGGAGAGGCGTGAGATGATCCTGCAGTCTTCAAACGATGCGTTGAAATACCGGCAGCTAAATAGACGGATTGGAAAAGCGACCTCCGCCGCTTTAATACTGGGCGTATTGAAGGCGCGATTGAGCGGAATAAGGGCTCCAAGGTCTTTGCAAGAGATCTGTCTATTGGGCAAAGCCAGCTCACGAAACTGAAGACCGATGATGGCAGGATCGTTTCCACCAAACCAGAGCTTCTGAGGGAGATCGAGAGATTCTATGGGCAGCTGTACACGTCAACCAGTAAACCCGTCGTGAATCTAGCAAATGACCCTAGAGCTAGATTGACCCGACACTATACCGAAGACATTCCGGACGTCAGCCTGTATGATATTAGGATGGCTCTGAAACAGCTTAAGAGCAACAAGGCACCGGGTGGCGACGGAATCACGGCTGAACTCCTGAAGGCGGGTGGAAAACCGGTTCATAAGACCCTTCAGAAGCTGTTTGATTCCGTCATATTCGAGGGCAAAACGCCACAGGCATGGTGAAGGGGTGTGGTGGTACTCTTCTTCAAGAAGGGCGACAATGCCCGGCTGAAGAACTATAGGCCCATCACACTTCTTAGCCATGTCTACAAGCTGTTTTCAAGAGTCATCACGAATCGTCTCGCGTTTAAATTTTCATTCCAAAATGTTAAGCCTTTACTGCCTAAAGGGTAAGCAGAAGAGTAGGCAAACACAAAGATTTCATAATTTTTTCATCGTGAATTTCTTAGTATCATCCAGGAATACAGATTTTTGTCCGGTTTGATAACATGCTTGCCCCCTATTACATTTGGCTTAAATATAACTCTAAAATTATGCCGTTGAAAATATCTTTTAAACAATAAAGCACAATGTATTACAGGTATATTAAAGTAGGATTCTATTCTATTAGAATCCTACTTTATTCAATTAAATCCAACTTTCTATTATTAGATTTTGGCAACTTATTTCGATAATTGTAATCGATGCTAAAGTACAAAACAATTGTTGACATGTTAATTTGATTATTCTTTGTGTTATCACCATTATTTGCTTACGTCAATTATTCTTGTATTACTTGATGATTTTAGTCGAAGTTTAATTTGATTTAGCATATTTTAGTGCTTTGTATCAAGTAAACACGTGACATACTTCCGTATCTCATCGGACAGAGTTGTTGTGGAGGGTTAGCAAGGTATAAGAGAGCTTGCAACGGTATGCAAGTCAGTCTATCTTCGAATTAGACTCTATAAAGAGCTCCCCTGCTCCCGACAAAACTGTCGGTTTATTTGGAACAGCACTGCTGTATATTCACATAGCTATTGCATGCTGATGGCAAACGATACACTTTGTATTTGGGTGGCTTAGGCTGCTGTACGAATTGTAACCTTAAGGGTTTGTTCGTTTAACTGTATTGTTACTATACCCTTTTAACCTACTTCGTCTTGATACCATTTGTATTGTTTTATTTGTGAAACTAGTACTGTAATTAACAACCTTGTTATTGGTTGTACAGTTCTTGTTTACCCAACAAAAATGAGAATGCCTAAATCCTGACCGTATATACCCCTCGACCCTCTTGATCCTACATATATATATCACATCACACATCACATCATCAGCCTATTAATGTTCCCACTGCTGGGAAACAGGCCTCCTCTCTGTGAGAGGGAATGTGCCATAATCCACCACGCGGGCCCAGTGCGGGTTGGTAGATGTCACATGTCTTCGAATTTTTGGTTGTAGGTCATGCCGGTTTCCTCACGATGTTTTCCTTCACCGTTTTGAGAGCAGTGGTGATGAAATAATTTACACAAAGTAAAGCGCCTGCCTGGGCTCGAACCCACGACCTACAACTTGTAAGTCGCGGCCGATACCTCTGGGCCACCACTGCTCTATATATATATATCCATTATAAATCCATATAGTTCATCATCTGCCTGTCCTTATCTCATGCTACTTGGGGTCGGTGCTACACGTTTTCTTCATCCATACCGTTCTGCCCCCTGTCACGCTATCACTAACTCCCTTCTCTTTCATATCACTCCTCACAAAGTCTATCCATATTTTCTTTGGCCTTCCCCTCCCTCTCCATCCATCCACATTTATATTCATAATAACTCTATTAGTAACATGCGTTTCATCTCTCCCCATCACACGACCATACCAGGACAAACGGCAGGCTTATTACGTATCTTTTGCAAGAGCAAAACGATATCGATCAAACGCTTTATGTCTTAAAAGTCGGAATTACTTGCAGTGTAGTTATGATAGGTCCTACAAAATTGTTTGCTAATCGCTCGCTGTTTAGCAAAAGCACTTATTAAAAAAAAAAAACCACTAACAACTCTAAAACTTCTGTAAGGCAGAACAATTATTGCGCAAATATTGCTATCGTTTTGCTCTTGCAAAAGATACAGATAGGTAGGCTCAATATAAAATCTTATCATTTATTTATTTGTTTAATCGTTTATCCTCGCACTGGAACGCCTTGCAGCAATAACACCAATGGAACACAATCTTATGATAAACTCACTATGAGACCAGGTACGTATTAATTTCTCCGTCAATTATGGACCGATTTTGTAAGTTATTTTATTGTTGTAAAGAATATGTTCCCAAATTCGAAACCGAACCGAATTCGAATCTGATGAAGAAGTTCGAAGATATACAACAAAACTCTTCAATAAATTACGGCAAATCTCTCGGGATTGCAGCAACTGCATTTCTGGTTAGTGTTTATACCATTTCATAACATAACATCACGCCAGCACGCTCTAAAGGGATATGTAGATGTGTAAAGTTCACCTTGGTACACTCTCATTTCACCGGTTATGTTCAAGTTTCATGATATTCGCGTTATCTATTCTGACATTATACCTTACTAAATAAAGAACTTGCCTTTTAGGTTCAGCTAAAAAGTAAAAAACTAAAAAAAACATTTTACAAAAAAATACTACCGACATCCAAATAAAAAAAGTAATTTTTCACTTTGTATTGTTTTTATATGGAAAACGGTACCTAGTATTTTTTTGTAAAATAGTTTTTTTTTTTTTGCTACATGTAATCTCTTTTCATCCATTTTTTTCACATCTCAACATTCTGAACCATACAGTATGATATGATATGATCATTATTCCAGATAGTTCTAGGCTATACATTATTATCACCCAGGTAAAGCCAGGGCAGGACACTAGTAAACAAATAAAACAAACGGAAAAAAAATCGAACGTCCAGTCAGTGAGCAATTCCCTTTAAACACTTGGGTGGCTAAATCGAATTTGTCAAAAGTTTCTCATCGTGAAACGTTATCAATCAAAAACACTGAAACTAACTTACGAAGAGACAATTTTCTGTTCGTTTGGTAGGAAATTATTAATAAATCCTTCGAGTTGTGGCGGTAAATATTTATAAGGAAGATTGAAAGTCGCAAACAGAATTATGTGGCGAATGATTAGCTCGTTATAAATCTATTGGATACTGCCGTATCTTTGTAGATAGCTTTATTTTTATAGATATAATAAAAATAAGGCCAATTTATTATATTAACGACTACGCATCCTTTTAATTAGCTGTAAGTTTTCTAAATAAAATAAAAATAAAATAAGATATTATAACCAAGATAGAAAAGATTAAGATTTTATTTTTGTTGTTTTCTTTTATTTGTTTACCGACAGGGTCTACAGTTGACCGAGCGAAGCGAAGCGTCTTGTTTCAGCTTGGGCAATAATTATTTCGTATGTTTGAATGTCCAGCTGTCTACAGGCAGCTCTACAGGTCGCAATTTCTCAACCGATTCTCTGGAAATTTTTTGACCATGATTTTTTATCCGCCCGCCATTTAAAAATACATCAAAAACTGAATCGACACAAAATCTAAAAGACGAGTCTTCGCGAGGTCTACAACTCACAGAACCACTAGTTAAATAATTGTTAGCTGTAAACAAAATAAATGATAGAAACATAAGTCTAATAATCTTCTGGAGCGGCAACTGCGTTCCAGAAAGCTTCAATTTTATGTTGCAAAGTGGCCCACTATTTGGACGAAAGATCTGCAGCCTAATTGCGTAAGTGAATTCGGCAAGACAAAGGGTATGATTCCATGAATGAATATGACAAATCCCCTTTAATTGTTTTGATGTAGCCAAATAATTTTTTGGACGCTTTCATTGGATACTGTTTTCGAAAGATTAAAATATTTTTTACCCTATGCCCTACCGAATTTGTTGACGCAATTAGTCTGCTGTTAAAGTAGCGGGTTTACGGTGAGTGCACCGTGCCCTTATTCCCGCCATAAGCGGCACAGGAGGACACCGTGGAGTTTTAGTGGGTTGGAATCCCGCATAACTGCACTATCTCCCCGTGGTAGTAGCATAAGCATTACTCCAAACAAAAACAAAAGAAAACAAAAACCAAAGGGCTACTGGTGAAGCCACGTGAATCCATTTGATGTGAGAATCTCAGGATTTCTAGATGTAGTCGACTTTCAGCGTCTATCAGCTGAAATAATGATAAAAACCAAGATGTACTTTTTCGCATTTTTTATTATAGTTGATTTCCTTGTTCATAACTTGGGTCGGTTTCCAATCTAAAAGACTGCGACCACATCTATCAATCGATTTCTTTATTTTAATAAACTATTGACTAAACTGGCCTTTAAAACTTAGTACCACACTATTAGTACCACTCTTTTAAAATTGCAATTTCTCCTAGTAGTATCAAGTTCTGAAAGCCATTGTATTTAAAGAGTCTCTCATTAACAATTCACCCAAACCAACGGTTAATTTTCACATTTTCAGTACAAACTTACCACAGCACTATTCGAACTTCAGATCTTAGCTTTGGAATCAACATTAAAGCGTCAACTTCTAACTTGGGAGATAACGATAGTTCTGCCTGTCCCACTTAGTACAGTAAATAGACCGAGATAATGTTAAGAAACTTGCTTTGAGAACTTAAGATTTGTACTGGATATGCTTGATTTATAATTTAGGTATAATTTAGGCTTTTCAGTTTCAGTTTTGTTGGAGGAGTTCGTGGTAATAATAATTACAGTCGCACGGGTCGATGTTCAAGGTTAAGCAACGCTTGCAGAGATTGGTCCGTGGATGGGTGACCATCTTAACACACCGAGATTCATCCGTGTCTAGGAAAACGCGTTAACCTTTGATATCGGTTGTCAGAAGCCAAAATCTGATAACGGCCTAATAAAAGGGTTATAAGGGCAATATATATTTTTATCCTTATTACCCTACCAGGGTAATCGTATTACCCAGATACGGGTACCCAGGTCAGACAAATATTCACTTGGCAGCTGTTTGCGTCAAGACTGGAATATAATTCGTCAAAGACTTTGCAGATTGATTCTAGAAGTATGTTATTTATTCATTTCACTACCTTCTGCCAGCGAGCGGCTTCGCCAACCTGAAAAATGTTTTTCTATCCCAAAGGGAAATTATACTGGGATGAAAAGGAGAAAATCTATCTCTGTGCTAAATTTGAACCAGATCCGTTCAGCCGTGATAGAGTAACAAACATACATTCATCCATCCTACCAAACGAACTTTCGCATTTATAATATTGGTAAGATAGTAATAAGTAGGATGTATCTGTAACTATGAATTTCATAAAGAGACATCTATCTAATTTGGAATTCATTTATATCTAAAAGTAGAAAAACTAAATAGTCGGCAAAGAACGATCAGAAGATCGACTTTATTAGAATATATAGGTACTGCACTAGCAATTATCGTATACATAGTGTGCAAAAATCAGTGGTGTGACAAACGAGAAAAAAATTCCTGTTTGTCATACTGGTGTGATAATCTGGTGTGACTACGAGTCGGCAACGGTAAAAACCTTTGATAGACAGACGTAGACAATTAATGTCTACGTCTATCTACTCTAAGTATCTGATGTAAACGGTAGATCTACAGATTCCAAAAGCTTTCAATTCTAGGATATAATGAGCTGTCAACTTGTCATTAACTTTACGTCTAGAACAGTGTTTGGCTATCAACATAACGACGAAATGCCATCACACACAGTCTTACTGCTTACATAACAATGCCCGCTGTAAAATGTTTCTATAAGGTCTGATTACCTATGAATTTTCTTATTGCTTTTGTTTTTAAATGTGAGAACTCCTGATTGATTGAAATTAAAAGTTCAAGGGAACTTTATTTATGTGGCATGTTATTTCTTATTAAACATTTTTTTAGTCACCCATCCACGGACTGACCTCGGTAGTAGTTGCTTAACCTTTAAGATCGACTTGTGCAACTGTTATTGACGGCCATGATTTCTTTTCCCGTAACTATAACATTAACGAGTTGAAAACCACCTACATCATCAAAATGTACTTCCCACAAAGTAAAACAAACCAAATTACAAAATGTAAAATGTTGAGCTGTGTGCCTTACACAGTAAAAACGTCCCTTAAGTCCTAAATAAACTTCAAGCCATGAAATTATGCAAGCGAACAGGTAATAATTAATTTATTCTGTGTTGTTATGCAAAGAGCTATAAAACTTGAACGGTGGGTACTTCGGGCTATGTTTATTTAAAGAAGCCCTTAGTAAGTATCTGGAAACAAAGAGAAAATAGCCCTTTTCATCATCGGACGTACAGCGATGCGCTATCGGTACATCGTGGACATCCCACCCATACGTACTTAACGTTTTGGGAATACTTTCATTGCGCGTATAGCTAAGGAGTGGCATTCCCCACAGGAGTCTGTTTCCTGACGCCTACAACCTGGCGGTATTCAAGTCAAGAATGAATAGGCAAACTTGGTGAGTAGAGAAAAAAAAAGGTAAAGATCTTAGGAATCACTATATTTGTTACTCGCATCTAATCTCTCGCCGTTCGTGTCAGACTATGAGATTGATGGACAAGGTAGTACAAATGTGTTTGCGCACACACGTGTACTTGCACTTACGTGCACTATAATATTTTCCGCGCCCATGGCTACATCCTAAACAGATTGAAGCGATACTTTACGCCTGGACAGCTTCTAACTCTTTACAAGGCGCAAGTCCGATCCTGCATGAAGTATTGCAGCCATCTTTGGGATGGCTTAGCTAAATATCAGCTTGCCGCACTTGAATCGATGGCACGCAGAATAAAGCGGCTGATGTCGCTCAAACTGGTGGATGCCAAGCTTTACAGCTTGGCTCATCACCGTAAGGTTGCCTGCTTATCGTGTACTTCGGCGTGTGTGCTCATGAACTCCACGACCTCGTACCACTGGCCCCATCCCATCGGACATCTAGACGCACTGCAAGTTACCATCCTTACCTAGTTGCCATTTCACCAATTCGCACCAAACGCTTCCAAACATCCTTCATAATGCGCACAGCAAAAGAGTGGCACTCACTGCCTGCGTCTGTGTTTCCGAACGCATAAAACCCGAATCTCTTCAAAGTTAGAGTGAAGAAGCTTCTTCCAGTTAAGCTCACTCCATCGTCGACTTTGTCTCTGATACCTCTCTGACCTTGACTAGAGTCAAGAACAAAATCATACTAAATAAAAAAATGGCTATTCTCTGTTGAGATTGGCCGCCGTGGTCGCAATCGATCAGGAGGGCTATATTATCTACTTCATACCTATCGTAACCTGCATTAATGCTCCATAAATCTGAAGAAAAAAAAAACGATTTCCCAAACTGAAGACAGGCAAAATTAACAGTGGAAATTTATTCTTCATTCACTCTTTAGATTGCCAACCCAAAGAGCCAGGGACGTTCCACTCAGAGTGTCATTAATTCTAATAAATAGATCACAAAAGTTATGTCCAAAATCATGTGAAATGTGTAAAACTTTGCCAATATCCGCGTCTTGGGTGATGTAGGTGGCGAACTTACACATAAAATGTTTCTATTCGCTAATAAACAAGCTTGGTTCAGTTCATTTGTCAGTGGTGCCACGGCATCAGTTTTGGGCTGGTGCGAGTTATAAGCATTCGCGATTTGAAAACTTCACAGTTAATAATCCGTGATTTAATATTGCATTTGCGAAAAAAAAGAAGAAAAAAAAATGTTCATTTGCGCCAGCCATGATGCATCCCAAGAATACACTTAAATACAAATAGGGAAAGTATGTGCCATCGCTCAGCATAATGCTGGAACTCACGTGTGAGATAGAGCCACAGCTAGGTTTTCATCTATAGCTGGTAACAAAGGAATGATGCTGGCCTTTGATGCGCGCTTCTTATTTATTTCTATAAATAATCGTGGATTACGTTGTGGTTATAGAGGTAATTTTTACGTAAGTTCAGTGTAAACAACAACACGGTCAAAATAACTGTGCACATCGACTGTCATCGACCCCACTCCTGCCTACCCGCGCGGCATCCGGTACTTGCCCGTGGTCCCCCAGTCTAGTCCCCCTCGGGGTACCACGAACAAATATTTTTGCCCGTGGTACCGCCAAGGGGGACAAAGGGGTACCACGGGGCAAATTATTTGCCCCGTGGTACCCCCGCTATGGTAACACGATAGTTTTGTTCAGAGAAAAAGAAATACTATATATTTATGTTATTCTCCATTACATAATGTGATTAGTCACTTTATAATGCAACCGTAAATTATCAAAACATTCATGAGTAAAAAAAAAAAATCTGTAATATCATATTCTACAGATTTGGGAATTTCTTAAAATATTAAAGAAAATCTTAACTAAACTCCTAAATAAAATAAAAATGATTAATCTAGAGATTAGTACTTTCTGAGATTTTGGCTATGCCACTTTATGCAAGCATCTGGATTGAGGGCCCAAGTAATTTAATAATAACAGTTTTAATTCACGTTTAAGAAATTCATGAGTTTAAGTTTTTACTATTTTCTTTTTAATTCTTGTCGTTTTGCAAAGATTAAAAAATAATGGGTCCTCCACGGAACAGAAAAAACAGGTATCCTCGATCAAGATGCTCATTCCATTTTCTTCTTCAAACTCTGTCTTACTTTTTTATATTATTCCAGCGTCAATATTGTTTTTTATTGAAAAATCTCATATGAACTACAAATAAACAATTATTTATTTGTATTTCTTTATTAGTTACAGTTCGTTTTTGAAATGTTTTTTTTTATGACAATTTTAAATGTTTGAGATGGGGTACCACGGGCAATAAAAATATATTTGATAAGAAGATTGTTATTCAGGGGGTTCCACGGGCAAAAATATTTGCTCGTGGTACCCCAAGGGGAACTAGACTGGGGGACCACGGGCAAGTACCGGCGGCATCTCCGTTTGCCTAGAGCGCAAATAGCGAGCGTTGAACGTCAAATGACAATGCAGAGTTATTTTCACCGAGTAGTGTATTTTTGTTTTGCACTTATTGTTTCATATTCGCATCAACGAAAAAGTTCTATTAAATCAAAAATAGCACGCTGACATTTCTTTCTCAAAATACTATTAATTTTAGTATAACACAACACTAGTGCATACTTTGATAATTCAAACATTTAATTTTAGACTACGCACGCGCTGGCGGTGAAGCTACCAAAACGGGTAGGTAACATTTTCAATTGTCATTAACATACTCTGAAAGCTATTTAGACCTGATCTTATCAGTTAAGCTTTAATCTTCTAACTTGTACCATGAAATAAACACAACGGTGCGGTCTCGGTCGCGTATGTGCAAATTACACTTGAAAATTTATTAGAACATTTCGTTTCAAAATTATTGTAGCTGTTTTTGGTTTCAACGATAATGTACGTCAGAAATCTGATGCTAATTCTATAGCTGTATGTATTTTGCTCTATAACACATCGTGGTGCTTAATTGAATAATTTTGCCCTGTGGTTAGTGTTTAGGAACCAATAGTAGTATTAATGAGTAGTGATGCTTTTGAAATGTTAATTTGTAATTTAAATGTGATTGATTCGTAATCATAGCGTTCTACGCAAATTGAATTAGAATTCTGTTTGTTGATTTACGCTAATTGTAATTATACAAAGAGACTTATACGTTGGACATAGATTTGAAATGTATAATTTAGGTTCTGTGATTGGTGTTTAGAAAATTATACGGATACATAATGTTAAAATTAAGCCTTTGTCATGTTGATTTGTAATTAAACTATGCTCTATTTTGATGAGGAGGCCTGTGTCCCAGCAGCTACTTTAAAAGGCTGATGACTGCAGAAGCGGGATAGCCCCAACAGCATTCAAAGCGCGTTTAGCAAACACAGATAATAGGAAGCTCTAAAATAATACAGACCAAACACATAACATTAAATCTTCTTAGCAAATGAAATCTAGCAAAATTATAATTCCAACAGCTTTTAGAATATTTTTTGCTGAATCTAAAGTTCAGAAGTGACTCTACAGGCTTAATCTAGAATTAATTACTGAGCGGTTGTGTTTAGTGCAAACGCAATTAAAGGGGCCGCATGCCCCGCATAATTGCGGAAGTAGGGATGTGCTCATAGGTTAGGCGCTTAGTCGATATTTCTAATCGATAGTTGCGAGTTTAGATAGATGATCTGGTGAGGATGGCGGGAGTCCGCTGTGGCGGGAGTTCGCTGTGGCGGGTGGCGGGAGACGCACGGGACCGTCAATGTGACGACGCTTGGGAGAGGCCTATGTTCAGTAGTGGATGTCTTTCAGCTGAAATGATGATCATGAGTTTATGGAGAAATTAAAACAGAGGCATAGGTCGACCTTCAATGTTAAGCAAGGCTTGCCAAGGTCAATACGTGGATGGGTGACCATACTTGAAATACCGAGACACCTCCGCGCCTCAGAAAGGACTCTAAACCGTTGGTCTTGACCCTCGTTTTTTTTTTTTTTGTTTATTTCAGAAATAATTCCAGTCCATAGTTACATACATCAAATTATAAACTGATAAAAACCCAAAATAAAATTAATGATTATTTAAATTTAAATATTCAAAAAACTCATTAAAAGTAATAATTAAAACAGTTGTCAGAAAATATTAATTATAGAATGTCAAATGTAAAATTGCCAATTGTAGAATGTTATAAAAATGACAAAATATTAAAACTAAAAATTATACATAAATTGTAAATTAAAATAATAATATTGCAAAAAATAAATAAACTATGGTAATTATTTAACATTTTTAAGTTCTCATTTATAGATCTTTGACCGTCCAGTCGAAAGAACAGTCAAAAGTTATTTTTGCATTTTTATGTTGTACCTACTGTGGTTATTATACCAAGCATACATAATAAAACCTACTGCGGCACATCACTACACGGAAACGAATATCCGCCCTCTCTTGTTTGCTCCCGGGTGTTTTATTTTTTAATTCAGTGCACCTTAAATATGTTACTATGTGGTTTATTATCTTAGCTTTTAATTTATTTATATTAATTGCTTTTGTGTTTACACTGTAAAGTAATTTTCAAGCTTGGAATTCTCTGAAATGGCCTCTAGTTAAATATTTATTTAAATTTAATGCATAATAGCATAAATAATGCACCTACGTGTCCTGGTGGCCCAGTGGCTATAAGACTTCACCTCTCGTGCTACTGGGTTCAAATTCGGCCAAGTACCAATATGGATTTGTGAATTCATAAGTACTTTCTGAGTTTAATTAGACATCACTAATAAGGGTGAGGGTAAACATCTTAAGGAACTCTGGAGTTGTAGTTAATCCCATCAAAATTAATTAGGTTACAAACAAACAAATTAACCGACTTCGTTTTACTTTTAAATAAGGGGTCGTTATTATTGTGTTCTTCTTTTGTAAAACCTGTTATAGGGAGGTAGGAGCCATCGTCTAAGACTAATTATACCTACCTATATTCACTATTTACCTACCAACCTAGATAAGCACAACGCAGTGACGAAAAATTTTATGAACTGTAAACGTAAATTTGTAATCCCATAAATTGTATGATTATTTATATAGGATTACAAAGTTACCTATGCAGTTTGTATATCTAGGTAACGGGATGGAAATTACGGGCTGTTTTAGTTTTTACTTTCTATATAGGCTAAGCTCTATTTGTGTTCAAAATAAGGAATTTGGTCTTGTTATAATTCCTAAACTACAAGTTCAAATTGAATGTAATTCTGGATAATGCCTTATTAGTTACTTTAATATATTAGTTATATTATGTTCTCTTAGTCACAGAACATTTTAGCTTCTAGCTTTATCGACAACGAAGTTACAGGGGGTCGAAAATGTCCTGAACGGCTTCGAGAAAAACATGATCTGGATGTGCCGTTTGTGCGCTCGAATTGTTATGGGAACTGCGTTGCCCCCAGATATAAGTTTCAAATTGACAACCAATTGCATTAGGCAGACGTGGTTGTGACGGTATGTCACTTATTCCTATTTAATTACAAAATATTATATTTATACCGAAAATTCAAACATGGCAGAATGGGCAAATCTTTTAGAAAACGCAATGTGTAACAACACAATGTGGCTCGTTGTATATGGATCAGTCTTAGCAGATAGTCAGGCCGGCAGGCCTAAAACAACTGAGAGATTTAAAAAAGGAGGCTCAGTGTCGTGTGGGCGCGGGCTCTAGTAGCTGGACGAGGCAGGAAGCACACGGATGAGTAGGGACTGGTGCCTTGCCTCCGGGCCACGAAACAGGACGGTTGAGGTCTGGCTTTGGAACCATGGTAGATATACGTGAGAGTGTAGGGTTGGTTGACCATCTAATGGAATAAGGGCACGTGTAATACCAGAGTTCTATAACCCGAAACGCCTTGTACCTATCATAGAAATGAGTGTTAATTATTAACATATTTATAATTTAGTCTAATTTAGTGTTATTATTGCGTGTGTATGTGCTGGATTTAGCTGGGAACCATAATAGTCGACAGACATCGTACGATAGGCTAATTCAATTAGGAGACCTGGGGAAAACCGTGGGGCCAATGGGCTTTGTGCCGTTGCAGCACTGAGATAAACATATATTCTTTATGAAGTTAAATATATTTTGACTAATTTAGTTTTGATAGTGTGAGTGTGTGTGATGGAGCGATTGGGTGAGTATTTCATTATAGATATCCTGAGCTGATATTTTTTGAACAATACATAATCACTAGAATGGGGCAGTGGGCAAAGCCAGTTGCCTAAAGTCTTTATGACTAAACAGACAGATAAGTGTTTTTGGGTAGTATTTTGCGCCGTTTCTTCTACCTAGGCCACAAACTAAAAAAGGTTGGGTGATTTCGGGCTGTCTGAAGCATAATAAGAGAGTTGATATACTCAAATCTAGATATTTCTTGAGCTAAGTCTCTCTGCCATATTGACTTTGTATTAATTCTTGAATTTATATTCACTATCTGCGACCAGAATTCGGTCAGATACAGGCACTATGTCTTGCAGATGTTCTTGTTGTATGAAGGTTGCAATTCTTTGGGGTTGATTGGGTCACCATATCTATCTCATGTTATAAAGTCTAAGGAATGTTAGGGACCATGCTTCTTATGAGAATTATGCTGACGTACTGCCGCTGAACAGCCGCTTGCGTCACTTGAAGGAAGTGTTGCTTTATGTGCTTTATGTGAGGTGTTGTGTGAGTAATGATTGATCTAATATCCTTACACTAGTATAAAGAGCTTTTCACACAACATTTAGTTAATATTACAACCGTTAAGGTTATGACCTTCATATTTTAGAGTTATATTTTATCTTTCTAAACGACTTCCATGTTATTTTAATTAATAAGATTTTTTTTTATGTTTGCCTGTTTATTTTTTCAAAACCACACAACGACTTTTGATACGCTCATCACTCACAGAAATAGCGATGAATGAAAAAAAAAGTTTGTTTAAGTATATAATTTGTATTGTCACAAACCAACTTCCTAATGAATAATTAAGATCGTTCTGCCGAAACTTGAGATGAAACGAAATACCAGATAGAGCCGCCATCTACTTGATCAAAGAAGCTTTCTTTCTTTAGCTTTTATTCGAATTCGAATTCAATATACTTTTGTCTTTAGGATGTATGTTTATTTTCACAATATTTTTAATTATAAGTTGTTTTTTTGTGACAAAATACAAATAAATATTTTTCTAGATTTTCTAGGGCAAACTTGTGAAGCTATTACTTTATATTAGGGTGAAAATTACTACGTCCACTGACGTTATTAGAAAGAACCTGAAATTTGGCGCCATTTCAGACCAACCTGGGGTTTTATATAGAACAGCATTGAAGTAATAATCTAACACCGCATACATATTTAACTTGTTACTGAAATAAGCGCTATCAATGAAAAATTCTTAAAATATGCATTAACGTTATAAAATTAGGGTTTTGTGCATTTACATAATTGTACAAACATACATATAATCCTATGCCTAATTATTATAAACTCCATTCTGTGTTCACTGTTTTGTTTTTTATTTTGTCAACTTTAACTGATTGACATTATTTATTTGATTAATTGTTTTTTTTTTACTTTCTTTTATTTTGGAAATTGTTATAAGTATTTGACTATTCGATTTTATTAATTTGACAGTTCTCAATATTATTTGACAGATTGACTGCTTCGTTTTAATTTTGAAATTTGACACTATTTATTTAACATTTCACAATGGTTTTATTGATTGTACTATTTTTTTATAATTTTGCATGCCTATTTTTGGGCATAATGTATGGCTCATCTTTTCATTCCACGATCTTATCTTAAACACCACCATTTTAGCAAATAAATGATTTGAAGCAAATCATGATAAAATAACTAGTGTATGGCTTACAAAATACAGACCTCAACTATCGAATCTCCTTCATAACTTATATGATTCAGACTGCAGTTACAATGAGCATTTACCCGTCGACATGCCAGCCAGTCCTGGGTCCCATGAGAAATAAAGCGAAGAGCAGATGTACTACACTGTATTACTTCAACCGTGTTTGTTCTGTATTGGTTATTTGAAAAGTCGGGCGAACGTTCTTTGAAAATGTATGTCCGGAACGGGAAAAACTTATATTGAAGATAACTTTAACGGTGCTGAGGCTCTAGAAAAGTGTAATTCGATGTTAGCGGTGGCGATAGTCGAAATGCCAAAATATAAGAGCGTGATCACGTGACATTTCAATAGCGTTTGACATTCCCATACTTTTTTTCCAATCGCTATCACCAATCCTAGACATGTGACCTTTTATCATCGAAAGCAATTTCGATGATAGAAGGTCACTTGTCTAGGGCCTCTTTTTTGCCTTATGTTTCTGACGCGTTATATCGCATGATGGTTCATCAATATTTTGGACTGAGAACATTTAAAAGGACTTTGTGAAAAAGCTCATTTATTTTGAAACAAAAGAATCTAAAACAAGTGTCTAACATTACCCCGTACCGTACCCCGTTACCATTATTGAGAACTAGCACTCCACCCGCGACTTCGTTCACGTGATTTTGTTTATCCTATAAATGATTTACTTATGTGCAGTTAGTGAAGGCGACCAAAAATAAGCTAACATAGGGTTTATTGGATTGGGAAGATTCGTTAGTTGACTTTAAGAATAATAAATTTTAGGTTACCGCCACAAAGTAAAATTCAGTTAAAAATTAAAAATTCAGTAAAAGTTTTGAACAACCTAAATACGTTATTCACTCTTTTCTTCTCTTTTTATTTTTCGTTTATGTTAGTCAGATTGCGCAGTGAGATTTCTCAAAAAAACTATAACACCCCTAACCCTATCTGGGGGGGGAATTTTAAAATGTTTTATGTACATTTTGATTATTAACTTCATCCCCAAGGAATTCGATAATTTTGACCCTTTGACCTCCTTAAAGGTGGAATTGCCGCAAAATTGCGCCTTAGTGCTCTGTCCTAGAACCCCACGTCAAAAACGAAACCCTGACCAGTAAGATTCTTAGCTTGAGTTAGTTAGTTTTGAAAAACTTATAATGACAACCTTTATTGTTTCCTTAGGTTGGTATTTGTGCCAAGTTTCCAATTTATTAACCCAACAAATACGATTCTTCAAAAACACTTTAACAACCCCTAAATCGTATTTTGGGAATAGATAAGTAAAACTAATAATGACAACCTTTATTGTTCACTGATGGGTATTTATGTAAATTTTCAAATTTATCAACCCAAGAAGTGAGATTTTTCAAAAACACTTTAACCACCCCTAAATCACCATTTGGGGGTAGTTTCGAAAAACTAATAATGAAAACCTTTATTGTTTATTTAGGTTGGCATTTATGTAAGTTTCAAGTTTATTAACTGAAGTAATAAGATTCTTCAAAAAAGCTTTCACACCCCTAAATCGTCTTTTGGCGGTAGTTTCAAAAAATAATAATAACAACTTTTATTATTCATTCAGTTTAGTATTTGTGGCAAGTTTCAAGTTTTTTGACCCAATAAATCAGATATTTCCAAACAAACTTTAACACCCCCTAAATCGACTTTGGGGGTTGTTTCAAAAGACTAATAATGATAACCTTTATTGAGGTTGGTTTTCATGTCAAGTTTCATGTTTATTAAATCATCTTTTGGGGGTAGTTTTGAAAAACTTAAAATGAAAACCTTTATTGTTTATTAAGATTGGTATTTATGTCAAGTTTCAAGTTTATAAACTGAAGTAATAAAATTATTCAAAAAAACTTTAACACCCCTAAATCGTCTTTTGGGGGTAGTTACAAAAAATAATAATAACAACCTTTATTATTCCTTTAGGTTAATATTTGTGGCAAGTTTCAAGTTTATTGACCGAAGAAATCAGATTTCTCCATACAAACTTGAACACCCCCTAAATCATCATTTGGGGTAGTTTCAAAAAACTAATAATGTCAATCTTTATTATTAACTTAGAATATTTTTTGTGCTAAGTTTCAAGAATTTTGGTAGCAGGTATTAGATTTTTCATCCAAATTTCCATCCCCTTTTTACCCCCTTAGGGGTGGAATTTCCAAAAATCCTTTCTTAGTGCACACATACGTCACTTGAGGAACCTTTCTGACAAATTTCATGCTTCTTGGCTTAGCAGTTTTGGCTGTGCGTTGATTGATCACTCAGTGAGTCAGTCAGTCAGTCAGTCACCTTTCGCTTTTATAGATATAGATATAAATAAGAATAAAAGAAAAATATTTATTTATGAAACACACAAGAGACACGAGAGATAAAAAAAAATAAACAATATAAAATTAAAATCCCCGTACAAGACGAAAAAGGCTAATCTCAGCATTTGCAGCGATATATTTTAAAAATAATAAATAACACCGCGCTGGTATTCTGATAATCACAGAGAGGACGCTGATGGTAAATCAAATCAAATTATTAAAGTAAATACTGTATGTGAGCCACCTGCATTCGAATACCTAAGGAATTCGAATCAACAGCAAAGAGAAATCGCATTATTTTGAGTACTTGAGTTTGACCGCTTTTTAGTGAAAATTCAGACTCCAAATATGTTAACCTGGACATCCAGAATCCAAATTGGGACAACGATATACAGTTACCAAGTATCTAAAATATGGCAATATCCACATCAAGTCTTAAAGAGGCAAGGTAATATAAAGCTTGTAGAAAAAGCTACCTTAATCATTACAATCGAAATTTAAAACCAATTGAATCTAAATCATCAATCCTCTTGAATTCTTGACTCCCAAAGATAAATGTACCACTATTAAAGTACATGAAGCTTAAATAAATAACAAAATACTTTATTAACAAAAGTCTTAAACAAAGAAAGTCTTTCATCCATTCTTCCATATCTCACTGGCAAAGATAATCCAACGCCACTTATATGAATTTCCTTTGGGAACCGATCGCTGCACCGTGTTACATGTGGAATATTTCCTATATTTTCTATAAGTCATAAATTCTGCATTGATTTCTTGTTCAAAAATTTAATTTCAGATAGTGATGTTGAAACCTTCGAATATTCAATGAGAACGGACATAGTTGTACCAAAGTTCTGGAGACTATATGGTATGACTTATCTGCAGGTTTGTCAAGCGTGCTTGAACTGTCTCCTAGCTCAAACTTAGGTATGGCTGCAGTTGGAATTTTAGATATTCAGTTTGCATGAAAAGCACGCTAGTTATTTAGAAGTTATAGCGTGTGTTCCATGAACTATGCTTTGTTGGTAATTATTGTTAGATTCTTGGAACGAAGATCCTTAACGCAGGTTGCGTTAGTTGTTGTCTGGTAGAAATCGCCAAGTAACGAAAAAGCCTTTGAGACGTTCGGTTCCGTCCGGCACAGTTCGGATATTATCGTCAAACGCTGGCCGCCATACCCATTTATTACCCGACTGCCGAAGGAGGGTAATGTGTTTATATCATGATTGTATTAGTTAAATGTGACTTTTGTCTGATGGTTAGAGTATACTCCCGTTAAGTAAACATTGTTATTCAAGAACAAAAAAAATTATAAAAATCAGTCAATACCTACTGATAATAAATCTATATAAAAGTAATTTTTGTACATCGAAAATATTGCCAAAACAAATTGTCAATGTGTTAAAGTATAACCAACAGAAACCATTTGCAGTATTTTTAGATTTTTTGTCTGCTTGTCTGTTTAGTTGTGCACGCTTCACGTGAAATTTACGAAACTTACTTATTTTTTATTTCATCGCAGTCGGTTCATTCTATCAAAAGTTACATGTATTTAAAGTGTTCAAAAAGTAAAATACAGCAGAGCAGTGGTGGCCCAGTGGTATCGGCCACGACTTACAGTTGGTCGCGGGTTCGAGCCCAGGGGGATGACTATAAGCTCTTAGAGCAAAGTTATTTTGAGTGTACGTAAGGGACATAATGTATCAGTCTAGTATAGATCTGTCCCTTTTTTACAGTCGAACTATGATAGTTCTGGCACGTCAGGGTACGGGGGCAGGCAGGCGCTTTACTTTGTGTAAATTATTTCATCACCACTGCTCTCAAAACGGTGAAGGAAAACATCGTGAGGAAACCGGCATGTCCTAGAACCAAAAAATCAAATACATGTGACATCCACCAACTCGCACTGGGCCAGCGTGATGGTTTACGGTCCATTCCCTCTCACAGAGGAGGCCTGTGTCCCAGCAGTGGGAACATTAATAGGCTAATGATGATGAAGAAGTAAAATATCACAACTCACTATTCAGATACTCGGCAATTGAACTCCATATACGATACATGGCGTTGTGCATTTGACGTCATTTTTTGAATGGCGGTGTTAGAATTCTCCGCGGAAGAATGACCCTAGAAAAAAAAATCGGCTGGTAGATACGTAGGGTAGGTAGGTAGGTCTAGGTAAGTAGGGCAGACTAGGTAGGTAAGTAGGGTAGGTAAATAGGGAAGGACTTGATGGGAGCGAAACCGCAGGCACAGCTAGTATATATAAAATGTGAAGGGATAAAAGGTGTGAGTAACCCCAAACCGCATATTTTTATTTTTGTTTTTTCATCCTGAGTCTCTTGCCTATTCATCGATTAATTTTGGGGTAACGAAACATTTATTGTTTTCTTCTTCTTCTCTTAAACGTCTCTATCTTTCTAGCCATGGTGAGAGGTATCCGAAGCTTTTAGAAACGAGGGTGTTTGTAAATGAAATTGAAATCTTACATTAAATTTATAAAAATCATCATCAAAGTATGCTTAACTGACAAGATTTGTCACAAAAACGAAAAAAATATAAATGAAAGCGACACAAAAATCCTCATTTTAGTCCAAAAACTTGTTAAAATCTGCTTACCATTCATAGTGGCATAAAAATAATATGCAGCTCCAGCTTGATTGCGCCCAAATTAAGTTTAAACAAGCGAGCTTTATGACTCGGTTCAGCACATAATAGAAATATGCAATTGTAATGGTTGGAAGAATTATGAAAGCGTTTCATTACTGAAATTGAACTGAAATTTCTTTCAAAGTCAAAGTCAAATATATTTATTTCAACTAGGCCAATAAGCGGCACTTTTGAACGTCAAACAATAATAAATCTAAATTGAAAATGTGACCGGCCAAGTGACACAGAAACGGACCCGAGTAGCCGCGAGACAGGCCTACTCACGACCGCGGCTTTCGAGGAGGAGATGGCAAATATAACCGCAAAGCTGCAGACCATCGCCAACAGGCCTGTGGCCTCCCCCCCACCACCACACACACCCATAAACATCACCGAACACCTCAAACCTATATCGGATAGGTTGGAGCTCGTCTCGGCGGACCTCCGCGTACTGCGCGACAAAGAGCCGCAAATCCAGGCGCACCCAGCGCTGAATCTGGAAACGGAGCTCGCAGTCGGGGAGGTAAAGAAGACGCTCCAAACTATACAGAAAGGGGTAGCGGACCTGGGCAAAGCGGATAAACCGCAAACACAACAACAGGGCCCCAAAACCTTTGCTCAGGTCGCCAGTACACCAAAGCCCCCCAAACCGCCCACACAACCCAACCACACCCTGATCGTCTCGTCGACGAACCCCAAGCACACTGGGGACAACGTGATCGAGAGGATCAGGACCGCCCTGGACCTCAAGTCAACCGGAGCCCGAGTCGACACCGTACGGAAAGCGCGCAACCAGAAAGTGGTCCTAAGGTGCGCCAGTAAGATGGACTTGAAGAAGATTAAAGACCAAGTCCAGTCGAACTCAGGGCTCAAGGTCCAGGAGCCGAAACCGCAAAACCCCTTAGTCTGCATCAAGGGTGTGCTGTCCAGCTACAGCGATGGGGAGATCGTCGATCTCCTTAAAGCGCAGAACCAACACCTTCTGCAAAACGTCGCTGTGGAGGGACAGACCATCAAGATGCGCTACAGGAAGCGCGCGCGAAACCCCCACGAGTGCCACCCCGTTCTGGAGCTTTCCCCGGAACTCTGGAAATCCTACACCTCTGTCCAAAAAGTCCATGTGGGCATCAAGCGATGCTCGATTGAGGACCAGTCCCCTCTAGTTCAGTGCACAAAGTGCCTTGCATATGGACACAATAAATCCCTATGCAGGGCTGCAAAAGAAGTCTGCGGCTACTGCAGTGGATCGCACAATATCAGGGACTGCCTCACTCGAGCGGACGGCAAACAGCCCACATGCGCAAACTGCAAGGTAGCACACGGGACGGGCAACGACCTGGCACACACAGCATTCAGCGAAGACTGCCAGGAACGCCAAAAGTGGGATGGCATAGCTAGATCGCGCGTATCCTATTGCTAAGGGCAACGAGAACACACCAACAAACCAACAAGCCACCCCCGAAATCTTCTCAAGACCGACAGCAAGATTGCGGTTCATCCAAGCAAATCTTCACCGCTCCAAGCTGGCCACAGAAGAACTCTACATGGCGGCCCAGGCAAGAGGAATTTCAGTAGCACTTGTTCAAGAGCCCTACGTAGGAAGAACAGGTGTGATGAAACAAAACCCCGGCACACAAGTCATCCAGTGCAGCCTCAACCGCCAAAAGCCAGTCAAGGCAGCGATTGTTGTTTTCGGTGACAACCTGGAGGTCGTCCACGACCCCCAACTTGTGACCGAGAACATTGCTGCTGTCTTGCTAAAGGTGGGTCAGCTCAGCTTTGGAGTACTGTCGGTCTATTTTGAGGGTGACCAGGACATCGAACCATACCTATCCGAAACACAATACAAGACACACAAATTGAATACAAACAACATCGTGGTGGGAGGAGACGTAAATGCCTGGAGCCATTGGTGGGGAAGTGTTTCCGAAAACCATCGCGGGGCGGCGTACAGTTCTTTCCTCAATGAGCGGGATCTCCACATCCTAAATACGGGCCAAACACCAACGTTCGAGACATACAGAAATGACAGGTGGTGCACAAGCATCGTCGACGTGACAGCTTGCAGTTCGTCGCTGCTGGGCAAGGTCGAAGAGTGGCGGGTAGAAAGAAGTCTAACAACTTCAGACCACAACGCTATAACCTTCTCGATGCGCCTAGAAAAGGCCCTAGAACCCTTAAGGCCAATTTCGACGCGCATCTACAACACCAAGAAGGCCAAGTGGTCCGACTTCAACACCCACTTCAAGACCAGCCTAGCAGACAGTGGCATCACTCAAGTCAGAGTCTCGAACGCATCGAACCCAGAGGATCTGGAGACAATTATTTCAAACTATACTCAGAACATCCACCGCTCATGCGAGGAAGCGATTCCAAAACTTGGGTCGCCCAAACACAACGCCAAGCCCCCATGGTGGACCCCTTCTCTAGACCGTCTCAAAAAAGACGCCATGACGAAGAAGAGAAGGATCCGAAACGCAGCCGCAAGCCGGAGACACTTCACCATCCAAGAGTACGTGCTGGCCAAACAAACCTACAAGACAGCAGCAACGGAAGCAGCCACAGCCAACTGGAAGGAGTTCTGCACGAAGCAGGACCGAGAGAGCATGTGGGACGGCATCTACAGGGTAATAAGGAAGACAGCCAGAAGAAAGGACGACGCGCTCCTGAGAAACGCCGCAGGCGAGACGCTTAGTCCAGAGCAATCTGCGGATCTTCTGGCAAAAACCTTCTACCCCGACGACTCAACGGATGCCGAACAGCCCTACCACACTGCGCTAAGGAGGCTAGCGGAGGAGAAGAACCCCCAAGGTCTGTCTGCAGACGATCCGCCCTTCACGACCGCGGAGCTGGAAATGGTTCTCCAGAACCAAAATCCGAAAAAAGCCCCCGGTCCCGACGGATTAACAGCAGACATCTGCACAGCGGCAATAAACTGCGATAGGGAGGTGTTCTTAGCGATAGCAAACAAGTGTCTGTCGCTGTCACACTTCCCGAAGCAGTGGAAGATCGCCCACGTGTGCATTCTCCGCAAGCCAGGAAAGGACGACTACACCAGTCCTAAGTCGTACAGGCCTATAGGTCTGCTCTCGGTCCTAGGAAAAATCGTCGAGAAACTTCTAGTAGGCCGACTACAGTGGCATTTCCTCCCAACACTACACACAAACCAATACGGCTTCATGCCACAGCGCGGAACCGAGGACGCCCTCTATGCTCTAGTGGGCCACTTACGAGCCGAAATCAAAGCCAAAAAGATCGTGCTTTTGATATCACTGGACATAGAGGGGGCCTTTGACAACGCGTGGTGGCCCGCACTCAAGAAGCAGATGGTAGCCAAGAATTGTCCAGCAAATATCTACGCTCTCGTCGCCTCATACCTGGAAGACCGGAACATCAGGGTCAACTACGCCAGAGCGACTAGCGAGAAGGGAACCACGAAAGGATGCGTCCAGGGCTCAATAGCCGGACCGACGTTTTGGAACCTTATCCTAGATTCACTCCTACAAAAAATGGCTAGTATGGGGGTATACTGTCAAGCCTTCGCGGACGACGTTGTCCTGGTTTTCTCTGACTTCACAGCCGGTCCCCTGCAGCAATCAGCTAACAGCACGCTAGCCAAAGTATCGGAATGGGGCGTCCAAAATAAGCTACGTTTCGCCGCGCACAAGACCAATGCGATGGTGTTAACGAGGAAGCGAAAGTACGACGCTCCGGTACTTCATATGTCGGGCACGCAGCTAAACCTGGTTGAGGAAGTGAAGCTGTTAGGTCTCACGATAGACTCCAAGCTCACCTTCAATGCGCACGTGTCTGCGACCTGTAGAAAGGCCGCAGACATCTACAAGCAGTTGGCATGTGCGGCGAGGGTGACTTGGGGTCTGAACGGAGAGATAATCAGGACGATATACGTGTCGGTGATAGAGCCCATCGTGATGTATGCAGCGAGTGCGTGGGCCCCCGCAGCTGAGAAACTGATGACAAGGAAAAAGTTTGACTCACTGCAGAGGGGCTTCGCGCAGAAGATCTGCAAAGCATACCGCACGGTGTCTCTGACATCGGCACTTATCCTGTCAGGACAACTCCCCCTAGACCTCCGGGTACTCGAAGCGGCAACCCTTTTCAAGATCAAAAAGGGACATTCCCAAGAGTTCATACCGCTGGGCCGCGTGCTGGAGTGCAACGTGCACCACTCCAAAAATCCCCACCCAGCGCAACTCAACCGAGTATGAATGCCTAGAGAATTTGACTCCCGAAACCCAGGCAACCCACCAAGTAATCGGCCCCCAAATATACACCGATGGCAGTAAGATAGAGGGGAAAGTCGGAGCTGCCCTAACTTGGTGGGAAAACGGGACGGAGTCAAGGTTCAGCACCTTCGGCTTGGAGCCTCACAACACAGTCTTCCAATCGGAAATGTACGCTCTCTTCAGAGCTGTCAGGATGGCAAGAGAATCCAAGGCGGCCTCCGTAAGCATCTTAAGTGACTCAAGATCGTCACTTGATCTGCTGAGGAGACCGTCTGTCACGCACCACCTGGCACTCCAAATCAAGAGAAGCGTCCGTGAAATCAGAGAGGAGGGCAGAGAAGTGAGGCTCTTTTGGCTCAAGGCCCATGTGGGAACTGCCGGGAATGAGAGAGCGGATGAGCTGGCAAAGGAGGCAGCCTTAACAAAACTCACATCAGACTACAGCAAGGTCCCCGTTTCATTCGTGAGGAGGAAGATACGGGAGGGGACTATAAGGAAGTGGCAAGCCCGGTACGACTCCTCGAGTACAGGATCGGTCACGAAAGTGTTCTTTCCAGACGTCCTAGCGGCGAAAAGGACACTCAGAGACGCAGTGCTCACACCGGTCCACGTACAAGTCCTTACAGGACACGGCGGATTTTCAGCATATCTCCACCGTTTCCATCTCAAAGATAGTCCCTCGTGCGTCTGTGACCCGAGTTGCGAAGAGACAGTCTGGCACTTGCTCTTCGAGTGCCCAAGGTTCAGCCAAGACAGAATGGAGCTCGAAATAAAATTCGAAACCCAGCTTAGCCAGTCCACACTCCACACCATCATGGGGAGACTGGCTACTAGGATTCCATTCTTGGCATTTGCGAGCAAAGTCGCCACAATCGCAGCAAGGGCTAACAAAACGGACGTAACCTTGCGAAGTCGACCACACATTCGAACACACACAACCACAACAACAACCACAACCACAAACACACAAACAACAACCACAACTACACAAGCAACAACAAGCACACAATTGACTGATACACAAATTACACACACACATTCTAACCAACGGCCATTATCAACGGTAGCAGCAGCGGTAGCAGCAACAGCCAGCCTACAACCAGCCTCTAGCATGACTACCACACAATTCCTGGCATGCGGAGAAGACGGAGTCCCTGGCATCAGACTGCGAGGCGTCGCTCTGTTCATGAACAGGGAACAGGAGAAGTTAGGCATAGGCTTCTGCATAGGCTCAAGTCGAGCTACGGCCCGAATACACCTTTCACCGGGCCTTGCCGCCTTGATTAACGGAAGCACCACCAAAACGAGCATAAAAGGCAGCAAGTATGCTGCACTACCTCAAGTGGAAGTGGCCACTCACCGATGCCGTCTAATGCGATTTAAAGGGAAAACAATCGCATTACTCGAGTGGGGAGAGGCTACTCCATTTGCTCAGGCAAGCTCATTGCTTCAGAAGATCGGGGAGGCAGCATACTACACGTCAGCCGCGGCCCGAACCATAAGTGTGGACGCAATGGTGGTGGGAGGAGAAAGAGGAGACGTCGCAGACCGCTTTGGCTGTCTAAAGGCCTCAGAACATCATGAGGTCGTTGTCTACGAGGATAGAGGGGAAACCCTAAGTTTCCTCAAAGCCCCCAGACAACCAACAGCCAGCGCGACGAGCTCCACAAAAAGCCCCACCACACAAAGCGGATCGGAAAGGGCCCAGCAGAAGGCAGCAGCCGAAAAAGCCGCTAAGAAGCAGTGCAACACCATAAACCCGGAGGACCGGGCCCGGTCGAGGAGTCGCCTGAAAGCGTTTGGCACTTTCCTCAGTGCACTGCTCCCAAGCACCAGCCATGCAACACCATCTCACAAGCAGGAAACAGCACTGGAGAGGTTCCTCAGAAAAACACCAAAGGAACCAACCCAGCAAAAGCCTAAGCCAACACGAGCCGACAAAGGGCAAGTCAGCCCGCCGACCCTCGCAGTAAAGTCGGGTACCACGGACCACGTAAAAAGCGCGTTCCTCGAGTACGTAGCAATCGTAAGAGCGACCAGAGATGTCAATCTTACGACATGCAGGAAGATCCTGCAGACCTTCCAAAGAGACACAGAGGGTCTGTTAAGGATACTGCTCGAGGAAGCAGGGGCAGCGGTTTACGACAACGTCACATCCCAAGTCATCAAAGGGGAAATGACGGGGTCGTATATGGCAGCCTACAGCGCGAGGAATGGTTTTGTGGCCCTGGACAAGGAGGAGACGGAGCGCTCAGGCAAACTCAAGTTCAGTGTGCCAAATGACGACCCGATAGTGGTTACCGCCAAATGTACTAAGATCATGCCGGATGATAAGATCCTGGAAATGGCACAGTCCATTTCGGGGACCCCAGGTATCCCGGCATCGCAGGAAAGTTGGGCGGTACCCAATATCAGGTGGATTAACGGAGTTCCGGGTTGCGGTAAGACAACCTGGCTGGTAAAGCACTTTGACGAGGACAGGGACGTGATAGCCACCACGACAACAGAAGCTGCCAAAGACCTTAGGGAAAAGCTTGCGCGCCGCTTAGGAGACCGAGCAAAGACCAAGGTGCGCACTATGGCCTCAATCCTAGCAAACGGTTTCAAGGGCCAAGACAAATGCTACCGTCTTACGGTAGACGAGGCTCTTATGAACCACTTTGGGGCAGTAGTCATGGCAGTAAAGTTGTCTGGAGCTAGCGAGCTTGTCCTCGTCGGAGACGTTAACCAGCTCCCATTTTTGGACAGAGAGAACCTTTTCGAGCTTAGGTACACCCGTCCAGACTTGGTGGCTGGCATCACCCAGGAGTTTCTCTGCACACACCGCAATCCAATGGACGTGGCGTTTGCACTGAGTGAGATATACCCCGGTATATACTCCTCCAAGTCGTCGCTGTCGCGGGTCCACTCCCTGAAGGTGAAAGGTTACACAGGGGCGCAAATACCGAGCACTGCCCAAAACACCCTGTTCCTGGTTCATACGCAGGAGGAGAAAGCCTCTCTTGCGAGCCAGGGATTTGGGTCCGGTGAAGGGTCGCGCCTGCTAACCATACACGAGGCTCAGGGGTTGACCTACGACAGCGTCATCATCATCAACACCAAGTCCAGGAGGCTTCAGGTCCACGACAGCATCTCCCACGCGGTAGTGGCGGTGTCCAGACATACAGTCAGTTGCGTCTATTACACCGACGACGCCGATGACGCCGCAGGCCGCCTTGCTAAGAGGGCGATGGATGCGCCGACTAAAACGGTCGTCAACTACAATCTTAAGACGGCCATGCAGCATCGAGACGTAGTCGTCATAGAGGCCTTGCTCACGCTGGTGAAGTCCCTGGTCAGCAGACATCACCAAAACACCACCTAACAAGTCCCATCCAAAAACTCCAACCCAAACACATACCCAAACCATCACCCTGTCTAAACCCTGAAACGCAAAAAATTATATATATATTTGTAAAGCTGCATGGTGGAGCGAGTCAGTCATACACACCTTAACGTCCTAACGACGGGGTTCTATAGCCGGAACCGTCGGCCGGGACTGGTCTGCTCGCACTGCCATGCATCTTCCCCGAAAATGTGCCAATAGATATTAGAAAACAAAATAACATAAGCAGTGTATCAATAGAAATAAGCAACAAAATAGAAATAACATTAATATAAGTAGCAAATAGAAACTTAAATTGTAATGCCGGTGTGTGATATATATATATATATATATATATAGTATTTAGTGAGGGATGAACTCACGTAGACTTAAGTTAGTTAAGTAAGCCTAAAAATAATGTCCGACGTAGGGGTCAGACAATTGTAACGTTTATGAAAAAATAAGAAACAAACAAAATAAAACCACTATAAAAAAGATCGCGGAGTGCCACATGTCCGCGGTAGAATATTGAAATAAAAAAAAAAAAAAAAAAAAATTGAAAATGTACAAGTAATAAAAAAATATTCTACCGTGCATTCGGAAAAGTAGCTTGTTATGGAGAATAACGCACAAGAAACTCCATACTTACTCTTTTTTTTTAAATAGGTGTTTTACAATGTTTACTTATGTACATACAATAATAAATTCATATATGTGAGGACGATGCACCCAAAAATAGCACTACACACTATACTACGTAAAGGTATAAAGTAATAAAAGCATTAACAGGTAAATTAATTAATTTGATAAATAGGAACATGGTTCTCACATTAAGTATGTGAGAACCATGTTCCTATTTATCAAATTAATTAATTCTATGTGAGAACCAAATATTGCAAACATAGATAAAATACCTAATTCAACAACAACGGAACAGTGTGTGAGTCAAATTCTGAAAAAAAATAAAATAAGAATACAATAACTATGAATAGGAATATAAATTAGCAAATTTGATTTTGTCCACACTAGAGACTGTTCTATGGAGTGGGACCAGCATGTTGCCAAGCATTCTTATCTTGATTATAATCATCTAATTTGTAATATGCTTGTTTAAAGTGTGCTTTTAACTAAAGTTTTAAATTTACTTTCTTTTTCTTTCTTTCTTTCTTTTTATTTTCTTTCTTTGTTTTTAGTTTTAATATATCACAAGGTATTTTGTTATAGAATTTAACACAGTACCCCATGAAAGATGTCTAGTCTATAAGATGGTTGATCTAACTTATCTTTATTTCTCGTATTACATGTGTCTATCACTGACTTTACTAAAGAGATGTATATTTTTCCTTACATACATAATATTTTCATAAATGAATGGGCAAGAAACTGTCATAATATTAATATTTTTAAATAGCTCCCTAAGAGATTCTCGGCAACTTAAATTATATATGGCGCTGACAGCTCTCTTTTGTAATATAAATATGGAATCAATGTCAGCCACTCGGCCCTACAGTAAAATACCGTATGACATAATGCTGTGAAAGTAACTAAAATAGACCAAACGCGCGGTCTCCACATCCGTTAACTGATTTATTTTTCTAACAGCATATGCGGCCGAGCTCAGCCGACCTGCAAGAGATGTTATGTGAGAACTTCATTGCAATTTGTCGTCTAGAGTGATTCCTGGGAAAACTGTTTGATTTACAAAGTCCAGCTTTTCGCCATTCAATATGATGTCGCATTCGCTACTCTACGCATTCTAAGATTCGGCAATGTGAATCTAATACATTTGGTTTATTTTTTCATTTAGTACCAAATTGTTTGCCGTGAACCAATTTTGGACCTCATGAATCGAGTTGTTCACATCATCAAGATTTTGTGACCGCCGATCTATATTAAATATCATTGTATCATCAGCAAACAACATCATTTTCGGTTGATTTTCTAGTAATTGGGGTAAATCGTTAATATAAACTAAAAAGAGGAATGGACCCAATATCGAGCCTGGAGGAACCCATTGTCATTTCAGACCATATTTAGTTTACGCCGTTTACCTGAACTTTAACTTGTTTGGCTTTTAAATATGATCTAAGTAACCCAAGGGCTGTATGTCTAATTCCATAGTGCTCGAGCTTCAACAATAGTGTCTCATGGTTAACGCAATCTAACGCCTTCGAGAGCTCGCAAAAGATTCCAATGGCGTCTTGTGCTTCCTCCCAGGCGTTAAAGATGTTCTTTATTAGGGTGACACCGGCATCAGTTGTGCAACTCCCTTTGGTAAAACCGTACTGTTGATCATAAAAGATAGAATGTTTGTTAAAATGACGCAACAATTGATTGAGCATTAACTTTTCGAAGACCTTACTGAGTACCGGCAGTATTGACACTGGCCTATAATTATTGGTTTCTTTGCTATCCCCGGATTTAAACAATGGAACTACTTTACTGTGTTTCATGAGGTCCGGAAAAACTCCTTGATCGACACTAGTATTAAATATGAAAGCTAAATAGGGTGCAATTGTTTCAATGATTGGTTTACATACTTTTACAGATAGTCCCCAAAGATCTTCTGTTGATTTAATTTTAAGAGCTATGAAAGCTTTTAAAATAGCCTGGGGATTTGTATGTTGAAACTTGAACTCCGATGAGCACGCATTTACGTTCTTTCTTAGTAAGGCAGCAGAGAGTGTGGGTGAGGAGTTTAAGTCTGCTGTAGTTTTAAGAGGAATATTAACAAAAAAGTTTTCATTTTGCTGAGCTACCACTATATCTAAGGATATGGGGCCATGTGCAGTCGCTAAATTAAATTCAGTAATACGCTGTTTTTTCCTACCTGTTTAATTAATTATTATTTTCCAGTTAGTTTTTATTTTATCGTCTGCTGATTTTATTTTATTGCTAATATACAGTGCTTTAGCTATTGTGCATGCAATTTTAAAGGTTTTTGAATATTTTGCAACATACTTATCAAAACTTGTATTATTCATATGTTGCTTAAGGAATCCCTGGAGTCGCCCAATTGCTAAATACGAACTTAGAGTAAATACTTTTCGCTTTCAGTGGAAAAGTGTAATTAAATTGCGTGTTGAGTACTTTAAAAAACTTATAGACGCATAGAACTCATTTGGGTCATCTATATTAATAAAATTTTAACACATAATACAACATAATATACTAGTCAAGGTTTTATTAATTTTTTCTAAATTTTTACTTGTAATTGGTATAAATTTTATTTGCATTTTTAGCAAAGGTATTTCGGTGCTAAACGTTATTGTTTGCCCACTGTGATCATTATTAATTTACTTTTATATATTACTTAAAAATCCAGATATGAGTTCTAGGACAATTACCTTTGTAGTATTGTATCTGTGTTACTAGCTAGTTTTAAATACTTTAAATTGTAATCTGTGGAAAACGTAGTGGGCAGCATCACTACATAGTATAAAACAAAGTCGCTTCCCGCTGTCTGTATGTCCCTATGTATGCTTATATCTTTAAAACTGCGCAACGGATTTTGATGCTGTTTTTTTTAAAATAGATAGTCTAATTCAAGAGGTTTATATGTGTAATACTTGCATAATACAGTAGAGAAACACTGATAATTTTAAAGGTTTTTAATGTGGTGTCGTAAATAAATACATTGTGCATTTAATATAGATCAATATGTAATAAATATGTATAGATAAATATTTATTTAAATTACATGCTGTAAAGAGCTTACAGCATGTAATTAAAATGAATATTTTCGACATAGCGGGTAACTGGTTCTGTTACTCTATAGAATAAATTTCAAGAAAATATGGCCAGTGATATTCTGATTCGGCGACGGTGAGAGTTAGTTTCAGATGATCAAAAGATATTTGACGAAGCATTATTTGAATTGAACAAATTAGTGCAATTACTTTTGGGTAAATCGATCTAGGATTTTGGGCTGCCGATGCCAGCTAACTACTAACTCAGATTTAACGAAAAGTGATATGCACAAGAGAAACATCATACTATCAATCGAGACTTTTGAAAAATATAGCTCAAGATGTGCCACGATTGAACATCGATCAAAAAAAGTATTCACTACATTACTATCATCAATGGATAACAATGAAGGAAAAATATTTTTCTTTGATGCCCCAGGAGGTAAAAGAAAAACATTTTTAATCAATTTGCTTTTAATAAAAGTGAGATCTACCGGCAAAATTGCATTAGCTGTTTCGTCATCCGGCATTGCCGCTACGCTTTTAGAAGGAGTCTGAACCGCACACTCTACATTCAAGCTACCGCTGAAAATCCCCACTGATGATAATAACAGCATCAGCGTTTCTAAACAGAGCAATACTGGAAAACTTTTGCGTGACTGCTCATTAATAGTCTGGAACGAAGCCACCATGTCAAACAAGTCGTCTGTGGAAGCACTAGATAGGACAATGCGCGATTAACGCAGCAAAAATTCACCTATGGGTGGATGTACAATTCTCTTCTCAGGAGACTTTCGTCAAATCCTAACAGTTGTGACTCGAGGAACACGTGCTGACTAAATAAATGTTTCCCTAAAATGATCCAACCTTTGGCCACACATCATTAAATTAGAGCTTAAAACTAACATGAGGGTTTTATTTTCTTCACGTGAGAACAGGCTTTTTTCAGAGAAGTTGCTAAAAGTTGGCAATGGAAAGTTAACATAAAGTGATGGAAGGATTAACTTAGAAAACCATTGTGTTTTGATAGACAACATCCAAGAGTTGGCCAACAATATCTATGCCGACATTGATAACATTAGTTGTAAGACTATATCTTGGTTTAAAGAAAGGGCGATTCTGTCACCAAATAACGAACAAGTAGATAAGGTAAATAACTTGATTCTTTCAAAGATTGATGCGCCGATCCAAATATACTACTCAGTCGATACTTTTCTCGATTTGAAAGATGCTGTTAATTTTTCTACAGAATTTCTTAATTCTTTGAACCCGTCTGGACTTTCTCCTCATAAAATAGTGTTGGAAGTAGGTTGTTCTATTATTTTATTAAGAAAACTGTGGCCACCTAAACTTTGCAATGGCACGCGTTTGCTGGTAATATCACTAAAAAATTTCATAATAGACTGATTCCCCGAATTCCTCTGATACCATCGGATTTACCGTTCCAATTAAAACGCCTACAATTAATATCTTTTGCAATGACCATTAATAAATCGCAGGGTAAACTTTCAACGTCACAGGCTTAGATTTGAGCGTCGAGAATTTTTCACATGGCCAGTAAATTATATGTAGCTCTTTCAAGAGTAACCTCTAAAGAAAACATGTTTGTATTGTCTAATGACAAAAAAGCTGTGAACGTTGTATGTAAAAACATTCTTTAGTATATTTAGTATCAGCAATGCACCCGTGCGAAGCCGAGGCGGGTCTCTAGTAATTGTATAAATGTAATATTTAAGATAGTATGACTATTTCTTATTGTGCTACTGTTTGTTTTTCCTTAAATAGATAAAATAAATAACTTGGGACCACAGATAATATGAAATAAATGAAAATAGTTTTAATATGGATGTATTCTGGATAGAAAAATGATTATTGTATTTAGGCCGTTAGTGAGATTATCAAATAAAATATTGGACACGTATTTTTTTGCTTTATCAAATCAATAATAATTGACAAATAGAAAGCGCATCAAAGTTTAGGAGCCCCACTCCTGAACTTTGATGCGCTTTATATTTTAATGAAACGAGTCATTTCTCAGTATTAAGTGTACTGTGAGAGGGGTATCTCAGGGAGCTAAATTAAAAGCTGATATTATTGTTATATCATATATTTTAGTAACAACATGCCTGCTTTTAGGCGACTTCTCTAGAATTGACAATCAAAACTAAATAAAAACATCTTCTTTTATTTATTAGTTATGTGATAAAATATGTAAATAAATAATAAATCTACCAGACGGACAAAACAAAATTTCAGTCAACATCCTTATCGTCATACCTATAATTAGAATATTTGTGCAATACCTAATTATGGAGATTCGTTAACAAACCATAATGACGGTAAATGAGCATGTACTTGTAAACTTCATAAATAACAAAAATTAAAAACTTTTCCTAATAAAAACTTATCTACAGTGTCTTGTGCTTTGTCTTGTGTGTGTTCTCATCATTTCGTATCACAGTGTGTCATAGACATTAAAATTTTGCAACGGTAACAAGATCTCCGAGGTAAATTTTAGGTTTTCTCAAGTTCTATCCTAGTTCTGGCTTTTACAGTAACATCGTTATTAATCATCAGTGATGAAAGATTTTATATTAATAGCAATTATAACAACAAGTACAAATTGACTTTCTCAAGGAAATAAAACCAAAAGCATTCGTAATAAACGACTAACCTTAACATCCCACCCGGGAAGCGATAAAGTGGTCTTCTCGACAAATTATACACGTTTGAAAACTTAGTTTAGCTCTCCCTAGACAAGCATTCCAGGAGCGTTAACATTATGTCATTCTAAGTAGGTACAACAAGTGAAGTTAGTTCGTGTATTATGAACTAAGAAAGTTGATACATGTGCAGTGAATGGACGTGAGACTATCGCGGTCTCATACTATTTAGAGGTAAAGTACCATCCGTTCTCGAAAATATATTCCTCCTTTTTTTCGGTTTCATCACCATCATCAGCCTTTTAATGTGCCCAGGCTGGGACACAGGCCTCCTCTCTGTGAGCACTGGGACACAGGCCTCCTGTCTCTGAATGAGAGAATGGGCCTTAATTCAGCACCCGGGCTCAGTGTGAGTTGGTGGACGTCACATGTCTTCAAATTTTTGTTTCCAGGATAATGCCGTATTCCTCACGCTGTTTTTAGAGCGGTAGTGATAAAATAATTCACACAAAGTAAAGCGCCTGCCTGGGTTCATGTAAGTCGGGGCCATTACCATTGGGCCGCCACTGTTTTTTCGGTTTGGATAAGAGAAATTTCGAGCTCTATTGTTTGAGAATAAAATACGGAAATACGGTCATCGCCAATCAAATTGCCTCGTTGATCTATTGGTCGTAAGTGATACTGCTGAGCATGAGGATTCCCGGGGCGGGGCAAAAGTGTAATTGGGTATTTCATAGGAACTTCTAAGTAGTATTCTGGTATGGTTGATAGCAGTAGGCTCACCCTCTACTACATGGGACTTAAACATAATTAGCGAAATGTCAACGAGAAAAAATAAAAAAAATGAAATGAATGAATGATGATGAAATGTCAAGTCTAGAATTTTAGTAAATACATATAAATCTGCTGCTAATAAGAAATGTCATTTACTAATTGTTACTTGATGAATAACAGAAACCCAACTACGGAAAAATCACGACCAGAGTAAATTTGCGGGAATTTTCTTGCTTCATACTTTTTAGATCGTGATTTTTTAGTAGTCAGGTTTTAGTTTTTGAGATTATTTTTTATTTAGAGTATTTTGGGTTTTTTGCAGAGCCTGAGGGAACAAATGAACATAAATGCATACATACTTACAAAACGATCAACAAACACTTTGCGACGCCGTAGTCGGGCAAAATCTTTCGCATTTATTATATAGTATATTATTAGTAGGCTTAAGAACCACATAACAAAAACCACATGAATAAATTTGATTTGGTTTCACATACGTTGTCATTTATAGATTTTATACCAGTTTCTCAAGCGATGATATAGAAATCCCTGACATAAAACTTTAAACCATAATCTCGATCGAAACTCGCGAACGAAACCTTAGTACCTCCGTATTCGTTGCAAGTTTCAATGTAAGCTTGTGAAAGGCGTCTCATGGCTAAAGTTGTAGATAAGAAGTAGGGACGAGCACGTGAAGAGAATACTCTCACAACTCGTACTTTTTGAGAAGCCGCATGGGTAATTAATTTTGCCCCAATATTTGTTTGTGTTTATGTTCGGAGTTATTGTACGTGTTTGTGAGCTGTTCGGGAATGTTTATGAGACGTGCTTATATCTTTAGTCTGTCTTGTTAGTTATTAAGTTTACCATCTGGAATTTTTCAGAAGGAGCCCGGAGTCTGGATTTGTGCCTGATTGATGGCAATAGACTCGGTACCTATTTTATGGGACTTTAACATAACTGGCGACATGGGGATGTGGCGGACACCCGGTTGGAACGAAGTTCAGTTGACAGTGTTTCAGTTTGGTTATCATTATGAAGAAACTGAAATAACAACAACACATTTGATGTTCAGTATAAACATACAATATCGGCTGCTAGTTAAGGTACTGTATGTGTCTAATCAGCGCGCGCTCGTACGTCTTCGGTTTTCTTCATGTGCCTCCGGTTCTCTTCTCAGCGTCTCTGTTTTGTGCGGATACTCGCCTGTACTATCCTGCATGCAGCAAACTGTGCCTCGCACCATTTAATTTATTTCGCAAAAATGATTAAATATATTTATTTATAATTATTAATAAATTCGTATCCTCAGAAGCGCTTTGAGTATCTTGTTCCAAGAGGAAAATCTTGCCGTTCCTCATCATCTCTTCTTCTTCGTTTTCCTCCTCACTCATCAAGTCTTTACAGTGGATCTTTTACTGTTCATGCTGTCCGCCTCTGGGATAATCTTCCTCACACCATAGGGGATAGCCCTTCCTTAGAGATCTTCAGGAGAAGAACTAGGGAACATTTCCTGTCAACATGGCTCATAAATATGTATGTATTTTAGTTATTATTATAAAATATGTATTATGTTTATGCATTGTGTGCTGTACACGTATTTGTGTAGTGTATTTAGTTAGTAAGAATTGAAATTTTAATTTGTTTTTATATTTTTTTGTTGCGCGCTTTTGTTAACTAAATAAATGTGTAAATCTCGCTATAACACTGAGGTTTGCTGTAAGAAAACCCAATTATGGGTTAAGCTCGCATTTGTACATAAGTTGTCCTTCTGTATCTGTTTAAGTTTGTATTGTTTACAATAAAGAATATATATTAATAATGTCGAACATAGAACCTCCTCCTTTTTTGGTAGTCGGTTAAAAATGCGTATTCTATCGTAAAAATTATAAATATTTGGCATATTCTCAAAATTTTAGTTTTAGTATACTCATCGGATTTAGAGCATAACCACCCTTTATCCCCAAACAAATTGCAGAATTTTAGTTGTAATGAAAACTTATAAAATAACATTAAAAAATTGACTTACATGGCTAAAACAAATATAATTATTGTAAGATAAGAATAGACAAGCTATGTGTGTGTTACTTGAATATTTTTTATTACGATTTTCTATGCCATGGCCGTAAAAATAACATTAAATGTACGCCCCTGACATACCTTAGACTAAAGTTAAGGTTGTTAGACTATGTGAATATCGTAATAAGTACGTTAGGTACTAAATTTGCTCTATATTTGCGGGTACAGTTATTACACCCCCTATGTGCGATTTTTTTATTGATAAACTTCGGCGTTTTTAACGGCCTTAAAAGCTTAAATTACTACATGCCCTGACAAACTCTGTCCTAACCAATACAAATCGAATTTCTAAGCTAAAATAAATTAAATTCTCAGCATTTAGAATTGCAAGTATTTGTGGTAACATCGCCCGGGCGTGGTTGCAGTTTATTCCCTGAGCGAATTTGTTACCGTTTTACAGTATTGTTTCAGAGCTTTTACATGCACTGTTTTATTTATTACCAACACGATGAATATATTTTGTTTTCTAAACCAAATGTTTCTGGCGCTGACGGCTTTCTTTAGAATCTAAACAATAAGAGAGAAGTAAAAAAGAACTGCCAAAGAAAACACTACAAAAAAAAAACTTTCTGAAGTCGATATCTTTGTGACTTATTTTTTTTCGTTACGACACTGACTTTACACATGAAAAAAATATTTTCAAAATCGGTTCACAATCGAGGAAGAAATCGGAGAACATACAAAAAAAATACATACTGTCAAACATGCACTTCCTCTTTTTTTGAAAGTCGGTAAATAATTGTGTTTTATAAGCTTTTGCATTTAAAAGGATAGCATCAACTAATTTTTAATTTGTTCTGTCAGTCGAAAGTCGTTTACTTCTGCAAATACGTCTCCCCGCCAAGAGTCACCAATTCTGTGCTTCTCGCATTCAGCCAATTCCCAATGCCTTTAATAGGTTATTGATAAGTATTGAGGGGTAGTAGAAAAAACGTGGTAAGGAGGAGAGTTTCCGTATATCAAAAATGATCACCCATCCGTACACCGACCTCGGTAAGTGTTACTCAACCTCAAACATCGACCCGTGCAGCTGTATTTATATACAACATAACATCAAAATAAAAAGAAACAAAAACACAAATAAAATTACCAGGATAACATTTCAGAACAGAACTATGGAAACTAAGGACCCGCACATTGGCTGGGGAATAAAAAAAAAACAATATGCTCTGTTACCGCGGAAAACTTTAGATTTCTCCAGGGACAAACAGTTGAAAAATATGATGGCTAAATGTCTTGGAGACTCCTGAATTTACTTCTGAAGGATATCTAATGGAATGAAGAAAGGGTTAGGTAGCTTTCAAGATGGTTCACCATGTCAAGTAAAGAAAAATAAATTGTTACCTACTTAACACATTTACCTACCAAATTCAGTACAGACTTAAGTTGTCTGTAAAAATAATTATTTTCCTAAGAAGAAGCTTATACCTAGTGTGAATATCTGCTAAAAATACTTAATGAATTATTGTTTATATATATGAAGAACTTATCTGCTAAAAAATAATGTGATATTAAGGATGTGATATTTTGTCTTCCAATCCAATAGAATTTCATTATATTACTTGCTTTTATTATTATTATTATAATTATAATTAAATATAATAAAGAAGATGTAGTGACTAAAATTGAAAAGAGTATGTTAAGATGGTTTGGCCAGGTTGAGAGCAAGGCAGGCAGGTTTGGCAACTAACGAAAGGCTTACAAGGCAGACGTGAATGGAAACTGGAAAATATATGTATGTATATTAATGATGTGCTGTGATGTACTTAACACTTGTATATGTTGTATATTGTTTTATAATTTAATATCTGGTATTATTTTAATCTTAATTAATTAATGTTTTTATTTGTATACGTTATGTGTTGTTTTATAATTACCAGAAATTTTGCCGTATTTTTTATTAGTAATTGCTGTTGTCAATTTTATTCTTAATTTTTAAATAAAACAATGCTACAATACGTGATAATAATGTGTATAACCAGAAAGTTTACATGTGGTTAGCCTATAATTAATTGTTACACTTATAAATGAAGGTACAAAGAAACTGTAAACCTACTGTATAAACAATTGTTGGTTAATCAAATAAAAAATAATCCCATCAAAAACTTATCATGTACACCAAAATAAGTATCGTTTAAAATTTAGTGAGATCGAATGTAAAACCAAGTCAGATAATTTATTCAGTACTTCATTAGGCCTACGTCCAGCAGTGGACGTCTTTCGGCTGAAATGATGATGATGATGATTAATAATTAGGTTACAAACAAAGAAATTAACCGACTTGGTTTTTCTTTTACTTAAGAGGCCGACATTATTGTGTTCTTCTAACCGACATAATTGTGTTCCTCACATGTACTGTAAATGTAGGAAGCGCAGGTGATGAATAATTTTAAAAACATTTGTTTTTGAAAATCAAATTCAAATATTATCCTAACCTAACTAAATTTAGACTGACTAATTGACTCTTGAATCTTTATATTGGATGACTATTTATATAGGATTACAAAGTTACTTATGCAGTTTGTATATCTAGGAAACGGTATGAAAATTGCGGGATGTTTTAGTTTTTCTTAGCTTTATAGGCTAAACCCCAATGTGTTCAAAATTTTAAGCTTTCAAAACAAGCGGTCCTTATTTAAACATTCCACTACCAGACAGATATATATCAAAACGATAAAAGCCTTTTAACGTCAAAATAAAACAAAAATGTATGCCATTAGCACTACCACCTTCCACTTAAATGTTTACCCACACTTTTAATAAACGAGCCGTGGTCTGTGATAAATATTATAACGCCTTTACAAAGAGCAAAGAGCACTGCTCGAGTTCCATCCATTAATCATGTTAGTTCGCGAACAAATGCCAGCTGGGGAGAAGTTGGCGTGACTATTCAATATTGGTACACATAACCTACATGCTCGACACAGCCTAAAAATGATCCAAACAAAATCTTGTTCTACTGAAATTGAAACGAAAAAAAATTCGTTAACTTTTTTAGGCTGTGACCACCACGCGTGTAGGGTAAACGCTCGTGTTATAGGCAGTGTGTAGAAATTTTCTCGATCACGACCGCAAACATACCGTCGTGCAACTCCAGCTATGATGGATTGCGACAGTTTTGTGTGGATTTATTTATTATTTCATTCATTCGTGTTTTTCTATGTCTCGTACTTCAAGTGTTTGCGTGACCGCCGTGTTATTTGATTAAAAATTTAATTTTTTTCAGAAAAATTTATTACGTATTTTGATTCAAGAATACACATAGCGTTTTCAAAGTTTCAAGGCAAGGATTTATTGCGACTGAATGTATGTACGCGTGTATAATTTCCTTACGTGAGCAGAATTCCAAAGGGTTCTAGAACAAATTGCTTTGATATCGCTGGAGCCACGTACGGCAATAATATGCTATGTATGCATGGAGATAGTTCATATGGCATTCATAGGAGGCTCTATGGAAGCTATTAATATATTTTATTGAAAGGTTATATCTAAGATAACTGTAGAGTTAGACCTTTCTGCTTATCCATCCAAATTAGTTCAATTCTACTTAGATTTATTCACAGCGTATACGAATAATGTTAGCTGAGCCTGGATCTATGCGATTTTTATTATATTTTTATCTATCCATATTAATATTATAAATGCGAAAGTAATTCTGTCTGTATGTCTGTTACCTTTTCACACTTAAACCACTGAACTGATTTAGATGAAATTTGTATGGCGATAGTTTGAGTCCCTGGCAAGTACATAGGCTACTTCTTTTTGCATAAAACACGAAGAGGGCAAATGCGGGGGAGGCTTGGGGGTTAATTTTGTATGCAACTTCATATTATGGATTAAAAGGCTAAACAAATTTAGATGAAAATTTGTGTGGTGATAGTTTGAGACCCTGGGAAGGATATAGGCTACTATTTATTCATAAAACACAAAGGGGGAGAAATGTGGGTGGGGGTTAGTTTTGTATGAAACATCTTATCTTGGCTTAAACAGCGGCATCGATATAGATGATATTTGGTATGGGGATAGTTTGAGACACTGAGAAGGACATAGGCTCCTTATTTTTGCATAAAACTCGAAGGGAGAGAAATGGGGTGTTAACTTTATCTGAAACTTCTAATTGGCATCGGATTTGCTTCAAAATTTTGATTTAAAATTTATAACAAATAATTAAAGATTGAATATTTGATTTTTTATCTAACTTTAAAAGGGTGTTGGGGTTGTAAAGATAAGATGTAGAAATTCTCTTCATGAATCTGACATTTGGCAGATGGGTAGTTTATAGATAGTAAACGTTACCTAAGAAAGCATTTATGTAAATTCACAGTTTTAAGGGGGGAAATGGGTAAAGCTGAACTTTGTTATGAAAATTTTTATTGCAGGTCGCGAATTGGTAGAAACTTTGCAGGAATGTTTTTGTTAACAAATGATTGAGGTTTGCATATTTTTTTTTCAAACTTCTCCTAAAAAGAGGTTAAGTGGGGTACTAATAGTGTATATGGAGAAATTAGAATTGCCAGTTATGCTTATGCAAAATATGCATGCACCCCAATTATGAAATGGGATGAGGCTTCGTATTACACAATAAGGGCAAAATATAATTGATGCTACTATATTAACAGGTATGGGAAAAAGGAAAAGCGTGTTTATGTGTTCGATGCACAATAAACTCCACTGATCTACCATTTCAATTGAAAAGACTCCAGTTTCCAATAAAACGTAGTTTTGCTATTAATATTAACGAAGCTCGAGGGACCAGCACCCCTGCAGCCAATTGGAAAAGCTATGCTTCACCCATGGCCAGCTACATGTAGCATGCTCGCGTATATTATAGGATGAACACTGTTCGAACGCCTGATCTGCACATCGTAGCAACGAGTTGCGACGCTGACCGTCCATAGTTTTTAAGTTTTTTCGAATGTAATAGCCAGTAGCTTTTGTGTCATTGTTCCGAATACACCGATATTCACAGTAATCCATATTTCGCCTGTTTTATTTTACCCCAAGTCTTGGTTGGTCCCGCACATGGTCAATATCGAGCCGGATTGTGGTATTGTGGTATATAACATCGAAGATAGATGAAATCAGCGATATAACGACGCACGGAAATACATAATTTACCTGGACTTGAGAGGTTATGTACGCCGGCAGCGTGGTATATGGATTGAGTACATATTTTTTTCACGGTGTTAAGTTTTATGGATAATATCGTCACCCAACACTCGTACAGGTTGTATCTAACTTTAATTATAAGTTACCAAAGGTTAGTGCAGTTTTAAACTTGTAATTTATATAAATTATGTTCATTGAGTACCGTTTTGCATTTTGAATGGTTTCGTTATTTTCGTATGTTACGCGTACAATTAGCGATAATTGTTATATAATACTTTAAGTATAGTTTTTTTTTTTTTTCTGCCGGGCATCTCGCAGCTCAGTCAAAATGACTGTTTAGCTGCTTAACCGGACTTTCCTACGGAGACTAAGCTATATAGCCTCCAGCTAGGCAAAAATTACTAAACCTAAGCGACAACGCTGAGGGCTACCCCAGTTGGGGTCGAACCTCGGCTCAGGGCCGTCGCTGGGGGGACAAGCAAAAGCTGGATCTTGACAAGTGATTCTACCATCCGTTCGGAATAAGCCTACGTGGAGAAGAACGAACAAGAAACTCCATTTCATATCTAATAATTTAACTAATGCTTAGCTTCGCGGGCTGGCAAGATTTTAATTGAAGGGATACGCGACGAGCCTCGGCGGCGAGGACTGGCGAATCGGTTTGTATTCTACGTTTGTATATTCTACTCCCTAGGCTCTTAAGGAGCAGAGTAGAGATCGTGAGGGGTCAGAGGTGAGCCTCAATTGGCGAAACTTGGCTAGAAACGGTGTAGGTGCGTCTTAAATGCGCACCCATTGACCGTTTCTATAAACGAGGCTGTCTAGCTCCTCGGTTATATTCGGGTACCTTTTGAAGAGGTAATTTGATTGGGCTTTGGTCATATCCCCGGCTGCCTGCATCCTATTGATCTCGGCAGCCAGCGATCTGGCCTCGTCCGTCATCCAGATTTCGTACTACATTTATATAATTTGTATCATTTGTTGCATTAAAGCGATAACCATTCAGTTTATTAAATGTAAGTTGATCAGCCATAGTTTATTCTCGTTAGTGTTGGATATTATTTCCAATTATTGACTAATGTTAGTTAATTGACCCGTAATGTACTTTAGATTTTATTGTCTACTTGTATCCTAATTCATATAACTTACATATTAGTTATTGAGGAATTTATAAATAAAAGTTTACATCTTTTCATTAGATATCAGATTTATTTTTATATTCATATCTTATTTACATTAAAGATTACCTAATTGCATTGTTACATCACATTAAAATCAATATTTTAACTGAGTACCTACATAACTTCTGTTTTAGTATATAAACTCATATAGAATAATATATAGCAGCGTCCTAAAATGTTGTACCCACGATTAACAGCATAATTAAGGAATGTAGATTAATTTTAAGAAAGATTGGTATCTTTAATTCGTGGGCAAGCAGAACCTATGACTAAACCAACGTCTAGAATTAAATAAGTTAATCGTTTAAATACGTTAATGCTTCCTGTATCTCTACAGGCTGTGTTTTCTAAGTTGGCGTGGATGGTCAAATCAGAATATGAGTGGTTTTCACTATGAAGAATAGCGAAAACCACTCACAGGAGACACGGGACCAATTTTGATGAAAGCTAAAACTGCAACATTAGTTTTTTTCCAATCTGTATATCGATAAACAGGATGGATTGACAAAATCAGATATTGTAAATATACATCTATGCTTATCTTGTTCAATCTTCCATAAGATGCCCAATAAACTAAAAAAGTCATCAAAAATAAAATCACGTTCACACAAATAAGTTTCAATAAAAATCCCGCACGTTATATATCACGACACATTTGCAATTCCAGCGAATTCGTATGAACTTACCGTTCACGTTGGAGTAAAACTTGTAAAAAGTCACGTATCAGCCCAGCCCGACAAAGCATTTTTATACGTTTTTAAAAACTGTAGAATAAAATTAGAAAGGGAAGACCGCTGTTTCACAAAGTGTTGCAAATTTCGCGTGACATTTTATGTTCTCTATTTGAATTTAATCTCGATTTTATTCTTGAATTTTTTATGTTGTGGACATTTGCTGGTGTTTTTACCTTGTTGTTTGATATTATTTTTAGTTTATTCCGAGTTTCCGGAAGAGAAAGAAGAATAGTGTAGCATTTGATCATCTTCCCACGCTAATTGAAGGATTTTGTTGAGAAAAAAGGTTATTCTCGTGTTCCTTTTAAGGAACGTGATACATAATGCAGTATTGGTCTTTTTTTAAACGTGGCTGTAATACAGTGACTTTTTTATGTGTATAGAATAACGAGATTATAAGGTAACAGTTATTTTCAGCATTTAGATAATTTTGGTGGTGGAATGTCACTGCACTTATCAACTGTGGATCCTCTTCATAGATAAACACATAACCCTCCTTCGGCAGTTGGGTAAAAATAGTATCTTGCTAGTTGATTCATTGCGATATTTAACAAGTACGATTGTCAGTTAAGTTCATCAGAATTAACTGTCCTGTAACCTTGATCACCCTGACCTAATCTGCCGTACTTTAACTAGAAGGCCGTTAAGCCCAAAAAGTGATTTCCGAGTAAATGACAAAAACGCGGGAATCGTTGTTTCTTAAAAACTATGATACTTAGGTTAATGATTGTTTGAAAATGTGTTTTAATAACACATTTTCTATGGCCGTTTCGACAAGAAGTTTATTTTACAACCATTAATTTTTTCGACTAGATGAACTAAATTCATACCAAATATGTTTTAAATAAAGTCAATTCTTCTTCATCCGGAAGATTAAAAAACATTTTAACAAAAAAATTAAACCGACTTACAAAGCAAAACACTACAAAGCGAAAAATAACTTTCTTTTCCGATGTCGTTGTTTTTGTTCTTCATTCAATTGTTTTTCATTTTTAGGAAAATAAATGTAGATAAAATTTAAGATTAATTAAAGCCTCAGTTACCTCAAATTATCATGAAAATAATTTATTGACAAAGTACATCTCACGACGATTCCAATACGCCCAAACACGAATAGGATACATTGTTTTATTTCTAAGTTCCAGTGCCTACCTTCCGGCTTTATCATCAGATCAGTTCAATGGTACCATTTTCTTTAGTACCAATTATTTATAAGTATTTTCTTTATCATATTCGGTTAACTTATGACATACCTATTAATAAGGAGTTCCAATGAACCCCTGTGGTCTTCTTCATCAGTTACACTTCACCAAATGATACTTTCTGAGTGCATTTGCATTGTTGATGACAATATCAAAATCGCTATACCTATGCTTATAATATTTGAGGAGTTCCCTTGATTTCTCTAGATCCTGCCTTGATGACCATGAGACCACTTGAGAAGTATACACTTTCAAACAAAGGAAGATTTTTTCAAATCGGTCCAGGCGTTTTTAAGGAATACAGTAATATTAACAAAAATCATCACATCATCGCTTACCATCAGGTAAGATAGTGGTCAAGCGCGAGCCTATAATAGATAAAAAAAAATAAAAAAAATATGTCGACGATTTGAGAACCTCCTCGTTTTTCAGATTATTATGTAAATCACGGTGAGCCACAAGATTCTTAAAGAAAAGACTAAGTAATTTACAAAAGAGAAGAGAGAGGAGGCCTGTATCCCAGCAGTGGGAACATTAAAAGGCTGATGATGATGATGATGATTTACAAAAAAGAATATAAAACATTTTTAAGATAAACTAGGATACACAGTATAGACAAATAGGGTTTGTCGTTTTATATGATATTCAACCTTAAGGTGATAGATAAATAATATGCTTGACCTTTTCCCAAAGTAGTTTGGGCTGGCTTCCAGTTTAACCAGGTACAGCTGACTACCAGTATTATTACATTACTTAATACTGTAGCGGAATGTAGATCACCTGAGTTCGCATTTATGGTGAACACACGTCGTGGTGCAAACATTGCATCGCTGTCCAGTTGCGAGTATTTGCGAGTGAGCGAAATTGGTCTCGTCGTCGACTGTCCGCGTCGCTGCAAGTGGTGCACTACCGCTCCCCGCCGGTCTCGCACCTGCCTCTACCGCCGTTGAGTCGACGACACGAGTAAGCATGTCAACACATCGCTGTGCTTACTCAGCAGCCGCTGCACAACCTACCATCCGAAAGGAGCAGCAACAGCAAGTCGTTTTTGCCAAATGTGCAAAAACAACAGAGAAGGCATGCAAAGAGTCACAGTGCACCGGCTCACAGTATGGTGCCCCCAGCCCCTAAAAAAAGGGCAGGCAGACAAGGAGGGCTTCGTGAGCGTTTATTGAAGCGAAGGAAGCCCATTTGCCGAAATCTTTGCGGTATTGCTCTGGCGGGACTAAATATTCTGCTGCGTTCTGCAACGCCGACTACTCAGGTGTACGTTTCACGTTTTCATCACTCCACAAAGATCGATGACGTCATACAGTACATCTGCAACAAGACCGATGCAAAGCATAGCGTGGCGTTAACTTCAAGTTGTTTGTGGTGCGGGTTCCAACTCTGATGCTAGACATCTTCATGGAGGAAAATTTCTGGCTGAAAGGTGTGGTGCATCGTCGTTTTCGTGTAAGTACGCGACACTACACAGCGTAACGTGACGCCGACGACACAGTCATCAATTCGTGTGCACTAGATTTTTAATGTTAATTGTTTTGATAAAAAATATGTATGTCTAATTTAAGGTATTTATCTATAAGCCATATCACTTGAAATAAATGAACTATTATGTACTTTATTCATTACTTTACTGATTATCTACATTTTTTAATATTTCAATAAATAAATTAGAAATACATTTAAAAATAAAAAAATAGAGGCCCACCGGTATCGGGAACAGGGTCCAAGCTACCGGCAGACAGGGCTCCAGAGAGAGGAACCTCCTAACAGTAAGAGCCGTGTCCAGAAGTACTGCTTTCTGAAAAGCCTCCTACGGTGTCAAATTAGCATGACGATGTCGCTCATAACACATATAATGTCGATGAAGCTGTCATATTAGCAAGTCATTGACGATATCACATTAGCATGTCGATGACGCTGCCAATTAGCATATCTATGACGCTGTCACATTTGCATGTTGATATCGCTCACAGTGTGTTATTTTGTCTCAGTTGCGGACATGCCTGTTTTATTTTTTAACTTCATAGATTTAATCCTAATACAGCATTAAAAAAAAATCTCGTTTTGATATTTCACTTAATTTAAGAGATAAAAATAAATTTGTGAAAGGTCATTGATCTGCCCGAAAAAGATTTTCGTCTGTATTTCGTGAATAAATTAAATCTCAACCTTTTGTATAAATACAGGTTAATTGTAGGTTTTAAATATATCAGGCCTGAAAATTTCAAGTCCCTAACATCACAGGAACAAGAGTAAAAAATTATTTTATAAATAAACAAAAAAAAAAAATATAAAATTAACTATTTACTTGTCGCGTTTTTTTTGTTAGCGTAATATACTTATTTATAGTACCTTCAACTTGACAAAATTCTAAATATGTAACTAGCGAGATCTCGGAGATATTGCGTTTCTAAGTTTTTTTTAAATTTCTATGGAAATAGGGTTTTCACAAACTAGTAAACATTTCAGTTGACTAATTCAATCGATTTGAACTCGTTTTTGACGGATTGGCCGGCGAAGGCTATGGGGGAGGCCTTTGCCCAGCAGTGGGATAATATAGGCTAATTAAAAAAAATCTTTTTAACTAGTTATCCTCTGAACGGTTATGACATAACCTCACTATCAGATTCAATTACCATTTCGTCAGTTGTCAGCGTGATATCATTTGCTTCAAACTCGCACTCGCATTTGCTTTTTCGCACTTACAGATAAATTTGGAAATACTCTCTTTAAGACTTTTGTTTTGTACATCAACATTGTTAGGAATACCCGTTGGATATAATGCATTTAAAATAATCATGGATCGTTCGTTCATTTCAAGGTCTATGTTTTGACCCATATAGTCGGGCCTTTTCTACCAAAACATTATAAATATCTAGTTTCGTAAGCTTGTTCGGATCCGTGTTCAGGCTTTGGTCGTCTTTAATAATTGCCACTCGCTGACCAGTATGAAGGTTGGCGCCCTCATTGCGCCCCCCTTGCATTAAGTCCTCTGGTCGGGGCCCAGACGAACATCACCCAGCAGGACGGGTCAGTGACGGGACGGGCCTGCTGAGGCAAAGCAGTGCCATGGCTCTTTGACGGCCCCATGACATCTTACCCCCGGTTCTCTAGATATATGTATAGGAATTGGTTTTTAGCATTTGCCTGATGAGAGCGGATCCGTATAATATCCTTCATCGAAGATAGAAAATCTATGGACGGTACTAGGTAAACAAAAGTGGTCAAAATTCAACTATTATTAATTTTTAATTTTAGCTTTCCTCAACTATTTTTCCATAATTATAAACTTAAACTATGTAAACTAGGCACGTAACAATTTGAACCGGTAATTGCTAATACCCGAGTCCAAAAATATTTTTTTTATAATGTAATTGTATGTTGCTCACAGGTTTATTGACAACCCTAGCCCACAATAAAAAAATTGATATTTCCGAAATCCTGGGTTTGTTGCGTCTGTTTTTTTTTTTGTGGCGATAGTTATTATAGTAATCAACATATATACATTAAAAAAAAACGCGACCATGAAGAGACCCGCCAGAAAAAAAATAATTTCGGAATCATATAAAAAAAATATTTACGCCTGGGTGAGCAAGATTATTAAAGTTTTCGAGAAAAAAATTGTTCCTATAGTAAATTCCTATCATACCTTAAAACATTTAGTGTAAAAATTTAATCCAAAAACGAGATATTGCGTTTCTATGGTTTTTAAGGCTTTTTCTTAATTTTCTTAATTTCTCTTAAAGTATAGTAGTTAGAGCCGGCGGAGTTTTAATGTGGTTTATGATTAATTGATAGCTTAATAAAAAAAAAAAAACAAGCATGTCCGCAACTAAGGCAAAATAACACACTGTGCGCTGTCAGATTAAAATATGACGACACTGTCACTTACCATATCGATGCTGCTGTCATATTAACATGTCGATGTCGCTGTCACAATAGCAAGTCGATGAAACTGTCACATTAGCAAGTCGATGACGCCATCACATGAGCATGTCGATGACGCTGTCACGTTAACATGTCGATGACGCTATCACATTAGCATGTCGAGGATACTATCACATTAGCATGTCGCTGTCACCAAAAATCACTCAACGCGGCTAAAATTCTCACTTCAAAAACGCATGAATAATGATATAATATTATGTAACACCATCTTTCAACAGACACTATGAAGTATCACTAGATACTGAACTCCATACATTAGTATGGGCGTGCGTCGCAATCACTGCTGAGATATATTGAGTAGGGAACGTAGCACGTGAGAAGACTATCTCAAACATACAGACTTGTATTCTGCATGATGACGCTTATACCTTGCATGTCTTTTTACAAGCTTTATATAGCCTTGCTTTCGTTTGTGTTTGACAACTATCAATCGATTTTTAAAGCACTTTTTTATTATTGCCTAGTGACCCACTCCAGCTTCGCCCATGATAAGTTATACACAAAATCCTTCCTCGTTTCTCACTCTTTATATTGGTGAAAATTGAATGAAAATCCGTTAAGAAATTTTTAAGTTTATCGCGTACAGATGCGGCGGAGGACTTTATTATATACTACTAGCTTTTGCCCGCGGCTTCGCACGCGTAGACTACATGCTTTTCCTTATCATATTTTAACAGTATGTAGAGAAAATTAAAAAAATAATGTAATGCGAAAGTGTTTCTTAGGACAGACTTATACTTACCTACTTTATCATCAATACTCTCTATCCTTGTCCCGTCCCTATCCCTTCACTATTTCTGTGTTTATCCATGACTAATAATAAGTAATCATAAGCATAAGTAAGTAATTAAATTAAAGTATTTCCTTATAAACAACATTTTAAACCATTTTGGATGTTGACGCTAATATCACCAGACTATTTGATGAGCTATCACGTGAACACGCTACATAGAACTGTCCATGGAAAAAGCAATTCTCCCTCAAATCTACACCAGCATACTTCAAAGTTTGTCCTTGAGTCTTATTAAAAGAAGGACTTTTGTACACAACATTTCATCCCCTATGATCCGCCCCCCCAAGGACGGAATTCCCAAAAGACCTTAATTTGCGTTAGATTTTAATCTTCAGCCCAAACCCAAAATTCGAAGATCCTAACTTCAAAACTGACCGACTTTCATCCCCTATTTCACCCCCTTAAGGGTGGAATTCACAAAATTCCTTTCTTAGTGGATACCTGCACAGTATAAAGTACCTATGTGCAAAATTTCAAGTCTAGACGATTTCATTATTCCCATGACTTTATCCCCCTTTTCCCCCCTAATGGGATCTTAAAATCGCTGAGACACTTGTAAATAACTTTTAACCTTCAGCCTAAACCCAAAATATGAAGATCCTGACTTTAAAACTGACGGATTTTCATACAAACTTTCATCCCCTATTTCAAGCCCTTAGGAGTGGAATTTCCAAAAATCGTTTCTTTGTGCTCACCTACACTACCAAAGGAACCTACGTGCCAAGTTTCATGATTGAAGCTTCAGCCGTTTGGTCTGTGCGTTGATGGTAAGTGAGTGAGTGAGTGAGTCAGTCAGTCAGTCAGTCAGTCACTTTCTTCTTTTATATGTTTAGATGTAGTGATAGGCTCGCGCTTGACCAATATCTCACCTGATAATAAGCGATGATGTGGCCGACGCTGGCGCACGCTTGTGTAGAAGTAACCTATTCACTCTAGACTTAGAGACTGCCACCCAGGTTGAGGCTATAAGGAAATACTGATTCCAGAAAGGAATTTCACCCCTTAGGTGTCCGCATAACAAAAGTAAGCCTTTTTGGTCTCGCACGGGGTTATTTTTTTTTTATTATTATTCTTTGTGTTTTGTTGTCTCGTGTCGGGGCTGGGCTGTGTTAGCAAACTTACGCTTTGAGCTTTCAGCGACGGGCCTTGTGAGGCTTGGCTTTGTCGATGCAGTCCTACCTTGTCTGGCTCCTTCAGAGACGGCAAGGTGGCGTGGTCTTGAGGGAGAGCGCTACGGTCGTGTAGATCCTCAAGGCAAGTGCGGTGGGTTTCCTTCACGTGGTTGCCGCCCTGTTTTTGGTCTAATTCCCTATGAAATAGACGTAACAGAAATCACCGTGCGCCTTATCACAGGGGTGGCGAGGTCATGCCCCTGGGTGTCCACCATCGGATGATGAATCGGATGATGGATAGCAATGACCTCCCGCGTGTTTGTGCCGTGCGCGGGGACCCGTACGGGGGGATGAAGGAATCCTGGTGGTTGAGTGGAGCAGTCTGCACACAACACACCACTTTGGTCTGGATTTCCTCTCACACGGGAGGTTGGGGGGTAGCTACCCACAATCAATCGGCTGGGATATCCCATAAGCGGGATGTCAAGCGAGGATCGGTCTAGTGGGGGGGGGCAGCCGGCGTGGCGTGGGGTTTCGGGATGAGTTGCGGCATAGTCTCGTGTCGTATACAGTCCCGGAATCCTCCGTCGCGTGCGGGCTCGTCATTTTCTCACTAGGCTGGTCCTATACCGGAGGAGTAGCTCTGGCGTTGCTCGTTGAACGAGTAACGTCCCCGACTGAGGGCTCCGTGGCGGGTGGAGAGCTCCAATGGTGAATTATTTCTTAACAAACAAATGGATAATGAGACCAATCTTCTAAAAAATAACAAACAGGCTGCGTCCTCGGATGCGCCTAAAACAACATCTACTGATAGGGCTGCGTCCTCGGATGCGCCCACTACAGCTAAAACTAGGGATGCGTCCCAGAATGCGCCTAAGCGGCAACCGCCCAAGGCTGCGTCCTGTGATGCCCCTAAACAAAACTTTAATAAACATTCGGCTGCGTCCAAGGATGCGAGGAGGAAGGCAACCGCATGGTATGCGCCTAAACAGGCTGCGTCCCAAGCATCGCCAACCAAATCTGCGTCCAAGGATGCGCCATTGAATTTAACCCTGCCCACAAGGCCGAGGACAGATCCCGCTCATGGCGATTCTAAGAGTACCATGGACGTGGATGCGCCCGTAATGCGGGCTGCGTCTACGGCTGCGGCCTCGAAGAAGGACCTGACGGGTCTGTCCGAAGCCCCACCGGCAGGTAATATCAACAAGGCCCCGGCCAAAGAACAGTGGATAACAGTTATCCACAAAAATAAGTCCGCTAGGAAGCACCTGACTCCCCAAGACAAGGGTGAGCATAAGGCTGTCGTGACAGACACCGCGGGGCAACTCGCGGAAACGTCTACGACACCGACAGGAGCGGCTGCCACCGTTACTAAACGGAAGCGCAGCACCAAACCTAGGGGGCGTAAAAAACCACAAAATACCGACAGGGAACCTGCTAGGCCACAGAAGCGCTCGCGTCCCGAAGATACCGTCACGCCGACCGGGACTGGCAAGAAAATCAAGCCGATTCGCTCCAATACGGTTGATGGTATCTCGGTGAGCTACGCTGAAGCGGCCGCGACGTACAGGAACAATGAGCTGTGCGTCGCCGTCATGTCTGAGCCTTTCCAGGACATGATGCAAGAGCAGGCGGAGGCAATTCGATCCGATATCGAACGGCAGCTCCGAGCTCTGCTCATAGCAGACCCTGAACCAACAGACACAACAACAAATACCGCGATCCACTTCAGAGGAAAGGCCCACTTCGCTGAAGGCGTCCTCAAAACTTGGTGTGAGGACGACTTCACGCTATCATGGCTGAAAGGGATCATAAATAACATGGCGTCCCCGATACCGGGGACCCGACTAACTGTTCGGCCTCAGTCTGAAATCCCAAAAAAAGCACTGTGCATGCTGTTTGTCCCTGGAAACACCGAGGACACTCAGCCACTGCTCAAGATGCTGACGAGGCAGAACCCCAACTTAAAAATAAATACATGGACTCTGACACACGAGAGGGCCATGTTCCAGAGTCCATGGTTAAAATTATAAAAGAACAGCAGAGGCGTATCTACTACCTCATGGGCAGCATCTATCTCCACTTTCTTGAGAAGGAAGCTGCCAGTGTAGATACAGCCACGCTACCAAACTCATCGACCTCGGTCGCGCCTGCACCAGAGCTGGACTCTCTGCCACCCGTGCGTTCTCCGTCGCCTCCCGTGGCGGAGTCCGTCGCGGAGGAGGAGCTAGCGACCTGCATGGCAGCGATGGAGGTCGAATCAAACCTTGAACCAACTCAGGATGCCCCCTCGCCCGGGATTACCTCGGACGAGGACTGCTTTCCGCCGGGGGGAGAGAGTGGGGAAGAGGACAGCATCCTCGGCTCCTCTCCCTTGCGGGACAACTAGCATCCTGCAAACCAACCTCCAGCACAGTCAGACTGCGTCGGCTACCCTGCGCAGAGTGCTGGAGAACCAACAAGAAAAAACTATCGCCCTCATCCAAGAGCCGTGGATTAGGGGTGGCAGAGTATGTGGCCTTGGCAACATCGGAGGTAAGTTGCTGCTTGACACCTCCGTCAGTAACCCACGTGCCTGCATCTTTGTACCAAAACATGTACCTAACTTATTAATTAACGAATTCTGTTCAAGGGACCTGACAGCAACCAGGCTTTTCAGAACAGAGCAGAAACTTCCGGACATAGTACTAGCCTCGGCTTACCTGCCAGGTGATGGAGACGTGCCTCTACCGGAGCTCGCCTCACTGGTGAAGTACTGTGAAAAGGAGAAACTTGAACTCATCATCGCGACAGACTCCAATGCGCATCACACGCTCTGGGGCAATGTCAAAACCAACAACCGAGGTGAGGAAATGCTTGACTTTATTCTTAGTAATAATGTGGTACTACTCAACAAGGGCTCGGAACCTACCTTTATAAACGCAAGATCTCAAACAATCATAGACTTAACTATAGCAACATTAGGTATCTCCGGCTCCATTCAGGACTGGCATGTGTCCAATGAGTTATCATGCTCAGACCACAGGTGGATCCGTTATACCATTAACTTCAACATAACTAAACCACAGCCGAGAAGGGTTCCTCGCAACACAGACCGATCCAAGTTTGTGAGACTTATCAAAACTGAACTAAGTAAGCTGCCCTCTATTCCGGCTGAGATACCAGTAACCAATTTAGACGAACACGTAAACAACATCACAAACATCCTTCTATCTAGCTATGAACAGTCGTGTCCCCTCACAACACCAAGACAGGGTGTTAGGCAATCATGGTGGAGCTCCGAACTGGAAAGACACCGGCATAAGCTGAGAAGGCTGTTCAATAGAGCTAGGAACACGCGGTCACCAGAGGACTGGGACCGTTACACAACAAAACGCAGAACTTATAAAAAACTAATACGCCTCCGGGGAAAAACCAGTTGGAGGCGTTTTTGCACTAACATTGAAAATAACAACCAGGCATTAAGGGTCAAAACCTGTCTTGCTCAAGAGACTGACCTTTCTATAGGGTGCCTGAAAAAACCAGACAACACCTTTACAATAAACGATGCAGAAACAAGCGAATTACTTCTAACGACGCACTTCCCGGGCTGCCAGATCGCCACCCAGCAAAGCTGGGAACCGTACAGGGAAAGGGCCACAAGTAGCCTAGATTGGGAGGAGGCGCTAGAAGTCATTGACAAAGATAAAATAACGTGGGCAATCAACACATTCCTACCTTTCAAGGCAGCGGGTATGGATGGAATCTTTCCAGCCCTGCTCAGGTGGAGCGGTGATATGCTGGCGGAATACCTCGTTAAGGTATTTCGAGCCAGTCTGGCCCACCGCTACATCCCCTTGAAATGGCGCGAAGTAAAAATAATCTTTATTCCGAAACCAGGTAAGGGTGATTACACCCAGCCTAAATCTTTTAGACCCATAAGCCTCTCTTCGTTCTTGTTGAAGACACTGGAGAGGCTGGGGGACAGAAGGATCAGAAACCAGATTTCGGTACAAAAACCATTGCACCCAAACCAACACGCCTACCAGGCAGGCAAATCAACTGAATCAGCACTCCACAGCGTAGTCTCACGCGTGGGCTGTGCTCTACAAAACAAAAACCCAACCTTAGCCGCTTTCATTGATATTGAGGGTGCTTTTGACAAAACTAATTTCACTAGCATCGGGCAAGCACTCGCCATGCACGGTGTTGCACCGACGCTCGTAGAATGGATTAACAATATGCTAAAAAACCGTGCTATTCAATTCACTGTGAACACTACCACACGAGGAATTGTGAGTAGGGGCTGCCCACAAGGTGGGGTGCTGTCACCACTTTTGTGGAATTTGGTCGTAAATGAGCTCATTGCAGAGCTCAACGCCAGCAGACTATACTCGGTAGGATACGCAGATGACATAGCAATCCTAATTTCGGGGCAATTTGAGGGCATCTTATGTGATCTCATGAGAAAGGCCTTCAAAATAATCGAGAACTGGTGCACAAAGCACGAATTATCGGTTAACCCCTCAAAAACGGAACTAATAATGTTCGCTAACAAACGAAGTCTTGGACCACATAGGCTCCCAAAACTTTTCAACACAGAATTAACACTTAAAGAAGAGGTCAAGTACTTGGGGGTGATCCTTGATAGCAAATTGCTCTGGAACAAGCATCTTGACTACAAACTCAACAAATGCACAATTGCACTCTACCAGTGTAAAAAAATGTTAGGAAAAACGTGGGGGCTCTCTCCAAAGATTACTCTGTGGCTATACACAGCGGTGATCAGGCCAATGTTGGCTTATGGTGCTCTGGTTTGGTGGACGAGGACTGAACTCTCGACCACCATCACCCGACTCCAACGTTTCCAGCGACAGGCCTGTTCAGCTATCACTGGCTGCATGAGAACCACACCAACAGCAGCCATGGAGATAGCCCTACAAATAACACCTCTGGACCTGTACATACAGCAAGAGGCGGCGCTAGCTGCCATCAGGCTAATGCATCTAGGCATATGGGGCAATAACCTCACGAGTCCACACGCTAAAATCCTGGGCCGGGCGATTGAGTATCAACCTCTCATCGCGGCCCCGTGTGATAGATTTCAAAAACAACCTATGTTCAACAAAAACTATAACATACAAACAATAGAGGAAGAAAGGGATGAGTCAGGAGCCAATGAAGTACGAATTTACACAGATGGCTCGAAAACAAATAACGGCTCAGGTGCTGGCGTACACTCCCTTGACCTCAACATCAACTTTCATATACCGCTAGGCACACACAGTTCGATATTTCAATGTGAATGTGTTGCCTTAACACAAGCTGCAAAAACCGTAAAGAGTTTGGGCATCCAGAACTACGGTGTCAAATTCCTGTCTGATAGTCTGGCCGTGCTCAAAGCTTTAGAAAACAAACTAACTAACAACAAACTTATCTTTGAGTGCCACCTCGCCCTGGAAAGTATATCGATATCCAATCGAATTACCCTCCAGTGGATCAGGGGGCATAGTGGATCCCTAGGCAATGATGCCGCAGACGAACTTGCGAAAAGGGGCTCCGAGATGTTAGTGCTAGGCCCGTACCCACTTATCCCCTTGCCCTTCTCGCAATTTCGTGCGTGGATTCGTCAAAGATCAATAGAACTGCAAAATAACAGATGGGCGCGGACAACGGACTGTAGACAGTCGAAAATGGCCTTGCCAAACGTACACCCGCGCCTTACTAAAAAACTTCTCAGCCTGAGTAGAAATAACCTTAAAATAATTATAGGGACAATAACGGGCCACACCCTTCTAAACAAACATTTATTCAACTTAGGCGCCACGGACAGTCCACTTTGCAGGGGCTGTTTTAACGCTGAAGAAACAGCCGCCCACGTAGTCCTGGAATGCGAGGCCGTGGCATCACAACGTGAAGAAATCCTCGGAACAGTGAGGTCGCTCCGTGAAGCCTGTGAAGCTCCCAGGAAGCTTCTGTGCTTTTGGGCGGAGCTAGGCTGGCTATGTTAGCCAGTACAGCCCCCACGCACAACGGACCAAATGGGAGTCTAAGTGCGGAAAAGGGAGTCCCTACCACTACCACTACTACTACTTGTCTCGTGTCTCCTGTGCGGCTCACAAATAAATATTTAATTTCTTTCTTTAAGTATTCCATAAACGTGCGTGTGGCATCCGATTAAATTGAAACTGCTTTAAAATCATGGTACTGTGGAGCTGGTTTTAATGATGGCCATAGCAACTCCTCAACCAGACAAGATAGCTCCATCGTATTTGGGTTCATTGGATTGGTATTTAAAATATTACATTTATTACCTTTCAGTATGAAATATCATATCACTTGTCAACAAACGATAATTATGACATTTCGTACTTTTCAGTCCATTAAAAGATTTTTTTTTTTTACTATTAATATTACATCGTTCTCATATATGTATTTTCGAAAAGAATGATTTAACCAAATACATTTTAATAATTTACTGATTGGAAATAGTGTCCGTGAGTTTCTTGCGCGTTCTTCTCTATAGATATACTTACGCTTCCGAATGTGCAACTACGAGTAGCTACATCTTTTGCATGCCAATTAAAAGTAACCTTTAAATGGTTTAATTGAAATAAATAATTTGACTTTCATTTTGTTTAAAAATTCACAATGTTTTTCACGACTTCCAGAGGCCCTAGACAAAGAGTCATTCTATCAGCGATGAGTATGGTCGAAATGCCAAAATGTAAAGTTTTGATCACGTGACATTTCGAAACCTTTTGGCATTTCCATACATTTTTGTTGATATCACATAGTATCTTGGAGATATCATAAAAAAAGACTCGCGCATCAAATAATTCTGCACCACTAAAAAGGCTTACCTAATTTAGCATTGAATGGCAGAAAAAGGGATTACCTCTGCATATTATTTTTTAATTAAACACGCATGCACCCGTGCGAAGCCGGGGTGGGTTGCTAGTATTATTATAAAAACTGCTTCTGCCCAAGTAAACGACAATGAAACAACAATTGTATATTGTATCTTCCATACAAATTTTGGTCAGCTGATGACAACTTTCTGTAGGAATAATCTTATTTTTTAGGGTTCCGTACCCAAAGGGTAAAAACGGTAAAGGGTAAAAACCTATTACTAAGACTTCGCGATCCGTCTGTCTGTCTGTCCGTCTGTCACCAGGCTGTATCTCATGAACCGTGATAGCTAGACGGTTGTAATTTTCACAGATAATGTATTTCTGTTGCCGCTATAACAACAAATACTGAAAACAGTATAAAATAAATATTTAAGGGGGCTCCCATATAAAAAACGTGATATTTTTGCCGTTTTTTGCTCGGTATTAATAACGGCAACAGGAAGACGCTTGAAATATTCACAAAATGTTTAGTTGTATATTCTCCTCAAAAAATTATTAAATTAAAATAAAATAAGTTAAGTTGTTTTGCGATAATGGTACGGAACCCTTCGTGTGCGAGTCCGACTCGCACTTGGCCGGCTTTTTTTTTAATTCTTGCATGTCAACTTTGATTAAGAAATGTTTCTTCTTCCTCTCACAATAAAGCGTCCCCATACGAAATCCCTTTCCGTATATTGCACGAACAGGTAAACACGCTCCGTCTGACGCCTCGCCAAATTTGAATTGACGCCGTGCTGATAAAGATGCCATAAATCATTGCAGAAAAGAATCCCCTTCTAATCCTGCCACTTGGGTATTATTCGCCAAGTTACCGCACGAAGAATGTTTTACCTGTATGTAATAAATGTTGTACGAGTATATAAAATGTTGAAGTCAGAGTCAAATCAGGGTTACCGACATAGCCCGAAGGATTGCCAAACTTAAGTGGCAGTGGGCAGGGCACATTGCTCGCAGAACGGATGGCCGATGGGGCATAAAGGTTCTGGAGTGGCGACCGTGAACCGGAAGACGTTGCGTTGGAAGGCCTCCCACCAGGTGGATCGATGACCTGGTGAAGGTTGCGGGGATCCGCTGGTTGTGAGGCGCATGGGACCGATTAATGTGGCGACGCTTGGGGGAGGCCTATGTCCAGCAGTGGACGTCTTTCGGCTGATATGATAGTGATGATGTTTGTTACTTAATCATGCCAGAACGTCTAAAGGAATGTGGATGAAATTACGCATTGAGATAGATTATAGTCTTGAATAGCACAACGGCTTTTTATCCCGGTAAATTGTTCCCTCGGGATAATAAAACACTTTTAATGCGGGCAAAGCCGCTGGCAGAAACTAGTATTTCCGTAAATCGATAAAATATATAGAACGTCAAATTTTTTTCGTGTTTTCAGGATTGTTCCCGTAGTAACTTGTGCATATGCATGAGTACAACGACTTCTTTTCAGTTTATGTAATTAGCCTGTTACACGTTGTATAGGTAGTACACCAGTACATCACTCTCCAATCATTCGGGAATTACAATCGATCTATTATGTGAAAAACCTTTTATACCTACAAAAAAATACAATCGACTTCATAATAAAATGTTGTTTTTATTATGAAGTCAGTTGTATTTTTTTGTACAAAGTTTTAAATTATTATATTTTTTTGTTTTATCTAGGTGGCAAGTTCTTTAGTAATGTACAATAAACAGATATGATTGCAGCATCCCAAGAGATTTGCCGTCATTAATTGAATAGTTTTGTTTTATATATATCCTAGGTTCTTAATCAGATCTTCACTAAATTTATATGGGACCACCTCAGGCAAGTACCCTTCCAAAGACAAAAAGAATGTTCAAAATTGGTCCACAATTGACGAAGAAATCGGTGAACATACATAACAAAAAAAACAGTCGAACATAGAACCTCCTCCTTTTTGGAAAGTCGGTTAAAAAGTAGCTAGATTCTACGTTTTTTTAGCCGTCCTGATCAATATGCAAATTGAGCTTTGAACTTAAGACACTAGTCCTTTTTATTTATTGTCTACCTCAATGAATATTTACTGCGCTGAAAATTAGATTTAGACTTAACGAAGACTAAATAAAATATAGCGACTAAGTTTAATCAATTTAGCTATACGATATTTTATTTAGATAAAAGAGTTATTTAGTTAAGACCACAATAATTTACTTTGGTTTTAGTTTTGTTTGGCTCACAGTAATATAATTATTATAGATTGTTTGATCAAATTATCTGATGCAGTGTTCTTAGGATTGTTTGATTGGGTAAATATTTCGATTTTATATTGAAAAGACAGAGATTAAGACATGAACGTCTATCTATAGATTATTGGCAGATAATGTCACACTGTTCTGCTCTATTACTTGAATAACCCTCTAAACTGCATATTGTTTTGTGTGGCAAATAATTTAACGATTCCACGAGATGACGAATTTAATTTAATTCAGATTTAAAACAAATAATTTGACGACGTGACATCTCTGCTAATATATATAGGCAAATGTATAGTTTGGCCGTCTATATTTGATTCATTTTCATTTGATCCACCAACAATTCGCACTTAGATCTTTTTTTTTTACTTTTTATAGGCCTGTGTTTGACCACAATCTCACCGTGGTCAGTGATGATGTGGCCGATGGTGGTAAGCACACAAAGCCTAGAAGGGAACTGGCTCTCAAGTACTGCTGTCGGAACACACCGGAAGGTGCTTGGCGACAGATTTTCAACTTGAGGGTGGTTGCCAGCCAGGCGGGTACTACAAAGTACCCTACCACCGTGCTATGGTTTCCTCACGATGTTTTCCTTCACCGAAAGCTCAAGCTCATTGTAGGATTCGAACCCGCGACCTTCGTCTCGGTATCCGACGTCACTACCACTGAGCTATCATCGCCTTAAATCTATATCTATTATCTTGTGACCCAATAGTGGCCCTGTTTCCGGCAGTGGGAAAGTTATATGCTGCTATTCGTGTAAAAAAATTGACAGTATTTCAAGATGATCTGCACTAACTTAAGAAATATCTTGGTACTTAATGAATTATTATTTTACTTAATCTGCCTGCGACTTTGCCCGGGTAAAAAGTGTCTTATTATCCCAAAAATACACTGCCGGGATAAAAACTATCTCTTTAGAGTTAGAGTTCCGCTAGACTTTTTCTTGTGGGGTTTTCTGAAGTCGCAGGTCTATGCCAATAAACCACATTCGACCGTTGCCCTGAAAGCCAACATAACGCAGGCCATCGCTCGGATTCAGCCGGATCTATGCAGCAGAGTCATTAAAAATTGGACCTCTCGGATTCGTGCCACCATACGAAACCGCGGCGGACATTTGAACGATGTCTTATTCCATCCATAATGGCATAAATGGGCCTTTTAAATAAAAAATAAATTTCGTTAATATCTCACACACATCTTGTTTTATTCAATTTTAACATCGACCCGTCCTTGTTGAAAGACCCTTTATATAAATAAATATCCTAGTTTATCTTGGACATCATTTTGACTTGTTTTTATGTGAGACATTATGTTTTAACATAAGAGGAGATAGTAAAATCTGTTAGAGTTGTTTGTATATCTCGAGGTACTGATCCGATTACGAAGTATCTTTCGCTGATAACTAACTACACTATTGTTGAATATTATAAACTAATTTCTAAGAGTTGAGATAAGTCGCGGGAAAAGAGTCGTTCACAGTATACACCAAGCAAGAAAATAAAACAGAAAACTAAATAAAATTGCAAGACTAAAATAAATCCAGTCTTATTCCAACAAACATTAAATGCGCTGAAGAAATATTTTAACCCCACACGACAATAAAAGGAGAATTAAGTATGAATAAGTTACATTGTGCGTGCGAGACTATTCCATATTCAAAAGGAAGGAGACATAAAAATCCCCGGCTTTGCTAGGAGTGAAAATGCAATCTCTGAGTAACTAAAAAGTTTTCAAGAAAACGATCTTGAAGCAGCGCCTTATGTGATACAAAGGTGTTAAAAGTAGCGAACGTGATATTTTTTTAGTTATCTTAAATGCTCTTTCTTTCAAGCACTTTTTATGAAAAGTTTGCTTGTTCTTCTAAGGATTTTCTTTTGTATATTTCTTTTACGCTAACTACTGAGAATGTGATTGTATTTGGAAACTGAGCACTCATTTAAGTGTGTTTTTTGTTTTGATCCCCGGGTTTGGTAGAATATTTTTACGACTTTGGAATACTCCCCCATTTCAATTAGCTGGTTTCTGAATTCGAACAGATCATTCCTATTTCATAAAACCATGATGATTAAATATGGGAGAAGGTGCATTCCATCCATCCATCCTTTCCATGCCACTAGCAATAGACACAATGGGTTTTGAAAGATCAGATTAAGAACACGATTTAAATATTCGTAGACATTTTTATTTCGAATTATATTAGAATATAATTATTCATTTTAACGGTTTTCCTATTTTATTTGCCTATCATTTTGAGCAGCCACCGTCACAGAACTAACACACTACCAATCCATTAGAGAATGAAGCAATCATTCATCATCATCATGCCAGTCGATAGATTTTTCTGCTGGAAATAATTATGTATGGACCAATCCCAAGTATGCACACATCGACCAATCCCGAGCTTCTCATAAACTGCCAATCCAGCCAAATTATAATGTTATGTGAGTAGCTCATCGATGACTGCCAAACAAACCATTATATTAATTTATATGTTTATAACTTTTACCAGCCAACTTGAGCATGGAGCAAGCGGATTCCAACTCGACTGATCGGAGTGTCAATTAATACTTGTTATTTCTTGACGTCAATTGAGGGTCTTTTCCGTTTTAATGGCGACTGAGTGGAGCTGATGTCTTAGCTGAGAAATAGGAACTGGTCTCCAAAATGCAGTTTGATATCTAACCCACCCGTATGTCACATGTAAAGTCGACCCGCCAATGTTTACAGAAGACTTTGAAGGGGAAAGCTTTCACATTGCCTCCAACCTTTCTGTTTGCCACCTCGCGATTTGTGTTGTACCATATAATATGTGTATGTGTGTAGTCAAGTGGGCTTAAGCGTGTTTGTTCGGGAATATTATAAGGATCTGTTGTGGGGTAGGCTGTTTACCTACCCTGTGTAGCTAGCGTCACCGTAAAACACAACTTTTTTGCAGTTAAGTTTGCGTTGAAATGTGAGTGGTACAAAACCCGTGTTTCTATAGAAAATCTTTTTATCTTATAGTTGCTCGCGCTTGAACTGTATCTCTATGGTAAGTGATGATGTGGTCGACGGTAAAGCACACTTGCCTAGAAGTAACCTATTCACTCTGGATTTAAAGAAGGTTGTAGCTATCGGGCAATACTTTTAAACAGTAAGCTGTTCAAGGCAATCTTGACGATATTTTCTGCCTTTTGGCCAAGTTTCTTTTGACATAAATGTAAATGCAAGCTATGTATGAAAATGTTGATGCCCTTATAGCTTTTTAATACCTTTTTGTATGGAATAATTATTATTATAGGATGAAATAGAAGAAGAACATATGTTGAGTCAACTGAAAGTAACATGGCCCGTTGGACAAAGACAAGATGATGACCAAACATTCAAATGATTCAATCGTAGTAAAACTGGCTTTGGTCAGTTTTTTTTATATATACTTCAGTTAATCCATGAAAAAGTTTACCCTACCCTTAATAAAGTTTTATAAATCCGAAAGTGTAATGGCGGTCACCCACGGTAACTTTTTGCAGCCATGCTGATGCGAAACAGTTGTCGTACCTTTGTTGCCACTTTTACGGAAGCAGCCACAGCATAAACGTGGGTAACGTAAATATTGGGTGCACCCATATAATAAAGAAAGATCATCAAATCAAAACGAATAATTTATATGCATATTATAGGTTAGTAAGGTGTTACAAATAATAATTCACAGATGTCCCAAATGATCATGTGATAACCTAACAACGTTTCAAAAACTAATAAAGTACATGAAAGAATTTAGAAAATCCTATAGGATGTCTTACTGAATTAATACAGTCGCGGCTTTGGTTCAATACAGAAGCGATGCCTAATCGATACAATCGCAAGTGGTGGTCAAATGGTCAAGCGTCCGCGTTTGCGCAACCAAAACGAAAATAAAAATAAACAAAAACCGGCCAAGTGCGTGTCGGGCCACGCGCAGTAATAGGGTTCCGAAGTTGCATAATAATGCGGACTAAAAATAAGGTTTTGTTGTTGTTACATGAACAATAGATCGGTTTCAGCGGCTCACAAAGTCTTAAAACGGGCCCACATAGGATGATGTTTTTTTTAAATCTATATTCTCGCGTTTGACCACTATCTCGCCTGATGGTAAGCGATGATGTGGTCTACGGTGAAGCACGCTTGCCTAGATGTAATCTATTCACTCTTGACTTAAACTAAATAAGGACTAACTGGTAACTGAAGAAGGAGTTATAAAATCCAACTTCGCAACTGAAGTTAGAAAAATATTATCTATTTGATGATGATGAGCGCGCGTTAGAGCTACGGGGAATGGTATAGTTCGCTGGAACCTTGTGTGCACGCTCCTTGTTTATTTGTCTTTCGGAATTAGAAAAAAAACGTATGTATTCACCTCTAATCTCCTCTAATACCGCAGTATGAGATGAATCCTCTAATCTGCGGTATTAACTATTTCATTATGCAAAGTTTTACGCTACTCAATTAGAGATGAAGTCGGGTCGAATATTGACTTTATAGAAGGATATCGACAAAAGAAAATTAGTCATTTGCTTGGAAATCGAATCTAATTTGACTTTACTTTTACGTTTTAATTACAACACGTCGAAAATACTTCTGCACTAACACAAAATAGACTCCACCGCGCGCATGCGCCGTATGGACTACGGACTGGTACTGCCAACGACTCCGGCCACTCCAATGCGTTATTCGAGCTTAAACATTATTAATTTAGAAATCATTATTATTAAGGATGTTATGATTTTATTTTTGTATATTTTTACATGGTTCATAAGCATAAATTTACTATCTGTTTTACACAGCTAACAACGTTATTTAAGTAATTTTTCAATGGCATTTGTACAAAAAATTTACTGTGCCAAGTACATTTTATAAGTTGGTCGTCTATTACTCGTAAACTTATAAAGCCTGTTATGATTTCATTTTTGTATATTTTTACATGGTTCGTAAGCATTATATTTACTCTGTTTTACACAGCTATCGACTTTATTTAAGTAATTTTTCAATGGCATTTGTACAAAATTTTTACTGTTCCAAGTACATTTTATAAGTTGGTCGACTATTTCTCGTAAACTTGTAAAGCCTTGTTATCCGTGATAATTTTCCTTTTAATTTCGTTATATTTACTACTGCCGTGATTTTTTTCACATAGCCAAGAGCAACCATTTCGCTGGCAGGGGGGGGGGGGGGCACTTGGCTCTAACATAAATTTGCAACATAAAGCTTAATTTTACGCAAACGAATCAATGAATCGAAAAATAGTAATAACAAACCCATAATATTTTTGTATGGCCTATCCAACGATACCCCACACTATGGGATTGATGAGAAAAAAAAAATACATCCCCACTTTACGTCTATGGGAGGTACCCGAAAAAAAATTATTTTTCATGATTTTATGTTACCACTTTGTCGGAATTATTAATATGTATATACATGCCAAATTATAGCTTTCTAGTACTTAGATTCTCTGAGCTAAGCTGCGGACGGACAGACGGACAGAGCGAAACTATAAGGGTTCCTTGTTGACTTCGGAACCCTAAAAAGACTCGCGATTCCATTGATACAGTGCGTGTATGCATCGATACAGTCTCGATGCTGAAATGCGACCAACGGCCAAAAGTAGCGATGCAGACGTACGCTTACGCGAACGCGGGACTGCATCGCTGCAAAAAAATACTGTGGGTGACAGCCCTTAGAGCTTTAAAACGCATTATCAATTCAGAGTTCCCAACAAGTGATGTGGTGACGTCAGTCAAGCCCGCTACTCCAGCAATGTTTCTTGCTCAAATATTAACGATAATTCACTTACAAGCCCGTAAACTAACGGGCTTGCCTCAATATAACATCAGAGAAAAAGTGTCATTGTTGTCTTGACAAACAGACAGACAATGAAGTGATCCTATAAAGGTACGAGTTCTCCACATCATCGCTTACCATCGAGGTGAGGTAGTGGTCAAGCGCAAGCCTATCAATAATAAAAAAGACATAGAGTTCTTAGCAGACAACAGCTGCGACACTACCGGTTTCTATGTATTTCCATGAAATACCTTCCGCCGCAGCTAGCGATACGTCGTCCGACTACACGTCGCACGATCGCAGACGCCGTGTCACCCGACCGCAGATCAGTAATGACCAGTAATGATCAGTAGAGTGAGTGTAGTCGGACATCTTGAATCACGCAACACTCAGAACCAATAGGAATACGGCGCTACCGTCTGCTACTGCCGTCTGCAGCCGGTTTCGGAATCATGACTGCAGTGACATGTCGCAGCGACACGACGACGTCTGCTGCTGCTGCTGCAGTCTGGCTACGAATTCGTATCTTAAAGGTTCCTTTTTTTCTTATGAGCAACGGAATCCTAAAAAGAACAATAATGATAGTCCAACAATAATCTAAAAGGCGTACATATGGAAATCCAAGCAAAGTTTACACATCCATAAACCAGAAACAGAAAAAACACTTTCGCATTAAAAGCTTTCACATACACTCACTTTAATTCACATTTTCACATGAAAACTGTTGAGCAAAAATATCGCTTAAAGCCCTGTGAAACAATAACACGACCTTAACGTAGCGAGAGACCGAGCACAAAAGCGTGCACTAAATGTTTCCTGAAATATGAAACGCTCTTGATTACCGAATCTGCGGTAAGCTGGATACTCTTTGCTGGTGACTTCAGATTTAGCTTTGCTTAGTTAAGCTACTGATTATGGTCAGATTGTTGTGTTGCTTTTTAAGCTTGCTTGCTTACTCGTATTATTGTTTTATACTGGCTGACCCGGCAAACTTTGATTTGCCTTAAAAACAAACATTTATCTACCTACCCTACATACACTACCCTACCTGCAGGTAAGAAAAAAAAAATGGTACCTTACCTACATACGTACCTACCCTACGTATACCAATTACCAATTATTATTATTTTTTTTACCAGGTACCAATATTTCTTTTCTTATTTTTTTTTCATTAGTTCCTTCTCCTAACAATAACAAACAACAAAAAAAGAATTAACGGAATCGGTCTAGCCGTTCAGCCGTGACCAAGGGAAAAAGGGATTAATTTTTATATATATAATGTAGATATAGATAGATTTTAGCCCCTGACTGACGACGCCGACGGTTGAACTAAACGGCTATAAAATGCCTCCTAGTGTGTTTTACCAATAATAATTATTTATTATTTTTGGTAAGACACACAAGCATCTAGTTTAATTATGTCTATGTTTTAGATAGATTAGAGATATCTAATACTAGCTGTTTCCTGCGACTTTGTTCGCGTAGTAATTTTTAGCCTATGTGCTATAAATAATAAATGTTTATTTCCAATAATTACTTAACAAAGATTACAGGTACAGTTATATGATACAACATAATGTGCATAAGGTCATCTCCTGGCTGCCAAATTAGTTTTATAGCCAGTGACTTGGGGTCCAGTAATGCCATAAGGGTACATAGAAGGTCAAAAATCTGTTTTACCAGGAACATAGCTAACATAACAATATAATGACTATTTATGTGTTTAAATACAGAAGAAAATTAATTAAAAATAAAAATTGTGTTAGAGTGTGTTGTGGTAGGTGTAGTATGTGTAGTGTGTGTGAGTAAATGTGAAAGTGGAGACTATGTATGAGTGTGTGTGTGTTATATTATCTATTCCTGGCTATAATCTATCTCTTTGCCAAATTTCATCGAGATCCAGGTTCGGTCCAGCCGTTTAAGCATGATGAGGTAACCAAAATACACACTCACAAACGTCGTTTGGTCGCATATTTGACACTTGCTAGAGAATCAAAATCTATAGGGTTGCCCAACAAACGTGAAATTTGGCAAGAAACAGAGTATTTTTTTAGCACAAGCTAAGGTATGGATCCAAAAACCGTCAAGAACCTAAAAAAACGTAGTAAATAAAAATAACAAAATTAGTAAAATATAATTATTTGCACTGACCGTGGCCTATGTCGATCTATCTATAATTTTCCGACGGCGAAGTTAATTTTGTCCCATAATCCACTTTATCTTTTCTTTAGAGCAATGATCGGTGCTTTCATTGTTATTGAACTTCAGTAATGTTACTAATTAGGGAACATTACATTACATGTTGGTAAATGTAGCTGTGTGCGGAACCCTTGGTGCGCGAGTCTACATCTCACTTGGTCGGCTTTTAAGCTTCCTTACTGCACTTTTTACTTTCACAAAAAAAACGGGTACATATAGAAGAAAAACATGACTAAAAAACCGGCCAAGTGCGAGTCGGACTCGCGCATGAAGGGTTCCGTACCATTATCGCAAAAAACGTCAAAAAAAAAGCCCCACTTAAATATTTATTTTATTCTGTTTTTAGTATTTGTTGTTATAGCGGCAACAGAAATACATCATCTGTGAAAATTTCAACTATCTAGCTATCACGGTTCATGAGATACACCTGGAGACAGACAGACAGACGGACCGCGGAGACTCAGTAATAGGGGGTTTGGGTCATCATCATCATCATCATATCAGCCGAAAGACGTCCACTGCTGGACATAGGCCTCCCCCAAGCGTCGCCACATTGACCGGTCCCGTGCGTCTCGCAACCAGCGGATCCCCGCAACCTTCACCAGGTCATCGGTCCACCTAGTGGGAGGCCTTTCAACGCAACGTCTTCCGATTCGCGGTCGCCACTCCAGAACCTTTCTGCCCCATCGGCCATCCGTTCTGCGAGCAATGTGCCCTGCCCACTGCCACTTGAGTTTGGCAATTCTTCGGGCTATGTCGGTAACCCTGGTTCTCCTGGTTGTCGGTAACCCTTTGGGTACGGAACCCTAAAAACACAAATTCCAGAAACAAATCCCATTTATTCCCACACGCAGATGAAATTTCGCCCAAATATTTCATCAAATTACCCGTACAACTGATCCTTACTCACCAAACTACAAGGATATCTCGGGCAGATGTTTTATTCAGGGCGTATCTGCGTCATAAAGTATGCAGTAGGGGTCCAGTTATGTTGGTTTTATCCGTTTAATATCTTATGGGCACGGGTTAATAAGCTGAAACGTTAAATATAGAATCGCAATCGTGAAAGTTAGAAGGCCTGAGTTGAAAGGTGGTGAAATGGAGTTACTTAATGATTGACGGTGATTTGGCTGTCGAAATCTATACAATTAAACAAATAAAATAAAATTGGAGTCTGTTTGTAATATCAAAATAATAGCTTATTTAGTAAATGTATATAAAAATACCTATAGTAAAAAGTTTTTTTTTTAAATGTCTGTTTGTTTGTTCCGGCTAATCTCCGAAACGAATGGACCGATTTTGACGGGACTTTTACTGGCAGATAGCTTGTGTTATTAGGATAAACTTTTATTTTAGAAATATTTTTAGGTACTCGCGTTAAAAAATACACGAAAAACTTTTTTTTTTTATGTTTATCGGGTTAGACGCGGGTGATATCACGGGCAACAGTTAGTGGACAATATATCAGAATCCCAGTACTTGCAATATTACCTAGTGAATAAGCACACAGGATGTTTGTTTCAAAAACGCCTTAACCACTGAATGAATTTGGAATAAACTTGGTACACAGATAGACTATAACACAGATTATCTAGGACATGTATGATTCATCTTATAACTGTGCCTCGTTGCCTCGCTGCCTCGTTGGTCCCAAGCGCTACCGCTGAGCATGAGGTTTTGAGTTCGAGTCCCGGGATGAGAAAAGTTTTATTGGGTTTTTCCATTCAGAATTTCTTAGTAACAGCTTGGAGTCTGTATGTGTGCCTAGTTGGTGGTAATAGGCGCGAGCATTTTTGAGTCCCGTATTATAGGGGTGATCTTTAAAAATATAGATAATTGATGAAATGATGGATTAATAGAAAGAAAGAAACCTCTGCCTAACCCGTCGAGTAATACAGGCTTGATGTTATGTATTTATGTATCCCGGTGGTATCTACATTCCGTGCTATTTTTGATTTTCACAGAGCTGCTTCTGGTCTTATCTAGTTACTTAACAGGTTTATAGTCCCATGACGCACATAGGGCATTTGTGATTCTATTAACACTTGTTTTTGCTAAGTGGACAGTAAATCTGTTAATAGATATATTGTGGTAGGGTAGGTACGTGAACAATTCGTGGACGACACTTTAAAATTACATGAGCAGCGATATGTATGAATCACGTGCGTGCTATGGTTAAACGTGTAGGCGCTTTCTGGGCGCGACTGCGGCACAATTGTTACTAGATTTTGCTAGAGGCTTCGACCATAGAAAAGTAATTTTTTTTTCGTAGAGAACTTTCAGCCATTTAGCCAACAATCCATTTAGCCACTGCCGTGTGATTGAAAAATTGAATATATTTCATATTTGTTTGTAATATTAATACCAGGAAACTTCCAATACTTACATCAATTGTTTATAATATACAGCCATTTATTCCCAAAAAGTCCTACTACTAATATAAACGTGAAAGCTTGTGAGGATGGATGGATGTTTGTTACTCTTTCACGCAAAAACTATTGAACGGATTTTGATAAAACTTTACAGAAATATATCTTAGAAATCAGAATAACACAAAGGTTATAATTTATAAAGATATTGGGAAAGTTAGTATTTAGGTTTCCGTACCCAAAGGGTAAAAACGGGACCCTATTACTAAGACTTCGCGATCCGTCTGTCTGTCTGTCTGTCTGTCCGTCTGTCTCCAGGCTGTATCTCATGAACCGTGATAGCTAGACAGTTGAAATTTTCACAGATGATGTATTTCTGTTGCCGCTATAACAACAAATACTAAAAACAGTATAAAATTAATATTAAAGGGGGCCTCCCATACAACAAACGTGATATTTTTACCGTTTTTTGCTCGATATTAATAACGGCAACAGGTAGAAGCTTGAAATATTCACAGAATGTTTAGGTTCACTTCAAAAAATAATTATTATTAAATTAAAATAAAATAAATTAAGGGGGTCTCCCATACAACAAACGTGATTTTTTGCAGTGTTTTGCGATAATGGTACGGAACCCTTCGTGTGCGAGTCCGAGTCGCACTTTGCCGGTTTTTATAATATAGAATGGCTCTAATATGCCAGAAAATAAATGTATTTAGCATAGACGATACACAGTTATCACATTTTTAGACAAAGTAACAAAAAATAAGTAATAAAAAAAAAATCATTTGTGAAAGTGTGTTTCACGGCTGCGCCAAACAAATCTAGTTCAGCAAAATGCACTGGTCTTCAACTGAACCTTGCGAAAAGACGAAACATTATGATGCTCTGTGTCTAATCCATTTCAGAAAGAAATCAATTTTTTTTATTCCAATTGTCTACCTATTCACATTTTATAATTCATGATTTTATTAAAGTTTAAAATGTAACAAGTCAATGAAAAATTATTCTAAAGTACAACAAAAACTAAACTACTCTAGAAAATCTTACTTATATTCATATACGAATCCAACTAATATAATAAAATCGAAAGTTAGTATGAATGTTAGATATGTTTATTACTCAATTACGCCAGAACGGCTGAATGGATCTGGATGAAATTTACAGGCACAGAGATAGATTATAGTCTGGAAACAAACGCACAGGTCTCCACATAGGTCTGCACATAGGCTCAGATAATATAATACCAACATTTATATTACTGGCCTGCAAAGTTTACGCGAGCAAAACCTCTCTGGCAGAGGCTAGTAACAAAATGGCCAGTCTCGTAAATTATAAATGCCTTTAACCTTAGGAATATCGAGTATGTCGAGGAATCATTGGCAGCTCTCAGCGGCCAGGGGTGTGACCGCAACTCGATGGTTACTCCACCACTTGCGAAGCCTCTCCGTGGCCGGGGTACTACGTCGAAGACTGTAATGAACACTCGAAGCATCGATAAGCGCTACTTATAGCTGAGGTATTAGCGGTATTACTAAGTAACTGCTTGAACTTCCGTGTAGAATTTGAATAAAAACTTAGGTCAACTTTTTCGCCATATATTATGAAGGTTTAGAATTAGTTTCGAAGGGATAGTTGATGGGTAAGGGCACAGATTATAAATCTGTGGGTAAGGAACTTAGGTATAAATCCATGATAAGAAGTTCTCATAGACTCAAGCCTAAAACTTAGGTTTACCTAATTAAAAGACGAAATAATATTTACCCGACTGCCGAAGGAGGGTAATGTGTTTATCAGTCTATGTATGTAAGTATGTATGTATGTTTGTTCCTATGTGGCGTTTCAGAGACCAAACGCGTTGGCCGATTTTGATGATTCATACGTCAATCGATTCGTCTTAACCCTGCGAGTGTACATTAAAATTGGAAAATTGAAAAATGGCGGCTTTTGGGCGCCATATTGTGGGAATAAATTTTTTTTTACTTCCAATCCCTTCGTGCGGGGTATCAAAATAAAGGGTTTTAAGAGGTGATTTCAAAAATATATAATACTTATATGTTTAAATGTACAAAAAACTAAAAAAAATAACTAAAAAGTTATAAATAAAAAACGTTAATTCAAAAAATCAAAAAACTCGACTGCTTAAAAAGCGAACTAAAAAGCCGTAAACAAGAAGAAAATCATGCTGTGCAGTCGGAGGATACGTCAGCCAGTGGTTTTGGTCAGCCAGCTCGCGAATACGTATCTTCCGACTGCACGGCATGATTTTCTTCTTGTTTACGGCTTTTTAGTTCGCTTTTTAAGCAGTCGGGTTTTTTGATTTTTTTCTCAAAATTCGACGACAAGCATCAAACTAATGATGCAGTGTAGAAGAAAATACCTATTAAAACTATAATAATTGTAAATCTGTATGATTGGATATCTGTTGAACTTTGGATAAAATTTGGTACGTGACCATCAACTGGATTAAAATAATTATGGCAATTTTCATCCATGTACCTCGTATCTCTCCCAAAGATGATTACAATTTACATTTTTAAAATTTTTTTTTTTTTTATTTTTTTTATTTTTTTTTTTTTTTTTTTTTTTTCATGATTAAGCAAATCTTTATCACAAAATATAAACTGACTTCCAAAGCATATCACAAAAAAATGCAAAAATAACTTTCGTTACGGCCGGCAGTCGGTGTCAAAAAACAATAAAATCATGAGTTACCAAAGACACCGACAGCCGGCACGATTTCCTTGCATGCACGAGTCATGCATGGAAATAATTAGTTATGAGAACATCAAATTTCTTTTCACATTGTTCTCAATTTCGTAGTCTAGATTCGAGTCGTTTTTTTAGAAAGAGGAAATTCAGAAATCTTTAACTATTATCCATATCTACTTATACCTATTCTAAATGCGAAGTAACTCGGTATGTTTGTTTGTTAGCTTTTTTCGAATAAACAGCTGAACCGATTTAGATGAAATTTGGTATGCAAATATTTTGAGGTTATTGAAAGGACATTGATAGTTTTTATCCCGCTAGTGTGTGGTATGAATTCATAATTTAAACCCTTACCTACAGTTTGTGACTAGATTTTGACCTTCTAGCTGGCTGATAATATTTTGCTTGCATTATTTTTTGGGGAAACTAGCCCAGTTTCCATTTTAGCATTTATTAGCCACTACTTCTGCCAGCGGCTACACCCGCGTGAAAAGTGTTTTATTACCCCAAGGGAGCTTTATACCGGGATAAAAGGGAGGATAGGAGATAGGCGTGCTTTGCTAGACTATAATCTATCTGTGTGTCTCATCCAGATCCGTTCAGCACATAACAATTATTCGCATTTATAATATTAGTAAGATATCCATTGACTTTTATAGAATCGAAAAAGTTTTCTTGGTTGCTTGAGTCCATCTACCGAATCATAGGTGCAATGACAAATTTGCTGACCTCGGCTTCCAGAGCCGGCTGTAGAGCTGGATTAGGATAAGCCTAGCCTATGGAGGAAGTTATCTTTTCTGCGGCCAACCAAGGATAGCAACAGCGATCAAGGTCAAGTTTGAGATGTCATTGAACCAATGCGGTGTTAAGTTGTGTTTTGAATCTACGTTTAGGATATGATTTGAGATGCAACGGACTCTAAGGGCCAGGATTACCCTAGGCTATGCACAAGTGTCATTCGATGTCTGCGATGGAAATAGTCGATATATCCAAATTTGAGGGATTGATCACGTGACATTTAGATAGCGTTTCATTCCCATACATTTTTGTCATTTTGCCAATCGCTATCGCGACGCCTTCTAATTTATTTAATTTTATAAATATTATTTGTAAAAGGCCTCTGGTAGATGCAGGTAGTCGAGTATCATTTTAATATCTACAGTAAAGTTACGAACTTCCGATGCTCTTATCCCAAACATACAATTTGTAATGACTTCTCACCAAATACAGAGGCTCTAAAAGTCTAGACAGTGTCATCCTATCAGCGATGGCGATTATTCAAATGCCAAAATGTAATGGATCAAGTTTTATTGACTTCAATCATGGCAAGCATTCTAGACATTTCATCAATCGCGTCGTTTTCATTGATAGTAAGCCACTGGCCTAGAGCCTCAGGTATAATCAATGTGGCACATATTTTTTTCGGCCCAATAAATCTTCTAAGAGCGCACTTCTTATCAATAAAACATGGCGCTATCGTTCTTTGAGCTTATCCAATGTTTCGCCTATCAGCCTCATCCGGTCAATGTTAATAGATTGTATATTATATAGTTTTGTCATCTGAATTTTGTGAATAGCAGTCCGGAGGCTGGATTTGTGCCCAATTGATGGCAATAGGCAAGAGCCTATAGATATAGGCAGAAGTAAGAACTTCTGCCTAATTCTTCGGGGAATACAGGCACGAAATTGATCAAATAACTTACTTTATTTAGGGAAATCTCCCCACAGAGAAAACATCTTCCGTGAATTGATCATCTACGATAGGGATATGATCAAATCTCCACTTTAGTCATCATCATATCAGCCGAAAGGCGTCCATTGCTGGCCATAGGACTACCCCAAGCGTCGCCACATTAAACGGTCCCGTGCGTCTCGCAACCAGCGGATCCTCGCAACCTTCACCAGGTCATCAACCCACCTGGTGAGAGGCCTTCCAACGCAACTTCTTCCGGTTCGCGGTCGCCTCTCCAGAACCTTTCTGCCCCATCGGCCATCCCACTGCCACTTAAGTTTGGCAATTCTTCGGACTATGTCGGTAACCCTGGTTCTCTTACGGATCTCTGCATTTCTGATTCGATCACGCAAGGAAACACCGAGCATAGCTCTCTTCATTGCCCTTTGAGTGATTGTAAGCTTTCTGATGAGGCCCATTGTAAGCGACCACGTCTCAAAGCCATATGTCATCACTGGCAAGACACAAACAGTTTAGTCATCCCCTTGCAAATAGTATAGTGCCTTATTGAGAAGAAGGCGAAAAGAGATTACAATTTCACGCGATTTATTATAAACTTACGGTGTTTTCAATAATCCGGTGACGGTCATTCATACTAAAGATGACCTTCTTACCTATAAATTATTTCAGTTGAACTTCGACGACTAACTCAAGGATCCCCCGTACCAAGTTTAAATCAACGAGAGAACGCTTAGCTAAATACTGAAGGCTAAATACATAAGCTCGGACTCGGGTGCTCGGGTGCTCCCATAATTTGCAGACATTAGTCAGTCTTGACAAATTCAGTGGCACAATATAACGAGGTATTCCTCGAAGCGCCACAGTTTTGAGGCGCACCTAATGAGGCGCACCATTTTTATTCCTCGGAGCGCACCTTTTTGTAGCGCTCCCGATAACAATTAAAAATATTAAATTTTTATTCCTCGAAGCGCACCTACGTTTAAAAATAGGGAAGAGCATGAAGTAAACGTAATAAATTATATCGATAATTTTTAAATACTCATTTGTGCATCATCATCGTTGAGAGTAAGGAAGGCTCCACACGTCTTTATCGTACACCGCCACAAAGTGTTCCCATGTTTATTTACTTTTATCGGTCTGTACGTGTTATTATCATATAATAAAACTTTCTTGCCGCTTCTGCTTTGTACATATTTAATTAGCGCGTTTCTATTACTTGATCCAGCAATTGGTTCCATGCTCACAAAACTGCCTTGCACAAACTTTCTTAAATAAACAAACTTTCTTCAGTTCATAGCTTCACTTGAGCCTACGTGACACATTCGCGCAACTTGTGAGTTATAGTGCTAACACACACGTCTGGATTTGTTTCGGCCGGACAGACTCCGCTCCCAAATGCTTTCTCGCTTACACACGCTTGTTTGGACTGAGACGGAATAAAATTAATAATAATAATGTCCTACACAGTTGAGTCCGTCACGCTCCACACAAGCGTGTGTAAGCGAGAAAGCAATTGTGGGCGGAGTCTGTCCGGCCGTACCAAATTCGAACGTGTGTTAGCACTATTAAACACAACAAAACAAAACTATGCAATTTTAAGTAAACAAGTTCCGGAAATGCTCGGCTGGATTCGTGTGAACTCGGCGAACGCGCCTTTGACGCGACTATCTAGGATACAATGGGGAGACGGGGCTGCGGCTTATGTGTGCAGTGCTCCCGCGCCGCATCGCCAGAGGTTAAATACGTACTGATTGATACAGTTGTCTTTGTCCATACTAACTAGGATAACTTTTTTTTTTTTTAAACCAATCTTTGGTCTAGGAGTATAGTTTTTGCAAATTGTATAAAATAACGTGTTTTACTTTTTATCGATAGTTTCAGTTAGTATCCTATCTCTATTCGAAAGTTAATAATAGGTGCGCTTCGAGGAATAAAAAGTTAATATTTTTAATTTTTATCGGGAGCGCTACAAAAAGGTGCGCTCCGAGGAATAAAAATGGTGCGCCTCATTAGGTGCGCCTCAAAACTGTAGCGCTTCGAGGAATACCTCTATAACGAGGTATTCCTCGAAGCGCCACAGTTTTGAGGCGCACCTAATGAGGCGCACCATTTTTATTCCTCGGAGCGCACCTTTTTGTAGCGCTCCCGATAACAATTAAAAATATTAAATTTTTATTCCTCGAAGCGCACCTACGTTTAAAAATAGGGAAGAGCATGAAGTAAACGTAATAAATTATATCGATAATTTTTAAATACTCATTTGTGCATCATCATCGTTGAGAGTAAGGAAGGCTCCACACGTCTTTATCGTACACCGCCACAAAGTGTTCCCATGTTTATTTACTTTTATCGGTCTGTACGTGTTATTATCATATAATAAAACTTTCTTGCCGCTTCTGCTTTGTACATATTTAATTAGCGCGTTTCTATTACTTGATCCAGCAATTGGTTCCATGCTCACAAAACTGCCTTGCACAAACTTTCTTAAATAAACAAACTTTCTTCAGTTCATAGCTTCACTTGAGCCTACGTGACACATTCGCGCAACTTGTGAGTTATAGTGCTAACACACACGTCTGGATTTGTTTCGGCCGGACAGACTCCGCTCCCAAATGCTTTCTCGCTTACACACGCTTGTTTGGACTGAGACGGAATAAAATTAATAATAATAATGTCCTACACAGTTGAGTCCGTCACGCTCCACACAAGCGTGTGTAAGCGAGAAAGCAATTGTGGGCGGAGTCTGTCCGGCCGTACCAAATTCGAACGTGTGTTAGCACTATTAAACACAACAAAACAAAACTATGCAATTTTAAGTAAACAAGTTCCGGAAATGCTCGGCTGGATTCGTGTGAACTCGGCGAACGCGCCTTTGACGCGACTATCTAGGATACAATGGGGAGACGGGGCTGCGGCTTATGTGTGCAGTGCTCCCGCGCCGCATCGCCAGAGGTTAAATACGTACTGATTGATACAGTTGTCTTTGTCCATACTAACTAGGATAACTTTTTTTTTTTTTAAACCAATCTTTGGTCTAGGAGTATAGTTTTTGCAAATTGTATAAAATAACGTGTTTTACTTTTTATCGATAGTTTCAGTTAGTATCCTATCTCTATTCGAAAGTTAATAATAGGTGCGCTTCGAGGAATAAAAAGTTAATATTTTTAATTTTTATCGGGAGCGCTACAAAAAGGTGCGCTCCGAGGAATAAAAATGGTGCGCCTCATTAGGTGCGCCTCAAAACTGTAGCGCTTCGAGGAATACCTCAATATAACGCATGTAGCTGAAACTTTACGTACCTACACTAACATAAATTTATTTCGACGCTCAGCGGCTGTGTGAATCGAGGTTTGCAGAAGGGACAATTGTTTGACTTAAATTGAAAACATTAAAATGTATTTGGTAAAGAACAGCACGTCAGTACTGTAAAAAAATGACTTACAGTCATCATCAGCATCATCGTTTCAGGTGCAAGACGTATAGGTACTGCTGAACATAGGCCTCCCCAGGCGTCACCTCGTTGACCGATCCGTATAAGTAGGCCTCGTCTTGTATTGAAACTCCGTAATTATTACGCAAGGCCATCTCCGGGTCAAAGTGTTATCTACCTACTAACGTGCTATAAATTGTACCTACCTAAATCCAAAATAATAGGTGTGAAAGTTTGTATAAAAATATATTTTTTTCTCTTTTTAGTTTAAGTAGGTACCCAACAACCAAAAAGTCACGTTTTTGTACAAACACTTCAACACCTCAATGTACCGGTAGTCGATCTGGCACCGTTGGAGAGACTGCAGTACAGCCCAAGTCTCGATCGAATGGAAGGCTTTCTCGTAGTCCACAAACGCTAAACAGAGAGGCAGGTTATACTCTTCGGTCTTCTGTATGACCTGCCGCAGCTTATGTATGTAGTCTACGGTGCTAAAGCTTTTTCGGAATCTTGCTTGTTCGGGAGGCTGGAAATTGTCAAATCTGCGCGCGAGACGATTCGTGATGATTCTTGAAAACAACTTGTAGACATGGCTAAAAAGTGAGATGGCCCTATAGTTCTTCAGCCGGGCATTGTCGCCCTTCTTGAAAAAGAGTACCACCACACCCCTGCACCATGCCTGTGGCGTTTTGCCCTCGAGTATGACGGAATCAAACAGCTTCTAAAGGGCCTCGAGGACCGGTTTTCCACCCACCTTCAGGAGTTCAGCCGTGATTCCGTCATCACCCGGCGCTTTGTTGTTTTTAAGCTGTTTCAGAGCCATCCTAATCTCGTACAGGCTGACGTCCGGGATATCTTCGGTATAGTGTCGGGTCAATCTAGCTCTTGGGTCGTTTGCTAGACTCTCAACGGGCTTGCTGATTGATGTGTACAACTGCCCATAGAATGTCTCGATCTCCCTCAGAAGCTCCGGTTTAGCGGATACGATCCTGCCATCGTCCTGCCCAATAGCCAGATCCCTTGAAAATACCTTGGAGCCGCTCCCGCCAATATCCCGCGAATTGGCGTCGCGTCGCTCAATCGCGTCGCTCAATCGTGTCTTTAATAAGCTCGGAGTTAAAGTGGCGGAGGTCTCTTTTCAAGGATTTAGAGATCTATCTATTGAGCTACCCGTATTTGCACGCCTCATCTGAAGACTGCAGAATCATCTCACCGGAGATTCTTGGCACCCCTTGCCATTTTTTTTTTTTTTTTTTTTGTTCTCGCTGGGGAAAAATGCATTACGCATACCCACCCATTGGGGGAATGGTGGGCTATGTGAGACTCCCCGGGCTGACTGACCCGGTATACCCACTAAAATAACCCAGCGGCACTCCCGCATCGTCTGAGTGGAGGAGGACTGGGAAACCGGCACAGCCTTTACTTCCAGTCCTCCGCCCACGACCGCCCGCCTTTACAGCGGGGCCTTCACGCCCCTCCCTTAGTGGAGGGGCCCGGAAATGACCGCAAGTGCTCGGCCGTTCCCGCCCGACGAGGGTGGTGATTTGTGCAATGCGAGCGAAAGACGCCCCCGCGCCTGTCGCCCGCTAATCACCACCGGGAGGTGGGAGGAGACGATCATACAACCGCCTTCTCCCACCCCTTCTTCGCCTGCGGAGCGGCGGCGCGAGAGGATCGTCCTCCCGCGCACGCTCCGCCGCCTCCTTTTGCGACATCACGACCTCGCAAAAGGAGGCGACCTCCGCCCAGGCCTCCTCACTCCCCAACATGGAGTTGAACACGCAGGGAAGTGAGAGGTCCTGCCCGATCACACTTGTTAGGGCACGGTGCAGCCCAGCCCAGGCTGGGCACACCTCGAGGGTGTGCTGCGCCGTGTCCTCTACTGCTCCGCAGTCATAGCACGCCGGGGTTTCCTCCCTCCGGATCCGGTGCCGGTGCGTTCCGAAACAACCATGTCCGGACAACACCTGCACCAGACGGAACGAGAGGAAACCGTGTGGCCGCTCGAGCCAGCCCTGCAGGACTGGACCGAGCGCGTCCAACGTCCGGCGGCCAAAGGCGGCGGTGGCGAGGTCCGCCGTCCAATGGAGGACGATGGCGTCCCTCGCCTTCCGCCGCACGGCCTCCCGCTCTTCCGCGGCGGGGCGCTCGCCTAGCGCCTTACGCCGCGCCGTCCATTCGTACACTCTGGCGAGCACCCATGCCTCCAACTCCCAGGGAGGGTTGCCGGCCAGAGCGCACGCCGCCGAAAAACCCACCGAGCGGTAGGCCCTCGCCACCCGCTGTGGCACCCCTTGCCATGCCGTAATCTCGACCTCTACCGTAGTTGAGGGTAGGCAGGCTGCCGGGCACTAGGGGCCATTTTTATTTGTGCTATTTATGGGGGGGTTTTGCCATAATAGCCACGTTTGGCAGGCGGGTTGGCGATCGCAGTATGGTTGTTATAGAAGCACAGAGAACGCTGCTGCCCATTCTCTGGTTTGTCCCTTAGTCACCTCTTACGACACCCACGGGAAAACATGGAATGGTGAAATTCTTTGCGTCCGGCACCATACGGAACAGTAAGTTCGTTTGATTCTTACTAAATTATTGTGAAACATTTTTTGACTTTCAAGCGGGAGAAGCCGCTGGCCAAAATATGTATTATTATGGATAACATCGAATTTTTTGAAGCCAACACACAATTATCAGTATAAGCACTAAATCATACCTCACATAGCAGCCAAATATACCTATTAAACAAAAGCAGAAGAAATAAACTCAGTAAAGAGAACGTCTGGCAAACTGCTTCGAGAACCAAGTCTCAGTTTTATGTGATGTACGTGATTCCTGAAGCTATATTTTTTCTTCATATAAAGCAGAAGCATTCGGAGGAACAAAAACTGGCCAAGTGCGAGTCTGACTCGCGCACAGACGGTTCCCACATGTTATAAACCGCTGCATTCACCAAAATTAATAGTTAACATTACTAACGTTCTTATACAATGAAAGCACTAAATATTGCTCTAACGAAGGGCTAAAATTAACTTTGCCGTTATACGACAATACGATATTCAACATTTTTACTTTTCCAAGTACATTTTATAAGTTGGTCGGCTATTACTCGTAAACTTGTAAAGCCTACGTAGCTGGTACCTATAGTTTTCCTTTCAATTTCGTTATATATACTACTGTCTAAAAACAACCATTTAGCTGGCAGAGGGAGGTGGGGGACTCATGACTCTAACAAAAATTAGCCATTAAAAGCTTAATTTGACGCAAACGGATCCCTGAATCGAAAAATGGTTTTCTCAGACCCGTAATATTTTTGAATGGCCTATCCAACGATATCCCACATCAAGGGATTACCCCAAAAAAATCCTGAGAAGAAAAATCCCATTTTACATGTACAACAGGTAACAATTAAAAGCGTATTAAAATATATTTTACAATGCATGTCCTCGAAAAGATCGTTTTCCAAGCAGCCAAACTGTGCGGAAAGTGTCACTTTTTTAACTAGTGCTTTTTACTTTTCTGTTTTTTTTAATTTTTAACTCCAACGTCAGCCGTCAACGTCAGCATAGAGTTTTTATTATTTGAGAAAAGTTTTACAAATTAGTTAAGTACAGATAAGTATCATTAATATAAAAGGTAAATTAAAACTAATACCTCATTAAAGGCGTTTTTAATTACTCTAGATTTAGATTTTGATCAATAAATTAATTTTAAATATTCATTAAATATGTTTGGCGACGTATACTTTGCTCATGCCTTTTTGCGTTACGACGTGACAGCTATTTGCACATGCGCAGTAGATATGCCCGAGGAACTTTTAGTTAATCTGTGGTATGCTGAGCGCGCTTGAATAAGCCCGCCATTTTATTAATTTCTTGCTTAGTTCAGATATATTTTTTTATTTCCTCGCACAGTGCATAGTAAAATGTTGTATGATACACGTACGTAAGATGATTTCCGACAATTTTTCGGAAATCACCTACCTTCAGCACTTGTAGCAATAACTATTTCAAGGTTTTGTTTTACCACTTTAACGGCGTGATTAATATGTATATTCTTGCCAATTTATAGCTTTTTAGTACTCAGAATCTCTGAGCTAAGTTGCAAACGAACGGACGGACTTGATGAAATTATAAGGGTTCCTTGTTGACTACGGCACCCTAAAAAGTATGCATCTAATAATATTGTAAGGGCTCTTTCATAAAAGGGTGAAAATATGTGCATATTTACAAAATACCGAATTTTCAATCCGACTAAAGAAAGAAAACTTATTATCGACAATCGTACTAAACTGACCTCCAACGAACATGAATGAGCAAACATATACAGCTAATCCATGCCTTTTTCCCATGGGGGTAGGCAGAAATTACAGAACGCCACCTTCTACGGTACATATTTATTCCTTTTTATTCGTTAACATTAATGAATGAACAATTGAATTTAATCTAGAAGAATATTGACAGACTGGTTAGGACATAATCTATCAAGAAGATAGTTGAAAGGAAGGATAAAATCATAATAATACCAGCCCGTTTCTATACTAGTCCAGGACCAATGGCTTGCCTTCTCATATAGAGAAGATACCAGAATTAAACAGCACGGATGCTCAAGGTGTTTTGTCGATTTCAGACTTATATTAACAATAAGTCCACGTTTCCTCATGATGTTTTCCTTTACCGTTGCAAGCGATATCTAAGACGAAGTCCGCTTTTGTATATTTGTGCATGAAGTCTAAATAAATAAAGTACATATGAATAGAAAAAGTCACTTTGGTACTTGCCCGGATTTAAACTCATGGCGTCAAGCAGAAGAAGCGAGGTCTTAGCCACTGAGCCATCACGGTAGTTTGATAAAATTCATTGTAATCATAAAAGTGTGCTGACTACAAACTACTTCACTAGTTCTAGGTATTCCATTACCATCCATCAATCATCAATTATAGGTGCATGAGTTGTTACAACTATGTCTCTCGAATGACAATGCACGTCCGATGCCTTATGCCTTCATAATGGCGATGTAGGTGGGCCGGTCGGCTTGACTATCATCCGTCTATAGCATCACATGCTGAACCTCATAGTTTGATCCCATATGCCTATATAGGTTTGAGCATACAAGTAGTCTTGTGGATTAAGCTTGTTGTCTAGGGATAACTTGGAGTTCCGGGAGATTAACCAGTGAAGTCCCCTGTGTTTTAGGTTTATTTCATCCCTTTTCTTTTCCTTGTGTCTCCTCCATGTAAGTCTGCGGTCTAGGTGCATTCCCAAGTATCTGGCTTAATCATCTTGTGGAAGAAGATTATTATGCATCGAGACTGGTAGGCGGTTTCCCCTGCGTAAAGTGAATGTTACATGGACCGATTTATTGGCACTAGCTTTTATCCTCCATTTGGTCAGCCACTTGTCACGTTATTCAAAGCGCTCTGCAGGATTACGGATGCTAAGTAGTTAAACACATAGTGTAGAAACAAAAGGCAAGAAACAGTACCAGATAGGTCCTAAACTGAACCTATTTGACGCAGCTTTAAAATGCCTGATAGTTCGTTGTTGTACGGTCGTTTTCAACAAGAGACTGATGCTCTTCAATAAAATCAAAATCGTTACCATAATGTAATCGGATAAAAAAAAAATGGAAACCTGTATCAACGCCTTCCTGACTAAGGCACGTATAGAATTTTACACTCTTTTTCTTTATTGGGTCGACAAAGTTATAGCGAATTTACGAGTACGTACTGTGACAGAGTGGCTCTAAAGCACCTATTTGTTTGGTTTAGTGTCCATAATTTACTTGCGCAATGTATCTGGGTCACGGGCGGATTTGGAAATTTTCGGGGGCTTAGGCTCCTTGTAAAACTTAGGGTGATACGAGATTTTTTTAGTATTACGTTCGATCTTCTTTTTTTGTGTGTTTCATGTATAAGATTGTTTATATTTCTTTCACACACTTGGAAAAGTTTTATTTGTTTATTTTCAAATCGTTATGCAAGTTGAATGGTGTCTTTGCTCAAAATGCATAGCTTCATTGTATCATTATCATAATTCTGCCGAAAGAAATCCACCGCCAGGCAATATACGTCTTCAAACATCGCACTATTGTGCTTTTCACAGTATTTCCTACCAACTCATTGTCAGGGTTGTACTTTTTTTTGTGTCAATTGACTACTCCTTTTCTAAAATTTTGTCGACTAGTTGGACAAAATTGTCTGTATAACACTTAACAGCGCTGCATTTAAAAACGATTTATAAAATATACGATGAAATACCTACTTATAGTTCGTCTATAGTTTTGTCTCGGACCAAAAATTAAAGTTTTGCATACCGCTGAAGAAGTGAAGATGTGAAATGAAACCCCATGACTACAAAATTTGTTAAAAATAAACTGAAACGTTTAAGTAATTTTCTACTGACCTTCACCCGATGTGGAGGCAAACAAGTTTTGGGTTACAGAGCCAACAAAGTTATTTACTATTTATAGTTATTTAGTTATTTATTGAATACAATTAGCAGAATTTACAGGCATAAAATTATCTGTTTATTAATTTTATGTTTCTTGATAATATGAAATAGAGTCAAAAGTAATATTTTTTTAAATAGATATCACGTCAATAGCCCTTTTTATTTAAAGAAATATTTTTTTAAACCTAATGAGTATGTGTTTTAATTATATTTCTAAGCCCCAACGACAATTCTAACAGATTAAAATACCTCTGTTTTTACGTCTTGTACTGTCTCTGTTTCAAGAGTATCCAATCTCATTACTCCACCTTTGGCCTTCGGGCGTGGGTTTAAAATATTAAAATTTAATTTGCATGTAACGGGGGTTCTCTTCAGAGCCTAAATTATTCTCACTGCGTGGCTAGACTAAGAGGAACTGCATTAATTAGTGCGGTCAGAGCCACTACCGTAATTCACTTCATTTACATCACTGGCCTGAATTATGTGAAAGTATTTTTTTTGCTTTTTTTTGTTTATCGGTAGGCTCGCGTTTGACCACGCCTGATGGTAAGCGATGATATGGTCAACAGTGAAGCACGGTTGCTTAGAAGTAACCTATTCACTCTTGACTTAGAGACCTCAAGGTTGTCGCAATCAGGAAACAAATACTCCAGCAAGAAATTCTACTCCTTAGCTGTGCACACAATGAAAGTATTCGCAAAACGCTTTGTACGTATGGGTGGGACGTCCACCATGTACCGGTGGCGCCATAGAAATATAAAATACAGGGTGGCGCATTGCCGTACGTCTTATTGTCCGATGATAGAAAAGGCTAGGCGGAAACAAATTGACCAGTTCCATCGCACACTACCCTAAATGTAACCGATAAAAAACCGACAGCGACACAAGCAGAATTTTGGATCACGGCTACCACGCAGGAAAGGTAATTAACAAAACCCCTCTTATCTCTCAAAATACAGTGCTATGTGGTGAATCCTGGGTGATAAACCGATAGGCTGGCAACTCAGCGCCGATGTTCAAGGCTTTGGAACTTTCAGTCAACCAGTGCATCGATGCCTGCGCCGATAAGCCTCTTGGACCGTTTGTTAATTGACTCAAGTTCATCAAGTTGGTATTTGGCAGATCAATCCCAGAGGTTAGAGCAGTACTCCATGCATGTCATGTGAACTTGCGCTTTATACAAGTTGAGCAGCTGTTCAGGCGAGAAGTACCTTTTCACCTTTGTAAGGATGCCCAACTTTTTGCAGCCAACTGAGCCTTTGCCTCAATGAATGGTCCAAAATTGAGGGTCGATGTTAATTTAACACCAAAAAGATCGTGATGGTCTATTATCGGCACGGTGACACCACGGAAAGATGAAGTCAGGTAGAATAGGCTCTTTTTTGCAGAATGTAATCACTCCGAAGCGCTTTAACAACTGACATACCTGCTGGCCCACTCTACTGAGGAGAAAGCAATTTTGTTTGCCTCTCTTTTGGCGGAATCTTCACGTCGAAACTCTAGAGACGCGCGGCCCCCTGCCTATCCTGATGGATATGGAAAATTCGCATACATCAAAAGGAAGTCCGTAGGGTACTGCGTAACCTTGACGTGAATAAAGCCAGTGTCCAGCCAAAATCGTTCAACTGGGGATCTTCTAGCGTATTCCATTCACATCTGGAGTGAGGCCATCGAGAGGCACGGAGAAGCGCTTGCTGACCCCCTCGACATCTCGAAGGTTTTTGACAGGCGTTCGTCAGACATGCCTTAGCAGCATTGAAACTGACTATATTGGCATTGCTTTATTAAGACAGTCTCAAGCGCTCAACCATGACCTCCCGGAGGGACCGGCTTTGAGGCCCAGTAGCCCGTGCGCCGGACACGTAACTCTCAGCAACCGTGCTGTCATCTGCGTACCCAAAAGTTTTAGCAGGTGATTAAAGCGCAACATAAAGAGTGTTGCCGAGAGCACCGACCCCTGAGGGACTCCGGCTTTAATACCTAACTGACCGGAAGAGCAGCCATCGATAACCACTTGGATGGACCAGGAAAACAGCAATCCAGTCACACAGACCTCTAGGCAGACCGAAGGAAAGCAGCTTATCAATAAGGCTCTCATGCCAGACCCTTTTGAAAGCCTTCAAGATGCCAAGGGAGACAGCAAGTGCTTCCCCGTGCCTCTCGATGGCCTCACTCCAGACGTGAATGGCATACGCTAGAAGATCCCCAGTTGATAGATTTCGGCGTGGTTGATGGTTCTAGATTGAAATTGTTTTTAGTACGTAGTGTTGAAAGACCGATGACCTGGTTAAGGCTGGAGGAATACGCTAGATGTGACGAATGGGACCAATCGAAGTGGCGACACTTGAGGAAAGTCTATGTTCAGCAGTGGACGTCATTCGGATGAAATCACGTTTGATGATAGTTAGTTTCTTAGTTAGTACTTTTCTACATTTTAATGTCTGTGTTTCAACTATGTGAGTGAGTGTGTGTGATCCAACTGTTCTTCCGTATGTTATTTATAGAAATAATTATAACTAATTGATTTGCTTTTTGCTATGAAAGTCGGTTTATTATTTTTATATATATAACTCTTCGATAACTTTTCGACGCCATAAATGTTAGTTTATTATTTATAATTTATTTAGTGACTAGACAATACTTAGGATAACAAATATTTAGGAAGTTAGTAAAAATATGTACAAGGGTACGTAAACTCAAACAAAAATCAATTTTAACCTGTCTTGCGATATTATCCTTTCTATTTTTTAACCGACTTACCAAAAAGGAGGAGGTTCTATGTTCGACATTATGTTTGTTTTTTTTTTTTTTTTTTTTTTTTTTTGTGTATGTTCACGCATATCTCCGTCAATTTTGGACCGATTTTGAAAATTCTTTTTTTGTTTGAAAAAGTATGTTTCGAAATTGGTCCCATTTTAATTTGGTGAAGATCTGATGAAGGACTTCGAAGATATACAACAGAACTCTTCAATAAATTACGGCAAATCTCTCGGAATTGCTGCAATCGCATGTCTGTTTATTGTTTACGCCATTTCATAACATAACATCACGCCAGTACGCTCTAAAGGGGTACGCAGATCTCTCATTTCACCGGTAATACTCTAGTTTCATGATATTCGGGTAATCTATTCTGGCGTTATAGGTACCTTACTTAACAACTTGTACAACTAAAAAGTGAAAAATAAAAAGCTTTTTACAAAAAAATACTACCGACTTCCAAATAAAAAGACTAGAAAGTGAAAAATAACTTTATTTTTGGAAGTCGGTGTCTATAACGCAAAAAAATGGTACCTACCAAAGACACCGACTTCCAAAAATAAAGTTATTTTTCACTTTCTAGTCTTTTTATTTGGAAGTCGGTAGTATTTTTTTGTAAAAAGCTTTTTTGTGCCATATCAACAACTTTATTGGTTTTATTCGATTGATGCCACGTAACCTTATAAAAATCTGATGTGTATTATAATCTGCCAGCGAAGATTCCAATTTGACGGGTAGATTAGATCGCTTCGATTAGATTGGATGCGAAATTGAGATTTCTGCAGGGTTTACATGCGTGAGATTAATCCATACTAATATTATAAATGCGAAAGTAAGTCTGTCTGTCTATCTGCTACCTTTCACGCTTAAACCACTGAACCCATTTAGATGAAAGTTGGTATGGAGATATTTGAGACCCGGGAAAGGACATAGACTAAGTTTTTTCAAAAAAGACGTAGGGAGAAAAATGGGAATTAGGGTAGTTTTGTATGAATCTTTTTATTATGGCTTAAACCGCTGAACTGATTTATATGAAAGTTAGCATGGTGATAGTTTCAGATCCCAGGAAGGACAAAAACTACTTTTTTTCATTAAACACGAAGAGGGAGAAATAGGGGTAGGGTTAATTTTATTTGTAACTTCTTATCATGCAACTTCTGTTTATTATGAACCGATTTAGATGAAATTTGGTATGGAGATAGTTTGAGACCCTGAAAAGGACTTAGACTTCTTTGTTTGCATAAAAACAGAAGGGGTGAATTTGGGATGGAGCATTAGTTATATATGAAAATTCTTAATAGGACTTAAACCGATAAACCGATTTAGATGAAATTTGGTATGGAGATGGTTTGAGACCATGGAAAGGACATAAACTACTTTGTTAGCAAAAAACGTGAAGGGGAGAAATGGGGTGGGGAGGGGTGTTAATTTTATGTGTAACTTCCTATCATGCAACTTCTTATTATAAACCGATTTAGATGAATTTTGTATGGAGATTTCTTTTTGCCGCTAAAAGGAGTCTTTTCGATCATACTCCTACTTTTCGGGGTTCATCTGTTCTTGTGACTGATCAGCCCGAGCTCCTAGGCATGAAGTTGACATCCAGTCTCAACTTCGGCGCCTCTATTGAGTACAAAGCCCAAATTGCGGCCAAAAAACAGGGCATCCTAAATAGAGTGAAGTGATACTTTACGCCTGGACAGCTTTTAACCCTATACAAAGCGCAAGTCCGATCCTGCATGGAGTATTGCAAGTGAAACGCAGAGCCAAGAGGCTCATTGGCGACGTTGAACTGGCGGATGCCAAGCTACACAGCTTGGCTCATCGCCACAAGGTTTCCTGCTTGTCGGTCTTCTACAGACTGTACTTCGGTGAGCGTGCTCAAGAACTCCACGACCTCATCCCACCAACCCATTTCTACCATCGGACATCTAGACGCACTGCAAATTACCATCCTTACCTTGTTGCCATTCCACCAATTCGCACCAAGCGCTTCCAAACATCCTTCATTCATTTGCTGTGCGCATTATGCGCACAGCAAATGAATGAAACTTACTACCTGCGTCTGTGTTTCCGAACTCCTTCAACCCGAATCTCTTCAAAGTTAGAGTGAACAGGCTTCTTATGGGTAAGCTCACTCCATCGTCGACTCTGTCTCGGTCACCTCTGACCTAGACTAGAGTCAAGAGCAAACACATCACAAATAAAAAATAAAAAAAATCGATTCGCTTCAAATATTTAAAATAACAAATAATTAATCTGCATTGTTTTTTTTATTACCTCTAAAAGGAGTTTGGGGTTGTAAAGATAAGATGTAGAAATTATCTTCATGAACCTGAATTTTGGCAGGTGGTAGTTTAAAGATAGTAAACGTTAGTTAAGAAAGGATTTTTGTAAATTCAAATTGTAAGTGGGTAAATGGCGAAACAGCGACATAGTAATACTATCCGAGTCAAGCTCACAATTGCAACTCATGATTGAAGCACTACAGACAGCTAGCTCCAGAGTAGGACTGGAAATAAATATCAGTAAGACCAAAATTTTGTCAAATAGCTTTAAAAAACAAATAAAAATAAATGGGAACCCACTAGAATACACAGAAAATTACTTATATTTGGGAAAAACCATCAGTTTTGATAAGGCTAGTAACGACATAGAAATCGAAAGAAGGATACAGCAAACTTGGAACAAATACTGGAGTATAAAGGAAATATTTAAAAGTAACATGTCAACAAGTTTAAAAACCAAGGTAATGAACTCCAGCCTCTTACCGTGCTGGACATACGGATGCCAGGCTTGGAAATTCACTGCAAAAGCCAAGCACAAAATCACCACCTGCCAGGGAGGTATGGAGAGAAGCATGCTTGAGATTAAGAAAATAGACAAGATAAAACACACCAGGATAAGAGCAATAACAAAAGCCACAAATGCCTTGAACTATACCCAGAAGCTCAAGTGGAAATGGGCAGGACACGTAGCGAGGCTCACGAACCAGAGATGGACCATCAAAATTACCTTGTGGGGTGGTCCACAGGGAAAAAGAGGAAGAGGGAAACCGATTACACGATGGGAAGATGAAATCAAGAAAATTGCCGGCCCAAATTGGTGCCAAACAGCTCAAAATAGGGAAATTCGGGCATCCTTGGAGGAAGCCTTTACCCACCAGGGGTTCTTGACTTAGATTTAAGTTAACTTAGAAAATAGTTTAATATTAATAATAATAATAAATAGCAGGGGTGCATTTAGAAAAGCCATGCTTTACCTACGGCCAGCTACATGTAGCTGCTGATGTTCGCGTATGTCCAGGGCCCAGAATGTGTATGCATTATCAACAAATAAAAGGTCATACAACATACTATATAGTAGCGTCCTAAAATGTTGTACCCACAGAATAGAGAAGACAGCAGCGTTTTTTTGTTCTGTGGTTGTACCCATGATTAACGGCTTAATTAAGGAATATCAACTCACAGCAAAGCAGAACCTATGACTCTATAGTTTATTTCTTTACTCTTGTAACTATTTAACCTATACCTGTATTGACCAACGTCTTCAATTAAATAAGTTAATTGTTTTAATGTTATTGCTTCCTGTGCCTATACAGGCTGAGTTTTCCAAGTGGGCGTGGGTGGCCATTAAGAAGAATAGCATAAAACAATCAAAAGAGTCACAGGTCCAATTTTGATTAAGACTAAAACTGCAACATTGGTTTTTTTCAGCATGTATGTGGATAACCAGAATTGATTGACAAAATCTATATTAACGCGGGTGAAGCTGCGGGCAATAGATATTATAATTATATAAATCACATGACGTTCTTAGAAGTGTAGAAAACATTGGTTGTTCATGAAGACATAGATATAATCATTAATCACCCTTGGAGCGCGATTATACAGTGTTTTTAAATCAAAATATGCTGTATTTATATGACTACTAAGATTTGTATCACAAGAGCAAATAAACAACACAGACGAAACAAATGCACGTCTCCCATCTTTGCTTTGTTACCAGCCTCTGTTTTCACGACACGAAAGTTTTCGTGCTGCTGCCGTGCAGTTGTCTGTTCCCGAGGAATTTGAATGATGTCATTTAGTAATGACAAAAGATAATCCCCCTTATTAATAAACTTGGAGTAAAGTTATGCCAAGCTTAAACCTTGAAAACTTTATGGCTAGTAAAACCATACATTTTTCGAGATTTGAGCTAGCATACATAAAAGTTACCTCTCTACGTATTACGTAGAGTGGTAACTTTACTTAGTTTATTAATAATATTTTTATATCAGATGTAGATCATAATGTGCAACATAAATTCAACACGTCTCAAAATTCCAACAAGAAAGACATTTCATATTCATCATCCGTTCTAAATCAGCATGAAAGTAATATATGACCGAGAATCTAAAAATCTTTCTAACAATAAATGTTCGTGGGGCCGTGATTCCAAACTTTATACTGGCAATATAAAAGTTTTAGACTACAGTAAACTGAAGATATTGGAGCAATATGAGATAAACGCCTGAGGCTTACCACCAGCGTTTTATTCTGAACTATTTCAGTTTTCTTCAACTTTAAAAATAAGCATGACTTTTAAATAAAGTCTATTTCCTTTGTTGAAGGAATTTTGAATTCAAAGTCACAAATGTGTAAATACTTCGCATAATACATGATTTTGGTGGCACTTAACATTTCGTGGTAGTGGGTTTTTTATTTAATTTGGAAATTCATACAATTTTCCAAGCGTTACAGTTTGCATATTTTCAAAAATAAAGAGAGCAAGAAGAAGGGAGTAAGTAATAACGTGACGGGAGACAGGACGCCATGGAAGAAGCAAACGTGTTGCGCCGACCCCAAGTAACATGGGATAAGGGCAGGAAGATGATGAAAGAGAGCAAGAAGAAATAAATCCCATGCTTAGAAATAAACTCGCCATTTCAGCGCATATTGTTATTTAAATATCAATTTTGTTTATTTGTGATAGGATTAAAGAAAATGACGCATCACATTTTTATTTCAAATCATGCGCATTTCTGAAACAAGCAGGTAAAAAATCACATATACAAAAAAAATACATCTAGTTTTGGTCAGCCAGCTCGCGAATACGTATCATCCGACTGCACAGCATGATTTTCTCCTTGCTCACGGCTTTATAGTTCGCTTTTTAAGCAGTCGGGCTTTTGATTTCTTTAATTATTTTTTTTAATTTATAACGTTTTAGTTTAAGATTTAGGCAAATTTAAACATATACGTGTTATATATTTTTGAAATCACCTCGTAAAACCCTTTATTTGATACCCCACACAATGGGATAGGAAGAAAAAAAATTTTGTCCCCCACAATATGGCACCCAAAAGCCGCCATTTTTCTATTTTCCAATTTTAATGTAGCCAGTGACACTCAAAGGGTTAAGACGAATTGATTGACGTAAGAACCATCAAAATCGGCCAACGCGTTTGGTCTCTAGAACGCCACATAGGAACAAACATACATACATACTTACATACATACATAGACTGATAAACACATTGCCCTCCTTCGGTAGTCGGGTAAATAACAGACAGAATAGACTCACCCTGAAAACTTAGGAGTGAACATGAAGTAAGCTGTCAATCTATTTAACCCGTGACGCTTCGTTTGCACACTTAATCAAGGTGGTATATTATAAATTTTTTTAGCTGCTCATCTATACTAATATTATAAAGAAGAAAGATTTTTTAGTTTGTTTGTTTGTTTGTACCGAATAAGCTCCGAAACTACTGGACTGATTTAAAAAATTCTTTCACCAATAGAAAGCTACATTATTCCTGACACATGGGCAATTTTTAATCCCGATAACGAGTCCTGTGGGGTGGCCCACGGGAGCGAAGCCGCGGGAAACAGCTAGTCAAAAGCCAAAGCTCCAGAGCCTTGAACATTGACGCCAAGTTGCCAGCCTGTCGGTTTTTTATCGGTACGTTTCGCGGAGTATGCGATGGAACTGCACAATTTGATTCCGCCTAGCCCTTTCCATCATCGGACTACAATACGTACGGCAATGCAACAGATTGCTTTGCGATTACTACATTGTGCGTACAGCTTAGGAGTGGAATTCCCTGCCAGAGACTCTAAAATGTCTTTAAGTCAAGAATGAATAGCTTACTTCTAGGCAAGCTTGACCACATCATCGCTTACCATCAAGCGCGATAGTGGTCAAACGCGAGCCTATCATTGAAAATAAATAAAAAACCAAGTGCGTGTCGGACTTCGCACATTTAGGGTTGAGTACCAAACCGTAAAATTAAGTTGTTACAAACAACAGAAAAAAATAGGGAATTTCAAAGACAAAAACCGTATTTATCAATACATTGGTATTTGTTATTTAGTAAAATATACGTAATAATAAACATTATCACCAAATTTCAAGTTCATAGGTCAACAGGAAGTTAAAAAATAATTTCAGAACAAAATTTTGTAAAAAGAGCTGACGTTTTTTTTTTGTCTGTTGCCTCGCGCTCTACTTTGGTGACTTTTCGTTCCTTTGCTTTTCAATATTATATTTTTTCTAACAAAAAATGCAGAACTTATTTTCTCAACGAGCTCTAAACAACAATATGGGGTATCGTTGTTTAGAGCTCGTTGACTACCCCATCAAAAATACATAACATAAAAACATATTTTTTGACAAATTGCATGGCTTTGGGTCTACAAGATGCATAAGCTGTGAAAATTGGACGAATGTAATTCCAGCCGTTTGGTCGTAAAGCCCGTGTGACATACGTAGGTCAGACAGACAGACGGACACGTGAGTGACAGCAATAGAGCTCCGTTTGAACTTGTCGGATACGAATCCTAAATCTCACTCTTCTTAAGTTTTCACGATGGTTCATTTTCTTATTACATTGATAACATGCTTTTTATGCCGCATTTTTATTCGTGCTTGATCACGTAAACCTTATCTTATGTCAATTTGTATACAAGACAATCGTTTTCCATTACTATCACCAGAGCTTATCCAATTTCTATACAAATTGACGTTTAGGTTAACGCAATTGAGTATAAAAACTCGCACTAAGTCCTCAGTTTAAACGCTGCATTCTTCCGAACAAAAGTCAGAGTACTGTCTCCAAACAAAACCGCCATATTTGTGAAGCAGGAAGCTAAACCAACAGATCTGTTTCCATAACGGATCCCTGGTTTTGAGGGCAACACTGATACAAATATTTGTTACTTGTTAGCAAGGCTCACGAGGCCAACGTTGGCATTACATATGTCAAAATAATCCCCAGGTATTTGTAATGCATGTATCAATATTGTATATGGTGTACATAAATTTTAATGATTATATCTGTTGTGTTTCTAGTATAAATTTGAATTTGTGCATTTCATTTCAAATCCAAATGGGAATTTGTAAATTGTTGGATACATTGAACGTTCGTGACTAATGTTGTTAACAAAAATATATTATTTAATGGATCTGCTATTGGTTGTAAGCCAATTTTTGCCAGCGATTCCAACCGCGTGCATTTCGAAATCTTTCCCATGGGAACATACTACTGGAATAAAAGTATTCTATATATTTCCTAATACAAGCTATGACCCTTGATCCAAATTAAATCAATATCCGTTCAGCCGTTGAGAAGTGATTGATTAACAAGCACATAAACATACACGCTATTAAATTTGTAATTAAATGTGATGCAAGTCAAGGTAATTATAATTATTATAACCAACCAGTTTTGTAATTACAGCAGAAGTTTTTCTGATAGGTGTTCGTGTCTGAACGTCAGCATATTTTGCACAATTGGTCTGTTTCTGAATTGAAAATTTAATGTTAAAGGTCTATCCACACATATCAGGGGCGTGCCCGGGACGTGACGTGGCCGGGTCCCGTTAGGGGCTCAAAAAAATATCGGTGGGAACATTTTATATGACATCGTTCGCACACGTCCGTACACGGAACGTGCCCGGGCCCTGTCACGTCCCGGGCACGCCTCTGATATGTGTAGATAGACCTTTAAGAGTGTTCCAAATCCAACGTTAATATCATAGATTGTCATATGTTTCCAGGCTAAAGAAGAATAGAGCTAGAAGAGCTTGTATAAATACTCAATTTCAAATTCTTATTTCAGAAACTGGCCAAGTGGAGCTGTTTTTTGGAAATAGACAAGAAATTATTGTTTTATCATAATAAAACAGGCTTGAAATAGATCAGTCACCTCAAATTGTTCCTCATTTTTTTTAGAATAAGATTTTTTATTGCGTTACAAGTTCTCCGACGCAGTTTGCGCCTGGAAAGTGGCTTGCCCGAATATGGCGTTGCCCGAAAACCCATCTTCCCAAAGACAGTGGGATGAGCCGCTCTGCAGATTGGTACTAAAACTCATAAATAAACTCATAAATACGTCCACCAATACTGCTGAGCGTGCTCGCCTACTGGCTGTGGGTGAGTGGGAGTCGGGCCTCGGCTACAGGCATTACCGACAGTGACAGTGACACTACCTTCCGGATCGCTACATGTCTGAGACTAGGTACTCCCAACGGAGCTCCACATCGCTGTCAATGTGGTGAAGCAGTCGACCGCCTCGGACACCATGGCCTATCCTGCAGTAGGAGCGCTAGTCGGATAGCACGGCACACCAGCATTAATCACATCATACGTCGAGCTCTTGTCACCGCCGGGGTGCCAGCTGTTTTAGAACCCAATGGCTTGGCACGCGACGATGGGAAGAGACCGGATGGGATGACCATAATGACTTGAAAGTTGGGTTGGCCTTTGGTGTGGGATGCAACATGTGTCAATACCCTTGCGCCATCCCATCTTCTTAGCTCGGCGGGCTGTGCTGGGGCAGCTGCTGCTGGCGCAGAAAACCTCAAACGGTGCAAATATAACAACCTTATTGGCAGTTATATGTTTAAGCTGTTTGGGATTGACACATTAGGTTCATGGGGTCCGAGTGCTCATCGAATGTTTCGAGACATAAGTAAACGGTTAGTCGACTGTTCGCGTGACCAGAGGGCTGGTCTTTTCTTCAGCCAGAGAATCAGCATTGCCATTCAACGTGGCAATGCTGCCGGCGTTCTGGGCACGTTTCCCATTGACATCGATGTGGACGAATTTTTTGATGCGCTATGAGCATTTTTCCCTCTTCCCTTTGTATGTAAGTTTGTTTTGTTATTAGTCATAAGATTAGAAATATTCAGTTGTACATATTCTTTGAATTATAAATAATACTAGTTCTCATGCTAAAGTAGTTTCCCAAATCTCAATTCTGAAAACCAGGAACTTTCCACAAAATAATGAAAACTTGTTTAGTAACAAATAATACAAATAAATATTATTGAACTAAAATAAAAACTATTCCAGATATAATATGCGTTTATCTTTGGGTTATCTTATTTTTTTATACAAAATAAGGTAAGATTTATTTAATTTATTAAGATTTTTACCCACGTGTTGCCTGAATCGGCGGCATGTTGGCAAAAATGGCAAATTTTAACAGATTGCATAAGAATTTATCCAAAATGTCAATTGTCAAAATAGCTCCCAAGGTATCAACCAATCTTATCATTTACCTCAAATGACAGTCGGCGCGAAAATTTTAAAGAAACACGCATTTAAACTAAATTAATATTGTAATGTAAATTGGGCGTTTAGGAAAAACATTGTTTTAAGGTCTGGGCATGCTGCATGTTACTTTGTTTAATACATTGCACACTGGGCCTTAAGGGATTAAAAAAATATCAGACAAACATTCTAAAATTTCATACAACTCTAGAAGTTACTGGAAAAAGACACCAACCAAACGAAAGCCTTTACTCAAAAAGCTATTTCGCAGTACTTTCTGAGCTAGACAACTAAATGACACCTTATTTTGAGCTCATCAAGAATTAACGATAGAATGATAACAGGTTACTTTAGAATTCAATTTTCGGGTTTGGGGTGTAGGTATAAATTTCCCAAGGGACCACTATGTCAAATACACGGTAATGTGATGGGCTGGAGTGGGCAGCATCATCATGTTACTGGCGAGAGCGAGCATAGGGGAATTAAGACTGTAATTCCACATAATTATTCTTCTTCCCTTGAATCGGCAAAATAATAAGAATTAGCTAATCATCATCATTTATTCCCAACTAAGGAGTGGAATTCCCTGCCTGAATCGTTTTTAGGGTTCCGTACCCACAGGGTAAAAACAGGACCCTATTACTAAGACTCCGCAGTCCGTCTGTCTGTCACCAGGCTGTATCTCATGAACCGTGATAGCTAGACAGTTGTAATTTTGAGGCACTGGTTAAGTCAAAGCTCCAGAGTCTTGAACATCGTCGCGGAGTTCGCATCGTTGCCAGTTTGTCGGTTTTATATCGATTGCATTTCGGGGAGTGTGTGATGGAATTGCATGATCTAATTCCGCCCAGCCCGTTTCATCATCGGACTACCAGACGCACGGCGATGCGCCATCGGTACATGGTGGACATCCCACCCATACGCACTAAACGTTTTGAGAATACTTTTATTATGCGTACAGCTAAGGAGTGGAATTCTCTGCCGGAGTCTGTTTTTCCCAATAGCTACAATCTAGGGGTCTTTAAGTCAAGAGTGAATAGGTTACTACTAGGCAAGCGTGCTCCATCGTAGACCACATCATCGCTTACCATCAGGTGAGATAGTGGTCAAGCGCGGGACTATAAAAGATAAAAAAAAAATGATGTATTTCTGTTGCCGCTATAACAAAAAACACAAAAAGCAGAATAAAATAAATATTTAAGTGGGGTTCCCATACAACAAACGTGTTTTTTTTGCCGTTTTAGCGATAATGGTACCATTCGTGCGAGTTCGAGTCCGACTCGTACTTAGTCGGTTTTTCCTGATAGCTACTGATAGCTACGACCTGGGGGTATTTGAGTCAAGACTGAAAATAGGTTCTAGACAATTGAATATACTCTAAACCCATTAAGACTTCAAAAGCCAAAAACGCCTTGTATCAAACTCCAATTTCTCCGATTTGTGTATTACCACATTACGTACTTTAGTCATAAAGGATTGTCATTCGTTAAGTAGGTATTGTTATTTCATATATTTTTTTATTACTGTTCCTTTGTGTAATTTTTATATTTTATAACTTAAGATTTTATTAGTTACATAATTACCTTAAAATAAGCAGCTTGTACTCAGTGTACACTTAGCTTCATTTTGTAAACACCAATATCTGTATGCCCAGCAAGGCAACACATAGTGGAACAAGATCTTTGTAAAAAACACCATGTGTGTACAACATCAATTATCTGTGTTATGAATAAATATAGTTGTCGGCACGAAACCTGGCAAGTCTTTAGATGCGCCAGGTCACTTAGGTTATCAAGCGGGACGCGGGGAATGTTAATCACCGTTCCGGGCGCGCGATTGGTTAGTCAGTTGACACAAGGTTCAACTGACCAGTCAGTCGTGTCCATGTTACGTTCGCTCTATATGGTGGTTGGTCAGTCCGCGCACAGTGCGCGAACTTACCCCCACTACGTCAAAACCTTGCCAAGTTACATGCCGGGGACTATACATTTAAATTTGTCGAAATGGTGGCGGTCGCCACTCCAGGTTTTTTTCGGCCCCACTGACCATCCAGTCTGTGAGCAATGTACCCTGGCCCACTTCCCACTGCAAGTTTAAGTAGTACAGCATTTAAACATTGAAATCCCCGTTTGTCTCACTGTTTCAAGCGGGACTGCTATGTGCGGGGCTTTGGATTTCATGCCCGATTTTTGGACTATATTCAAAAAGTTACACACTGTCCGAGTCAGAGGGACGATATTACCGCATGCGGCAGGTAATTTTCTTGCTGAACTATGCTTGTGTGATGTAGACTATTTATCATTATTATAAACTTAATATTACCTTGATTTCGTATGTGTGTTCGGCAACTAGTAATCAATTTTTCATGCACTTCCTGGCATCCGAGTAAGCTAAAACTTGGCATACTTACGTAACTTTGGAAACATTGCAATTAGGTACTATAGAATTGATTTGATCTCACGATGGAGCCGGAAGTTGTCCGTAGCAACTTCTCAACCAGACATAATAGGTTCATCGTGTTTGTGCTCATTTGATGTGTATAAATAAGTGATATTACAATTCGTACTTTTTAGTATATACAAAGCTTGTTTTATATTTTTTTTTACTTCTAATTATTATTTTATTTCGGTTAGTAAAATAAAGAGCGCTTCTTTGGGATACCTAAAAGGAACAGACTACACACAGCACATACAGCAGTACAGAGTTATCAATAACTAAAACAGAAAATGTTGTGCATATATTTTTATGTGTATATATGTGTTTTTTATGTATATGTGTAAGTCATAAACTTGCAGTGTCTAACACTTTAAGTTTATGACTTACACTCGATGATATTCAAAACGCAGCGTGAAATCTTAAGCTATAAACATCTAAGGTGCGTCACTGTCATTGTTTCCTGAAGTTTATTTGTAAAGTGTAGTTTCATATTATTATGTATTTTTAACTTCAGTACATTAATTTTAATGTAACCAATGACACTCTTTCTCTGTGCCAAATTTCATCCAGATCCATGCAGCTGTTCTGGCATGAAGAAGTAACGAACATACAAACACACTCACAAACTTTCGCTTTTATAATAATTAGTGTGATGTGTTACATTAGAATAATACATAGGCTATATATATAAAGATTTTAAGTGAAGTACTTATATAAAGCGGGCGGAGCCGCAGGCTGCAGCTAGTGTTTCTATATTTGGATGACACGGTTGGTGCAGTGGTTGAGCACTCGGCTGCATAAATATTTGTATGACCTACAGGTAATTTTGCCGGTCTGGTTGTGTGTGTATGTGAGTTTGTATGTTTGTGAACACACCCATGAAACAGGAGAAATACCTAATTTGGGGCAAAGATTACAAAAAAATGTGTGTTGCACAGAATTATCATGGCGACATAATAAAGCTAAGTTATATATAATAAGTTAAAGATGAAATGTGGATATGACTAATAAATAACGAAATAAAGGTAAGATATTAGGTAATTTAAAGTTTTCATATGCCTCCAGTAAACTTCTCACAGCACAACTTGTGTTTTAAGAAGTTTATTCTCTTGTGTGAAAACAAAACATATCATAAAAATAAAACAGAAAATACATTATAATAATAATGAAAATGCCTCCTTTATTCCTTAATTATAAAAAAAAACAATATTTTGTTTTAAATTCTTATACGCTTATTATTTTGCTTACTGTAAAAATTTTGGAAGTAGTTTTTTAGTGCTAATATATATTTTAATGTTTCTCAATGAGTTATGGCTTCTTCAATTTTTCCCAACACGGTTCTATCCTTAATTTTTTTTTGTTTTAGTATAAATGTTTAGAATTTTTGAATAAATGTTGCCTGTTTGTTCTCTCCAGAGTCCAATTCTGCATCGAGTTTATTAGTAGCGTTACAAAAAATAATTAAAAGGTAAGGAAAATAATTAAATCTCTGGTTCAACATCTTCAAAATTACGTTGTATTTGGTCTGTCCAGGCCAAAAACTGCTTGCCCCATTTACGTGAAATTCTGAAATTCATGATGTTAATATTTTCTGTCGGATGTGCTGTTACAGGAGGAAATATCACCTCTCGTTCATAAATGGAGGCTAATGCGTATGTAGCAGTTGGTCTATTTGCACCTTCATAAAAGAATTCTCTTAGAGCACTCCCATGATATTGCATATCATCCTCGTCTGGATTTTCAAGTATGTCAAAATATGCATAAATACTGTCAGCACAAAAGACGTCATCAGATAAACTGACGTTCAAATTTTGAAGCTCCCGCTTGAGAATGGGAAAACTTGAATCGGGTACCATTATGGGCGATGAGGCACACCGATGTTTTTTGTTTGTTTAAAAATTCCTTGATGGCGTTGTAGCTATTCAAATTAAATCCATCTGACCCGCAATTCAGTATTAGTTTGTCACTTGGTTCTTCTAAGTTTGGATCAAGATACAGAGCGCGAGGTACAGACAAAAAGCCCACTTTAGTCACACGTTCTGGATCACCCGTAACCGTTTCGAAACCTATAAACACGAATGTTTGTATCGGCGCCATTTTGATCACTGAAAACTGCGGCAAAATAGTAAAGAGTAATAGTAATAGTTTGTAATATTTATAGTTTGATATTGTACCTGAGTGCATCGCATTGTAGTATTTAGATAAAGGAATAATTATGTTTATCATGGAAATGAGGCGATTGCTAAGTGGTTAAGTGATAACAGCCGCACGAGTCGCTGTTCAAAGTAAAGCATCACTTGCCAAGGTCGGCTCGTGGATGGATCTTTTATTAAATACCACGACTGCTTCGGAAAGCACGTGATCTCGGTTTTCGTATGAAGATCTTTGACAGACGCTTCGGTAGTCATTAGCCATTAAATCTGACACCAGTCTTGCCAAGGGATATCGTTACTCAGTTACATGGTTGTGCGGGTTACATGCAGTCGCTTCTCATAAAATAAAACTGACTTCCAAATACTATACTACAAATACTACACTTTTAGTGTGAAAGTAACACAAAGTGAAAAATAACTTCAATTTCGGCAGTCAGTGTTCCTGTTTTCGTTTTTCGACACTGAATTCATTCTTCACATCGAAATCGTTTATATATGACGGAGTTATGCCAGAACTTTTATTTAAAAAAAAATGTACACATCCGAATTGAGAACCTCCTCCTTTTTGGTAAGTCGGTTAAGAATACTGGTACTCAGCTACATTCGGTTAAACTGGAACATTCGGTTCTGTCCATCCTAGTTGGGAAATAGCTTGGCAAATTAAAATTATATCTGCTAATGAGCCGATAAAAAGCTTATCTTCGTGAGCTGAATATGAATGCTTCTTATATATAATAAAAATGCTTCTTCATTTTTAGGGTTCCGAAGTCAACAAGGAACCCTTATAGTTTCGCTCTGTCCGTCTGTCCGTCCGCAGCTTAGCTCAGAGAATCTAAGTACTAGAAAGCTATAATTTGGCATGTATATACATATTAATAATTCCGACAAAGTGATAACATAAAATCATGAAAAATATTTTTTTTTCGGGTTCCCATAGACGTAAAGTGGGGATGTATTTTTTTTTCTCATCTATCCCATGGTGTGGGGTATCGTTGGATAGGCCATTCAAAAATATTATGGGTTTGTTGAAACCATTTTTCGATTCAGAGATTCGTTTGCGTACAATTAAGCTTTAAGTTGCAAATTTATGTTAGAGTCAAGTGTCCCCACCCCCTGCCAGCAAAATGGTTGCTCTTGGCTATGTGAAAAAATTCACGGCAGTAGTAAATATAACGAAATTAAAAGGAAAATTATCACGAATAACAAGACTTTACAAGTTTACGAGTAATAGTCGACCAACTTATAAAATGTACTTGGAACAGTAAAAATGTTGTACAAATGCCATTGAAAAATTACTTAAATAAAGTTGATAGCTGTGTAAAACAGAATAAATATAATGCTTACGAACCATGTAAAAATATACAAAAATGAAATCATAACAGGCTTTACAGGTTTACGAGTAATAGTCGACCAACTTATAAAAGGTACTTGGCACAGTAAAATTTTAGTACAAATGCCATTGAAAAATTACTTAAACAACGTTGTTAGCTGTGTAAAACAGATAGTAAATATATGCTTATGAACCATGTAAAATATAAAAAAATAAAATCATAACATCCTTAATAATAATGATCTCTAAATTAATAATGTTTAAGCTCGAATAACGCATTGGATTGGCCGGAGTCGTTAGCAGTACCAGAACGTAGTCCATACGGCGCATGATTTTGTGTTAGTGCAGAAGTATTTTCTACGTTTTGTAATTAAAACGTTAAAGTAAAGTCAAATTAGATTCGATTGCCAAGCAAATTACTTATTTTCTTTTGTCGATATCCTTCTATAAAGTCAATATTCGACCCGACTTCATCACTAATTGAGTAGCGTAAAACTTTCCAGAATGAAATAGTGAGTACCGCAGATTAGAGGATTCACCTCTAATCTGCGGTATTAGAGGTGAAAACATACGATTTTTTTCTAATTCCGAAAGAGAAATAAACAAGGAGCGTGCACGCAAGGATCCAGGAACGAATTAAACCATTCCCCGTGGCTCTAACGCGCGTTCGTATCGGATCCTTTCGCAATTCGAACCCGCGGTGGTACCCAAATACATGGTACATGGTGGACATCCCTCCCTTACGCACAAAGCGTTTTGCTAATACTTTCATTGTACGCACAGCTAAGGAGTGGAACTCCCTTACGGAGTCTTTGTTCCCTGATAGCTACAACCTTGGGGTCTTTAAGTCAAGAGTGAATAGGTTTCTTCTAGGTAAGCGTGCTTCACCGTAGACCGCATCATCGCTTAACATCAGGCGAGATAGTGGTCAAACACGAGCCTATAGATTATAAAAAATTGATAATATTTTTCTAACTTCAGTTGCGAAGTTGGATTTTATAACTCCTTCTTCAGTTACCAGTTAGTCCTTATTTAGTTTAAGTCAAGAGTGAATAGATTACATCTAGGCAAGCGTGCTTCACCGTAGACCACATCATCGCTTACCATCAGGCGAGATAGTGGTCAAACGCGAGAATATAGATAAAAAAATCCTATGTGGGCACGTTTTTAGACTTTGTGAGCCGCTGAAACCGTTCTAATGTTCATGCAACAATAACAAAACCCTCTTTTAGTGCGCAATATTTTGCATCTTCGGAACCCTATTACTGCGCGTGGCTCGACACGCACTTGGCCGGTTTTTTCAAGTTATCGTTACAAGAAGTGACACTTTGTTGGACCAACTCTGTGTAGTCAACCCATATTAAACTGTTTGAAATGCTCATTTCAAATAATGTTTGTATAATCATTTACACCACAGATATTGAGATAACCTAAAACAAATTAATCATTTAGTAAATCATATTAAATACGTTTATTTTATTTCTGTTTTTTTAAATTGTGTACAATGATTCCGTTTTCCTCTTATCGCCATAGGTAGTTTCAGACGCAAACAATCTGGAATAAATCTAATTGATGGACTTTTATGTTCATATCTACATATTATGTAATCATCATCATCATATCAGGCAAAAGATTTCCACCGTTGTACATAAGCCTCCGCAAGCGTCGCCACATTGACCGGTCCCGTACGCCCGCATCCAGCGGACTCCTGTCACCCTCACCAGGTCATCTCTATAATTGGTGGCTTGTCAGCGATGTCCATGATAAACTTAGACACGGAAAAAATATTTTTAACAATAAAAATAAACCGACTTCCAAAACAAAACACTACAAAGTGATAAATAACTTTGTTTTCGGCAGTCGGTGTCTTCGGTACATATTTTTTGTTCGTTTTTGACACTGACTTCCGAAAAGAAAGTTATTTTCACTTTGAAGTGTTTTGTTTTGGAAGTCGGTTGATTTTATTGTAAAAAGTTTTTATTTTTCGCTTTTTGATTTTGGTACTGATTTATTTTGATTTACATGGTTATATAACCATGTAAATCATTAATAGCCAGAAGGGAGATGATGAATGGAGGGGATGAATTTTCTCATAAAATTCCAACAAGCTTAAACACGACTGGCATACATTGTTTTACATTTAACGGGGTTCCAGTGCCTACAACCGGCGTTATCTCCAAATCAGTTCATCATTTTCATTAGAACGATTTATTTAAATTTGTTTCATCACAGTCAATTAACTATTGGAGATATCTTATAGCCAAAACATACGTATCATTGAATAATTCCAGTGCCCATCTGTTGTCTTCTTCATAAGTTCCACATCACAAATTTTCCTAATCAGATCAGACGGTCTTTGAGTAATCGGGGAACATACATAAAAAAAAAGAAGATGCCGACGAATTGAGAACCTCCTCCTGTTTTGAAGTCAGATAAAAAAAACAATCTTAGTCGCTTGTCCTTGAATGCAGGGAAGCACGTTGCGTCAACACGTGATGTGATAAAGGTACTCGAAAGTGTTTTGATAAAGAACAATTATTTAAGTATGTGTAGCTGATATAAATCCTTATCAAGGTTATTTATAAAATTCTGTTAATTTTTAGCACCAATTTAACATTTTTTTGAATAATATCTTACTAATCCTTCCTACTAATATTATAAATGCGAAAGTTTGTGAGGATGGATATATGTATGTTTGTTACTCTTTCACGCAAAAACTACTGAACGGATCTGGATGCAATTTGGCTCAGAGATAGATTATAGTCAGGAGTAGCATATAGGATACTCTTTTCCCGGGAATATGTTCCCTTGGGACAATTTTCGACATTCACGCGGGTGAAGCCGCTGGCAGAAGCTAGTATTATAAATTTGAAAGTTTGGATGGATGTGTTTTTGGATGTAGGTATGTTTGTTACTCAATCACGCTAAAACGGCTGAACGGATCTGAATGAAATTTGGCACAGAGATAGACTATAGTCTAGAAAAGCACATATGGTATCCCGGTTCCCTTGGGATGATAAAACACTTTTCTCTCGGTTGAAGCCGCTGGCGGAAGCAAGTTATTCATAAAGAACTACAGAAGGGTGTTGACTGACATGTATGTTACTGTTTCTAATTATTGCATTAGCCTGAACTTCTATCGTCCATCAACGCTAAACGTCAGTCGATATAGTTGTCGATCCTGTAAATGGCTTAAACAAAATTCGGCTACTGCTGCTAACGATTGTCAAACACCAAATCTTAGACCATGGGACATTTCGGTAGCGCTTGACATTCCCATAAATTTTGGATTTTTAAGCAACCCTTAACGCTAACAGTATGTCATTTCGCCTAAGCTCTCTATTATCCAAAATTGCAGTTTTTTTCTGAAGAAGGAGACTTTGTCACCATATAAATCTTCGTTGCTGTATCCTTCCTTAACAATCGTAGAAGCGACATCTGCAACATGACCCTTTCTTAATCATAATAATTACGAGTATACTGGAGCACGTTAATATTAATAAAACATGAAACACATTCACCGTATTTAATACTATGCATATTATTAAGGGTTATAATTAACGTTAAATTTAATTAAAGTTGTTATATAAAATTAACAGGTGCTGCTTTCGCGGAACTTATTTAGGTACTTATATGTTTAACGGCTTAAGACATATTCTTTAGGGGGTTAGGCAGAATTATGATCTGTTTCAACAGCTTAAGATAAGTTTCAGTTAACTTATCTGAGGTTCTAGTTATAATGTCATTCTAGCAGCGACGGCAATGGTCGAAATGCCAAAATGTAAGGAATTCATCAGAAGCCGTAATTGAAAGCATGGCGATAGCGATTGAAGTAATTTTGTCCAATAAAAAATATATTTTTTAAGGAGCCTTTTTGCTTACCGTGCTTTGTCATCCGAATCAAATGTGTACGTAAAATTACATCTTAATCGATTCTGAAATCGATAACTGTTCTAAAATTCAGTTGCAATATTTTAGCCGAACACAATTACATACATACATTGCAATTAATATAAAAAGCTTCTAAAAAGAGCAGTGGTGGCCCAGTGGTATCGGCCGCGACTTACAAGTTGTAGGTCATGGGTTCGAACCCAGGCAGGCGCTTTACTTTAAGTAAATTATTTCATCACCACTGCTCTCAAAACGGTGAAGGAAAACATCGTGAGGAAACCGGCATGTCATAGAACCAAAAATTCGAAGGCATGTGACATCCACCAAGACGCACTGGCCCGCGTGGTGGATTACGGCCCATTCCCTCTCACAGAGAGGAGGCCTGTGTCCCAGCAGTGGGAACATTAATAGGCTGATGATGTGATGTGTGATGTGTGTGTGTAAAAATTACAAAATTGTAAGGGATTGACAAGCGTTATTGAATAATCACGTGATAAAGACCTTACATTTTGATATTTCGACTATCGCCTCCGCTAACATTGATTGTCTTGTGTAAATGATGACGGCGACATATCTCCATACATATAAACACTAGAAAAACTAACAATCCTTATAGGGCAGTCTGATAAAAAAAGCAAACATTTTAAAACAAAGCTATTAACAAAAAAATGCTAGTAACAAAAAAAGAAAAACAGATACTATTTCTGGAATAGGTATACAAAAACCATACAGCCAGCGTTCCTAAAATATCTCCAAGCAATTTAAGTTAGTTGCAAACTGTCTCGCTCCGAATTTATGTTGTATCTCACGCAAGCCTGAGGGCAAGGGCGCTCACTCCGCCATGATTTATTTTGTTACATTTTAATTTCACCAAGCTATCTCATCACCGACCCGTTTTCGAGGAACGGTGAATTTATAACCCTCCCGAAATTCGCTTTAGGGTGATTTTCCATCACAGAAGTGCATAGTAGCTAGGTGGTATGCATGGCAAATAGCCACCAATGGGACCGCTTCATTTTTTTACGACGGCTTAGCGCAGCTCTGGTGGATAAAAGATAGCAGGCGACAGGTATTTTTACATACAAAAGAAATAATGAGCGCGGGGAATGCGAATAAGAAATGTGTGTGAGTGACGCGAGCGATGAATGTTTACGCGCACAGCCGAAAAGAGTCCGCTACGAATCCTCGCAGCACTCAGTTGCACACTGTTTACCGCTTGGCTACGCATCCTAATACTACTAAAGCACACATTGTCACAGCACCGCTTAGCTACATCACATACCTTGGCTGGAAAAGCGTCCTAAGGGTCGTTCATGAAACTAGTATACGAGAAAAAGTTATATGTGATGAAATTGTGTATTTTTCGAACTGATTTCCTGAACAGTTGATTTCACATCGAGATAGTGCGGTGATTGATCAGAAATTGAATTTGATTTCAAATCAATTTTGTTGATGCGATTTAAAACGCTGTGGGTTGGAAACTACCAGACTATCAGTTTGAGATGCATAAGGGCCTTCCACAGATTTTTTGCCGTAAAATTCATTCTGAAGCACACTCCTTAGTAAAGGCTAGTTAAAATGTTTGAAAATGAAAAAATATTATTGATTCGGTACATTATTTATGGAACATGAATTTTTCGTGTAACTAATACTTTTGCTTTTAAAAAAGTAATTTTAAATACGATACTTTTTGGTTATTTTTGTGTACTCCTCCAAAACGACTTGGATGTTTAAAATATTTTTACCTAAATTTATGGCTGGAATTTATTCATAACTGAAATAGCAAATGTGAAATGTGAAAGTGAAAGAATGTTTTGCAAACAAACCTGTCTAAAAGGAGGTTCAATATTGATAATCTGGTTCCGAATGGACGCACGGCCAGTACTGCGTTAACATTAGGTAATATACATGCCTTTAAAGAAGAGGGTCTACTGGCTGACGTAACGGTATTGTCAGGGTTTTAATTCCTGACGGTGTCATTAGGTTTTTGCCTAGAATTTATTCGTTATAATCCCAGTGATAACGGCCACGACTTACGACTTACTTACGTGTCGCTGGTTTGAACCCATGCAGGCACTTTACCATGTGTCGGTTATTTCATCACCACTGCTCTAAAAACGGTGAAGGAAAACATCGTGAGGAAACCGGCATGCCCTAGAACCAAAAATTCAAAAAACATGTGATATCCAACAACCCGAACTGGGCCCCCATGGAGGATTAAGGCCCATTTTCTCGCAGGGAACACGCCTGTGTTCCAGCAGTGGGAACATACAAAGGCTGGCGATGATGATGAATCCAGGGTCTGAATTAAACCTGAAGGTAATGATTGATAAGCGTACTGTTCAAACTTCTGTAAACCCCTTCGCTGAATAAAATGAAGCGCAATTAATGTAAACAAAAGATTGTCACAAATACATGCACGTGGGGTGATTACAAGTAGACCAATGACCGTAATAACTTTCATAAATCTAGATAAGATTAAAAATAAAAAAAAATAGATTTCAATAATCTAACGACATAGTTATCCCACTTCGTATTTATGAACTTAGGTATGTAGGTGCATTTATTTCCTTTCAGTATCTTTTAGATCAAGCCCTTTAGTTATAACATCACGCTATCAGGCTTAGGTAGAAGTGAAATTATTAGTAAGTACATTTTTTGCCACATTCATCATCATCATCAGTTCAGCCAAAAGACGTCCACTGCTGGACATAGGCCTCCCCCAGGCGTCGCCACATTGTCCGATCCCGTGCGTCTCGCATCCAGCGCCTTCCCGCAACCTTAACCAGGTCATCAGTCCACCTAGTGGGAGGCCATCCAACATTATTACATTATTCTAGGTACATCAAAATATTTATGAAGAATGAAGAATTACCTGCCGGAGTCTGTGTTTCCTGATAGCTACGTACAACCTCCCCAGGTTTGTGTCTCTCGTGGATATAAATTTTAGGAAAAGACCCCCGTCTTTAACACCTTGAGTAAAAAAAAAAATTGTACCAAGAAACGACACGTCTCACTGTAACTAATTTCCAAAAGTAAAAAAGACAAAATTCATCGATTGTTTTTATTATCGCCTCAATCCCCGTAGCAGATACGCGCAGCTACATAATTTAATATGGGGATAAATATAATGACCACCTAAAATTACTTTGTGACCATAACCTCTATTACCTAAAATTGTACTATGAAACCCAAATTTAGTAAATTGATCACCAAATTTAGTAAATTGATCACCAAATTTTAATAGCAAATTATTGCGCTATTTAATGTTGTAAAATAGGTTAGGTTAGGTTAGAACTGTGACCAACCGCGCGCGAGCCGAGCGAGCAAAGCGAGCGGTGCCGCGGTAGCGGCCGGCGAGCGCTACTTCCAAGTTGCTCCCAGAAATTTTATAATCTTTTTGGTCATTGGTTTAATTTTGGTGATCATTTACTACTTTTGGTGATCATTTACTACTTTTGGGTTAACAATGATTTATTTGGAGTCATTTTGCCTAAACAGGATAGCGAGATGTTAAAACTTTGGTTATAATTTTACAATAAGATGCGGGTTTAATTTTGGTGATCATTTACTATTTTTGTCTGTTATATGTTACTATATCTGGTGGTAAGTTAAACATAAGCCATTTAATATCCACGAGAGATATCATGGCTTCATTTTTTCGTTTATTAAGACACTAAGGGATTAAGTCAAGAGTGAACAGTTTACTTCTAGGCAAGCGTGCTTCACCGTCGACCACATCATCACTTAATAATGAAAAAAAATCAAGAAACAGCAACAATTATTCACACGAAAAAAATATCAAGTATCATCCTCATCATAGTCAAAGCCAACTTCGAGAGGTGCGGACTCTGGCGGGAGAAGTTATAAAACCTCCTGACCACTTCATAGAGCCTTCAGAGAACCTGCCGCCTGGGCACGCGTTGCCGTTGCATATCTAGAAAACAGACTTTAACAGAGTTCGCACTCAGGTCGGCCACAGCAAAGAGAACCTCCAAAGTTCTATTTCTGATCTTCGGTGATTGTGCGGCATCTCTCTCTTCGCAGACTATTGAGTACCTTTTAACTTGCTGCCGTGGCCGTATACTAGGCCAAGAAGAAGAAGATTATCAAGTTTTTTTACCAAAATTCAACCGTTTTTATTTCACTTTAATTACAAGCTGTATATCACCTTGCTTTCGTATGTATATTTGGCAACTCATAATTGATTTTTAAGCACTTTCTGGATTAAACAAAATTGGCATCAAAATTGGTCAAAATTGTCGTAATTATGTAATTTTGGGCACAATGAAATAATATGGTAATATGAATGCAGACCTCATGATAGAGCGGAAGGCGGCCACAACAACTCCTCAAGATAACACCATCGTGTTTAGGCTTATTAGATGTGTATTAACAAGTGATATTACATTTAGTACATTACAGTACTAAAAAAGTATTTTTAATAATACTTATTTTAAATTTAACAAGTTCTTTATAATACGTTTTCTTGAAATCACTCACCTGCAGACCTTTAAATAAAAACTTTCTCAATTTTGTCCCGTCTAAATAAAAGAACAAGCCTCATTTTCACCTGAAAGTACGCTCGGAACAACCTTTGTTTACAGTTTTATAAAAATTCTAACTTTTGAGGAAAACTTTGACTTTGAATTATTATGTTATTTGAGCTGGGTCATGTTTAGACTAGAAAAAACCAGCGTTAAGCGTAAGATACCTAATAATAAAAATAAATACAAATGAAGTGTCTATATTAATGATTCAATAACCTTTTTACTAAATCCATATAAAAATATTTAGGTTACTTTCAACAATAAATATTTTTTTTATTATTTTTGCCTTTTTGTCTGCCTGTTTGTCCCAGCTAATCTCCGAAAGGGCTGAACCGATTTAGACGGGACTTTCTCTAATAGAGCTAATGACATAAGATATAACTTACGAAACTTTATTTCAGAAAAATAATTTATGGTTCCTCGTAAATTAAAACCCATGTCTTTTTTGTATTTGGAGTTTGACGTGGACAAAGTCAGAAACAGCTGCTAGTTTTGTAATAAAAAGGAAATAAGTTTATAAAATTATTTTCGCAAGCGGGCCTCTAGACAAAGTGCTAAGTGCGAGTGATTTGTCACGTGGTATAAACGAAAGATACTGGACTTTAGAAATACAAAAACAAATATTTCAATTAAACTATTTAAAGGAATTTTTGAAATGCCAAAAAAAAAACATTTACTAAGTTGCACATTTGCAAGCGTCTGTAGGTCTCTATGAACGTGCAAGAAACTCAACAAGCACATCATGAAGTGACTAATTTCTAAAGTCTGTCCACTACTTATACAAACAAACAGTCAATACTTATTACTTCTTTATCAAGAGATGAAATCCAAATCTTCTTTTGAAAAAATCCTAGAATCAGAAAAACAGTAACACTTGTGTCATTACATACCCGTCTCCTGCACTGACAAATCTTAGAAGACGGTTGCACCATAAATCAAGTTTACCGAGGGCTACCCCACAAAGAGCTAGCACTTTATTCCTTTGAAAAACTGTAAGAGCTTCCTTGACATTCGCATGTGAAATGAGCTCTTTTGTACCAAAGACGTTTTTGCTAGACGGGTCTCAATGGAGATCGAATTCACGATCCTTTTTGTCTGTCCTCTAATGTGGGACGGACTGATACGTTTCTGTGTAGCGATCTGTCTTTTTGGAAGGGGTGAATAGAATAGAATGTATGAAAGTCTCCTTGTCTTGTTTTTCAAAAGTAACTAGAATTCGGTATTATTTTATTTAATGTGTAGTGTTCCATACTTGGCTTAAATCCAAAATTTAATGAAGTTACGATTGATATTCTAAGATTTTTTTAAACCCACGCTTAGCAGTCACCTTTGCATTCAGTTATAAAATATCAAAAACATTTTCCAACATGATCCTAAATCTGAACCGAAGAAGACACAAATTCTTGCCAAGAAAATGGCGTCGATGGTCGGACCTACTTTGATACAATATAGGCATGTATTTTGCTCATGACGCAGCCACTTAAGAGAAACACGGTGAGGCATAATTATGTGTATGTGTCTATGTAAGGCTACTTCCTTACTGTCTGCTCTGAAAAAGTTTGGTCTTACATGATAAACTATTCCATTGACTTGACTGATACATAATGTTCAGAAAGCCTAGACAAAAGACTATAAGCAAAATGCTATTATATCAATGCAGGCTTCCGTAATGTCCCCATCCATCTTTCAATGCGTTTCCTATTCTAATTCGATGTAAAATTTTGAAAAACTTGCTTTTCTTTAAATAGTTTGTCAGTGCTTGAATTCCGTGCAGTTCATATAGTGTTTGTAATTCAAAGGGAGTGACAAAAAACTTTTTATCCGAAATCATCAAGAAGGCCAATCAAGTGTGTGGTCGTCGGTGGCGGTACTGTCGGTAAAACTGTCATAATTTTTGTGTGTATGTGCATAAATTTCTGCGTCAATTGTGGACCGATTTTAATTTGCTGAAGATCTGATGAAGATCTTCGGAGTTATACAACATAACTCTTCAATAAACTACGGCAGATCTCTCGGGATTGCTGCAATCGCATGTCGGTTTATTGTTTATACCATTTCATAACATAACATCATGCCGCTCTAAATGGGTACGCAGATTTGTAAGGTTCATCTTGGTACACTCTCATTTCACCAGTTATGTTGAAGTTCCGTGGTATTCTGGCATATACTTTAATAAAAACCTTGCCTATAAGGAACAACTAAAAAGTTAAACTGGTATATGCAACTGGACCTCAAATATTCAAAGTTTTGAAAAATATTCTTATGCGACTTGCGAATATAGTAAATGCCAGTTTTTAACATACTCAATATAAACTTGAATTAGTTTCAGATATTTAAGCATTTATTATCCAGTGAGTGGCGTATTTGTTAAGCGGTATTTTAAGTAGATATATTATTTATATCCATGCTTATAATAATTAGTAGGTTTGCTTTATTCTGGTTGAATAAAGTGTTATTAAATGATGCTGGTTTCTAATAAGCTAACAATTTCATAATTTTTACGACGCTGTATAGCCATGTATTACACATGTAATGTTATTAATCTGACTACTACATAAACCATACCGGCAGCTGACATGACTGTTGTAAGCTTTAGTGGTGGTGAAAAATAAGTCTTATCACCATTATTTACTGATTATTTTCGATTCTCTATTAGTACTAACTAGCGACCCGCCCCCGCAACGCGCGAGACAAATTATACACAAAAACCTTCGCCGTTTCTCACTCTTTCTATTGGTGAAAACTGCATGAAAATCGTTCCGGAGTTTTTGAGTTTATCGCGTACAAACGCAGCGGGGAACTTTATTTTTTATTATGAAGTGATTTAATTCTTTTATTTCGAATAATATTTGTGAAAATATACAAAATGTGTTTATAGTCATTTATTAGGGCGAAAAATTTTTGTATGTGGAAATCATACATTTAAAGAAAATAATGCTTCTAAAAATACTAACTTTACAACGAAAATCAATCACAACAATTTACATACGACGAAGGAAGTAGTGTAATAGCTGGTTTTGGTTACCCTCCAAATACTCATAAATGAGGATAAAGAGTGAGATTAATACAGGAAAAAAAACGGCGTGCGTAATAAAATAACAATATATGCAGATCTATTATTAAAATTATTTTGTAGTTTGCTTTGATTTACATGTAAAACTTCAAAAATAATTCGTGTATATACCTATTTATGTAAGAGCATAATGAAACTTGTGTATTATGCACCTCATAAATTATTGAACTTTAACTTTAAAGGCGATGGTTGAAATTACAATTATTATAAGGGATTTATCACGTGACATTTCTATAGAGTTTGGCATTCCCATAAGTGAAGAACTCGTTGCTAATAATAATAGCCGCACGGATCGATCTTCAAGGTTAACTAACGCTTGCCAAGTTTGATCCGGGGATGGGTGACCATATTGCATAGCGAGTTTTCTCCGTACGTAACGACTCTTAAAGAAGGTCAAATGACAGCTGGGAACAACGGCTTATCGTGCTTTGAGGCATGGAGGAAATCAGCATGGTCACCCATCCACGAAACGACCTCAGAAACCGTTGCTTAATCTTGGAGATCAACCCGTGCTGCTTTTTTTATTTAGCTACAAACTCGTTGACAGGCGTGGGTCTGTCGACGAGTTTGTAGTTAAAACAGGCGTGGACCAATTGGTTTTAGAGGAGAAAAATAAATTTCCAGTTTGCAGTCTATGAAGCCAGCCTAACGTATACTGCATTTCCTAAGTGCACCGTTTCGTTGCAAATTTGTCGCCGCGCCTCGAAGTCTCGGGGAAAATTTGGGCTAATTACACTGAAACAAAGACACGTTCCGTACTGAATAATGAATGCCGTGCCATTTTGTGTGGCTTGCAACTGAACTGACGGATATCTTAAGTTTCTAAGGAGTTGTGAGGTATTGTAATGTAATTGAGTGTTGTTATTTTGGTCTAGCTAGACGATGATGTGATAATAATGTTCGTTTTAAATGAATTTGCAATGACTCACTAGATAGTTAATATCAGACCCCGGCCGAAAAATATCTAAAATTTATCAAGGGCACCGAAAAGTTTTGCCATCCAGTAAACAAAGCTGAAATGTCTTTTTTTTATTTAATTATTTTATTCGAATATGTTCGCACTGGTACGCCTTGTAGCATTACACCAATCGAGAATAAACTTATAATAACTATATTAAGTCCAGCACCCTAATTGCGTATCTTTTTAATAGCATAAAGCACATTCCTACTCTTTAATTTTGATAACTCAACAGTGTTCATTGCGTATTTTACGCTGTCGAGTAGACGGTTTTCTTGATCACATGAAGCAATGAATGCATAAATAGCGCACGCTATTCTTTGTACTTACACTATTAGGGTGTAAGTTTCCTCAAGACTTTTGCCTTCACCGTTGTCAGCGATAACCAAAGCACATATTATAAATTGAAAAATCAAGTTTTTGAATTGCTTTGTACTTTGATTTACTATTTACGCGGATTTGAACCCACGACCTCAAACACGAGAGGCGAACTCTTAGCCAGTGGGCCACCATAACATATAAAATTAAACTAGAACAACAAATTAATACAGTCACTAAAATGGGGTTTCAACAAAAATCCAGGATGAACAAAATCAGAGGCATTACCAAGTCTTATAGCAATGAAAGCTAAGCTCCAGGATGTTCACGCTCAGTTGAACAGAATTAATGCAGCTCAGGGACTGATGCTTGTGATTTTCATAGATTAAGCAGTTCTAGTTAAATAACAGGAACGAATCTATTTAATTGGTTCATCTCAATGGTGAATCGGGCATAGATAAATGAATTGTTTAGCATGGAACGGTAGAAAACAAAGAACTAGCTTACTCTTATTCTATGTATGTAGGTAGAACATTAATAATAGTTTTACCTTGAGGGGCTAGTTACGGCTCTTTCACTTAGCATTTGTGTAGCGTAGGCATTTGATGAACGTATTCGCGGAGTCTCTGTTGGAGCACACAATTTCGCTGCGCTAGCGTCGCGGGTGCGCGACGCTATTAATATAATACCGAAACGATAATGAAATTGTTTAACGTCTACGCCACGCTAGCGCAGCGTTCAATTAACTGCAGAGCAAACGCCGCGAGAATGCGATGCGTCGCGTAGTCGCGGGCCGCGGCATCTGCGCTGCGCATTCGTTCATCGAACACCTACAGTGTACAGACGCTAGTATGAATAAGCTCTGTTAGTGGCTTATAGTGCGGCAGGCCTGTATTATTTTTTCTAGTATTTTTCTCTTCTGTTCCTAATCACTCTCTCACTGCTGAGAACCGTGACTGCATTTCAGACTATCAAGGGTTTTCTCCATCTGTTACAATCAGCAGCCTGGTGGAGTGCGGCGCGGTAGTAGGAAGAGATTTTTTGCTAAGCAATAATTTGGCAAATAAAATTATGTGGAAAATGATTTGAGAAGTGATAATTTGTCAATTTCTTATCGATGAAACAAGGGTAACCCCAATATTTTTATTTTAAGTTAATCATGCTATTTTTAGAAATGCCTGAGAACATTATCCCAAATGAAATTCTGCCATCTTCTTAATATGCCAAGTGAAATTGTAATAAATAATCGTCGCTAAACAAATTTTATGCTAATCGAAATTATGCCATATAAAATTCTGCCATCTTAAAAGTATGCTATTGTAAATTCGGGCATATACACATTCGGCCAAACAAATTATTTTTATTTTTTTAAACTATTTGTTTAAAGAAGATTATGCCAAGTGTATTATGCCAAACAAATTTCGGAGCATCAAGGTTCTGCCATAAAGAGGGAACCCCGAGTCTTCTACTTCTGAGTGGAGTATGTTAGGCTCGGTATCACTCGCAGTTTCAGCTGGTTGGATTGACTGAGTCAAACGATCTTGATGGAGCTTCTCACAGTATTCTTTCCATCTTTGGGCTAATTTTTTTAACATTTTGAATGGTGTTACCATCTATCGTCTATTACCCAAGAGGTTGGTTTAAAGTATTGCGTTATTAGCCTGGCCTTTTTGAAAAGTTCAGCTGTTTGGTAGGTACTTATTGCCATGACATTCAATTTCAGAATAAATGTTTTCGAGGTATTTATTCCTATCCCTTCTGCAAAAACAATTTTTGAATTGTCGTGGGAAATTTAGAATACTAATCCTTAAATTCATCAACTCGGCTGCCTTGTTGACTCTTTCCGCAACTTTATATTTGGCCATGCTTCGTTCGATAGCCAGTCTTTTCTGGTTTCTGGCTTTTCAGTCATAGAGTCAAGTACTTTGATGAAGTGAGATTAGAGATGTCTGCAGTGTTCCTCTGGATTAGTGCATGTTCCATCCGAGCTTAGTTTTGGTTCAGTTTTCCTTTGGAAGTACCCACATCCTGGTTGGGATAATTGTTGACATTCTAATTGTTTGTTTTGAAATTTGCACCAAGTGCAATCCATATAGTGTCCAAGCTATCTGTTTCTATTCAAAGTTGCCTGGAAGTGATCGCAGAACGCAACAAGGCCACCTGTTGTATATTTGTTTTAATGTTAAGGTTTGCTTTTGTATTGTTCTATCTTATTGTACAGTAATGTATATATAAATAAATAATCGTGTGCGCTTTGCTCTTTTGCGACATGATTTTAGACGTACTCGTGGAGCCACAAATAGCTAGTGATCAGAGCCACAATAGGCACCTAAAAAGGCTTTGACATTTGTTAACGACTATTGCCATCGATTTGCAACAGTAATAATTATATCGATTTGGTTTCGATAGCGACCACCAGGAGATGCACATGTGTAAAGTCTGCACTTGTACATCTGTGTTCGCTATCGCCAAATTGTTGCTCACACAGAAATCTGTGTACCTCTCACCTCTTTAATTTCTGATGCCAAGACCGTATCTATGTATCTACCAACAATATGACGGATGTGATCATCGTGTTCCTTGCTTTGCACCTTTGCATTCCAGTCGCCCTGCACGGCCATTAATTCGCATCTGGAGATATTGTCGATTGCTGTCTGTAACTGGCCATAAAAGTCGTCCTGTGATAATTGGGCAGTAAGTGCATAGAATTGTATGATGTTCAGTGGGAGTGGGTTGCAATCTATGTGGATGGTCATAATTCTATTATTGATAGTGTTGTAGCCAGCAACAAATATAGATATCTTGCGAGATACTATTATACCTGTATACTTCTTGCTATCAAACTCGTGTCCTGAGAAAATTGTGTTTCGATTTGATGTTTGGAAATGGCCCTCTCAGTTAGTGTTCCAATATTTCCTTTTCTACGATACCGAGCTTTTCTGTTTTAAGTAGACCTCTAACATTCCAGATACAAATTCAGATTTATATCGGTTCCCATTAGCTTCTACGTCTGTTCTTTTTGGGGAAATTTAGTCCCCATGGTTCCCGATATTAGGAGTAGGTAGGTTAATTTACCTCCACCTACTGCTCGGTGTTGGCGTATTTTACGGCTGTCTTTATCCCTGGTGACATTGTGTGTACGCTGTTTACAACCAACCTTCCTCCTTTCACAAAAGTGCTTAGGAGCGGCTTAGGCGGAGTTAATTTTTACCGAATAAATTTAATATCAAGCTGTTGTCTATCGTTCAATAATCAGCAAAATGGGGACAGTTGCCGCACCTGCGGTAAAGCACAAAGTTACAGGAAGTTTGTTTGCAGGAGGTAAAGAAATTTCTTCCAGTTATGGGAGTGTGGGGGCTTCATTTTTGTTGAGACTAAAGGCTATTTTTATACTGCAAATGGTGCATACAAGAAAGGCAACGGGAGCGAAGTCACGAGAAAAATCAATTCTTATTAAAGTCTAAATATTATGTACAAATAATTATGGAAGTTTTATGCTTGTCGTCGCTAGCGATTTCAAAACGGCAATTTAATCAAAATATTACAATCCTTTGATGTAACTTGTAACTTTATACTGATTCGGTTAGTACGGCGAAAGCTCGTGAGATGGTGCTTTAATTTGGCACTAAAACGCGAGTATATAGTCGATCCAGAAAGCTAGTATTGTTGTTCTGATAGCTGATGCCATCTTATTGAGATCATATGATCAAAACTATCAATGTTCGCTGTACGAACCTTTTTCCTTTGATTACTCATTGTGAATCCCCCAAAAAACGTCTTCAACCTAATTTTTATTGGTAATGCCCGAGTACCCTACATTAATCCCGTGATCTTTACACCCACGCTCCCGCCGTCTTGCTTATATTCCTTCTTTTTCGAGTGTCGATGGCAAATATTACAACTTTCCTGAAAGTCACCAATATACATTAACACGTTGTGCTATTAATTGCCAAAAACTGTCCCAAGTAATAAAATTAAGTACCGTGCACTGCGTGTTACCCTGGTACTGGTTACACTATTAATTAACAAGAAGCAGTGTCATAGCGAGTCGTTTGCACGTGAACTGCTAAAAACGTACAACATAGATTACTTTACAGATGGGTCACTTACATTTAGAATTACACTAATTCTCTGCTGAAGTCTACTTTCTGATAGGTACTGCTAGGTCTTTAAGTCAAGAGTGAATACTTAACTTCTACACAAGCTCCATCATTTACCTGATTGTAATCATCGATTACAGTCAAGTGAAATAATGTCCTTCTTACGTGTACAGGTCTATTAATATTAATAAAAAGGAATGACACGCACTATAAAAGTGAACGCCTATCAGCGCCAACTATCAAAAAATGTAGGAGATGATATGCTTTACCAAAATGCCAAGATATAAATCCTTTATATTATGCAACATCAATAGAATGTCAATTTATCTAGAGCTTCTCACTGGTTACTACGATTGAGAAGCTCGTACATTATTCCACACAAATGCTTTATTTAAATTTAAGGTTATGGTGAATAAACATTAGTAATTAAACATTCCCCCGACATAATGTAACAGAATGAAAAACCTGATTGATTACACTTTATAAGTCAAGGGCGAGGTGTTTAAGGCACTGGACAAAGAGGCATTTTAACAGGCATCATATTAATTTTGGTCTTTATCTAAGAATAAAATGTGTGGAATTGACAAACGCTATTGAAATGTCACGTGGACGATACTTTCGCTTATTTCACCTCGCCAATCTCCGTTACTAGGGGGTCGGCTTTCCTAGTCTTGAGACGCCATTAATTCCGCTGATAGCTATCGTCAAAAAGTAGATAGACCACACCTCTTCATGTTCCAGGAATATTTTTCACCCAGTAAGTTAGCAGTCTATTTCTCCCTCTCCTTTTTTAACCGACTTTCCAAAAAGGATGAGGTTTATTTTTTGTGTATTTTCACCGATTTCTCCGTCAATTATAAACCGATTTTGAAAATTCTTTTTTTGTTTGAAAGAGTATCGTCCGACATTGGTTCCACTTTAATTTGGTGTAGATCTGATGAAGAACTTCAATGATATACAATAGAACTCTTCAATAAATGACCGAATATCCCTCGGGATAGCTACAATCTCATGTCTGTTTATTTTTTGTACCATTTCATAAGATACGCCAGTACGTTCTGAGGGGTACGCAAATGTGTACAGTTCACCTTGGTAACCTCTCATTTCACCCATTATGTTCAAGTTTCATGGTATTCGGGTAATCTATTCTGGCATTATAAGTGCCTTACTAAAGGCAAGTTACTAGTTTATAGAATTTCACTTTAATTTCACTTCACCTTCACATAGTGATATTCTACTGGCAATAGCAATATTTGTGTAGAGCCTCAGTTGTACTTCAAGGGACAGCATTTGTGATTGCACCGTCTATCTTTTCTGGTTACTCTGTGAAAGACTGTAAGTACAAGTTCTGCTTAGTAGTTAACTAGGCAACTCGTAAGCTTTGCTTCGGATTGACTCAGCTGCGTTCTTTTTAATTGAAGCCTTTTGTACTATTTCATGTTTTTTAACAATTCGCAGGTTGAACAAAGTGTTATTGAGTTCGTAATGGTAAACGAATTTCATAGTAGCAGTCCTCGATATAAGTTTGGAAGTAGTTGATGTAACTTGGTGCCTCGGAAAGCACCACCTGATAGACCCTCGTCGTGTTGAATCCTATTGAACTGTGAGAAAAGGAACAGAAAGTGAACTTGTATTTGAGTACACAATTGTGCACTATAACATCTCCAATGGACTTGTCTAGTGTTGAGAAATGTTGTTGTGACCAAATTGGTTGGAAGGTTAATTATCCAAAAGTTGAGAAGGGCAAATATACAGTCACTTAAAAAATATTATAAGGCAGATGATTTTGAAGCGTAGATTGTGTACCTGCGAGATTAGCCAAGTTGACAATCTAGAATCGATAACGCTAATAGAAAACTAATCAAATGTATGAGAATGACGTCATCTGAACGATAAGTCTGGATGAAAAGGTGTTCTGTCAGGCTTAGATTTAGAACAAAGAATTTGTTCAAACATGACATCCATGGAAAGGTTGAAGCAATATTTGCCTATAAAATCATAAAGAACAAGATAGACAGTCCTTGTCTGCTTACGCTTTTCGATTTTCGGGGTGCGGGATTCATGATAGAATCCCACGTAGTGACATCACACCCCTTCTCCACCCTCGAGGAGAACGGTTTTTGGAACTAATTCGCTCTATGTGATGTGACTATAATGATGTTGTCGATGTTCACTTGACTTTTTGGCTAGACTGAAATCCATCCTCAAATGTTTATCGAGTTAGTTTTTTTTTTTTAATTTTTTTCTTTTTTTTTACCGGTCGTCTCGCAACTCAGTCAAAATGACTGTTCAGCTGCTTAACCGGGCTTTCCTACGGAGACTAAACAATATAGCCTCCAGCTAGGCAAAAATTTACTAAACCTAAGCGACAACGCTGAGGGCTACCCTAGTTGGGGTCGAACCTCGGCTCAGGGCGTCGCTGGGGGGACAACTAAGGCTGGATCTTAATAAAGTGATTCTACCATCCGTTCGGAATAAGCCTACGTGGAGAAGAACGGACAAGAAACTCCAATTAACTAATTAGAATTAACTATGGCACAGCTATTCGCGGGCTGGCTACATAAATAATGACTGGGACTTCGCGGCGAGGCCTCGGCGGCGAGGACGGACCAATCGGTGTGTATGCTACGTTTGTATAGGTGTTCGTACTATTTACGAACCCATTGACCGTCCTTGTAGACAAGGCTGTCAAGTTCCCTGGTAATGCACTCGTACCTCGAGAAGAGGGCACTGCATGAAGCGGGGGAGAGAGAGCCTGCATTCCGGATTTCTGCATCCAGAGCACGGGCTTGAGGGGTCATCCATATGGAATACGCGCTGATAATATTCTCGTGTGCCGTATGGTGCCGGCCGTAAAGAATTCCACCATCCCATGTCTTCCCGTGGGTGTCGTAAGAGGCGACTAAGGGACAAACCAGAGAATGGGCAGCAGCGTTCTCTGTGCTTCTATAAAAACCATACTGCGATCGCCAACCCGCCTGCCAAGCGTGGCGATTATGGCAAAACCCCCCCCATGAATAGCACAAATAAAAAATGGCCCCTAGTGCCCGGCAGCCTGCCTACCCTCGACTACGGTAGCGGTCGAGGTTACGGCATGGCAAGGGGTGCCAAGAATCTCCGGACGGGATCCGGCTACCCCAACAAACACCGACGACTGGACCTGGCAACATACAACACGCGCACACTTCGGACCGACGAAAAGATCACCGAACTCGAAGAGGAATTGAGCAGGTTGCGATGGAGTATTATAGGGTTATCTGAAGTCCGAAGAGAGGGGGAGGACTCGATAATCCTCAAATCCGGCAACCTGCTCTATTTCCGAGAGGGTGACCGGCAGTCCCAGGGTGGTGTCGGGTTTATCGTCCACAAGTCCCTTGTGAACAACGTGGTGAAGATCGAGAGTGTGTCGACCAGGGTGGCGTACCTGATACTCAGAATATCCGCAAGATATTCGCTGAAGGTCATACAGGTCTACGCCCCAACCTCGGCACACCCCGACGACGAGGTAGAGACCATGTATGAGGATATCTCCAGAGCCATGCATGGTTTCAAAACTCACTTCACCGTTGTCATGGGGGACTTCAACGCGAAACTGGGCAAACGAGACGAGGATGAGCTGCAAGTGGGGCAATTTGGAGTTGGACGTCGGAACCACCGGGGTCACCTACTGGCCAGTTTTATGGAGAAGGAGGGCCTCTATATGATGAACTCCTTCTTCAAAAAGCGTGAACATAGGAAGTGGACCTGGCAGAGCCCCGATGGTGCAACAAAAAATGAGATCGACTTCATCATGTCAACCAGGAAGCAAATGTTCAATGATGTCTCTGTGATCAATTCGGTAAAAACCGGGAGCGATCACCGCATGGTAAGAGGCACATTGAACATTAATATTAAGCTTGAAAGGTCTCGACTGATGAAGTCCACGCTCCGTCCAGCACAGATTCAGGTCCAAAACCCCGAGAGCTTTCAGCTCGAACTCCAGAATCGTTTCGAGTGCCTAGGGAGCTCAGTGGACGAATACAATGACGGGTTCGTGGAAGCTGTCCATACGGTCGGGTCTAAGTTTTTCAAGACCCGTCGTACAGATAGAAACAAAAAGCTCTCTGATCCTACTCTCAAGCTTATGAAGGAGAGGCGTGAGATGATCCTACAGTCTTCAGATGAGGCGTGCAAATATCGGCAGCTCAATAGACAGATCTCTAAATCCTTGAAAAGAGACCTCCGCCGCTTTAACACCGAACGTATTAAAGACGCGATTGAGCGAAATAAAGGCTCCAAGGTATTTGCAAGGGATCTGGCTATTGGGCAGAGCCAGCTCACGAGACTGAAGACCGACGATGGCAGGATCGCATCCGCCAAACCGGAGCTTCTGAGGGAGATCGAGACATTCTATGGGCAGCTGTACACATCAATCAGCAAGCCCGTTGCGAGTCTAGCAAACGACCCAAGAGCTAGATTGACCCGACACTATACCGAAGATATCCCGGACGTCAGCCTGTACGAGATTAGGATGGCTCTGAAACAGCTTAAAAACAACAAGGCGCCGGGTGATGACGGAATCACGGCTGAACTCCTGAAGGCGGGTGGAAAACCGGTCCTTAAGGCCCTTCAGAAGCTGTTTGATGCCGTCATACTCGAGGGCAAAACGCCACAGGCATGGTGCAGGGGTGTGGTGGTACTCTTCTTCAAGAAGGGCGACAATGCCCGACTGAAGAACTATAGGCCCATCTCACTTCTTAGTCATGTCTACAAGTTGTTTTCAAGAGTCATCACGAATCGTCTCGCGCGCAGGTTTGACGATTTCCAGCCTCCCGAACAAGCCGGATTCCGAAAAGGCTTTAGCACCGTAGACCACATACATACGCTGCGGCAGGTCATACAGAAGACCGAAGAGTATAACCTGCCTCTCTGTTTAGCGTTTGTGGACTACGAGAAAGCCTTCGATTCGATCGAGACTTGGGCAGTACTGCAATCTCTCCAACGGTGCCAGATCGACTACCGGTACATTGAGGTGTTGAAGTGTTTGTACAAAAACGCCACCATGTCAGTCCGTCTTCAGGATCAGACCTCGAAACCAATCCTTCTCCAGCGCGGCGTGAGACAGGGAGACGTCATTTCTCCGAAACTGTTCACTGCTGCGCTGGAGGATGTCTTCAAGGTTCTGGATTGGAAGTCGCTTGGCATCAACGTTAATGGCGAGTACATCACTCACCTTCGGTTTGCCGACGACATAGTGGTCATGGCTGAGACCATGGAGAGCCTCAGTACAATGCTCGATGACCTCAATAGAGCTTCCGAAAGAGTGGGTCTTAAAATGAACATGGACAAAACCAAGGTCATGATGAATGCCCATGTAACACCCACTCCTATCAAGATCGGAGACTGTTTACTTGAAGTTGTAGATGATTATGTCTACCTGGGACAAACGATCCAGTTGGGTAGATCCAACTTCGAGAAAGAGGTCAACCGTCGAATCCGACTCGGCTGGGCAGCGTTCGGGAAGTTGCGTGGTATCTTCTCGTCCAATTTACCGCAATGTCTCAAGACAAAAGTCTATGACCAGTGTGTGTTGCCAGTGATCACCTATGGGACCGAGACGTGGTCGCTCACAATGGGCCTTATCAGAAAGCTTAAAGTCACCCAAAGGGCAATGGAGAGGGCTATGCTCGGAATTTCCTTGCGTGATCACGTCAGAAATGATGATATCCGCAGGAGAACCAAAATTACCGACATAGCCCGAAGAATTGCCAAACTTAAGTGGCAGTGGGCAGGGCACATTGCTCGCAGAACGGATGGCCGTTGGGGCCGAAAAGTTCTGGAATGGCGACCGCGAACCGGAAGACGATATGTTGGAAGGCCTCCCACTAGGTGGACCGATGACCTGGTTAAGGTTGCGGGAAGGCGCTGGATGCGAGACGCACGGGATCGGTCAATGTGGCGACGCCTGGGGGAGGCCTATGTCCAGCAGTGGACGTCTTTCGGCTGAAATGATGATGATGATGATGAATATTCTCAGCGACGCTCAAATATGGCTTGTGCCCGGAGGGGGCGACAGGGGGCGGGCACATGGCGGCGGTGGTGGTGGAAGCCACCTTCCGGCTTTGTGCGGGCATGGGGGCAGCTGGGGCCACTGGGTCGGGGACTGGATTTGGAGCTGCTATGGGGTGGGCCATCAGCGATGGGATAGGCTGGGAGTAAGTCTGAGGAGCCACACTTTGGTGGTTCAGCTTACCCCATGGTGAAGTCCTCTGAGGGGCTAGACGGGGAGGTGGTTGGGAAGAGGGAGCCATGCGCATTATGTGCGCATTGTATCGCTTGGCCATTTTAGATGCGAGCTTGGGGGCTTTTGGGCAACCCCGGTAATTAGCCGGGTGCCCGACTTGGCCACAGAGCACACAGCTGGGAGGCTCCGTGCACTGTAAGCGGTCTTTAGGACGGGGACAGTCCTTAGTGCCATGATCGCCCATGCACTTAACGCACCTGGATGTTGCATAGCAATGGGCCTGAGAATGGCCATACAGTTGACAGTTGTGACACTGTCCTACAAGATGGGGGCGGTAGGGTTTCTCGATCGAAATGCCCGACAGGGAGCACACGGTCTTTATATTGAAGATCGGGTTGTATCCCTCAGTAGGGCTATAGACAACTAATACGATATCGAACTGTTGTCCGCCTCTTGCTTTATGCAAGCGGTGGACTTCAGTGACGGGGACATTCTGGTCTAAAAGGTCCTTACGGATTTCCTCCGTAGGGATCTCTTTTGGGATTCTCGTAATAACTACTCGGACGGGCTTTTCCTCTGGGAGGGAATAAGTATGGAACGAGATGTTCCTTTCTTTGAGGTACCGGGTTAGATTCCGGAAATCAATGGGGGTGGGTACTTGGATTCTGATGCCTTGTTGGCATGCAGTGGCTTTGGTGTAGTTGATTTTCCGCTCAACACAAGCGTTCGAAACATAGTTCCACTTGACTTTATCCTGAAGATAAATAGGTTAAGGGGGACGGAGCTTCTTATTGGTAACTATTACTATGGGACTGGGACTGCGGTTAGACCGCTGAGAAGAAGCAATGTCAGGGGTGGGGGTGATTTGCCTTACGGGCGAGGCCGGTGGCAGAACTGGCTGAGGAGAGGTTTTCGTTACCGCCTTTTTGGCCTTGGTAGCGTTGAGGGGACTAGTCCTCTTTTTCCTCTTTCCTCCAGAGCAAACTACGGAGTCACCGTCGGAGGAGACGGTGTCGTAGTCGTCTGACCTATCGGGGACATTTGCGTCTAATGGGTCGTCAGCAACTGAGTCAGCTTGGTCAGCCATAGCTTCCCATTCTTCGTCAGTGCTGAGGGTTGCTCCCTCTTCCATGGGGGAGTCATCATCATACGCCCAGATGTTCTTGGACTTGGACTTGGGCTTTAATTTATGAAGGGCGGCTATGCGCTCCTTATAGCTTCTAAAAGCTTTGACTTGAGAGGATATGAGAGAAGGAGGAACTCTCCATGATCGGGTTTTCTTAGGCTCGACGGCCGGTTGGGAAGATGAAGCTTTAGGAGAAGGAGGATCTCTCCATGATCGGACAGTAGCTTTAGACTCGACGGCCGGTGCTGGGGGCTTAGGTAGGGATGGCTTATCAGTCCCAGAAGTGGGCCTGGCTGCCGGGGAGGGCGACCTGGGCGAGACCTGGGCTTCGCTCGGCACGGGTGCCTGGCTAGGTTCAGGGGCCCCGGTCGGGCCCGAAGCGGGCACATAAGTGGCTAAAGCCTGATTTACAGCATGGCTGTACTTTTAGGTGAGTTTCTCCTTCTCGAGAATCTCGTGAAGGCATCTAGACTGGGAGGTGAGTATCTGGTGAGCCCTAAGCTTGTCTACCTGCCACCAATCTTATTGGGTGACAGGGCCCTAAGGTACTGGTAAACCCACCGAAGGTGGGCCACCCACCAATGTGTACCGAAGAAGTCTGGCACGTCGGGGTAAACACACGCAACCGTGCCAGGTGAATGCTGGGGGACGAAGCGGGGGTTGACTTGGCTATCTACCAAGGCCAACTGATCCCGCTCCCGACTCCAATGACTGCCGTGTCCTTAAGGGACTTGGCGGGTGCTTGGGGCACACCCCACTGGCTTGTTAACACCGCTAGGTTTCCCGCCAGGGACCACAAAAGTGGATTTGCCCGGAAGGGCCAAAATAGCTGCCACTACTAGTAACCAAAGTTACTAGTAGCGACACCTAGGAGCGGCGTGCGAAGACGCGACGGCCGCAGTGACGTCACGCAGGGGCGCGACGAGACGGAGAGTGGGGCGCAGGGGAGCGCGGTGGGGCGACGAGCAGCGAGACGTGGACTTCAATACAAGGAATTAAAACAGGTTGCAAAAATTTCTGAGACCGGTGTATTTTAATGTTGTGCAATTGAATTGATTAACTATAAGATTGTCATTGTTTGTATTTATAGAGTTCCAAAAGTTAGTAACTTCAATACGTGCATGGAAAAATTGCACATGCTTTTAAGAAAGCTCACTAATAAATTTTTTCAAAACATTGTAATAGCGGGCGATTTCAATATAGATATCTTAAAAAGAACTTATCAAACTTTAGAATTTGAATGTCTGCTATTAAACTACAATTTAAGGTTATCTGTTAACCAGCCCACTAGATTGAGTAGTCAAACATGCATCGATAATATTGCGCATAACTTTAACAGAGCCTGTAAAGCAAAAGTTTTTGAATTTGCGCTATCTGATCACACAGCGCAACTCATTAAGATACCCGTCCAAAACCGATGCTCTTTTACATATTGGCGTCGGAATAGGCGTAGTTATAAATTAGAATATGTTACAAAATTTGTAAATTGTTTACGTAGTTTGCCTTTCTCTGAAATATATGAAACAAGTGATCCCAACATTGCATACAATAGTTTTTTGGAAACTTTTTCACTGTTCTACTATCTATGCTTTCCTGAAGTAACTGTTACCGTACAAACGACGAGAAAATCAAAGTGGGTATCACGTGGCATCAGAATGTGCAGCAAAAAAAAGCGACACCTTTTATGGCAATATAGACGTGACCCAAATAGAATTAACAAAATTAACTTTACCAAATACTCAAAATTATTTAAAAAAATTATCCAACTAACGAAGTATGCTCAAAATAATTACAAAATAAAAACCTCAAATAACAAATCCAAAACCAGTTGGCAAATTATTAATGACTCAAAGCATAATATACCCCGAAATCCTATTACGAGAATAAAAGTAGACAATGACAGTATAACAGATCCACAGAAAATAGCTAATGCATTTAACAACTATTTTATTGAAAAAGTGATCTCAATAGTTGATTCGAGTAATAGAGTGACTTCAAAAATCCCAAGTAGAGAACAATCATTTTTCATGCCCCCTTGCATACCACAGGATGTATTAAAATTAATCAAAACATTGAAAAATACGAACAGCGTGGGTTACGATGGTATCTCTACAAAAATAGTAAAATTAGTTGCTCCTGAAATATGTATACATTTAAGTCATCTTATTAATTTAACCGTAAGTACAGGCATATTCCCTGACGCTTTAAAAAAATCTATTGTAAAACCGATATTTAAAAAAGAAAATAGGGAAGCTATGGAATTTTATAGACCAATCTCAATAATTAGTACGTTTTCTAAAATATTTGAAAAATTTATTAATAAAGAATTAAGTGCATATTTAGAAAAAAATAATGTACTAGTTAACGAGCAAAAAGGATTCAGGGAAAACCGTACTATAAACAAGGCTATTTATGATTTCCTACATAGGGTTATGGTAAATGTTGATAAGACAATTCCCGTCTGCACAATATTCTGTGATATGACGCAGGCGTTCGATTATGTTCGGCATGATATTTTGGTGGATAAACTAGAGGCATACGGCATTAGAGGCAATGTTCAAAAACTAATAAAATCTTATCTTGATAATAGAAAGCAGGTTACGGAGATAACGTCAATAAATGTAAGGACTAAGCGTGAAGAAGTGTTTCACTCACATGAACGAGTAGTCAAGTATGGAGTCCCCCAGGGAAGTGTATTGGGTCCTCCTTTATTCATAGTTTATATAAACGACCTGCCTAAGTATGTAGATCATCCAGTAACACTCTTTGCTGATGACAGCACCATCACAATTCAATGTAATACTAAAGATAGCTATAATAATGACATTAATAATTCTCTTAAATCAATAATAAATTGGCTAAATATAATAATCTGAAAATAAATCTCAATAAAACTAATGTAATTCATTTTAGTCAACGCACATCAACTATGACTGATCTTGTGGTCCAATATAATAATAAAATTGTTACAGAGGTTGACACTACTAAATTCCTTGGGGTAATGATTGACAAAAGACTGAACTGGAAAGAGCACATTGCACAACTAAGCAAAAAAAAATAGTAATTCTACATATGCTCTATTCAAATTAGTTCCAGTGCTTAACATTGACTCACTGCTTACAGCTTACCATGGTTTAGTTTCTTCACATTTAAGATATGGGATCATCTTTTGGGGTAATTCTACAGACAAAGATATACCTTTCAAAGCCCAAAAACGGTGCATTAGGACTATGTTTAGATTGGACACAACAGAAAGTTGTAAGCCTTACTTTAAAAGATATAAAATATTGACTCTGCCATGTCTTTATATATTAAAAATTGTCATGTTTGTAAAATGTAATCGAAACTTATTTCCACGGCAATCAGAAGTAGTCAATCGTAACAGACGTGATGACTTAATTCTTTCTTTACATAGATCAAAAACCGCATTGATGCACAAAAGTATTATCTGCATGGCTCCTAAAATATACAACAAACTTCCAAAAAGTTGGAGGGAGGAGAATGCCTGTATATTAAAAAAGAAATTAAAGTTCCATCTTGAAGGGAGAGCATACTATAGTATAATAGAATTCCTTAACGATAAAATTTAATACCATATAAGGTAGGTACCTAGGAAAGTTATCGATGCATCTTTGGCAGTGTAGTGAACTGACAAGTACCGTTACATGTTACTGTTTACTATATTTTATTTTTTTTACTTAATTGTTATATTTTTTGGAGGCTTAAACTTGACATTTATTCGAATTGCATTCAAATGCACAATTATTATAATCGTGTTTTGTATTGTAGGACATTTTTAATTCCATTGACATTTAAATTATAGAATTTTGAATGTTGAAATGTGACATTCGAAAGTAATTGATTTGTTATTATTCTACTAATTTATTTTATTGATATTTTTTTTAATTTTTATCCATTTTTTACAAATGTTTTTTTTTTTATATTTTTTACTGTGACATTCTAGAATGATTATTTTGAAATGATTTATTAATATGACAATTTTTTTTATATGTTCTGTTATCTGACATTCTAGAATGGTAATTTTGATTTGCATTATTTTATTGACATTTGCACATGTTTTGTTTTTTTTTTTGAATTCTACAATAATTATTTCAACTGTATTTTAATCAATATTTGCATGCCATTGCCCAAGGCAAACATGACGTTCCATGATACTTTTTATTTTAACATCTCTTCATGCTGGCAATTTGTTATGTATGTATGATACTCATGTTTGAGCGAATAAACAATGATTTGATTTGATTTGATTTGACGTCCGCACGGGGCGACGGCTGGCGAACGACAAAAAAAATAAAAAAAAAATTCTATCAATTTATTGTAATTTTTTTTTTTTTTTTTTTTTCACTTTAGCATGTGATGCATATATTTTATGTATTTTATTTCATCGATCTTCACAAGTTGATATGGAATTATGTTGTGTCAATTTTGCCAAGTTTTAATTATTTTTTTGTCAATGTTTTACATTTTGTAAAGGATATGGCTAAACAACTGCTCTTAGCATGCTTAGAAATTTCTCACTAGCTCGTAACATAAAAATATTCATTAATGAATTATTACAATTTTATTATTCTTCTAGAAATTTTGTGAATTAATCAAATAATTAAAAGTTTTTTCATTTTTTTGTTTGACAAGAAGAACATAAGATTCCGTTCTACGAAAAATTTTAGTCAATAAACCTACTTTTAAAGACATTTGCGTAAGTCGAAACGTTATTTTTGTACCTATCGCAATACATCTCAAAACCTTAGAGATAGAACCTTAGATGTTGATTTATTTAATTTCATTTATCTGAATTCTAGAAATTATTGGCAAAATCTGGCTGACACTAAAAAGTTATAATCGATTCTTCTAGATTACACTTGATTCGATTAGAACATCACATTTTCAGTCATCAGTCTGCATGTTCTTCACATGATCTAACCAAGATTTTGTCTGGACTTTAAAAGAGACGGTGACCTCTGAGTTTGTTTCGGCCTTTCTTCTCAGATTAGTTAGACAGGAAACGCCGACCTCATCTAGTTTAAAAAAATATGATCGACATGTAAAAGTGTTTGTACAAACCAACTTACACATTTTTCATTAGAACACCTCTCCGCTGTCAAGGCGTCCGATTAACCATCGCGGCAATGTCAATCTGGTATATCGGTCGGTTTGGTCAGTTGAGAGTTGTGTGTTTTTTTTTAATATTTTATGTCAGTAAGGCGGGTATTCTCGATAACTTTTAGTTTTAGTCGATTATTTCATAGACAATTATAAGAAATAAAAATATTTTGGTCTGTGGATCCGTCAAATGACATTTATATTTTTTGTCAAAGTCAGTGCACGAAATTAGTCGCCATATAGTGTTTACAAATATGTTTAAAATACGTGATTGTGTTAGATCCTGAGTGCAGACCCTGGAGCCCTGATGTAGGGCTCCAAGGGGGAGTGTTGAACTGTTTTTAATAGCTTTTTTGTGTATTTGGTGTAAATTCGAGCCGAAATAGTGTTTCATCAACCACGTTCCGACTTTTTCGTGTCCGTTTTTATTTATTCGTGTTTCGAAGTTTATTTGTGCTTAATACTCATCAAACTATTGTAATTACCAATGCTACGCTAATTATCTATCGAAACAATGAAGTTCTAAACGAAACAAATTCGATTCTAAGTGAAAACAAAAACTTTTTTGTGCCGCCGGCCGGGTTATTTTTTCCGTCGTAATTAATAATAATAAATCATTAATAAAAAATGTGTGGGGAGGTGTGATATTTTTATTGATTCTTGTGTAATAGGGTGTATTCCTGTAAATAAAATTAAAACTTTATTAAATAATGGTATGGTTTTTTTTTATTAATTTTTTTTACTCAAATTTACTCAAAACTGGGAAACACAATTTTTATAAATTAATTACAAGGTAAAACTGGGCAAATCCCTGTGAAATATGATAGCTTATTTCATAACGATTCTAACAACATAACATTCATACATGGTTCCCATACAAAAAACCCAAAAAAATGGGTTTTTACTGAGACCCCGGGTCGAAACCGCAATGTATTGGACATTTGGCCTATCCTCCAGCTGCAAGATGGACAGCGAAGAGGCATTTCAGTACTAAGCAATCCCATATCAATATCAAACAATACATATAATAAATCTGTAGAAAAGTCGTATTTTTACATCTAAAATATTACCATAAAAATAGCCTGGGTGTTAAAGGATAACTAACAAAAGCCATTTCCGGCATATTTTAATTTTTGTTGTTTGTCTGTTTAGTTGTGCACTCATTATGTTTAATGTTCGAAGCCAATGTAGATTTCCTTTATATATAAAAATAATGCGTAACTTAAAATATAACTTAGTTTTTGTTTCATCGCAATCGGTTCACTCTATCAATAGTTAGATGAATTGAAATTGATCAAGAAGTAAAATATCACAACACACGCAATACAAACACTCGGACTGTGTTGAATTTCATAATCGATTGAAAGCGTTGTGCATTTAACGTCATTATCTCAATGGTGGTGTTAAGATTCTACGCAGAAAAATGACCCTAGAAGAAAATTGGCAGGTAGGTAGGAGGAAAGGTAGCAAATTAAGTAGGGTAGGTAGGGTGTGAAGGTAAGTAGGGTAGGGTAGGCACTTGACGGGATCAAAGCCGCGGGCACAGCTAACATTGAATATGGTCAGAAATAAATAGACAACACGCCATGTGATAAAACGCATTCCCACGCGGTAACATCGAGTACCGATTCGATGTTATGGCGTGGGAATGCGTCTCATAGACGCCGCTGATCTATACCGATAGATCGGCGTGTTGCCGGGAGAGGGGGCACACACGCCACCCGTCGCTTCGCACGCAGTGTATTTCTAGTTAGCTCTCTACGCCAAGAACAGAACCGCCCTGCAACGCAGCCAAGAACAGTCCTGGTATAAAGATATTTTTTGAAAGTTTTTATTTAAAATGTCGGATGAACAATTAGTATACCAGTACTCAGTATTATAATAATATGATATGACTTCAGGGCAATACCGTGATCATAGAAAAAGAAATAACGCTTGGAGTTTCTTTAACTGCAGAGAAATTGCATACTACGGGTACCTAAGTTTTAAATTTATCTAATTCCATTTCAAAACCAAAATCATTTTTTTTTATTTTACGTAGGCCTACATGGGCACGTATAAAACGTCGACAAAAGGCGCACGGTTCGGGTTGGTCGTTTCCTATGGAGAAGAACCGGCAAGAAACTCCATGGTTACTCTTTTTTACTTATCAAACACATAAGTACACTTAATACTAGGTATCATAAAGGTAGGTAATTATATTTGTCAGGGTCACGTGGCGTGTTGGATATTATTATGTGCAAGATTCGCATCGGGTGTCGACTCTTCACGTCGCGACGCGTTTTAGTAATATGTTTCCACCTTTAGCACCGCAGGGGTTTTACAATTCACTCAGGCTTATATTCATCATTGTTTGAGATTGAACACAAAACATATGAGATGCATCTTTGTTTTATGGTTGGGAAAATACGATCTTGGAATAGAGCACCTAAAGCTAACTGATCAAGACAGTTTTTTGTGTTAGTTATGTATGCACCAAGCCTTTGAGACTCCCATATCAAATTCATGGGTAAAAATAAACCACCGCCACATTTTTTGTCTCTTATGCTGTCACGGTAAAGCCTTAATATGGACTGATCCGTATGATTCACACTGCCCATTCCCTTACACTATTCCCCTTGAAATAGATGTGGAATATTCACATCTACATTTTCCTTTGAGAAAGAAAACCAATGTTTCTTAGTTGATCCACACTCCAAATTAGTTCCAATCGTGCAAAAAATTCTTTCGTAGTAGAGGTCCTTCCTGGTCCTTTCTGGTCCTTCTAGTAGAGATATTAGACGCTTCGCTTCAACCACGTATTCGGGATAGATCTTGGTCAGAAAATAGTTCTTCATCGTCACTGTTCCAATGCAGTGATACAATTCGACCTTACTTGGTCACGTGGCATTACTGAAGACGCTAAGTCATCTTCCTCTTCGTTAATTTCTTCAGTTCACGTTTTCAGCTACTACCTACTAGATTCAACAACTTATTATAGCCTGAGGAATTCGTGTGTAAATAATCAGATATTTCGCGATATCTCCAATGTTCAACAAAGTCTTTTTGTTTTTTGTATATGTACATGTGCTCACTGTACATGGGCGTGTACTCTAACAATGTGGTACAGTGTTTATCATGTTATGTGATAATATTATGCATTGTTATAGCTTATTACATTAATAATAATGTTAACTTACCGCAAAATTCAAACAATTACAGCCCAAACTTATGCATTTTGGTTTATTTATAAATTTATAAGAGGAAAACAAACAGTGACACGTAACATTTTATATCAAATACTACAGAAATGCGACCAAATGTGTCACCAACTACATTTTCCTCAACCCGCTTAAGTGACATTGAGAATTACATAAAATGTAATGGTCAAATATACATTTATTTTTGCGCCTACCACTAACTTTTTTGTATAATGTTATCTGCTAATCAAAAACAAATCGGTTGTATTGGTTGTTGTTGTGTGTCAGCGGGCGATAATGGGTTAAAACAGCTATTGATATAGATAATTTAATATCAGCTTGTTACAGTATTCAAGTATAGGAGGTAAATTATGTGTTATTATTTTATCAGCATCACTCAAGGTTAGGCAGAGGTGCATCTAATAATACCCCCATGCACTCTCATTCCGCTCAGTGGTCACTTCATCTTCAGAGCCCGCCGAGGCTAGTTACTGTTTGTAATTATAACCATCGTCTTATAATCTTGTGATTATCTTTTAAAACGCTGTGTGACAATACTGTACTGTTCTTCTAATAATTTTGGTGCGATAATAAATATTCTACAGTCTGTTTCATTGTTAACTGTTATCTCTACAACCTAATAATAAATTGTTCCGGTGAGGTCCCCTCAATTGAGCTAGCTGGCAAGAGGACAGAGGGCCTACCGGTACAAAGTGAGCGTTAAAAGACCAAAAACTCACCTGTATAAACTACTCAAAATTAAATTGTAGCTCAATCGTCAGTATTGAAATGGCGCCGATACAAGTGTTTGTGTTTGTGGATATTGGGTGTGTATATGGTGAACCGGAAAACCTTACTGAAGTAAGCTTGTTAGCTGTTCCTCGCAGTCAATATTATCAACCGAATAACACAGAAAAACCACAGCACCAGATAACCTTTAATTTCAAGGATGTGACTTATATGGAAGCTTTCAAAGAAATCGATAAATTTATTCGAAATTTTCAAGAAAAACCCGTGTGTCTCGTTGCTCATAACGGTATCAGATTTGATTTTCAAATACTTAAGCAACAACTGAAGAAATTGAATATCAGTTTACCTGATGATCTACTATGTGCTGATAGTCTATACGCTTTTTATGATATTCTTCTAGATAATCATACAATAATTGATAATGGTGACAAGTTATTGTTGAAATTTGGTACAAACCCATTAAATAATAATTGCTCTAAATCAAATAAGCAGGCTATTACAAAGAAATACATTACAAACGCTAAAGATATGAAAGGATATGAACAAAATAACAAGGAAAGCATTAGTCATGAAGTACCCGAAGAACAAGGTTGTTATGGTGATTCAATTGAAATTGAAGATGAACATGCTTATCCTAGTACGTCAAAAATCAATAGCTCAATACAAATAAATGATATTGCTTACGATATATATACTGATGCCAAAACTGAGACAAGCGACCACATAGCTAATGATAAGGAAGTTACAGACGCACATTGCTATAAATCAATGCAAATAAAAAACGAAAATACACCTGGAAAACGAACACTTGAAGCTACAACAAGTGATAATAAGAGACAAAAACTGGATTCTAAATCTGTTAATTTTCCTGATCCGGGAAACGCTAAACGGAAATTAGACTTGTCAGATGATGAACTAGATGAGGAATTTGCAATTGAATATAAAGGGAAAGCTATCAGAGAAAATTTTCACGAACATCGAGTTAAACCGAAAAAAGGACTAAATTCTCTAGGGACAATATATGACCGAGTCGTGAAATACCCTCCTAAAAAACACCACCCGGCTGAAAACGACGTTTATATGAAGTTTCGAATATCACATACATTAGGCAGAAGATTTTTAGCCTGGACAAACCAAATACAAGTTAAGTTTGCCGATGTTCCAAAAAATAGTCATTGGCTTCTAAAGTAATTAAAATTATTGACTGTTCTTTGTGAGTAAACAAATAACAATAAAGCTGCAGTCCGTTTTAAGGCGATTTTTTAAAGGAACCGTTATCTAAACAAAAATAAAACCGCTTGCGGTTAATTTAATACTAAAATATTTAAGTAGTAATAGCAAAAATCGTAGTGTTAGCTATTAAGGGGATTAAAAATAATCTTTATGTATCTGTTACTGTAAAAGCCCAAACTACGGTAATATCTAGAATTTACTGGCAAAATCTAAGATTAACCAAGTTCTACTGGCAAACGTCCGGAATGGTCCAAGATAATCGCTAATTTCGAGCTTTTATCGGCAATCACAAGGTAAACTTATGATTTCTCCCAGATATTTGTAAATGTTGAAAAATTGTAATGTGACATTTTCCAAACTGATATAAAAAAATACCAACATGGTTTTAAAATATTTCTTATAAAAAGCCTTCAAAATTATTTTAAAATTATGTAAGTATTTTACTGTTAATGAATAAATAAGTGAAGCAAATCAATCAGTCCTTAATTTCTCAACATTTCGTATCTTAATGTGTCATAGACACGAAAACTTTTAAACATTTAAAAGCCACTACAAACAAATCACACGATAAATCCTAAGATTAACCGTGTTGTGTAGTATGTGTAGATTATAATTGTATCTGAAATTGCTATATTTTAGAATGATAATCAATTTGTAAAACCCACATTTTTACGCCTCGTTAGGCAAAACATGTATGTAAGCGATAAATAAGAAGTGAACATTCTGAACATCCTGCATGCCTATTGTATGTAAACACATGTTTTGATTAATGTTTTGGTTAATTTATTATTATAATATTTATGTAGTAATAGAATTAAATTTATGTATTAGCTGATAAGGGTATTAAAAATAATCTTAATCTATATATCTGTACAAACAATTGAAGTATCTGCCCCGTCGACACGTCACGGACATGTCAAAACTATCGACTGTCAAAAAGTGACAGATGTACACAAATCATATACATCTGTTCCTTACGTACACTCAAAATAACCTTATTCTACGAGCTTATGGTCACCACTCTGATTGTGATATAAAAATAATAGCTTTTTATTAGTAAATGCATTTGAAAGTATAAACGGTTTTAGTAACAAAAAAAAATATATTTATGTATGTCTGTTTGTTTGTTACGGGTAATCTCCAAAACGGCTGGACTGAAAACGGAATTATACCGTACAAATATGAACAATTCTGAACGGAAATTATAATTTGTCTTACATAATCTACACCAAAAGACCTGAAAAAAGCACACCGAACGATAGAAAGAGAAAGCATTCCTCTGATTTCAACCACGTGACATTTATAACCGAGTAGTGTGTAGTCGTTTTAACATTTATAAATGTATGTTGTTTTACCACGAATAATCACTTTTATTTATTTTCTTTTCTTCCATAAAACGTCTGCAATTGGCACGATAATGATATTTTTCAATAGTTGAAGCCTCACAATTCTAGTTAAAGATTGTTGTCGTAATTTATAGGCATGCTGGTTTCTGTAACAGTAAAAAGTCAATTAAAAAAATCAAAAAACCCGACTACATATACACTACATCTTTTTAGTTCGCTTTTTAAGCAGTCGGGTTCTTTGATTTTTTTAATTAACTTTTTTTATTTATAACTTTTTAGTTATCTTTTTTTAGAATTAGGTTCATTTAAACATATAAGTATTATATATTTCTGAAAACACCTCTTGAAGCCCTTTATTTTAATACCCCACACGATGGGTATGGAAGAAAAAAAACATGGTTCCTCACAATATGGCGCCCAAAATCCGCCATTTTTCTATTTTCCGATTTTAATGTGGCCAGTGACATTCGCAGGGTTAAGACGAATTGATAGACGTAAGAACCATCAAAATCGGCCAAGGCGTTTGGACGCCACATAGGAACAAACATACATACATACTTACATACATACATACATAGATACATACATAGACTGATAAACACATTATCCTCCTTCGGCAGTCGAGTAAAAACGTTTCTTTTTTTTTTCGTATTATTAATTACAAATTTATCTATACCATTTAATTTTTTATTTGTAAAATAATGTGTAAAAGTGCAAATGGACACTATTCTTAGTTTTAACATAATCTATCACGTAACATATTAAGTTAGAGTTAAATTGCTTATTAGTCTTTTAGGCTAGATCGTAATTAATTATTAAGAATTTTGTTCTTACTAATAAAGAACAAAAAAAAAAAAATTACCTACACTGTGTACTGAAATTACAGCATTACTTTAAGATTGTTAAAAACATGACTATCACCATAATAATTATAATGACCAAGAAAGACAGTTCGATTAACTTTGTCAAACAGCATTAGTTTATAAGTACTGTCATATTGTAGAAGGTAAGAAATTGTAAGTTTGAAATAAATAACTAAAATAAAAAGTGTTTTCATTAAAATGCCCATCAATAAAAACTTATACGAGTGTGTTACCGGCCGAACTCAATTTCAGGCTAAAATAGGTGGTCCTAGACTGCGTACTTTACCTACTTTAGCATAGGTTGTCTAGAAATTAGTATATTAATAGATTCTAGTAGCAACTAAATACATATAATATATACAGTAAGAAGGTCCGCTGCGCTGGCATCCTATTTCTTTCTTCAAGGTTTAAAGGAACCTAACACGAAGGTGATGACTGCGATTTCATTCGCTCGCTTTGCCCGCTTACTCTAGCTTTCATCCCTTTTGATCCTTACATATTATGTATATCTTTGAGACCATAAGTTTACGACTGTCAATTAAAAGAATTGTCGCAGTATTTACTATTCATTGAGATCCGCCAGAGAACAGCCGACATAGCCCGAAGTATTGCCAAGCATCAATTGACATCATCATCATCATTGTCTGGACACACGGCACACATAATTATAGCGGATGCAATAATAGAAACTAAAAATGGAATACGATGAGAACATCGCGCGTGTCTGTCTGCACGTATGCATAACGCACGTGAATTTCCTTATATATATGCACTCAATATGCTTAGGCATTTGTCATCAACGATCAGGAAAGAACCTACAATTGGTATTGAATGACGCACAAATTAAGTAGGTAAGTATCACAGGTATTATATTTTGATAAGGCTGTGAACACTGCTTTTGTAACTTGCCGACATAAACTCGTGCCTTTCCTCACGTATGCAATCTGTTAGATTGTTATCTTATTGCATTTACATTATCAAATGATATTTTTGTAATTGGAACATTGTAATGGATTAATAGACGTGTTTTACTCACTGTTTTGACTATCATTTAAGTTAACCATCGTGGTAAGGAGCTCGTGGCTAAATAATAACAGCCACAAGGGTCGATTTTCAAGGTAAAGCAACGCTTCCCGAGTCCGATCCGTGGATGGGTGACAAACTTTACACCGAGATTCCTCCGTGCCTCGGAATGCACGTTAACCCCTTGGTCCTGGCTGTAATAGACTGGAAGCCGAACTCAACATAGTTGGGAACAGGCCAGACAGATAGATCATCGTGGTGAAAGGATAAGTTACGTGCTCTACCTGTTGGCTGGTACTGCACCACCAATACGAAGCATGGCGCAAGCGCGCTTGATAAAATCCAAATAACAAAAAACCCGACTACTAAAAAATAATTCACTCATATAATACACACAAAGTGTAGGTACTACTGCGTGACTTTCTAACAAAGACGAACTAAAAATTAAATGGCTTGAATTTTTTTAACAGTTTCTTCGAGTGCTATGAATGAGGATAATTTATTTTAATCAAACTCAAATTAGCAGATCTTTTTCCATTTATTAACATTAATCAGGCTTTGCAATGGTGTAGTAAGCAACAACCGCCGAATCACTTTTTTTTACTTCCTTAAAATCAGATAGCTTTATGTCGCGTTTTTCATCTTTTCACGCACTTTATTAGGCCTAGCCTTTACTGTGGTCGACTTCTTGTGTCACGGGATGTGACTGGATACCAGTATTTCATACGAAGCGATTACCAATAACCAAGTCCTGGATCGATTTGACAAAACGATATCTCTTGCGAAGACTGCTGTCACATTTCCTATCTTCTGACTATCCGTAATCACAGCAAAAGATCTTCAAATAACAGCAAAAGCTTAACATACACAGCTTCGTGCCTCAAAAAGGTACGAAGCTGTCTTGCTATATATGTGTATGACTTACTTGACTTAATATCCTACATCCCCATCAAATAAGCATGAAAATTGACAAAATATACAAAATCAAATAATAAAAATCTATTTATATTATTTAAAAACCATAGAATCTGTACATATTATTATTTATTTCATAAATCCATATCTATCATTATGCTTTCATTACATATATTGTGTGATTCTCTATTTGGAGTGGGTCGCTTATTACCCAATACGCTACGCTCGATCGCCCTTTGATAAACCTTGGGTTTGAACTTTTGAGCCACGATCAGAGACCAAATTTGAGCTCCGTAGGTTAGGATGGGCAGGTTGCACATGACAATGAGCTTGCGCTTCAGGGAAAAGGATAGATCTCCCTTCATCAGCGACTTCATGGACCAGTAGCTTTACCAGGCATACCCGACACTGCGGCCGATTTCTTTGTCTTACCTGTATTTGAAGAAACAAAAACTATAAATGTATTGGACTACGGTATCTAATAATTTGCTACTAAGTGTTGTGAACAGAAACGACCAGGAACTGTTCTAAATGTTCGGTAGTAAGATTGTCTCATCAATCACTCAAAACATTCTTATAAGCAGAAAAAAGAAAATAATATTCGATTATACATCGATATATGCACGCACGCATATGCATCATCACTATTTTTTTGTTAAAATACGCAATAATTGGTAAAAAAGGACTAAATATGCAAAACGAATACATGCAAACATGCTAATGCATATGATCCATATAGAATACATAAAATAGGAAATAGTGGAATCCTAGTAATATGTGACCATCCAAGAAGCTTATTTATTTATGTATAATTTATTGTACACCAGAAATTACAGGAACAAAAGAAACTTAAAACTAAAAAATATACAACGGGCGGCCTGTAAAAATCTTTTTAAAATAAGCTTCTAAAGGACTAAAAAGTACGAAATGTAATATCCCCTGTCAATACATAACCAATGAACCCAAACACGATGGTGCTATTTTGTCGGGTTGAGGAGTTGCTATGGCCACCTTCCGTCTCCATCAAGAGACCAGCTCTATAGTGTCAAATTATTTAAATGATACAATTGTAACATGAGTACGTCAAGTTTCAGCTAAACCAGATGTCAGGAAGTGCTGCAATATTCAATTATTTGTTACCGGACACACTAACAAAAGCTACCTGATATAAAGTTTGTAATAAAAAAGTAGCACAATAGGGTTAAAAGAGGTTTACCCAGCTTATCTTTAAGTCAATATTAATTATCGGCCTGATAACAATCTCCTCTTTGATAATCTCAACAACAAGTGATAACTGTGTGCATGTGTGCGTTCAAAGTCAGCTATATAAGCCACTCAAAATCAAACTGAAGCTCAGTCAGCATTAAAATGGCGCCGATACAAGTGTTTGTGTTTGTGGATTTTGGGTGTGTAAAAGGTAATTCAAAAATTCTTACTGAAGTAAGCTTGTTAGCTGTTCCTCGCAGTCAATATTATCAACCAAAAAACACAGAAAAACCACAGCACCAGATAACCTTTAATTTCAAGGATGTGACTTATATGGAAGCTTTCAAAGAAATCGATAAATTTATTCGAAATTTTCAAGAAAAACCCGTGTGTCTCGTCGCTCATAACGGTATCAAATTTGATTTTCAAATACTTAAGAAAGAACTGAAGAAATTGAATATCAGTTTACCTGATGATCTTCTATGTGCTGATAGTCTATACGCTTTTTATGATATTCTTCAAGATAATCATACAATAATTGATATTGGTGACAAGTTATTGTTGAAATTTGATACAAACCCATTAAATAATAATTGCTCTAAATCAAATAAGCAGGCTATTACAAAGAAATACAATACAAACGCTAAAGATATGAAAGGATATGAACAAAATAACAAGGAAAGCATAAGTCATGAAGTACCTGAAGAACAAGGTAGTTATGGTGATTCAATTGAAATTAAAGATGAAAATGCTTATTCTAGTACGTCAAAAATCAAAAGCTCAATATATATAAATGGTATTGCTTACGATATATATACTGATGCCAAACCTGAGACAAGCGACCACATAGCTAATGATAAGGCAGTTACAGACGCACATTGCTATAAATCATTGCAAATAAAAAACGAAAATACACCTGTAAAACGAACACTTGAAGCTACAACAAGTGATAATAAGAGACAAAAACTGGATTCTAAATCTGTTAATTTTACTGATACGGGAAACGCTAAACGGAAATTAGACTTGTCAGATGATGAACTAGATAAGGAATTTGCAATTGAATATAAAGGGAAAGCTATCAGAGACAAATTTCACGAACCTCAAGTTGAACCGGAATTTGGACAAAATTTTCTAGGGACAATATATGACCGAGTCGTGAAATACCCTACTAAAAAACACCACCCGGCTGAAAACGACGTTTATATGAAGTTTCGAATATCACATACACTAGGCAAAAGATTTTTAGCCTGGACAAACCAAATACAACTTAAGTTTACCGATGTTCCAGAAAAAGAAATTGTCTTCTATAGTTTACTAAATTATTGACTGTTCTTTGTGAGTAAACAAATAACAATAAAGCTGCAGTACGTTTTAAGGCGATTTTTTAAAGGAACCGTTATCTAAACGAAAATAATAAAACGTTTGCGGTTAATTTAATCTTAAAATATTTAAGTAGTAATAGCAAAAATCGTAGTGTTAGCTATTAAGGGGATTAAAAATAATCTTAATGTATCTGTTACTGTAAAAGCCCAAACTACGGTAATATCTAGAATTTACTGGTAAAATCGAAGATTAACCAAGTTCTACCGGAATGGTCCAAGATAATCGCTAATTTCGAGCTTTTATCGCCAATCACAGGGTAAACTTATGATTTCTCTCAGAGATTTGTAAATGTTGAAAAATTTTAATGTGACATTTTCCAAACTGATTTAAAAAATACCAACATGGTTTTAAAATATTTCTTGTAAAAAAAGCCTTCAAAATTGTTTTAAAATTATGTAAGTATTTTATTGTTAATGGATAAATAAGTGAAGCAAATCAATCAGTCCTTAATTTTTCATTATTTCGTATCATAATGTGTCATAGACACGAAAACTTTTAAACATTACAAACAAATCACACGGTAAATCCTAAGATTTACCGTGTGATTTGTTTATAAAAGCCCAAAATTAGTTATTATCATAGATCATTTCGGGCTATTATCAGTAAGACTTTGTAAATCTAAGGTATTACCGGTAAAGACTAAGTTGCACCGTAGTTCAGGTTTTACAGTAACATATGCGTTTTTGGTCTCGCACGGGGTTATTTTTATTTCAATATTTTATTATGGTCTTTTTGTGTTTTGCTTATCTCGTGTCTCCGGTGGGGGTCTCAAATAAATATTTTTTTTTACTTTCTTTTTCTTTTATCTATACAAATAAATAAAACTGAAGTATGTGTTTGTTATTTCAAAATAATAGTTTTATTTTAATGTAAAGTATTATGTTGTTATGGCTTGTTCTGGGTAATTTATCGAAACGGTTGGACCGAAAAAATTCATACCCTACAAATTTGCGAAATTCACAAAGGAAATTTGAATTTTGGGAGTATACAATGTACACCAGAAGACCAGAAAAAAACATGATTGTACGATAGTAAGAGAAAGCATTCGTCGCCGCTACACGTGACATTTATAACCGAAGATTGTGTAGTCGTTTTAGCATTTATAAATGTATGTCGTTTCGTCACGAATAAACACTTTAAATTTGTGTCTTCATTTCTTCCATAAAACATCTGAAATTGGCACGACAATGACCTATTTCAACAGTTGAATCCTCAAGTTTATGATTTTTTATGGTTCCGAAGTCAACAAGGAACCCTAATAGTTTCGCTCTGTCCGTCTGTTCGTCCGCAGCTTAGCTCAGAGAATCTAAGTACTAGAAAGCTATAATTGGCATGGATAAACATATTAATAATTCCGACAAAGTGGTAAAATAAAATCATGCAAATTTTTATTTTTTTATTTTTCCTCCTATAAATTGTAAAGTGGGGATTTCTTTTTCTCGTCTATCCCATGGCGTGGATATCGTTGGATAGGCCATTCAAAAATATTATGGGTTTTTTAAAACCATTTTTCGATTAAGAGATCCGTTTGCGTAAAATTAAGCTTTAAATTGCACATTTATGTAAGAGTCAAATGTCCTCCCCCACCCTGCCAGCGAAATGGTTGCTCTTGGCTATGTGAAAAATATCAGAGCTGTAATGAATATAACGGAATTAAAAGGCAGACCATCACAGATAAGTAGGCTTTACAAGTTTATGAGTAATAGTCGACCAACTTATAAAATGTCAAATCTTATAAAATGTACTTAGAACAGTAAAATTTTTGTACAAATGCCATTGAAAAATTACTTAAATAACGTTGTTAGCTGTGTAAAACAGAAAGTAAATATATGCTTATGAACCATGTAAAAATATACAAAAATAAAATCATAACATCCTTAATAGTAAAAAAAAACATCACCTATGTGCCTGTTTTTAGACGTTGCAGCGGCACAGCTGAAACCGTTTTAATGTTCATGTAACAACAACAAAACCGTCTTCTTAGTCCACATTATTATACAACTTTGGAACCCTATTACTGCGCGTGGTCCGACACGCACTTGGCCGGTTTTATTTATAATCTATAAGTATGTTGGTTTCTGTGACAATATTTTTTTGAATGACGCATAAATTAAGTAGGTAAGTATCACAGGTATTCTATTTTGATAAGGCTGTTATAACTGCATTTGAAGCTTGCCGACAGTTGCCGATAATTAAGTGTCTTTCCTCACGTATGCTGTGGATTGTTATCTTATTGCATTTACATAATCAGGTGAAATTTTGTAATTGAAACTTTGTAATGGATTTAATAGACGTGTTTTACTCAGTGTTTTGACTATAATTTGAGTTTACCATCGTGATAAGGAGCTCGTGGCTAAATAACAGCCACACGGGTCGATCTTCAAGGTTAAGCAACGCTTCCCGGGGCCGGTCCGTGGATGGGTGACAAACTTTACACACCGAGATATCTCCGTACCTCGGAATGCACGTTAACCCCTTGGTCTCGGCTGTAATTTCTACATATTTGACAGTCGTTACGGATAGCTAAGAAATCTGAAATCAGTCTTGCCAAAGGGGTATCGATTATACAGTTACTGGATTGTAGAAGTCAGATAGGCGGTCGGCTCCATGTCCAATACTGATTCTTAGCTGTATCTGGTTAGACTGGCAGCCGAACTCAACACAACTCATACTTGGGACAGGCTAAGCAGACAGATCATCGTGGTGAAAGGAGAAGCTCTACCCGTTGGCGGTACTGCACCACCAATATGAAGGATGTCACATGCGCGCTTGAGAAAAACAAATTATTATAAAAATACAAAATCCCGACTGCTAAAAATTAATTAACTGTAAACGGAAAAACAAGTACAATATTTAATAAAATTTATACATTAAATATTATGAGGTAAATTTTTAGCAATCGGTATTTTGTTTTTTATAATAATTTGTTTTATTGCACAGACTTTTTAGTTTTGGTAATGAACGAGTTATGAAAGAGTCCAAATAAGATATGTGGTAAAAAATATTTATTTTTTATCAAAATTAAGCTTATCTTGAAATTGTGCCAAAAAAGGAACGTAAAAGTGTTAAAATATACATTTTTTTGGAATGATCCAAATGCCCTTTTATTTTTAACCGACTTACCAAAAAAGGAGGAGGTTCTATGTTCGACATTATGTATGTTTTCTTTTTTTTTTTATGTATGTTCACCGATATCTCCGCCAATTGTGGACCGATTTAGAAAATTATTTGTTTGTTTGAATAAGTATATGCCGAAATTGGTCCCATTTTAATTTGGTGAAGATCTGATGAAGAACTTCGGAGATATACAAAAGAACTCTTCAATAAATAACGGAAAATCTCTCGGGATTGCTGCAATCGCATGTCTGTTTATTGTTTATACCATTTCATAACATAACATCAAGCCAGTACGCTCGAAAGGGGTATGCAGGTCTCTCATTTCACCGGTTATATTCAAGTGTCATGTTATTCGGGTAATCTATTCTGTCGTTATAGGTAATTAACAACTTATTTAACAACTTCCCTATTAGGTAGGTACAACTAAAAAGTGAAAAATAAAAAACTTTTTTACAAAAAAATACTAACTTAGAAATTTGTTACCTACCAAAGACACCGACTTCCAAAAATAAAGTTATTTTTCACTTTCTAGTTTGGAAGTCAGTAGTATTTTTTTGTAAAAAAGTTTTTTATTTTTTAATAATTAATTTATGATTTTTTTAAAAATAATTTATAAATGGCCTATTTAGTAGCTTTCAATGATACCCATATTGTTAGAGTAACGAAAAAAATATAATTGTATCACCCCCTTTTTATTTTTACATTTTATAGCCTATGGTCACACCCACAATTGAGACGAATCCAACGACACCCCATATGTCATAATCCATCAAGCCGTTTGGGCTGTAGAGCGTGCTAAAGAAATGGACATACATACATACATTCATACATAAATAAATAAACTCGAAAAACATTACCCTTAAAAAACCAAGAATTTGATGCCCGACATCTTCTCATTTATTCAACTACAGCTCCGGGGGAACTTAAGAACCGGAAGAGTTTTCTTTGCTGCACAAAAGCCATTCTGTACCAACCACCTTTAAGTGAGATAAAATCTGTGTATAGAAAATCACCTACCACCACCTGACTTCTTGAAATCCTACAAACATTTTTGATTATTTCTGGACGTGAAATGTAGTGTCCTATATGGAAAGCACTATTGCAATTGCGTACCCAGATATGCTGCTGCCAATACAATTTGGAGAAGTTAGATTTTATAGACTCGTCAGATGAGACATAAAGCAACTGCGGTGTTACTGTGCAGAATATAACACACATGCAAGACTGTCCCATGTGTCCACATAGCTGCACTTTAGAGGACCTAATGAACGCCACTGATGCTGCGGTTGGCGTGGCCGCCTACAGTTCTCAAAATATTTAAAGAGTTTTCCATCGACCCAAAAAGAAGAAGACAATTATTTCGGTAATCCGCCACACTCGACCATTCTTATAATGAGGTATACAATCAGTCTACGTCACTAGATGTCCACTGTTTTCCCAAAGTTGTCTTTTAATCTGAGATGGCGGATGAACGAACGCCTGGTGGTCAACAACTTAGCTAGATAGTGTTGTTCAATAAAATGTGACTCGACATAGTAAACCCAAAACATTAAGAGATAATGAAGCCCTTCTGATAAAACCCATGTAACTCTGCTTGCCAATTCTTTTTAATGCAATATGTTTGGCTGGATATTTAAAACTATGTTAAGTCTCATGATTCATAATTAGTATGTACCTCACGCGTTAGGAAAATTTTACATGCAATATGCACTTTAATTTCCTTATATAAACGAGCACTCAGTCTAGTCATGCGATACTTAATGACAAGGTCGAATTAACTCAACAATGAATTTGAATACGATCATATAGAGTGTATTGGCAACAGAGTGAACTGGTTTATTTCTATTTGCCATGTAATATTGCAACTGCATTATATTGTCTAGATTTTAGGTACTTCTAATTTTCATCGCCTTAACACAGAAACCCCGCCTATATCATAAGCAGGCGGGACTTGGAAACGCTCAGATTTGGGACTCTGTCCGCCCACCCATTGGCTCTAGGAAAGACGGTGGCACAGGGATCACGTGACGGCCACATGCGCACAGCGAGGCGCATAAGAGGCGCGTTTTAGTCTTCCCAGCGATGTGCCCTAAAAGGCGTTGCACGGGGTTCCGGGTTAGTCTTTTGAGTGGTTCTTCGTGCTGATGGTGATCACCAGGGTGGTTTTGGTGACTCCCAACCCTGGGGGGGTTGGGTTACCCCCGGTGGGATCCCGCATTATCGAGGCCGGGGGGCTCAGTAGCCGTGGCTTGGTCATTCACGGTGAAACGAAGAGGAACCCGGGGAGATGCCGCTCGTCACAGTTTTACTCGATTAAACCGACAACGTATCGGCCAACAAGAAGGTTGCGGTGCCGCCTGGGTGACATCGCAACCGAGGTGGGCCGCGATGTCGTATGGGAGGCCGCTGTGGGAGAGGAGTTCCAATATTGCGGTGTGCTGCTCTAATAGTAAACTTAGTACATATCTGTCGTGTAATTTAAAAACGAACGATCTTTTTCTCCGAAACATGGCAACCAAGCAGGTAACAGGTTATCAAAGGTTTTATTTGGATTTTGAACTAGCTTGCGTATAGAAAATTGTTAAAAAAATAAATATTGTTGTTCGTCATTGATTTCAAAAAGTAATTTGTATTTGACAAAATGATTTCTTATTGCTACTTAGTTTTAATTTCGGCGCATTATTTGAGAAAAGCACTATACAAGCCTTGGCCACAACTAGGCATAGATGGACGTACGTATGTGTGCCTCAGTTTCGCAGCTAACAATCTTTTACTGAATGCGAAAAAAACAAAATGTCTAAAATTCTCTTTACCAAATGTACAACGTGACCTAAATTTAAATCTTGTCTGCAAAAATCTTGAAGTTATAAAGGAAACTGTATTCTGATTTAATATTGCATTGAGGCGCACACATTATAACTCTTACGGGTAGGTTAAGTTCTGCTGCATATGCAGCAAGGAAGATAAGGCAGTTGACCGATGTAGCCATAGCTAGGTTAGTATATTATGCTTATTTCCACAGTATTATGTCTTATGGCATTCTGCTGTGGGGATCGGCAGCAGACGTTGACTCAATTTTCATCTTACAAAAGAGGGCAATCCGCGCAATCTATAAAATGGGTCCACGCGAGTCCCTCAGAGAAAAATTTAAAGAGATTGATATACTGACTCTACCTTCTCTTTATATTTTAGAATGTATTTTGTATGACCGCAAAAATCGAGGGCTTTTCAAAACTAGAAGCGACTTCCATAATTTAAATACATGCAGTAAAAATTGTAATACCCAAATTCAGATTAACGAAAACTAGCAAGTCTTTTCTTATAAACAGTATACGCTTTTATAACAAGTTGCCAAAGTCAGTTATAGAATTGACCGATGGAAAGTTCAAAAACTACATCAAAGGTGTCCTCATTAAAAAAGCATATTATAATAAGCATATATGGACTACGTTGAAGATAAAAATTAGCTCCTTCTGCGCATGCGGCTTCTCTGGTAACTCATAAACGGCACAAATATGTGGATGTCTCTAACTATTCTCAATCTCATGTTTACATTACTTTTTACAATGATTTCAATAATCTTTATAGCCCTTTGCTAAGAATAGTACTAGAACAGCACTGATAACAACAAGACTAAATTTAACATGTGGCACAAAGCCACATATATTTTTACCTTTGTATAGATTCTTTTACCGATTGTTTTGTGAATGTGTGAACATTGTAGGCCTTCTAGATTTATAGAAGCTTGTTAACATTTGTTAACTCCTATCTCGTTTATACATACTTTTTTTTTAGTTTTTTACGACTTATTGTCGGGCCTACTTTGTCCCCCCATAGCTAAGCACTAATTTTGTAACATGGAAATATTATAAAAACAAATCAATTTATTTTAAAAGAGTAACCGTGGAGTTTCTTGCCGGTTCTTCTCCATAAGAAACGTCCAACCTGAACCGTGCACCATTTGTCGACGTTTTATAAGTGCCCATGTAGGCCTATGTGAAATAAAAAACATTTGATTTTGATTTTTTCGCCTCGGCCCACATTTACACGTTCGTCCATCAATGCCTCTTTTGCTGACCGTTGCAGTAATGTACTATTGATTTGGATCTCTTTTATCATTCTTGGCATACCAAAGTAAGTCTCTTTGCGTAGTTCAAATTGCGTTCACGTGGCGTATAGCCATAAATGCGTTTGCCTTTTGGCACAGATAATAAATAGAAAATTGACGGCAAAGTTGAAAATTCGTCTTGATTTGTTATTTGCATACTTAATAAATATGAATTTAATAGTTAAAATGAGTTCCAACGGTTCAGAGAATGAAATGGAGATTGATTGTACTGCACCAGATGTAAGATCAGAAGCTCAACAAACAAACATAAATGTACCGGGGAAGTCAATAACATTTTCTTTTAGTAATTGCCCTTATATGACTACTGTAACTTTTAATATTTATTAAATTTAAATGTATAATATAAATTTAATTTAATTAATATTAAAAGTATGTATATTTCCCTGCAATCTTTTGAGAAAAACACTATATATGCCTCGGCGGAAATGGCAATTACCTGTCTTGTATTTGTGAAGTCCTCGCGTACGGCTCGGCCTTCAAACTCATACCCGACCTGCAATTGCCTATTTCACGGCCTTTTCAATAATGTTCTAATATTTTAATAAACCTTAACCATTTTTAGGGTTCCGTACCCAAAGGGTAAAAACGGGACCCTATTACTAAGACTTCGCGATCCATCTGTCTGTCTGTCTGTCCGTCTGTCACCAGGCTGTATCTCATGAACCGTGATAGCTAGACAGTTGAAATTTTCACAGATGATGTATTTCTGTTGCCGCTATAAAAAAAAATACTAAAAACAGTATAAAATAAATATTTAAGGGGGCCTCCCATACAACAAACGTGATATTTTTGCCGTTTTTTGCTCGATATTAATAACGGCAACAGGTAGACGCTTGAAATATTCACAGAATGTTTAGTTGTATATTCACTTAAAAAAATAATACTTATTAAATTAAAATAAAATAAATTAAGAGGGGCTCCCATACAACAAACGTGATTTTTTTTTTGCACTGTTTTGCGATAATGGTACGGAACCATTCGTGTGCGAGTCCGACTCGCACTTGGCCGGTTTTTTTATTTACGTAAGGTCAGATAGATAAACTCTTTATTCATGAAGTGTTATTTGCGTGTAATTTACAGACAACCTACCAATCACAATCTTATATTCTTAAAATCTCTTTTTAATGTCTTAAACTTCTAGGCAAGCGTGCTCCGTCACCAATCATATCATCGCTTAACATCATGTGAGACGGTGGCCAAAAACGACCCTATCAATAATAAAAAAAATAGAAAAGGCTTATAAGGACTGATTACCAATGTATATTCATCATTAGGGTCTAACTAATCTGCCTAGCCCTGGAGCGACTGCCTATCTGACCTCCACAACCCAGTAACTGGGTAACACGGAACCTCTTGGCTAGACTGGTGTCAGATCTCAAGCTTCTGACTACTCGTAACGACTGTCTAAGATCTTCAAATGACAGCCGGGACCAACGGCTTAACGTGCTTTCCGAGGCACGGAGGAAACTCGGTGTGTTGAAATGGTCACCCATCCACGGACCGACCTCTTCAAGCGTTGCTTAACCTTGAAGATCGACCCGTGCGGCTGTTATTATTTAGCCACGAGCTCCTCTAGAGACACAAAGCATTTATAATATTTTTTAACATTTACAGGACACGAATACAAATTAAAATCACCAATAACAATTATATCTCTATATCTATCGCATAATTTTTCTATTAATCTAAATAACGTCAAGTATTCATTCTCAGAACAACCTGGTGGTATGTAAACCACTCAACATAAAAAAAAAACTATTTTTAAAATAAACCGTTGCACTGACCATTTCAAAAACCCAGATATCTATCGACGCGTCCGCGATTTGTATTTGTCGCAGCTCATATCGGTGTGTGGCCACTAGAAAAGCTCCTCCCTGCTTCCGACCATCTGCTAGATCGCAATGTATTATTTGATATCCCGGTGGGATTATTTCAGAATCTTCTATGGATTATTGCAACCAGATTCCGTTATTGCGCATAAATCAAAATTAAATGACTCAATATTGGTTCGGAATTCATCCAATTTAGTTCGTAGACCTTGTACATTTTGATAGAATATATCGATGTTGTGGCTATAATATATTTGGTTTCGTTCTGATTGAGTTCCAAAACCAAATCCACTCACTGAATTCCGCATTCATTGGCCATATTTCGGCCTGGTTTCGGTGTTTGACTTCCGCGCTGGCTACTTACATTGTTTACAGGAGTGGTGGCATTGAACTAAGGGATGTTAATGCGGACCGGGGTTTCACTGTTGCCTCTTTTTGGCTTAGCACAGATATACTCCGGACTTAACCATTTCTTTTTATATGTCTGGGTGTATGCCTTAAACACATCTATGTTTATTTCTAGACAGGCTATATCATACCTTTTCATGCATTTATCATTAGTACATTCCATGTAGCAATCCATTATAAGAGAACCCAAAGTGCCGCAATTACTAGGCATTTTCATTGGTTTCGCGAACAAAAATTCAAATCTTGATGAACAAACCGCCAAGCACTTCGTGTTTCACAGCGGTGCGACAGAAACGAATTATTTATTTTTCGCATCCCGTCTCTTTCACTCCAGGTGAGAAGAAGCCTACCTAACAACAAGTACTAAAGTGGTGTAAACTGTTTTGTTGAAAATAATACGCGAGCGCGACATCGCGCCGTCCAAGAACGCCGAGCGCGATGTCGCGCTCGCGTATTATTTTCAACAAAACAGTTTACACCACTTTAGTACTTGTTGTTTTCAAAATACCTTATGAGTCAATATTGCACAAATTAATGCACAAAATAATAAAATAAAAATTGAGCAAAATAAAATAACAAACAACACGTCTGCCCCTGACCACGCGTCCCCGTGGTTTATGCTTTTTGACTTCATCACTTTTTTTTAGTTTTCGAAATCAATGACGAACAACAACAATTAATCCCGTGTTAAAGGGTTAATATTTTTTCTATAAACAGCTTTCTATATGCAAGCCAGTTCGAAATTTAAATAAAACCTTTGATAAGTCACCTCCTTGGTTGCCATGTTTCGGAGTAAAAGATCGTTCCATTTTTAAATTACACGACAGATATGAGTTTACTATGTAATTTATTTGGCCACTAAACACGACAGATATGGATTTGCATACAAATTTTGCCGGCGGCTGCTCGCATAGTATATGGCCAGTAAACAATTGCGATGTATCTCGAAGAAGGTTGTCTAAATAATGCTCAAATTTGCAAGCATGTTTGAGAAAAACATTTTTATATAAGTTCCACTTCTTATCAATTTTATGCAAGTTGATAATTGAATTGATCATATCTAAGAACTCACTTACTGAAAACTCACGATTATATATTTTTTGTCATAATTTATATATTTTTTCTTTCTTCGAATTTTCCTGGCAGGCTCGAACAAAATTTTTTTTTATCTTTGAGTCGAAGAGATTAGCTTTTCTGCAGATCTTATGAATTAAATTAAACAAACTGGGGCTTTTCTTGCAATAAGACCATTAACGCGGTGGTGCCAACTTTCCAATGGATTGGTAGTGCGGTGCCACTGCCCGAAGACTAACAAATACCAATATGTTGATAGATCAGATTTTTTATTTGAAATTGCCTCATTTTACCTATTACAACCAACTTGATTTTGCGGTTTCGTACGGAACTCTATATGTGCGAAGTCCAACACGATTTTGGCTGGTTTTTCTTTTGACTACCCCCAAGTTCCTGTGCAAGCCTGCGATTTAGGATTTTACTAAGCAAGTATTTAGTTTCTAAATTCCTAAAAGCGTGTGTTTTTTTTAGACATAGTTACATAACACTTTCATGGTACACAGTTGCATACCTACAATGAGTTAAACTAATTCGAACTCAATCTATCCATCCTTTTCTCTTCTATCCTGGGGTCGGCTTCAAGTCTAACCGCATGACTACCAGTATTTTGCATGAAGCAATTGTGAAAGATGTACAAGTGACAGCCAGGACCAACGGCTTAACCTGGTTTCCGAGGTTCGGAGTAGTCGTTTAAGATGGTTACTCATCCACGTACTGGTCTCGGCATGCGTTGCTTAACCTTGAAGATCGACCCAGCTGCACGGGTCGATCCACGAGCTTCTGAAAACTAGTAGGGACTTTATTATTAAAATATCTAATTACTCTAATTTGTATCGAGAATATCAAAATTGATAGAATTAATAATGGGTATCCCGGTACAAATATCGGAATACCAATTTTATTGGTAATTACCATAATAAACAATAATTGATGTTAATTTGGTTTAGTGGTAACTTTAATATAACGGAAACGTTTTGAACAATGATCCAATTTAATATACCGTGGACACAGTGCGGCCACAAAATGGGTACGTACTTAACAAGATAAAATTACAAATTTAAAAAACCGCACTTTTAATTTTTATTTCGTTCTTTTTAAACTACATATAATATACCTAAGAGCAGACACGCTTCAATCGAAACACGTAATAATGTCACGATATCTTGCTAAAAAACCCGGATTCAAAGAGTAAAATGTAGATAACTTTTGATCGGCTACACCGAAGTCAAAGTCAAAGTCAAATTCAAATGTATTTGTTTCAACTAGGCCATTATGCGGCACTTTTGAGCGATTTTAATCAAACATAGAACCCGACAAAGTCTTATTTCAAACAAAAAAAAAACTAAATCAATATCGGTTCATCCGTTTAGGCGCTATGATGCCACAGACAGACACACAGATACACAGCAAAACACGTCAAACTTATAAAACCCCTCTTTTTCCGTCGGGGGTTAAAAACAAGCGCATTATCACATAGATGTAGTCGTATAGTTCTCGCCAAACTTCATAACTGCCCTGAAGTTGGCTTTCCGATGCGCAAGGCACGGATCGGTGCTGCTTTGTATGAGATTTAATACTGCGCAGGCTTTATAGCCAACCACAGGGCGGCCAAGAAGTTTATCGAGAACTACACTTACAGATATAGTAAACGAGTGTAGGGAACGCTATGCTTGCATCAAAATAAAAGTTGTTTGCGAACTAACAAAATCAAATATTTAAAAAAAGAATTAAAAAGCAGCTGAAATACTGTTAAGGTATTGTACTGTAACTGTAGAAATATTAAAAGCATGAACTTACAAAGAGATACAAAATATTTGCCTTGGCCCTATAAGTTTAATTTTATATTTTTTACATATTATTACTTTTTGGATGTTTCAGCTCGGCGGTTTTTAATACCGCAAATATAATCTTTCATAAATACAGTCTGGATTTTTTGATTATCATGATTATTTATTTAATTATTTCTGTACATACAAAAACACTTTACAGAGACAAGAAATAGTACAGATTGAAGAGCAAAAAGGTACTAAAGATCTGCGACAGGAAAGTTCGATGATAAACGAAGACAGTGTAGAATGAATAAGGAAATTTCAAATAGACAAAAATAACTTAATTAATCATATACATTAAACATATACCTTAACTATTGTTGTTTGACAAAGATATTACATTTTTAGTAGCATTTTTAATCTGACAAACACTAATATTAAAGTGATCAATGTTTTGGTGTATTAACCGTAAGAAATGTAGATGCGTGTCTATGTTTTCGTGCATTTTCACTCGTTGTGTGGAGCAGTGGCTCTACATAAAGTGTCATTACATAAGCAAAGGTGATCGTCGAAATACAAAAATATCTGAGATTGATTACGTGACATTTTAATAGCGCTTAACCCTAGCTCATCATATTCATAATCATATCAGCCAGAAGACGTCCACTGCTGGATAAACACCAGCTCACTTACCTTAATTTCGAGTAACGTTATCACTAAACTTCGTAAATTTTACTACGGAATAAAACATTAATATTTATTAAATCAACTTTATTTATAAATGATTTTATTTCTGTAAGTTGGTTTGTAGAAACACTTTTACATGTCAATCATATTTTTTAAAATTATACGAGGTCGGCGTTTTCTACGAGTATCTGATATCTGATTACTCTGCGAAGAAAGGCCGAAACAAACTCAGAGATCACAGGCCCTTTTAAAGTCCAAACATAATCTTGGTTATATCATGTGAAGACCATCTAGATTGGTATCTGAAATGGTCTGTTGAGGTAAGATCCAGACAGACTGAGTGGACCTGTCCAGTCAGTGCACGCATTTGTCAGTTACCGTGCAGCACAACTCAGAATTTGAGGAGCTCAACGATTCGACGAACAATACCAAATAATGGACTAGGCACAGGTTATGACACAAAAGGACCTTATTAGCAGCCTTAGTTTTCTCATATTGAAATAACATAATCTGTTTTAGAAATAACCTACACTGAACAATGATTGCAAATAAAAACAATATGTTGCCTGCAAATCGCTTTTTTGCAGCCCTTGCAGAAGTAAGAAATCATACGGCAGTTTTTTTGCAGTACAGTAGCTGCAAATTTTGCGAGATTTCGAAAAGTTCCAAATAACATTGTTGTCTACTTAGTGCTTGTTTTGTGGGTGTCATAGATTAATTGAGTACATATCATTGCCTTTTTAATTAATATTAATAATAATAATTTGTTTTTTTGTGCTTTATAAAGTATAATAATTATTTTGTCTTGTATAATATAAAACTAATGTTCCGTATAGTGCCGGACGTAAAAATTTCACCATCCCATATCTTCCCGTGGGTGTCGTAAGTGGTGACTAAGTGGTGCCTCTTGGTGGACCACTGTCGAGAGAGACCTTAAGGAGAAAAAATTGCCACCATCGACAACCCAGGATAGACCATCCTGGGGTAGAACGCGCAAGGAGGCCCGACCCCAAATAAATTGGAAAAGGGGCAGGAAGAAGAAGTACAGGATCGTTTGAAGATGAGATTCGCAGGCGCATTAGAATGGCAAATAGTTCCATGTCGCAAATTGAGAGAGTATGGAAGGACCGCAACATTTCAAACTAGACAAAACTGTCACTTGCCAGCTCCGTTGTGTTCTCCATATTATATTGTATGGAGCAGAGACGTGGACTCTAAAAGCAGCTGACCGCAAACGCATCGAGACTTTTGAAATATGGTGTTAAAGAAAGATGCTGCTTATCTCGTGGAACATTTAGATATTGCAGGACTTCAAAATTTAAAAAAGGCAAAGATTGTCGAAATTTGCCTCCACAAGATATTTGAGTTCTATGTTCATATTGCCCGTAAACTTGGTGACAACTTACTAAAAGTAATTCTCACTGGCAAAGCCGAGGGTAAACGGCTTAAAAGCAGAAGTCTGTACGCTGGTCAGACCAAATCCGAACCTCGTTGAACATCAAAGCCGTGCTGTTGCTGCTGAGATAAGGAGCAAGTAGAGAAACATCATCAAAGAGACGGTTTTGAAACCAGGATGTAATGTATGCAAGGAGGAGTAATATAATGTTTTTAATTGTGTATTTTGTTGTGGATTGCGTTGGTGTAAGAAAATTTATAAAAATAAATTTTATTAAAATAATACAAAACTTATTTTGTTGCTAGTAAGAAAAATTTGTAAGTCCCAATATTTTTATCAGTTTAGTCGAATTCATAAAATCTTAATCGTATCGTTGTGACTTGGACTTGGGATATCGGGTTACCCAGTTACTAGGTTGTGGTGTTCATCAGACTGTCATGTCTCTTTGTCTATCTGGTGGTCATGTAAAATACTGGTAGTCAGCTAAATCCGGCTAAACTGAAAGTTACTATCAATGACACATTATGATTTTGATCTGAAAATAAATAATTGAATGTAGATTCAATCAATTCATCAAGTTTGTTTTGCTTTGCTTGACTTATCTTTGCTTATACAGATATCTATTATTGATATTGTCACAATCTTTACATGTTTTAATATTGTTTCATTAGAACTACAACTTTGTGTAAATCGAATCTATAACACAGGCATAATTATATCCATACTAATATTATAAATTAAAAACGACAGGTTCTCAATTCGAATGTGTATATTATTGTATTTTTTTTAAGATTTGGTATAAAAGTTTATATTATTGTTTATGTAGGTTCGATGCATAAGGCTGCTTGGCCACCTGGCGTGGAGCAGTGAAAAGCAGCCTAACTCCGTCATATTTAGCCATTGCGATATATTTGAAAAAAAAAAAAAATTGTGCAAAATAAGTTTTTCGAAATGGTCGCATTTAAATTTGGTGAAGATTTGATCAAGAAATTTGGAGATTTACAACAGAACTCTTCAATAAATGAAGGCAAATCTCCCGGGATTGCTGCAATCGTATGTATGTTTAATAAGTCAGTTATGTCGGCAGAGCCAGTTTACTGTGCAGTATGTCCAGCGCCAGAGCCTTGCAGTCCTCCTTGTCAGCCTCAGCCAGCCCAGTGAACATCAGTGCCTTACGACGTGAGTGTGTCTCCAACCCGTCCACCGCTCCGGAGCACTCTGTGATCTGCCCCCGAAGAAGTCCCAGCATTCCGAACATCAGCTCCCTAAACGTACGTAACTCCTCAGCAATCTTGGCGACGGTGTCCTTTGCCAGTCCAGCACACTGAATCTGCGCATCAAGCTCATTCATCTTCTTGAGGAAACAATCTTCTAGGTTCTGTGCAGATTGGATGTCTTCTAGCTGAGACATAATGCCAGTAGTTTTCTTTTTGTGGCTCGTCGTGGTATCTTCTAAAGTGACTTTGAAAGTGTGTGTGTGTGCAGCTAGGTAGGTCTTTTTTATCTTACATGGACTTTATTACTAATATAAGTTTGTGCTTATTCGTGGTTTTTCAACCAATATTAACGTTAAAAATGTGGAAAAATAACTAATTTTAATTTAAATCAAAATTGCGCAACGAAAACGCGTCATTACTTTATTTGTACCTACCGCCGGAAATAAATAATCATGCAATTGCTTTTAAAGATCTTTGAAGTAATTCCAAGTAACTCTGTAAGATCAAAAGGTAAGGTAAGGTACAAACAAAACTTTTATTGTTTAGTAGCTAGGAGTAACACCTTTTTTATCCGACCTGGGATACATTCATTTGACTAAAATAACTTGAAATCACTTAGCATTTAACCAAGATTAGTATTAAACAACCCCAATACCCACAAATAAAAAGTTGTGCGTAGATTATTATTAAAATAGTCATCTCGTCATAAAACTATCCAAGTTTCCGGTGATCAGATTATGATGGGTATCTTATTAATTAGAAGGTTTCTCATTATTACATAGCTGTGTAGTATTTAATCATTTACTCAAATTTGTTTAGTTATCCTATTAAATTATTAAATCTAGTTATTGGTCATATAAATTATAACATCCGCCATTGTTGACAACTTTGCGTAATAAGAATAACATTAGGTCATAATCAAACACATTTACTTCGTCAAATGTGCAATAGTTAAAATGAGAACAAATCTAAAAGTTCTACAATAAGTGTTCCCGTTTTATTTAAACATCTCGTATTAATTAAACATTGAAATTAGCTTATCAAATGATCTTCATTCAAACAGATCAATAACTGATTGCACAATAAGCCAATAGATGACGCTGAACACAAAACCAACTTAAATAGATATTGAAATAGTTCTAAAGATATCTCAGAGATGACAGGATTAACGAGTTTGTGTTAATTGACAATTACATTGGGATAATGAATGAGCAAATTCACACCTACGCGGCGACATATATATATAAATAGTATTCTATAAATTGGTTCACATTTTAAATCTATACAAGTGATAATAACATAACACTCCTAATTATAAATCGTCAAACCATACAACCAACCGCATTTTGGAATTAATAGGTATTAATTAACAAGTAAATAGTGTGGATTTTAACCGCAACATTTGATACCGCAAATAGACTAATACGAGTACAAACAACTTTATTATTAGCTATGACTGTTTAGTTTTAACTTCCTTATGTAACGTTGGATCGGGTTCGGGTAAATAAAACGCAATAAGCAACAAAATAGAAATAACATTAATATAAGTAGCAAATAGAAACTTAAATTGTAATGCCGGTGTGTGATATATATATATATATATATATATATATATAGTATTTAGTGAGGGATGAACTCACGTAGACTTAAGTTAGTTAAGTAAGCCTAAAAATAATGTCCGACGTAGGAGTCAGACAATTGTAACGTTTATGAAAAAATAAGAAACAAACAAAATAAAACCACTATAAAAAAGATCGCGGAGTGCCACATGTCCGCGGTAGAATATTGAAATAAAAAAAAAAAAAAAAAAACGCAATATCCTAGTATACAATTGGTTTAATTTGAGGGGCGCGCGTGGAACACTACACGCTGCCACCTCGGGTCCTGATGTGTGTGGGTGCGATGGACGTCCCCGAGTCCGTCGCCCGTGGACCCAAAAATAATTAACTGAGCATCATTTTAGTATTGTTTGCTAGCTTTATTCAACTATGTAATTAGTGTCTAAACAAAAACAATATGGGAGTTCCGCCCACTGAGAACGCGCATCGCGCGTACTGTGTTTGTAAAATAATAACTGTTTACTAAATCTGATTGATTAGATGTTTGAAAACCTAATAAACATGTAACGCTAATTATCATAAAGTGATTGGGTAAACTATAAAAAGATTTAAAAGAGTGTCCTAGAGTTTCTTGCTGCGTCTTCTCTAAGGGTCGACGAGAGATTTGTGAAATAGAAAGCCACACCATGTGGTTTTAGCTTCAAGTTCGACTGAAAACTCACTGTAACTAAGTCAAATAAATACTTTCGAGTTTCAATCCAGTGATGTGTGTTATTGAAGTTCCCCCGTTCCTATGAAGAATGAAGGTATTGCCTCCAAGGATTGGAGTTGATGATTGTGGTCCTACAATCTATAGGTACCTCGACGTGATATATTTATTATATAGATTACTAGCTTCAGCCAGCGGCTTCGCCCACGTGTATCATATATATAAACCTTCCTCTCTATCTATTAAAAAAACCGCATCAAAATCCGTTACGTAATTTTAAAAATCTAAGCAAATATAGGGACAGACGGGAAGTGACTTTGTTTTATACTATGTAAGGATTTTCAACAGATTGCAACAAAAATAAAATTATAAATCAAAATATATTTTTTAAGTGTAAATAAGCTTTTGTTCATTATTTACAAACTATTATTAGAACTAAAATAAGAATAAAAATTTGTTCAATTACGGGGCGTCAAATAGTACGTCCACATCGCTGTCAACAGGAAAAGTGCACAGAAGGATGATAACATTGCCACGTTAGATGGCAATGCTGAATCTTTGGCCAAATAAAAGGCCAGCCTTCTGGTCTCGTGAAGAGTCGGTGTGGACTCGGACTCCATGGGGTCCAAGGTGCTTCAATCCCATGCGGCTCAAACAGATAATTACCAGTTAAGTTGTTGTATTTGCGTCTTTTGAGGTTTTCAGCACCTGCAGCGGCCGCCCAAGCGCAGCCTACCACATGGTGTCCGAGGCAGTCGACTGCTTCACCGCATTGACAGCGATATGGAGCCCCACAAGGAACTTCCTTTACTCATTTTTGGTACCTAGTCGGAAGGTTGTGTCACCTAGCACTGTGCCTATGTTAGGCGACGGTAGTGCCTGAAGCCAGAGGCCCGACTCCCACTCATCCAAAGCCAGCAGGCGGGCACGCTCAGGAGTACTGGTATTAATAAGATTATTCGGTACCAACACGCAGGGCAGGTTATCCCACTGTCTCTGGGAAAATGGTTTCTCGGGCCGATCCGTATCCGGTCAAGCCACATTCCAGGCGTCCTTTGCGTCAGTCACTGCCGAGTCAACTAGGGAAAGAGCTAAGTTTTTTCTGGTTAGCTTTTCAGTGATGTGGACAGAAGACAAGGATGCTGGTAAGCTTACACTAGAAATTTTGCGGGCGCCGAGGCCACTAAAACGAATTGGTAGGGTGGCTTGCAGCCACGCTCGGTCGTCCAAAGCCAAATTTGTTGCGAATAATTTGGTAAATTTTGTCAGAAATTTGTAGTTTTTTCCAAAGAGGAGAAGAACGGAGAAAATAAATAAAATTTGGACCTAAACAGCAATATCTGATAAGGTTGAATGCTGAATGTTAATTCATTTTGGGGAGTCTAACATGTCATGTATCAACATCACCTCCTAGCATTCCATCATCTAAATACCATACATTAAATTTTAAATTTAGTTGTTGGATTATGGTATGAATAGCCAAACTGAAAATGACAGGCCCGAGAGAGTCACCTTGTTGGCAATCAACTGCACATTCCAATATGTTATCCTTATACAATAATTTGTATGGATGTCTAAATTTCCGGTAGTACTTTTTTGACTTCAGCCAACAAAGTGTCCCAGTTCACGGAGTTGATGCGTTTTTGAAGTCAACCTTGAGAATGACCTCATCTTTTTTGAGTTAAGAAACGAGGATAAGGCATCTACGGCAGCTTCACAGCCCCCTCGGGGACCAAAACCAAGTTGAAGGGGCTGGAACTTAGTTGCAAGCGATTCGCTTAACACCTTGCAACATATTTTGGCTGTAAGTGCAACCGACAGCAATGGGACGAATGGCGCCGTCCTTCTTTTGCAGAGCACACAGGTTAGCCCCATACAAGACATCGACGACAGCATCGTTCACGCTGCCGAAAAACATTAAGTTGTTCAGAACCACAAGCTTCTACAGGAACAACCAGCTTCCCCGGTGCCTGAACTCAACAAATATTTCAAATGCTGTGAACTCAACAAATAGTCAAGCCGTCGAGGCCGCCGGCAGAACCACAACGGAAAGAGCTCACGGCTGCGATCAACTGGCTGAACGAGAGGGTCAGGGTGGACGGGCGGGTCGGAGAAGGTGGGACCATCCACAGGCGCTGGGTGTTTACTCTCTAGGGCTGCAAGAGTCTCCGGAGAGTAAGGCAACACCACATCACTGGTGAAGAGTAGTCTGGCCACCCCTTTATGTCACCCTCACTTAACTTGGATTCCATGAGCACAAATGCCTTTCTGAGAAATATAAAAAAATAGTAATTTGGAGCCTAGAATGCGGGCCGAATTATTGCAGTTTTCTTTAATTTGGTTTGTTAATGATTTTAGATTTGGCAAATTTTTTGGACATGCAGAATCCTATAAGGAAAGGTGAGTAAGTGCTCCCAGGTACGTTGTGAGTTCTCCTGGGTCGCGTGACGAACACATCACGCTAAACTTAGAGCAACAGAGTGCCTCGCACCCCGGGGAACTCTTTTAAGGACTGGAGTGGATTTTTTGAATTTAGATAATGTTTTCCACAAAGTTTATTCAAAAGGTGTTGATATCGGGGATGGGCACACTATGAAGTTTGTGGACCTTGCCATAATGTATCTTAAATCCCCATTCGCCTTTGAAACAACGAGCCTGGGATCAATGTGAGCATCTTACCAGTTGAACATCCAGCGATGTGATAGGTTGACTGGCACTAATTATTCCGGCGTCGCTACAGCCGGCGCCAAACATAAAATAAAAAAAACTAAAACATAACATATTTATATGGGTAAAAACTACATATAAACAAACGCGTGTAGAAAGGAGAGGGTTCATTGAGCGTCAAAAAATTCGTTTACATCGTTGTCGACGGGAAACGTGGACCAGAACGCTAACAGCATTTACACGTTGGATAGCAATGCTGATTCTCTGGCCTACGAAAAGTCCAGCTCTCTGGTCACATGAAGAGCCGACTAACCGTTTATTTAGATCTCGAAACACTCGACGAGCACTCGGACCCAATGGAACTAATGTTTCAATCCCAAACGGCTCAAATATAAACTTCCAATAATAGGTTTTGGTATTTGCGCTGAAACGATCTTACGTAACAATCAAATCAAGATCATTTCGATTATTTTACCATCATTCAAAAGTTCTCCATGTATTTTTAATGCAAAAAAAGGCATGTTTTGCAAAAACAAACTTATAAAAACCGGTCAAGTGCGAGTCGGACTCGCACACGAAGGGTTCCGTACCATTATCGCAAAACACTGCAAAAAAATCACGTTTGTTGTATGGGAGCCCCCCAAAATCCATCCCCAAATCTAAAATCATTAACAAACCAAATTAAAGAAAACTGCAATAATTCGGCCCGCATTCTAGGCTCCAAATTACTATTTTTTTATATTTCTCAGAAAGGCATTTGTGCTCATGGAATCCAAGTTAAGTGAGGGTGACATAAAGGGGTGGCCAGACTACTCTTCACCAGTGATGTGGTGTTGCCTTACTCTCCGGAGACTCTTGCAGCCCTAGAGAGTAAACACCCAGCGCCTGCGGATGGTCCCACCTTCTCCGACCCGCCCGTCCACCCTGACCCTCTCGTTCAGCCAGTTGATCGCAGCCGTGAGCTCTTTCCGTTGTGGTTCTGCCGGCGGCCTCGACGGCTTGACTATTTGTTGAGTTCACAGCATTTGAAGTATGTTGCTACTTACTCAAGAATATTTAAAAATACGTGTAAACTAGTGTGACTACACGTCATTTATCTCTATATTATAATATTTAAAACTGCGTTTTGCCGGCCAGATGTGGCGAATACATTGAGACACGGACCTTCGGGTTAAAATTATTGTCTGACAGGTAACCTCATAAACTATGAAATTCTATTCATTTTAAAAATAGTGAAGCGATAATGGACCTTTAACAAAAACAATGGGGCCAAAAGCACAGGAATAGGGACTTAAGATCCGAGACTCTCTACAAAAACTAAGGAACATGTGTTAACAATAAAAGTAGATACACGGACCCGGCCCGGCCGGCAAGCTGAAAACACTTAGGCGAGGCGATGAAGGCAAGAAGGGGCTCGTAGCGTGGTTGCCGGTAGCATGATGGTATGTGAACAAGAAAAAGGTTGGGGAGAGAAAGGGCAGTCGGTTTTGAGAGGCGCGAGAGGTCGGGACTTGACTCTAGGCATTGAGAGAGGAAGGACGAAAGTGCGGAAGGTGAAGCATTGATAGTTTAGAAACACGTAGTTAGACGGATAGAGGAGAGTGGCTACGGAATCAATAATCAAAAGTCGTGTCGTGGTAGTTATCGTGGTAACGAAATTAACTATTAAGTTAATTGTAATTTAGTAGCGACGTGCTTGCTGCTGAAAGGTGGTCTCACGTCACTTGGGTGGGAATCTAGAATATTGTCAAGGAACTCATTTATGTATTTCTCAAAGCAAGCGTAGCGTTCCTTCCTCTGACCTTCCGTTAGGTTAATAATGCACTTTGCAACCCTTTGTCTTTTTAACTTCATACATCACTATTGTTTTACTAATATAGTCCTTATGGCTGACAGACAGAAAAGTGTGCTGCGAAGTTTGTTTCATCATTTCGTCTTACCAGCTATTACACCTAGGAAATGATGGCGGGATGGGCGCTTTTTGGGGCTGTCTGTAGGAGAGTTGATCTAATCAACTCCAGTCACTTCTAGAGTTAAAACTCTCTGATAAATTTAGTTACTTGTATTTGTATTAATGTTTGAATGTATATTCACTATCAGCGACCACTATTCGGTCTATGGTTTAATACTCTATACATTAGTGTAAAGAGTTTCTCACACAAACTTTAGTTAATTATAACAATTTAGTTTATATCCCTTTAGTTACATTTTATCCTTCTAAACCACGTCCAAGTTATAATTTTATATCTGTGAATTCCAAAACAAAACAAACCATAATTTGGAATTCACGTGTACTCGGTCGAAAGGTGTCCAGGTCAGGAAGACGAACCTTACAAATTTGTGCAGCTGGATGGGGCACAGATTCTACTTCTTCAGAAGTAGCCGACTTTAACACTAAATCTAGGGCATTTTAGAAAAACTAAATTTTTATCAGCCTAGGGTCTTTTAGGAACAGTCACACTAGCTAAGGCTTTATACATTAGCAATAAGGTTAAATTCGCAGAAAATAAAATTAAGACGGTTTGGAAAATTATAAATAACTAGCTGTTGCCCGCGGCTTCGCTCCCGTGGACCACCCCACAGGACCCGTTTTCGAGATAAAAAAATAGCCTATGTCACTCAGGAATAATGTAGCTTTCTATTGGTGAAAGAATTTTTCAAATCGGTCCAGTAGTTTCGGAGCCTATTTGGTACAAACAAACAAAAAAATCTTTCCTCTTTATAATATTAGTATAGATGAAACGAACAGGAACAAAAAAAAATACTGATTACACGCTTGAGACTACACATGGACTTATTAGAGATAAAAAAAAAGTAGCTCAAGAATTTGTAAATTTCTTTACCAGCATCCCAATTAAAACTACTGAAACCTTAAATTCTTCGCCGTCACTCGCTTCTGGTTTATTAAACGCTAACTTTTAAGCCTGCCCGACTGTATTTAACTTTTCACATATAAACCCGATAACAGTAATTAAAGCTTTTAAGCAAATCAAGATCAAACTGACCGAAGATCTATGGGGAATGTCCATCAAAGTTTGTACCTGCATTATTCAGACTATAGCGCCGTACTTAGCTTTAATTTTTACCCGACTGCCGAAGGAGGGTAATGTGTTTATCAGTCTATGTATGTATGTATGTATGTATGTTTGTTCCTATGTGGCGTTCCAGAGACCAAACGCGTTGACCGATTTTGATGATTCATACGTCAATCGATTCGTCTTAACCTTGCGAGTGTCATAGGCTACATTAAAATTGGAAAATAGAAAAATGCCGGCTTTTGGGCGCCATATTGTGGGGGGCTAATTTTATTTTTTCTTCCAAACCCATCGTGTGGGGTATCAAAATAAAGGGTTTAAAGAGGTGATTTCAAAAATATATAACACTTATATATTTAAATGTACCTAATTCGAAAAAAATGTTAACTAAAAAGTTATAAATAAAAAAGTTAATTAAAAAAATCAAAATACCCGACTGCTTAAAAAGCGAACTAAAAAGACGTAAACAAGAAGAAAATCATGCTGTGCAGTCGGAGGATACAACTGGTTTTGGTCAGCCAGCTCGCGAATATGTATCCTCCGACTGCACAGCATGATTTTCGTCTTGTTTACGTCTTTTTAGTTCGCTTTTTTTAATTTGTGTGTAGATCAAGGAGTCTTTCCGGATCTAATGAAACATAGTAAGGTTATACCACTTTTTAAATCCGGGGACAGTAAAGACACACATAATTATAGACCAGTATCCGTGTTGCCGGTTTTCAGCAAGGTATTTGAAAAGATAATGCTAATCAAATGCTCATTCATTTTAATACGAATAACATCCTACACGATAAGCAAGCAGTATGGTTACACCAAAGGACGTTGTACAACCGACGCTGGTGTCACCTTATTAAAACACATCTTTGATGCGTGGGCAAGATGCCATAGGTATCTTCTGCGACCTGACGAAGGCGTTTGATGCGTTAATCATCAAACATTGCTTTTGAAACTTGAGCATTACGGGCTAGGCCAATCAGCATTAAGTTTATTAAAATCCTATTTGAATGATAGACAGCAATTAGTTCAAATAAACGGTGTCAATTCGTCGGGGTTAAACGTGAAAATGGGGGTACCCCAGGGCTCAATTTTAGGTCCTTTCTTATTTTTAGTCTACATTAACGATTTACCCCATCTATTGGAAAACCAATTAAACATGGTGTTATTTGCTGATGATACTTCTTTGATTTTTAAGATAAATAGACGTACGTGTAACGTTGCTGACGTAAATAATGCCTTGCGGCAAGTTCAAAATTGGTTCAATGCTAATAATTTAGTTTTAAATGCTAAAAAAACTAAGTGTGTAAAATTTGCCTTGCCAAATGGCAAAAGTTATGATTGTGACATTATATTAAACAATGAGAAGCTAGAAACCGTAGATAAAGCGGTTTTCTTGGGGATCACGCTAGACCCGAGGTTGCAATGGGGTAAATATACTCATTTGATATCCCTTGCGGGGTGGCTAAGTTCGGCAGCTTATGCTGTTAGAAAAATACGTCAGTTTACTGATGTAGATACCGCAAGGCTTGTCTATTTTAGTTACTTTCATAGTATCATGTCTTACGGTATCTTACTATGAGGAAGGGCTGCAGACATTGAGTCAATTTTCATTCTGCAAAAACGAGCCATCAGAGCGATATACAATCTTCGCCGGCGAGATTCTCTAAGGGAACTGTTTAAAGACATTAACATCATCAGAAATAATATACATATTTTTAGTAAAAACAGCGAGAGACATAATTATGTTACTAGAAATAGGGACCAATTAATTCAACCAGGTTTCAGGCTGGCTAAAGTAGCGTCAACTTTTATGGGGTACTGTATAAAATGCTACAATAAAATACCTCCCCACATTCTAGAACTGAATGAGTCGAAATTCAAAAATTGTATAAAACGCACACTATGCAGGCAGGAATATTATAGGTTGGGGGATTACATCGCTGATAAAAATGCTTGGCTCAACGCTAGTCCTGCTCCACAGCCACTAGGGCACAAAAACAAGTGTTAAGCAGAAAAGTTCTGAAGTATTGTTGGACCTACTGAAGACTGTATGAATATATTTGTGTTGTATAAACTCAATTTATTTTAGTATTATAAAACTGCACAGCACATATGTGAGTCATTATCATCATCATATCAGCCGACAGACGTCCACTGCTGGACATAGGCCGCCCCCAAGCGTCGCCACATTGACCGGTCCCGTGCGTCCCGCAACCAGCGGATCCCCGCAACCTTCACCAGGTCATCGGTCCACCTGGTGGGAGGCCTTCCAACGCAACGTCTTCCGGTTCGCAGTCGCCACTCCAGAACCTTTCTGCCCCATCGGCCATCCGAATGGACGGTAGAATCAATGGGCGCACGGTTCGCGCAGTGGTTGAGCGATTGACTGCTGCGCTGCGTGTCGCGGGTTCGATTCCCGCACGAAACAAATATTTGTATGACCTACAGATAGTTGTTTCGGCTCTGGGTGTGGTGTATGTAAGCGTTCAAAAGTGCCGCTTAATGGCTTAATTGAATAAAGAAATTTTGATTTTGATTTTGTTCTTCAGCCGGGCATTGCCGCCTTTTTTGAAGAAGAGTACCACCACACCCCTGCCCCATGCCTGTGTCGTTTTGCCCTCGAGTATGACGGAATCAAACAGTTTCTGAAGGGCCTTAAGGACCGGTTTCCCACCCGCCTTCAGGAGTTGAGCCGCTTCAGGATTTCGTTGTCACCCGGTGCCTTGTTTTTTTTTAACCTATTTCATAGCCATCCTAATCTCGTATAGGGTGACGTCCGAGATATCTTCAGTATAGTGTCGGGTCAATCTAGCTCTTGGGTCGTTTGCTAGATTCGCAACGGGTTTACTGGTTGACGTGTACAACTGCCCATAGAATCTCTCGATCTCCCTCTGAAGCTCCGGTTTGGCGGATACGATCCTGCCATCATCAGTATTCAGTTTCGTGAGCTGGCTCTGCCCAATAGACAGATTGACCTTGGAGCTCTTATTCCACTCAATCGCATCTTTAATACTTTCAGTATTAAAGCGGCGGAGGTCGCTTTACAAGACTTTAGCTGCCGGTATTTCACCGCCGAAGACTGCCGGATCATCTCACGCCTCTTCTTCATTAGCTTGAGATTAGGATCAGAGAGCTTTTTGTTTCTATCTGTATGGCGAATGCCACGAACCCATCGCTGTATTCGAGCTGTAAGGTTTCGGGGTTTTGGATCTGGAACCAGGCATTTGGAGAATGTGCCGTTTTCAGAATCTGTAATTTTGAGAATGGATTGTATTTAAATTCTGTTATTTTCTGGATCTTCCATTTTTAGAATCTTGCATTTAAATAATATGCCATTTATGTAATCTGTTATTTTGAGAAATTGCCGTGTTTAGAGTCTTCTATCTGGATCTGCAATTTTTGTAATGTGACATTGTTAAAAACTGCCTTCTAACCCTTCCACATAATTATATACGCTGCGGCAGGTTATACAGAAGACCGAGGAGTACAACCTGCCTCTTTGTTTAGCGTTTGTGGACTATGAGAAAGCCTTCGATTCGATCGAGACTTGGGCTGTACTGCAGTCTCTCCAACGGTGCCAGATCGACTACCCGTACATTGAGGTGTTGAAGTGTTTGTACAAAAACGCCACCATTTCAGTCCGTCTTCAGGATCAGACCTCGAAACCAATCCTTCTGCAGCGTGGCGTGAGACAGGGAGACGTCAATTCTTCGAAACTGTTCACTTCAACCAAAACCAATCAGAAAAATATAAATAAAGGAAACTTATTACTCTATCTCAAGTTTCTCCAAACAGTGTATTTATAGCAGTTACAAACTCAACAGACCCGCCCATCTCACAGAATTGCTGGACACTCGTGATAGGAATGTGATATCGTGTATCATGGTACGGGGTACTGCTTTCAATTTAGCTTGCCCGGTTCGTGTCCATTAAAACGGTAATTTGGGCTATAAATATAGCCCGGCGTGCCACTGGGCTAATCGCAGCGTCCAAAATGCGTTTTGTGGTCTTAAATATTAATAAGGACAGGATATATAGCGCGATGTGCTGGTACGATAGTTCCGTTTGGGGTGAATTGTTTTGTAGAGGTCTTCGTGTATGATTCGGTTATCGTTTATGGGAATTTGGAAATATTTCAACGAGTTCAGTAATAGTGTAAGCATCTATATTGTAACGGTCTCAAGTAAATCATTCTGCTGCTCTCGTGGTTACAAAGCTGGAAACCTTTATGTTTTAAAGTTTTATTTTAAGAAGCTTCAGTAACTCTCAAAATAACTTTCGGAACTTACTTTAGATTCGTGTTTACTTTTTCTTAATCACTCACCCACACTTTTAACTTAACAAACAACAGATATTTTTTAATAATTATTTCTGCATCCAAGTATCTGCAAAATAATCACAACATAATTCCATCTTCACCTCTCAAAAGTAGGTTAAAGACATTTTGCCACGCCTTGGGGAAAAGCCATAGCCTAAAAAAATACCGATTGTTGTAATGTTCAGACAGCGTTGAATCGAGAATATAGGAGATTAATTTGTACTGTATCGTTATGTATTAAGGGACAACCTCGTTATTTAGACCCCGATCAGATATCCGGGCGCTGTCATAAATCCTGGATAATGTATTTGACAGTAAAATATGCTTGAAATGATAGTAAGTACCGTGTTTGACTTGGTAAATGGATGGACATATTTTGTGGTGCAATGCGCATGCATATGCACTGTAGATTTTAAATTGTTTTAAATATAAATAAATTAAAAAAAAACACAAAATTTTCCAATCTTAATCTTACTTACTGCAGGCTTGTTAGGTGGATTGATAACCTAGTGAAGTTTGTTGGGATCCGATGGATTTGAGACGCACAGGAGTGGTCAATTTGGTGACACTTGGGGCTGGCCTATGTCCAGCACTGGACTTCTTTCGGCTGAAATGATGCTAATGAAGATTAGTTTTTATTTGTCTATAGACTCGCGCTTGACCTACTATCTTACCTGATGGTAAGTGATGATGTGGTCGATGGTGAAGCAGCCTAGAAGAAACCTATTCAATCTTGACTAAATGTCCCAAGATTGTAGCTACCGGGCAATACAGATTCCGGCACGGAATTCCACTCCTTAGCTGTACGCATAGTAAAAATATGCCCAAAAGATTTAGTGCGTATGGGTGGAATGTCCACCATGTACCGATGGAACATCACCGTACGTCTGGTAGTCCGAGGATGTAACAGGCTAGGCGGATAATATCAAGGTAGGTACTGGTTGGTTTATGCCACAATTTTCATTGGTAATACCTACTGTTTTATTTCTCTTCTCTTCTGCCAAAAATATCTGTAACATCAAAACAAATAGGTGCCACAACTGGTTCTCAAAAACATTTGTCTGTTTTGCTTTTACTCCAAAGTACTTCCATATACAGTAAAAGTAGTAATAATTTTCATTTTGCAACTTTTTACAAATATAAGCAGCCTTATTTGGCGCCGCTTCATTTCTAGGCCATTCTTTAACATCTGGAACGTATCCAGAAGCTATTTTTTTTTAATATGTAGTTTCATGGGCAACTAGTTTTAACAGGTGCATTGAACCTTTAATTATACTTCGTATAAAATGCTCAATTTTTTGTCGCTCTGGAAGGTTGTACACGGATCTAATTAGCAAAATGCTTCAGAAAAGCCAGATCCCAAACAATGCCTCACCTTTTGTCATGCTCTCTGTGCAACAACACCTGCACTTTAAAAGACATTTGTGAGGCAAATGACAACGCTGTTGGCGTGGCTGAATACTGGTCAAAACATATTTAAATTTGGAATCATCTATACGACGAAGAAGAAGACCTGGTTTTTCTGAAGAATTAGGCGCACGTGTATGAATGGATGTATAAACTCAAAGGCGTCAAAACGCATCGTAAAAAGAGTATCTAAGTTAGCCTCGTAGTGAATGGCATGCTGCAGTTCCGCCTACTGCCAAAGGGTGAAAAAGGGTGTGAGCTTGTTTGGATAATTTCTAATTAAAGAACATAATGGCTTTAATTGTACTGTTTAGAGTAGCAGTTCATTAAATCGGGTATCGCCGTCCACCACATCATCGGTTACCATCAGGTGAGATAGTGGTCAAATTAGTATTTTGTTTTTTTTGTTTTTTTTTTTTATTATTAAATTAACGATAGGCTAGTGCCTATCGTTAAAATAATAATAAAAAAAGAAAACAAAAAAAAAACATTTTTATACTTCAATAAAGCTACTTCAGTAATAAATAAACTGGTTCCATTATCGGGCAACAATAAGTACAGCAATCAATATGAATCCACTGAATGCAAAAACAGAGAGCCAGTTGATGCTGTGATGCTTGAAGGAGGCCTTTGTGCCATCAGTGGACATATTTTATCTTTAAAATTGATTACATGTATGGGATTGCCAAGCGCTATCGAAATTTCACGTTACCTTACATGGGCCTCATCAGAAGGCTTAAAGTCACACAAAGTGCAATGGAGAGGGCTATGCTCGTAGTTTCATTGCGTGATCGAATCAGAGAGGTCGTTGGGCCCAAAAAGTTCTGGAGTGGAGACCGCGTATCTGAAGACGTAGCTTTGGAAGGCTCCCATCTAGGTAGAGCAATGACCTGGTCAAAGCTGTAGGAATCCGGTGGATTCGAAACGCACAGGGCTGATTAGTGTGGCGATGCTTGAGGCAGGCTTATGTCCAGAAATGAAATGATGGATGATGATTCCCTTACATTTAGGCATTTCGACCTCTCCATCGCTGATATCGAATGCCTCAGTTTAGATAGTAGTCAATCGTAAGCCTATTTAATAATTCTCAATATTACCTCACCGTCTACTTTGAAATACAAACTCTACCCTTTTTGTGTATGTCCTATGTTTTTTCCCACAAAGCAGAGGTCAACACTAACTGGCCACATTATTATAAATATATACTTCACTATAAGCAACCAAGAGCTACCTTTTCGGCTGCCCTTCACGTTATCGGTAACCGATATTAAATTTTTGTGTATTTGCATAATAGGGTATTTTAATTCAATTTACCATCCTGGGTCTATGTTAGATACATAATATTTTGATCCTTCGAAATATTGTTGTACATAAAAGCAATGTTATTAAAAGGACCACATAGTACAACGTTAATGTGTACTTACATATTTCATATTTTAAACCTTAAAATAACTATCGTGACCAATTTTTTTAAAATACATGAGAAAATATGTGAAAAAAAAATATGATAAAATATGTCCACTGATGGCACAAAGGCCTCCTTCATGCATCACAGCATCAACTGGCTCTATGTTTTGGCATTCAATGGATTCTTATTTATGACTTTCACCACTTACTAGTTCTTTAATTTGAAATAAATAAATGCCGTTCTCATTTTGAAGAGTGTGAACTTAGTTGAAAAGGAGAAATCTTGGATGCAACATTAGGTTGTTTTGAGAATTTTAATGCATTAAAAGTGGCCAAATTATTAAAATCTTAAAGTCGCAATTTTAGAGGATGTAGCTTAAATTTGACTTTATAAGATTTGACCTGTGGGGTTATTGGACGATTTGCCCGAATTTATCTCGCCCGAATCGGGCGAATCGACCACCATTAAAAATATTCATTTTTCTGTGTCGATTCGCACGAAGTTAATTTTAGAGAGAAAAAAAAAATACAGTCATATGCACCCGTCTCGGAAATAATATAAAGAATTAATCGAAGTTAATAGATATTTTACTAAATAACTAGGCAAGAAATTCATTAAATAAGTAATTACCACTTAAAACGTGGAGATATGCCAGTTAGATAAGACATTTACATCCCAAACTACCAGGAGGCCAGAATCATGAAGAAGTATTTGCAGGGCTAGAATCATTAGCGGTAGAGACTAACGGAGTACTAGGACTTCAGAATCGAAAATCGCCCGGTACCCTTTTAACGCTCATTCTATTGATTCATTGGCGACAAAACACTAATAGGGAGACAGAAATAATCAACCACTACAAAAATATTTAGTAGGCGATTTGCCCAAATTTTATTTAAGAGTAGGATTTTTTTTTTTCGGGCGATTTTCGATTCTGAAGTCCCAGTACTCCGTTAGTCTCTACCACTAATGATTCTACCCCTGCAAATACTTCTTCATGATTCTGGCCTCCTGGTAGTTTGGGTAATAAAATATCTGTTAACTTCGATTAATTCTTCATATTATTTCCGAGACGGATGAGCACGATGAGCACGATGTACTTTTTCATTTTTTGCTCTCTAAAATTAACTTCCGGCGAATCGACACAGAAAAATGAATACTTTAATAGTGGTCGATTCGCCCGATTCGGGCGAGTTAAATTCGGGCGAATCGTCCAATAACCCGACCTGTGAGTTCTGGGATTTACGCGGAAAGTTCGAAACGAAAAACTCATGACGAGAATAAAAATAAACCTTAAGACCACTTCAACTTAAAAGCAATCAAAAGAGATCAGGTAAATACCTAACATAGAGCTGTCAGATCCAAACATCCGTTCTTAAAATCTTAACGTAATCCAAGGCTCTTAGAAAAAATAAGTCCAAAAATCGTTTGAATGTAAGTGGGGACGTCAATACTAACTTAGAAAGTTTTATCTGGACCGATCCAACTTCTTAATTAGCGTTGGACCGAGAACAAACGTTATCGAATCAGATTTGACGTGAAATAATTGGAGTTTTTGTGGCCCCCCCCTTAGGATTGTAGGGAGGGATGTCATTGTAACCGGTAACAGATGGGTGGGTTTAATTACATCTGATATTTTGTTTTTGACTGCGATGAGACTTTTGTGCTCGTAGGTTCAAATCTGCCTGTTTATTGACTCAGTTTTATTAGATTCCGGCTAATTTAAGTTCATTTTTGCAAAAAATCAAGCACATATCCTAGAAAAGATGTGGCCAAAATCCTAGCAAAACTGCCTTCGTAAATCCCCTTAGATCTTTATCATCCTTGATCCTGGCGCCACACCATTAATTTGAAGAAAAAATATTAAGTTCTTGCCATACCCTTGGCAGTTTTTCATTGAATACCGCAATGACAGTATCACAAAGGGTCCCGGTAAAGCGAACCCGCATAAATCGCTATATGTCATCTCTATTCCTTTTGTTCGCAACAAAACTTCATTTTGTACTAAAAACCAGCATAAAATGATCCCTATGTAATTTGCCTCTTGGCTTTTAAGAGGTTTTAATAAACTGGTTTGGAAAGTAAATTAATCGGTTGGATGTACAGGTATTTCAGTTGATAGCTATTTCGGGTTGTTGTTTGTACAAGAATTTGTATTCATTAGAATAGGACTTTGTTTCACTACAAGATTTAATGAGAATAATATAACAGTACTTATAGTCTCGAAATAATAAGTACCTATCAAAATGGAAACCGATTTAGATTTTTTCCTGTTTTACTAACATAACCAACTTTGAGAGAAAGGTACATCGTCGAATACGACTCGACTGGACGACGCACGGCGTTTGGGAAGCTGCGGGGTATCTTTTTGTCTCACAACAGCAGTGTTTGAAAATTAAAGTCTTTGGCTGGAGTGTGACATCATATTGTATTTAAAGCCCCACGAACCGGGTAAGGAGCGACTTTCACCCATCTTTTAAATGGATAAAAAGCATTGTATATCAAAAATAATTATGCTATAAAAATTTAATTTAAAAAAACCCCGACACAAAAACCTCTAAAAAGCAAAAAATAAGCATTAATTTATTTTAATGAGATTTATTTACGCATAAAAGTCTGTCATGTAGTCGTGGCGTGCTGGGCACATTTTGTTTTGTCATCTATACGTGACTGGCGGTCAAAGGGTTTAATTGTTTGATTTACAGTTTAAGTACTATTGTCATTATGTGTCTTGTTTTTTTTCTGATATATATCTAACAATACCTTCGATCTTGCTAATGCGCTATAAAACGGCGCTATAGACTCGAAAGGAATACAGTAGTTCCTAATAAAATTAATATAAATATAACCACAACTTTCTAATTGTGACCCAAGTTTTTCATATTGTTTGTATAACGATTCGACTTTCTCACTGCGTAACTGTAATTATAAAACTTCAGAATTGGTCATTTTTTGTGTTTCGATTTCCTGTTTCATCTTTTTGTTGTCGACTGGTGTTGTGTGGGGAATCTAAATGTACAAAAGATATGGGGAATCTGCAATAATTTTTTAACCGACTTACCAAAAAGGAGGAGGTTCTATGTTCGACATTATGCATGATTTTTTTTTTTTTGAGTATCTTCACACATATCTCCGTCAATTTTGAACCGATTTTGAAAATTCTTTTTTTGTTTGAAAGAGTATGTTTCGAAATTGGTTCCATTTTAATTTGGTGAAGATCTGATGAAGGACTTCGAAGATATACAACAGAACTCTTCAATAAATTACGGCAAATCTCTCGGAATTGCTGCAATCGCATGTCTGTTTATTGTTTACGCCATTTCATAACATAACATCACGCCAGTACGCTCTAAAGGGGTACGCAGATCTCTCATTTCACCGGTAATTCTCTAGTTTCATGATATTCGGGTAATCTATTCTGGCGTTATAGGTACCTTACTAAACAATTTGTACAACTAAAAAGTGAAAAATAAAAAGCTTTTTACAAAAAAATACTACCAAATTCCAAATAAAAAGACTACAAAGTGAAAAATTACTTTATTTTTGGAAGTCGGTTTCAATAACGCAAAAAAATGGTACCTACCAAAGACACCGACTTCCAAAAATAAAGTTATTTTTCACTTTGTAGTCTTTTTATTTGGAAGTCGGTAGTATTTTTTTGTAAAAAGCTTTTTATTTAGTCAAGACTCCAGAAATAATTGTCCATACAAATATTATTAATTAAGTGAATATTGTGCAATTCCAAAATACATACTTATCGATAATCTCCTATTTTTGAAGGTGGTGATAGTAGTCACAGCGGATCTTTGTGTATATGAAATTGGCTATGCCAACCATTGCGCAAGAAACAGTTTGTCATCGAGTATACAGCATAGAGTAAGCGAAATAGGACGATGTGACAAACGTAAGCGAGTCAAAGAGACATTTATACAATGTTATCTTCACCTTCAACATTGACACAAAAATAGCTACTGCGCAGGGTCTTGCAGCCAATTCAGAGACACAAAGATCCATTGTGAATATTATAACACACACCGGCAAAACTGGCGGATCAAGAAAAAAATTACGCAAAACTTTTTTTACCATATCAGGGTGGTTTTTTTTATACTTAAACCAATTATTCCCAATTGATTACCTTATCCTTGCTTAGATGCCTATATTAATTACTTGTATGAAGAAATATTGACGCGTAAATCTTATTTTTACCCAATTAGAACATTAAAATGATAAGACAACATATTTTTCAAATTTATGAGTGTGCGCAGGCATTGTTTAAGATATTTTGTAGGAATATTGAGATATAAAAAATACTAACCTTGCGAGTAATTTTCCTGGCTTCCGACGACAGCTAGGTGGTTAAGTAGGAGGGTAAGTATTTCTTAGATCTTCTTTGAACAAAAATGACGACAAGCAAATATTTAATCCTTAAACCTTTCACCTGCTGGGCTAGAGCTAGACCAGACCACGACTAATCACGCCCTCAGAATAGATGTACAAAAAACTGTCTGTGCTCATAACTGACGAAGCCAATACAATAATAAATAATTATAATATGTACTTGTGACGAAGTGGCAAGGAGTGCAAGCACTTAGATAAACTACCTATAGTCACGGTAAAGTTATCTAACAGTATTGTGACTCGGCCCTGTCCTTGAGAAAAGTGACGCTTTAGGGTTGCCCGCCTCTACCTACTTGAGTTTATTTCTAGTTTTGTGATGTAAATATCTCTGATTATATTCTCTAATTTGAGTTAAATACCTATTATATTCTTTATTATACTTATTTTAATTTACTAATCTTACTAGGTATGTACCTACCATAACTCTCATAAGTAATCATTTCATAATGATATTTCGTCTAATTCAATAATATACATAACTAGCTAAGTACATAAGTAAGTAGATAGTCTAGCCTAAAAAACTACGTAATAGTTTTTTTAACCCGAGCATAGGTAGGTCACTCGTGTGTTACTTTAACACCCTATCCATTTATTTATTTAGGTATTAATCCAGGTATTTTACTTGGTGGTTTTGCGAAATACCTACCTATTACGAAAGAAAAGAAAGTTAAGTAAAGAAACAAATTACGTACTAGTGGGTTAGGTATATATTTTTTTTAATAGTCTTGCCTTTCGGAGGTTAAAATTTAAAAAAGATATATCAAAATCAAATGTTTTTTATTTCACATAGGCCTAAATGGTCACTTATAAAAGGACGACAAAAGGTGCACGGTTTCGAGTTGGTCGTTTCCTATGGAGAAAAACCGGCAAGAAACTCCACGGTTACTCTTTCAAAAAAATTGGTTTGTTTTTACAATATTTCCAAGTCACAGCATTATTGAAATCAATGTAAAAAGTCTAATTAAAAGAAGGAAAAAAGAAAAAAATTAGATTGAGAATAGTTAGAGACATCCACATATTTGTGCCGTTTATGAGTTACCAGGGAAGCCGCGAGCAGGCAGCTTTGGGTGCGGTAGACATAGAATATGGCGTTATAGAAGAATTAAAGCAACCGAAAACAGCACAATATAGTATATAATTGCTCTCTGCCATATTAAATAAGTAAGCACTATCTAGGGATATTTATTTGAACCAAATTGTCTTTCTAAAAAATTTTTAATATGTGCAACTGACTATTCCTAATCTTATGACTAATAACAAAACAAACTTACATATAAAAGGGAGAGGGAAAAGGGCTCATAGCGCATCAAAAAAATTCTTCCACATCGATGTCAATGGGAAACGTGCCCAGAACGCTGGCAGCATTGCCACGTTGAATGGCAATGCTGATTCTCTGGCTGAAGAAAAGGCCAGCCCTCTGGTCACGCGAACAGTCGGCTAACCGTTTACTTATGTCTCGAAACACTCGATGAGCACTCGGACCCCATGGACCTAATGTCTCAACCCCACACGGCTCAAACATATAACTGCCAATAAGGTTGTTATATTTGCGCCGTTTGAGGTTTTCTGCACCAGCAGCAGCTGCCCCAGCACAGCCCGCCGTGCTAAGAAGATGGGATGGCGCAAGGGTATCGACACATGTTGCATCCCACACCAAAGTCCTACCCAACTTCCAAGGCATTATGGTCATCCCATTCGGTCTCTTCCCATCGTCGCGTGCCAAGCCATTGGATTCTAAAACAGCTGGCGCCCCGGCGGTGACAAGAGCTCGACGTATGATGTCATTAATGCTGGCGTGCCGTGCTATCCGACCAGCGCTGCTACTGCAGGATAGGCCATGGTGTCCGAGGCGGTCGACTGCTTCACCACATTGACAGCGATGTGGAGCTCCGCTGGGAGTACCTAGTCGCAGACATGTAGCGATCCGGAAGGTAGTGTCACTCAACATTGTGCCTATGTTGGGTGACGGTAAAGCCTGTAGCCAGAGGCCCGACTCCCACTCACCCACAGCCAGTAGGCGAGCACGCTCAGCAGTATTGGTGGACGTATTTATGAGTTTATTCCGTACCAATCTGCAGAGCGGCTCATCCCACTGTCTTTGGGAAGATGGGTTTTCGGGCAACGCCGTATTCGGGCAAGCCACTTTCCAGGCGCACACTGCGTCGGTCGAGCACGGCACTTCACAGTTAACCAGTGACAGGGATAAAATTTTAGTGGTTAACGTTTCAGTGCTGTGGACCGAAGACAGGAACGCCGGTAGGCTTATACTAGAAATTTACGTACGTATTTAAATTAAATATTCACAAATCGCACGCTTACTGCTTACAAAACCATCACACCGTTATTATTAGTGAATGTTTGCGACTGTAGTGTATCGAGTGTTGGCTGAACTCAAGACGCGTAGGTATGACTCGCGTTCCGAACGTGTGTATGAAGATAGAATACTGTAGTGAAGTGAAGTGACTGACTGAATAGGCACGACCAAAATACATCGATATAATATGAAATTATCGATATTTGTTCTTACAATCGATACTACTGAATTTGATGTTTTTCTTTGAAGATACCTCGGAATCCGTTACGTATGGAATGTACCTACATATACGCAGAAACGATTTACGAAGAATGGCATCCAGGGTCACTTGTTTAATTTTTTTAGGGTATCCGATACCGCTTCAGCTTTTGTATTTGTATCGCACTAGACTTTTTAGGATCAGTACTGCAATCTCAGTTGCAACCCTAATTATGTAAGCCTTCTTTCAGTACGTTTTTATCAGTTGATTCAGTTCTGATCCGATTTCCGGTCGTTTTGAGTTTTTTTTGGAATTGCTTCCGGCTTTCGACACTGCCTTAGAATCTTACTTCTTACGAATAATTTAAATATGAATGTTTAGATGGATGTATGGGTGGATGTATGTTTGTTACTCAATCACGCTAGAACGGCCGAACGTATCTGGATGAAATTATGCACGCAGGCAAAGCCACTGGTGAGGCTTGTATTTTTTATTGTTTCGGTACTGATTTTTAAGCTCATTGCATTGCTTATGGAGTAAGCCTTCTTCAATTGTAATATTTTTCAGTAATAAGCCTATTTATGACCGGAACACGCACGGATATTTCATTTTGAACTGATTTTACTATTAATTGTCAAAGTCAGATGTAATTTTACCCTATTTGAGCAAATATTGTTGTTTCTTATCAGGCTATGTAAGAACTCTATAAACTCTTGATAACGCCACTAGAATTACCATTATTGCTTAACACGATTTTGGGCTATAGTCATTAGAATATCGACAATACAGTGAAAAATTGAGGATCACGCATTGACCTTTCAGGCAAATGAAATCTTGCCTAAAAGTTGTAAAACCCTCGGAACAATAGATACCTAGTTATATATGTTGTCTTAATTTATACTTACATTTTAGTTACATCTTAGCTATCAGCTAGTACATTCTACTGCCCTGAAGAAACTACAATAGTAGATTGTTACACGAGGGTCGAAAGGAATCAATTCCCATACGAGGTATTTAGACTATAGTCCGAGTAGAATTTGATGTCTTTCACCCGTGTGAAAGACATCAAAAGACTTGTTAAACTGCGTCAGTGGGAGGCCCTGCCGTGGCTGAATACTGAGCCAGGCAAGTCAAAAGTGTATGTTTGTCATCGACACGCTATGAAGAAAAATAAACAGCATCCATTATTCTGAACATTTATTTTTCTATACAAATATTAGAAATGCAAAGATTGGATGGATGGATAGTTGTTAATCAATCACCAGAACGGCTGATCAGATCTGGATGAAATTTGGCACAGAGATATATTATGTTCTGGAATAGCATACAGGCATACAATTAAACTGGTGTATGATATGTATGTAAATTTTTAACGGACAAAGCTGCGGGCAGAAGCTTGTGAGTTATATTTATTCTTAACATACCAAATCAAAATGAATATAAATAAAAGCACAATACATTAAACAACTTTCTAAAAGATGTCTGTGACGACAGACAAAAATGAAAAATTTTCATACAAGATATTTACAGATTTTTTTATATTTTTTACAGAAACGTTGAGACATGTCAATTCAAAAGCACTTAAGGCTTGATGCGGTGTCAAAATACTTTTTTTTATAAATAATACTTTTACAAGAATATAAATGACTGCCAGTATATAAACTGGGCTTTTAAGTGGAGCTTATCATCAAGTTCCGTGACCGACTTCCAAATGGAGAGCTTATCATCATACTTTGCGGGCGCACGGTTGGCGCAGTGGTTGAGCGATTGACTGCTACGCTGCGTGTCGCGGGTTCAATTCCCACACGGAACAAATATTTGTATGACCTACAGATAGTTGTTCCGGCTCTGGGTGTTTGTGTATGTGAGTGTTTATGTTTGTAAACGCACCCACGATATAGGAAGAAATTCCTAGTGTGGGGAAATGTTTTATTTAAAAAAAAAACATACTTTCTCTGAAAGACGACTGCAGAAGTGGAGGCCTATCTCCTCCTAGTGTCACCATATTCACTGACGTCGTGCGTCTCGCATCCATCCGATTCCAGCAACTGGTAGGAGACCTTCCAGTGCAACGTCTTCCGGTTCGTGGTCGCCAATCCATAACTGTAAACAACATGCAATCACTAATTATGAACACTAACTAAACAAAAACTACAAAAACATTTTCTGTATTCAAATCACTTTATTACTACATATTATAAAGACAAGACAGAGAGACGCGGTGGGGGACCTCCCCCGCCGCGTCTGTCTGTCTGTCTACTCACGAAAAACTTAAAAACGGCTTGTCATGGGGTTTTCACCAATAGTCAGACTGATTTATGAGGAAGGTATAGGTGTCTGATTTGTTAAGATTTTATGTAAATTGGTTGAAATGGGGCGATAATTGTTGAAAATGTATGTTGCGGCATATGTGAAGCTGCCTGGGAGCTTTGATCGAAAACGCAAAGGTCTACAGAAAAGTCCGTGATGGTAAAAATGTCTATCTTTTAATGATACCCATTCTAAATTTAAAAAAAATGGTGACGTGCAATGCGGTAATTGGAAAGCTATTTAGAAGGATACAGTATTAATCCTTATCAACTTCAATACGTTAGTTACCTTAATTAAGCATTTCATGCACATTATGATTATCCTTTATAATTTAAATGACTCATAATATCTTAGGAGTTATTGCAAAATAAAAATAACGCACGCGAAAATAAAGCTCAAACCGATGACGGGACCCTATGACAGAAAAATATGTAGGCATAATAATAATAATAAATGCTCAAGTACAAATTATTTTAAAGTTTACCAAAGCTTTACATAATTGTAATTATTTCATCACTGTGCAATCATACTGGCTATTGTAACAAGGCACTATTTCCACTAAAATGCATGATCCTTCACACAATTTAATTTGTTACCCTTTAAACGAAATAACAATCACAATACCACAGTGCAGTGTGAGCAAAGATAATACATTTTACGACCCCATTGGGCAGTATTACCAACAGAAAAGTCGGGCATATTTTAACAAGCTTTTACATCCTGCTTTGTACGTATAACACAAAGAGATTTTAATCCATTACACGCTTTATGTTATCATCATCTGGACGGGTATGCGTTTGTGGAGAGAAAAATTGTGTGGCTATGAAATGAGCGGCTAGTGTACGGTTTTGGAGGACACCCTAAATATTTATTACAGTCTTCTTCTTCTTTTCTAAAGAAAGAGGTCTACTGCTGGACTTAGGCTTCCACCAAATGTCGCCACGTTGACCGATCTCTTGCATCTCGCATCCAGCAGATTTCCTCAATCTTCGATCAACCTAGGTCATCGGTCAACCTTGTGGGCAGCCTTTCAACGCAACGTCTTATGGTTCGCGGTCACCACTCCAGAACTTTTAAGCCCCATCGACGATCCGTTCTGCGAGTAATGTAGGGTACCCCACTTCCAAGTTACCGACATAGCCCCAAGAATGATTAAACTTAAATAGTTCTTGGCACTATGTCAGTAACGTGACTTTCCTTCGTAAATCTTCATTTCTGAATCGATCACGCAAAGAAACTCTAACTTTTCGTGTAAGTGGACTCAAAAATAGGCAATTTGCACAATTCTATCATTGTCCTCGTTTATTTTTTGGAAGAATATTCGATTACGATAACGTTGTCGAATCTATTATTTGGCAATCATTTTTGAATATGTCACCATATGTCAAGCTGCCTGGGAGCTTTGATCGAAAACGCAAAGATATCTTTTAATGATACCCATTCTAAATTCTAAAAAAAATGGTCTCGTGCAATGCGGTAATTGGAAAGCTATTTCGATGGACACAGTATTAATCCTTATCAACTTCAATACGTTAGTTACCTTAATTAAGCATTTCATGCACATTATTATAATCGTTTATAATTTTAATGAATCATAATATCTTAGGAGTTATTGCAAAATAAAAATAACGCGCGATAATAAAGCTCAAACCGATGACGGGACCCTATGACAGAAGAAATATGTAGTGCTCACTTACATCACTTGAGGAACCTTTCTGCAAAATTTCATGCTTCTAAGCCTATCGGTTTTGGCTGTGTGTTGATCGATCAGTCAGTCAGTCAATCAGTCAGTTTCTTCTTTAATATAATTATATAGATAAATGCGAAAGTTTGACGGCTGAACGGATCTGAATGAAATTTGGCACAGAGAAAGTCTGGAAAAGCACATAGGTTACTTTATATCCCGGCAAAATCAATACTTCCACGCGAACGAAGTCGCAAGCAACAGCTAGATGAATATAAAGTGTTTTTTTTTTCATGAGATATAGCAGCGTGTTAGTTAATAAGGGTTCCGCACCTAAAGGGTTTGTTTGTAAAGTAAAGAATTATTGGCACGTACTTTTTTTTTCGCGTTGTTTATTGCATTTTTTTATCTCCACTTTTACTCAGTATCGCTTTTGTACTGGCCCCAACGTTAGGGAACAGTGCATTATTGAATTAATTTTATTTACTTTGAAGGACTAAGCAAGTCCGAAATTATCTTTGTTTATTTCTACAACGTCAGAATTGTTTATTTTTGTCCTAAAATAACAAATTTTGGGTTAGCCTTAGCCATAACAAACATGAGGTCGTATTTTGTTAGTACAATACTGTTTTAATGACCCAAAATGGCCGATATTAAGGTTTGTTTTAGAATTAAATTGTCTAGATAGTATGCATCATTATTGCCGCAAATAAATAGTTCTAATTTCTTCCAATATTTCTCTGCATTCAAAATGTTTTTGCTGAAACCAAAAACCGATAGTCAATAATTTATTAACACGAAAAATAAAAATGGAAAATCAAGTAAAACCACGCGTCAAGCATAAGCCTCGGCTCGCTATCAGTTGCGAATGGCACACATACAGTGATCGATGAAATTGGGAAATATTTCATTTTCATATACCGCCCTGTTTTCGTTACGTCATGCGTTCAATTTGTAAATTTTTCGGATACCGTAGGACGTGAGCGAGAACGGTCATAAGTAAAATTGGTCTCACAAAAGATTATGAAGAAATAATAAAGAAGGTTAATAAATTGGTAGGTATCTAATAATAAATATCAGCATTGAAAGTTATTAAATTATATGGAATGAATGAACGAAGGAATATTTTTCGCTGGCAATTACGTTCATATCATAAGATAGTATGAAAGAGAAACAAGGTCATTTTCAAATTTAAACCTGTTTTATATAGAATATATGCAGTCCAATCATAATACTACATTTTGAGCTGCGGAACCCGAATTTTAAGAGTGCGTTTGTAAATTTTTGGTAATTTAACGTTTTGTTTGTGTCCGCCTCATATATTTATACAGCTGGATTTACTCATAACACCAAGAAAATTATTTTAGGCAAAACAACGACTCAACGTTTTGAAAATACGACACACCAGCTAAAGTCTACAATATTAAACACTATTTTAACTAGTTACATGTTTGTATTTTCCATGAAACGACTTATCTTCGCAATTATAATGGGTACTTCTTGGTTGGTAGGTTATGCTGGGTGTGGATACTTCTTGGGTTTTCGACTACCCGAAACAACTGTCGCAGTTCTACAAATGATTGTCCGCACCAACGCCTTACCGTGCTTTGGAATCACAGAGGGGTCAATAAGTGTCTCCGATTCACGGAGCAACATCGCCAAGCTTCGCTTAATCTTTAGTCGGTACTAAGTGCATTCCTTACAGTGGTAATTTGGTGACTATTTGTAATGGGGCTAGAGCTAATTTGCAACGATTTTCTCCCCGATAACTTGCCATGATGGCGGTCAAATAGATGAAAGCTAGACCCATCTGGCTAGACTAATCCAGAATTGTTATTTAACTGCTAAATAAGACTTATTTCAACTAATCGACTGACTCCTTAAGGAATTCCGAAGAAACAAAAACACTCTCAAAGTGGGACGAAGTAATTCATCGCGTATCGGGAAATAAAACTCTCGGATTGGGCTCGTAACACTCCGAACATATATAATGCACACAACGAATCTAGTTTCCTTATGTTTTAGTGATGGTGGACGTTGATTTGTGTGGTATCTTTAATAATACGTGAACAGAAAATGTACAACATTTTGCCCGCACGGAGAAGTGTGAGATTTGGCATGTTTATTTAAATTTTAATTTACGGGACTTTTTCTCATGTCTTTAGATAAACAGATCAGCGACAACTAAGTATTGTCAGTATGAATGGGATGGCCACGTGATATTTAAACTTACCGCTATTTGTCTTGACTATGAACTGCGAACCTAGTGATACAATTATGTATGAAAAATGGATTCGTAACCCAAATAAAAAAAAAATGAGAGCCTAACACAGCTGAAATAGTGTCTTTAGAAGACCATCATGAAAATTTAAAACAAATATTCTTTTTTCAAACGAATGTGTTTGAAAAAAGAATATTTGTTTTAAATCCGGCTTCTAAATAAAATTATTCCAAAGTGATGTGTCTGTAGAAGATCGTAATTGTGAGCTACTTGAGGTTGAGTTTGCGCTTCAGACGTGATAGCACCTTTTATTTTTGGAATTTAAGTCATCCAATGACTTCTCCCGCTCTGGGTGAGGCGGGAGGACATGTCAATCCCACCGCACTATTCCTAAACCACTGCAACTCCTGAAAGCCAGAATAAACAGTGGCGACCACCAGAAAAGCGCCGAGGCAATGAAGCTCGACGAAGTTCCGGAGAATGAATTTAACTGTCTTGGATCCCGCAACGAAATTAATGAAAGAAATGTGAAAAACTAATGAGAATACGGGAGGAGTAGAAAAAAATATAAATTGCCACTTCCCTCCATATCAAGCAGGAATCTAGCACCACGGATAAAAATTTGGATTAATATTAATAGGTCCTAACATTGTGAGCTGTTATATTTGATTCCATATTATTGGAATAAAATATAACAGCTCACAATGGTATGGCAAAAAGGACTGAACGCACAGAAATTTGTTCTAGTTTCCACAAGGTCCGTATAGTAAACAACTCCTGATGCAGCCTGTACATTATTCAACATAATATTACGTTCATTCTGCCAAAGAATACACTCCCATAAGATATGATGTGCAGAGTGTACATATTCGCAGTCAGATCTAGAACACTGACATAAAGGTGAGGCAACGAGCTTGAAGGAAAACAATTTACTTTTAAAGTTACCATGTCCTGTGAGAAATTGGGCAACACAGTGATCCACCTCCAGCCACGTCCTGGCCAGCCGCACGCGAACGGATGGAAAGAATTGGTGGAGGTGTCGGCCCTTGATGGAATTATCCCACCTACATTACTATTCGGATAAAAGTTCCTCCCAGACGTCAATAGGTGGTTTAAATAATCTAGAGATTTTCTCACGGTCACTCCGCGTTAAAAAGTTCTCGTCCGTGGTCTCTCGTGCGGAATAGTACATTGCAGCACGTGCAATGTACTTGCACACAAGTACCGGTAAGGCCTCAGGAATAACCGTCCTGTACCCTTTGCATAAGAATATCAAAGCTAAACGCTGACTCTATCTAAGTAATTTACGTCGTACCGCCGTTATGGTGGCCCTATCAGCCCAAACAGGCGCCCCAAAGCACATACAACCCAAGTAAGTAGCCCATAAATAGCTTTTAAAGTTAAAAAAGACAGTCCCCACGTAGATTTAGATATTCTCGTTAAGGCATAGAATTTTTTTTTTGCTTTTTCGCCGACTATTTTAATATGATCTATAAATGCAAAATTCCTTTCTAACACTAGACCAAGATAGCACACGGACTGCTTCCTTTTTACGGGAACGTTATTAAATTTAATAGTAGGATACGATTTAAGATTACCCTTCAAAATTAGTTGTTAAGTTTTGTGCGAGCAAAGGTGAGTTGGTTTCGATCGCCCCACTGAGTTGTTAATCGTAGGCAAGTGTCAGCCAAGTTCTTGAGTCCAGCTCGAGTACTTGATTGAATGATCAGAAGACTGTCGTCCAGGTAACCGGTTAATGAACAGCCGCTTGTAAGAGGAATCGCGAGGAAATCATGAAAGCCTAAATTCCATAAACGGAGGAAGTGTCAGACTTTCAATGACTAAAACCCTCCCGTGTTGCTCCAGTTGCTAGTGCCAGGGTCGCGGTAACTCTCTTTCAAATTTGTCTGCGACCCAGACAGGCATTGGCCCTAGCAGACCTCTTTGAGGCACACGTGAACCCTACGCGCCGTCGACTTGGGCCTGGTCTTTATCGGACGGCGAGCTATCCATTACTCGCCGTTCACAACCCGCGCCTACGGTGGCAGAGAATTGGCTTGCGCCCATGGCGTCTCCTGTGGTGGCTAGAGTGAGTGTGTGGACGTGATATCACCTTGTGGGTATGTTCTGTAGTAATGTACAATAAACAGACATGTGATTACAGCAACACCGAGAGATTTACGTTACGTTTTATTGAAGAGTTCGCTTGTATATCTCCAAAGTTTTTCAGTGTCTTCTCCAAATCTATACGATACTACCTCGTGAAAGTACCCTTAAAATCGTTAAAAGATTTTTTGAAATCGGTGTATAATTGACGGAGATATCGCACAACATACATTTAAAAAATGTATATAGTAGAACATAGAACCTCGTTCTCCTTTTTTAGAAATTGGTTAATAATGTGAGTTATCAGATTTTATAACACTTCTTGTATAGATACCGATAACCATCTCAGCGTTTACCTCAATGCAATGAATACAAATCCCTAGAGAGTACTGTAGCTGTTAACAATAAAGTTCTTTGGCCTGTTGCAAAATAATAATATTTTTAGTATTCTGCATTTACCGAAATGGAGCTTTCTTTCCATAGGTAACATTATTTTTCCGTTTACTGTATTGTTGTTTCATTTCACGGAAAAACAAGTAGCTAGATTATTTCTCAATTTTGCCGCAAGGCTACCCAAGTGACTCTTTGGCCGACAAAAATGGTTGGACTTGATACTAGATATCATCTTGCTGCCCGAGTCCATTTTTTTCAGTCGCACCAAGATAGTTTTAACACGGCATGGTACGGGGGAAGTCCCAACTTAAACGCCTACGATATTGATCTTGCTGGTGATCACTGTCGTGGTCTGTCTAACATTCAATACTCCCCATGTTGATAACTAAAGCAAGAAGAATTAGTAATTGCAAAATTTGATTTAAACCAAAAGTGTTTCACTAGAATCTTGTCGACCCTAAACAATCACTGATGATTTGATGGTGGCGTTGTTATAGATGAATCTAGTCGTAACCGTATCCATTTAAATTTAAATCAGTTCGATACGTTATAATTTTCAATTTGAACATAAGTTGGCAAACTCTTTTGCTCTATGACATGTAGTTGTAAGCTTTTAACCTCTCAAAGCAATAAACGCAATTTTTCCTGGTTAATGTTTATTTATTTCAACCTTAATATTCGCTGTGTCCACATCCCACATATCAAGATACTTGATTTACTTATCTTTCTCGGCTTTCACGAGATTCCCGTCATGTGGCACAGTTATGTCAACGATCATTGAATGCCTCTCGTTTCAATCTACCACTAGGCAGGTTAGGCTGGGTAGGTTTATTAGCTACGATCGTCCTGTCAGTGATAACGGTCTAGATTTATTGTCTACGGTGTGGTGTTTAGCCACACAGGGGGGATTGTCAAAACCAAAACTATAAGGAATAGCAAAAAACACTCCAAGGAGTCAGGGTCCAGATTTTGATGAAAACTATAACTGCGTCAAATAATCTATTGGCTTGAATGAGGATGTTTTAAGACCAAACACTGCACTTTTTTTAGGTATAACCGGTTGGAAGCAGTAATTACCGAAACAATAAAAAAAAAGTTAATTAAAAAAATCAAAAACCGGACTGCTTAAAAAGCGAACTAAAAAGATGTAACCAAGACGAAAATCATGCTGTGCAGTCGGAGGATACATGTTCGCGAACTGGCTGACCAAAACCAGATGTATCCTCCAACTGCACAGCATGATTTTCTTCTTGTTTACATCTTTTTAGTTCGCTTTTTAAGCAGTCGGGTTTTTTGATTTTTTAATTAACTTTTTTATTTATAACTTTTTGTTATATTTTTTTAGACCTAATTCTATATTACATTACATTTAAACATATAAGTGTTATATATTTTTGAAATCACCTCTTTAATCCCTTTATTTTAATACCCCATACGATAGGGTTGGAAGAAAAAAAAAATTGTGCCCCTACAATATGGCGCCCAAAATCCGCCATTTATCTATTTTCCAATTTTAATGTAGCCAGTGACTCTTGCAGGATTTAAACGAATCGATTGACGTAAGAATCAACAAAATCGGCCAACGCGTTTGGTCTCTAGAACGCCACATAGGAACAAACATACATACATACATACATTTATACATATATATATACATACATACATATACACATACATACATACATACATAGACTGATAAACACATTACCCTCCTTCGGCAGTCGGGTAAAAAACCATTGTGTCTTGCGTGTATCCACGTTTCAGGCACTAAAGGTGTTAATTTCTTCGTCGTCACCTCGACACTGGCTATCACTGAAAACCAGCGGTGTGGATCTGTCTCGCTCCAAGTCCCAGCATTATATTGAGTGATGACCGGTTTGCTAGGTTGTGACGCATTCTTTGTATTTGTAATTTAAGATTTTGATTGTTTTTGGTTATTTTTATAACTCTTTTCTTTCTTTCTCTCTTTCTCTTCATTTCAAACCGTTACGCAATGTTCATGCAGCTTACGTATCCGCTCATCCCACAAAACATAAACTCCGCAGGGATAAGTTTTACTTTAAAATTGCAGTTTAAATCCACCTTCTTATTTCATATCAAGACCTGTTTACTTTGTTCATAGTCCTTATTTTCTAAACCATAAGGTTGCTTGTCATGTGGTTTGAAGTTATTAATACAACATTTGCAGAGTGTATTGTTACCGCGACTATTTACACTGTACTCGAGATTACTGCTCTTTTTTCGGATGTTTGTTACGAAAACGATAACAAAACGGTAATGCAAAAAATTCACGAGTAACTTTACACTGCCATCATTATCTACAGCCCGACTTAGCCCAATGCTGACCATAGGCCTCATTCTTAGCTAGTAGCAATGTCATCTGCCCATCTCGCCGCCGCACTGTGGATCGAAAAACGGCTCTAGAAGACATAGGAACTTAAATTTAAAAGTGTCGGTTTTTTTGATTGAAATGGGTTCTAATAGCCAATATCATACTTATATATTTCATAGGACGCAATCTGGTAGGCAAAAGGGCAAGTTTTATTTTTTTTGCAAAAAAAATGTATGGAGCTGATATAAAAAATGCATAAATCTCCGGAACCGCAAGACTAACCGTAATATCCTTGCACCCGGTTATAGAACTATTTATTTAAGATTTTTTGACATACTTCGTATGACGAGAAAGACTGCGTTTTTTTTTTTTTAAATCCTCAACTTTTTTACATAATATATGCTATAAATAGAAATAGACGTGTTATGTGATGTGTCTATCTAACTTAAAAAAAATATTTAAAATTATTAAAGATATTTTGAAGTTTATTAACCGACTTCAAAAACGGAGGAGGTTCTTAATTTGTTTGAATTTTTGTGTATGTTTATTCAGAAATATCTTCGCCAATTAATAACCGATCTTGATGATTTGTTTTTTGTTTGAAAGAGTATGGTCCCGGATTGGTTTCAGTTAAATTTGGTAAAGACCTGTTGAATAACTTCGGAGATATTCAACGGAACTCTTCAATAAATGACGGTAAACCACCATAGATTGCTGCAATCGCATGTCTGTATATTTTTAACACCATTTCATAACGTAATATCACACCAGTAGACTCTGAAGGGGTACGCAGATGTGTACAGTTCACCCATCTACACTCTCATTTCATCAGTTATGTCCAAGTTCCCTGTTATTGGAGTTATCTATTTGGGCATAGCATTTTTGTTTATTAACCGATCTATATGATTCGTTTTTTATTTGAAAGAGTATGGTCCCGGATTGGTCCCAGTTGAATTTGGTAAAGATCTGTTAAATAACTTCGGCGATATTTAATGAAACTCTTCAATAAATGACGGTAACCCATCATAGATTGCTGCAATCGCATGTCTGTATATTGTTTACACCATTTCATAATTATATATATAATTTAACTGGGATCAATCCGGGACCATACTCTTTTAAACAAAAAACGAATCATCTAGATCGGTTAATAAACAAAAATGATATGCCCATATATCTAATCCCAATAACAGGGAACTTGAACATAACTGATGAAATGAGAGTGTAGAAGGGTGAACTGTACACATCTGCATACCCCTTCAGAGTCTACTGGTGCGATGTTATGTTATGAAATGGTGTTAACAATATACAGACATGCGATTGCAGCAATCTATGGTGGTTTACCGTCATTTATTGAAGAGTTCCGTTGAATATCTCCGAAGTTATTCAACAGGTCTTTACCAAATTTAACTGGAATCAATCCGGGACCATACTCTTTCAAACAAAAAACGAATCATCTAGATCGGTTAATAAACAAAAATGATATGCCCATATATCTAATCCCAATAACAGGGAACTTGAACATAACTGATGAAATGAGAGTGTAGAAGGGTGAACTGTACACATCTGCATACCCCTTCAGAGTCTACTGGTGCGATGTTATGTTATGAAATGGTGTTAACAATATACAGACATGCGATTGCAGCAATCTATGGTGGTTTACCGTCATTTATTGAAGAGTTCCGTTGAATATCTCCGAAGTTATTCAACAGGTCTTTACCAAATTTAACTGGAATCAATCCGGGACCATACTCTTTCAAACAAAAAACAAATCATCAAGATCGGTTATTAATTGGCGAAGATATTTCTGAATAAACATACACAAAAATTCAAACAAATTAAGAACCTCCTCCGTTTTTGAAGTCGGTTAATAAACATCAAAATATCTTTAATAATTTTAAATATTTTTTTTAAGTTAGATAGACACATCACATAACACGTCTATTTCTATTTATAGCATATATTATGTAAAAAAGTTGAGGATTAAAAAAAAAAAAAACGCAGTCTTTCTCGTCATACGAAGTATGTCAAAAAATCTTAAATAAATAGTTCTATAACCGGGTGCAAGGATATTACGGTTAGTCTTGCGGTTCCGGAGATTTATGCATTTTTTATATCAGCTCCATACATTTTTTTTGCAAAAAAAATAAATCTTGCCCTTTTGCCTACCAGATTGCGTCCTATGAAATATATAAGTATGATATTAGCTATTAGAACCCATTTCAATCAAAAAAACCGACACTTTTAAATTTAAGTTCCTATGTCTTCTAGAGCCGTTTTTCGATCCACAGTGCGCCGGACGACCGAACTTGACACTTTAGCAATCTAAAAAACAGATACGGGACAGAGACGTGGTCGCTTACGATGGGTCTCATCAGACGGCTTAAAGTCACCCAAAGGGTAATGGAAAGAGCTATGCTCAGAGTTCTTTTGCGTGATCGAATCAGATATAAATAGAACCAAGGTTACCGACATAGCCCAAAGAATTGCCAAACTTAAGTGGCAGTGGGCAGGGCACATTGCTCGCAGAGTGGAAGGCTATTGGGGCCTAAAAGTTCTAAGTGGCGACCGCGTAACGGAAGACACAGCTTTAGATGGTCTCCCTTTAGGTGGAGCGACGACCTGGTCAAGGCTGCGGGCGCCCGGTGAATGCGAAACGCACAGGACCGATCAATGTAGTGACGCTTGGGGGACGCCTATGTCCAGCAGTGGACGTCTATTGACTGAAATGATAATCAATAGTTAAGTCAATGGGGCTGGGGCATTGAGCCTCAGCGATGGCGATGACCGAAATGCCGATATGTACGGGATTGATCTCGTGGCATTTCATGTATACATTTTTGACGTTATTCCAAACGTTACCGCAACGCTGTCGTTGATCCTCTGAATATGAGAAGAGTTAAGATTCCTATGTTGGGCCCATTATATATGACATATTTTAATTTAACCCCGTGTTAGCAACTATCTCTGAGTTATGTTTTTTAATAAATTAGTGGTTTAAGATCGCAGCTTAGTTTACGCTTTCGTGTGAGTGCATCTGGATTAGTGTGAGTCCAGTAAGGTTTGATATCAAAATAAAGTTATGGTTCCATTGTTTTAAGTTATGGATGGTATGGTAAAACGAGTCACATTAAAGTTGTGAATGCCGGTTGACGGAATGACGGTTTGGATGGACGGATAAGTGGATGGATGTATGTTTGTAAAACAATCACACCAAAACAGTTGAACGAATCTGGAAGAAATTTGGCACAGAGGTTGTTTATAGTCTGGAGTAGCACATAGGCTACATCATTTTCATCCTGGTTTAATGTTCCTTTGGGGCAAGACAGCAAATGTATATGAAATACACGCGTCGGAAAACCACCAGCGTTTACAAAAGCTTATTTTATTAACTTTGCGGTTGCCCGACGTGAGTACGAGGCTTATTTTTTACTTTTTAGAGGTTTTGTGTCGGAGGCATGTTACATTTCAATTTAATTTTAATTTCGTTCATGTTTTTAAACTTCATATAATATACCTAGTAGTAGACACACTTCAAACGACAATCTATCGAAAGACGTAACTATGACACGATATCTTGCAAAAAAAAACAGATTCAAAGAATAAAATGTAGATAACTTTTGAACGGCTGCACCGATTTTAATCAAACATAGAACACGCCCGACAAAGTCTTCTTTCAAATAAGAAAAAACTAAATCAAAATCAGTTCATTCATTTAGGACCTATGATGGCACAGACAGACACACAGATACACAGCAACTCTTGTCAAACTTACGACACCCCACTTTTTTTGTCGGGGTTTAAAAATGAGATAGTTCAGATGGATCAATGGATCTTTGTTGTTTGTCACGATGGCACGGCTGAACGGATCAGAATAAAAGGCAAAAACATAGATGTAGTGTAGTTTGGAGTAGCACATAGACTTTTTATAACGGTAGTAGTCCCCGAGGAATAAAAATATTGTGAACTAATAAATATTGTGCCAAAGTAAGAAATTAATGATAAATATAATTGTCTACCTTTCACATTATAAACATCACAGGTAAAGCAAATTCACGTTTTCATACAATGTTACAATCGTTCCTCAGAATACTTACAATTTGTTTGGAGCTAAATTTATATTTGTGTTTGTCCCGCTCAGCAAACAATGTGCTCGGTCTCTAAGTAATATAGAAAAGCTTAAAAAGGCAACTACCTCTCTCTTTTGCACAAAGGCGAGATACAATCCGAAAAATATGACAAGTTTTACTTGATTTAAGCCCGCTTCCCTCATTTTTTTTTGTTGTTCTAGTTTGGAAAATTCTCATTGGCCCGGCGAAGAAATCTGTCAGACTTGTACTGACTAAAATCCACCCCGGTGTTCCATATCACACCTTCGACGGGGGTCGCGGGAACTTACTATCCTTCCGCAACCACCGGGCCCGGCTAGTGCTGGCCGTTATCCTGGGTTATCTTACTAAGGCCGAGTTTCTCACCTCTAAATTATCGCAGAATTAATGTGACAAATTGTCAAGCACGCTTTATCTACCGTAATTGGCTGTTGAAAATTCATTCAATTTCATTCAATCACAGCAGGTAACGCGTGCTTTTGTCACATTAATTCTTCGATAATTTAGGGGTGAGAAACTCGGCCAAACTCCGATTAAATTTTAAACCCGGCCAATAATAACATATGACATATTTAATTGTTATTTTACCTCGTTGACGCAAGTCACCTTTTCGCGTTGTATTGTTGCTGGTCGATACTTCCTTTGCGAGCGGAATAATAACGTGGCGGAATAATACGACGTGGCTGAAATCTGGTCAGAATACATTTGAATTAGAATCATAAATACAACGAAGAAGAGGAACAATTGTCCAATCACATGCGAGATGAAAGGCGAGATGTGGATTTCTGTTAGTCGGTTGTTCATACTCTTACGTGGGGTTAATCATTTTGCGAATTTACTTTCGCAATTATACTGCTGTTCAATGAAATCTCCCATTTTGACTTACCAATCCCGCTTAACATGCTATTTATTAAGTATTAAGAAAAATATATTTTTAAAACAAGCTTTTTGAACTGAAAAGAGCCCAAATACGACAGTTTAATCTTATCTGTTCACAGTACAGCTCCATCATGAGACCAGCTCCATATAGTACCATATTATTGCAATATTTCCAATGTTACAAAAGTACGCTAAGTTTCAGCTTACTCGGATGCCAGGAAGTGTTTGAAAAAACCGGCCAAGTAAGAGTTGGCCTCGCGCACGTACCATTATCGCATAATTCGACAAAAAAAAATCACGTTTGTTGTATGGGAGCCCCACTTAAATATTTATTTTATTCTGTTTTTTGTATTTTTGTTATAGCGGCAACAGAAATACATCATCTGTGAATTTCAACTGCCTATCTATCACGGTTCATGAGATACAGCCTGGTGACAGACAGACAGACGGACAGACGGACTGCGGAGTCTTAGTAATAGAGTCCCGTTTTTACCCTTTGGGTACGGAACCCTAAAAATGAATTACTAGTTGCCGGATACACATACAAAAGCAAGGTAACAGATAGCTTGATGTCAGTAATTACACTTCAGATTTGTTAGTGGTTTTGAAACATCAAACGGCTATTAATATCTTTGAAGGATTTGCCGTTACAAACCAATAGGTACATGATAGGAATGATTCCTGGGTCATCATCATCATCAGCCTATTAATGTTCCCACTGCTGGGACACAGGCCTCCTCTTTGTGAGAGGGGATGGGCCGTAATCCACCACACGGGCCCAGTGCGGGTTGGTGGATGTCACATGCCTTCGAATTTTTGGTCCTAGGGCATGCCGGCTTCCTCACGATGTTTTTCTTCACCGTTTTTGAGAGCAGTGGTGGTAAAATAATTTGCATTGTAAAGCGCCTGGGTTCGAACCCACGACCTACAACTTGTAAGTCGCGTGCAATACCACTGGGCCACCACTGCTCTCTGCTGTTGATTCCTGGGTAAAAAATACTAATACTATTTCGTCGGTCAGTTTTCCATGACGACACAAAAGAGAAGGAGTGGTAAACCGCTAACGTCTTGTATGTCGAGTGTCCAGAAGAAAATGAAGAAGAGCGGTCAATCTACTGACAATGCTTATCAGCGGAACAAGTGGCGCCTCATGGCGAGGTGGATGAAGGAGAGTCCATCAGTTAGATTATCGAAAAAATATTGGATAGGTCGAAATCGAATACCTAAAAAAATACAAAGATAAAGCGCATCAAAGTTGGCTTGCGACGTCGCGCGAAATTTCAACGCATTGTATCGTCGTTATTTTGTCATGGACTAAAATAATTTTAGTGATCATTCCTATTGTCACACTCGTAGCATTAATCAATCTGTTCCATCCTTGAGAATACTTAATTGATCCAAACCGGGGATTCAAAGGCTTCTTTTGAGCCTCACAAGACGTGACAAACGGATTAAGCCAGGTGGATGGGCAACGATGTGCATCTACCATATACCGGTACACTAGGCCCCTTTACACTGAAAAGACGGTCGACTCACATGGGATTAGAAACATAGGGATCTTAATCATTTACCTAACTAACACTATACACACATAACTAAATATTATATTTTTGTAGAGACTTGTATTTTTCACCATTTGTGCCCCATTTTCACCAGCACTATAACTCTTTTTAACCGACTACCAAAAAAGGAGGAGGTTCTATGTTCGACATTATGCATGTTTTTTTTTTTTTTTTTTATTGTTGTTCACCGATATCTCCGTCAATTGTGGACCGATTTTAAAAATTCTTTTTTTGTTTGTAAGATTATATTCCGAAATTGGTCCCATTTTAATTTGGTGAAGATCTGATAAAGAACTTCGGAGAACAGAACTCTTCAATAAATAACGGCAAATCTCTCGGGATTGCTGCAAACGCATGTCTGTTTATTGTTTATACTATTTCATAACATAACATCACGCCAGTACGCTCGAAAGGGGTATGCAGATCTCTCATTTCACCGGTTATATTCATTTTTCATGTTATTTGGGTAATCTATTCTGTCGTTATAGGTACTTACTTAACTACTTCCCTATTAGGTAGGTACAACTAAAAAGTGAAAAATAAAAAGCTTTTTTACAAAATAATACTACCGACTTCCAAATAAGAAAACTAGAAAGTGAAAAATAACTTTATTTTTGGAAGTCGGTGTCCATAACTTAAAAATTTGGTACCTACCAAAGACACCGACTTCTAAAAATAAAGTTATTTTTCACTTTCTAGTTTTCTTATTTGGAAGTCGGTAGTATTTTTTTGTAAAAAAGCTTTTTATGGAATTAACATTAAAAAGATTGGAGGGTTTGGGAAATTCTTCCCAAACGCTCCAATCTTCAAAATTATAAAACTAACCCGTATGGTGTTTTAATAGCAGAAAACTTCAAGAGGATGCATGATTCATATTGAAAACGCACAAACAATACTTCGAAGTTTATTTTTAATTATTTACGTCAGACATTATTTTTAGATACTATGAGGATGATAATAATATACATGTGGAAACTTCCAGTAACCTAAATCACTGTTTATTAATATAGTTATTAATTAGTTTGCAGGAAATACATATAGATTTGTCATCGACAACAACATATATATACGTCATGCACTATTTTCATTTTGTCATTTGATTTATATTTTTTACAAAGATTTTAATTGTATTGATATTTAGAACATAAGTCGTAAGTTTAGTGCATAATATTTGCACGCCATAGCATGTCGCCAAACATGTCGGAATCTTTAGTTATTTTTTGTTATCTCGCATGCTTGTATGTGTTACCCATGTTTAAGCAAATAAATATATATATCGTTCTCTAATTTCTTGGTATAGGTATTATTATATTCAAAAGTCACTTAGCAATAGGACACAATTACCAAAATAATTAATTTTATTAACGGGGGCGGCGTCCAGTCTAACCCCTGCCGGCGTTTGTATTTCCCGATAGTAACAAAAATTGTTTTTGTATATGGGGGGAAACCTTCAAAAGGCGCCTGGAATTTTGAGAAAAAGTCCAGGGAGTGTGGGATTTTAACTTTTCTAAAACCAACCCGGTGATCACTATCAACACGTAGCAGGAGCCCCTTGACCTCTAAGACCATCCCGGAACCCCTTCTGTGTACGCCTGTTAGAGTACATCCTACAACCTAGGGTCTTTAAGTCAAGAGTGAATAGGTCATCATCGCTTACTATAAGGTGAGTAAGTCGTTAAGCGCGAGCCAGTCTACAATAAAAAAATAGTATATTTCAATAAAGCTGGATACTATTTAGTAGTATTTCACATGGAGCGACTGATCTAACCTCCACACCTCATAGACGCGTGTCACGGTCGGTTCGGTAGCTGTCGTCAAACACGACAAGACGCGCCTTGGCCAGATCTGGTGTCAAATTTCACACATATCAGGGCCGTGCCCGGGACTTGGACGAACCCTGCCCCGTTAGGGGCTCAAAAAATATCGGTATGTACATTATATATAAAATCGTTCACACACGTCCATGCACGGGCCAGTGACGGAGCTTCAATGTTTGGGCCCGTCCCTGTCACGTCCCGGGCACGGCCCTGATATGAGTGGATAGACCTTTACTAGCCATATCGACTGAAAAAGATTTAAAATAACAGCCGGGACCAACAGCTTAACGTAGAGTATAGTCGTCGCCAAACTTCTTGGCCGCACTGAAGTTGTATTACCGCATGCGCGAGGCACGAAACGGTGTTGTTTTTGTATGAGATTTACTACAGCGCAGTCATTGTAGCCAACTTCAGGGCGGGCAACAAGTTTTGCTAGAACTCTAGTCTTGGTAAGTTAAGAACGGTCACCCATCCACGAAATGACCTCGGAAAGCGTTGCTTAACCTCGAAGATTGAAGTGTGACTGTTATTATTTAGCCACGAATTCTTTCACTCACTTTTCAATATGGTAGCAATGACTTAACATTTTAGATTTCCGTCATTATTTTCCCTAACACCGTGGCTCGTGTATTTCAAACTAAGGGTCCACCCTTTGTCCGATAGCCCTGTAAAACAAGTTAACAAGATAATCCGGGATTATCGTCACGTTGCCTTTCTAATAGGGATCGCTTAGCCGTCACTTGATTAGGCCCTAGCCTCATTAAATTGTTTTACATTTTAACGAAGATTGGGGTTTAAAAGTGTGTGCGGGCTTAAATTATAACTGGCTTATGGAAATGTTTTGGGAAGAATCCCGATGAATTTATTTATTTGTAGTGGTAAATACCAAAATAATAGTATAGAGTAATACTAATAATTTGTGATTTGTGGGTTTTATGTATTTGTGTAAAATATAATCTAACTATCAGTAATACTTGTCTTATATATAATTGGACAAAACCTAAAAGTGCGAATTTACCACTCGACTGCGACGCGAGACTAGCTCGGTCGCACGTCGCGGTCTCGGGGCGTTTGTTCTTGGGCGAGACCGAGACATGTGTCGCACACAAACTCTCCTCGATTTTACTCGTTAAGCTCATATATTGTTGAAAATTATTATTCCATATTGTAATGGATAGCCAAGTGATCAAGTTACTGTTGGAGGAAGACGAATACTATGTTAAGATATAATATTATTATTCCTATATTGAACACGATCTGTTTTGGCATCTAGTAGTATATAATTTGTTAATAGCCAATCTTTGTTTATATCACTAACACAACATATGATAAAACTTCTGTCGTTATAAGGTAATTTACCTATGTTTGCAATATTTGTAAGTATTTGAGAACCATGTTCCTATTTATCATATCAATGAATGTACCTGTTAGTGCTTGTAATACTTTATACCTAAACGTAGTATAGTAGTGTTAGGCTGGGGTATTCCTCGAAGTGCACCAACTTTGAACCGCACCAAATGAAGCGCACCAAAAGTATTCTTCGAAACGCACCAACGATGAAACATAGAGAAGAGCATGAAGGATTCGTAATAAATCCTCATTGTTTATTTATTAAAACTATCTGCTTTCCTGTTAGTTTAAGCAATTTATTGCTTAGCTATAGTAACGGTTTTGAAATTGAATCATTTGTTGTTTTGAAATGTACCAGGGTGACAGAAATTAACAGAATATAGGCACCACAACGATCTTGCTAAGGTGTACACCAACAATTAAACACAAAAAGAAATATAAAGTATTCGTAATTATTCACTATATAGATAGAAGACTTAAAATTCAAATGTCAATTCAATGTCATTCAATTCAATGTTTTATCTTACCTAACTGTCATGTCCTATACCTATAACTATCAGGAAAACAGAATTGAACTGGAATTAGTTGCTTGAGCAATACTAATTGGGTCACTAACGGTTGAAGCACACGCTTTAAAATTTACCATTAAATTTGTAAACTAAAAGTAATAGTGCGTCAGAAATGAACACTTGAATTTTGGCTTAATTGAAATAAAGAATTTTACTTTGACTTATTTAATAATCTAATAAGCAAAAAAACAAAAAGCTAAGTATCAAAATCATTAAATCGACGTACGCGTCAACGTTTCGATATCTTGAAAAAAAATAAGTTTTTGGCTAAGAACGAAGAACGACATCGTGCTGTTCCTTCACATCTTGGAATTTACATAACATGTAATATAATAACTCCCGCACTCCAAATCTAATGGGCTTAACCATTTTTAGGGTCCCATCGCCGGGGATCCGAAAGGTCCAAACGGAGCCCTGTTGCTGTCACTCCCATGTCTGTCCGTATGTCTGCCCGTCGGTCTGTCTGTCCGTCCGTCGTCTGTTATACATGCTTTACAGCCAAATGGTTGGAGCTTCAAATTTTCACAGTAAAAGCATCTTGTTAACCCAAAGCCATGCAAATTGTCAAAAAATATTTTAATTTTTATTTAATATTAGTTTTTAAAGGGTCTGCCACAAAGGGGCATAAAAAAAGATCTTCCACATCAAGTGGTGTATCGTTGTTTAGAGCATAAGTACTGTATATTTTGTTTGAAAAAATATGAAAAAGAAAGGAATGAGAAGCCCCCAAAGTAAACGTTTTTTTACAAAATTTCGTTTCGAATAATTCTTTTACTTTCCATTCACCGATGAACTTAAAATTTGGTGATCATGTTTATTATTATACTAACAAATACCAATATATTGATAAATCAGTCATTACAAATATTGGTTTTAATAGGAAAAATGATTAATCATAAACCAAACCAACTTAATTTTGCGGTTTGGTACAGAACCCTAAATGTACGAAGTCCGACACGCATTTGGCCGGGTTTCTCTAATAGGATTTGTGAAAAACAACATACAGCTTAAAGCAAGTAGATATCTCAAGTATCACGAAAGTGGCAGATGTAAAACATACCACATCCAAACCTTTTTGAGTTTACTACGGATAAAAAATCGGGGCCTTAATCAATGAGCGGTGAAAATTACGTGACTGCTAGATCAGTTATTGTCATAACTCGTTAGGTCACGGCGTGTGACAAATTTTTTGCAAAAGACTTTTTCGGAATTTGCACAATCTTGCATATTTTTCAGTTTGCGCTAGGGGCTTGTTGGAGCGCCTGATCAGCACAGCATAGCAGCAGCTCACTTAATGAGCAATTACTCTATTTGCAATGCGCAAATGTATTATTTTTGTTCAAATTTTCACTTGCTGTACTTAACCCGTGTAGTCAACACCTATTATAGTATTATTTTCTTGCAATGAGCATTCCTGAAGTTTTCATGCCGCAAATCCCCTTAAATTCCCGCACATGGTCCGTAACGAGCTGGATATCGTATTATAAGTAGAAGATCAGCGGTCAGAATCAAGGAATTAAGGATTTTATCATCCACGTGCCGTGGAGGTTAATTGTCGGTGGATTGGAGTGATCTCGAGCAAGCTATTAGCGGTGTACGGCGCTTACCCAACACTCAGGTAGTATAAGTGAAAGTAAATATCCATAAAAGGTCAGTTTTATTTTATTGTACTACCGATTGTATTGTGTTAGGTGAAAATCATTAGGTACTTGTTGCCGTGTAATTAGTATTATATTCATCAGCAAAATTAAGTTTAAAATCATACTGATTATAGTATAGTTAGCTTATTTGCTACATTAATTAAAATTAAGTTATAAAGCTGTAACTAATTCACATAACTATCTACTTAACAGTAGTTGTTAATTATATTATTAGCAGGTATCTTAACATAATACATATAAGTTGTGAGTGCTTGATATTAATGCAAGTCATTGTTAAAACATAGTAAAGTTAATATTACTTATTTAGAATATTTTATGTATTCAACAACGATTAGTGTTTTAGTTGTGCCTAATTACAACTAAGTTAGCGTCATAGTTTTGCAAATAGTAAGATTGGATCTGGATTGTATGTATAGTTTATTTATACACTTGGGTAGTTACATCATTAGGTCTATGTTGTTTTGCTATTGCACTTAGGTGTACAACATAGTTTTATGCGTGTATTAAGTTCATATTATTCGTCTTTATAATTGTATTCCTGTATCAATTTCAGGTTGACAACACTCATCTCCCAGCATGTCCGAGGAAAGGGAATTAATCAAAAAGCGAGGCAGCTTCAAAGGTCGTTTGACTGCGTTCGTCAACTTTCTGGACTCACTCAAGGACAACGAGTTATCAAATTGAGATGTTTCCGAATTACAGTAGCGCATGGGCAAGATCGAGTCGTTGTACGAGCAGTATGATGAGGTACAGTTACGCCTGGAATGCATTGTAGATGATCTCAAATTACAATATTCTGAGCGTTCTGAATTCGAGTCTATTTATTATAAATCCTTGTCTAGAGCCCAGAATATTCTGAGTGATTTTAATAAGGATAGTAAATTGATGGAAAGCTGTAAAAGTACACATGCACAAGCCAGTTAAATTGCCAACAATTCAGTTACCCAAGTTTAGCTGATTATATTCTAATTGGCTAGAATTTCGCGACACCTTTACTAGCCTAATTCATAGCAACGATGACATTGACGAAATCAATAAGTTCCATTACTTATATATATATATAAGTAATGGAACTTATTGATTGTATACTTATTGGAATTGATATATATATATATATATATATATATATATATATATATATATATATATATATTCAATAAGGCATGCCAACAACATATTTACAAATTCATTGCGGAGTCAGTTACATACAAGATGGTCCTGTGCAAACATGTCAGTTACAGGCGTGCACATCATTCACAGTCTTTAATAAAAAAAATATGTTCGCGAATATGAAATTAATCGAGTAATATGTCTTTCAATTGAAATAAACCACAACAATTGCACTTAAATTAATGTAGAATTGAACCAAATTGTTGTAGAATAAAAACTAAAACAAATTACAATTACAATAATACATTAATTACTAGTAAGGTCAAATATAAAAATTACAATTAGATCACAATAAAATACTAGTGAGTCAAGGTCAAAATTAAATAAAGTTACAATTAACTAAATTAACACAAATAAAATACCATCAAGTCACAATTAAAATTAAAATAAATAACATCACAAAAAAAAAAACTAGTGTGTCAAGGTTAAAATATAATAAAATGCTAATAAAATGATGTCAAACTTAGTTGATAATCTTAATATTTTGAGTACACAATAAATAAAACAGAGCAGGCAAGTCGGGCGAGACTACGGATCAATCTGCGTGACCTTAGACTTGAACCGAGACAGAGAGTCAAAGAAGACATCCATGTTCTCATTGCAAGAGCTGATCTTGTTGTATGTGCTCATCATCCTGTTCAAAGGAGCCGAACGCCCGAGATTGGTACGAGAAGTTTTGCAAATGAATGTACTGCGAACTCTCGTTGCCCTAACAAGGCCCCGGCGTGGTACATCAAGGCTGATTTGTTTGAGTAGTTCGGGGGTGCATGTCATGTTATTGACAATCTTGTACAAGAATATCATATCTGCTGAGACCCTACTGTCTTGTAAGGAGGTCAAATGGAAATGGCACATACGCTGCCTGTAGTCGGCTCTGTAGGGACAGGTATGATCCTTGAATCGCAGATAACGCGTAAAATGTCTTTGAATCCTCTCGATGCGGCTCGTGTGAACATTGTAGGTTGGGTTCCAGACCGGGGATGCGTATTCAAGCGTGCTACGCACAAGGCAGTTGTAGAGAATTTTCATAGCAAGCATGTTATGAAATTCCCTACAAGTTCTTTTTATGAAACCGGACATCCTAGCTGCCTTTGCAACAATGTTGTCGATGTGCAAGCTGAACGAGAGGTCACTACTAAGAAGCACGCCAAGGTCGCGGATGGTCTCAACTTTCTGCAGTGGAGTACCTGCAATCGAGTAGCGTGATTGTATGGGCTGTTTTTTACGCGTGACATTTTTTTGCGTTTAGGATCATTCCGTTTGCATCGCACCAGGACTGCAGTGCATTGAGGTCGCATTGAAGTAGTTCGGCGTCCTCATGCGAAGCAATACTACGATTTATTTTTAAGGTCATCCGCGAATAGAGAGCATTGGCTATGTCGAATGCAGTCCAGTAAGTCGTTGACGAAAACAATGAACAAAACTGGCCCTGTGTGCGATTCCTGAGGCACCCCGACTACTACTTGAGAGCATCTCTTGAGGGAACTGCTGCAGTAGTAATCAAATCCATTGAGTTTTCTTCGAGCAATTACTTTGTGGCATGGAAGTTGTTATGTGATCGATTTGACAACAAAGGGCTGTTGGTGCAAAATCATGTATCAGCATTGTTTAATGTCGAGTCTATCTCAAGGGAAGCTTCTGTTGCAATAAAGAGCTTAATCGATAACCTAAATAAAGATTTGCGAACATTAGAGTCGTTAAGGGAGCCTGTTAAACATTGGGACACACTTTTGATTTATATTGTTACTCGCAAGATTGATCAAAGGACTTTTCGTGAGTGGGAGGAGTACAAAGGTAGGATAGACAAAGATAGCACGAGTAAGTTCGACACATTTATGCAGTTCCTACGTAATCGAGCCGACCTAATCGAAACCTTAGAACTAGTTTGCAATAATCATTGCCAAACGTCAGGTAAAACAAGCCCCAAGGTCAAGTCTATGGTAGCAACACAATCCCTTAATAGATCTAGTACTGAATTAGCTCCTAAACTGTGTCCTAAAGTAATAACAATGATCACAGTTTAAATAATTGTCCACAGTTTCTCGCAATAAGCAATGATGATCGTTTAAAATTACTGCCCAGTTATAAAGTTTGTTTCAACTTTTTTCGTTCAGGTCACTATGCTAACAAATGTAAAAAACCGGGTTGCAAACTATGCAAACGTAGGCATAACACACTAATTCACATAGATTCTAAAGGCACTATTGCGAATACACTTCGTGATAATTCGAATAACAACTTGTCTGCATCTTCCTTACCGTCTACTATCACTGATACAAATAACGTAGCTTTGTCAACAAACATTGCATCTCCCCGTGATCATAAGCAGCGAGATGTGTTATTGTCGACCGCCCTGATCAAACTGCGGGACCACAATGGTTGTGTGCATCTGTTTCGCGCGGTTCTGGATAGCGGTAGCTCCTCGTCATTCATAACGGAAAGATTATGTAAACAACTCAGTTTAGCAACTAGGCATATAAACAAATCCATTATTGGCATCAACGATCTCACTTCGCAGGTAGGCAAAACATGTCGTGTTAAGATGAGGTCTTTGGATGATAGTTTTACGTACGAACTTACTATTTTTTTATTTATAGGCTCGCGTTTGACCACTATCTCGCCTAATATTAAGCGATGATGTGGTCTACGGTGAAGCACGCTTGCCTAGAAGAAACCTATTCACTCTTGACTTAAAGACCCCAAGGTTGTAGCTAATTGTTTTGTTCTGCCATATATTACGAGTAACGTACCGTGCCGTGAAATAAAAATTTCTGATTTCGACATACCGTCGAATATTATTTTAGCGGATCCTACCTTTTAATAGCTTTCACTGCTGTCGAATAACGTAAATTGTAATATTTCTAAAATTATTGGCGACAGTGACTGGGAAACGTTTAGATCAGAATTGCCAAAATTTTGGCAATTAGAGGAGGTGAATGCGAAATCCTCCAACTCTTACAAGCCTGAAGAAAAATTGTGTGAGGATAATTTCATTAAAAATAAGACACGATTGTCTGATGGTCGTTTTTGTGTTCGTATACCCCTTAAGAAAGATCCTTTAGTTCTGGGCAATTCTTTTAAGAAAGCTGCACATTGTTTACATTCTTTAGAGCGTAGATTAAAGGTTAAGCCAGACTTTAATAGAATGTATCGTGACTTTTTGCTAGAATACGAGTCACTTGGTCATATGACAAAAATAAATAACCCCAATTTGTGTATTGGTTATTGTATTCCGCATCACGGAATATTACGTGAGTCGAGTAGCACAACCAAACTTCGTGTTGTTTTTAATGCAAGTTGTCCTACTACGACGGGAGTGTCCTTGAATGATCTTCAGATGATCGGGCCAACTGTACAGAATAATCTATTATCTATAATTCTTCGGTTCAGATTCCACAAGTATGTCTTATCTGCGGATGTGGAGAAGATGTATAGACAAATAGTCGTGCACCCGTCGGATAGGTATTTGCAACAGATTGTTTGGCGTGCCAATGATTCTGAGCCTAGTAATGTTTATCAATTAAACACTGTCACGTACGGTACAGCTAGTGCACCGTTCCTTGCAACACGATGCCTTAAACAACTAGGACTCAATTGTAAAAACCCTAAAATATCGGAGATCATCAGACACGACTTCTACGTCGACGATTTACTGACAGGGGCGGATGATTTAGACGAAGTTAAATTTATTCGCACTGAAGTTACTAAGGAGCTTGCGTCGGCATGTATGCCATTGAGAAAGTGGAAGTTAAATGACCCACAACTAGTGTCGGGTTCTGTTCTTGCGTCAGGCAACTCGCCTGCGTCATTGGACTTGAACATTGAATCTAATGAGCCTGACAGATTGGTTAGTCTCAGATGGTATGTCAGTGATGATAAGTTAGGGTTTCCCATAAGTCTTACTAATTCCTCGACTGGCCATACTAAGCGTGATTTGCTATCCGTGATTGCGCGAATTTTCGACCCATTAGGTCTGTTGGGTCCTATTATTATCACCATGGAGGTATTGTTACAGAAAATGTGGTTAGACAAATTATCTTGGGATCAACCATTACCTATTGGGATTAGTGAACATTGACACACATGATGATTTACAAGATGCACTAAATGTAGTCATTATTCAAAGTCAATCTCAATTGTTTCCCGAGTACGAATTACTTTTAAATAAAAGGAGGTTACCTAAAGGGAGCGCCCTTCTAAAGTTCAATGTTTTATTAGACGATAAAAATATCATGCGAGTAGGAGGACGTCTCGATAATTCTAATTTTGTTTACAGTAAAAAGCACCCTATTTTATTACAGTCCACTCATGAGTTTACAAAATTATTATTTCGTTTCGAGCACCGAAGGCTGATGCACGCTGGCCCGCAATTACTGCTAGCTTCCATTAGGGAATCTTACTGGCCAATAGGAGGTCACAACTTGGCGAAGGCCTGTTATCATAAGTGTGTTCTGTGTCATCGTATGAAGGGTAAGGTCGTATCCCCGTTAATGGGTAACTTACCACAAGAACGCCTTTGTCCAGGTTATCCCTTTGAGAGCACGGGCGTAGATTATGCCAGCCCTATTATGTGTGCTAGTCGTCAAGGTCGTGGATGCAGGCTAGTAAAGGTGTACATCGCAATTTTTATTTGTTTTACAACCAAGGCGATCCATTTGGAGCTTGTTGGCGATTTAACTAGCAATAGTTACTTACTAGCTTTGTATCGATTTATTTCTAGGAGAGGTAAACCCGTTGATATTTTTTCGGACAACGGTACCTCATTTGTCGGTGCGTACAATGACCTTTCTAAATTTTTAAAATTAAATAGTTTGTCCTTGGGTGAAAGTGCAGCGAACGATGCAATAAGGTTCCACTTTATACCTGCTTATACCCCGCATTTCGGCGGACTCTGGGAGGCGGGTGTCAAGTCAACAAAATACCATCTTCAAAGAGTGTTGGGAAATTGTAATTTGACTTTTGAGGAGCTTTACACCGCACTAACTAAAATTGAAGCCATCTTGAACTCTCGTCCACTTACACTGATGTCTTCAGATCCTGCAGATTATACACCGCTTACTCCAGGACACTTTCTTTTTAGACGGCCTTTAACTTCGTTGCCGGAACCTGACTACCAGGATAATTCTGCCAACCATCTGTCTCGATTCCAAAGGATTGAACAACTCCGTCAACACTTCTGGAGCAGATGGAGTAAGGAGTATGTTGCAGAATTATAAGTACGGTCCAAATGGCGTTCCTGCAAGGATGGTCTAAAAATAAACTCCTTGGTCGGGATTAAGGAGGATAGCCTGCCGCCTTTGAAGTGGAGACTTGGACGAATTGTGGCTGTTCACCCAGGAACGGATGGCATCGCTCGTGTCGCAGACATTCATACGTCCACTGGTGTCGTTCGACGAGCCTTCAATAGAATCTGCCCATTGCCCGTGTCTTCGGAATCTGGTTGAAACCGTTGCTTTCAACGCCCGGGGGCATGTTGGAGCGCCTGATCATCACAGCATAGCAGCAGCTCACATAATGAGCAATTACTCTAATTGCAATGCGCAAATGTATTATTTTTGTTCATATTTTCACTTGCTGTACTTAACCCGTGTAGTCAACACCTATTATAGTATTATTTTCTTGCACTGAGTATTCCTGAAGTTTTCATTCGGCAAATCCCTTAAATTCCCGCACAGGGCTCTTAACTAGATTTGCAAATTGGAAAAGCGGCACATTTTCTGTATGCACAGCACAGTTTTGAAACCACGCTATAAACTAGCCGTATTCACTGATACGAACGACGCACGATTTGCCAGCAACAAGATACAAGATCTCTTGACTGACCTCATCAGAATTTGTAAAAATAAGAGTCAGCAGGTGCCATCTGAAGTCGAGATACAGGGTGACATATTTTCACCTTGGAGCATTTTAAATGAGATGATAGGCCAGCAATATCTATAATGTAGGTATTCCCTTGTCGAAAGGTATTAAAGAACTGGACACCAACATATATGACGATATACTCCTGGCATTTTCAAGATATGGAACATTTAACTGCGCATTAAATTGGTGAGATACGCATCGCTTCGCATACCCCAACCTATCTAAGTTGATCCAAAGATACGGCAAAATTGTAGTGTCATCAGTTCCTTATGAACGCACATTCAATGAAACAGGATTATTAATAAATGATCGCCGCACAAGCCCCTCGACTAACAAAGTCAGGCAACTTGCCACTGAAAGGTCAAGGCGGGCATGGTACCCGAAACAAAAAAACACTCAATCGCTGTGCCATGGTACCGAAACGAAAAACATTCATCCGCCAGGCGCTCCCAAATTTCAGCCAACTTCCAGCGTCCGTGCGGCTAAAAAATTGTTATTTGACCGCTTCCGACTAATCATAGATATTTTATTGAATTATTTCATAGTGAATGACTCTATGAAAATATGTTTATAGACAAGACGCGTTAGGCGATTATAAAAGAATTTTTTTTGAAATTGGTTGTGCGGGGTTCCTAGTACCCGTGGTGGCCAACACGTTTTTTGTTTCGAGTACCATGGCACCCAGCGGCACTTGAGTGGAATTTTGGAACGCCTGGCGGTTCACTGGCTTCTTAAATGTAAACCTAGATCCGGCTAACTGTTTAAATAGATACGTAGTTGATTAAAATTGTAAATATATTTATAAAAATAAAAATATAAAACACTTCGTTTTTATCATGTTGTATATTTTAAAATAATTTTCAGATCCGTGCTCCGGGGTGAGCTGCTATTTATCGTTATAAAACTAAATAACTATAATAGATGTAGCAGCAGCGGTGAGGTTTGTAAAAACTTATGGTGTTTTTGAGATTGTGTTGAGGATTTTTAATAAAAACGATGCATTCGTCTTAACGTACAAATTCTGTATTCGCCATTTTTTATTTTACAACATTCAAGGAGAACAATATTTTAGAAGACGACCAATCACAGTCGATCGACAGGTATAACGTAGTATGTGGTGTCATTGCCCGCTTCGAGATGTTGCTGGTGGTCCCTGATGTGCGTCAGTGGAGTAAGAATCCATAACAATAGTTTCATACTGTTTTTTAGAGAATACCAAAGCTAAAAATTGTAAATCGATCAAACATTTTTTTTAAACACACATGTACCCGTACGAAGCCAGGGCGGGTCGCTAGTCAGAAAATAAATGAATTCTGCAATCATTTTTAAGTAAGGTCTGAGGAAATGATAAAGACTTTTAAATCATATATTTTTTATAATTGTTGTTTTTTATACAATTAATATGACTGTACCTTACAGATAGTAACATCTCAATTATTTTTCTATTAATACACCAAATGGAAGATGGCCAAAGGGCGCATGGATAATTCTCCTCTGCATATCATATTTATTTATCAAAATTAGGGACTTCAACGCATTCGTTAGTGGCAGAATCTCTTTCCTTGCCAGGAGGACAGCCTGCATAATATGCACTTGCGATTCGTCTGGATACTATAACAACGCATTCACCAGTAGTAGCATCTCTTTCTGTGCCAGGAGGACAACCTGCTTTAAATATATCTGGATCTGCGTCTCGTCTTAAATTAAAAGTATAATAAACGACGTTTCGTCGGTAAGGTTCCCCATTATCAGGGTAGTAGGGGTTGTTCTAACAATTGTTTTCACTCTCGTTTCGATCGCAAGGTTCCCCATTATCAGGGTAGTAGGGGTTATTCTGACATTTGATTTCACTCACGCTTATCATGAAAACTAGAATAACCAGGACGAGCAGTTTGCACATTTTTATTCGATTTTAACGTTTACTATTACTGAATGACTGATAAATTTTAAAAGGCCGTGTATGCTATTTATTCAAAGTAATATGAATCAATCCGATGCACCAATAAATTTATAATATCATAGTTTGTTTCGGCAGTAATAATTTTTTTGTTTATTTTAATCTTGTTTTTGCCCACGGCTTCGCTCGTTCATGAAAGATTTATCCCTTAAGATTAATTATATCGAACAGCTTTAGAACTGAGTTTCACGTGAATCTGTAAAAAAGCCCATAAATATAAACTTTGTCACATCTTTTCACCTCCCCAGGAATCCCTTTTCTTGAATTTCGGAACAATTTTCGTTGGTCCATGTAAGTATATTCTCTCTGTCTCTTATACGTTTTTATAATCTAAAATCAAACTAACTCGTATAAAAGCGAACGGTACTCACTCACTCACTTATCACGAATTATCGAAAACCGCTTGACGTATAAAGATGAAATTTGGCAGACATCTACATTAAGTGACGTAAGTGCGTACTAAGAAATATTTTTTGGAAATTCCACCCTTAAGGGGGTAAAAGGGGATTTAAAGTTTGTATAAAATTTCTACAGTTTGTAAGTTGGACGTGAAATTTTAGATTTACGCTGTTGGTTGATAAAAAAATGTTAAGTATTTAATGGTTTTTGTAAATTCCACCCCTAAAGAGTTAATGTTTGTGTGAAATTTCTACGCTTTTAAGTGTGACACGTGAAATTAAATATTTACGGTTTTGGTTGATAAAAAGAATATTAGTATATTATATTAGTATTTGAAACTTGACATAAATACTAACCTAAGTAAATAGTAAAAGTTTTCATTATTAGTTATTCAAAACTACTCCTAAAAGACGATTTAGGGGTTGTTAAAGAATTTTACTTTTTTTGTGTACAGGTCTTCTTTTTATGATGTAAGGGACCACTAGGAAGGGATTTTTGAAAATTCAACCTTCAAGGGGGTGAACTAGAAAGTCGTCTGCAGAATAAAATACGGATCACGCCAGCGAAGTCGCAGGCGAAGTGCTAGTCTATAATAAAAATGAAGTAACAGTTAATAAAATATCTAGATTTTAAAATATTTACAAAATGATTTTTAACGGTTTCATCATCATCATTTTTTCAGCCGAAAGACGTCCACTGCTGGACATAGGCCTCCCCAAACGGTTAACGGTTTATTTTAAAGAACCCTCCAAGAAACATAATACTTGCTTTGGTTTAGCTTATTAACTCCTTGAGTGCCAAAAACAAGGATCTACGCGAGACACAATGGCTTTTTAATTATTTTGGTAATTACGCCACACGAGCGAAAAAACATAAAAAACACTTATCATTTGATATTACTAAGTGGCATAAACATTACTATTTTAATACTTACAAGTTTAAGAGGGAAATCCTAACAAATTCGATTGATGGTATTATCCTGCCCTAGATTTACCAAATCTTATTTACCGGCTAATCTTAGAATTTATTTACGAATTTTTACAGTAAAATAATTATACAAAATCAAAATACACTAGGCCTTGAAGTTTTTCTTTTTTTTTTTTTTTTTTTTTTTTACTATGTATAGGCCTGTGTTTGACCACAATCTCACCGTGGTCAGTGATGATGTGGCCGATGGTGGTAAGCACACAAAGCCTAGAAGGGAACTGGCTCTCAAGTGCTGCTGTCGGAACACACCGGAAGGTGCTTGGCGACAGATTTTCAACTTGAGGGTGGTTGCCAGCCAGGCGGGTACTACAAAGTACCCTACCACCGTGCTATGGTTTCCTCACGATGTTTTCCTTCACCGAAAGCTCAAGCTCATTGTAGGATTCGAACCCGCGACCTTCGTCTCGGTATCCGACGTCACTACCACTGAGCTATCATCGCCTTAAGTTAAGTTTTAATTAAATTGCATACAGTATGGACAAATTGATTCCTGATCATTGCTCTAACGAAAGGATAATTTGCATGAATAAATTTTTGATTGAAAAAAATTGCACATCGGAAATCTTGAAATGATTTCCACTGTGGTGTATGGTACTTTATTTTTCAAAACAAAGGCAAGTTTTGATTATTTTTAAGTTTGTTTGTAATAGCTTAACACAAAACTATAAAAAAATGTAGTAAAGAGGCATTTATAAATATACAAATCATGTCAAATTTTCGCCATCTTCAAATATCTTAAGAACGTATCTTCATGACTAGTATTCGTCGAAAGGTTAAGAGCAGAGTCCCATGTTATATGGGCCTGCCGAGCTTATGCCCGGTCAATGGCAATAGGACCAAGTCTAGACTCCACGCTGTTACTGAGAAATTACAAATGGAAAAATCCTATAGCACCTAACCCAACCCGGGATGTGAACCCAAGACCTCATACTCAGCAGCAGTGCTTGTGACCAGCAATACCAACAATGCCAACATTAAATCTGTGAATACAAACCAAGAATGTACAAGTTACTATATTTTCTTGATTTTAACCTCCGACGGAAAAATAGATGAATAAATTTTGTGTATCTGTGCGTCTTTCAGTAACATCAATGTTCCCAAACAGATATCAATTTCGATTGAGTTTTTGTTTTTTATTCTTTTGATTTCACCAAAATAATTAATAAACCGTTGTGTGTCTCGTGTATCCACGTTTTAAGCACTCAAGTAGTTAATAAGCTAAACCAAAGCAGGTATTATGGGATATTATTTAAATGAAACGTTAACCATTGCTTCGCCAGGCATACGTCCTGCAGTGAACGTCTTTCAGCTGAAATGATGATGATGACGATGAAAATCAAGTTATTTTTATCACTTTTGACTTGAATACTCCTTGGTTGAACACATACTCCAGCAGGGAATTCCTTTCGTTAACGTCTTTCTCCTTTTAGTATAGAATAAAAACAATAGAAAAAGTTAAATTTGGGGCCTTCCACCGCTTTAATAATCTTTATCCATCTCAAACACTGTAGTGCATGATGACAGTTTACAGTAATCGTTTACTTTATAATTTACAAAGACTACAATAAAATGGAGGGTGTTGTGTTACACTCCTAGCTAGTTTAGATAGCCTGTGTTGAAGAGTGTACGTCTGCCGATCTCCAAGGAAAGACACGATAAAATCGTACACAGTATGCATTATGGTACATTATGATGTGCTTACTACAAAGCAATCTTCGTGCATAACTTAAAATTAAAAGCAAAAAAAATGAAAAAAAAAATACATATATGAAATTGCCACAGAGATAGATTATAGTCTGGAATAGCGCATAGGCGTCTTTTCATTCCGGTATAATGTTCCCTTGGGATAATAACACATTTTCACGCGGGCAAAACCGCAGGCAGAAGCTAATATATTTTTCTCAAACATGCTTAGAAATTTGAGCATTATTCTGACAACCTTCTTCCAGATAAATCGAAATTGCTGTACTGCCCAAATACATGCGAGCAGCGGCTGGCAAAAGTTTTATGAAAATCCATATCTGTCGTGTCTAGCGGCCAAATAAATTACTTAGTAAACTCATATCTGTCGTGTTATTTAAAAATGGAACGATCTTTTACTCCGAGACCGAGACATGTTCGCACACAAACTCTTCTCGATTTTACTCGTTAAACTCATATATTGTTGAAAATTATTATTCCATATTGTAATGGATAGCCAAGTGATCAAGTTACTGTTGGAGGAGGACGAATACGATGTTAAGATATTATTCCCATATTGAACACGATCTGTTTTGGCATCTAGTAGTATATAATTTGTTAATAGCCAATCTTTGTTTATATCACTAACACTACATATGATAAAACTTTTGTCGTAATTAGGTAATTTACCTATGTTTGCAATATTTGTAAGTATTTGAGAACCATGTTCCTATTTATCATATCAATGAATGTACCTGTTAGTGCTTGTAATACTTTATACCTAAACGTAGTATAGTAGTGTTAGGCTGGGGTATTCCTCGAAGTGCACCAACTTTGAAGCGCACCAAAAGTATTCCTCGAAACGCACCAACGATGAAACATAGAGAAGATGCATGAAGGATTCGTAATAAATGATATCGATAGACGTTTTGAAATATAACTATCTTCATTGTTTATTTATTAAAACTATCTGCTTTCCTGTTAGTTTAAGCAATTTACTGCTTAGCTATAATAATGGTTAAAATATCGGTTTTGAAATTAAATCATTTGTTGTTTTGAAATGTACCAGGGTGACAGAAATTAACAGAATATAGGCACCACAACGATCTTGCTAAGTTGTACACCAACAATTAAACACAAAAAGAAATATTAAGTATTCGTAATTATTCACTATATAGATAGAAGACTTAAAATTCAACTGTCCTATATCTTACCCAACAGTCATGTCCTATACCTATAACTATCAGACAAACAGAAATGAACTGGAATTAGTTGCTTGAGCAATACTAATTGGGTCACTAACGGTTGAAGCACACGCTTTAAAATTTACCATTAAATTTGTTTAACTAAAAGTAATAGTGCGTCAGAAATAAACACTAAATAGGCACCCAAGTATTCTAATTTAGCGCAACAGGTATAGAACATGACAATTCTAAGTAAGTTATAGGGAAAAACAAAAAAAAACACGATGATGAAGAGACCCGCCAGAAAAATAATAATTTCAGAATCATAATTATTAAAAAAATATTTACGCCTGGGTGAACAAGATTATTAAAGTTATCGAGAAAAAAATTGTTCCTGTAGTAAATTCCTATCATACCTTAAAACATTTAGTGTAAAAATTTAATCCAAAAACGAGATATTGCGTTTCTATGGTTTTTAAGGCTTTTTCTCAATTTTCTTAATTTCTCTTAAAGTATAGTAGTTAGAGCCGGGGGAACCCCCCCGGCTCTAACTAATAATATAATAATAAAATTTATGTGGTGTATGATTAATTGTTAGCTATACAAAAACAAAAAAAATCGAGCATGTCCGCAACTAAAGCAAAATAACACACTGTGTAATGTACGTACTCCGTTGTCGAAAGGTAATAAATAACTGGACAACATATTCGTATATAAATGACGACATACTCCTGGCATTTTCAAGAAATGGAACATTTAACTGCGCAATAAATTGGTGAGAAACGCATCGCTTTACATACCCCAACCTATCTAAGTTGATCCGAAGATACGGCAATATTGTGGCGTCATCAGTTCCTTATGAACGTACATTCTGTGAAACAGGATTAATAATAAATGATCGCCGCACAACAAAGCCAATGATCGCCGCTCGACTAACAAAGTCAGGCAACTTGCCACTGAAAGTTCAAGGGGGCCATGGTACCCGAAACAAAAAACACTCAATCGCTATGCGCAATGCGCGCCAAATTTCTACTCAAGCGCCACTGGGTGCCATGGTACCGAAACAAAAAACGAAAATCGCGCGGTTAATAAATAGTTAATTGACCGCTTCCGACCAATCATAGATATTTTATTGAATTATTTCATAGAGATAGACTCTATGAAAATATGTTTATAGACAAGACGCGTTAGTCGATTATAGAGGACATATTTTTGAAATTGGTTGTGCGGGGTCCCTAGTACCCATGGTGGTCAACACGTTTTTTGTTTCGGGTATCATGTCACCCACCGGCGCTTGAATGGCGTTTTGGTGCGCCGGCCTGGCGGTTCACTGGCTTCTTAAATGTAAACTTAGATCCGGAGCTGTTTAAATAGATACCTAAATGATTAAAATTGTAAATATATTAATAAAAATAAAAAAGACTTTTTATTATGTTGTATATTTTAAAATAATTTTCAGATCCATGTAAAGCCGGGGTGAGCTGCTATTTATAGTTATAAAACTAAATAGCTATAAAAGTTTCATACTGTTTTTTAAAGAATACCAAAACTTTTTTTATGTACCCGTACGAAGCCAGGGCGGGTCGCTATTCAGAAAATAAATGAATTCTGCAATCATTTTTAAGTAAGGTCAGAAATGATAAAGACTTTTAAGACATTTAAATCATATTTTTTTTTATAATTGTTGTTTTTATACAATCAATATGACTGCACTTTACAGATTGTAACATCTCAATTATTTTTCTATTAATACACCAAATGGAAGATCGGGGCGCATGGATAATTCTCCTCTGCATATCGGATTTATTTATCAAAATTAGGGACTTCAACGCATTCGTTAGTGGCAGAATCTCTTTCCTTGCCAGGAGGACAGCCTGCATAATATGCACTTGCGATTCGTCTGGATACTATAACAACGCATTCACCAGTAGTAGCATCTCTTTCTGTGCCAGGAGGACAGCCTGCTTTAAATATATCTGGATCTGCGTCTCGTCTCAAATTATAAGTATAATAAACGACGTTTCGTCGGTAAGGTTCCCCATTATCAGGGTAGTAGGGGTTGTTCTGACATTTGATTTCACTCACGCTTATCATGAAAACAAGAATAACCAGGACGAGCAGTTTGCACATTTTTCTTCAATTTTAACTTTTAGTATCACTGAATGATTGATAAATGTTAAAAGGCCGTGTATGCTTTTTATTCGAAGTAATATACTCAATATAATAATATAATAATCAATCCGATGCACCAATAAATTTATAATATCATAGTTTGTTTCGGCAGTAATAATTTCGTTATTTATTTTAATCTTGTTTTTGCCCGCGGCTTCGCTCGTTCATGAAAATTTCACCCCTTAATTTAAGATTTAAAACAACTTTAGAAATGAGTTACGCGTGAATCTGTAAAAAAAAATCCATAATTATAAACTTTGTCACATCTTGAATTTCGGAACAATCTTCGTTGGTCCATGTAAGTATACTCTCTCTGTCTCTTATAGGTTTTTATAATCTAAAATCAATGATTGTTTATTGCCATACTATATCGCACTTCATACTATAATCAAACTAACGCGTATAAAAGCGAAAGGTCACTCACTCACTCACTCATCACGAATTATCGAAAACCACTTGACGTATAAAGATGAAATTTGGCAGAGATGTTCATTAAGTAACGAAAGTGCGTACAAAGAAATGATTTTTGGAAATTCTACCCCTAAGGGGGTAAAAGGGGTTTGAATGTTTGTGTGAAATTTCTACGCTTTTAAGTGTGACACATGAAATTAAATATTTACGGTTTTGGTTGCTAAAAAGAATTCATGTATTCAAATACATGAATTCTTTTTAGCATAAATTCTAAGCTAAGTAAATAGTAAAGGTTTTCATTATTAGTTATTCAAAACTACTCCTAAAAGACGATTTAGGGGTTGTTAAAGATTTTTTAATATTTTTTGTGTACAGGTCTTCTTTTTATGATGTAGGGGGCCCAATAGAAGGGATTTTAAAAAAATCAACCTTCAAGGGGGTGAACTAGAAAGTCATCTGCAGGAACTCTCCAAGAAACATAATATTTAATTTGGTTTAGCTTATTAACTTGAGTGCCTAAAACAAGGATCTACGCGAGACACAATGGCTTTTTAATTATTTTGGTAATTACAAAGTGGTTAATCATTCACCAAATATTCTCATCATTTGATATTATTAAGTGGCATAAACATTACTATTTTAATACATTTACAAGTTTAAGGGGTAAATCCTAACATATTCAATTGATAGTATTATCCTGCCCTAGATTTACCAAATCTTATTTACCGGCAAATCTTAGATTTATTTATGATCTTTTACAGTAAAATAATTATAAAAAATCAAAATACACTAGGCCTTGAAGTTTTAATTAAATTGCATACAGTATGGACAAATTGATTCATGTTCATTGCTCTAACGAAAGCATAATAAGCGTGAATATTTTTTTATTGAAAATATTTGCATAACGGTGCACTGTGATGAATGGTACTTTATTTATCTTAACAAAGGAATAATTTGATTGATTTTTAAGTTTGTTTGTAATGGCTTAACACAAAACTATTAAACCGATTTAAAAATGTGGAGAAGGGGATAATATAAATATAAAAATAATGATCATGTCAAATTTTCGCCATCTTCAAATATACTAAGAACGTAACTTCATGTCTGTATTCGTCAATAGGTTAAAAGCAGAGACGCCCACATGTTTAAGTCCCATTTTATATTGGCCTATTGCCATTGACCGGGCATAATTCCAGACTCCGCGCTGTTACTGAGTAATTACAAATGGAAATATCCTATAGCACCTAGCCCAACCCGGGATGTGAACCCAAGATCTCAAGCTCAGCATCAGTGGTTGTGATCAGCAATACCAACAATGCCAACGTATATATATATACTATATCTTCTTGTTTTTAACCTCGATGAATACGTTTTGTGTATCTGTGTGTCTTTCAGTAACACCATTGTTCCCAAACGGATGAATCATTTTCACATTCGATTGAGTTTTTGTTTTTATTCTTTTGTTTTCACCGAAATAAATAATAAACCATTGTGTGTCGTGTGTCTCCACGTTTTAGGTACTCAAAGAGTTAATAACCTAAACCAAAGCAGGTATTATGGTGGTTTTATTTAAATAAATCGTTAACCATTGGGGGAGGCCTATAATAATATAAATAATAATAAATTATTTATTTGCGTAAAACATGGTATACAATGTCAACTTATTCAATACTAATCTATAGGGAACTCGTCTGCGCCTAGGATTCACATCATTTGTAGTCTTAAATAAGTTTATTTTTCATTACAAACATACTTCGTAAACATTAAGTGATGAACAACGGACCGGTACTGCCAACGACTCCGCCCACTCCAATGCGTTATTCGAGTCTAAACATTATTAATTTAGAAACGATTATTATTAAGGATGATATTATTTTATTGTTGTTTATTTTTTGAATGGCCTATCCAACGATACCCCACACCATGGGAAAGACGAGCGAAAGAAAGAACATCCTCAGATTACGTCTAAAGGAAGAATCCCAAAAAAAAAATTTTTTCATGATTTTATTTTGCCACTTAGTCGGAATTATTAATATGTATATCCATGCCAAATTATAGCTTTCTAGTACTTAGATTCTCTGACCTAAGTTGCGGATGGATAGACGGACGGAGCGAAATTATAAGGGTTCCTTATTGATTTCGGAACCTTAAAAAGGCTAAAGTAAAGAGTCTTGTAACGATTACGCTACAGTATGTAACTGCACAATACTATTCACACATATTACTGTATGTGCGCTTCTAAACACATATGCAGAATTTCATAAGTGTATGTATGTTTGTATGCAGTTTTCAAGATATGGACCATACAACCGAACTCCTTACTGACAAACAGTACGAATGTGTAAATTGAGTTATTATCTAGCCGTCCGTCAAGATCACCGTAGCGGCGAAAGACAATGGTAATTTTTATTGTGTCTGCTAATTAGCGGTTGACAGGATATGGGTATTTTGTTAATCCTTTTGGTATTTTACTATAGAACTTGCTATTTTTTAGTGATGGTGTCCTAAAACTAAAAAGAGAGAAATAAAAACCGTACATCCTTTCCCCAATCAAAATCAATCAGTTCAATTTTGTGATTTGGATTCACCAGGTAAACTAAGGGTTAAAACGTAAGTTTTGAGGAAATGATAAAGAGTGTTAGGACTTTTAAATCAAATATTTTTTTAGAATACATTGTAGTTTTTTACAAAAAATATTATTATGTTCTTAAGGATTGAAGAATACCCCAAATAGACCGCTCTGCCTGAATAATCCACTTCTGCTTATCGGATTTAATTCTTATGATCGTCATCATTATCACCAAAATTAGGTACTTCAACGCATACGTTAGTGGCAGCATCTCTTTCTTTGCCAGGAGGACAGCCTGCAGAATATGCACTTGCAACTCTTCTGGATACTATTACAACGCATTCTCCCGTGGTAGCATCTCTTTCTGTGCCAGGAGGACATCCTGCTTTAAATATATCTGGATCTTCGTTTCGTCGGTCAGGTATAACCCCATCATCATGGTAGTCGCTGTTCTGACATTTGATTTCACTCACGATTATCATGACAACCAGGACAACCAGGACGAATAGTTTGTACATGTTTCTTCGATTTTAGCGTTTAGAATATCGCTGGACGATTGATAATTTAACAATCCGTGTATGTTATTTATAGAAATCAATATGAATCAATTCGAAGCACCAATAAATTTATAATATCAATGTTTGTTTTGGCAGTAATATTTTCTGCACTTATTGCGATCTAGTTAATGCCCGTGGCATCGCTCGTTCATGAAAGTATCACCCATTAATGCTGACATCGTTGTATAATTAATTATACCAAACCACTTTAAAACCGAGTTTCAAGAATATCTGGCAAAAAATTAAAAGCCCCATAATTATAAACTTTGTCACACCTTTTCACCTCCCCAGGGTTTGAATTTCGGAACAGCCTTCCTTGTTCCATATATAAGTATACTCTCTCTGTCTCTTATAGGTGTTTATAATCTGAAGTAAATGATTGTTTATATCCACTTATCTTACTAATATTATAAATGTTTAGTGTATAGTTAGGATGGATGTACGTTTGTTACTCAATCCCGCAAGAACGCCTAAACGGATCTATATGAAATTTCGCATAGAGATAGATTATAGTCTAGAACAGCACATTAATATATAAATGCAAAAGTAACTCTGTATGGTCTGTCTGTTATCTCTTCACGCTTAAACCGTTAAAACGATTTAGATGAAATTTGGTATGAAGATAGTTTGAGACCCTGGAAAGGAAATGGAATAGTTTTTACCCCGGTAGTGCTTTTCCTTGGGACGAAAAAACACTTTTCACGCGGGTGAAGCCGTGGGCAGATGCTACTATTACAATAAAAACCGAACTACGGTAAATCGTAAGACGTGCCGGTAAAACCCAAGCTTTACCAAGATTTACTGTTAATAACCGAAACAAAAGAAAAAGCAAAGCATAAATAAATAAAAATGACATGTTACAATTTTGAATATTCTATAGGCATTATTAGATACATTTTAAGACGAGGTCGCATATTTCTTTTTTAATTTTTATATGTATATTTTGGGGAGGCATGGGATAGAACAACGTAAGTAATTATAAGGTCTATACGATTGTTGTGAGACAAAACTTTGAAGCTAATAGCTAGAGGCTAAATAAACAACAATAAATTGCATTGGAGTGGGCGGAGTCGTTGGCAGTACCGGTCCGTTGTTCAAACGGCGCATGCGCGCAGGGTAGTCTATTTTGTGTTAGTGCAGAAGTATTTTCGACGTTTTGTAATCTAAAGTCAAATTAGATTCGATTGCCAAGCAAATTACTTATTTTCTTTTGTCGATATCCATCTTTAAAGTCAATATTCGACCCGACTACATCAGTAATTGAGTAGCGTAAAACATTCCAGAACGATATAGTGAATACCGCAGATTAGAGATATATATAATACATACGAAATTTTTCAAATTCCGAAAGAGAAATAAACAAGGAGCGTGCGCGCAAGGATCCAGGAACGAACCATACTATTACCCGTGGCTAACGCGCGCTCGTATCGGCTCCTTTCGTAATTCGCACCCACGGTGGTACTCAAATAGATAATATTTTTTTAACTTCAGTTGCGGAGTTGGATTTTATAACTCCTTCTTCAGTTACCAGTTAGTACTTCTTCAATTAAAGTCAATAGTGAATAGATTACTTCTATGCAAGCGTGCTTTACTGTAGACCACATCATCGCTTACCATCAAGCGAGATAGTGGTCAAACGCGAGCATAGAGATTAAAAAAAAACATCATCCTATGTGGGCTCGTTTTTAGACGTTGTGTGCCGCTGAAACCGGTTTAATGTTCATGTAACAACAACAAAACCCTCTTCTTAGACCGCATTATTATGCAACTTTGGAACCCTATTACTGCGCGTGGCCTGATACGCACTTGGCCGGTATTTTTTATTTGTCAAAGCAGGGCGGTTAAAATTATTCATATTTTCATATTTCGTTTGTCCAGATAACAGAAGACAATTTTTGTGGGACTTTTAAAATAAGAAAGCTTTTATAAAAAAAATTAGGCTCTGAAATCTGGTGAGATAGTGGTCAAGCGCGAGCCTATAGAATATATAAAAAAAACTACTAAATTTATTATTGGTATTTTTATAGTAACTGTTTAAAAGCGTGTTTTAAAATGGCAAGCAACAATATGACCATGGCTATGTCAATTATTGTGCGGGAACGGCAGGAACACATTCATTGTCGTTAAACCCACCGCACTATTCCCAAACCACTGCAACTCCTGAAAGCCAGAATCAACAGTGGAATCATTGTCGTTAGGCAGAGGGTACGTGATGTACGAGCCAACGAGTGCGCTAGAGCTCGCGAACCGCATGCCGCTTCGACTGAGCTCTGTAAAATACACCAACTGTCGTTTCACTACCATGCCACTGTCGCCGTGCGACCTACTGGAGGACTGGGCAGTTCTGCAAAGCCTGGTGACAAGCTGATCATAAAATACCTTGTCGCTAACAAGAATTCATGCATCATGAATCAAAATGGTACGTAATGACCCTTCTTCCTTATTGTTCTTTGGAATGTCGTTTTCTTCTGGTATTTCAGACCATTTTGTTCCATAATTTTCATGGTCCGTTTCCTTGTCTGTAGGTATTAGTTGAGCCAACATTGGTTGTACCCTTTAGCCCCGGGACAGAACGAATGACCCCTGGTGTACCTGCAGTCTTTGGGATACCGAACATCTTTCAACGAGTTCCGGACATATATTTTTTAAAACGGCCTGAGTTTTTGGAAAGGAACTACCGCTTACCTGTATGCTTAAGCCATCATTAAACCGGTTGCAACTGCGTTGAAGATTAGGCACGTGAATTCAGCTTTATACTTTAACCTTGCCAAAATTTCACTCTTAACTTTTGGAAACTAAATATTTAGAATAATTAGAACGATATTGACAATTCTTATTCTTTATTGCACACAAAACAAGAACTTAAGATACACATTTTATACAATGGACAGCTTATGTACAAAGGCGAGCTTAACCCATAATTCGGTTCTTTAACAGCAAACCTCAGTTGTTATAGGAAATTTGCGTATGAGGACAGTGATCCAAGTGCACAACAATTACAAGTTAAAAAAACATTGAATATTTAAAATTCTTACATACTAAACAGATACCTACGTGTTAACATAATACATACTATATAACAATAAAATACATAACTAAAATCTTAAATTTATAAATACATATTTATGCGTCATGTTGATAGGAAATGTTACTTTATTCTTCTGTTGAAAATCTCCAACGAAACGCTATCGCGTATAGAATGTGGAAGAGTATTCCAGAGGCGAACAGCACGAACAGTAAATGATCCACCGTAACGTCTTGAGGAGTAGGGAGGACAACGAAGGAGATGAGATGATGAGGAACGGCAAGGTTTTCCTCTCGGAACAAGATACTCAAAGCGCTCTCGAAGATACGATTATTAGGATTAGGATTGTGAATAACAGATCTTTACTCTTAAGATAGAGTGTGAATATCTCGGCGCTGTCGAATAGGCAGCCACTTCAACCGCTTCCGATATTCCGACACATCGTCGTACTTTCGAAGGCCAAAAATGAAGCAGATGCACAAATTCTGCAGACGTTCGAGCTTATCAAGGAATTCCTCAATCGCATCAAGAAACAGACACCAGCACATTCAATAAGAGGAAGAAGGAGAGACTGAGCAAGAGTAACTTAGGTTGGAAAAGGCAGGCACTTCTGGAGACGTTTCAGAGACCGAAACGAGCAAAACACCCTCCTGCTTACTTCTGCAATGTAAATATTCCAAGATAGGTCCATGAAAATCCCTAAATTTTTAACGTTTTTAGAATAGGTTATAGCATCATACAAAACAGGTGAAAGAGACAGAGAGAGGTATTACCGGTGTATTTCTTTTTAATTCAAAATTATACGTTATCGTTGCGTTAAAAAGTTTATTTAAATTAAATTACGCTACAATATGTATCGAGTTGATTACTTCCTGTTTTTTGAAATCGGTAAAAAATAAATAATAAGAAACAAAAAACCAGACTGCTGAAGCGAACTAAAAAGACGTAAACAGGAAGAAAATCATGCTGTGCAATCGAATGATACATATTCGCGACCACGCTGACCAAAACCAGATGTATCCTCCGACTGCACAGCATAGTTTTCTTCTTGTTTACGTCTTTTTAGTTCGCTTCTTAAGCAGTCGGGATTTTGCAATTTTTTTTTATCACTTTTTAGATAACATATTTTTTTCGATTTTGTTACATATAAACATATAAGTGTATTATATTTTTGAAACTACCTCTTATAATCTTTTATTTTTATACCCCACACGATTGGTTTGGAAGAAAAAATAAAATTGTGCCTCCACAATATGGCACCCAAAATCCTCCATTTTTCTCTTTTCAAATTTTAAGCCAGCAAAACTCGCAAGATTAAAACGAATCGATTGACGTAAGTAATCATCAAAATTGGCCAACGTGTTTGGTCTGTAGAACGCCACATAGGAACAAATATACATACATACATGCATAGACTGATAAACACATTACCCTTCTTCGGCAATCGGATAAAAATAACATCGTAGCTGTCGTTATGGGAACAAATTAAATACATATAAAAATATAAGGCAGAAAATACAGACCGCCACCTACTACGATCCTCACACAATACTTCTGCTTGATTTACGTTCATACAACTAGTCATACTTGCACGCCGGTTATGAGTACTGCGAACCTGGCCTTTCAGGAGAACATCATCAATAAGATCCGTGTACACCCTTCTAGGCAGATATTCAGGCTGAAGTTAATAAATGCGACATTTTTCCGCTGCGAATATGAACACAAAATTAAGTCAGTTAAGTATACATTAAAAACCGGCCAAGTGCGAGTCGGACTCGCGCACGAAGGGTTCCGTACCATTATCGCAAAAAACGGCAAAAAATTCACGTTTGTGGGAGCCCTACTTAAATATTTATTTTATTCTGTTTTTAGTATTTGTTGTTGTAGCAGCAACAGAAATACATCATCTGTGAAAATTTCAACTGTGTAGCTATCACGGTTCATGAGATACAGCCTGGTGACAGACAGACAGACAGACAGACAGACAGACAGACGGACAGCGAAGTCTCAGTAATAGGGTCCCGTTTTTACCCTTTGGGTACGGAACCCTAAAAATTAACTATGAAAGTCAGTGAATAAAGGCTACTTTTATTTTAATTTTATTTATACCCTTCTAGGGCGTCCCCGCCCATCGTTTCCACCCACCACATCTGCCCTACCTTTTATTAGTCCCCTTTAATTCATACCTTTAACATTACGAAACCATCTACACACCCTCTTTCTAATTATTGTCTTATCAAATTAAATTAGGTAAACTCATCCTATTTTGTTCCTATATAAAGGTGTACAGATTACATCTACCTTACAAAACCACCCATCACCATCTACCTTATAAAATACAATTTTACAACCTTACAAATACTTTTTATCAGTCCTTAAATGAAACAAAACTATTTTTTTTTTAATCTTAAACATACAAGCTTTTAGCTAACCGTGCATTGTCAGTATCCAATCCAAAAGTAAATGCAAAATTTCAGCTCAATCGGTTGAGAAAAACTGTTATAAAATTCAGATACAAGATTAATCAAACAAGCAAGTCAATCAACGCTTGTAAAAAGAAATAAAAAAGTGTTTTAACGCGACGTACACAACAACGCGACATCGCTGCTCCCGCGCCGTTCGATGGATTCAACGAGACATCACCTCCTGCCTGCGCAACGCGTCCCCGCCCATGGTCATAACCGCCTATAAAGCCCCTCTCAGAAGCCAGCAGCAGCATGCCTGGATGAAGGCTATAGTTTAGTCTGCACAGGATCGCCCGGTTAAGAAGTAGGCAATCACTTGGATTGACCTGCGAGGCGCCACATACAAAAAAAAAAACCTGCAGCAGCAGTTCGGGTTCAGCAGGCTCCGAGTGTACTCTTTGTATCAACTTATGTTCGTCACAATTATCTCCTTGCTGGACTTGAGCTAGCGGCTTATATTAGTTGTTGGACTGTGTTGGTATCGTTAGCGTTCCGCACACCATTCAGACGATATACAACGCGCGTAGGGATTCTTTAGATATTTTCAACCTTCCCTGTTAGTTAGTATTCAATCTTGTAGTTAACTTTAGTATTAGACTGTTTCTCCAACGTTTCGTCTTGTTTAATCCTCACACATACCCTGCTTACAGTGTGTAGTTCTCACGCGGAAATTTTCTACTAGCTTCTGCCAGCGGCTTCGCCCGCGTGAATGTCGAAAATTATCCCAAGGGAACATATTCTCGGAATAAAGTATCCTGTGTGCTATTCCAGACTATAACCTATCTCTTTGCCAAATTTCATCCAGATCCGTTCTTTAATTTTTGAAAGAAAGTGAAAGAGTAACAAACATAAAAATACACACACTGACACAGTTACCTGCTATCGCCTTTATTATTAGTGTGATAGTGTGATTTCATTATCTCGCTCTTTAAATCCTATAAATTTATTTGGTTTTCTCTTTTGAATATCGCTTTTTTGTTTCATCTAGATTTAAATCACAACGGGATAAATAGATTTTCACTTTTAAAATCGTATCTAAAAAAACAAGTGACCCCACATTCTCCTTTGATAAACTAAAATTTACTTCATAACAAACTTTCACTATTGGGAAACAAAACATTGAACTCAATATACAGAACCACTTTCTATATTTTGTTACCTCAATAAACTAACCAACGGCTAAGGGTTGACCGCCAAAGTGTGGGCAAGCCTAACGCGGATAAAAGTCCGCAGAAATTTTACTAATGTGTTGACAATAGAACCCGGGAACGTTCAACCGAAATTATTGGGGTACACGGGTACCCCAAAGTGAATCGGCAGTAACTGCTCATGTTAGGAACTATAATCTGTGTGTTACTGTTTTTATTGGTGCTCCTATAAAGTGGGAGATTAGGTGGGTTTCCTCATTACTTTATTTTGACAGTCTAGACACTAGATTATTTCAACATATTTGTGTAACTAACACAGGAACTCTCACGCGTACGTTTAAATTTGCCCTGATTCAATAAGTAGCTTAGAGCACGATTATAAAAAGTTAAAAATGTACGGTATTGACTTGATGTGCTAAAGAAGAGTCAGTGACCAATCCCATACATGTTGGTATTTCGTCAATAGTTGATAGAATATAACTTTGCTCTTCGACAAAATTGAGCCTCTAAGGCTGGCATTTCAGATGCTCAACTCAACTCAAACTGGAAATAGACAGTTGTGATTGGACGGCTTGTTTTTTTTTATATTAACGTGCTCAAGTCCATGATTCTAGACGACCCAAACGTTACCGAACTCTTTTAATACAAAATCAGTCGAATTGAGTAGTGTTATCATGTACTTAGAACTTCCTCGTACTTGCTAACTCGAACTTTCATTTCCATTCAATACCTATCACACATTTTGTGTAGAAAGAATTCAGGAATGTCTGGGGCGTCTGGACTCTTGCTTTATTGAGTATACATAATTATGTCAAGCTGAAGAATCATATGCCAAACTCGAGAGGTGTGATTGGTTGGCAGTTGATTAGCCTGCCAATTTTGAGTATGAGTTGAGCATGAGCATCTGGAATACGGGCCTAAGTCTAGACTCTACACAAAATTACATTATCTCTGCGAAATTGATTGTCGAAAAGTGACAGTGTGTGGGATTAACAAACGCTATCCGAATGTCAAGGTATTTCGACAATCGATATCGTTTGAAGAATATCTCTTTATCTAGAGCCCATGGGCTGTGTTTGTTCCTTAGACTGTTGGAAAATAAACTAGAATTTAATTATGGGACTTGCACCGCTTTAGTGCCGTAAAACTGTTACTTTCTAAAGCATACTTCTTAGTAACGGCTAGGTTAAAATGTAAAAATAATATATATTTATTATTGATTCATGTACATTATTTGTGAACCAAAGATTTTTTGTAAAACTAAAAGTTTTGTTTAAAAAAATATATTAACAAAAAGATTTATATTTTCGCTACTTTTCGATACTCCTCCAAAACTACTTAAAAATGAGCGAGCCGAGCGGGCGCACGGCCAGTACCGCGTAAAATTGGGGAATATAAACGCCTTAAGTAGAATCTATACTATATTATAAATGCATAAGTTACTCTGTCTTTTTGTATTGTTGATAGCGTTTTGATATTTTTCTGTCTATTCAAATCAAAATTTCTTTATTCAATTAAGCCATTAAGCGGCACTTCTGAACGTCAAAAAAAAAAAAATATAATTTCAATAATTGATTCTACCTTCCATTTTATTAACTTTTCACGCTAAAACTATTGAACCCATTTATATGCAATTTGGTATGGAGCTAGTTTGTGACCCTGAAAAGGATATAGGATAGATTTTATCTTAGGAATAAATATTTCCATCCGACAGTCACGCGGGTGAAGCCGCGGGCACAAGTTAGTTATTTATAAATTGACAAGACTCACGCAAAAGTTTACTGAAGGCGTCAAATAACTCCTAGCTGACCCTACATTTCACTATAATTTTCACGTCATAAATGTGGAAATATCAGCTATAATGTTGAAAAATGAGGGTCCAAACTTATGAGGGTAGGGTCAAACCTACGGCAGTGTTACCTTGTTAATAACTGTCTTTATGGTAACTATTCCATTTTAATAACTTGGGTTTTATTTGATAAGCAAATTCTGGTTATAATCATAAAATCAGGGTCTTCATTTTGGAGCGCATCTGCTGAATATGAGATCCTGAGTTTGATTCCTGGAGCGGGTAAAGTGATAGTCTGTTTTACCATCTACAATTTCTCAGTAGCAGCTGGGAGTATGGAGCCCGTTTGATGGCAATAGGGTCACCCCCTTGTACATGGAACTTAAACATAACATGCAAAATGTGCAAAATGTAGTGTCTGTGCGGAAAGAGAACCGTCTTGGCATAAAATGGAACTAACATTATGCTTTTTTATAAAACTATAATAATATTACAAAAAATACACTGAAAATATAATAATATTTCTAACATAGTTTCAAAATATCAAGGTTTTACAGTCGCACTTTATTGACAAAAACACGATAATAACATTTTAAATACCGCTGCGCCCTAAAATCTTATGACGGTGGTGACGGTTCTCTTGCCGCACAGCCGCTATAGGTGCACGTGCACTTCTGCCAAACCTTTCAGGCAATACCAGGTGTGATGTTATATTGTAATTTTGGAAAGGATTAGCTTTCTGATGACACTCAAATCAATTATTCAAATTTAATGTAGCACACGAGATTTCATCTCTGAGTCTCACTGAGCGTTCACTCACATAGGTCCTTTCAAATCCTTCAAACCTTTTGTTTTTTTTTTCTAACTTTAGAATCATCGGGAATCATCATCAACATCATCATTTCAGCCGGAAGACGTCCAATGCTGGACATAGGCCACCCTCAGACGTCGCCATATTGACCGATCCCATGGGTCTCGATCCCGCGGATGCCCGCAATCTTAACCATCGGGTATACATAAAAGATACTAATTTAAAAAATTCAAAACCCGAACGCACACGAAGCGAACTAAAAAGATGTAAACAAGAAGAAAATCACTGCTGGCTGACCAAAACCATGTTTTATTTATATAAGTTGGTTAACTTTAAATCGTTATATATCCTAAACTATTATTTAAAATGAAAAATGATGACAGAAAACTAATAATGATTTTCAAATACCTATTCAACGATGCCCCACTTGACATAGTTCACCGATTTTAATTTCTCATTTTGACAATCTGGCTTCTGGTTTACCCTGTGGTGAACTTTAATTACTGTCAGTGACACTCGCAAGGTAAAGACAAATCGTGATTATCATCAAAATCGGCCCATGCGTTTGGTCTCTAGAACGCCACATAGGAACAAACATACATTCAAACATACATAGACTGATAAACACATTACCCTCCTTCGGCAATCGGGTAAAACGTGCTTTGAGTAGCCAGTTAGGTACAGTCCTCATACATTAACTGATTCCGTGCTCTACTGGGCACTAAACTGCTCAATTAGTCCGGCGACCGAGTCGGACACGGCTAGTGTTGGACAAACGAGCTGTGGCCAGTCAGTCCTGTTTGTTACAGTTTTTATGCTTTTTGTGTCTCGCATAGGACACGGTGTTAACTGGGAATTAATTCTACAGAGTGTGCAAGTGTATGTATATATGGGTATTTACTTTACAAAACGGCACAGTAGCACGCTTAGTCTGGATTGGTTAGGTCAAACAACTTTACCCTTTGGAAAATACAGGAATGATCTATACTTCATTATTTATTTTATTAATATTATAAATGTGAAAGTTCGGATGGATGGATGGATGTTTGCTATTCAATCACGCCAGAACGGCTGAACGGATCTGGATTTAGCACAAAGATTAAAGTCTGGAATATAGAACATAGGCTACTTTTTATCCCGATAGTAATTATCCCTTTGGTAAATAAAACATGTTTACAAGGGCAAAGCTCCGGGCGGTAGCTAGTACAAAATAAACACAAAAAACATATTCATAGAAAGCTACAAGGCTTTTAAAATAACCAGAGATCAATCACCTTTTAACACAAAAAACCAGCGGCTACAAATGTTCCAAAATTCATAAAAAAACAACATTTGTAAACAATTACACATGGCGTGAAAGATGTCTGATATGAAAAATGTACAACGTAATGGAAAAGCAAAAGGAACGTTAACAATTTGAATAAATAAAACGGAGTACGGGTGTGGGTTCCGTACATAGGACCGGTCTATTTGATGACGCTTGGGGCAGGCCTGTGTAAAGTAATCCGTTAGTTATTATTGCCATAATTTTAGTATTTTGGCTTTGCAATGTTGGTAGGTAGTACTATGTTCGACACGTCTGTTGGAGCCATTCAAACCTTAAAAGGCAATATTAAGACCTCATACTAACATTGTCTCCGGGTTGCAGGCACTCACCCTTGAGACTGTCCCGAGTAATCCCAGGAAACACCGTGTCCCCCTCGGTGAATTCCCGCATTCTCGAGGCGAGGGGGCTCAGTAGCCGTGGCTTGGTCAACCGGAAGAGGAACCCGAGGAGGGGCCGCTCGTAAAGGCTTTTGCTGATTAAGGCGGCGACGTAGTGGCCAACAAGTAGGTTGCGCTTGGTAACAGAGGAGACATCGCGGTGGGTTCACGGTCGAGTGCCCGTGCCCGTGTGACCGCCATAAACGGCACAGGAGGAAACCGTAGAGTTTTATTGGGTTGGAATCCCACATAACTGCGCTATCTTCCTGTGGTGGCGCAGTATGCATAAGCATTCCTCCAAGATAAATAAAAAGGATTCACCGTGTGAGTCACACAGGATCACGTGCCGACTGCACAGCGAGCCTCAGGGAAAAGCCATTTACAGTCACCCCAGGGATGGGCCTTAGCAGACGTTGCACAGAGGGGGTGCCGGGGCTCCTTCTATGTGATCACCGGGATGGTTTTAGTGAGGTAAAAATCCTGCATTCCATGATTTTTCTACATCAGTTGAGGCGCTTTTTGAAAGTTTTCCCGAGATAAAGAACCTCAACATTGTATAGAAATGTAAATTGATTGATTTGTCGTCGCATATTTTGCTGACTGAGCACTAATTCTACTGAAAGTTACGCATTGAAATATGAGCTTTAACGCCTTTGAGGTACATAATGAAAATGAATATTCAGTATTTCGTTCTCAATCCAAAAGTGTAAAAAGATGCTAACATGCACGTAACGGCATACATTCCATTTTAAACATTATGCCTGTTGAACCCCAAAAACCGACGAAAAGTAAAATGTTGAATTATTCAAGCGATCCGGGTGACATCCACGAGATTGCGTGTTAGTTAAAAATGTAAGCCAGTCCTTATCATCAGTATTAAATCTAACCTTACCGTGTAAGCTGAAGACTAAATCCATGTAAGCAGAATGTTGACACCTTTAAAAGAAAGGAAAAAAAGACCTAATGCAAAAAAAAAAACAACCGACTTGCAAATAAAAACACCACAAAGTGAGAAATAACTTCAATTTAGAAAACCGGTGTTCTTATTTTCGTTTCTTTGTTTTTTGACACCGAACCATACACAAAAAGAAATATACAGCTGTACAAAAGAACCATCTCCTTTTTTACCGACTTTCCAAAAAGAGAACAGAAACACAAAAACATACATACAGAACAAGAAACAGAACATAAAAACATACATACAGTCGAACAAAGGGGCTTATGTTCGACTGTATGTATGTTTTTTTGTTTATTTAATTCTACCGATTTCTCCGTCAATTGTTGGAAAATCGGTTAAATAATATTGTTTTAATTAATAAATAGTAATCTAATCAACCATAGACAACCACATTGGTCTAATTGGTTGCAAGCGCTGCTGCGGAGAAATAGGTCCTAAGGTTCGATTCCCTTGTCGGGCAATGTGATTTTGGACTTTGTTCCTGGTTGATAGCAAAAGGCTTCGCCCATATATATTTTTTGCCTGTTTGGCTTGATTTCAGAACTCCAAAGTTCAGAGCAATGGAGCGTAGCATATCAAAAATTAAACTCACCGATCGAATTCGCAATTCCATAATATGCACCAAAACAGGCATCGCCGATGTTGGCGATAAGTCTGCGAGGCTAAACTGATTGGACTGGGCGGGCCACACTTGTAGGATGCATCTGGAACGATGGGCCAGGATCACACACAGTCTCGCTTTGACGGATTGACTGGAGAAGGCAAGATTCAAAGAGCGTAAAGGCTTTGGGGCTATCCCTTTGCCGTCAATACAGGATACTAAAAAAACAATAAGAATTGGTAATTTTGCTTGTGAATCTTGGGTTTTATTACTGCAGTTTGGGCTTATACAGCAACATCTACACTACACAAAATGCAATAATGATGACTGACTATATTAAATCAGGCTTCCAGTCTAAAAAGATCAAGATAATCTTGAGCGAACCCTTATTTCTTGAACAAAATGTAAAGCAGATATAATGTAAGGAGACCTATTTTATCTTCAGAAACATCCAACCCATTTCCAAAAAGGGCCAAATATTTCATTGTCCTCAGCCGATCTATAAATCTATCCTTTACAAGACAGATAGATGTTAACAAATCCGATGTGGAATTACTGAATAGTTCTAATGTCTCTCTGAAACCGTGCAGCCATTCATTGGGCTGTTAAGGGATCCGCTTTGAAAAAGATTGATTGCCAGTCATCATTGACGATGTTAGGTAGTGACAGCCAATTGTCTTCTAAATTACAGAATCCTGTGTTTCTCTATCTGGATGATTTAATCGTTTTTGGTAATTATGTGTTGGCTAATGGTTCTTGTTGCTATGTAGATTAATGTTTTGTTAATACTACAGAGTCAATAGAAGATAATAGGCATTATAGAGCAGAGTGAAAAGCTTTGCCGTCGTTTTCTGATTGCGAATATGAGATGTTATTTTTTTCACAGAAACTGGCGCATGTTTATTATTGTGTGTTAAACTTCGTGTACAGAGTTTTATATACCACATATATTTTTTTTCTTTTTAAAGCATTTTACTCTCTTCTCGACAAGTGTATGTCATTGCCAATTCTCTCCACTTTTTTCTGTCTTGGTCTATTCTTATTCAGCCGTTGTTTGTGAATTTTATAATTAACTAGCTGTTCCCCGCGGCTTCGCTCCCGTGGGCCACCCCACAGGACTCGTTTCCGGGATAAAAATATAGCTTATGTCACTCAGGAATAATGTAGCTTTCTATTGGTAAAAAAAATTTTCGAATCGGCCCAGTAGTTTTGGAGCCTATTCGGTACAAACAAACAAACAAACAAAAAAATCTTTCCTCTTTATAATATTATATTATTATGTCTTTTATTGATTTCTTTTCTTATTTACTACATTTTTAAATATTTTTATAAAATAAATTACAAAAAAACATTCAAAAATATAAAAAATAGAGGCCAACCGGTATCGGGAACAGGGTCCAAGCTACCGGTGGTTAGGGCTCCAGAGACAGGAACCTCCTCACTATGCGAGCCGTATCGAGGAGTACTGCCTTCTGTATCAGACCCTTGATCCAACCGCCCAATGATAGCCTCGACAGATGGTCGTCGAGGCTCTTGGCCATCAGGCCGTTGGCCGTAACGACAATCGGCACAATGATCGCCGAGTCCACATTCCACATGTCGACAACCTCGTGTGCTAAGTCGAGATACTTAATTTGTTTCTCTTTCTCAGCTTTAACGAGGTTCTCGTCATGCGGGATTGTGACATCGATTATCATTGTGCGGCGCGCTAATCGGTCTATCACCACTATATCCGGCTTATTAGCAACAATAGTCCTATCAGTGATGATAGACCGATCCCAGTACAACGTGACATGGTCATTTTCGAGAACTGGGTCGGGCACATACTTGTAATACGATACCTCCGATTCCACTAGATTGTACTTCAAAGCAAGTTGCTGGTGAATAATCCTGGCCACTTGGTTATGCCTGTGTAAGTATTCGCCGTTAGCCAGACGAGAACAACCAGAGATAATATGTCAGATGGATTCTCCTGGGCGGTGGCATGCCCGACACACGTCAACCGTCCCATCCTTCATTATATGTCTCCGGTAGTTATTCGTCAGTATAACTTCGTCCATAATTGCACAGACAAAACCTTCAGTTTCCCCGAAAAGGTCACCGAAACGTAGCCAGGATACGGACGCTGGGAAGTCTACATCGGGCCCATGGAGAGCCCGATAGAAGCGTCCGTGTAGCTCCTTGCCTTGCCATACCTCTTTGCGTTCATCAGTCGATAGTATTACAGGCTTGCGCCAGTTCTCTTTAGCCATGGACAACGGGGTGAGTCCCTTGTCCACTGCGACCACATCCCGGTGCATACCCACTTCAGCTTTTAAAAAGTATTCTCTGAGGCTGCACACCTCGCGGTTGTGAAGAGTCTTGGCGTTTAAAAAGCCTCGACCCCCACACTTCCGCGGGATGTACAGTCTCATCACCGATGATCGTGGGTGATGCATCCGGTTTGCGGTCAGCAGTGTCCGGACCCTCCTGTCGAGGGCGTCGAGCTCGGTCTGAGTCCATTTGAGTATGCCGAAAGAGTACATCAAAACCGGCATGACCCAACTGTTGAAGGCGCGCACCCTATTTCCGCCTGACAAAAGGCTATCCAATACCTTTTTCAGGCGGCCAAAGAAACGCTCCTTCAGCAGTTGCTTCATGTCAGTACTGTTGATGCCCAACGCTTCCGACATACCCAAATACTTGTAAGTTTCAGTCGAGGAGAGGTGTCTAAGGTGTATGGAATCAGAGAGTTGAATTCCCTCGGATTCCATAATCTCCCCTTGCTTTACATGCATGACTGCACATTTGTCCACACCAAATTCCATTCTGATGGACTCACTAAAGGTTTCAGTTACCTTCAGTAACTCCATCAGTTGGAATTTGTTGGGGGTAAAGAGTTTCAGATCATCCATGTAAAGGAGGTGAGATATGACCTGACCACCTCTTCTCAACCGATAGCCTAGTCCTGAATCCTCCAGCAGTGTACTTAGAGGATTCAGGGCTAAGCAGAACCAAAGTGGACTCAAACTGTCGCCCTGAAATATCCCCCGCTTAATCCATACAGGCTCATCATCCCCCTGAATCGGTCGACATCCTGGATATCGAAGGACTGTCTTCCATTGACCCATACATGACTCAAGGAAGGTGCATAGAGTTGCATCTATTTTGTACAACTCCAGCACCCTCATGAGCCATGTATGTGGCACAGAGTCGTAGGCCTTCTTGTAGTCTATCCAGCATGTCGACAGATCCTTGCGGGATCGACGAACCTGCTGGCTTATAGCCATGTCAATGAGGAGTAGCTCCTTAGTGCCGCGGGACCCATTCCTACATCCATTCTGAGAGGTAGACATTATCGAGTTACCCTCAATGTGTTTATCAATTTTTGCTCTCAGGATGGATGTAAGAAGTTTATAAACCGTCGATAAGCATGTTATTGGTCTATAATTCTTGGGTTCCACGGGACTACCTGTCTTATGGAGCAGGTGGGTAATGCCTGTTGTCAAAAACTGCGGCAGCGACCCAGACTCTAAACATGACTGGAATTGAGATGCCAGAAACGCATGTGAGCTGCTATACCATTTTAGCCAGAAGTTATGCAGTCCGTCCGGTCCTGGAGACTTCCAGTTCGGTAGCGGACGAACTGCTTTGGCTACATCAGTTGGACTGATGATTACTTTTTCCATTTCTGGTATAGCTTCACACACGCGCTCGACATCACGCATCCAGCCACCCTCAGTGTGACAGACGGGCACCGACCAGATGCTTCGCCAAAATGTGCTCGTGGCGTCATCATCCGGGCGGCACACGTCAGTCACATTTTGTTCAGGTCGCTCCCAAGTTCTGTATACCCACCTCTCATCACTCTGGAACATGCGATTCTGCGAGTACCGGTCAACCCGCCGCTTATACCGCCGAATACGGCTGGCCCATGCACAAACTTTCTGCTTCAGGAAGTCGATGCGCTCCGTGACACGGGACATGTATTCTCGAGGACTTATTCCAGTCCCCGAAAATGCCCGCTTCACAAAGCGCATCACACGTGGTCGTGTATTGCCCTCCCTGAAACAGCATAGTTTGCCGATGAGTACCCTAGCCCCATCGATACGCCGTTCGATCCTGCATTGCCAGGCTGGCACGGCAGGCTTTGGGCGAATAGTCACGTTTGGGAACTTAACATTGGCCAAACGACATGCCGCAACAGCCCCGCAATACAGGATTGAGTGCGTATCAACGAGGTTCTCGCTGCTTTCAAAGATGTTCTTAAGCAGCGAGTCCAAAGCACACACCAGCGCCCTATTCTTCTTGTGCATAGGCAAGCCTGGTAATCGGGGTCTAAGTTCAGTCGGTGTTGGCCTATACTCGCGAAGCGCATCCTCCAGTGCGCTCCTCAATCTTTCGTTGCACTGGCTACTTACTGTAACAACCCTATCATCTGCCTCTTCGTTATCATGATTGGACCGCGGCGGGATCACAATAGTAACTGGCGGTGCCGCGGTCTGTGTCAAGGTTGAGACGATTTGGTTGCTCAGCACTTCTGAGCGCAGCCTATCAAGTGCGGCGTCGTCCAACCTGTGATTACGCTGGATGACCCGCACCTGATCCGACAATCGTTGGGCCGAGACGTCTACGGTTGGTTCTAGGTCCTGAAACAGAGACAGCATCCTAACACGGTACGCAGTGAGGTTAGTTCCCCCCTCTGTAGACCCGTAATATGCGCGCATGACGTTCTCATTCATACTTTGAGTCCATCTCATGCGCTGCACACAACCACCGGCAGCGGGGACCCGGCTCGGGGCCGGTTGGCCCCTAGATCCCAAGCTCCTCGGTGGCCGGCCTCTCCCTTGCCGACGTACAGGTGTTGGCGACGTCGGCAATTATTATTATGATTATTAGTATATTAGTATTAGTATAGATATAGATTATGTCTTCCCATCTTTCTAGAGGGCGACCTCTTTTTCTTTTACCGAGAGGGCCAGCCCATGTAGTAATTTCCCTAGTCCATCTCTCTTTGTCCTGCTATCCAACGTCCCCATTTCCAATTAAGTTTCTTGTAGTGTGTTAAAGCACAGCAGTTAAGTGTGTTGAAGTTTTGTCCTTTCTCTTAGAATAGAGTAAAATACAAAAAACAACAGCAACAATCAAACAATAACAGAGCCTATTACTAAAAAAGTACAAACAATGTTCAAGAAATATAATAATATTTCTTGAATCTTGTTTTTACTTTTGTATAAATTTTATTATTGTTTGTTTGTATATCTTGTTTGTACATTATTATTGGTTATTTCGCTATGTCGTTCCTCGTCTCTAAATTTCAAATTAAGAATAATTCTCTTCATTGGTCTCTGGCATGTTTCAATTTTTACCCGACTACGGCGAAGCAAAATTGTGAGTTTAGTTTTTGACCGTTACTTGTGTATGTATGTATGTTCATCTATTCCCTCATAACTTCTAATGAACTTATCATAATTTTACAAATGAAGTAAAGAACAAAATAATTATCACCTCACCCCAACATGTGTGGTATTATTGAACAGGGATTTTAAATGAAGAAAGGGAGGCAGGGTTTAGTAAATCATATTTTTGTCAAGCGTACCGTTTACGAGACTTAACCCCTGAGTCATGAAAACATTTTTTTTACCCGACTACGGCATCGCAAGGTGTTAGTTGATCGTTATGTAAGTATGTATGTATTCATTTATGTTCATTTGATCCCTCAGGCTCTGCAAAACCCCCAAAATATTTTAAATAAAAAATAAGTAAAAAAGTTCTTTGAAGAATGTATTGTTTTGTTACGGTAGGTGGCATACGACCACGGTAAATTTACGCGCATATTTTATTTTTCCAACATTCGGCAAGGTCCGTTGGTCACTTGGCCCTTTCACGCTTCCTTGCACCGCTACGTAAACGATAAAAACAATCCAGTTTTTTCGTAGACTATGCACGAACGAGACATATCAAAATAATAATTATAAAACGTTACACGTTATACGTTATTGAATATTTACAATTAAATAATGTGAAATAGATTTATTCAATTAGGCAAGATATTGTACGGGGGAAAACGTACTTAGTTTCAATTTCACTAGTAACTGTCAGGGGCAAATTAACAAGTTAGTAAGAGAAGATATCATCATAATCATCTTCATTACCTTCCTGTAGGTAATGAAGATGATTATGATGATATCTCCACAGCTGGAGTGAAGCCTCTCCAATCGCACGCCATTCATCTCGAGTCCCAGCTACTCTACCTAACCAGATAAAACATAGCATCCGCGTCATTCATAAAATAGACTTCAAATACTCAATAAAAGCCAGAAAATCTCATAAAAATAACCCAACAATACCAGCTCATATCCTCCATACATCAAATGGAGTACAAGCTACGAAAAAAGTTGTACAATTAAAATTTTCAGAGGAGAAAATTTTAAATAAATTCGTGTCATGGCTTCATTTAACTTTTCACATGTGGCTATTAAAACTGACGCGAACTTTTCCGACGAGTTGTAATTACAAAAACTGTGCATCGCATTGGTCAACACTGCCCACTATTTTGTGCTAATGTCCTACATTTTTGTTCTTTGTACCATTTTGGGGTATTTTTTGTTGCTGGCATTTTATATTTTTAGTAGCAAAGTGGGGATTTGTTTTTTTTAAAGAAAAAGCATAGCAAAAATAAAAATAAAAGCGGCCAAGTGCGATTTGGACTCGCAGACCAAAGTTCATCAACAATGAAAACACTGATCATTGCTGTAAAGATGAGGTAAACAGAATTAAGGGACAAGATTACCTTTGGTTAAAAAACTGTTGTCCCCACTAACCGAAATAATTCGCGATCTGTTTCCCAACTGCAAATAAGTTAATAATCTTTTATATAGTTACAAGTTTATGGTTTTCTGATTTTATCATTAACTTGTGCTACAAGTAGTATTGGTGAAAGTATTGGTCATCCAACGGCGAGATGGGCCGATGACATTGTTGCCATTGCGGGTAGAACCTGGATGAGGTTGGCACGGGAACGTGGTGATTGGTACAAGAAGAGAGAGGCCTATGCTCAGCAGTGGGCGAAGTCAGGCTGTGGATGATGATGATGATGATGTGCTACAAGATATTATTTCTTGTCAAATGTCATGTGAATGAAGAATGTGTAAATAGCGCTTTTTCATGATACCCCCATGCCCTAGTAGAATTCGAATTCCCAATTCTCCATTTCGAATTTTTAAGCCACCTTTCATAACTGTTGCAGCATAAAAAAAGTTTATTTTTTGTAAAATAGTTGGCAAACGTCATCTAAAACTTTTCCAATTTCAAGTTTATAGCATTAGCAGTTCTTGAGATATCCAATTGTGACAGACACAGAATTCTCCAAAAGGAAAAGATTATCTTGGTTTTTTGTTTGTGGTTGCATTTTCTTTACAGTTCTAAACAACTTTACGACCAAGGTGCTAAGTGCATGTACTCATTAAGGTTTTACCACTACTTGTCAGCTGTCTAGTGAACTAAGTAGCTCCTTCATGCTCCATCCGACTAATGAAAGCATTTTGGACATTCCTGTTAGCTGGACACCGTTCAAGAACAAATTCTCACGTGTTACTCATAATTATAATTTAAACTAAAATACATGTTTTACTCTTAGCATAGGTACGGCTTCGTGAAAAAAATTAGGTTATTTGTGCCGCCGTGCTATCTCTGTGCCAAATTTCATCTAGATCCTTTCTGGTGTTATTGAATACAAAACATCCATCCATCACATTTCAAAATGAAGATATCCACAAGACAGACTTAAGTGGCAGTAAGCAGGGCACATTGCTCGCAGAACAAATGGTTGATGAGGCTGAAAAGTACTGGAATGACGGCCGGAAACCGGAAGACGTTGCGTTGGTAGGCCTCCCACAAGCTGCATCAGTCCAGCTTGTGGGAGGCCTACCTGGAGGTAGGACCGATGAACTGGTGAAGGTAAATCCGCTAGATGCGAGACACGCGGGACTGGTTAATGTGGCTACACTTGGGAGAGGCCTACGTTCAGCAGTGGATGTCTTAAGGCTGAAATAATGATGATGATGAAGGATATCAAATATACTCCATGAATTTAAAACGACACACCTCACACAGTGCTTAGGATGCAAGGCTTACATCGACCACAATCAACAACATCTGAAGGTACCATCATCAATCATTGCATAGGATGTATTTCTACATAATCTTCACAGGCGTGTCTGATACAAACAATGTCCTGGATATACAAGGGTATCCAGGACGATGAACTAGCCTCCTAAAAGTGCGAGATCATCGCGCGACCGCGACGCGCTACCGGTGCAGGAATCGCGAAACACTACTTGTCCTTAGACTTTGTGAGGTAATGAGTTCGCGTGCCGAACCGCAACGCGCGACCGTGACGCGCGACAAAAGACTGCTAGCCGGTTTCACTTACGGACGATTGGTGTCGCGCGTCGCGCTCGGCAAGCCCGAACAGTTTGTCATTTTACAATTAAAGAACCATTTATTCATTGACTTCCATATTGATAACGTATTTTTTTTGTCTCTATTTGCATATAATTCGTTGTGCCTATCTTTCTTTATTTTTATAATAATAATATAATATCATATCATCGTATTCTTCTTTCTCCAATAGTAACTTGATAACTTGACTTTCCATTACAATCATCATCATCATTTCAGCCAAAAGACGTCCACTGCTGGACATGCCTTCGCCAAGCAAATGGAGTATTATAATATGGAACAATTATTCTCAACAAATAACTGACTTTAAACAGTAAAATCGACAAGAGTTTGTGTGCGGCACCTGTCGCGGTCTTGCCCCACAGTACACTGTGGGAGATGAATCTAGTTGCTCATTTGCAAGCGTCAGTTGGTCCCTTTGGAGAAAAAGTACAAGTCTCCACTGAAACTCTTTTCCATCAGTTTTAAATACAAATATTTGGTTACATCCTTCTTGTTGGAAAAATACATATATTATCATGAGAAAACGATGTAAAAAGACGTGCACGTAAAAGCGTCTAGATTAACATACAAAAAATACCAAATTAAAAACAGGTGGAGGCAGCCAAGTTATCCCAACTGATGGCGCACGTCCACGAACAAAGTGCATAAATTGGCATCACTCTGGTGCTGGAACGAAATTATGGCAACTCCTCAATCAGACAAAATAACACCCTCGTTTTCAGCTCATTGGATTGTCTTGACAAGTTTTCAATACATTTAGTAACTTTCAGACAAAAAACTTGTTTTAAAAATCATTTTTTTTTAATACTTATTATATGATTTTTGCTTTCGACGCTGCTGTTGAAGAAAATTTTATTTTGAAGCTCAGATTACATTCTTTAATCTAAGTTTTGAAGCAACGAATTCACTATCAATGTTTACGGAAAGTATCAAAAAGTAAATACCTCAATTTTCCGATGCAACAAACAATACTTCTTGTTTTGCTGGCACATACAGAGGTAGCAAACTTTTTTGTAATTTAGCTGTTTGCACGCAACAACGTGACAGCGATGTTCCCATATGGTGTGTACGCTGTAGCCAGCCTATTGGGCGCCATAGAACATCACCAACAACACATTCTCCTCAGCCATACGAACTGAAACCTTATCTTACTCAACACTAGAATATTGAGACTGTAAAGATATTTTTGTACCGTTCATTGACTCAATTTCTTGAGCAAACGAATCGTCGAGATATCTTTGACCTGACTACGGAGGGTGCGTGATTTCTGTATTACGTTTATCAGGCATTGATTGTTGATTAGTTTATTTGGAGAGATTGTTTCACTGTACGTTTTAGAAGTAGAAATTTTATGGTGCAATCTCTGATTAAGTTAGACAATGAGTTATATAATTCGGCGTAAAATATAATGAAAAAATTATCGAATCATTAACATTTTTTCTTTTAAATTGGCGTATATGCTACCACAAGTAAGTTGAAGCAAAAAGAAAATAATCAAAATACTAACATAAATAATTGCTTCATTTTAGTATCTTGCATGTTCTTCTATCAGTTATAGTTAACCTAAAGAACAATTTAACGATATTTCGCAAGACAGTGCAACTCCAGCCCGCATTAAACCCGGAGGGCAAACAATACTAAGTAAATTCTGGCGTGACCTCACATCCAACTAGTTTGGGAGGTCCTAATTGATTTCCAATGTTTACTGAATTTGGTCCCCCAAACAATTGTGTTGGGTAAACACGGATACGCGGATAGTGTTGGAGATCTCGCTTCGGGAATTTCATGTCTGATTAGAACGGTTCGGCTTTGTTTTGTTCTATTCTCTTTTTTTAAGAACGTGAAACGAAGTCAATAACTAGACAGATTAGGGGCCCAGACAAGTGGCGATAGCGATTGAAAAAAATTCATAAATGTAGTGGAATATCAAACGCTACCGAAATGTCACGTGATAAATCCCTTACATTTTGGCAATTAACAAATTGCCATCGCTGACATCGAATGGCACTCGTCTAGAGTATCAGGGGCCTTACCATAAACTCTTAGAGTAAGATTGTTTGCATTCCTAGTTTGGGACAACGTTTAAAAATATATCTTGTTCCAAGAGGTCATAGTAGGACCTCAGTTCGAATTTGGGGTTGTCGTATTTATGTCTAGCTAGGCAATTTCAGAATTAAACCTTAACCGTGAAAGGACGTTCGCATTTCACATGGCTGAAGACTGATGCATCCAATTAGTTGGATCGCAGAGAACTTTATAAACAGTGTCTATTGCCCGCTTCGCGGATATAAAAACCGTTTGGTGTATTTTCGTGTTAACCTGAATAAGCAAATAATTGTCAGCCACCATTTTGCACTTAGAAGAATCACCATCTTGCCAGCCTTCGCGCCACGTGAGTTGGCTTCGACCTGCAGCAAAGGCGTACTATTTCCTCATTCCCATACCACTGATCGCCCGGTTTTGAATCCGTGAATAATTGCCCGTCTTTTTCAACGACCAATTGCCATACCCTACAAATACAGTCCAATATTTATAATAGCCACAAAGTTTAATGAGGTTTCTCAAACCGTTGTAACATTGTCAGGCGTTGGGTAGATACAAGGTTAGGAGGAATCTGCCATTGAGATGTATGTATATAACACTAGCTGACCCCCGACCCACTGCCAACCCTGCCAACCCTGCCTACCCAGCCTACCCTACCAACCCTGCCTACCCTGCCTACCCTGCCTACCTTGCCTACCTTGCCTACCTTGCCTACCCTGCCTACACTGCCTACCCTGCCTACCCTACCTACTCTGCCCTACCTACTTACCTATTAATTTTTATATATCATCAATAGTATTCTCAGCGCACGCCAAAGAATGAATTTTACAGGCAACATTTTGATACTTTGGGTTTCATTATTGCAATTTTCATAAGGAACTCTTATTTTTTGAAAATAGATTATAGCCTATGACACTCAAGAATAATTTAGTTTTCTACTGGTGAAAGAATTTTCAAAATTTGTTTAGTAGATCCAGAGATTACCCCCTACAACGTCACAAACTCACAAACTTTACCTCTTTGTAATCTTTTTAAACTTTACCTTTTTAGTATAGATAAAATCACGACTGCATTCCTCGAAGGGTTAAGAAGATGTGCACCTTATAACACACACACATTGTGCCAGTTATGTTTGGCCAGTCCATTGCCAGCAGCCGGACACATATCCAGCTATTGAGAAATTACAAGAGAAAAAATAAAAATGACTTGAGATATATATAAATGTTTAAAATGATTTGTTCCGGTCTGATCCCCTCGATCTGATCCCCTGGGGGATCAGTTTTTTTTTATAATATTTTCTATTCCGGTCTGACCCACCGTGCACAAATAACATATTCAAGAAACTCAACTGAAGTATACTAAGACAAAAATAAGTTAATTAAAAAAATCAAAAAACCCGACTGCTTAAAAAGCGTAGTCGGGATTTTTGTTTTTTTTTTTGATTAGCTTATTTTATTTATAACTTTCATTTTTTTTTTTTATGTTTTGTTCCATTTAATTATATAAGTGTTACATATTTTTGAAATCACCTCTTTAAACCCTTTATTTTGTTACCCCACACGATGGGTGTGGAAGAAAAAAATATTTGGGCTCCCACAATATAGCGGCCGAAATCCGCCATTTTTCTATTTGCCAATTTTAATGTAGTCAGTGACACTTGCAGGGTTAAGACGAATCGATTGACGTAACAATCATCAAAATCGGCCAAAGCGTTTGGTCTCTAGAACGCCACATAAGAACAAACATACATACATACGTAGACAGATAAACACCTTACCCTCCTTCGGCAGTCGGGTAAAAACATTCACAAAAGGATGCGTGTACGTGTAGGTAAGAACAGTCAAATAAAAAATATAATAGTAGATTGTTTGTGTGAGCAAACAACTATTTTAAAGGCAAGTGTGTTTTTTTTTTATTCTAGAGCGAAGCGAGGAACTCAAAGTACTGCTCGGGAGCAGCACCTCGGGAGGTGGACACTCTACTTTTTATCATTCTCTATGACAAATTAAGTAAATGCAACTTATGAACAAGAACGTTACTTTTATTTACTTAAATACATTTAGGAACCATAAGACATTACATAGAAATAGAGGCTAATGTTTATATTTGGACAATTATGGAGTGTATCGTATCAAATTTATTAGTACCATCCGTTACAGTTGTAGATTTATTATGTAATTTGGCTCGGGCGTGGTTTTTCAGCCAGTCACTTGTTCAATGCAATGTTCCCGTGCGGTCCGAAATGGAATTACAATCGCTCATTAGCCATCCACCTCATACATTCGTCGTAATTCGTGTGCGATGGAATTGCATGATTTAATTCCGCTCAGCCCGTTCCATCATCGGACTACCAGACGTACGGCGATGCGTCATCGGTTTATGGTGGACATCCCACCCATATGCACAAAACGTTTTGGGGACACTTTTATTATGCGTACAGCTAAGGAGTGGAATTCCCTGCCGGCGTCTGTGTTTCCCGATAGCTGCAATCTAGGGTCAAGAGTGAATAGGCTTTTTCTAGGCAAGCGTGCTTTACCATCGACCACATCATCGCTTACCATCCTTAAGTGGGATAGTGGTCAAGCACCAGTCTAACGACAATAAAAAAACGATTTTAGCAATGTAATCCTATTTTGGACCGCATGGTTTGAGATTCATCTCTTTGCTGATTAGAACATTTACTAACAATATCCACATTCCAAATTCAAATCACTTTTAGCCTGTAAGGATTAGTGAGCTATTTTAGTCCCTGTTTACAAATAATAAACTAACTCTTTTTGAATAGATGTGATAAAAATAACATTTTATTTCAAAGTCCAGGGAACTGACGAGTCAAAACTATCATGGTTCTTAGTTCTTCTTCTTCTCGTGCCGATGGCAAATACAGTTTTTACGGTTCCGTAGTCAACAAGGCATCCTTCATGTCCGCTTGTCGATCCGTCCGTGCAGCTTAGCTCCGCGTCTATTAGTGCTAGCAAGCTATAATTTGGCATGGATATACATATCAATCACGCCGACAAAATGGTTAATCAAAATCAAGTTATTTTTTTATTTACCGTTTGTACACGTAAAGTGGGAGTGGTTTGGTTTCCCTTCTGTCCCATGGTGTTGGGTATCGTTGGATAGGTCATTCAAAAATATTACGTGTCTGTGAAAATTATTTTTCGATTCAGGCATCCGTTTGCGTAAAATTAAGCTTTAAATTGCCTTAAACCCCTGCCAGCTAAATGGTTGCATTTCGATATGTGAAAAAAATCACGGCAGTATCAAACGAAATCAAAAAGAAAACTGACACATTAAGTAAGCTATACAAGTTTATGAGTAATAGTCGACCTTATAAAATGTACATGGAAAAGAAAAAAAAAGTATATTGATGTATGGGGACAACAGTTGAATGGCAAGGTTAATTTTGTCCCTTCGTTAGAGCAAAGTTCGGTGCTTTCATTATTTATGAATGTTAGTAATGTAAACATTTATTTTGATGAATGTAGCTGTTTATACGGAACCCTCTGTGCGCGAGTCAGACTCGCACTTGGCCGGTTTAAAATATAGAAGAAAGAAAGAAAGAAAACATTTTTATTTGTGACCCGCACAGGAGACACGAGATAAGAAAATCACAAACAATAATAAAAAAATAAAAATAAATAAACCCGTGCGAGACCAAAAAGGCTCCTATCTCAGCATGTGCAACGATATTAAAAAGAAAATAACGCTGCGCTGATATTCTGATAGGGCCCACTGTTGATGCCACGGACAAATTTACGGAAACGGATCATACTTAAGAAATAAAATAGAACAAAATAGTATAAATAAACACAGAAGGTGAGTATGTATGCGTATAACATATAAAACAAATATCTAAGTAAAATAACATAAATATATATACGACCAAAATCCCTACGGCTCAATGAACGTTTGTCAAAACCGTAGACAAACGACAGAGCACGTATTTATCTGTGGTCGGCGTCGCGTCGGCTGTCAAAATGAAATAAATAATAATGGTAAACTGGTAAATTAGGTAAGACATTACTGTAAATAAACAAAGTGAAAAGATTGCTAGTATACGATAAAACAGAATTGTGTGAATATATGTGCGTGGTTGAAGTGTTCGCCAGAAAGTTTAAAAACTAAGAACAAGAATCATGACAGTAGATAATATAACTGCGTGCAAACCCCGGCCGGGTAAGTTTATACGCTAGCTTCCTTTTGTTTGAGTAATAAGTACTGCTTGAAATTAGTACTAAATGTTCCAATCGTCTTTATAGCTCGAAACGGCGGAGGAAGATCATTCCAGATACGAGAGGCAGCGAATTTGAAACTGCCACGGATTGCAGCAGTCTTGTGAGGCGTCAACAAAAGGTAGGCAGAGGCTCTCGTTCTGACCTTATTTACATCTCGAGACCAGGACAGTTTACTGAACAGATAGTCTGGCTTTTTTGTGAGAATTGTGCCAAAGAGCAGGGTAGCCAGATGAAGCTTTCTACGATCTGACATTCTCATCAAATTACCCTTATTTAGAAAAGGAGTCACATGCGATCTAGGAGGAATGGTAAAACAAAATCTTGCACAAGCATTCTGTACTCGCTGAATCAACCTTTCGCTCCTGCCCAGAATGCACGCCCCATACACAGTGTCAGCGTAGTTCAGCTTGGATAGAACTAGTGACTCACAGAGCAAGATACGCATCTCCACACTTATGTAGGGACGCACACGGTACAGGAGCTTAAGCCTGTAAAAGCAGTTGCGCACAGCCTCCATGATGTGGGTCTCAAAGTGCAGGTACTTGTCAAATACTACCCCAAGATTCCGGGCTTCCCGGACCCTTTCAATGGAACAGCCGTCAATCTTGAAGTCCAAATTCCCATTAGCCATTTTAGTCAAAAAATCTCTAGATCCCAGTAATATAAATTTTGACTTAGCTGGGTTTAAAACTAAGGAATGTCTCATCGACCAGGCTGAGATCCTATCCAAATCCTCATTCAATCCCTTTACTGTGTCAACAGACTGCTGGGGATGAAAAGAGAGATACATCTGCAGATCATCAGCATATATGTGGAACTTAGTGTTGAGCAAGCAGTTAATGATGTCAGCACTATACAGAATGAAGAGTAGCGGGCCCAGGATCGATCCCTGCGGTACACCCCTATTCACGCGTTTATGACCAGAGGAGTTGACGGTTCCATCGCTCTCACTCGTCACCTGGACAAACTGAGAACGGTGAGTCAAGTAACTCTCAAACCACTTTACTGTCTCAGGCTGACATCCATAGAAAGATAACTTCGATAGGAGGAGCGAGGTATTGATAGAGTCAAAAGCTCGCGAAAAATCCAGTAAGACCAGCAGGGTACCCATGCCCTTATCTCCAGCTTCTAGAATATTCCCAACCACATAATATCATGCTTGGCCCAGAGCAGTGGTGGCCCAGCAGCGGTAACGGCCGCGATTTACAAGTTGTAGGTCGGTTTGAACCCAGGCAGGTGTTTTACCTTGTGTAAAATATTTCATCGCCACTGCTCTCAAAACGGTGAAGGAAAACATCGTGAGGAAACAGAAAATTAGAACAAAAAATTCGAAGACATACGACATCCACCAATCCGCACTGGGCCCGCGTGGTGGATTACGGCCCATTCCACAGAGAGTAGGCTATGGACCAAATTGGAATCTACGTGCTAAAAAGGGGGTCAATTTATCCTATCCTATCCTAAGTTTGGCCCAGTATTAAGCTACGGCAACGCCATCCGTTGACGCAACCACGTACAGGTGGTTGGTTTCACTTTGAGAGCGAGATGGAGCTATACGGGACGAAGAGCACTATCGCTTTTCAGCGGAATCATGATGGCGTTGACACGTCAAGGTGGGAGGAATGAAGATCCTGATCTTCAAGATCATCATCAGCGAAATATTGACGAAGATGATAAAGAAGAAATTTGAGAATACTACGTATATTTCACGTAAATGAGAAAGTTTGGATAGACGGATATTTATTATTAATTCACACCAGTACGATTGGACGGATGTAGATGCAATTTGGCAAAAAAGCTAGCTTCTAAGCTTGTTGCCAAGTATTTTACATGTGCAGCCTGTGGACTAACTACACGCAACGGACTATCGGCACTCTACAGGTCCAATATAATAACGGGTTCAGGATGTTGATGTGGCTGTCCGATTTCCGCAGTACATGGTATGTTCGCGGCATTTCACGTCGATGGTTTATGCCATCGTCGGGTAGAAATCTGCCTGTTCGCATTCAATTTTGTGTTACAAAAGTATGTTAGATGAAAGTTAGTTCCATCTCCGTAGATAGATTGGCGTTGTTCATTTGGACAGCGTTCCTGAAGCGTGGTGTTAAAAGTTCCTGTCGATCACTTATAGGATTAAAGTTAAGGTTGTATTTTTACCCGACTGCCGAAGCAGGGTAATGTGTTTATCAGTCTATGTATGTATGTATGTATGTAAGTATGTATGTATGTTTGTTCCTATGTAGCGTTCTAGAGACCAAACGCGTGGGCCGATTTTGATGGTTCTTACGTCAATCGATTCGTCTTAACCCCGCGAGTGTCACTGGCTACATAAAAATTGGCAAATAGGAAAATAGCGGTTCTTGGGCGCCATATTGTGGGGGCCCAAATTTTTTTTTTCTTCCAAACCTATCGTGTGGGGTATCAAAATAAAGGATTATAAGAGGTAATTTCAAAAATATATTTAATAAATCTTTATTCAGAAATTAGAAAGTTAAAAACACAGTTTCAATCTTAGATAACTAATGTAGGTAAAATAATGTAAGATGCCTGTACTAGGTAATCCTGTATCACAGGCTGTAGGAGCTCTAAAAATATGCTTATCGTAGGACAAGAGAATTTAAACAATATTTAACATAAGAAGTCTAAAAATAGTGGCAAGATTGTATAATTTTGAAAATTAATTTTAATTTACTTAAAACTATAAACATAGAACTAAACTACTAGGTCATAATTACTTAATGTCTAATTTACCTATATTGCAAAAAATTGGACTTTGATTACACATATAAAGTTTCGGAAATAAATGGTAAGCAAAATTGTAAAATTAAACATACACTTAATTTTTGCAGCTAACGACTAATGTGCTTAGCCAGCAACAAATTGACGGTTAGTAGGCCATTGCAGTGTCAGCAGCAACGTTCAACGCGTGTGACCTTGAGTATGACGTACTAGACGCCCTCATAGTCGATAGAGTTTATGTGCCTGTATTCCGCTATTTTCCTAGCAGGGCACTCAGGGTCTCCCGTTTTATGGTTGTTGGGCTTTTTAAAGCGCGAACAAGTTGCGCATTTCGATGTGTCCGCTTTCTTCGTGCAATCGGACACCGAGTGTCCAGCTTCACCGCAGTGAGCACACACAGAGTTGACCTCTCTGCATGTTTTGGCTGCATGACCATATAATTGGCACTTGTAGCATCTGGTAACCAGAGTGAAGTCCCTAACAGGGCAGGACGTCCAATTTATAAACAGCCTTGATGTCGAAATTAGGGCTTTACGTATATTGGCTGGAATTTCAATAATGTAATTACAGCTCGACGCATCTTTCTTCCCAGATTTGTGGCTTAATTTAACAGAGGCTAAAAAGGACTCCATGGACATCTCTGGCAACTTGTCGGGTATATTCTGTTCGTAAATGCACCTGAAGACTTCAGTTTCAGACAGGGAAGACGGCACTCCTACAATCACGATCCGTGGTTTGCGCTTGTTGGGCTCATCGGCGGTTAGTCCAGATGTAGAAAGCTGGACGGCGTTCTTAATTTTTTCAGCGTCATGCTTGGTCTCTGTGCTAATAATAACACCTCCATTTTTGGTCTTGCGGACACCTCGTACATGCAGCTTCATTTGATCAGGTCGTATGATTTTTGTTACCATGTCTTTAGTTTCGTCACTGGACTTGAGTTTGTCACTAGGATAAATGACCACAGAGCTTAAATTGTTCGGTCGAACGAAATCATTTGACCCCTTTTTCACCATGTCGGCAAACGAAACATTGCCCGCAGTGCCAGAATCCTTAATCGTCTGCTTCAGGTCCGAGATGTGTTCAGTCAAATTGCGCTTTTCTTTTAAGGCATCAATCATGTCGTGTGCTAGAATTGCTTTCTGCTTCAAAGATTGGTATAGGACTGCCATCTGTGAGGTGCCAGATCCTATTTTACGACACAAGTTAGAAATTTTTAGTTTCTGTTCCGAGTTTAGTTTGCCATCCGAGGCAATAGAGCAAACCTCATTTAAGTGCTGCTCAATGGTTGACATCCATCTTTGTATGTCGGGCGTGGATGCGACTTCAATCGAGAAATCTGATTGGGCTGGAATTTGCGTCGTCGTCTTCGCTGGCGAGGTGAAGGCTTGCACTCGGCCGATTGGATTACAGGGACTGTTATCCATCTTATTTGATAGTCACTTCACTGTTTCTAAGTGTTCATTATGTTTACAAAACTATACACAGTAGGCAAAAATTTGTACATTAAAGAAGGTCACTATTATAATTGTTTTAATTAAATATTGCTAACGAGCACGTCTGTATTCTACGAACGAGCGCGAATCAATGATATAACACTTATATGTTTAAATGTACCAGTTTAGAAAAATAAAATAACCAAAAAATTATAAATAAAAAAAGACAAAAAACCCGACTGTTTGAAAAGCGAACTAAAAAGTGGTAAACAAGGAGAAAATCATGCTGTGCTGTCGGAGGATACATCTTCGCGAGCTGGCTGACCAAAACCAGACGTATTTTTTGAATTTTTTAATTATTTTCTTGTCCGTTCCTCTCCACGTAGGTATTTTCCGAACGGATGGTAGAATCACTTAATCATGATCCAGCCTTAGTTGTCCCTCAGCGACCCCTGAACCGAGGTTCGACTCTATAGAGGGTAGTCGCTTAGGTTTAGCTTTTTGTGCCTGGCTGGAGGCTCTAGTTTAGTCTCCACCATCACCCGGTTATTCAGTAGCCAATCACTCTGACTGAACTGCGAGACGAAACTTATTGAAAAAAGTTTTATTTTTATTTTGAGAACAGGTGTAATACGAATACATTTATAGTGTTAATGTATCCGGTCTTTTTATTTATAAGAGTTCCGCGAAGTATTGTCCACTGCCTCTTTGCTCTACAGAGTACGGGCTAGCTCCAACTCTATCCAGAAAATCATAGCAGAGAGGTACGACACTCCATTATAAGAGGATGTTGAATGCATTCGGAACAACAACCTCGTTCGTGAATAAGATTTTTTTAGTTATTAATGATTAGTATACTAAGATAGGTATACGTTTTCTCGTTTACTAACTCTTAAGGGATGTTGCTTGTCTGAAATAAAGATTATTTTATCTATAATACCAAAACCAACCATACCATACCTTCACAGCGCTAAAGAAAATCCATTCAATCAAAGAACATCCCTAGCGCCGTACAATTTCAACATAGCTGTATATTTTATTAGTATACTACTTAGTCGTGCAGAAAGTTTTATAATGATTCTGGAACTCTGCCAGATATGAAGCGAGCTTGCTATTATATCGTATAACGTTCTCGTTTTAACCCGGTCCCTTATTGTGAGCAAACTTGGTGCTGCCATTGTGTGACAGTTGTGAGACTGTTACTAGAGGCCCGGAGGCCCTAGATAAGTGAAATTCTACCAACGAAAGCGTATATGGGAATGTCAAGCGCTATAGAAATACCACGTGATCAATCCATTATATTTTGAAATTTCTACCATATCCATCGCTAGCATCGAATAATCCTTGTCTAGAACTATAACACTTTTTGGAGGATTCCGAACAAAAGTTCATAGATTGGGTGAGGATAATTAAAAGAAGCTGTTTTCTTTCTTTTTTGGCAGACGGTTATTTTACTACTTAAACTACAGTTAAAATTTTATAGGGTAATAAAAGACTGTCATTTCCTTGGGATGCCTTAATCTATAAAAATTAACCCAGACAAGCGCTTTACTTTGTGTAAATTATTAACACCACTGCTCTCAAAAATGTGTAGGAGAACATCGTGAGGAAACCGACATGTCCTAGAACACGTGACAATCACTAACCCTCACAAAAACCTCCTAAATATAATATATTTAGCGCTTGCACAATCAGTATTTTTATACTGCATCCCTATATGGGGGGGTGCATCTAAAACAAAATTTTTAGTATTAGAGCGGGCACAACGGGCTCTTATCAAGTGCATGTATTTTAAAAAACGGAGATATTGTACTGATAAACTATATCATATCAGGAACCTTCGAACGGTCCGGAAACTTTACATTACTCAAGTTGTTCTCACAAAACATAAAACACTTACCTATGATTCCAGAATATTGGCAAGAAGAAGAAAAGACATTATATTAAAAGCACCACAAACAAGAACACAATTTGCCAGTATTCAACTTTGGAAATGTTCTGCTCAGCTTTATAACGCTATTAATAAACATATTTATGTCTACCCTAAGAATAGTTACGAATGCAAAAAAATACTTACGGAATGGATAAAAAAGCTTACCTATAACGAGACTGAATCACTTCTACAGCAGATATACTAACATAAATACTGCACACACACACTCACACACTCACACACACACCCTCACACTCACACTTTCACTCAAATCACCTTGTTTTTGATTATGTACTCGTATTAGTATAGTTTAATGGAAACGTTTTGTTTATGAAGGAGTGGAGTCTCCTAATACAGGCATCTGTTGCTTAAAAGGAGGCTTCAATCTCAAATTTTATTGTACAAATATGATAATTTTTTTTTTTTTTTTTTTTTTTTACTATGTATAGGCCTGTGTTTGACCACAATCTCACCGTGGTCAGTGATGATGTGGCCGATGGTGGTAAGCACACAAAGCCTAGAAGGGAACTGGCTCTCAAGTGCTGCTGTCGGAACACACCGGAAGGTGCTTGGCGACAGATTTTCAACTTGAGGGTGGTTGCCAGCCAGGCGGGTACTACAAAGTACCCTACCACCGTGCTATGGTTTCCTCACGATGTTTTCCTTCACCGAAAGCTCAAGCTCATTGTAGGATTCGAACCCGCGACCTTCGTCTCGGTATCCGACGTCACTACCACTGAGCTATCATCGCCTTCAATGATTATAAAAACAAAAAAAAAAAAAAAAAAGATATTTTATTTGATAATTCATGAGCTTCATCGATTATCAAATAAAATATCTTTTTTTTTTTTACACTGGGCCCGCGTAGTGTATTACGGCCTATTTCCTCTCACAGAGAGGAGGCCTGTGTCCCTGCAGTGGGAATATTCAAAAGGCTGATGATGATGATACAAATTAATAAAATTGAAGTGTCCATTTTAAATGTCGAAATGACACCTTTTTACTAAATTAATATAATGTGAAAAATCTTTTTTATTTTTAGAGTAGGCAATAATAAAAAAATAATCAATTGGTTTAAATTATGCCTGGCTTTCAGTTCCGACTAATCTGCGAAACGGTTGGGCCGATTTTGTTGAGACTTTCAGTGGTAGTTAGCTTATTTATAACGAGTAACATAGGTTTACTTACTCACTTTTATTTTAGAAAAAGAAATAGGGTTCCATGCAAAAACTATATTATATCTTTTATTGTTTACGTGTTTGAAGCTTACGAAAACGCGGGCCAATAGCTAGTAAGTAATAAAAATGTTTTTTAGATAAAAACAAAAGAGAGGCTGAATATATTATGATGATGTGATTTTAGGCTTGTTAACAAACATTCCTATGACACGCAAACATGTGTTTCGACAATTTTTATCGTAAAGGAACATCCTGAGCATTTCTGGACTTATTGTTAGTATAAGTTTATACTCCATTGGTGCAATTGCTGCAAGGCGATCCAGTGCGAGAATAAATGAGTGAAGAAAATCAAACAAAACAGAAAACAAGTTACAAAACAAAATGAAGCAATTGATAGTCAGTCAATGTTATATCATGAAACCAAATCTGAAACGATGCAATGTAGCGAAGTAATAATAGCGGAGCTGAAATCGGAGAGATCAAAATACAAATGAACGTCGACGGATTGATGATACAAATACGGATTGGAGTTGAAGCAGTATTCGGTCAAAATGTTTTGCTTGCATGCGATATTGACTTATGAATTGTGATACTGGATTTTAGTACGTTTATAAATCGAATGAATGAAGTCAATTCTAATACACTTATTACTTTGTGGTAGGTTTTAGTATTAACAAAAATAAGACTAATGAACAACGTCATCATCATTTCAGCCGAACAACGTACACTGCTGAACATAGGCCTCCCCCAAGTGTCGCCACATTGACCAGTCCCGTGCGTCTCGCATCCAGCCGATTCCCGCAACCTTCATCAGTTCATCGATCCACCTGGAGGGAAGTCTTCCAACGGAACGTACCTAAATAATGAACTACAAACAAAGTATATAAGGTGGGCCAAAACAAGTCATCCGATGTTGTTTGGCTCTCTTTTTTTTTCTAAATGAAAAACTTCGATTCTGTTTGTTGATTATGTTTATTTGAACCTTTAGAATTTTATTGATCAAGTCGAGAAGATTGTATCGGCCAAATGGGCGCCGTCACAATTGATTGCCATACGGGCTCGATTTATGGCATTTTTCATCACTTCGGCAAGAACTTCGGGCGACAGATTCTTGCACTCGTGTCGAATTTTGTCCTTGAGGGCTTCCAGAGTCTCGGGCGTCTGTCTGTCAGTCTGTCTTCACGTAAACACGGGACTTCAAAAAACCCCACAAAAAAAGTCTGGAACGCTTAAATCGGGCGATCTTACGGGCCAGTGCAAATCGCCAAAACGAGAGATGTGGCGACCCGGGAACGCTGCCTTCAGAATATCGGTTGTGGCTCGCGCAGTGTGTGTGTCGGACGGCCGGGGAATCGGTGACGGACGGCCGAGGAATCAGTGACGGAATTCGCGCTGCGCCAACACCACAGACGAATTGTTACGCAAAAAAATAGACACGATTATACCGCGTTCTTGGGGAGTGTATCGCTCCATGGCTTGTTCACTTTTATTCTGCATCTATCTAGTCCACAAATGTCAAAACAGATTTGACATTGGAGGCCATTTGCAAAAATGAGATTATCTTCCAATAGGGAGATTTCTTTTGGCCCACCTTGTACTAGTGAGTATAAAAAGGGGCGAGGGAAAGAAGCCCAACAAAAAAATCGTCCACATCAATGTCCATTGAAAAAGTACCGAGAACGCTGGCAGCATAGCCAAGGTGAATAGAAATGCTGATTCTCTGGTCGAAGAAATGCTCATTATTTTATTAGGAAAAAAAAGAAAATGGTGGTTGTGGTCGTTGTGGTTTAAAAGAAGATGTAGTGACTAAAATTGAAAAGAGTATGTTAAGATGGTTTGGTCATGTTGAGAGAATGAATAAAAGGCGACTAACGAAAGGTATTTACATGGCAGACGCAAATGGAAACGCCTGGAGGGGACGCCCTAGAAAGACATACATAGACCTTATAGGTGATGTTCTTCAGAAAGGCCAGGTGCGCAGTACTCATAACCGGCGTGTGTGTATGACTAGATGTATGAATGTGAGTGAAGCAAAAGAAGTATGTAAGGATCGTAGCAGGTGGCGTTCTGTAGTTTCTGCCTAACCCCATGGGAAAAAGGCGTGAGTTTATGTATGTATATACATACGTATAAAGTCTCCAAATATTAATACATCAAGAACTTAATTACTATGAGTATACAATACCAAATCATGTATAAATTACTTTATTCAAAGATATAATGCATATAACTTTGTATGTGGCCAACCATAACCTTCTCGTCTTGAACTTTTCCGACCTTCAGTGATTTTATTTTTGAATAGTTAAGGAAAATGAATATTAAAGGAGAAAAAAATAAATAAAACAATCATGTAAAATTTACATGATTCAAAGATATAATGTAAGTAACACACGCATTTAAGTACTCACATGATATACTCTAAACTCAGAGTAACTCTAGACTAAGAGTCTATAGATTTTAACGTCGCTGCAGTCACTTTGTATGTGGCCAACCGTAACCTTCTCGTCTTGAACTTTTCCGAAGGCTATTTATTTGTACACATATGCCTCTAGCATCTTTGTATGTTAATACATTTAAAGCGGGCGGACATGCCACCCTTTTTTATTTTTTTTTGTTCTCGCTGGGAAAAAATGCGTTACGCATACCCGCCCATTGGGGGAATGGGGGGCTATGTGGGACTCCCCGGGCTGACTGACCCGGTATACCCACTAAAATAACCCAGCGGCACTCCCGCATCGTCTGAGTGGAGGAGGACTGGGAAACCGGCACAGCCTTTACTTCCAGTCCTCCGCCGACGACCGCCCGCCTTTACAGCGGGGCCTTCACGCCCCTCCCTTAGTGGAGGGGCCCGGGAACGACCGCAAGTGCCCGGCCGTTCCCGCCCGACGACGGTGGTGATTGGTGCAATGCGGACGAAGGCGCCCCCGCACCATTCGTCCGCTAATCACCACCAGGAGGAGGGAGGAGACGATTATACAACCGCCTTCTCCCTCCCCTTCTCCGCCTGCGGAGCGGCGGCGCGAGAGGATCGTCCTCCCGCGCACGCTCCGCCGCCTCCTTTTGCGACATCACGACCTCACAAAAGGAGGCAACCGCCGCCCAGGCCTTCTCACTCCCCAGCATGGAGTTGACCACGCCGGGGAACGAGAGGTCCTGCCCGATCACACTTGTTAGGGCACGGCGCAGCTCAGCCCAGGCTGGGCACACCTCGAGGGTGTGCTGCGCCGTGTCCTCTTCCGCGCCGCAGTCGTGGCACGCCGGAGTTTCCTCCCTCCGGATCCGGTGCAGGTGCGTTCCGAAACAACCATGTCCAGAGAACACCTGCACCAGACGGAACGACCTGCGTCCGGCGGCCAAAGGCGGCGGTGGCGAGGTTCTCCGTCCAATGGAGGACGATGGCGTCCCTCGCCTCCCGCCGCACGGCCTCCCGCTGAGTCAACTGGATTATATCCAGTTGACTCGTCTATTCAGTATAGCACCATTTAGCAGTGCAAAGGAGCTTCTTCTGTGATCTTCAGTCCACGGTAATCTGCATTCTGACACCTTACTTCAGCCAGATATACCATGCACACCAAAAATACCAGTAGCTTAAACATTTGGCTCTAGCTCTTAAACTCCACTGGAAGACTGACGATAAATATGCTAGAAAATTTGATTAATCAGACCCCGTACCATGACGTGTCAAAACGGTGTTACCGCTAAAATCCAAAGCCGCGATTTATATTATTTATTTGACGAATTCTTTACAATACGCAACATTATTTTTATATTTATGATTTTTTGAAATTCTTATATTGCCTTTGGTTTCTTAAATGTTTATTGTCCTAACGCCATAATTTTCCGAATGAGACCAGTTCGTTACAAAAAGGAAAATAAACGGTTCGTCATATTTTTTTTATCAGATAATCATATAATTTAGCAAAACAATGAAAAAAAGAAAAAGGTCTAGAGCAAAATATAAACCTGTTTTTTATATTTTTTATATTGGTAGCCTAGGCTTGACCAGCTTGTTTGTAGCAGGACCTGGAACTTTCTTTTAAACTACGAAATACATACATACATCAAGTAAAAATATATTGGTATTATAGAGGTACCACTCTGGTGCTACCAAGTTCAATTTGGATTGAAAATAATTGGTCCAATGGTTTAAGGACACATCTTTCATCACAATTTTCGGGATTTCCACCTCTTCACATGTTTTAGAAGCGCATTTAGATATGTTAAAAACATCCTTTCGTGTCGAGTACAAAGAGCTCTTTACTGAAGAAAAAGGTGGTTCTTCATAGTCACTACTATAATCGGAATCATTTTCAAATTCCTCCATGCCACTCTCGCAAATTTCAGGAACTGATTTCCACTCAGTACGGCATCGTTTTTACAGGTGTCTATAGCTTCAGTTATTTTATTTTTGAATAGTTAGGTGCGCATGTATGACTGCTTTCCCTTAATATTTAATTCAATACGGTATTCAGGATCACAGATACATTGTATCGCAGGGTTTTATTTGCACAACGCCAAATTTGAGTCTCTTTTTAGGGTTTCGAAGTCACTTACATTACACTATAATTTGGCATGGATAATTAATAATAATTATTATTATTATTAATAATTCCGACAAAATGCTAATATAAAATCATGATAAATTATTTTTTTGTATTCCTCCTATATACGTAAAGTGAGGATGTTGTTTTTTCCCGTCTGTCCCATGGTGTGCGGTATCGTTGGATAGGCCATTCAGCAATATTATGGGTTTGTTAAAACCATTTATCGATTCAGAGACTCGTTTGCGTAAAGTTGCAAATTTATGTTAGAGTCAAGTGTCCCCTAACCCTGCCAGCGAAATAGTTGCTCTTGGCTATGTGAAAAAATTCACGGCAGTAGTAAATATAACGAAATTAAAAGGAAAACTATTACTACTATTAGGCTTTACAAGTTTACGAGTAATAGACGACCAACTTATAGAATGTACTTGAAACAATAAAAAATTTGCACAAATGCCATTGAAAAATTGCTTTAATAACGTTGTTAGTTGTGTAAAACAGAGTAAATATATGCTTATGAACCATGTAAAAATATACATTAATAAAATCATAACAGGCTTTACAAGTTTACGAGTAATAGTCGACCAACTTATAAAATGTACTTGGCACAGTAAAATTTTTGTACAAATGCCATAGAAAATTACTTAAATAACGTTGTTAGCTGTGTTAAACAGATAGTAAATATATGCTTACGAACCATGTAAAAATATACAAAAATAAAATCATAACATCCTTACTAATAATGATTTCTAAATTAATAATGTTTAAGCTCGAATAACGCTTTGGAGTGGCTGGAGTCTTCGGCAGTACCAGGAACGATCGATATAAGAAGAATCGATTGACGTAAGAATTATCAAAATCAGCCAACGCGTTTGGTGACTAGAATGCCACATAGGAACAAACGTACATACATACATAGACTGATAAACACATTACCCTCCTTCGGCAGTCGGTAAATATAGTAGCCCACCGGTATCAGGAACAGTGTCCAAGCTACCGGTGGTCAAGGCTCCTGAGAGAGGACCCTCCTGACTATACGCGCCGTGTCCAGGAGTACCGCTTTCTGGATCAAGCTGCCCAACGAGAGCCTCCTCAGATGTTCGTCGAGGCTCTTGGCTATTATGCCTTTAGCCGTCACGATTATCGGCACAATGAATGCTATATTCACATCACTCATGTCGATAACTTCACGAGCCAGATCAAGATACTTACTTTTCTTATCTGTTCAGTTTTTACGAGGTTCTCGTCATGGGGGACAGCTATATCAACAAACATTTACGCTCTAGTCGGTCTATCACCACTATGTCAGGCTTATTGGCAACAATAGTCCTGTCAGTAAAGATAAACCGATCCCAATACAACGTGACATTGCCATTTTCGAGAACTGGGTCTTGCGATTCCACAAGATTGTATTTAAGAACAAGTTGCTGATGGATAAAATAATAGTAATACTATTAGATAATAAATAGTTTGCTGATAGATAATAGTTTGCTGACATACATAAACTCATGCCTTTTTCCCATCGGAAAAAAGGATGAGTTTATGTATATGTAAGTTAAATTATGTGTAGAACAATATCTGTTACAAAGTTTTTATGGGAAATACAGCATGTGGAATAAAGTTAATTAACTGCAGTTAATTACATCAGATCATTACGGTTTGTTTTGTGGTTATTATCCAATATTGCTTGTTGAAACAGCAAATTAGCGCAAATAGTTTTTATTGGGTTAACTAATTAGACCGTTTCACCAATTTGGTTGATATTGATGGGACAAAATATTAGCATATGGCACCAAATTATAATTTAGCTTTTTCATCAACATAGTATATCAATGATAATATTTTCTTAATAAGAAAGAAAGCTTGAAAATAATTTATATGCGCCAGTCACGACGCATACCATATAAATTAAAAGGAATAATTTAAATACGAATACAACAAAGTATGCGTCACAACCACACAAAACGGCCACTGCTCAGCATATTGCAATTCTGCCAGAAAACGCCTTGTATGTTCAAACTAACATAAATTTACCTCTGTATAATTTAGGTAATTGCGAACAAAACGAAATATGATTTGTCACATTTATTTGCGATCTTGTACGTTAAAGAAATTGGGCATACGAATAAATAACTATATAATTGAGTATTTTACATTTGTGCTTACAGCAGCTATAATATGCCTAAAGTTTGCTTTCACAAATTAAATTAAATTATTTATGAAATTGTAAGTATTTGGCGATTTTAGTTAGTTTTTTTGATAGGTTTTCTACAAAAGGTTGTCTGTATGAGATTGCCCTATGCGATAAGACCGCCCATTGTATACTTATCTTTAGAAATGTTTTATCCAGTAATTACTTAAGTGGTGCACAATAAAGTATATAATAATAGTAAAAAAACACATGAGTAACATATATTATAAGGTTAACAAGTTCTCTCTACTAATTATTCGTGCATAAGCTTTTGAAAGTTTGCGCATTTTATAAAAGTTTAATTCAACTTGTTAGGATATTATTACGTACGTTTAGCTAAAATAAAATATTTTTTTGGATAATTATATATAATCAACACTGACAATTTGTTTTCAGTCAATTCTCTTTCAATTGCCTCATTTTTTTTTTAATAATCTATAGGCTCGCGTTTGACCACTATCTCGCCTCATATGGCGATGTTCATTTATTTTGACATTTATTACTAACACTAGTTTATAAGTACGTTTTACTAACTAATGGACTGTACATTTTCTGAGTTTTAAATAAATTAAATTATTATTATTATCAGCCTCAAAAGTTACCAATGCCAGAATACCAAAAACATGTGCCTAACAATTCTGTAGTCCCAATGGCGTTGCACTGGCACTTCAGTCAATGAAATATTCATTTTTGCAACGATAGATGTTTGCTATGCCTGGCCTGTGCAAATACGGATTAGGCTCAATTTTCATAAATAAATACGAGGCCTGAGCCTTCGACAAACAAAGGCATTTCGTATTTTTCAAAAGTCTGTCCATAGAGCTTCTGTGTAGTTTTTGGCACATGCATTTTTTAGTTCTGATGTTACTCTGGTTGTATGCATATTCTTTCAGGAACTCATTACTGTATATTCTGCAAATTTTACCTTATATTGCTTTGTACAAACACCTAGAATTGCCGGAGCGTCTCTTTAATGTTTTCCAGGATAAAAGTAGCGATTTCTCAGTGGTAGTTTATTAGCACTACATCAGCAAACACTTGTTATTTTCCTGACTTTTTCTTATAAAATAAGTGTAGCCGATATCCGGCCGAGATCTCGCCAACAGTTAAGGGCCTAAAAGTCTAACGATTTCAACGTCACTGCGTCACGCTTACACATAATGAAAAAGTAATTTGAGGATAACTTTGACGAAATATCACTGTATATATAAAAGTATTGAAAAGTGAGTGCTTGTTGCCGTGCACAAAGAAAGGAAGAATGAGGAACCTCGGCGCCACCGTTGCGACGGTTCGGACTGAACGCAACCTGGAAAGTTATTCAATCTACCCTAATATTTTAATAAGTGCGAAGTTGCCAGTGCAATGTCAAAATATACAGGTACAGCTAAAGTAGATGTTGAGCGTACTGCATGTGTCTTTCATTTATCTGAAGAATGAAACGTACGTAATATAATTTACATTTAAATATGTAAATCAATGCATAGGTACGCAACAACGGTGACAATGGGCCCATAGGAATGCAGGGGTGAATAAAAACAATACTTTTAAGGGAATATTCAAGTTATTTTTAAATGTTTGTAGCATTTTAGTTTGTACTCCAATATATTAATTAATTATTAAAAAAACGATGCTTTGTTTGAAACCAATAAAATGGTATCACGGTTAAAATCCTTATCAAAGTTTTGTTCCCATTCACCCCTGTATTCCTATTAATTCCTTGTAATGGTACCTTAACATATAATAGCGGATTTAATTCAAATATTTTACTTTTATTTCATTTTCATTTATTCATAACAAAGTCTTACAAGAACAGTATAAAATTACGTGTGAAATATAGAATAAGGCAAAAAAGCAACTGTGAAACCCTGATTCCCAAACTAGGCAGTTGCCTGTATGTTGGCAATCAGTGTCCCTCTAGATAATAATACAAGTATATATAACAGAGCATGGCATGCATGTACAATTTTTCAATCAATAAAAAAATAAATTCCAAATCCATACTAATAATATTATAAATGCGAAAGTAACTCTGTCTGTCTGTCTGTCTGTTACCTTTTCACGCTTAAACCGCTCAACCGATTTAGATGAAATTTAGTAAGAAGATAGTTTGAGACCTTGGAACGGACATAGGCTACTTTTTTTTGCAAAAAATTCAAAGGGGGAGAAATGGGAGGGGGGTTAATTTTGAATGAAACTTCTTATTATGGCTTAAGCCGCTGAACCGATTAAGATGAAATTTGGTGTGAAGATAGTTTGAGACCCTAGGCAGGACTTAAGCTACTTCTTTTTTGCATAAAACACAAAGGGGTAGAAATAAGGGGGTGGGTTATATTTGTATGAAACTTCTTACAAACCACTGAACCGATTTAGATGAAATTTGGTATGCAGATAGTACGAGACCCTGGGATGGAAATAGCCTACTTTTTTGTATAAAACATTGTGCGGGAGAAATGGGGTGGAGTATTTATAAAATATGAAAATAATATGAAACTTCTTTTTATGGCGTCCTTCTTATTCGGCTGTAGGCATGATATAATTGTTTATGAAAGATTTGAGTGTCAATTTGAAAAAAAGGCAACTTAATGTCAGTGTCCGTGAAAGTGGTAATTTAAGCAAAAATTAAAAATATGCTGCTTATTTTTATTAGGGGGATATTTTTATGCTGTGGATATGCCTCGCAAGTGTAAATCTCATCTGAGCCGTAGCTCTAGCAGAGTTCGAACAGCAAGAGTAGCTAGAAGCCAAGAAACAGTGGAGCAAACTCAATCCGTCTAATTTTAGATGCTGAGCGTCACGCAACCCAAAGAGCTGCTGAGACTTTCGATCAGATTCAGGCTCGCCAACACGCAGATGCTGAGCGTCACGCAACTCAAAGAACTGCTGAGACTTTAGACCAGATTCAGGTTCGCCAACACGCAGATGCTAAGCGTCACGCAACTCAAAGAGCTGCTGAGAGTTCCGACCAGACTCGGGCCCGCCAACTCGCAGATTCTGAGCGTCACGAGACTCAAAGATCTGCTGAGACTTTCAACCAGACTCAGGCTCGCTAACTCGCAGATGCTGAGCGTCACGCAACTCAAAGGGCTGGTGAGACCTTTGAGCAAACACAGGCCCGTCGGATTTTAGATGCCGAATGTCAGGCGTCATCTATTGCTGCTGAGACGCCTGAACTAACCCAAATACGGCGTATTTTACGAGCTCAACGGCAGTCTGAAAGGAGACGTACGTTTGCAAGAAATACATGGGAGTCGTTCCACAACGCTGCGTCTGATTATGACTCATTGATTGATTACACTAACCATCGATTAGTTCTCATACGGAATATGGATAAAAATGTAGATATTGAGAAGCACTCAAGTGGAATGATGTGACACCGGGTATGTGTTGCTCTGGTGGAAAAGTGTCAGTTCCAACGCTTGATGAATGAAATGATGAATAGCGCCGTTTTTTAAGCAGAATAAGAAAATATAATACATGCTTACAAGCAAGCTTGATGCAAGTGGCAGCAGAGTGACTCACCCTAAAACTCTACAGGGTGAGTTACCACCCTTAACTCTACCCTGTAGAGTTTCTTAACTCTTTAGAATTATCAGGGGTACCGTCCCATACGTTGAGGCTGAAAGTTGGTGTCCCAGTCCTGTTAATGAGAAATCTGGACGCACCAAAATTATGTAATGGCACCTAGACTACAAATATCACACCTGGGACGCAATATAGTAAGGGCAACAATTATGACAGGAATAGCAAAGGGAGAAAATGTAATGATTTCACGTATTCCGATAATCCCAACCGATATGCAATTCCAATTTAATATATTGCAATTGCCCATTAAAGCGACATTCGCGATTACCATAAGTAAAGCTCAAGGGCAAACACTGAAAGTTGCAGGAGTGCATTTAGAAAAAAAAACTGTTTTTCCCATGGGCAACTGTATGTAGTGTGTTCACGAGTATCAAGTCCACATAATCAATATGTTTTAGCAAAATATTGTTTACACGACTGTGTTAAAAAATGTTATTAAAAATGACAACTCTGTGTTCACAACCCATTTCCACACTTTTATCGACCTAAACAATATTTATAAGGATCAAAAATCAAATTAGTACCTACTGCATTTTATGTAACGCAAAATACACTATTTTTGTACTACTACTCTGTGTTTCCTTTTCTACGTTTTACGTGAGCGAAGCCGCGGGTAAAAGCTAGTCCAATAATAAAAATTAAAAGAAAAAATCCAAAATTAAAATATCAAAATTAAAAACCATAAATTAAGCATTCAAAATTAAAAATTCAAAACATAAAAACTCAAATCAAGGCTCAAAAGTAAATGGATAACAATAAAATTGTGAAATTAAGTCATAATATATTCGACCATTAATTACAATGATAATAAAATTTACTTAGGTCAGGGATTGAGAATGTTACTATTCTAGATAAGTCCGTAGTGTGTGTGTAAGTATGTAATGATAAGTGCATGTATGTTTATGTATGTGTGAGAGTATGAATGTATGTACGTAAGTGTTTTATTTAATTTACATTTGTGCGGCCAAGACGTCCTCAGTTTTATCATAATTGAGGCTGAGTAACCATGACCGCAATGTTTTATTGCAGACATAGTAAATCGAGCCGAAAAATATTAAGGTGTCTGTTGATGGTGTTATATAACTTTGAGCTAGCTATATGATAATGACGACTAGCGAAGGTAGTTCTATGGGATTCTACCGAGAATACCCTATGTTTCACTCTGCCAGTTGGAGTTTCTAGTGGACGAACGAGATGTTTTCGTAGAACACACTGAAGGACGTAAAGTTGTCTAACAGACAGCACTTTACAGTCAGCGTATAACTGGACAGTAGAATATCTGAACGGCTTGCATAACATTACCTTCAGAACTGCACGCTAAGCTCTCTCAACTTGGAGACGATGGTCTTAGCAGCACCACCCCTATTAAACGAGCACAGCGGGTGAGATGGACTCATAGGCGTGCTACATCGTGGTAGGTATATGGGAGAAGTAGAATTGTGCAGGATAGTATAGAGAAGGTATAGGATATGGGTATCTCATCGACGCCGCAGCTACTTCAATCTGGTCCAAAAATAAAGCGGATGCACAAGTTCTGCAATCGCTCGAGTTTGTGAGTAGCTCCGTTGCATCTAGACATCCACATCGCGCGAGCAGTAGAAGATGAGATTGAGCAAGAGTGACCTTAGTGTGAAATGGAAAGAATTTTTGGAGACGTTTAGAGACTGAAAAGAGTAGAAGACCTTCTTACTCATATTCGTTAGTGCCTTTATGGACGCCCAGGTCTTTCGCGCTTTTGGAGTAATACATGAGCACTGACGATTTTATGACGAATATTTTTGTTTTGTGGATGCTTCGTCGTACAGGTATAAACCCAGTGTCACGGTAGTCGTTGTTCTGACCTTTGATTTCACTCACGCTTACCATGAGAACCAGGACAACCAGGACGAGTAGTTTAAACATTTCTTTATCGGTGTAAGCGTTTAGAAGATCACTGGACGATTGATAAATTTAACAGGCCATGTATGCAAAATGGGATCTAAAAGTGGGATCCAACGAAAGTAAATCCATATTTATACAAAGTAATATATAAATCAAATGGTTAAATTTATAATATTTTAAGATCATGTCAAGATCATAATATTTTAAGTCATGATTTCATCATTAGTTATAAATCGTACTGATCAATTTGACATCGTTCGATGTTATTATTTAATATTTGCACGTCGCTGTATAGTGAGTAAGTAAGAGCTTGCCACAGCAGAGCGTTATCCAAATGTATTTTTGATTTTTTTATGAACAGAATAGAACACGCTTTTAACAAGCTTCAGAATGCTTTCGTATGTGTGTCCGGCAACTAATAATCGAATTTTCAAGCACTTCCTGGCATCCAACTAAGCTGAAAGTTTTGGTACTTATATAGCTTTGGAAATATAGAAATTACTTTTATGTTTATACTAGCTGTTTTCCGCAGCTTCGCCCGCGTTCATATAAATTTTGTCTTTTAATTCTGGTTGTCGACATACAGGGTGAGAACAATCCATGTTGCAGTTTTAGTTTTAACCAAAATCGGCTCCTTGACTCTTTTGATTGTTTTGTGCTATTCTTCATAGTGATCATTTGGCCATCCACGCCCACTTGGAAAACTCAGCCTTTATAAGTACAGGAAGCGTTAACGTAAAAACAATTAACTTATTTAATTGAAGACGTTATTCAATACAGGTATAGATTAAATAGCAAAAAAACTGGCCATAGAGGCCGAAATTCAGCAACGTCGCGTAGAGCGTGAATGCAAGCTAATAGAGCGAGAGCGCGAACGTGAACAGCGCGAGCGGGAGCGAGATCGCGAACTTACGCTTCAACAGCAAAAAGCTGACGAGTTGGAGCTGTGCGCAAAGCTTGCTTCCCATTTTTTTTTTTTTTTTCGGTGGGAAATCATCCAATGACTTTTCCCGCTCTGGGTTAGTCGGGAGGGCGTGTCAGACTTTTACTGACTAAAACCCACCCGTGTTCCTTCAGTTGCTTGAGCCAGGGCCGCGGTAACTCTTTTTCAAATTTATCCGCGACCCAGACAGGCATCGGCCCTCGCGGACCCCGTCAGTTCTGCTGACATCACTTTGAGGCGCGCGTGGAACACAACGCGCCTTCGACTCGGGCCTGGTCCTTATCGGACGGCGAGCTACCCATTACTCGCCGTCCGCAGGCCCGCGCATACGGTGGCCGCGAATCGGCTTGCGACTCCTGACGCCCAGGGCGTCTCCTGCGGTGGCTAGAGGCGTGAGGGCGTCTCCGTTGCATCTCCCTCACGCGTTCCGCCTCCTCCTTTGCGAGCATTACTGCTTCGCAGAAGGAGGAGACAGCTTTCCATGCCCTCTCGCTCCGTAACATGGCCTGAACCAGGGCCGGACGCGAGAGGTTTCCACCACCGATCGCCTCCACGAGGACACGGCGGTGCCCAGCCCAAGCGGGGCAGATCTCCACCGTATGCTCCACCGTGTCCTCCGGGCGATCCACACAATGGTGACACTCAGGCGTTTCCTCCCGCCCAATCCTGAACAGGAACCTCCCGAAACAGCCGTGCCCGAGAGGACCTGCGTCAGGCGGAAGGTGAGGGTGCCATGGCGCCTCTCAAGCCACTCCTCAAAGAGGGGCCTTATCGCCGCAATTGTGGCGTGCCCAGCGCTGGGTTGCGACAGTCGCTCTCTCCATGTCGCCATGAGATCTTGCCGGAGCTCTGTCCGCAAAGCCGCGATTTGTCGCGGCCACGGAGTTTCGCCCCGGCGTTTCGCCTCCTCGCGCCATTCCCAAATGTGCGCGAGGACTTTTGCCTCCAGATCCCATGGCGGTAATCTGGCAAGGAGGCTCGCCTCCTCAGCAGAGACCGTGCGGTATCCCTGGACCAGCCGGATGGCCATGACCTTTTGGGACGCGTTCAACCAGCGGACTGGTCGTCGCCTCAGGGAACGCGCCCACACCGGTGCCCCATACAGGGCCATGGACCGCACGACCCCCGCGTAGAGCCTCCGTCAGGAGGCGTTTGGACCCCCTAGATTAGGCAAGAGCCGCTTGAGGGCAGCCCCGGCCCGCTCCAGTCTAGGAGCCAAACGTCGGAAATGATCCACGAAATTCCAACGGCTGTCGAGGACTAGTCCCAGATACTTCATCGTCGACCCGACGCCGATGTGAACCCCTCCTACCGTTACTTGGGAACCCGGCGGTGGCGCGTTCCGAGGACCATGAAAACCCATGGCCTCGGACTTGTGCAGGGCCACCTCGAGTCCCAATTGCCGGATCCTCTCAACGACTGTCGCAACCCCGCGTGTCGCTAATTCAGCCGCCGCCTGTTGCGACATCCCCTGCGCCAGGACCAGCGGCAGCGTGTCGTCAGCGTAGCAAATTACGCTAACGCCGCTAGGGAGGTCGGCGCGCAGCATCCAGGCAAAAGCAAAAGCAAAAAAGCTTGCTTCCCTGGAAGCACATTCTGACAGGTCTGGTAGCGTCTTTTCCCGTAGTTCGCACAAAGAAGTGTAACAACGTGGGTGGGCAACCAAAACGCACCCAACATGGCACTCGACACACAACCACGCGTATTACGCGTTCAAGCACCCGTAGGTAACACTGCTACTTGTGGAACGGAAGGCGATCCGATTGTTCAGCTTGCGAAGGCTTTTTCATCTTTACCCGATCGCCCGAGAAAGCCGGAGCTGATTCCTTTTACAGGCAATATAGATAAATGGTTGGCTTTCAAGTGTACGTATGAGCGAACTAAAACTTTTTTCACGTCCGCAGAAAATTTAGCTAGCTTAACATCCGCCGTTCGTGGTGCCGCCCGGGCAGCCGTTTCTTCAATATTATGGCAGGCACAAGATCCCGAGGAGGTGATGACTGCTTTGGAGGAAAACTAAGCGCGTCCTGAGCAGCTGGTCGCACACGAGATTGCTGGTCCACGCAGTATTAAAATAGGTAACGCAGAACATTTAAACATTCTGGCCAACAGGCTGATGAACTGCGTTGCCATTATAAAATTGTTTCAGCAGCACGAGTACCTATCATCATTCGAGCTTCTTCGTACGGTCCTTTTAAAACTTAATGAACACACGCGAGACAGTTTTACGGATTACGCAGCCACTCACAAACCTTTTGAGCCAACGGTTACTAAACTAGAGCTCTAGTTACTAGAAAGCAGCTGCTTTCTAGGTTCTTAGGGATCGAATCTGAACGACAACTCAATTACAACTTTTTGGTTGACGTAACGCCGAGTTCGTCGCAAAGTGAGGCACCTTTTTATAAGCTAAACGTAACGAAAGATTTGAATGTTCATGCTACTACCTCGAATGACAAAACGACACAGTAACCTCTCTGCTAATAATACTGTTTCCTCTTTGTCTTACTCCGCAAAGCACCAACATACTTGATTTATCAAAATACAACCATTTGTTGGATCTGTCGGCTATGTTGGAATATCAAGACGCTACGCCAACTGTGCTCGTTGGAGTGGCCGATTGGCATTTGTCTTTAAGCCGTGAGATGCGAGTAGGTAAGAAAAACGAACCTGTCGCCTCAAGAACGCTTTTGGGCTGGGCTCTACACGGCACTATGTCCCCGTCGACTAAACCGGTAGATTTTGTAAACAATATTTGTGAGGTAGATAACGCGTCAAGGACAATCGACTCTCTTGAGGCACTAATTAAAAAACAATATGAAGTAGATTCTTTAGGCATCCAGAAGCTTGCCACCCGACAAAACAACGACGATGCACGTGCGGTAAGTTTAGTAGAGTCTTCCGCTCAGCGACTGGCTTCAGGACGTTTTGAGGTAGGCTTGCCTTGGAAAGAAAGGGTAACAAACGACGTTCCAGATAGTTACCCTCACGCCTTATCACGACTCAAGTCTCTCGAAAAACATATAGCCAAAAGCACACTTGCGTTAGCTTACAAAAAATATATTGAAAGCATAGTTCAAAAAGGTTATGCAGAAGAATGCGCGCCCTCTACCTTCCACGACAACTTTTTCAGGGACAAGTCCTCGTCTGGCGTTTCTTTGGGATGGTACTTACCACATTTTGGTGTGTACCATCGACAGAAGCGTAAGTTGAGAGTGGTGTACGACGCAGCAGCTGTCACCAGAGGTGTAAGTTTGAACGAAATGCTTCTGCAAGGTCCAGATCTATTGCAGTCTCTTTTAAACATTTTGTTCCGTTTTAGAGAAGGACCGATCGCGTTTAATGCCGATATAAGGAGATGTTTCTTCAAATTAAAATGAAAGAAAACGATCGTCATGCGCTACGGTTTTTATGGCGCAACGGGAACTCTCAGAATACCGTCAAATAATATAGGATGACGTCTTTAATCTTTGGCGCTGTATCTAGCCCTTTTATAGCAATGCTAATTAATAACAAAAATGCTAAGGAATTTGAGCACATATATCCAGCTGCTACTCACGCGATCATTCACAACTACTACATGGACGATTATATTGGGCGTGAGTTTAACCTCCCCGACACGAAACGTTTAGCCTCCGATATAGTCACGGTTCACAACTCATGTGGTTTTGAAATGCGTTCGTGGGTATCGAACGTGCCCGAGGCACTTGCTTTAGTACCCAAAGAGCTTTGTAGCGACTCGAATTCTGATGTCAACCTGCCTTTAAATAATGACATAGGTGCTTTAGGCGTAAAGTGGAATCCTCTGAACGATACTTTAGGGTTTCGCACGTGTCGCAATCGCAGTTGCGTATGCATGATAACTAAACGAAGGTTACTCTGCAGTATTATGAGCGTCTACGATCCTTTAGGACTGATCATGCCAATAGTTATCCAAGGTAGAATTTTGGTACAAAAGTTTTCGGATTCGCCGATCCCGCTCAAGTATGAAGTCGACTGCAAGTAGTGGTTTGATCAGATTGATTCTGCAGCTAATCTCCGTATTCCGCGGTGGTACGTAGGTAAATCAGAGCAATGCAGCACTCAACTTCACGTTATAGCCGATGGGGGGGAACAGGCTTATGCCCCCGTTGCATATTGGCGTTATGCGTTCGTTGATGGTTCAGTTAGTTTAGCGTTGATAGGCAGCAAAGTGCGTGTTGCACCTTTAAAGCCACTTTCTATTCCGCGCCTTGAACTGCAGACTGCTCTGATCGCGACGCGTTTTGCAAGCTCATCGGACACAACCTTCCGCTGTTTTCTACTGGACTGACTCCACAACGGTCTTAAAGTGGATTCGCAGCGACGCGCGGTGTTTTATGCCGTTTGTAGCCCACAGGTTAGGCGAAATTTTAAAATTTACGATTCCATTCAATTGGAAATGACTTCCTAGCGAACTCAACATCGCAGACGATGATACTAAGCCAAAACATTTTGAATTTACATCATCGCATAGATGGTTCGCTGGCCCATCTTTTCTCATCGATTTACCCTCAGAATGACCATATGAACCAGAACACATCATTGACGAAGTTTTACGTACTTCTGAGTTAAAACCGGAGTACGTAGGGCTTCTTGTAGACAATCCATTGTTAGTTCCGCCAGTTTCAGACGCAGCTCGTTTTAGCAGCTGGCTACGGTTACTAAGTTCTACGGCCCGCGTTTTTCAAGCCGTACGAAAGTTTTGGTCAAAATCCAGTTCACCGCGCTTACTATCGAAATCTGTTCATGATACTACGTCCCCCTCGCATCTTTCAGCTGATGACATTCTTCAAGCAGAGAAGTTGCTTTTCTTAAGGATTCAGATAGACAGCTTTTCCGAAGAACTGAAGATTTTGAAAGCCTCGCAACCTGTACCCAAGACCAGTCGCATAGCCGCACTCACCCCAGTTCTTCACAAAGATGGTCTGATTAGATTATACTCACGAATAAAATCTGCTCCTGGCTTGAGTGAGAGTTTTAAGTCACCGATCATTCTTCACGGTCGTCATCGTATTGTACACTTAATCATTTTGCATAAACACGCTGAAGCCGGACATGGGAACCATGAGCTTGTGCTCAATGAAATAAGGCAGACATTTTGGATTCTACGGGCTAGGGCTACCATCCGAAGCATAGCCAAAGGGTGTCTACAATGCAGAAGACAGAATGGTAAAGAAAGAAAGAAGAAAGAAAAAGTGTTTATTTGTCACAAAACGACATACAATATAGGAACATACTTAAGCTAAACCCTTAAAATAGTATTAGTAGTACTTAAATTAAGTTAGTAAAAACGAGAAATAAACAAATAATAATAACATATACTACCCACATTTTGATTATAACAAAAAAGAAATAGGGTGAAAAATATGTAGGCAGATGCATGTCGTGATTGTGACAATAAGGCTTCCACTCAGCATAATGCTGTACCGTGGGGGACCCACAGCACGGCGCTGATTTTCAGTGGTCGCCTAGGCCGTGACGTACGGAAACCAAATCTGTTGTGTATGTTAAAATAGATACAAAGAACATAAAATAAATAAAAATAAACTACCCAAAATTCTAATGTGACCAAAACCAAAAGCATAATTATCTAGAATGCCTGACGCAAACGTAAAAAGTAATAGGTGTGCGGTCATGCGTGTGTGTGTGGTCTGCGTGGTACGACCCTCGATGCCTGACAGCAACAACAATGGAAGAAGAAAAAGTGAAAGTTTGATGCCTAATGAAAGAATGCCCCCACATCGCTGCCCGCTAAAGGACCTCATGTCGCCGCCTCGAACCGCCTGGATACGCTGCCAATGTATCATGAACCTTAAGTGAGTAATTTTAAAGCCTAAAAAGATTCTATTTATAAAATATACGTTGCTCAACCTTCTGTTCTTCTAATAGTTTTTTTTTTTTAATTAAATTTAAAACTTTGTTTTGTTTTCAGCGATCTTATGGGAGGTGGCAAATCATTCCAGCAGCGAGTGGCGGCATACTTAAAGCATCCTCTGAAGGCTGCGGTACCACGACGAGGCAACGAGAGTGGTTTGGAGGTGGAACGGGCGGAGTAGCTGTAGTGCTCGTGTCTCCAGCTAAGCTTTTTATATAGGTATTCCGGTTTGTGTGTTTGAATAACGCCGAACATTAAGACGGCTAAATGTAATTTCCGTCGAGCAGCCATTTTCAACATGTTATGCTCATTTAAATGCGGTGTTATATGATGCCTCCGGGGTATACTGAAGCAGTAACGCGCACACGCATTTTGTACCCGCTGTATTAGACGCTCTGTGCGAGAAAAGAGACACGGTCCGTACACAGTGTCACAATAATTCAGTTTGGACAGTACCAGGCTGTCCACCAATCTCTTCCTCATTGCAACACTAAGGAAGTCTTTCACCCGGTACAGAACCTTTAGCCTATAAAAACAGTTTTTAACAACACCATTGATATGTGCCTCAAAACGAAGTTCTGGGTCAGTGACTAGACCCAGGTTGCAAGCGGTTTCTACCCTTTCAATGTTTTCTCCATTGATTTTAACTTCGGGCTTCGCAGAAAGAATTGATTTTATTTGATTTCTGCTGCCCATGACCATAAACTTAGATTTTTTGGGGTTCAGCACAAGTGAGTTGCCTGTAGACCACGACGCAATTCTGTCTAGTTCATCATTTAGGGCATGCACGCCGGCTGTTGTGTTACCAGTGTTGAACGAGGTATACAACTGAGTATCATCCGCGTATACGTGGTACTTACAGTTTTTAATACACGCAGTTAGTTTCGTCGTAGTTAGTTATGGTCGTTTAGTAACACCAGCAACAGGCCACCAGAGCGGCTAGACCACCACACACGGCCGTTTACGCATGTTGGTTTAGATTATTTCGGCCCCATAGAAGTTGCAATTGGCCGACGACGCGAAAAGAGGTGGGTGGCTCTTTACACATGCCTTGTTACAAGAGCTCTACATCTGGAAGTAGCCGCTTCATTATCATCTATGTCTGCAATAATGAGCCTTAGATGCCTAATTTGCCGGCGAGGGACTCCAGCTACAATCTTACGCGACAACGCAATCTGGTTTGTTGGAGCCAAGCGAGAGCTTGCATCACTCTACGATGAGGCAGTAGAAAACTTCGCGACCAGCCGCAAGATCTCCTGGCGTTTCATTCCACCTGCCTCACCATTTATGGGTGAAGCGTGGGAAAGGCTAGTACGCTCGGTGAAGACAGCTCTACGAGTCACATTAAAGGACAGAGCTCCTCGAGAAGAAATTCTTACCACGTTGCTTATCGAAGCGAGATCGATCGTCAACAGCAGGCTATTGACTTATGTACCAAACTCACCAGACTCCCCCGAGGCTATAATGCCTTTCCATTTCATCCTCGAATCTTCATCAGTGACATCATGGCCCTGCGAACTTCCGGATGCAGACTAATCACGAGCAACTGATTGGCGGCTCGCTCTTAGGCTGACTGAACATTTCTGGGCAAGATGGCTGGCTGAGTACCTGCCTACTCTAATTCCACGAGGCCGAAACAGAAGCGAGTCTGGATTATGCGAGGGTGACGTGGTCCTTATAGCGGACAATACACTACCAAAGGGTCTTTGGCTTCTTAGTAGGATAAACAAAACCTTTCCAGGACCTGACGGATTGGTTCGTGTTGCAGACGTTGCTACCAAAGGAGGTATCTTGTGCCAACCAGTCCGTAAGCTTCTGCCGCTTGCTGCACATACCAGTCAGTTGCCACCAGAGTTTAGTGCTCTACTAGGGGTCCGGAATGTTGGCGACTGGCTGGTGCAACCTTTTTTATTTATATATTAAACCTTTTAGCTATTTTTGTACTGACAATGTTTTTGGCATGTGTTTCGGTCAGGGTTTTTGGTGCCAGTCGAAATATGTGATTTGAGTTTGCAACTATTATAAAATTAACAACGAGTGGCTATCTAAAGTGTTTTTATTTTACATTATTATACAGTCTACCAATCGTCCGTAACACTAGGGTTTATCTAAACTATTAGTTTGGGACGATTCGTTATTTGACTTCAAGAGTAAAAATTATAATATACTAGCTTTTGCCCGCGGCTTTGCTCGCGTGGAATTTGGACTGCCACATAAAGTTTCTTGACAAACCATTTTTTTTTTACTTTTTTTTTGTACTCGTATCCGAAATTTCAGATGTCTCCCAGTCAGCCAGTTTCCACCAGAGTTTAGTGCTCTACTAGGGGTCCGGAATGTTGGCGACTGACTGGTGCAACCTGTTTTGTTTATATATTAAACATTTTAGCAATTTTTGTACTGACAATGTTTTAGGCATGTGTTTCGGTCAGAGTGTTTGGTGCCAGTCGATATATGTGATTTGAGTTTGCAACTATTATAAAATTAACAATGAGTGGCTATCTAAAGTGTTTTTATAAATGATAAATGATAAATGATTTATTTTCTGTAAGTTGGTTTGTACAAACACTTTCACATGTCGATCATATTTTTTAAAACTAGATGAGGTCGGCGTTTCCTGTCTGACTACTCTGAGAAGAAAGGCCGAAACAAACTCAGAGGTCACAGTCTCTTTTAAAGTCCAGACAAAAACTTGGTTAGATCATGTGAAGACCATGTAGACTGATGTCTGAAATGGTCTTTTGAGAAAAGAACTAGCCAGATTGAGTGGACCTGTCCAGTCAGTGCACGCATTTGTCAATAACCATGCAGCTCAACTTAGAATTTAAGGAGCTCAACGAATTGACGAACAATACCAAAGAAAGGACATTCGGGTAGGCCGCATAAATACTCAAACTGCCAGACCATGATTAAAAACTAACTAAGATAAATTAAAATTAAAGAAAAAGAATAATCCACATAGTCTTCACATTCACAATAATTAAAATAAAATAATATAATACTTTAAAAAGTAAATATTCTTGTCATTGCAAGAAAAATTAAAAAAAATAAAAATATAATTAAAAACTAAATCCACGAAGCAAAATAAAAAGAAAATAAAAAACGAAATTAATTGGAGCAGCTCAATCCCAAGCCTTTTTGTCCTCAACGTAATCTTTAATGTTATAAAACGCTTTCTGGCACAACTTACGTTTAATGAATGATTTGAATTTATTAACACTTAAACCTTGTACGTCGCTTGGAAGCTTATTATAAAAGCGTACACATTGACATCTAAACGAGCCACCTATTTTCTTGAGCCTTGTTGTAGGTACTACAAATTTGTGTTTGTTCCTAGTATTTATGTTATGGATATCACTGTATTTTTTAAACAATTTTATATTTTTATGGGCATATAAAAGATTTTCATAAATATACTGAGAAGGCACAGTCATTACATTAATCTCCTTAAATTTCTCTCTGAGAGAGTGTCTCGGGCTTAATTTATAAATTGATCGAACAGCTCTTTTCTGCAAAACAAAGATAGTCTGGATGTCGGCGGCATTTCCCCACAACAGAATACCATACGACATTACACTATGAAAATAGCTAAAGTATACTAAACGGGCTGTCTCTATGTCAGTTAAATTACGAATCTTTCTAACAGCATATGCTGCGGAGCTTAGCTTCTTTGACAATTTATCTATATGTGGGCCCCACTGAAGCTTAGCATCCAAAGTTAGGCCTAAGAATACTGTGCTATTTTCAGGATTCAATTCTTCGCCCTTTAACATCACATCAGTTTTCACCTGCCTAACGTGAGGTAGGGTAAACTTAATGCATTTGGTTTTTTTTTCATTTAAAAGTAAATTGTTAACATTGAACCAGTGAACTACTTTTGAGATCGCGCTATTTACTTCGTCAGTAACCAGCTGCTGACGTTTAAGTTTAAACAAAAGTGAAGTATCATCCGCAAACAACACTATATCATGGTTATCCTTTATGAGGTAAGGCAAGTCATTAATATAAATAAGAAACAAGAAAGGGCCAAGAATTGAATCCTGCGGGACTCCCACTGTTACTATAGATCCGGGAGATCTTTTTCCATTAACGTCAACGCTCTGAATCCTATTACTCAAGTATGAAGTAAGAAGAGCCAGAGCGCTGTTCCGGATCCCGTAGTGGCGGAGTTTCCTGATTAGCGTTTCATGAAGAACACAATCAAATGCCTTGGACAAATCACAAAATATTCCCAAGGCATCGCACTTATCTTCCCATGCATTATAAATATGTCCTAAAAGCTCAACACCGGCATCAGTAGTTGAACGACCCCTTGTTAAACCGAACTGTTTGCTATGTAATAATTTATGTTTATTAAAAAATCTTTGCAATTGCTCTAAAATTAATTTCTCAAATATTTTACTAAACGTAGGTAGTACTGAAATAGGTCTATAATTTGTAGGGTCTGAAGTACTACCTGATTTAAACAAAGGTATTATTTTACAATTTTTCATTAGGTCAGGAAACTCCCCACTGTCGATACAATTATTAAAGATAATAGCTAAACTAGGTGCGACAATGTCAATAATGGACTTAGCAACTTCTACAGAATGTCCCCACAGATCTGCAGTCTTTTTAACATTTAAAGTGTGAAAGGTTTTAATTATGTCTCTACAAGTAATATGTTCAAAAAGAAATTCCGAATCACAAACATTAACATTTTCTTTTAGTATAGACTCAGCAACAGAAGGTGATGAGTTTAGGGATTTAGTAGTTGAAATGGGAATATCTGAAAAGAAATTTTCAAAAGCCACTGCGACTTGTGAGTCTGATTTTATGATGTTGTCATTAATAGATAGGCTGTAGTCAATATTCCGGTTACCAGATCTTCCCGTTTCACTATTAATAATATTCCAAGTCGTTTTAATAACATTACTACTACTTTTAATCTTCGAACTCAAATAACGCGACTTGGCCAAACAACAAACTTTTTTAAATAATTTTGAATAATTTCTAACATATAAATTAAATTCAGCAGTGTTTACATAAGTCCTTTCACTGTACAGCTCATAAAGCCGTGTTCTGCTTTTATGAATACCAATGGTAGCCCAATCACCGAATGAAGCATTACTATTAACCGAGATAGTTTTGGGAATAAAAGTGGAATTAAATTGTCTACAGTATATATTAAAAAAATCATCATATAGATGATTAGGTTTAGAATGAATTGCCAATATTGGTAATTCATTAATAAGTTTAACTTTAAAAGCTGCCAAGCGACTTGCAGTTTTGCGGTTAACAGTGATGTCCTTTTTAGCCACTTTGTTATTTTGGTTTGGTATAGTAATCCTCTGCCCGCAATGATCAGAATCTAGTAAATTTATAATTTCTTTGTGGACTGGTATAACATTAGTATAAATATTATCTAAGCATGTGGCACTAGTAGGGGTTATTCTTGTGGGCTCCAAAAATAGGTTTACAAGATTGTAGGACTGAAACAGACTTTTTATTTTACTACAAGAGCCTGAGTTTTCTAATAAATTAACATTAAAATCACCACAAGTGATAATGGATTTATTCGAGTTACAAATCTTGTGTAACACTTCATCCATTACCTTTTCAAAGCAGTCATACAATCCTGAAGGGGGTCTGTATACACTTAATACAATAAACTGCTCCAATTCTATACAAGCTATTTCAATTGTCCGCTCAACAGATAGGCTCACAATATCCTTGCGGTCTTTAAATTTAAGCTGGTTACTTACTAAAATCAAGGAGCCACCATGTATAGCATTAACTCTGCTGAATGAACTACCAACCTGGTGATTATTAAAATAGAACAATAACTGGTGGCTTTTAAGCCAATGTTCAGTTATACAAAGAATATCAATACTGTTAAAGTTCATAAATAATTCTACTTCTAAATCTTTGTTCATAAATCCTTGAATATTTTGATGCACCAGGTTAATACTATTTACTGATTTTAAACTTTTATTTAATTTAATTTTGCAATTTTCATCCTGTACAATTTTGCAAGAGGTTGTCCCTATTGTCCTAATTTCTAATTTAAATTAATATCAATTTCTGATACCAAATTATTGGCTGAATTAAATAACATATCTTGGCATTGCTCAATAGAAGCAAGTTGTTTAGCCAAATTCTTGGCTGTAATAGAAAAATAATATGATAGCGACACAGCTATCTGTCTTTTACAATACTTTGAAAGAAAGTACCTATCCATGAAAAAACTATCTTTTGTCAAATAAAAGTGATTACCAACATAATTGTTGGTGTCAATTAAATGGAATAAATTACTACTATATGTTAAATTATGTAATGTCCTATTCAATTCAAATCTAAGATTATTTTCTTCCTGTGGCAAACTTTGGCTGTATGGGAATGTGAACATCACAATTTTTTTTAAACTAAGGTTGCACAATGATCTATAATGTTGGAGTAATTCACCTTTGTTCACATTACCCCTATTACCAATTTTTATTATTTTACATTATTATACAGTCTACCATCAAAATCGGCCTACGCGTTAGGTCTCTGGAACGTCACATAGGAACAAACATTCATACATACATAGACTGATAAACGCATTACCCTCCTTCGGCAGTCGGGTAAAAAATATTTACATTTGGTGGGTCCGTCTCAGCTAGTCCTACGTCAAACGATGCGGTCTCATCTGAAGGTGATTTTTTTAACAAGTTGAGTCCCTTTAAAATTTTGTTTCTCGGCGATTATTTTTTATTATTATCTTATTATTGCAAACTGCTTTGAATCTTGTCCTCTGAGTTCGCCGCTTATATGAGATGAGTCTTTCAAATGTATAGGTTTGCCAAGCGCTTTCGAAATGTCATATGACCAATCCCTTATATTTTGGCATTACAGCTATCTCCATCGCATATGGAATGCCCAAAAAAGGCAAAGATTTTTCAAGTCATACAAAATTTCTAAAGGAAAATTTCCGGATCTCGTACATCAGGGGTCAACGCGACCTCGCATGAATCAAATTTATTATCACAAAGGTGTCCTAAAAGATTCATCAAAGAATTTATCTTGAAAAATCTTCACGTACCTTCAATTTTCAGAATATTTTAATTTCCGGCCGGACGGTTTGTGACATATTGGCTTTCAAACGATAGCCTGAAACCGTTTTCAGGGTGATTCGGGGGTCGTGAACATCTAAACGGTATGTCCTACACGGGAACGCGTTGGTGGTTTAAAGGATCGTTATTTTTGTATAAAATGTGTTCAAAAATATATTTTTTCATCAGCATCAGAAATATGCTAGTTAGAAAATATATATGGATCTGAAATGTGAAGTGGCACATCAAATCAAATTAATCATATATTCCGTATACACAGCTAATAAACCAAAATAATTAGGTTTCATTTCTGAATTTCATAAACAATGAAAGCACCGAACACTACTGTAACGATAAAATAAGCGGGATTGAGGGAGAAAAATAACTTTGACGTTGGAAAATGGTTGTCCACATACATCGACATAGGTCGCGGTCAGTTTAATAGTTTTTTTTGATGTACGAGTAGCTACCAATTTACCGTTTCCCGATTTTTCCTGTACTTTTGCTAATAAGACATTTTCTTCTAGTCAAATATCTACCGGAAAATTTTTGTAGGTCTACCGAAAGTTTAAGGTCTACCGAAAGTACCGAAAGGTTATGACTCTATATTGTCAAATATGCGATATCAACGCCCGTAACTTTTGATTGCGTTGATGTTTTCACATCTCTAAGGGATTGCAGACCTGAGTATATGATATTAATTGCAACTTGATATCTCCAGGCGTTTCAGGGAAAACATCTTGACACACGGACAGACAGATAGACAACGAAGTGATATTGTAAGGTTCCGTTTTAGGGTTCCATACCCAAAGGTTAAAAACGGGACCCTATTACTAAGACTCCGCGGTCCTTCTGCCTGTCTGTCTGTATGTCTGTCTGTCTGTCTCTCCGTCTGTCACCAGGCTGTATCTCATGAACCGTGATAGCTAGACAGTTGAAATGATATATTTCTGATGATGTATTTCTGTTGCCGCTATAACAACAAATACTAAAAACAGAATAAAATAAATATTTAGGTGGGGCTCCCATACAACAAACGTGATTTATTTTTTTTGCGATAATGGTACGGAACCCTTCGTGCGCGAGTCCGACTCGCACTTGGCCGGTTTTTTTTTTCCTTTTTAGGATTAGAACCCCAAAAGAACTGTATTCCTTATTGTACTTTTTACCTTCTATATTGTCACGAATTGTGTATCGTGTTTTGTAATCGTATTTTTATGTGGAGGCAATTTTAATGCTATCCTAGTAAGTAATGTATGTATGAAGCTCTTATATGAACTTGATCCATTTCTTTTTAGTTCTCTGCCTGCAAAATTATTTTACACTAGCTTTTTTACCACGGCTTTGCTCCCTGGCTCGATCAACACAAAAAAAAAAAAAATAACGTTCTACTGGTGAAAGAATTTTCTAAATCGATTCAATAGTTCCAGAGATTATTTCCTACAAACAAACAGACATAGACAGTCAATACATACATATACATAAAATCATGCCTTTTTCCATTGGTTTAGTTTAATTCGACACCTGCTATGGTCCTTACGGTCCGGACTCGAGTGCAAACACTGGTTCAAAGAAACTCCATTTGACGTAGAGGCCGAGCCATCAAATACCACACGGATTTTACCTCCTGAAGTTTTCAAAACCACATGGTGCGGCAAAAAGTAATGCTCGATTGAATGGCAATCAAGATAGTAAGGAGACATATGTCCCAAATCATCATACTCCCGCATGAAGTCAACATATTTCTTACAAAATTCCAAATTCCTCCGCATTCGACGTTTCATGGACAATAACCTTTTTTCTGCTGAGGCATAGGAATGACAAAGAGGAGGGTGCGCAGCCTGAAACGGTAATCGAGTAACAAAACGACCATAAGCGAGGCGACCAGTATTATTCTGGTAAATCAATTCGCACTCTTGTTCAGCTGGATCGACTCTTGAAGCAAGTGGAAGCTCTTCGACTTCCCAGGAGCGTTGAACGGCGTCGGAAAGAGAGATCCCCACATTCAATCCTTTAGTTTCTTTTACATCAAGTTATTCACCCTCGCTGGCTGTGCAATATTGTCCTATGTTCACTGCTTGTTTAGTTCTTCATCATTTAATTTCATTGACGGACTTGTTTCAACCCCTACTTAACCTTCCTTTGTGCCTTCACAAAGCCCTCCCTCTGACCCCTTTCCTCAAACATTTCAACAAAAAGTTCTTTAAACTGCGTCAATTCTTGTGCAACCTGACATTCCTTTCCTTTTCTTCCTTTATTTCTCTGTGGCTTGAAAGCCACAATGAAAATTCCAGATAAATAAAAGTTCATACGTTAAATTCATCTGACCTCATATCATAAAACCGTATCGTTTCTACTCCATTACAGGGTTTCAATAAAATTAAGCCCCTATTGTGAATGGCATTGGGTCTAATATCAATATTTCCTTCTTGTTTTCTTTCATCTGGTCCTAACAGTTACGCGTATTCTGAGTAACGAGATTATAAAATATTTCAAAGTTAAATTACAGCATCATCATCATAATTTCAGCTGAAGCTGTACAATGCGAACAAAGGCCTCCCCAAGTGCACATTGACCAGTCCTTTGCGTCTAGGGCGCATTGCTCTGAAAACGGATGGTCAATGCGGCCGAAAAGTTCTGTAGTGGTGACCGTGTACCGCAAGAAGCTTCATTGGAAGGCCTCCCTCTATGTGCGCCGATGCGTTCCAGAACTCTAGAAGGTTGCGTGACTACAATTACAAAACTAAGAAATGAATTAGTTTTAGATACATACATATCGAGATGTGGCCGTTATCACTGCAGTTAATTGCACAATACATATTTTGTCGTATTTTCTGAAACTGAAAATATTGTATCATATAAGTTTGCAATAGGTTTTCTTTCGTAAAATGAACGGATAAACCTTTCGAAGAGCAAATAATTTGCTGTCGGAACCCAGAGCCAAAAATGTTTCTACAAAAGAAAAAAAACATTTGATTACTGTTTTCAAATCGTCAGTAAAAATTCTGTACCGTTTTGAGCTGTATTTGCAAGGCTCGATGACTGAGAACGCACACTGATTGGCTCCACTATACCGCTACGGCACAATAACGGCAATTCTGCTGTAATCAGTGTCGGCCATTGTTTATCAGTATTTCTTTGCTGTGTTTTGCGGCTCCTGTTTCTATTCTCCGTTTTGATATAAATCCGCATTCTGTGTTTCAGCTGAGTTCAAAAAATATTTTTAATCCATTCTTAAAAAATCTTTGTAAAATTAATGAAAAATAATTTTTATTTTGTTTTATTTTACATTCAAATTGCTGGTAAATAGAGTATATCAAAGAATGTGTTTTAAGAAACAAAAAGACTTTCGTTTTTAAATGCATGTAGAGCGATAATATATTCAACATGCTCCATAACATGCGAATTTAATACAAATACTTGGATAAAAAAGGGGCAGAACACAACCTCCGGCTTCATGGTGGACTAGCATGAATAAACTCCTAGTGTAGATTATCTGCTCGACACGACAGCTTAGGACGGATTTAAGAAAAATTAGGAGAGCCAAACTGTTTAAAGTGGGACAGAGTTAGGAAGATGAAGGAGGAAACCAAGTCAACAGGCTCCTCTTCACCCGGATTATTGAGATCGCGAGACATTCCTATAAAAAGGAGTCTAGCTCATCACACCATCTTTTTCAGCACCGTCGCGTATTTTAATTATGATATGAAAATGACACAGATAAAAGGACAATCTTTAATGAAAAACAATCATGTTAAATCTCATCGCATTGCTTCTCTATCCATTGTTACATAAATTCACAAGCACCTAAGCAGCCTATTTGTTTTTAATAGATATTTTGTAAAAATATACATGCCACTTAACAAACCCGAAAAATGAACTACGTATAAAATGAGTCCGGTACGCCTAGCAGAATTAATGTATTCTGTATTTATTTTGCTAATCCCACCATGTCTGCGAACAGTTCCAAATTAAAACAAAATATTGTTTCAGGCCTAAAACCCGGGTTGGATTTTGTCAAACCAAGTTTTAGTGGATCCGTTGAACACAGAATGCTCTGGTTCTAGTATGATTGAATTTAGAATATTTTGTTAGAACATAATAATAATAATTAATAATTTCTTTATTGTTCAAGAAAAATACATGTTATAACAGATAAATCACTGATCTCCACACTAGGATTCCCTGTGTTGTGGAGGCCAGTCTCTTTCATCATAGTTCAGGAACATAACAACTGCATGGATCGATCACTGATGAAGCATCGGTCTGTGGATGGGTGCACATTCATTAGATATCTTGAAACATTCTTGCGTCGGAAATCAAGCACAACCATCTCTTACAGCTGACAATTATTAATATTTTCCAGTCATTGCAAGTCAAAAGTCTGCCACTTTCACCAATGGGAAACTTAAACCCAGTAACTGGGTTGAGGAAGTTAGATAGTTAGTATCTAACCTTCATTAGTAGTCGTAAATTTTAATTATAGTCTATATGTGGTTTCCGCAGGTAATGTCATTGCCATACAAAATCAAAATCATTTGTTTTGATTTTGATTTTTAATATAATTTTTAGCTATGTTTGATGAAAATCGGTTCAGCCGTTCAAAAGTTGTGTTTACAATTTGAATCGGGTTATTTTCGCTAGATATCGTGTCATGCCGAAGTTGCATAATAATGTGGACTAAAAAGAGGGTTTTGTTATTGATACATGAACATTAAAACGGTTTCAGCGGCACACAACATCTAAAAAGGGGGCCCATATAGGATGATGTTTTTTTTTTAATCTATATGCTCAAGTTTGACCACTATCTCGCTTGATGGTAAGCGATTATGTGGTCTACGGTGAAGCATGCTTGCATAGAAGTACTAACAAAGTTAAAAGAAGGACTAACTGGTAACTGAAGAAGGAGTTATGAAATCCAACTTCGCAACTGAAGTTAGGAAAATATTATCTATTTGAGTACCACCGCGGGTGCGAATTGCGAAAGGAGCCGATACGAGCGCGCGTTAGAGCCACGGGGAATGGTATGGTTCGTTCCTGAATCCTTGCGCGCACGCTTCTTGTTTTATTTTTGTCATTCGAAATTTGAAAAATTTCGTATGTATTCATTCTAATCTGCGGTATTTACTATTTCGTTTTAACGCTACTCAATTAGTGATGTAGTCGGGTCGAATATTGACTTTGTAGATGGATTTCAACAAAAGAAAATAAGTAATTTGCTTGGAAATCGAATCTAATTTGACTTTAGATTACAAAACGTCGAAAATACTTCTGCACTAACACAAAATAGACTCCCCCGCGCGCATGCGCCGTATGGACTACGGATCGGTACTGCCAACGACTCCGGCTACTCCAATGCGTTATTCAAGCTTAAATATTATTAATTTAGAAATCCTTATTATTAAGGATGTTAGGAAAGTTTATGGATCCTAAGCATATATTTACTATCTGTTTAACACAGCTAACAAAGTTATTAAAGTATTTTTCAATGGCATTTGGACAAAATTTTTACTGTTCCAAGTACATTTTTATAAGTTGGTCGACTATTTCTCGTAAACTTGTAAAGCCTACTTATCTGTGATAGCTTTCCTTTTAATTTCGTTACATTTACTATTGAAATTTTTCATATAGCCAAGAGCAACCATTTCGCTGACAGGGGAGGGGGATACTTGACTCTAACATAATTTTGCAATTTAAAGCTTAATTTTACGCAAATGGATCTCTGAATCGAAAAATGGTTTTAACAAACCCATAGCATTTTTGAATGGCCTATCCAACGATACGCCACACCATGGGATAGTCAAGAAAAAGTCATCCCCACTTTACGTCTATAGGAGGAACGCCAAAAAAAAATGTTTTCTTTATTTTAATTTTTCATTTTGTCGGAATTATTAATATACTAGCTTCTGCCAGCGGCTTCGCCCGCGTGAATGTCGATAATTTTCCTGAGGGAACATATTCCCGTGATAAAAAGTATCCTATATGCTATTCCTGACTATAATCTATCTCTGTGCCAAATTTCATCCAGATCCGTTCAGTAGTTTTTGCGTAAAAGAGTAACAAATATACATACATCCATCCTCACAAACTTTCGCATTTATAATATTAATAGGAATATATCCATGCCAAATTATAGCTTTCTAGTACTTAGATTCTCTGAGCTAAGCTGCGAACGGACAGACGTACAGAGCGAAACTATAATGATTCCTTGTTGACTTCTGAACCCTAAAAATATGTCGGAATTTATTTTTATTTTACTTGTGACTTTAGTGTCTGGCGTTAACGCTACAGAAAATTTGTTTATCTAGGTCTGCTGCTTACCTCAAACTTTTTTTCCCTCTTGCATTGTAAATTTATAAGCGTTCAAATTATATTTTAGTCCGGTCAAATTAGATTAAAAAATAGTAGTGAAGTTACAAAAATTCGCACCCAGCTGAAAATTGGAAGGATTATTCAAAACACGAAATCTAAAAAGTCCTCATCAATCCGATACCTGGCAAAAAAATTCTCGGGGTCAAAGGTCACAAAAACGGGTTCTTCGCGATTTTTAGCAAAACGGTAAGTTTTATCAAAAATTTAGCCCACACAAAAATATTAGATCAGTTATAAAAAATCTAAGAGCCACCGTTTTTGTTAGAATATGTCTTGCTTCAGAAGTTTTTTACAAGTTCTTTTTCATGTAAATTTGATCAAAAACATATACGGTAAAGAGTTCTGCAGCTTTACCGTATTATACGTTTTTGATCAAATTTACATGAATTTTTCTAAGATATTGGTTCTTAGGTAGTTGTATATACGCTGTATTCTAAGCAAACATGATATTCAAAATATTATTTTTAAACTGAACATTACATAATTATTATGAAACTAGATTTACGACGCATATAGCTTCATTTAAAATGTATAAATTGATTTGTGCTCTAACATCCAATCTATGCGCATGAATTTGAAGATAACAATAACGATCGCATTATATCCGTAGTAAATATAATCGTGAAAATCAATTTAATCCAAATTTGTTTGCTTATAAATACGATATGAAATAATTTGCAAGCAGTTGGCAGTGATCTTTTAAAATTGAAATAATCTACACAAGAGATCGAACATCTGAAAATGTTAAAGTTACTGGTCTTCCTAGTCTTGGTCATCAACATTGCAAAAATCCAGTGTCAAGATGATATGGACAATATCGGCCATTACAATCGACGACTATACGGCGAAAATTATCCTGACGCTGTCATTGATGGTCGACGACACCACTTAAACCTAAAACCAATCGGTGAATGTGTGTGGAACGAAAAGCTTAAATATTGCGTGCCTAAGTGACTAATAAAAAACTAAAAGAATATTTTTTTTTTAATTCATAAGTATTTTTTTATTTTAAAATTATCTACTTTGATCTATGCCTTACAAGAAATTTTTTTTTATAAAAGATATGACCGACTTTGTAGTGTTTAATTGAAACTAGATTGTATTTTTTTTTGTAAAAAGGTTTTTTTCACTTTTTACCTGTGGTATCTAGCGGTCCAGCTCTGTATTGTACAATAAATATAAATGCGATTGCAGCAATTTCATCAACATCAATTGTAGTAGTCGTTTTTTGAAGAGTTTTGTTGTAAATCTCCAAAGGTTTTTATCAGATCATCAACAAATTTATATGCGACCACCTAAAGTACTGTATACAACACAAAAATAATTTACGGAGAAATCGGTGAACATACATAAAAAAATACAAACAGTCGAACATAGAACCTCCTCCTTTTTGAGAAGTCATTTAAAATAAGATTATAGATCTGTTAAATTCTTGAATTCGTTAGTTTCTAAGAGCTCTCTAATTACCTAAGTCACTCTGACATTTTCATCGAGTTTCAGAAACGAAAATACTACACAACTCAAAAGTGACAATAGGTCCAACAATGAAGATAGGACTTTGTCACAACTAAAATATTATCTAATATTTTCAAATTTATGTATCTACAGTAATGATCTTTACACAGTGCACCTTTTCTGCTATCGTGAGGATATCCTCATGGATTTTCGCCACTCTGGATTGAGTGGAGTGTTCTGACAGACTCTTAGGCCCAGTTTTGGATCCATATTTAAATATGCTAAGCCATGGATTCAAATTTCGGTAAAACACCATTTTTCTTAATTTGTTAGTTTGTCTAATGATAAAAAAACCGTTAGACGGGGCGCTGCAGTGCTTGCACATTTTGTCACGCTCCTTTGGCCCGTGTTATTATCTAAGAGATAGTTTCTCGTCAACGAGCTCAGCTTTCAGATCGACTGAGCATGCAGCGCTGATTCAAACGGTATTCCCTAACGCGGTTATGGTCTTTGACGAACTCTGGGCTGTCAACTCCCGTCGCTGTTTCATAGATGAATTAGGGCTTGAAAACAAATTCTTTAAATCGTTTTATCGCTTCAAATGTATGTTATGGATCTATTTTTAAGTATTTTAAGTAATAGAGTGAAACTACGTACGATTTCATAATTATAAGATTTTAAATAACGCATTTTTATTATTACATCTTAAGGTTTAATGACAATGCTGCAGTCGCAATGTTGCAATCGATGCTATTTTTGTTTGTTTCTATTTATAACAACTTATTTTTCAAGTTTGAAAACTTATTAGTGCTTTCACAGCGATTGATTTTAACATAGTGCTATGGCTGTGTATAGTGTATGTACAGTGACAGTAGTACTGCTGTCCACAAAATATATTATAATTATCTAAAAGATAAAAGTACTTCGTTGAAATAAATTTGCAGGATGTACAACTAGACCAATCATGGCGTAGGGACAGTATGCCAATGGAAAACCAGCCGAACACAGATTGACAGAGGTGCGATTTTATATAATATAAGTCTTACTATGTTTTTTTTTTTTGTATTTCACTAACTTATTTATATTTTGTATAACAGTTTGAGGCTAGATGACCATCTGCAGTGCCTCATAGGAGAAATGCCTCAATTACCTCTTCATTTAAAGTTAACTTAATTGTTTGTTTAGTGTAAGAAGCTCTAGTTAACTGAATAGTGTTCTCACTTTTCACTTCCAGGTTTGACCAAGTTGTTGGGGTTTTTAATAGTAGCCCTAATATTCAATTAACATGCATGTAATTACTATACTATACTATACTATATGTATCATCATCTTCCTGCCCTTGTCCCATGTTACTTGGGGTCGGCGCAACACGTTTTCCTCTTCCATACCATCCTGTCCCCCGTCACGCTATCACTGACTCCCTTTTCTTTCATATTACTCCTCACACAGTCCATCCATCTTTTATTTGGCCGACCCCTCCCTCTCCATCCATCCACATTTATGTGGGAATGTGGACTCAGAGTAAAACAAGTTCTTATTTAACTGATTCTCACTTTATTTTAATACAATATTTCTAGCACACGTCTTTACGTTTTAACGTCTGTCGCCATCTTGCCATCTCTCGTACATCCTCTCTCTCCCTCACTCTCGATACATCCATCCCTTTCACTAATACTTACATTCCGTATCCTACATTCGGCCGTCCTGCTCTCTTGTCTGTCCCCAGACACTCCTTTCCGCATTCATTCTACATTACATACCTCTATCTTACACTCTTAGCATCTACCGAATAAATCTTATTACATAATTAAGCATTTCTTCAATTTAGTTTTATTTACATGGCAAACAAACAAATTACTTACATAGAGGTGCTACACTCATTTGAATTATTTTACAAATTAAACATAATTTAACTCGTCAAATTCACTAGATAGAAAATAGTGGAGTAGTAGTAGAGTACAAGTATAGACAGCACCTTACATTATAATGACACAATGCTACCCCTAATATACTTACTTACTAGGTAGGTACATGATACCATAACTCTAAACATTACATGGATAATGCATGTTAATTTTAGCAATATTTAATACTTACACACAAACTTAACGTAAACTTAACATAACCTTACACTAAACACTTTCATACCATTCATCACCATTGCATACCGATTTTAGCTACTCACTTGCATAATTATTCTGTGGCACATCCGTCTGGCCACCTCTTCATTTGATCAGCTGAGCTGGAAGTGCGATTGGGACCTTCAGTCGCACTATCGGCTTTCTCCATATCGTAGCGGTCATTTGGACGAACCTTGGTAATTTGGTACGGTCCTAGGTACTTAGCTTTCAGCTTGAGCCCTGAACCAAATTGGGTTCTCTTTATAGCTGCTAGGTCACCTACTTGGTACTTATGACTCGGTTTCCTTCTCTTGTTATAATGTCTTCTGTTCTCTTCTTGCACAGCCAATATTTGCTCTTTTGCTTTTTGACGTAGCTCTTCTCTATTACTCTCATATTGTCTTGCAGTTTCTTCTTCAAGTAATTTGAAAACTTCAATGTCCTCTTTATATCTCATCTTGGTGCCAATTAATAAATCATAGGGTGAGGTATTGATGCTTCTCTGAAATGTGCTGTTCAATGCTCTTTGAACTCTGCTCACATGTTTATACCACACGCCCGTGTTTTCAATACAAAGTTTAGTCAACATAGGGATTATTATTCGATGGACTCTTTCAACTTGACCATTTCCTCTTGGTATCCCTGTGGTGATTGTTACATGCTGAATGTTTTCTTCATTACAGTACTCCTGGAAATCATGACTGGTGAATGCTGTTCCACGATCTGTTATAATTCTTCTTGGATTTCCAAATATTTGTTGGTGTATTCGTAATTTATTCAGTGTCTCCGCACTAGATGTGCTCTTTGTAGGGAACAACCATACAAATTTAGTGAAAGCATCAATCACTGTAAGAATATAATTGTACTGCTTCCTGGTCTCCGTCAATGGTCCTACATGGTCCAGGTGCATGGTGTCTAACGGGATGCTTTCCTTTCCAATGGGGTTGAGAAATCCTTCCTGCTTGCCTTCTTTTCTTGTAGCCAACAGACATGGTATGCAGGCTAATACAAATTCTTCTAACTTTTTGTCCAAATCTTTTATATAGTAGTCTCGACATATTAAATCCTTCATTTTTCTCTTTGAAAAATGTCCATTACCATGGATTCGCACGATAATCTCCTTTTCTAAATTTTTAGGTATAACCAACAATTTGCCAGGGCCTTTGTAGAGTATGTCTCCATCCATAAAATAATCTTTGTAAGACTTTTCTTTCAGCACCTCTTTAATAGCTTTTACACCATCATCTTGATCCTGTGCCAGCTTAATCTGATCGATTAAGGACGTAACTGTGGCCACATAGGGGTTACGGCTGAGTGCATCTGCATGCCGCATCTTTTCTCCAGCTCTATGCTCCACCTCGAAGTCATACTCATTCAGCATTATCACCCATCTTGCTACTTTTGCTGTGAGGTCCTTCTTCATCAGGGTTTGCTGAAAAGCTTGACAATCAGTTACTATTTTGAAACGCTTTCCATATAAATAATGGCGGAACTTTTTGACGCCTTCTATTATAGCTAATGCCTCTAGTTCATAACTTGAGTATCTGCTTTGTGCTTCATTAGTCCTAACACTCATATATTGAACTGGGTGCAAGCCAGTATCAGGGTGATACTGCATAAGGATAGCCGCTATAGCTATGCTGGAAGCATCTGTATGTAACTCAGTTTTTAAGTTAGGGTCAAATATTTTTAATACTGGACCAGTAGACAACCTTTCTTTTAGAATATAAAAAGCTTCTTGTTGCATCTTATCGAACACAAAGTCCGCATCTTTCTTTAACAAATCATTTAGAGGCTTGGCAATAACCGCATACTGCTCTATGTACTTCCGAAAAAAGGAAGTCAAACCTAAAAAACTTTTAAGTTGCTTACTTGTCCTGGGTTCTGGAAATCTCACCACAGCATCCGTCTTCTCAGTAGTTGGGCGTATTTCACCGTCTTTAATCATATGGCCCAAGTACTCTATTTCACGCTGTATCAACTTTGCCTTCTTCCAATTAATTCTCAATCCATACTGTGCCGCTATTTCCAGAACTTGCTTTAGTCGTTGCAATGCCTGCTCTTCATCAACAGCTGGAATTATAATATCATCAATGAAAATCATCATTATCTTCTGAGAAAGCAGATCCCGAAAAATTATGTCAACAAACCGCATAAAATATTTTGGACAGATCGAAAGTCCAAACGGTGCTCGCAGAAACTCGAACTGCCCATGATGGGTAACAAATGAAGTATACGGTATGGACTCTTCGCTGATTTTCAAATGGAAAAATCCATTCTTCAAATCAAGAACACTGAACACCTTCGCTTGAGATAACCTGTCAATTAAATCATCAATAATAGGAAGAGGATACTCGTCTTTCACAATCTTTGCATTAAGCTGCCGGTAGTCAACACATACACGAGTTGTCCCGTCCTTCTTCTTTACCAACACTAGTGGGCTAGAGTATTCAGAAAAACTTACCCTTATTATGCCGTCTTTCAACCATTCATCGACTTGTTTTTCTACAATACCCTGCTCCATGTATGACAGTCGCCGGGGCCGTTGTGCAACTGGTACATCGTCTTTTAGCACAATCTTGAGCTCCAACGGGGCTTCCTTTACTTGGACTGGATTGTACATGTCAACACACTGATAAGCTTCCTGTTTTACTGATGGACTGCTGACATGTTCAACCAGCGATTCCGAGTCACCTGTAATGCAATTTACTTTATGTAACAACTCACATTCATCTCTGAATATGTCCACAGATCCATCGCTCATTATCACTGTCACACTTCTCAAAAACTCATGACCTATTATTATATCATAAGGCATACAGTCTCTAGGTATAATGTGAAACGTAACATCGTTGTAGCACTGTCCATCGATGACGATCACCGTCGTAATTGTACCTAACGACCGCACTTGCGAACGTCCTAGTCCGGTTAGCGTTAGCCCACCGACATTGCACTTAACATTAAATAGTTTAGTACACAGCTCCGCCGATATCAGGTTTACATCACTTCCTGAGTCGATCAATGCGCTAGAACTGTGATTGCCCGCCACTAATATGGTTTTCACCGGTTTTCGTAAATTGATAGCCGTTAAATCTTTGTTTTGATTCTTGCTAGACACCATTGACACTATGTTTGACGTGTCGATGACATATCCACTGTCGATGTCATGGCCGCTCGTACACGCGCACTGATTGGTCGGACCGGTCGTAGTCCCGAACATAGCCGATCCTTGAGCCGAACGCTGTTTTACCGACTCGCTTGCGCCCGCTGCTAATCGGCTGTTACCGACCGCACGATGTTCACGTTGTTGGAGTGCCCGCTGTTTTACCGACGTATCGCCTCCACCAATGAGAGGGCACTGTTTGCCAATATGGCCATATTCGTTACAATGAAAACATTTGATTCCTTTGGCACACTGGCTCGACAAATGGTTCTTCTCTCCACAGTTGTAACAACGACGCGTGGAACTGGGAATCGTGGATGCTTCTTTTCTTCTTTCAGTGGCTGGGTCGACTCGTCCTTCTTTCTTCTTCGTGCAACTTTTCATCTTTTCATAGATCAGTAATTTTTCTTTGAGCGCGCCGTACGTCGTAACGCCGTATAGTATCATTTTGTTTATTTGGTGGTCTTCAATACCGTCGATGATGTACTGTATAGCTACGTAGTCAGGGAATTTAGCTCTCTTACCCAACTCTCTCATTATGAGCATGTATTGGTAGCAGCTCTCCTCTCGCCGTTTTTTACGCGCTGCCATCAGTTCGTGCATCTCCTTAGAGTTAACTGCTTCTGGGAATTCCTTCACTAGGGCCGCTCGGAGTTCTTCATACGACTTGAACACCTTTTCTGATTTTAGCCATAGCCCGGCCGTGCCGATGAGGGACCGCCGCGCGATAATCAGCTTTTGTTGCGATGTCCAGTTGAACACTTCCGCATTATCCTCAATGTCTTGGGCCCATTTGGTGGAGGAATATGTTTTATCCTCGCCGTCAAATTGGGCGACGCCGCTCTCGAAATTGCCGAACATGGCCGCCGCCGCGACCGCTGCCTGTGAGCTCGCGCCACCACTTTTGCTACCGTCGTCCGTCATTGCCGTCTTCGTCTTGGTAGGCAGGTGATCCGCCGCCGTGTCGTAGAAAATATCGCCTTCGTCTTCCGTCTTATCGTATTATCGTCGTCTTTCGAACACCGTACGCGCACCACACCACGTGCACTCCGGCGCCGGTCGTCTTCGTCGTTATAACTTTACTTCCTTGTGACTCTGGGCCGCACAAATCCCGGACGAGCCCCCAAAATTTGTGGGAATGTGGACTCAGAGTAAAACAAGTTCTTATTTAACTGATTCTCACTTTATTTTAATACAATATTTCTAGCACACGTCTTTACGTTTTAACGTCTGTCGCCATCTTGCCATCTCTCGTACATCCTCTCTCTCCCTCACTCTCGATACATCCATCCCTTTCACTAATACTTACATTCCGTATCCTACATTTATATTCATAACTCTTTTAGTAACATGCGTTTCATCCCTCCTCATCAGAAGACCATACCAGGACAAACGGTTTCCTTTCAACTTTTCTGTGACTGGCGCCACTTTCAAACTTCCTCTAATATATGTATCTATACTAAATGTATCTGCCTATAATATATGTTCCTTCAGAAAGAGAGAGTGGATGTGATGCTGTTATACATAATATCCTGCATATTTTTTTACCTCTAATAGTAATTTGTTGCTTCACATATCCTTGTAGGCGACATTTGCTAATGGCACGACGCCGTCTAATCCAGCGGTAACTACATAATTACCATCACAAAGGCAGACACAAGAAGTTTGGTCGCTATTGAAGAGAGGTATTTGGAAAACCAGCAACTCCTTATTGACAACCAGTGGAAGATATTGGATATATGTATATAAGGTAATTAGCGAGTCATGGTCAAGACATACCCACGGACTACAGGATTTATGTGCATCCATCTAAATATAGATATTTAGTTTTATTTTATGAGAGATGTTAAGAAATTTTAATTCAAATTTAAGTGAAAGTACTGGAAAATTATATCACTTGATAAAAGATTTAAAAAAATATTTGAGGTTAGAATCAAGGTTATAAATTATAGAATAACATTCTGTAACTGGAAAATTGTTAAATAAATAAATGTGAGTTAAATCATTTTGTTTTTTTTTTAGTCAATATGTAAAATATACATATAATACATGGAAAATAATTTGAATTATAAAAGCTAAAACTGATTAACCTATGCAATCCATATTTAATGTTACGAGTATAAATGCGAAAGTAACTTTGTATGTTATCTTTTCACGCTTCAATCGCTGAACTGAATTAAATAAAACTTGTTATGGAGATAGTTTGAGAACCTGAGTAGGACATAGGCTACTTCTTTTTGCATAAAACATAACGGGGGAGAAAAGAGGGGATTATTAATTTTGTATGTAACTTCTTAGCATGCAACTTCTTCTTATTATGAACCGATTTAGATGAAATTTGGTAAGATAGTTTGAGATCCTGAGATAGGCTACTTCTTTTTGCATATAACACGAAGTGAGAGAAATGGGTGAAGTAAGTTGTGTATGAAAGTTTTTACTATCGGGATCAATTTGCTTCAACTATGCGGCAATACTTCCGTAACAAATGATTAAAGTGCATTGTTTTGTTTTAATTCTCCTAAAAGCGGGGATTTATTTTCGTTGGATCCCACTTTTAGATCCCATTTTTTAGGTATTAGCGATGGGTCCCATTTACTATTCCCATTGTTGGGGTTGTAAAGATAAGATGTAGAAATTCGCAGTTGGATTTCAAAATACAATATTTGTCGTATTTTTTTAAACTGAAAATATTGTATCATCTAAGTATTCTATGCCCAGTGGTGGCCCAGTGGTATCGGCCGCGACTTATAAGTTGTAGTTCAGTCTTACCGACGGCGAAGACATGGTTAAGGCTGCGGGAATCCGCTGGATGCGAGACGCACAGGACCGATCAAAGTGACGACACTCTGTTTTAGCTGAAATTATGATGATAACGACGTCAACGTCTTACTATTATGTTATGAACCCGATATAAAATTACGTATTAGGAATGTCCAAACGAAACTTATTTATATTTAATCTGTGGGATTAAAAAATTAAAGCCTAATGACCCACTTCAAATAACAGGATATGAAATATACGTCATTATTATTTTCATCTCAATAAAATGATAGCGTACTATTAAGAAAACAATAAATATTGAAATGGTGGCACTACTCGCGTTGTAAGGGGATCTCTTAATTCCAAATTTTGGATAATATTCGCATCATCTTTTGTATTAAACTTAGTTGTTACGGGTTATGTATCAGTATTATCAATGGTCATTGCTTATAGAGACTAACCATCATTAACATCAATGTAATAATTTGTTATTATTATTACGACCACCGAACGAACGGAACAGGGTCTTTTGATAACTGTATCTAAAAAGATAGATCTTAGTCAATACAATACACTGGAGCTCCAAAACTTCAAAAACTTTGTTTTAAATGCTCCATCCCAAATTGGAAAACAGCACGTCAGTATGGATTGACACAGAGACACAAATTTGGTGGATAAGATCTTTCACGTGCCAAAGGGTTTTGAAGGTCCAAATTTATATCCAGACTCTGATCATTTTCTGTTCTAGATGCAAGTCCTACGATAGCCTTTGGTTGAGCATAACACCAAGGTATTTAGTAATACTTACTTATATTATGCTGATATTTAAACAAAAGCAGTTGGTGTCCAAAGTTTTTGAAGAAGTATTACGTTGCTCTCAATTCCCTCGAAGGTTATCTGCAAGATTATACTAGATAGGTTATTAAAAGCTTTCCTCTCTCACGCAAAGAGAAGGCTAGGTTTTCGCTCGACCACTTGTGCACGGGCCAGATCAACATCTCCGTATCATTTTAAAACAGACATCAGAATGGCAGAAGGCGATTTATCTCACCTTTCTCGGTTTCAATAGGCATTTGATACGCTGAAGTGTTGATACGCATCAGGTCCCGCCTACTGGACATCGGAGTGCCGCCAAAAATTGTCCGCCTCTTGGAGAGTATATACAATAATTATTCTTGTTAAGTAACTTACAATCGCCTCATCTCGAAACACGGAACACGCAGGTTACCTCAATGCCTCCTCTCCCTGCTCGCTTTATAGTCGTCCAAGACGAGATTTTACTTCGCATTTTCGACAACAGGCGCCGTGGGATAGAGTGGGGATTATCCAACGACTTAGAAAACTTGGATTACAACGATGACCTATGCCAGTCATATCCACGCTGACATGTTAGCAAAATTTTACGATTTACGTCAGGAAACGGAAGAAACAGGACTAACAATAACCGTCCAGAAGACCCAAGAAATGAGATTGGTGTACAGAATACTTTACCATTTCTGATTGGCGCATAGGCAATGAAACGTGCCCACAAGTTACGTGAGCTCGGGAGCCTCGTGTCAGAAACTGGAATTTGTGAACAGGACATCGCTTTACAGATCGCCAAAGCACGAGCTACATTCGCGCAGCCGAATTCTGTTTTGCTGCTGTTTTGCAATCGCAAAAATTGGCCCGAAGAATTAAACACAAAAGATTCGGGTCAAAAGTCAAATCCATGCTGCTTTACGGGTGCGAATCGTGAAAAGTCACAAAAGACATCTCTCGCCAGATCCAAGTCTTCGTCAACCAAAGTCTTCTTCGGCATCTACAGGCCCGTAACTATCACCAACGTAGAGCTGTTGAAAAAATGTCTAGAGAGCCCGATTGACCTCCAGATAAAGTGTCGCAAAGAGAGTTGGATTGGCCACACGAAGGCGACGAATGGATTATGATCATAATCTTATTATCTAATATACCCAAGCAAGCGTTGAATTCTGCGTCATTTACATTGTATTTCCGGTAGTTGTTCGTCATCATAACTTTGTCCATAAATCGCAAAGTCAAAACTTTCAGTTTCCCCGAAAAAGTCACCAAGTCGTAGCCAGGCGACGCACGCTATGAGACCTACGTCGGAACTATGTATGACCCTGAAGCAGCGTCCGTGAAGCTCCTTGCTCTGCTATATCTCCCTGCGGTTTTTTTATGATTCTTAGGTACAAGTTTCTGCCAGCCTTCGCCCGCGTGAAAAGTGCGTTACTATCCCATGGGAACATTTAACAGGGATAAAATGTAGCCTATGTGCTAATCCAGACTATAATCTATGTCTGTGCCAAAGTTCATCCAGATCCGTTTTGTCGTTCTGGCATAATTGAGTAAAAAGATTCATCCATACAAACTTTCGCATTTATGATATTAATAAGATTGATAGATTGGTTCGCGTTTGACCACTATTTATTTATTGTATACCAAGATAAAACAATACATACAAAATACCTTTAAATTAAAACAAGCATAAAACAGGTGGCCATATCGCGTTCCACGATCTCATCCAGGCAACCTAGAATTTAAATAGATAGCCTGGACACAATATAGGGTTGGTTTTAGCAAATTTTAAGTTAAACAATTAGCCACTACTAGCTTATCTGATGGTTGACAATGAAGAACGCTAGCCTAGAAGTAACCTTTTCACTCATAACTTCGTGATCCCAGTAACAGTGCGCTGTTTGTTGAAATATAATCCAAGAGTCCATACTGGGTGGTCGCTGCCAATCTTTTAGCTTGGAGCGAAATATTGCCGAACATGTTTTTTTGTTGGTTTGAGATAATCTATGGAACTCCTGTTTAAATTTCAAAACATCTTTCACTGTTTGAAGCTACTATTTCCGAAAACAATGTGTTAAGTTTTAGAAAATAGATTACTTTCACGTAGGAAGAACTAGTTAATAACGTTTTTACAAACACATTAAACCGACTTCCAAAGCAAAACACTACAAATTGGAAAATTACTTTCTTTGCCGAAGTCGGTGTCTTTTTTACCTACTATTTTTCTTTTATCGACACCGACTTCAGAAAACAAAGTTATTCGTACAATATAAAGTAAAAAAAAAAATACAATTTAACATCACAGTTTCTGATATTACAAATTAACTCTATGTCATAATAAAATTTTAAAGTTTAAGGCCCCATATGAACGCAGAAGTACCAGGAGAACAGTAAATAAAAGAAGGTGCATAGTGAGCATACGATCATATTGACAGATCGTGCTCAAAACAGCAATAGCTTACAACTAGCTATCATGTTATAACATAACATCACTTTAGGTACGAGATGAATGCAAAAGGATCAGGAGGACGGTAAATAAAAGAAGGTATATAGTGAGCATACGATTATAATGACTGATCGTGCTCGAGACACGTAGCTTACGACTAACTATCATGTTACAATATAACACCATAGTAGGTAGGAGATGAACGCAGAAGTACCATATTTTTTTGTGCAATTTGTACTTTAAATTTTTTTGAGCTCATGGGAAAGATTTTATTCCTTTATTGTTTAATTGCTTTTTAGGGTTCGTACCCAAAGGGTAAAAACGGGACCCTATTACTGAGACTTCGCGGTCCGTCTGTCTGTCTGTCTATCTGTCCGTCTGTCTGTCCGTCAGTCTGTCTGTCTGTCTGTCATCAGGCTGCATCTCATGAACCGTGATAGCTACACAGTTGAAATGTTCACAGATGATGTATTTCTGTTGCCGCTATAACAACAAATACTAAAAACAGAATAAAATAAATATTTATATTTTTTTTAATTCCCATACAAGAAACGTGATTTTTTTGCCGTTTTTTGCGATAATGGTAAGGAACCCTTCGTGCGCGAGTCCGACTCGCACTTGGCTGGTTTTTTTTATTTGTGCTTGCTTGGAATAAAATTATGGAGTGCCTGGGAATAAACCCAATCAACAAAAAACATGATAAAAATATTTAAAAATATATATATTAATATTATTAATCATAATTCACACGACGCAGAAAAAAATCTTTTATTCATTTTATATGTCAAAATAAAATTCATCCACTTTTCTTCCATTGATTTTCACTGAGACTGTTATTTTTCTTATCATCTGACCCACTTTCGTACTTTATTTCATTCAAAGACCATAACGATAAAAAATCTAAACTGCATTATTCATTGCTTCCCTATCTCTACTTCACAGATATACATCGGAGCATAGTCATCGATGTACACACACCAATAGCACTGGCGTACAGGAAGTGGGAAGCGATAAATTCGTGGCGAAGTAAAATAAAACCTTTGGCTTCGCCCGTTTCGCTGTCTGCATTTATGATATATCGTCTGTACGATTCTGGTTGGAGTTTTTTTTCTACATTTTAGATGCCAAAATATGGTTGAATTTAAGGTAATTTAGGAATTGACTGCGAATTTAACAGAGATTCTAAAAGTGATTGTTGAAGTTGCCGTCGTGAAAATGACAAGACCAACGCTCCAAAAATATGTCGTGTTGCTTAATTTTTTTTTATTGATTGGATAATAATTTGTGAGTTTAATTACAAATTCGGTTGACTAAATAAATCAACTTCAATTATTTTTAAACAATGACATGCTATTGAAATACTTGTATATTTCAATAGCATGTCATTGTTTAAACTTGCTTTTGAATTTATTAATTTATCAACGAGAGAATTTAGACGGGACCACGGGAGACGGGCAATTTTGGTCCCAGCAGTTAACTAGTTGAAATGTGTATAAAAAAATCCGTTATATTTTTCTAAAGGAAATCACAAAATACCACCATGTTTCTTTCTAGGAAGCGAGAAAAATTAAATTAAGTTATGAAACTAAATAATCGATTAAATACATGCTGGAATTCTTAGTAATCGATAATGAACATATCGGTAAAATCTCAGACAAATGAATGAAAATCGAGTGACAAGTGCTTATCAATCGTTTGGTGGAAACAATTCATAGCAAATTGAATTGCTTTAATTTTTCTTCAGTTAGCAACACTGGTCACTGACTGCTGACTGACAGATGACAGCCAGAAGGCAGTAAAAGCCGGCACTAGTATCTCTAACTAGTCTGTGCCGGCACTCGTTCGTTTTCTTTGGTTCTGAGTGCGCACGTATTTTCCATGTTTTATTGGGGCTTTCCCATCTCGGCTTTGCATACTTTAAAGGACTATTATACGACGGATCTTGCTATTTTGAATTACCTGGCTCTCTAGTTTGGACAACTGATTACGCCTATCGATCGGATAATTACGACATGGATCGCTGTGTGAATTGTACCATTGCGAGGCGATTTTATCAATTATTCGTCGGTGGCGTGCATCTCAACCTGTAAGTACCTATTCAAATCAATGTTTTAGCCTATCAAGCGAACAAAACCTGACTTATTATGTATCTACTATTTACGGTCTCCGGCGTCATATATGTCGGCTGTCTTTTTGTTGGTTAGCATTTATTAAAACAATACTTATTAAGTAGCTAAATAATTGATTGATTTGCCGCTTGACCGTTACACTCATAAAAAAGGTAGGTAACTGTCAAGTCCTAATAATACCGATTCGGTCCCAGGCTTTGGTGCTTTGAGGTATTGATAGTTATTTGGACTATTTCGGTCTCGGCCGAGACGTAGCGATTTGATTGAACACGATTTAAATAGTTAACTTATTTCAGGTAACCAGTGGAACTTGGCCCAAGATCTGGTTCTTGGGAGATATCCGATTGAAGCATCAACCCAAGTTGGTCATTCCAGTGTTTGTGTCCGCTGCGGTCCTTCACTGTTAGCACGGCGGTACAACCAACTGCTTCGCAATGAAAATATCGTAGCCCCTGCACAATTATTAGATGATATTCTTATAATTGTTGAAGATGAATAATACATGTTCTAAAAATAATTATATTGGTGTTTATTTTTACTTCCTCTTCTCAATCTGCCTAGCCTTTCCCCAACTATGTCGGGGTCAGCTTCCAGTCTTAACGTATTCAGCTGAGTACCAGTGTTTCACATGGAGCCACTGCCTATCTGACATCCACAACCCAGTAACTGGGTAACTCGATACTACTTGGCAAGACTGGTGTCAGATCTCTGGCTACTGACTACCCGTAACGACTGTCAAAGACCTTCAAATGACAGCCGGGATCAACGGCTTAACTTGCTTGCCGAGGCACGGAGGAAACTCGGTATGTTGAAATGGTCACCCATCTACGGACAGACCTTGTCAAGCGTTGCTTAACCTTGATGATCGACTCGTACGGCGTTATTATTTATCCACGAGCTCCTTTTACTTCCTCTTATCCCATTTTTATTTAAACAGTAGGTACCTGCTGGTTCTAAGTGCAGGTCATTGGATGTAGAGACTTGTCTTCGACTGTAGCGACTATCCGGGGTACTAAACGTGTCAGATCTGCAACACATCACACATGGAGACTTTCTACTTGTATTCCATGCATAAAACCATTACAGAACCGTAACCATTCAAAAATATTTCGCAAATTACATAAAAAAACTACAATGTTATATTGTAACCTCACTTTTTCTATTACTTCATACAACTTGATTCCTGGATAGACAAATTTCACCATTTTTTTTTATTTTATTATATGTTCTTACAAATAAGGCTAGTTTGATTGAGTTAACACCTGGGCCAGGATAATATGGAGTCTTGCCCTTCTCCTTTCTTAACAATTTTATTTCCTTAAAGCTTTTGGTACCGTCAATTTATGGACCAACTCACGTATTCCAGGTTCAAAGATGGTACTCGTTATCTGTAAAAAAATATTTCATCAATCCCTTTACAGTTTATTATACACTAGCCGTTACCCACAGCTTCGCCCGCGTTTATATAGATTTTGTCTTTCAATTCTGTTCAGTTTCATACAAAACTAACCCTACCGCCTATATCGCCCCCTTCGTGACTCATGCAAAAAGATGTAACCTATGTCCTTTCCAAGGTCTCAAACTATCTCCATACCAAATTCCATCTAAATCGGTTCATCGGTTTTAGCCCTATTAAGAAGTTTAACAAAACAAAACATACAAAACTAATGCCCCATCCCCCCTTTATTCCCCTTCGTGTTTTATGCAAGTAGCCTATGTTCTTTTCAGGGCCTCAAACTATCTCCGTAGCAAATTTCATCTAAATCGGCTCTTAATAAGAAGAAGTTGCATAGTAAGAAGTTTCATACAAAATTGTTGTTGTTAATATAAGATGTACAAATTTTCTTCATAAAGCTGAATTTTGGCAGTTAGAAGTATGAAAACAGCAAGCGTTAGTTAAGAAAGGATTTTTGTAAATGCGAATTTTAAGGGGCTAAATGGGGAAAGCTGAACTTTGTATAAAACTTTTTATTGCAGCTTCCGATTTGGTTGAAACTTTGCAAGCATGTTTTTGGTAACAAATGATTGAGATCTACATATTTTTTATAATATCTAATCCCCTTTTAAGGGGTAATTTAAAAAAAACAATCCACCTTAATTATTTGTGACGGAAGTATTTCCGCAAAATTTTAAGTGAATCGATCCCCATAATAAGAAGTTTCATACAAAACTAACCCTCCCGCCTATATCGCCCCCTTCGTGACTCATGCAAAAAGATGTAACCTATGTCCTTTCCAAGGTCTCAAACTATCTCCATACCAAATTTCATCTTAATCGGTTCATAATAAGAAGTCGCATGATAAGAAGTTACCTACAAAATTAACACTGCCTCCATTTCTCCCCTTCATGTTTTATAACAAAGTTGCTAACAAAGTAGTCTTTGTCCTTCCCAAGGTCTTAAACTATCTCCATACGAAATTTAATCCAAATCGGTTCAGCAGTTTAAACCATAATAAGAAGTTTCATACAAAACTACCACACTCCCCCATTTCTCCCCCTTGGTGTCTTATGAACAAAAAAGTAGTCTATGTCCTTTCCCGGGTCTCAAACTACCTCCATACCAACTTTCATCTAAATCGGTTCAGCGGTTTAAACGTGAAAAGGTAACAGACAGACAGTTACTTTCGGATTTATAATATTAGTATGGATTAGTAACGTTTCAACTTAAGGTTCCCCTAGTCGACGGCACGAACTATTTTGCGCGCGTGGTTAAAATGCATACTATCTCATCCGGCAACACGTGCGAAAGAGATAGATGCTGTGATGAGCAGTAAGAAGCTAGTTCGCGTACGAATTAGCACTTTTGCAAGTTTGTAGCGAAATAGGATAATTTAGGACGAAAACGAGCTCGCAAGGTTTTATAAACAGACCTTTGGGAGTCTAGATATCATAAAAAAAACTAAATGTATATATTCAAAATAAAATTATTTGCATTGTTGAACTACTAATCTATCCCTGTATGGAGGCCGTTTTTCAATTTTCCTTCTTCTTATGGTATTTATTTCCGCCCAAAGATGCGTTAAAATATGGAACTTTAGACGCTCATTAATTTCAACTATATATTTTTTTACATTTTTGTTTCCATACAGGGAGATATACTAGATAATAATGAGACAAATTAATATAATTTTTTATTTTGAACGTACATCGTCAAACAGTGGAGTAATCGCCAGACTACGTTTGTAAGGAAGAATGATCGACTAGTGTAACCTTAATAAATAGCTCTATCTTTTATCTTTTTTTTTTCGCTATGTTTACCAACGGTCTATAAGGTTCTAACATACATTTTGAGAGTTAAAATTAATATACATGTCGACGATAACTCGATCATCTCGGTCTCTCAGAATGGATGTAGGAACGGGTCCCGCGGTACTAAGGAGCTACTCCTTATTGATACGGCCATTAGCCAACAGGTTCGGCGTTCCCGAAAGGATCTGTCGACATGTTGGATAGATTATAAGAAGGCCTATGACTCGGCTCATGAGGGTTCTAGAATTGTATAAAATAGATACAACTCTACATACCTTCCTGATGTCGTGTATGGGGCAATGGAGCACAGTCCTTCGCTATCCAGGATGTCGAAATATCCAGAGGAATAGCGAACCTGTAAGTATCGAGCGAGGTATATTCCAGGGCGATAGTTTGAGTACACTTTGGTTTTGCCTGGCTCTGAATCCTCTAAGCATGCTGCTGGAGGATACAAGGCTAGGCTATCGGTTGAAGAGAGGTGGTCAGGTTATATATCATCTCCTTTACATGGATGATCTGAAGCTCTTTTCCCCCAGCAATCTTCAGCTGATGGAGCTACTGAAGATAACTGAAATTTTTAGTAACGCCATCAGGATGGAGTTTGGTGTGGACAAATGTGCGGTCATGCATGTATGTGTGCAAGGGGAGATTGTGGAATCCGTAGGATTTCAACACGCGGATTCTATAAACTTGAGAACTATCTCTCCAAACGAAACCTATAAGTATTTGGGTATGTCGGAAGCGTTATGTATCAGCACTACTGACATGAAGCAATCGTTGAGGGAACGCTTCTTTGGCCGCCTGAAGAAGGTATTCAATAGCCTTTTTTCAGTCGGAAACAAGGTTCGCGCCTTTAACGGTTGGGTCATGCCGGTATTGATGTACTCTTTTGGCATACTCAAATGGAACTCGACGCCCTGGATAGGCGGGACGTACACTGCTGACTGCATATCGAATACTTCACCCACGATCGTCGGTCATGAGATTGTAAATGCCGCGGAAGTATGGAGGCCGAGGCTTTTTAAATGCCAAAACCTACACAACTGCGAGATATGCAATCACAGGGAATATTTTCTTAACACAGACGTGGGTATGCATCGAGATGTAGTAGCAGTGGACAAGAGAATCACCCCGCTCTCCTTGGCGAATGTGAACTGGCGCAAGCCTTTAGTACTTGACACTAACGACCGCAGGGAGGTATGGCAAGGCAAGGAGCTACACGGACGCTTTTTCAAGGAGTCCCTACATGAGTCCGATGTAAACCAATCAGCGTCCGTAGCCTGGCTGCATTTCAGTGACCTCTTTGGGGAAACCGAAGGTTATGTCTGTGCAATTATGGACGAAGTTATCATGACGAATAATTACTGGAGATTTATTGTGAAGCATGGCACGGTTGTCATTTTTCGGGCATGTCACCGCCCGAGTAAATCGATCCGCCACATTATCTCTGGTTGTTCTCGTCTAGCTAACGAAGAGTACTTGAATAGACACAACCTTGTAGCCAGGATTATCCATCAACAACTTGCTTTGAAATACACTCTAGTGGCATCGGAGGTGCCGTACTACAGGTATGTGCCCGACCCAGTTCTCGAGAATGGCAATATCACATTGTACTGGGATCGGTCCATCATCACTGACAGGACTATTATCGCTAATAAGCCTAATATAGTAATGGTGGACTAAACCGAGAGGCGTGCAACAATTGTTGACATAACTATCCCGCATGACGGGAACCTCGTGAAAGCCGAGAAAAATAAGCAAATCAAGTATCTTGACTTGGCTCGCGAAGTTGTCGACATGTGGAATGTGGACACAGCGATCATTGTACCGATAGTCGTGACAGCCAATGGCTCAATAGCCACGAGCCTTGACCAACACCTTAGGAGGCTCTCGTTAGGCGGCTCGGTAAAGGGCCTGATCCAGAAAGCAGTACGGTACTGCTGGATACGGCTCGCATTGCCAGGAGGTTCCTCTCTTTGGAGCCCTGACCGCCGCTAGCTTGGACCCTGTTCCCGATACCGGTGGGCCCCTATTTTTTTATTTTTAAATGTTTTTCTTTTTGTATGTGTTTTGTAAAAATATTTAAAAATGTAACAAATAAGAAAAAGATAAATAAACGACATAATAATAATGTAGTAATATATAAATTCAACAATATTAGGTATAAAAATATGTATAGCCACCTGTTTTACAGGACTTCCATGCCCCGAGTAAATCGTTCGGACTTCCGGTAAAATTGATCTTCTGTTATTCCCCAATAGCTTGGTGTCGACACTATAGTTATTTTGTGGTAACATATTAATATGTCCTATTACCAAAACAAGGATTATTAATTTAAACATCGTTATTAACTATTTGGTTTTTAGTTTTACAAAAATCTTTGGAGGAGTCTACGCTGCAATATACTAAAAAGTGACACGCAACATTGAAGGCATTTTCTTATATCGTCCACTTGCGACGACAGTGTGACAAATCGGATTACACGATTTTTCATTTTATTGATATTCTGAATCGCGATCTCGCGTTCTATTATCTCCAAAAACGGGATATTTTTTTCCACAAAAACAGCAAAGAATATGAGAGAAAGAGAGAAAATATCACAGTGTGGCGCTGTCTCGTTTGGAGATCTAGTTGGCTTCGACACAGTGACAATTCAGTTGTCAACTGAGCTTCGAGGTGTGAAGTGCTCTCGGTTTTCATGAAAAACGTGACATCACGAGGATACCACGATTTAGGAGATAAAGGTGAGTTGCTTGTAATAATTTTCTTTTATTCGACAATGTGGCACGTCAACTAAACGCAGTGTTCTTGTAAAACATCAAGTGAAGTTAATGAGACATGTTTTTGATGTCACGTTTTTCTTGTAAGAAATTCACAGTATCACCGCGTCATTTTGATTTGTAACGTTGTAGATGATACATGTTTCTCTTATACTGGCAATGTGTTGTGGGTCATTTGTTGATGTTCTGTTGTTGCAGAATATATATTAATAAAATTTAATGGTATGTCCACTTGTCACGTTGTATACACTAAACAGCAATATACATCGCCAGTTATATTTACAGATGGGGACAAGGTCGCAACTAATATTGCAATTAGCACAAGCAAAAATGGACGAGGATTTGCCCAATAGTAACCTAGTTGCTCGTAACAACCCGGATTTAAAAACTTTTAACTTCAATGAAATATTAGATGATCAACAAACGACACAAACTCATCGTCATCGCAGTGTATCGCTGAGTTCATCTTCTTCAAGTACCTCGTGTAGCAGCTCTTCAGGTTCTTCATCTTTCGCCGAGGACAGCGATGACTCCGTAAAAGACCCCGACTATAAAGAGATTCAAGAAAACCGCCGACCTGTATTTTCATTCAATGACGTGAGCGATAATGTTCCGATAGCTGCGACTAGTCAGCAAACGACAAACCGAGAAGAAAGGTCAGGCATCGAATCAGTAATTTTTACTTCTAATGAAAATCCAATCGATGCATCTGATACTTTGAGTACCGGAAATCGATCGCCTTCAATTGAATCTAGCGTCGTCGCCGCAACAGAATCTGAAAATACTCCTTCTATTGTTGAAACTCCTAGTAAAAAAGGGAAGAAAAGGCCAAGACAAGAAAATAAATGGAAGAAGAATATTGCAAAGAAATTGAGAAATAGTGGGCAACCTTATAAATCAGCAAAAACTCAAAAGGATATTCCAGAACGAAGACTTAAACCCCCCTGTAAAGAAACCTGTAAATTTAAATGCCACGCAAATATAACGGAGATTCAACGACAACAACTTTTGAAAGAGTACTGGAATTTGGGTGAAATTGAAAGACAGTGGTCATTTATAATTCAGTCCTTAGAAGAGGTGAAACCAGCCCAGCGATATGTCAGAATTGATCCTGACGGAACAATAGCACCAAAGCGCGAAAACAACAATGCTTTCTTTTTTACAGTGTCTGGGGTTAAGATCAGAGTTTGTAAAACCTTCTTTAAAAATACTTTGGACATCAACAATAGACCTATAGAAACCGAACAAAAAAAACAGAATAAAAATACAAACATTTCTTTGATCAAAGACAATCGTGGATGTCACAAAAATCATGCCCATGTTGACGAAACAATAAAAACTGGAGTAAAAGCTTTTATCGAAGCCATACCAAAAATAGAGTCTCATTACATCCGAGCCAATTCCAAGAGGCATTACATTAGTGGGAGTAAAACTATTTCCGATATACACCGAGACTATGTTGAGGATTGCAAGGCCCAAAACATTCCCTACGCAAATTACATCATGTTCTATCGCATCTTTACTCAGGACTTTAATATATCTTTCTTTATTCCCAAAAAAGATGCGTGCGAACTTTGCGAAGCTTATAAACTAAGTACAAATGAAGAAAAGGAAAATAAAAAGGAGCAATTACAATCTCACCTAGAAGAAAAACGTATGTCGCGAATTGAGAAAGAGAAAGATAAAAAAGACAAGGGCATTTTTGTGGCCGTATTCGATCTTCAAGCTGTGTTTCAGTGCCCTAAAGGAGACACGTCCGTTTTTTATTATAAATCAAAACTGAACGTATTGAACCTGACAATTTATGATCTCAAAACAAACTCCGTTGAAAGTTACGTGTGGGATGAAGCACAGGCTCATAGGGGTGTGAATGAGATTGCCACCTGCGTTTTCCAATATTTAAAGAAGATTTCTGAAGGACAAAGTTCAATGGACGTTGTATTTTATTCCGACAACTGTGCTGGCCAGCAGAAGAATAAATTCATGATGGCTATGTATCTCTATGCTGCGCAGAACCTTCCAAACATAAATTCCATTACACACAAATTTCTCATTAAGGGGCACACACAGAATGAGGGAGACTCGGCCCACTCCCAAATTGAACGCCAGGTAAAAAGGCAGTTGAGAAGTGGACCTATTTTTACCCCTGAAGGATTTATTGGTGCAATCAAAGCTGCAAGAAAGAAGTCAGAGCCAATAAATGTAAATGAATTATGTTACAGTGATATTTATGATTGGAAGGCTGTTCTCAATCAAATGAATTTTGCAATTCACAAGGATGAAGATCGAAAGGTCATTAAAACTTCGGAAATAAAGGGAATTCGAGTGGTAAAAGACGATCCCCATGCAATCTACTATCGTACGTCTTACGCGGATGAAATGAAGAGAGCTGTGGTAGTAAAAAAGAAGCCTGTTAATGAAATCCAACTAAAGAACGCTTTCAATAGAAAACCGGGTTTGGCCGAAAAGAAAAAAGTGGATCTTCTTTCTCTTCTAAATGGTAACCACATTCCTGGCTATTACAGGGCATTTTTCGAAAGTTTGTAGTTCTTTTGAATTTAAAAATTTAACAGTTAGAAGACTGATTTTATATGACTGATGAATCTCACTAATGTTCCTATTTTTGTTATTGTGTGTTTATAATGTAAGTACCTAATGGTTATTTAGTTGTAATCTATGAAGTCTATTCCTATGTCTGTACTTATTATAGGTCTTACGTTAAATTATTTTGTTCTTGTAATAGTTTATGAAATTGTTTTTTGCAGTCTAGCATGTTACGTTTTAACGTGTGTTTTGAACGAATGATTTTTAGAATAAGTAAAAGAAAAGTGAGGGTAGTTCAACATACCTTCTACATAGATCTAAGACAATACTAGGCAATCATTCCTAACAGTTTACATAAGTGCCAAATTAAATACCTTTACAAAGAAAGGTAATTTTTTCCTGTAACTCTCTTTTGTTTATTTTTTTAGGTGTGAAAACAGTAGTGTCTTAATAATTATAACTTTTTTATAAGTCAAACTGTAATTTAACGTAACAAAATGCCTGATTAAAATAGTTAACACTATGTTGAATGATTCTATTATTCCTACAATAAAAACTAATTTTCAAGAATAATGTTTTATTTTCATATAACTCAGTTAAATGTAAATTTTTACATCATCTTCAATGTGACAACTAAACTTACCACCTTGTAAACTTTCTTTTTTTCTGGAACCACGTGATAAGTTTTCCTTTTTTTTTTCAAACACTAAAATGAAGTTAATTTGGTTCAAAATGTGTTTTTTCTTTTTGATATTTCATTTCATTATTAGTTATACTTTAATCACTTCAAACATAATAAAGCTATCTTTACAACAATTTAAGAGTTATGATCATTTAAAAGTTTAAAAGTCGTTTTCTGTAAAATTAGGGTTTTTGGGATGTCACACTGTCGTCGCAAGTGGACGATATGATGTTTGATTGAATTTTTTAAATCATGGATACAAATCAATTTGACGCTTTACAGTATATCACACGTAATCATGTTGGGTTTGGCTTCCATTATGACTCGATGCAGCTGAGTACCAGTTTTTCAGTTTTTGCTTGGAACGATCTGATGTTCACAACCCATTTACTGGGTAATACCGTCCAATACGCAAACAAATAAATTAGTCTTTGGTTGGAGACTTTCTCTTCAAATAATAACTTCAAACGTTAGTAACTTACTAATAGAAACAACATAATTCTTACCAGTCATGGATATGATAAAACGCCCTAGACAAAGTGCAGCGGTTACGCGCTACATGTCCGTGTCCCTGGTCCGTGTCCGTGATTTGAGTTCTGAGTTCAATATCTTCTGAATTCTGACAGATTATGACAGATAAAGTTCGGATGTTGTGTGTAAGCTTCCCTAAAAGAAGTACTACGGTTACTTCTGAACCGTAATATCACGGAAACGGATCGGATGTAGTGCGTAACCGCCCTTAGTGATTGGTCGCTTGACATCCCCGTACATTTTTGTCATTTTCCAAATCGCTGTTACGACGCATTCTTTAATAGAATATCGCTTGCCTCGGAAGTTTTTTACAAGAGTTCTGCAGCTTTGCCGTATACGTTTTTGACCAAAGATGTATGACTTTTTCTAAGAAACTGGTTCTTAAGTAGTTATACTATATGCTGTGTTCTAACCAAACATAAAATCCAAAACATTATTTTCAAACTGAACATTTCATAATACGATTATCATGAAACTAGATTAACGACGCAGTTAGCTTCATTTGACGTGTATAAATTGATTCGCGCTTATTACTCTGACATCCAATTTATGAGCATGAATTTGATGATAACAATAACGAACGCATTATGTCCACAGTAAACCTAATTGTGAAAAATCAATTTAACCCTTATTTGTGTGCTTTATAAATACGATATGAAATATTGTAATTTGCAAGCAGTTGGCTGTGATCTTTTAAAACCCAAACAATCTACACAAGAGATCGAACATCTAAAAATGTTGAAGTTACTGATCCTCCTTGTCTTAGTCTTTAGCATTGCAAAAATTCAGTGCCAAGATATGTACGATCTCGGCGAATACATTCGACGACAATACGATGAACATCATTCTGACGATGTCTTTAATGGTCGGCGACACAACTTAAATCTAAACAAAGTCGGCAAATGTGTTTGGGACGAAAAGCTTAAAATTTGCGTGCCTACTTACTAAAAAAAACTTACAGTATAGTACATTACTGCAGCGGCCAGCAAAACAGGCATTGATGGACGGACTTGTAAATGTGGGCCGATTCGAAGCCGAGGCACACATAAGTAAGTCCAATGCCTAGTTGTGGCCAAGGCTTGTAAAGTATTTTTCTCAAATAATGCGCGGCAATTAAAACTAAGTATTATGTAGAACTCATTTTGTCAAAATCAATGACGAACAACAATAATTGTGCCCGCGTTAAAGTGTTATTTTGTTTTTTTTCTAATAAACAGCGTTCTATTTGCAAGCCAGTTCGAAATTTAAATAAAACCTTTGATAAGTTACCTCCTTGGTTGCCATGCTTCGGAGTAAAATATCGTTCCATTTTTAAATTACACGACAGATATGAGTTTACTATGTAATTTATTTGGCCGCTAGACACGACAGATATGGATTTTCATACAACTTTTGCCGGCCGCTGCTTGCATGTATTTGGGCAGTACAGCAATTTCGATTTATCTCGAAGAAGGTTGTCAGATTAATGCTCAAATTTCAAAGCATGTTTGAGAAATAAATATTTTTTTAACATATAAGTGGGCTTTTTTTTTTTAAATTATCATTACTTTCACCCCTGCCTAAAAAGTTTTTATTTTTTACACAAATATAGGCCAATTGTTATACATATTTAAAGGGAAGTAGGTGTTTGCGGTTTTGTTTCTTCCTTTTTTGACAGTTATTTTTCACTTTGTAGTGTTTTTATTTGGATATCGATAGTATTTTTTTGATAAAGAGTTTTTAATTTTTCACTTTTAAGTTGTGGTGGCCCACTTAGGGCAAGTTCTATATCTAGTAATCTATACTATACTATAAAGAGGAAAGACTTTTTTCTTTGTTTGTTTGTTTGTACCGATTAGGCTCCGAAACTACGGGACCGATTTAAAAAATTCTTTCGCCAATAGAAAGCTACGTTATTCCTAAGTAACATAGGCTATATTTCAATCCCGAAACGGGTCCTGTGGGGTGGCCCACGGGAGCAAAGGCGCGTGGTACAGCTAGTGTACAATAAACAGAAATACAATTGCAGCAATCTCGAGAGATTTGACGTCATTTATTGAAGAGTTTTGTTATTATATCTACAAAAGTTTTCATCAGATTTTCATCAAATTTATTAAGAGAAATCGGTGAACATACATAAAAAATACGTACAGTCGAACATAGTACCTCATCCTTTTAGAAAAGTCGCTTAATAAAGTTTATGAATTCTTGAACTCGTTAATAGTTGCTAAGAGCTGCTACTTTCATCAAGTTTCAGAAACGAAAATACTACACAGCTCAAAAGTGGCAATAAGTCCAACAAAGACCCATCGACTTTTTGTCACCACTAAAACTTTATCTTTTATTTTTAAATCTATCGTGAGGCAATCCTTATGGACGCTCTCCGCTATGGATTGAGTGGAGTGGTGTGACAGACTAAAACCACTCGGTGTTCTGCAGCTACCTTTGGACGGGGCGCTGGAGTGCTTGCGCATTTTGTCACGCTCCTTCGGCCAGATATTGGCACTTATGAATTTATGCAGACCCCGTCAGGATCGTACGCGAAACACTATTTACTTAGCGGTAAACCGACGTGCGTACGGATGAAAATATAACTATTAATTAAACTTATAAGCCCAATACACGTTTTTTCTTTACTTTTTCACACTTTGAAAACCAGTACTTAAGGCATTTGAGAAGCTGTTTGATTCCATCATACTCGAAGGGAAAACGCCACAGGCATTTGTAGGGGTGTGGTGATACTCATCTTCAAGAAGGTCACCTCACTTCTTAGTCATGTCTACAAGTCTGTTGTTTTCAATGTTCATCACGAATCGACTCGCGCGCAGGTTTGACGATTTCCAGCATCCCGAAAAGGCCGGTTTCCGAAAAGGCTTCTGCACCGTAGACCACATGCATACGCTGCGGCAGGTTATACAGAAGACCGAAGAGTATAACATGCCTCTTTGCTAAGCGTTTTTGGACTACGAGAAAGCCATCGATTTGATCGAGACTTGGGCTGTACTGCAGTCTTTCCAACGGTGCCAAATTGACTACCGGTAAATCAAGGTGTTTAAGTGTTTGTACAAAAATGCAACCATGTCATTCTTTATACGATGATGAACCATGACTTTAGAATCCGACATCGGAACCTACATTTCTGCAGCGAGGTGTGGGATAGGGAGACGTCATATATCCGAAATTGTTCACCGCTGCGATGGAGGATGTCTTGAAGGTTCAGGACTGGAGAGGGCTGAGCGTCAACGGCAAAGGCGAGTACATCACATCACCTTTGATTTGCCAACAATGTAGTCATGGCTGAAACCATGGAATACCTCAGTACAATGCTGGATGCCCTCAGTGGAGCCTCGGAAAAAATGGGTCTTAAAATAAACATCGGTAAAACCAAGGTGATTTTGAATGCCCATGTTGCACCCACTCCTATCAAGGTCGGAGACTCTACGCTCAAAGTAGTGGACGATTATGTCTACCAAGGAAAACCATCCAGTTAGGTAGGTCCCACTTCGAGAAAGTGGTCAACCGTTGAATCCAACTCGGCTGGGCAGCGATCGGACAGTTGTGCGGTATCTTCTCGTCCAACTTACGACAGTGTCTCAAGACGAAAGTGTGTATTGCCAGTCATAACATATGGCTCTGAGACGGACCACGTCTTACAATGATCCTTATCAGAGAGCTAACAGTCACTCAAAGAGCAATGGAGAGGGCTATGCTCGGCGATTACTTGCGCGATCGCATCAGAAATGTAGAGATCCGCAAGTAAAACATGGTTACCGACATAGCTCGAAGAATTGCCAAACTAAAGTGGCAGTGGGCAGGGCACATTGCTCGCAGAACGGATGACCGATGGGGCAGAAAGGTCTGGAGTGGCGACCGCGAACCGGAAGACGTTGCGTTGGAAGGCCTCCCACCAGGTCATCCTGGTGAAGGTTGCGGGGATTCGCTGGTTGCGGGACGCACGGGACCGGTCAATGTGGTGACTCTTGGGGGAGGCCTATGTCCAGTAGTGGACGTCTTTCGGCTGATATGATGGTGATGATGCAACTTAAATGTTCAGTTTTTTGATCCGTAGTTATCTAAACCAATGGTTAAATATGCTAACCATGTTTGTGTTCCAGCAGAGGGGACAAGTGCTGATGGTGGTGGTGAGTGGGTGGTTAGCATATTTAACCAATAATCGATATTTTACTGATATTTAATCGTTTTAAATTTCGGTAACTCATAATAGGGATAAAAAACTGGGCCTGACCATTTTTTTAAATACACACGCACCCATGCGAAGCCGTGGCGGGTCACTAGTCTGAAAATAATTTATTTCTGCAATTGTTTTAATGCGTAAAGTCTGAGGAAATGATAAATAGTGTTAAGATTTATAAAACATATATTTTTAGAATTGTAGTATTTTTTACAGACAATATATACTTTACAGATTGTGACGACTTAATAATTTCACCTGGATAATCCTCGTCTGCTTATCGCATTTAGTCTTTTTTTTTATTATCGTCATCACCAAAATTAGGTACTTCAACGCATTCGTTAGTGGCCGCATCTCTTTCCTTGCCAGGAGGACAGCCTGCAGAAAATGCTCTTGAGCTTCGTCTGGATATTATAACAACGCATTCGCCCGTGGTAGCATCTCTTTCCGTGCCAGGAGGACAGCCTGCTTTAAATATATCTGGAGCCGCGACTCGTCTCGAACCATTATAAATGCCGCTTCGTAGGTTTGGATGCCCATTAAAACCGCTTACCATGAAAACCAGGACAATCAGGACAAGTAGTTTGTACATTTTTCTTCAATTTTGGCGTTTAGAAGATCACTGGGCGATTGATAAATGTAACAGGCCTTGTATGCATATTTATACAACTTGATATATCCTAAATCAATTGGTTGCGCCAATAAAATTATAATATCATTGTTTGTTTCGATAGTAAAGATTTCATCATTTATTTTAATCTACTTTTTGCCCGCGGCTTTGTTCGTTCATGAAAGCTCTTCCCTCGGGTTAAATTTCAGAAACGGCATTTTCTTACACTTACATAGTTGTTTGGTTAATAATTACATCAAACAGCTTTAAGACCGAGTTTCAAGTAAATCTGCCAATAAATTAAAAGTCCCAGATAAACTTTGTCACAACTTTTCACCTACCCAGGGTTTGAATATCAGAAGAACCATCCTTGTTTCATGTATAAGTATACTCTCTTTGTATTTTATAGGTTTTTATCACAGAACAGAAAAAAACGTCTTCTACAGTAGAAGTCGCAAGTAGTCGGGGCCCGCATACCCCGAGTTTTGCGCAATTCCGATTATGTCAGCCTCCACGCACATACTACGCACATCAGTCTTGTTCCAACCGTCACGGTGAAAAGAACCTAAAAAAAATACAAAAATTCCCTATAGTGCTGTTTTAGAATGTAAACACGATAGCAGAACCAAATATTTATCAAATGGAGGTATATCATACCATCGGGCTGTATTAATTGATTTTATTTCGATATAAATTTTTAAATAGTACATTGTGATACAAGGGTGGAAAGTAGGTTATTGCAAACGAGTTGTCATTAACAAGCCCGAGCCGAAGGCGAGGGTTTTTAATGACACGAGTTACCTACACGCCCGTGTATCACACGATATTTTTCAATACAGTTGTGGGAAATAGTAAAAACAAATCAAAGAATTAGATTTATTTTATTTTTTTTACAACGAAAACAGCCTACACAGGCTGTGTTCGATTCGTTCGATTTTTGACAAATGTTGATGTGAAAATAATTAAATTGAAACTGGTAATTAAATATATTAAACAACCATTTAAAAGACTTTTGAGAATTAAGTGCAAAAACGTACGGCATCATTAATTTTTCCTCGTATAAAATCTATTCCATTTTATTCTATGTATGAAAACTCCTTGCTACCAAACTTTTTTAAATTGACTTATAAATTTAAAACTAAACTGCAAAACTAATGATCGAGCTCGTAAACAAAAGTCACGACCGCGTAACAGAAAGATGCCTATGCATAAGATTTAATTTTCGAATCATAATGATAGCCTCTGAAAGTACGCCATGTTGAACAACTGTATTGAAAATTATATTTTATTTACAAGACAAGTAAAAGTTGATTTTATGTTGTTAAATTTAAGGTCTACTTTCTTTTTAAACTCAAACATATTGTTCTTGAAGTTTCCAACTATGCAGATGTCACACTCAGCTACTCAAATAGAGATTGCCGTTATCACTAATGAGTTATCGATATTTTAAACTTACAATGTTCTCTGTGTTCTATGATATATCAGAAAAAAATTTAAACAATGTGCGGTTTTTTTCGTGATTCAGTATAAGTAGTCAAATACATTTCCATGTACAAACCCCTTTTTAGAATTCTGCCTTAACCAAGATTAAAATAAATAAAGCATGGATATAGGTAATCTATTGGTAATATTCTAATCGAAAAAAAGTTTATCGTATAAGTTTTAGTTTATTTATTTTTTAGATTTAATTCACAAAGTCTCAAACCTATAAAAAAGTGAATTTCATCTTTTTTTGTGACTTCAGATTCGCTAAGGATCCAGACAGAAAATATTTTTTTTTCGGGATTTTGCAATCTACAAAGTGTAAAATTTGGTTTGGACAAAGTGAAAAATAAGAACAGATGAACATAGAACCTCCTTCTTTTTTGAAGTCAGTTAAAAAGTTGTAAAGTGTTAGTCTGAGATTTAAGATCTAACTAAATACCAAAATTTCATCAAAGTACGTTTAGTCAAGCTAAACATAGTACGAGTGTAGCCACAGGCTGCCCATATCAGTTGGAAGTAGTGTACCCGTAGTAATTATTAATCACGTATACTGTGATTTTTAATGTCCTAGACTAAATTGATAACTGCAAATGACCATTATTTTTTTAAATGTTGCTAGCGCGGAGCATAGTGTTGTATGAAAGGGTGATTCATCGAATCGATGTGATATGACTCCTCAACTTAATTTTACTAATTGGTCTAAATAAATGTTTTATCAATATAAACGTAATATATTTAAATTAACAGTATTCATACACATAGTACATAAACTTGTATTGTAATAAATAAGAAATCAACAATAAAATAAATTCGATCGAAAAAATGACGTCTGACATAAATGAATAGGAATAAAATAAGTTCCGCAAGTTTCTTAACAAAGGATTTTTTTTACCGAGCTATATCCTTTTTCAATCTATTTCGATTTTCGATCAACTTTCGATCAATCAGGATACAACACTATTTTGATGTAACGATAAAGTGGAAAACCCCAAATGTCAGTTTACTCTACGAAATTAAAAATCAGACTATAGTTTAATATCTATCGCGTAAACACCACAGTGTGTATTTTTCTATCAATAGAATGATTTACAAAAACAGATTAGAAGTCTAACATAATAATTCTTAATTATATTTTCTACTAGCTGTTGCCCGCGACTTCGTCCGCGTCAAACCCGTATTTTTATTTTTTTTAATTTCCCGTCGGACTATGAATTTTCTCGTGATCAAACGTAGCCTATGTTACTCGTTATTACATCAGCTATCTACCAGTGAAAGTCCCGTCAAAAGTGGTCCAGCTGTTTCGGAGATTACCTGGAACAAACAGACAGACAGACAGATAGACAGACAAAAATCATAAAAATTGCTTATTTGTTGTTAGTACCGTATATACTTTCACGTGCATTCAATAAAACCATTCTAAAGCCACCATTACCATTCCAATGGGCCCATTACCATTTCCCAAATAAAGGAATACATAGATTTACCGTTACATAGATATATCTATTTACATAATATGAATACTTTCATATATCAACAAATACAAAGAAAGAATTAGATGCTCTTAACTAAATGAAGGTTGTAGGCGACATCAACATAAAAAAAAAAGCAATGGCACTGCAGATTGGCGACACCGTGTGTCTACTAAACATAATGCTAATCTCGAGGACAAAGTTTGAGTATAATTAATGAATTAACGAACTTACCTGTACGTGAAGTTCTATCACAATTATACGAGGGCTTACCACACCCAACACGCACTCAATGGGCACTTTCATCAGCACTCACATAGTACATATTAATGTACCGTGTGAGTGCTGATGAAAGTCAAAAATTTGCGATTATAGGCTTAACTAGCAAAGCTAGTATTTAATTGAACATTTTATTTGGTATTTTTAATTAATAAGGCTAACCTTATTAGCTATCAGGAAACTCAGACACTGGCAGGGAATTCCACTTCTTAATTTAAATTGAAGAGTGGAATTCCCTGCCAGAGTCTAAGTTTCCTGATAGCTACAACCTAGTAGTATTTAAGTCAGAGTGAATAGGTTACCCCTAGGCAAGCGTGCTTCGCCGTGATCGCTTACGATCAGGTTAGATAGTGGGCAAGCGCGAGCCTTTCTATAATAAAAACAGTAAATTAAATACCTAGGCTCTAGAATATTTTCAAAATGCTTATAAACGGTTTATTTAAATAGAACCCTTCAAGAAACATAATACCTGTACTGAAAAGCCTTGATTGCCTAAATTGTAGATCCACGCGAGACACAATGGCTTTTTATTTTTGCGGTAATTACGGCTCATAACCGGTTTATTAATCATTAAATATTCTCATCATTTGATATTACTAAGGAGCATAGAAAATAAAAAATTTCAACATTTACATGTCTGTGCGGTAAATCCCAAGATTTGCCGTGTGATTGCTAGTATAAGTACGAGATTAGGTATTAGATAGAATAGTTTTACGAAATCTTATTTTACCGGTAGGATTTGGTAAATCAAGGGTATTACCGGAAAATATTAGAATTTACCGTGGTTCTATCTTTTACAGTAACATATAATAATAAGCAAAACGAAAATACACTAGGCCTTGAAGTTTTAATTGCATACAGTATGGACAAATTGATTCGTGATTACTGCTCTAAGGAAAGCAGTGCATGGATAATATTTTTATTTAATAAATTAGCATAACGAAAATCATGAATTGATTTCCATTTTGATGATTTATTAAATACTAGCTGCTACCCGCGACTTCGTTCACGTGGACTTTATTTTATAACCGTCTTCACCTTCATAGGGAGGATTCCTAAATCCGTAATAATCAAACTAAATTGAGAGCAGAAAATTACGTTCACCTTCAGGATGCTTTACAGGTGAGTGAACACAGCAATGGAATGCCGTTTCCAATGGACCACCAGGTAGTATAAACAACTGTCCATACTACCTCCATCATTCACAGATGGACCTCGATATTTACATGAAAACTGCAGGACGCAATGACTTACGTCAGACATTACGGTAAATCTGATTTATTTATAACTGCAACATGTAACCCAAATTGGCCAGAAATCAAAGAAAATATTAACAGCAAATTAACGCCACAAGACAGATACGATATCGTTAACAGAGTGTTCCATTTAAAAGAACAGAAACTCCTACACCTCATTAACAAGACTCTGTAACCTCTTAAGAAAACATGTTTGTATTGTCTAATGACAAAAAAGCTATGAACGTTGTATATACACATTCACACACTAATTGTAATTTACGTCGTACCGCCCCTATTGTGGCCCCATCAGCCCAAACAGGCGCCCCATAGCAAACATACAACACAAGTAAGTAGCCCCATAAATAGTTTTTATCTACTCTCATATCGTAATATTCGAATTATAAACTTCAAAACGAGTTTATATTGACATACTTTATAAACACAATACCGAAATTTAAAAATAGAATCTTATTATAACACTTTTTCTCTAACAAAATAATGCTATAATACAATTTTTTTTCTATTACGATACAGGACAAATCCAAGAAGTTAATCACAAGGAGTTTTCAAAAATATTTTTTTGTAATGCTATTTTTATAGTACCTATTTAAAAAGATTTGATTCCAATTTTTACTTGTCTATAACAATGCCCGCTTCAGGATTAGCACGCACTGCGATTTTTATTCGCGCGAATTTTGTCTCTTTCTACATGTTCATAGAGCTCAAAATATTCGCGCGAATTAAATTCTCGCCGCGGTGCGGTGGATTCTGTGGCAAAACACGGATTTCTTGCGGTATTATTTCTGCACGATTTTTTACCGCAATGCGAGCAATTTCATACAATTCCATAGGTCGCAGGATAGGAGGAAAAAATTCGTGCGAATAAAAAGTGTAAAGAGTTTTGCTGTATTGAATTTCATGAGTTTTTTAAATTCTTGCTTAAAAATGTCTGATATCAGTGAATGTGAAGAAAATTTGACTTCACCCGATATTTTAGATGCGGCGAAGGAAATTACCGTGGAACCCCGACGTTACGAATATAGTATGGGCAGTCACGTCATAACGCGGGTGGGTTCGGTGCGAGATCTTGGAGTCATATTTTCTGAGGATCTATCATTTATAGCTCATGTCGTGCAAGTGTGTAAAACAGCGTTTACAAATTTTGGGTTTGTCATGCGAGAAACCCGTGACTTTACTAACATGACAGCAGTGAAATCACTTTATGACTGATTATTAATAGCATCTCTCAGCGATTGGACATTTTTTCCTGCTCTTTGGCGAAATTCCAGAGGGTGACAGTGAGTGCAGCACATCATCGCTAAGGTTTAGCACGCACTGCGATTTTTATTCGCGCGAATTTTTTCCTCCCATTCTGCGACCTATGGAATTGTATGAAGTTGCTCGCATTGCGGTAAAAAAATAGTGCAGAAACAATACCGCAAGAAAGCCGTGTTTTGTCACAGAATCCACCGCACCGCGGTGCGAATTTAAATCGCGCGAATATTTTGAGCTCTATGAACAGGTAGAAAGAGACAAAATTCGCGCGCATAAAAATCGCAGTGCGTGGCGGGCATTGTCATAGACAAGTAAAAATTGGAATCAAATCTTTTTAAATAGGTACTATAAAAATGGCATTACAAAAAAATTATGGATTAAAACTCCTTTGTGATTAACTTCTTGGATTTGTCCTGTATAGTGATAGAAAAAAAATGTATTATAGCATTATTTTGTTCGAGAAAAAATTATAAAATAAGATTCTATTTTTAAATTTCGGTATTGTGTTTACAAAGTATGTCAAAATAAACTCGTATTGAAGTTTATAATTCGAAAATTACGCTATGAGAGTAGTTAAAAACTATTTTTGCGGCTACTTACTTGGGTTGTATGTTTGCTATGGGGCGCCTGTTTGGGCTGATAGGGCCACAATAGGGGCGGTACGACGTAAATTACTTCAAAGTCAGCGTTTAGCTTTGATATTCTTATACAATTCATTACAAGACGTTTAGTACTGAGGACTTACCGGTACTTGCTGGTCTACTTCCGGTCCACCTTGAAGTGCGACGTGCTGCAATGTACTATTCCGCACGAGAGACCATGGACGCGGAGTGACCGTGAGTAAATATCTATATTATTTACAAGCGACCCGTCCCGGCTTCGCACGGATGCAATGCTGATACTAAATATACTACAGAATGTCATGTCATGTGTGTGAATGTGTATATACAACGTTCACAGCTTTTTTTGTCATTAGACAATACAAACATGCAGCATTACCAGCATTACCTGTCACTGTAATTTTTATTCTTCTCCTTTCTCTGTTTGATATGTATTAGTATATTATATAATATTGTAGGTATGTATTGTATGTTATTATGTCTAAGTAATATTATTTAAGTATGTAGTTTTGTACACTGACAGCCCTAAATTCTTCTCCTATCGAACAGTCCATCCAAAGGTTGTCTGTAAGAGATTGCCCTGTGCGATAAGACCGCCCATTGTACACTTGTTTTTGTGAATGTTTGTCCTGTACATAATTTGTGGTGTACAATAAAGTATATAATAAATAATAATAAATAAATAAATAACATGTTTTCTTAAGAGGTTACAGAGACTTGTTAATGAGATGCAGGAGTTTCTGTACTTTTAAATGGAAGACTCTGTTAACGATATCGTATGTCTTGTGGAGTTAAATTGCTGTTCATATTTTCTTTGATTTCTGGCCAATTTGGGTTACATGTTTATTTATTTATTAGATGGAAAACCAACAGCTGTACATAAAATTAATAAACAAGTTGAGTATGTTACATTAAGCCAATTACAGGTTCTCACGGCTAGAGACTATCAACTTTTGAAAAAGTCAAGGTTAAGCTGCTTACGCACTGATGAGCTTTTAGTGGTAAACACATCAAACGAGAATTTCTTACACAATAGGTTAAGATCTTTACTTGCTCGCACTAAGTATGAATTACGCCTGTAGTTAGATGAAAAAGAGGGATTGGATATAGGTGGATTAAATCTTACTGATCTTTGAGGAACATTAAAATGCAGTTTATGGAGGAGATCAGGACAGTCAATTTCATTTGACAATATTTTCAGAAGATATAAGCAATTCGCCATTCTGCGACGATTCCTAAGTGGTTGCAGATGGAATTTCTTGCAAAGGTCTAAGTAATTTTCAGAACGATATTGAATACGGAGGCGAAAACACATAAAACGAACGAATCTTTTTTGGATACTTTCAATACGGTCTATGTATTTATTGTAACAAGGGTTCCAAATTTGAGACGCATATTCAAGATGACTCCGCACAAATGAGCAATACAAAATCTTTAGGGTTTTAGCTTTCTTAAAGCATCCTGCAAGTCTCATAACAAAGCCGAGTGATTTCGAGGCTTTAGCCACTATATGTTCCACATGTGTGTTAAATAAAAGCTTAGAATCGTGATAGACTCCTAAGTCACGCACTCCATCACATCGCTGTAGTAGCTGCCCCTTAAGTATGTAAGTAGTAGGGAGTGGCTCACGTCCTCTGGTAAATGATATTACGGAGCATTTAGAAGGGTTCAAGTCCAATTTATTGATCCGACAGTAATCATCCAAACGTGCTAAGTCTGATTGGAGAGCATCCATATCATCCAATAATGATATTGAAGAAAATATCTTAATGTCATCAGCAAAGCAGAGCTAGTTAGAATGATGAAAACACGAGCCGATGTCGCTCACATAGATGATAAAAAGTAACGGACCCATCAGATAACCCTGGGGAACACCACTGGGAGCCAAGACCCAGCTTGAGATGTAGTTACTGACAACGACTGCTTAGGACCTGTTTTCTAAATATGAGGAAAACCAGCGGAGTAAATCACCTCTTATACCGTTCTCAAAAAGCTTCGATTTGAGGATGTTATGATCGATTCTATCAAAAGCTTTGCTATAGTCCGTGTAAACCACATCCACCTGTGCCCCATCATCCATCCTTTCCGTTACGAAGTCATTAAGCAGAGTCAAGTTAGAAACAGTTGCGGCTTTTGAGGAATCCATGCTGTGAGGGACTAAAAGACTGACTGAGCGCAGCATACACTTGGTCATAGACCACCCTCTCAAAAACTTTAGCCAATATGCACAGTTTAGAAATTGGCCTGTAGTTAACTACTTCACTTTTATGCCCTTTTTATGCACTGGAGTTATAAAGACAGACTTCCAGATATGGGGAACAGTACAAGAAGATAGTGATTTTTTAAACAAGAGAGACACTGGCAAGGCAATGGATTTAGCCCATCCAATCAGAAATTTTGGTGATAAGTGGTCCGGGCCACCAGATTTAAATGGATCAATATTACTAATTAATTTAACTATAACATTTGGGTCAACTTCAATAGAATGAATATCCGAAGGCATATTAAGATTTACAGCCGTTTGGGTAGAACAATTATTAATAGTAGACGATACATCAGAAGGGTTAAGGTATGTAGAATAAAAGTGGGAAGAAAACGCGTTACAGATAGTTTCAGGGGAGGAAAGTGTCACATCACCATACTTCAGGTAGCTGGGCATTATATTGGTCTTAGACCGCTGCTTCACAAAGCTCCAGAAGCGCTTAGGATTCAGTTCAATGCAGGCTTCTGTAGCCGCTACATAGTTGGCATAACAATCCACTTCAAGCCTTTTTACTCTTTCCCGTAAATGTTTAAAGGTAGCTTCATCAGACAGCCTACCGTACAATTTAAATTTACGGAGATATTTGGACTTCTCCTTAATCAAGCGTTTAAGTGACGGGGAATACCAAATTGGGTATGAGTTATGGAAGACTGTCACAGTAGGCACATACTTGTTTTGAATTTCCTCTATGGTAGAATAAAAAAAGTTCACAGCGTCATTAAGCGACATATCAGAGAGTAGATTCGTCCAGTCTATAGCCGATATTTCCCTATTGATTTCAGGAAAATTCCCCTTATCGTAAAGATACCGAATATAAGGCGCAGGATTTAAGTAATAATAATAATAAGAGGCTCTCGTTGGGCAGCTGGATCAAGGGCTTGATCCAGAAGGCGGTCCTCCTGGACACGGCGCGTATAGTCAGGAGGTTCCTCTCTCAGGAGCCCTGACCACCGGTAGCTTGGACCCTGTTCCCGATACCAGTGGGCTGCTATTTTTAAATGTTTTTTTATTTTTTTTTTATATAGAATAATATTTAAAAATGTAAAAATATGTATATAAAATAAATAAATGCAATAATAATAATAAAAATTCTTTATTTATTCCGACATCGAAATACAGTGACTAATCATAATACGTAACCTTGTATGGAGAAGGGTGTCTGAGATAGGTAAGGCCCTGTGTTACAGATCAACTGTACTCAAAAAAGTTAACCTCGATACGAAGGGCTGGGTGATATTTGTCAATATGCGTTAAAAGCGCTAGACACTCGTACACTGTGACAATCTCATAACACAACACCAAATTCAAGATTTTACCAAACTCATTTAGTAATCCATTATATTGAGCGAGCCCCAAAATACGTATATCGTCAGTAAGCGTGTACTCATCACCACTACAAATATTCGAAGGCAGCAATGAGCCGTCATTCAATTGCCATAAGATTCCACTCAAATTAAAGTCGCTAATAATTAAATAGTAATCAGTTGGATTATTTATCATTGAGTTGTTTAAACTACCGAGAAAATTAGACAATTGCTCGGAAAATGAAAAACCACGGTTTTGATTACACAGGTCAGATATTTAACTTAACACAGTTTTTAGAGTTAGGCTGACGTACAATCAATGTTACCCACATGTCCTCAGCCGAGGAATGAAATAACGGTTGCGGCACCGCAGCTATACATTTACGGACAGCTATCAAGACACCACCTCCACGAGTCTGACCCGAGAGACAGTAATCCCGGTCGCGACGGCACACAATATACTGATCACCAAATAACTCGTAATATAATGGTACGGAACCCTTCTTGTGCGAGTCCGACTCGCACTTGGACGGTTTTTTTAAGTTACTCAAAGACATTGATAATTTAAAAAAGATATAGAAGAAGAATACTTAGCAAAATAACAACCACCCAAGCAGCAAAATAACAAACAATTAACGATTCCACTATCAATGTTAAAATTCGCGAACAATAAATACTCACACTTATTAAAAATAATCATCTTAGCAAATAATAAAAAACCGGCCAAGTGCGAGTCGGACTCGCACACGAAGGGTTCCGTACCATTATCGCAAAACACTGCATAAAATTCACGTTTGTTGTATGGGAGCCCCCCTTAATTTATTTTATTTTAATTTATTAATTATTATTTTTTGAAGTAAATATACAACTAAACATTCTGTGAATATTTCAAGCGTCTACCTGTTGCCGTTATTAATATCGAGCAAAAAACGGCAAAAATATCACGTTTGTTGTATGGGAGCCCCCCTTTTATATTTATTTTATACTGTTTTTAGTATTTGTTGTTATAGCGGCAACAGAAATACATCATCTGTGAAAATTTTAACTGTCTAGCTATCACGGTTCATGAGATACAGCCTGGAGACAGACGGACAGACAGACAGACAGACAGACGGATCGCGAAGTCTTAGTAATAGGGTCCCGTTTTTACCCTTTGGGTACGGAACCCTAAAAAACAGCTGGTAGGATAATTACCCACATATACAGTAAAAACAGCACGAGTTTAAAGGCGAAAAGTAGCAAGATTGTAGGTAGCTGTGCGAGGAGAATGGCAATAATTAGAATCAATGCTGAGAGCGAGCGAGATAAGCATATATTTAAATGTTCAAATAAATAGAACAGTGCGATAACGTAAACAAAAAGGTCATTAGCGAAAACAAAAGCGAGGTGTCGAAACATCCAGTACGGCAGCGATGCTAAACCTTTTATAATAGAAAACAAGTGATAGACATTTAAGGTTAGTGTGACAACATGACGATCAGATTTATTCCTAGACTTATGACTTAAAATAGTTTGATTATAAAATGATAAAGAGATGATAAGCCCCAAAATGCAACCACTTCAGACCCTGTTGTTTCTACACCACCTACATCCACATTTGACCCTTTTTGGAAAACACTATCAAAATTGAAAAATTCTATTCCGGTTTTAAAACGAGTTCCCCGCGGCGCTAGACCTCTAGTAGCACAAAATCTTGCAGGTTGCATCCGCCTAGCCGTCCGGGAGAACTCACAAAGTGCTTGGGAACAACTTCTCACCTTCCCTTACAGAATTTTAAATGTTCAAAAGAATTTGGCAAGCAAAAAGTCGTTAACTTCAAAAACTAAAGAAAATTGTAACATTTCGGCCCATAATTTGGATACAAAATTATCGACACAGAGGTTTATCTCTTCAAGAAGTATATCCCACCTGGTCGAATCGAAATTAGGGGAAGGTGATATTAGCGGAGCAGCCAGGATTCTTTTTAGTAGTGATGTGGTGGCACCGTGTTCTCCAGATACTCTTGCAGCTCTGGAGAGCAAACACCCTGCCCCAGTGGATGGTCTTTCTTTTCCCGACCCCCCCGATCCTGATATTAATACCCTCACCATTACAGGTCGAGAGGTGATCAGAGCCGTGTGTTCCTTCCGGAGTGGCTCTGCTGGCGGCCTCGACGGCCTGAGTCCTCAGCACTTAAAGGACCTTATGTGTTTAGGCGCTGGGGAAGCTGGTGAGTTGCTCTTGAAGGAGCTTACAGCTCTGATGAACCTTATGCTTTCCGGTAAGGTAAACGAGTCCGTCATCGACGTCTTGTACGGGGCCAATTTATGTGCCCTACGCAAGAGGGATGGCGGGATTCGTCCCATTGCTGTAGGAACTACTTACCGGCGTATGGCAGCCAAGATTTGCTGTAAATTGTATGGTGAGGTAGTTTCGGATAAATTTCAGCCCCTGCAGCTTGGTTACGGCTCCAAAGGGGGCTGTGAGGCTGCCGTACATGCATTATCGACCTACCTAAATTCTGGCAAAGGAGAGGTCATCCTGAAGGTTGATATTAAAAACGCATTTAATTCGGTTAATAGGGACACCTTGCTGGCAGAAACTAAAAAAGAAATACCTCAAATTTTTAGTTTTCTTTGGCAATGTTATAGGCATCCATCTAAATTACTTTATCGGGACAACCTTCTGGAATCCGCTGTAGGCTGTCAACAAGGTGACCCTCTCGGGCCAGTGATCTTCAGTCTGGCTATTCACCCAATTATTCGACAGCTAAATTCAAAATTTAACGTTTGGTATCTCGATGATGGAACCCTGGGAGGGGATGTAGACACAGTTTTAGATGACCTGCAATTTTTAAAACACCATCTACATTCTATAGGACTGGATCTAAATTTTTCTAAATGTGAGTTATTTTTATCTGACAGTACCGACAGACAAGTGACACTTTCGAAATTCAATAAAATAGCCCCCGAAATTAAAATTATTGAAAAAAGCTCTCTTCGTCTCCTTGGATCCCCAGTCTTCGATGATTCCTTTCCCGATTTTATTGAGGAAAAAATTCAAAATTTCAACAACATTTCGGAAAGATTGCTCCAAATTAACATGCATTCGGCTATCACCATAATCCGCTTTTGTTGTTTTGGCCCCAAATTAACATATTTCCTTCGTGCTTCCCATCTTTGGAAGCACCCTCATCTTTTAGAAAAAATGGACCAAATTATCCGTCATACACTTACTTCAATTTTAAATGTGGCCATGGACGACCGAGCTTGGGCTCAAGCTACTCTTCCCATCCGTATGGGGGGCCTCGGCGTCCGCAAAATTTCTAGTATTAGTTTACCGGCATTTATATCCTCGGTCCACGGTACTGAGAAATTAATCAGGAATATCCTAGCACCCATACTGATTAATTTTGATGTGCCGTGCTTCACCGAGGCTATTGATGCTTGGAGACTCGCTTGCCCGAATTGTAATATCCCCGACTACCCATCATCCCAGAGACGGTGGGATGAGCCGCTATGCAGAGCAGTTCAGGAGCACCAAATTGCCACTTCTGCCACTCCTGCCGAGCGCGCTCGCCTGCTGGCTGTGGGTGAGTGGGAGTCGGGCCTCTGGCTTCACGCACTACCGTCGTCGAACATAGGCACCTTGTTTGACGACACTACTTTCCGCCTCGCTGCTTCCCTACGTCTTGGCGCTCCCTGCTGTACTCCTCATCGTTGTCACTGTGGCGAAGTTGTCAACAGCCTCGGTCACCACGGTCTATCATGCAGCCGAAGTGCGGGTCGAATAGCGCGTCACGGAAACTTAAACGACATCATCCGACGTGCTCTCGTCACCGTCGGCGTTCCGGCCGTATTGGAACCCCATGGCTTGGCACGTGACGATGGCAAAAGACCGGACGGGATGTCTTTGTTTCCATGGAAGTTGGGTAGGCCTTTAGTGTGGGACGCTACTTGTGTCGATACTCTTGCGCCATCCCATCTTCCTAGCTCGTCGTGCTGTGCTGGCGCTGCCGCTGCGGCTGCAGAGAACCTCAAGCGGCGGAAATATAATAACCTCATCGGTAGTTATATTTTCGAGCCGTTTGGGGTTGAAACTCTTGGTCCGTGGGGTCCGAGTGCTCACGCTTTGTTTAAAGATCTTTCCAAACGCTTAGTTGACACTTCGCGTGACCCAAGGGCTGGCTTTTATCTCGGTCAGAGAATAAGCATTGCCATACAACGTGGCAATGCTGCCAGTCTTTTGGGCACATTACCAGTGGACAACGATGTGGAGGAGTTTTTTGACGCCATATTTTAGATTAGGTAAGTGAGTAGTTTTTAGTTTAAGTGTTTATGTTTGTAGTCTTAGTTAATTAAGTATTTTATACAGTGTATATACTTGTATCTTTGTAAATAAAATCTCTTCTAAACTAAATAAAATGATAAACTAAAAATACAATACTCTAATGTAATTTGTTTAAATCTTTTTCGTTAGAGATTACAAGGACAGCTGACCCTTCCTGCCTTCAGACATGGATCTTTCCATGCTTAACCCATACGTGCTTAAACTCCCTCTCCTTTGCAAATGCTCGGGTTTTATTGAGCAACTTCTTAGAGTCAGGGTTTAGGTGATCATTGACGTAGACTCGGTTGGATTGGCCTTCGAATCCAAGGTCATGAGTATATAGCGTCTTGAATGCAGCAGCAACAAAATCCTCTTTGACATATCTGTTCAGGAAGCTAACCACTATTGATTTCTCCTTGGAGTTAAATAGTGGGATTCTGGATATGTAATTTATTTGGGTTTTGGGAAACGTAAAATTGACCTTCTGGCTGATCTTATCCAAAACAGAGAACAAATTTTCGTCCTTTTTCTTAGGAATGCCCTTGATTTCGACATTGTTCAGTCTCGATCTCTGGTCACTAGCGGATTGCTCTAATTTAATCACGTCGATGTCAGACTGAAGAGAATGAACAGATTCCTGAAGGAGCTCCAGACCCACAAACCTAGACTCAATCCCCGCAATCTTGACAGAAAAGTCATCCAGCCGTCCACTCTCAAATTCATGAGAAATCTTGAGTTCCTTGAGTTCCTCTTTAACGCACTTGACATCTTGAGAAAGCGCTGGCAAACCAGCCAGTTGGGCCTTAAGCTCACGGATCTCGTTAAGGATCGTTTCCAGAGATGCAGGTTCAGGTGTCGGTACTGGAGATGGGGACGGGGACGGTGTCGGTGAAGAAAGCCGGCACTTGGGACATCTCCATACAGCTCTTCTGTCATTGCCCAACTTCCTCCATCCAGCCTCAGTGATGCTCGCGCAGCCAAAATCAAGGTGCCTCAAACATGAGGCACATTGAACGCCATCATTGAAGTTAATATTGCAGCTGGCACACTTCATCATCCTTGACTAAGAATCTGGGCGTTATTAGTCAGACGTTAAGTAAAATGTTTAGAACCACTGATCTTAAAACCGATTATCCGATGTGCGTAAACAGCGCAGAGAACGATCGAGGTACGTGCTACCTTAGTGGGTGATCGCGGGTAACTGAATGTTGCAGTTATCGTAATGTCTGACGTATGTCATTGCGTCCTGCAGTTTTCATGTAAATATCAAGGTCCATCTGTGAATGATGAAGGTAGTATGGACAGTTGGTTATACTACCTGGTGGTCCATTGGCAACGGCATTCCGTTGCTGTGTTCACTCACCTGTAAAGTATCCTGAAGATGAACGTAATTTTCTGCTCTCAATTTTGTTTGATTATTACGGATTTAGGAATCCTCCCTAAGAAGGTGAAGACGGTGTTTATAAAATAAAGTCCACGTGAACGAAGTCGCGGATAGCAGCTAGTATTTAATAAATCACCAAAATGGAAATCAATTCATGATTTTCGTTATACTAATTTATTAAATAAAAATATTATCCATGCACTGCTTTCCTCAGAACAGTAATCACGAATAAATTTTTCCATACTGTATGCTATTAAAACTTCAAGGCCTAGTGTATTTTGATTTTTTTTTATTATTATATGTTACTGTAAAAGATAGAACTACGCTAAATTCTAATATTTTCCGGTAATACCTACCCTTGATTTACCAAATCCTACCGGTAAAATAAGATTTCGTAAAACTATTCTATCTAATACCTAATCTCGTACTTTTACTAGCAATCACACGGCAAATCTTGGGATTTACCGCACAGACATGTAAATGTTGACAATTTTTATTATCTATGCTACTTAGTAATATCAAATGATGAGAATGTTTAATGATTAATAAACTGGTTATGAGCCGTAATTACCGAAAAAATAAAAAGCCATTGTGTCTCGCGTGGATCTACAATTTAGGCAATCAAGGATTTTCAGTACAGGTATTATGTTTCTCATTGCTTTATGTTTTTACTATTTTTAACTAACTTCCCTTTAAAAGACTTAAAGGGAAGTTAGTTAAATATAGTAGTATATTTCGTTTAGCGAGGATTAAAAAAATGGGCCCTCGGTCCAGATGCACATCCTTCTACTGTAGAAGGCGTTTTTTTCTGTTCTGTGATAAAAACCTATAAGAGACAAAAGTCGGTCTTCAATTACTCGGCGAACGAGGGAATCTGCTTCGTGTTCGGACCTGCTTATTCGCCTCATTTCGGGGGAATATGGGGGGTGGGTATAAAATCCTCTAAATACCATTGAAAAAGAGTAGCTGGGGAGGCCTGTTTGACTTTCGAGGACCTGGCCACACTGTTTTCACAGATTGAGGCCATACTGAATTCCCGTCCTCTCTCCCCCCTCTCGTCAGATCCAAATGATCCTTGTCCCTTAACCCCAGGGCACTTTCTAGTGGGCAGACCCAATCGCTACGAGCTAATTGATGAAATCCGTCAAAAGTTCTGGTCCAGGTGGCAGAAGGAGTTCCTGGTGGAAATGCAGCAGCGGTCCTAGTGGCGAGGCATCTGCCATGGCGACCTCGTGCGACTGCGGGAGGCAAACCTGCCTCCGCTCCGCACCTGGGCCGCGTCACGCGCCTACACCCCGGCCCCGATTGGGTCAGGTGGATGGCTGAAGTCGCCAAAACCAACGGGACGGGTACTCGGGCCGTGCGTACGATGAGCCCCCTCTTCTGGGACACGCCGTCTTCCTGTTGAACTCTTCAACGCCTGGGAGGATGTTCCGGCCTTCACCTGGCAACTCAGCCGGAAGCCAATCGCGAGCGCGAGACATAACGCCACCGATGCGAGCCAATATGAGCGTGGCTCCAAGCGCTAGGCGAGCTGGGCGCGGGTGCCGCGGCCAGGCCGTCCGCCAAGCGAACCCCGCGCTCTTTCACTTGCCTCCATGCGCCAACAGCGACCGGTCGACGATAACGTTCGTATTATTTACGATTGTAACGGGTCCCAACAAGTATTCCTGTAACTTCAGGTTTTATAGTAATAATTAGTAAGTGATTATCTAAAGGCATTTTTATTTGGCAACCCTTACCCCTACGCAAAGGCGTAAACAGTTGAGGAGTCATATCACATCGATTCGATGAATCACTTAAGATTGAGCCTTTCATACAACACTATGTTCCGCGCTTGCGACATTTAAAAAAATAATGGTCATTGGCAGCTGTCAGTTTAGTCTACAAAATTAAAAATCACAGTATACGTGATTAATTACTACGGGTACACTACTTCCAACTGATATGGGCAGCCTGAGCTTTCGCCTGCGGCTACACTCGTACTATGTTTAGCTTGACTAAACGTACTTTGATGAAATTTTGGTATTTAGTTAGATCTTAAATCTCAGACTAACACTTTACAACTTTTTAACTGACTTCAAAAAAGAAGGAGGTTCTATGTTCATCTGTTCTTATTTTTCACTTTGTTGAAACCAATTTTACACTTTGTAGATTGCAAAATCCCGAAAAAAAAAAATTTTCTGTCTGGATCCTTAGCGAATCTGAAGTCACAAAATAAGATGAAACCCACTTTTTTATAGGTTTGAGACTTTGTGAATTAAAACTAAAAAATAAATAAACTAAAACTTATTCGATAAACTTTTTTTCGATTAGAATATTACCAATAGATTATCTATACCCATGCTTTATTTATTTTAATCTTGGTTAAGGCAGAATTAGAAAAAAAAGGGTTTGTACATGGAAATGTATTTGAATACTAATACTGAATCACGACAAAAAACCGCACACTGGTTTAATTTTATCCTGATATATCATAGAACACAGAGACATTATAAGTTTAAAATATCGATAACTCATTATCGATAACGGCAATCTCTATTTGAGTAGCTGAGTGTGACATGTGCATAGTTGTAAACTTCGAGAACAATATGTTTGAGTTTAAAAAGAAAGTAGACCTTAAATTTAACAACATAAAATCAACTTTTACTTGTCTTTTTTAATAAAATATATTTTTTTAAATTTATATCGAAATAAAATTCAATTAATACAGCCCGATGGTATGATATACCTCCATTTGATAAATATTTGGTTCTGCTATCGTGTTTACATTCTAAAACAGCACTATAGGGCATTTTAGTATTTTTTTTCAATTTCTTTTCACCGTGACGGTTGCAACAAGACTGATGTGCGTAGTGTGTGCGCGGAGGCTGACATTTTCGGAATTGCGCAAAACTCAGGGTACGCGGGCCCCGCCTACTTGCGACTTCTACTATGTGCATCTGGACAGAGGGCCCATTTTTTAAATCCTTGCGAAACGAAATAAGACTTAAAGGAAAATTAGTTAAAAATAGTAAAAACATAATGCAATGGGCCTAGAATTTCTTAAACGTGAATTAAAACAGTTATAATTAAATAACTTGGGCCCTCAATCCAGACGCGTGCATAAACTGGCATAACCTAAATCACAGAAAGTTCTATCTCTGGGTTAATCATTTTTATTTAGGAATTTAGTTAAGAATTTCTTAAATATTTTAAGAAATTCCCAAATCTGTAGAATATGACATTACAGATTTATGACGGTATATCTAGGGCCCTCAATCCTTTAATGTCTCTACTGAGGAATCTGCAAAACATGAATTTATCTGTAGATATATATTAATAGGACTTTAATATATTTTGCTTAGATACCTCTGTAAATTAGTTAAAAAGAAATAATGACATAAAAGTGAATTGTTACAAAGTAAATGAGAATCGGATTTTACTATAACGTCTGAACTGAGAGCCCAATATTTGGGGGCACGGTTGGCGCAGTGGTTTAGCGATTGACTGCTGCGCTGCGTGTCGCGGGTTCGATTCCCGCACGGAACAAATATTTGTATGACCTACAAATAGTTGTTTCGGCTCTGGGTGCTGTGTATGTGAGTTTATATGTTTGTAAACGCGCCCACGATACAGGAAGAAATTCCTAGTGTAGGGCAAGGTATTATATTAAAAAAAATAAAAAAATCTTATTTATTGACTAGGTTCAACCTCATAGATTAAGTCAAATTAAAATAAGATTTTTTACTATTTTTTAATTAAAATGTCACATATCGTCCGTTCTTCTAAATGCAATACTTTAAGAGAAAATAGATTTTAATTTTTTCATAGGAGAAAGTTTTGTAAGGTACATATGATTTTGTTACTTTTTTGGACGGAAAATCATATGTCATCACATATGTCATGTTGTCACCAGAGACGTCACAATCCGCAAATCAATCAAATTCATTTCGATGAATAAAACACAATCGGTATAAATTTATGAAAACTATTTAGGTACTTCACTTAATCTAAAAATACTCTGATATCATAACATCAATTTGATTACAAACTATTTGTAACAACTATTCAAATAAACGGTTACGATCGGTATAAATATAAGAAAACTATTTACTTCACATAAATGTAATATAAAAATAGTCTGATATTGTAAAATACAATTTTCCTACTTAGAAACTTTTTGTAACAAATATTATTTAATTATAACAACATGGATATGAAATTTAAAGTACAGAGGAGTACCTACTATCTACATATTGTTTTAAAATTAAACTTGTCACTAAAATGTATTAAAGAAAAATAAATAATAATAAAAATATAAAAAACACGACTGCGCTACCAAAAACACGAATTGCAGTCGGGTGACCTCTTAGATATTAAATAGTGTTCCATAGAACAGTCCTCCAACTGTAGTTCGTGATTTTAGCAGCGCAGTCATATATTTTTAATATTTTTTATCTTTACTCTTCAAAATTAGGATCAGCCAAACCGTATGTCACAATGTGTAAATAAATAGGTTGTTTTTCTCTACTATTGTAAAATCTAAGCATTAAATCATCATAACAGACCATGCGGCCATTTACGAAACCATGCCCCTTGTAGTAACCAAGATCAGCCGGGTTCAACGGGGAGACAAATTCAATAACACCTAATATTTTAAAATATTTTCCTTTTAAACTGATTGTTTCGGGTAGTTCCTTCAAACTAACTTTATCTGTCCCGTTCAAATGAAATGAGATCAAATCAGAGAGCTCGTAATATGAATTTGCCACACATTTACATGACACACAGGTATTATCATCAATACGTTATTCTCCATTACATAATGCAATTAGTTACTTTGTAACCTTACATTACCAAGAAAGATTTGTTTTATCCTCGCCCGAAAAGGAACCATGCAATAATGGCTTTTCCTGACAATTGCACTGTTTTCCCTTCAAAATATTGCATCACAAAAAACAGTCGCTTCCGACAGTTCAAGAAATAAATATTTACTTTAGGTGCTTAAAAAATAGCTTGTATGAGGATACATACTGATCAGTCCAAAAAAGCAACAAAATCATATGTACCCTACAAAAAACTATTTTCTCTTAAAGCATTGCATTTAGACATTGAGAGCAGTGGTGGCCCAGTGGTATCGGCCGCGACTTACAAGTTGTAGGTCGTGGGTTCGAGCCCAGGTAGGCGCTTTACTTTGTGTAAATTATTTCATCACCACTGCTCTCAAAACGGTGAAGGAAAACATCGTGAGGAAACCGGCATGTCCTAGAACCAAAAAAAAATTCGAAGACATGTGACATCCACCAACCCGCACTGGGCCCGCGTGGTGGATTACGGCCCATTCCCTCTCACAGAGAGGAGGCCTGTGTCCCAGCAGTGGGAACATCAATAGGCTGATGATGTGATGTGATTGCATTTAGAAGAACGGATATCGTCCGTTAGCAACAAAATCATATGTACCCTACAAAAATTTCTCCTATGAAAAATTTAAAATATATTTTCTCTTAAAGTATTGCATTTAGAAGAACGGACAATATGTGAAATTTTAATTAAAAAATAGTAAAAAAACTTATTTTAATTTGACTTAATCTATGAGGTTGATCCTAGTCAATAAAGCCGGAAATATTGGGCTCTCAATTCAGACGTGTTAGTAAAATTCGATTCTCATTTACTTTTTAACAATTCACTTTTGTGTCATTATTTCTTTCTAACTAATTTACAGAGGTATCTAAGCAAAATATATTAAAGTACTATTAATATATATATTCAGATAAATTCATGTTTAGCAGATTCCACAGTAGAGACATTAAAGGATTGAGGGCCCTAGATATACCACCATAAATCTATAATGTCATATTCTACAGATTTGGGAATTTCTTAAAATATTTAAGTAATTTTTAACTAAATTCCTAAATAAAAATGATTAACCAAGGGATAGTACTTTCTGAGATTTAGGCTATGCCAGTTTATGCACGCGTCTGGATTGAGGGCCCAAGTTATTTAATCATAACTGTTTTAATTCACGTTTAAGAAATTCTTGGCCCATTGCTTTATGTTTTTACTATTTTTAACTAACTTCCCTTTATGTCTTATTTCGTTTAGCGAGGATTAAAAAAATGGGCCCTCGGTCCAGATGCACATCCTTCTACTGTAGAAGGCGTTTTTTTCTGTTCTGTGATAAAAACCTATAAAAGACAAAGAGAGTATACTTATACATGGAACAAGGAAGGTTCTTCTGATATTCAAAACCTGGGTAGGTGAAAAGTTGTGACAAAGTTTATATGGGACTTTTAATTTTTTGGCAGATTTACTTGAAACTCGGTCTTAAAGCTGTTTGATGTAATTATCAACCAAATAACTATGTCGGCATTTTCTGAAATTTAACCCTTGAGGGAAGAGCTTTCATTAACGAACGAAGCCGCGGGCAAAAACTAAATTAAAATAAATGATGAAATCATTACCACCGAAACAAACATTGATAAAATAAATTTATTGGCACAACCAATTGATTTAGGATATGTCAAGTTGTATAAATATGCATACAAGGCCTGTTAAATTTATCAATCGCCCATTGATCTTCTATACACTAAAATTGAAGAAAAATGTACAAACTACTTGTCCTCATTGTCCTGGTTTTCATGGTAAGCGGTTTTAATGGGCATCCGTACCAACGAAGCGGCGTTTATTCTGCTTCAAGACGAGACGCGGATCCAGATATATTTAAAGCAGGCTGTCCTCCTGGCACGGAAAGAGATGCTACCACGGGCGAATGCGTTGTTATAGTATCCAGACGAGTCTCAAGTGCATTTTCTGCAGGATGTCCTCCTGGCAAGGAAAGAGATGCGGCCAATGACGTATGCTATGAAGTATCTAATTTTCGAGGTGACGATGAAAAAAAAAAAAACTAAATGCAATAAGCAGACGAGGATTAACCAGGTAAAATAATTAAGTCGTCACAATCTGTAAAGTAAATATTGTCTGTAAAAAAAAAACTACAATTCTATAAATATATGTTTTATAAATCTTAACACTATTTATCATTTCCTCAGACTTTACGCATTAAAACGATTGCAGAAATAAATTATTTTCAGACTAGTGACCCGCCCCGGCTTTGCACGGGTGCGTGTGTATTAAAAAAAAAAATTGATCAGGCCCAGTTTTTTTATCCCTAGTTATGAGTTACCGAAACTAAAAGGATTAAATTTCAGTAAAATATCATTTATTGGTTAAATATGCTAACCACCCACCCACCACCACCATCAGCCCTTAATTTTTCCCACTGCTGGAACACAAACATGAATACACACTTTATACCGAAATTTTAAACCTTTGGTTAGCATATTTAACCATTGGTTAAGATAACAACGGATCAAAAAACTGAACATTTAAGTTGCATCATCATCATCATATCAGCCAAAAGACGTCCACTGCTGGACATAGGCCTCCCCCAAGAGTCACATTGACCGGTCCCGTGCGTCCCGCAACCAGCGAATCCCCGCAACCTTCACCTGGTCATCGGTCCACCTGGTGGGAGGCCTTCCAACGCAACGTCTTCCGGTTCGCGGTCGCCACTCCAGAACGTTTCTGCCCCATCGGTCATCCCTTCTGCGAGCAATGTGCCCTGCCTACTGCTACTTCAGTTTGGCAATTCTTCGAGCTATGTCGGTAACCATGGTTCTCTTGCAGATCTCTACATTTCTGATTCCGAGCATAGCCCTCTCCATTGCTCTTTGAGTGACTGTAAGCTTTCTGATAAGGCCTCATTGTAAGCGACCACGTCTCAGAGCCATATGTCATCACTGGCAATACACACTGGTCATAGACTTTCGTCTAAAGACACTGTGGTAAGTTGGACGAGAAGATACCACGCAACTTCCCGAACGCTGCCCAGCCGAGTCGGATTCGACGGTTGACCTCTTTCTTGGGTACACTACATAAATAAGAAAAACTTTATTCCGTCAGTCACCAATACAAATTTCAAAATACCGATTTTCGTAATTCGGAATGGTTCTAAATGCAGAGTAAACAATTCTGACTTATCATTATTCATATTTATATAATTCCTAAATTTCAATATTCCTAACGTTTATAATTACTATTCTCAAAATGCAATAGATCGAATAACAAAAAGTCCGACATAATGATGATTCGAAACATCAAAAATACCAACTTAATCGTTTGCCCCAGGTATATAGTCGGCCACAATTTTGAGTGTAGAGTCTCCGACTTTGATAGGAGTAGGTGTAAAATGGACATTCGACATCACCTTGGTTTTGTCCATGTTCATCCTAAGACCCACTGTTTCGGAAGCTCTACAGAGTCATCGAGTATTGTACTGAGGCCCTCCATGGTCTATGCCATAACTACCATATCGTCGGCAAACCGAAGGCGAGTGATGTACTCGCCATTGACGTTGATACCTAGCCCTCTCTAGTCTAGAACCTTGAAGACATCCACCAGTGCAGTGGTAAATAACATCGGACATATAACGTCTCCCTGTATCACACCTCACTGCAGAAGGATTGCACTGCAGATGTCTGTCGAGTCGAACTGACATGTTGGCGTTTTTGTATAAACACTTCAACACTTCGATGTACCGGTAGTCGATTTGGCAACGTTGGAGAGACTGCAGTGCAGCCCAAGTTTCGATCCAATTGAAGGCTTTCTCGTAGTCCACAAACGCTAAACAGAGAGGCAGGTTCTACTCTTCGGTTTTCTGTATATCCTGCCACAGCGTATGTATGTGATCTACCGTGCTACACTATACCGAAGATATCCCAGACGTTAGCCTGTACGAGATTAGGATGGCTCTGAAACAGCTTAAAAACAACAAGGCGCCGGCCTGCCGCAGCGTATGTATGTGGTCTACCGTGCTCAAGCCTTTACGGAATACGGCTTGTTCGGGAGGGTGGAAATCGTCAAACCTGTTCGCGAGACTCGTGATGACTCATAAAACAGCTTGAAGTCATGGCTAAGAAGGGCTTATAGTTCTTAAGTAGGGCATTGTCACCGTTTTTGAAAAAGAGTACCTCCACACCCCTGCACCATGCCTGTGGCGTTTTCCCCTTAAGTATGACGGAAGCATACAGCTTCTGAAGGACCTTAAGTACTGATTTTCCACCCGCCTTCCGGAGTCGGCCGTAATACCGTCGTCACCCGATGCCTTGTTGTTCTTAAGCTGTTTCAGAGCCATCTTAATATCGTTCAGGCTGACGTCCGGGATATCTTCGGTATAGTGTCGGGTCAATCTAGCTCTTGGGTCGTCAGTTTTATGGAGAAGGAAGGCCTCTATATGATGAACTCCTTCTTCAGAAAGCTTGAGTACAGGAAGTGGACATGGCAAAGCCCCGATGGTGCAACTAAAAACGAGATCAACTTCATCATGTCAACCAAGAACTACAAATGTTAACAAATGTTCAATGATGTCACTGTAATCAATTCGGTGAAAACCGGGAGCGATCACCGCATGGTAAGAGGCACATTGAACATTAATATCAAGCTTGAAAGGTCTTGACCGATGAAGTCCACGCTCCGTCCAGCACAGATCCAGATCCAAAACCCCGAAAACTTTCAGCTCGAACTCCAAAATCGTTTCGAGTGCCTTGGGAGCTCCGTGGACGAGTAGAGCGATGGGTTCGTGGAAGCTGTCCGTACGTTCGGGTCTAAGTTTTTTAAGACCCACCAGCATCAGCAACCAGTACAGATAGAAACAAAAAGCTCTCTGATCCTACTCTCAAGCTAATTAAGGAGAGGCGTGAGATGATCCTGCAGTCTTCAGACGATGCGGTAAAATACCGGCTTCTAAACAGATGGATCTCAAAGTCCTTGAAAAGCAACCTCCGCTGCTTTAATACCAAAAGTATTAAAGATGCGATTGTGCGGAATAAGGGCTCCAAGGTCTTGGCAAGAGATCTGTCTATTAGGCAGAGCCAGCTCATGAAACTGAAGACCGTTGGTGGCAGGATCGTATCCGCCAAACCAGACCTTCTGAGGGAGATCGAGAGATTCTATGGGCAGTTATACACGTCAACCAGTAAACCCGTTGCGAATCTAGTAAACGGCCCAAGAGCTAGATAGATCCGACACTTGTGGTATTCATTCCAAATCTCTTACTCTACTTATGTTTTACACTTTACAAATTTCATCTTCATAACTTTTGAAATTTTATCAACTGATGTTTCTCATTTTTATGTATTCTTTGATAATGTATACACCTGAAAATTATACGATTTGTTTTAACATCCAACAACTTATTTTTACTGCTTATTTGTAAAAATTTTAAACTCTGTCATTTTTATCTGACATGACATATGTCTATTTTATTTTCTTAAATCATAGACATAAGATACCATGGACTACCTTCTTTAAGCTCGTTGTACATTATAATTTTCATAAGGGCAGCGGATTCATAATTGATATTTGAATTTAAAATTTAGAATACATGTCGGAACGAAGAAAAACGGGCGTTACTTTTTTAGTTTTGAATCTGGACTGGACGCCGAAAGTCGGTTAACTACTGAGTACTATAATACCAAGTGTATTTGTTATTCTGAAAAACCTGTGAATTTCCAGCTTGTGTAAGATATATTACTTTTTGAAGTGCTCTAATTAAATATATTGTGTGTGTTTCCCTAAAGAGTGCATTATTTCTTGGATCTTACCCTCAACGGTCATCTCTTGTCATCAAAGACCTCGCTGTTTGACGTATTGAGTCATAGCCGGCCTCCATACCCCTTGGTGCCTACGTACTTACCCGTTTGCCTGTCTAAACGTCATGCTACCTATTCTACTACCTACCTGCCCGATTGCCTGCCTTAACCATCTACCCTAGCTGTGCCTGCACCTGTGTTACTGCCTACCTGCCCGATTGCCTGCCTTGACCATCGACGGAAGCCGAAACTTAATTTTGTTTTTTAATTTATAATTACTTTTATTAACGTGGCCCAAGTCTCGATCCAATTGAAGGCTTTTTCGTAGTCCACAAACGCTAAACAGAGAGGCAGGTTCTACTCTTCGATCTTCTGTATATCCTGCCACAGCGTATGTATGTGGTCTACCGTGCTACACTATACCAAAGATATCCAAGACGACTTTTCTAAGTAAGAAAAATATAGATATCTGACAAGAAGAGACTAAAGAGTACAGGGCCAGAACTTTTCGTAGAAAGGTAAACACCTAATAGTTTGAATATACAACACATACTCGAGGGCAAAACGCCACAGGCATGGAGCAGGGGTGTGGTGGTACTCTTCTTCAAAAAGGGCGACAATGCTCGGCTGAAAAACTATAGGCACTTCTTAGCCATGTCTACTAGTTGTTTTCGAGAGTCATCACGAATCGTCTCGCGCGCAGGTTTGAAGATTTCCAGCCTCCCGAACAAGCCGAATTCCGAAAAGGCTTTAGCAACGTAGACCACATACATACGCTGCGGCAGGTTATACAGAAGACCGAAGAGTACAACCTGCCTCTCTGTTTAGCGTTTGTGGAATACAAGAAAGCCTTCGATTCGATTGAGACTTGGGCTGTACTGCAGTCAACGGTGCCAGATCGACTTCCGGTACATTGAGGTGTTGAAGTGTTTGTACAAAAACGCCACCATGTCAGTCCGTCTTCAAGATCAAACGTCGATCGAACCAATCCTTCTTCAGCGTGGCGTGAGACAGGGAGACGTCATTTCTCCAAAACTGTTCACTGCTGCGCTGGAGGATGTATTCAAGGTTCTGGACTGGATGTACCGTGTGAGTGCTGATGAAAGTAAAAAATTTGCGATTATCACATATCATTTCGGTGATTAGTAACATTAGGACTTTGTAAAGCTTGGGTTTTACCGGCACTTTTTACAGGTTTTTTAATAGTAACAGTAGCTTCTGCCCACGGCTTCGACTGCTTGAAAATTGTTTTGCCGTCCCAAGGAAATGCACTACTGTGTTAAAAACAATTTCATGGCCTTCCCAGGGTCTCAAACTATCTCCATATCCACTCAACCGCGCAAAAGCGCGGCGCGCGAGGTCGTTGACCGCCCCAAGAATTTTAGTGGTTTTTACTGCGCATGCGCCCCGTGCCCTTTCCAACTAAAAGCTTTTTAAATCGTAAACTACTGCAGCTACACCAAAATAAAAAATACGTGTGCCTAGCTGAAACTATTCAGAATCGACTTACGTGAAAACTAAATTACAACAACTAGTTCTAAGTTTTGTTGAAAAATGTAAACTACAACAACAACAGGAAAATATTTGTTTTAACAAGTTTTCACCATTCATTTTATAATTTGCGACAACTAATCCTATTTATAATTAAACTAGACTATATAAGCTTTTTTTTGATACCCACTAAGCCAAAACAATCAACCTATTCCCTTATCAATTTGAATTTGACTAGCGGCCCGCGCTATGACAACAAACAACAACAACCTACAATCTCATAGAATTTCGTTGTATTTTACCGTGTAACCGTGTGTAAATACTAATATTGAACTAATTTTAATATTACGAGCAATATTTTAATGAATTATTTAGTAAATCATACTAAAATATTACGATAAATTCCCACGCCCATCGGCACCGGCATGGCGGCACCCCAATATTTTTTCATTTTGATATTAACGCTATCAACACACTTTGAATCTATTATGTTTTAGATATTCGTAAAGCTTGAATACTGAGGTTTTTATTGATATATAACACATATACATTGGGTTGTACAATACATTTAAACTTCATGGTTTACACAGGAGATCCGACGTGCCCTCGCGAAAAATTCACCGGAAATTTTGTCGGTGACGTTTGATTTTTTTTACTAGTAAAAACGAAGGCCAGACTACATAATCTTTTAGCAAAACGATGCAGCATTTAATGCCGCACCACAGAGTATATTTTATTAGACGCATTGTATCAAAACCCGGAATGTCCTTGAGGATTTCTCCGCATCGAAAAACGGGCTACCAGAGAGACTTGGACGGTTGACCGGAATAAATTCTGGGCAACTATAGTGACTCTGACAGTTGAGTGGATACCAAAATTCATCTAAATCGTTTCAGCTTTTTAAGCGTGAAGAGGTAACATACAGACATACAGACTTACTTTTGCATTTATAATATTAGTAGCTTCTGCCAGTGGCTTCGACCACGTGAAAAGAGTTTTCGTATCTCAAGGGAACATTATAGCGTTTGAGCGTCAAGAAGTAACAAACATACAAACACACACTCGTATGTGTTCTTCTAATATCATAATGGCGAAAGTAAGTGAGTATTCACTTACTTTCGCCTTTATAATATTAGCGTGAGAGTATGGATATAAACAATCATTTATTTCAGACTATAAAAACCTGTAAAAGACAGAAAGTAAGAGAGAGTATACTTATACATGGAACAAGGAAGGTTCTTCCGATATTCAAACCCTGGGTAAGTGAAAAGTTGTGACAAAGTTTATATGGAACTTTTAATTTATTGGCAGATTTACTTGAAACACGGTCTTAAAGCTGTTTGATGTAATTATCAACCAAATAACTATGTCGGCATTTTCTGCAATTTAACCCTTGAGAGAAGAGTTTTCATGAACGAACGAAGCCGCGGGCAAAAACAAGATTAAAATAAATTATGAAATCATACCAAAACAAACATTGATATTATAAATTTATTGGCGCAACCAATTGATTTAGTATATATCAAGTTGTATAAATATGCATACAAGGCCCATTAAATTTATCAATCGCCAAGTGATCTTTTAAACACTAAAATTGAAGAAAAATGTACAAACTACTTGTCCTGATTGTCCTGGTTTTCATTGTAAGCGGTTTTAATGGGCAACCGTACAAACGAAGCGGCGTTTATTATGCTTCGAGACGAGACGCGAATCCAGATATATTTAAAGCAGGCTGTCCTCCTGGCACGGAAAGAGATGCTACCACGGGCGAATGCGTTGTTATAGTATCCAGACGAGTCTCAAGTGCATTTTCTGCAGGCTGTCCTCCTGGCAAGGAAAGAGATACGGCCACTGACGAATGCGTTGAAGTACCTAATTTTGGTGATGACGATGATAAAAAAAAAAACAAAATGCGATAAGCAGACGAGGATTATCCAGGTGAAATATTTAAGTCGTCACAATCTGTAAAGTATATATTGTCTGTAAAAAAATACTACAATTCTAAAAATATATGTTTTATCTTAACACTATTTATCATTTCCTCAGACTTTACGCATTAAAACAATTGCAGAAATAAATTATTTTCAGACTAGTAACCCGCCACGGCTTCGCATGGGTGCGGTTGTATTAAAAAAAAAATGATTGATCGATTTTTATCCCTAGTTTTGAGTTACCGAAATTTAAAACGATTAAATTTCAGTAAAATATCGATTATTGGTTAAATATGCTAACCACCCACCCACCACTACCACCATCCCTTAATTGTTCCCACTGCTGGAACACAAACATGAATATACACTTTATACCGAAATTTTAATATATTTAGCCAGATTAGCATATTTAGCCATTGGTTTAGATAACTACGGATCAAAAAATTTAACATTTAAGTTGCATCATCATCATCATATCAGCCGAAAAACAGCCACTGCTGGACATAGGCCTCCCCCAAGAGTCACATTGACCGGTCCAGCGAATCCCCGCAACCTTCACCTGGTCATCGGTCCACCTGGTGGGAGGCCTTCCAACGCAACGTCTTCGTCGTCTCGTCGGTTCGCGGTCGCCACTCCAGAACTTTTCTGCCCCATCGGTCACCCGTTCTGCGAGCAATGTGCCCTGCCCACTGGCACTTAAGTTTGGCAATTCTTCGAGCTATGTTGGTTAAAAGTTCTCTTGCGGACATTTCTGATTCGATCACTCAAGTAATCACCGAGCATAGCCCTCTCCATTGCTCTTTGAGTGACTGTAAGCTTTCTGATAAGGCCCGTTGTAAGCGACCACATCTCAAAGCCATATGTCATCACTGGCAATACACACTGGTCATAGACTTTCGTCTTGAGACACTGTGGTAAGTGGGTACACTACATAAATACGAAAAACTTTATTCCGTCAGTCACAAATACGAATTTCAAAATACCGATTTTCATAATTCCGAATGGTACAAAATTTCGAATATAACAACTCCGACTTATCATTACTCCTATTTTTATAATTCGTTAATATCACTATTCCTAACATTTATAATAACTATTCTCAAAATACCGAGTTTCCATAGATCGAATAACAAAAAGCCCGACTTAATGATAATTCGAAACATAAAAAATACGAATTCCAATTATTAAAATACCGATTAATACAATTCCGAAATAAAACTGAATAGCAAGACAAATAAACACAATTACTCGACAGAGTAATTATGTGTTTATTTTTCTATTTATTTAAGTATAATATTATGTTTAAAATATAGAATTAAAAAACTAATGAATCAGTCATGCGTCAGCGTTTTCATCAATGCGTAGTTTTCATACGTAAGTCCATCAATGCCTAGTTGTGGCCAAGGCTTGTATAGTACTTTTCTCAAATAATTGCATAGATTGTTTACAGTTATTATGTTGTGTATATATTCTATAAAGTAATTAATTAGGTATGAAACTGCTTGTTTTACTATATACTGTGCAATTAAGTGTACATTATTAGATCATATTATTATATCCAAGTTTCAAGCACGTAACATGCAAGCAGGCATCCAACATTCCGGCAAGCAAGCAACATGGAAGCAAGCATACAACATGGAAGCAGGCATGCAACATGCAAGCAGGCATGCAGCATGCAAGTAGGCAAGCAGCAAGCAAGCAGGCATGCAACATGCAACAAGAATTGTTTGTTTCTGTCAATGCTGCGGCGCTGCGGGGTTTGGGCCGCCCCACGCGAGCTTATCGTCGCAGATGGTCACCACCTGCTCCTCAGCTCGCGGGTCGCCCCACCCCTCCGCTCCTACACGGGCTTAAATTACACTCTAGAGTAGGGCAGACAAGACTGCGTGAAGACGGTTTTGCAGCGATTCGTTTCTGTCACAAAATTTTGTAGCACAACATGTTGACTTTTAGTTTATTCGAAGTATTGAAAATCGGAATCTCATTTTTCGGATCGAGAACCCTTCGAGCATTTGATTTTTCGAAGTTATGAAAACTAACAAATCGCATTTACGAAAAACGGTAAAATACATTTCGTGATTTTTAATAATAGACATTATAATTCTTAGGTATTATGAAATTCGGACTCTTGAAAATCGGAACATCGAAATTCGGAATAAAATATTTCGGAGTATTTGGGTGTTCCCGTGGTAAGTTGGACGAGTCGGATTCGACGGTTGACCTCTTTCTCGAGGGTACTACATAAATACGAAAAACTTTATTCCGTCAATCACAAATACGAATTTCAAAATACCGATTTTCATAATTCCGAATGGTACAAAATTTCGAATATAACAACTCCGACTTATCATTACTCCTATTTTTATAATTCGTTAATATCACTATTCCTAACATTTATAATAACTATTCTCAAAATACCGAGTTTCAATAGACCGAATAACAAAAAGCCCGACTTAATGATAATTCGAAACATCAAAAATACGAATTCCAATTATTAAAATACCGATTAATACAATTCCGAAATAAAACTGAATAGCAAGACAAATAAACACAATTACTCGACAGAGTAATTATGTGTTTATTTTTCTATTTATTTAAGTATAATTTTATGTTTAGAATATAGAATTAAAAAACTAATGAATCAGTCATGCGTCAGCGTTTTCATCAATGCGTAGTTTTCATACGTAAGTCCATCAATGCCTAGTTGTGGCCAAGGCTTGTATAGTACTTTTCTCAAATAATTGCATAGATTGTTTACAGTTATTATGTTGTGTATATATTTTATAAAGTAATTAATTAGGTATGAAACTGCTTGTTTTACTATATACTGTGCAACTAAGTGTACATTATTAGATCATATTATTATATCCAAGTTTTAAGCACGTAACATGCAAGCAGGCATCCAACATTCCGGCAAGCAAGCAACATGGAAGCAAGCATGCAACATGGAAGCAGGCATGCAACATGCAAGCAGGCATGCAGCATGCAAGTAGGCAAGCAGCAAGCAAGCAGGCATGCAACATGCAACAAGAATTGTTTGTTTCTGTCAATGCTGCGGCGCTGCGGGGTTTGGGCCGCCCCACGCGAGCTTATCGTCGCAGATGGTCACCACCTGCTCCTCAGCTCGCGGGTCACCCCACACCTCCGCTCCTACACGGGCTTAAATTACACTCTAGAGTAGGGCAGACAAGACTGCGTGAAGTCGGTTTTGCAGCGATTCGTTTCTGTCACAAAATTTTGTAGCACAACATGTTGACTTTTAGTTTATTCGAAGTATTGAAAATCGGAATCTCATTTTTCGGATCGAGAACCCTTCGAGCATTTGATTTTTCGAAGTTATGAAAACTAACAAATCGCATTTACGAAAAACGGTAAAATACATTTCGTGATTTTTAATAATAGACATTATAATTCTTAGGTATTATGAAATTCGGACTCTTGAAAATCGGAACATCGAAATTCGGAATAAAATATTTCGGAGTATTTGGGTGTTCCCGTGGTAAGTTGGACGAGTCGGATTCGACGGTTGACCTCTTTCTCGAGGGTACTACATAAATACGAAAAACTTTATTCCGTCAATCACAAATACGAATTTCAAAATACCGATTTTCGTAATTCGGAATGGTTGTAAAATCCGAATAAATCAAATCTGACTTATTATTATTCCTATTTATATAATTCCTAAATTTCAATATTCCTAACGTTTATAATTACGATTCTCAAAATACCGAGTTGCAATAGATCGAATAACAAAAAGTCCGACTTAATGGTGATTCTAAACATCAAAAATACGAATTCTGATTATTAAAATACCGATCAATACAATTCCGAACCTGCAAGCAGGCAAGCAGCAAACAAGCAGGCATGCAACATGTAGCAAGCAAAGTTTCTGTCACGGCTCCGGCACTGCGGGGTTTGGGCGGCCCCACACAATCTTATCGTCGCAGATGATTTAACGCACACCACCGCAGCTTCAGCTTGCTGGCCGGCTTAGCTCTCTCCAGTCCAGAATATTGAAGACATCCTTCAGTGCAGTGGTAAATAGCATCGGAGATATAACTTCTCCCTGTCTCAGACCTCGCTGCAGAAGGACGGGTTCCGAGGTCTGATCCTGAAGTTCAACACTTCGATGTACCGGTAGTCAATTTGGCAACTTTGGAGAGACTACAGTACAGCCCAAGTCTCGATCCAATTGAAGGCTTTCTCGTAGTCCACAAACGCTAAACAGAGAGGCAGGTTCTACTCTTCGGTCTTCTTTATATCCTGCCACAGCGTATGTATGTGGTCTACCGTGCTACACTATACCGAAGATATCCCAGACGTTAGCCTGTACGAGATTAGGATGACTCTAAAACAGCTTAAAAACATCAAGGCGCCGGGTGACAAGGGAATCACGGCTGAACTCCTGAAGGCAGGTGGGAAACCGGTCCTTAAGGTCCTTCAGAAACTGTTTTATTCTGACATACTCGAGGGCAAAACGCCACAGGCATGGTGCAGGGGTGTGGTGGTATTCATCTTCAAAAAGGGCTTCTTAGCCATGTCTACAAGTTGTTTTCGAGAGTCATCACGAGTCGTCTCGTGCGCAGGTTTGACGATTTCCAGACTCCCGAACAAGCCGGATTCCGAAAAGGCTTTAGCACCGTAGACCACATACATACGCTGCGGCAGGTTATACAGAAGACCGAAGAGTACAACCTGCCTCTCTTTTTATGCGTTAGTGGACTACGAGAAAGCCTTCGATTCGATCGAGACTTGGGCTGTACTGCAGCCAACGGTGCCAGATTGACTACCGGTACATTGAGGTGTTGAAGTGTCTGTACAAAAACGCCACCATGTCAGTCCGTCTTCAGGATCAGACCTCGAAACCAATCCTTCTTCAGCGTGGCGTGAGACAGGTCCACGTCATTTCTCCAAAACTGTTCACTGCTGCGCTGGAGGATGTATTCAAGGTTCTGGTCTGGTGGTACCGTGTGAGTACTGATGAAAGTCAAAAATTTGCGATTATCACATATCATTTCGGTGATTAGTAACAGTAAGACTTAGTAAAGCTTGGATTTACCGGCACCTTTTACTATTTACCGTTTTTCAGGTTTTTTAATAGAAACAGTAGCTTCTGCCCACGGCTTCGCCTGCTTGAAAATTGTTATGTCGTCCCAAGGGAATGCACTACTGGGTTAAAAACTATTACAAGCCCTTCCCAGGGTCTCAAACTATCTCCATACCAAAATTCATCTAAATCGTTTCAGCCTTTTAAGCGTGAAGAGGTAACATACAGACATACAGACTTACTTTTGCATTTATAATATTAGTAGTTTCTGCTAGTGGCTTCTACCACGTGAAAAGAGTTTTCGTATCTCATGGGAACATTATAACGTTTGAGCGTGAAGAAGTAACAAACATACAAACACACATACTCACTTACTTTCGCCTTTATAATATTAGCGTGAAGGTATGGATATAAACAATAATTTATTTCAGACTATAAAAACCTGTAAAAGGAAGAGAGAGTATAATTATACATGGAACAAGGAAGGTTCTTCCGATATTCAAACCCTGGGTAGATGAAAAGTTGTGACAAAGTTTATATGGGACTTTAAATTTATTGGCAGATTAACATGAAACTCGGTCATAAAGGTGTCTGATATAATTATTAACCAAACAACTATGGCGGCATTTTCTGAAATTTAACCCTTAAGGGAAGAGCTCTCATAAACGAACAAAGCCGCGGGCAAAAACAAGATTAAAATAAATGATGAAATCATTACTACCGAAACAAACATTGATATTATAAATTTATTGGCGCAACCAATTGATTTAGGGTATATCAAGTTGTATAAATATGCATACAAGGCCTGTTGAATTTATCAATCGCCCAGTAATCTTCTAAACGCTAAAATTGAAGAATAATGTACAAACTACTCGTCCTGGTTGTCCTGGTTATCATGGTAAGCGTAAGTGAAATCAAATGTCAGGACAGCTCCTACTACCCTGACAATGGGCCACCTAACCGACGAAGTGATGGCGTTTATTATGAATCGAGACGAAGTTCAAGAGCATTTTCTGCAGGCTGTCCTCCTGGCAAGGAAAGAGATGCTGCCACTAACGAATGTGTTGAAGTACCTAATTTTGGTGATGACGATAATAAAAAAAAAGACTAAATGCGATAAGCAGAGGAGGATTATCCAGGTGAAATAATTGAGTCGTTACAATCTGTAAAGTATATATTGTCTGTAAAAAAACTACAATTCTAATAAATATATGTTTTAAAAATCTTAACACGATTTATCATTTCCTCAGATTTTACGCATTAAAACGATTACAGAAATTGATTATTATAATAATATAATAATATGTTTATTCATCAAAAAATACAGATAGTTACATCAACAATCAATGGGTAGAGAGCTATACAATTTTCAATAGGTTTGTCGTAAAATCTATACTAAAATGTTTAAAACCCTGTCTCTCAAACTAGGTGATAACCTGTATTTTGAGAAACAGTGAACGGTCACAAAATTCCTATACACTAATACTATTACAACAATGAATGAACAGTGTCGTTCTACCGCCGCAATAATTTATGTGGTTCTGTTGTAGTTGTGAATATGTATATGTGTGTGAGGGTGTGTGTGTGCAAGTAGTAGAAGGTGAGCATGTATGATAAGGTTGCGTGCGCGCATGTTTAAATGTGTGTATGTTATAGAAATCGCGGAGCGTGAGAGATTAGGTGATGTATGTAAGTAGGGACTCCGTGTAGGTGTAGTCCCTCTCTAGTAACCACTCTGTTACTTTATTTTTTACCGCGTGGGTGTTTAGTTTTAGCATTTTTAATTCTTTATTAATTTTATTATAAATAGGAATACTAAGTGTATAAAATTGATGCGTTGCAAACGTGGTCTTATGTTGAGATCCAGTAATGAGTTGTAGTCGCTTATTAGGATTTGGTGGCGGCAGCTTAGCATGAGTTCTTAAAATCGATCGAAGCACAAAGAGTTGACGTACCGTAAGGACTTTGCAGTTAGAGTATAATTCAGTTGTTGGGAATCTGTAGGGTTTCCTAGCAATCACTTTAAGTATGGCTCTTTGAGCTCTTTCTACTTTTAACATTTTAGTTTTTGCTGCTCCGCCCCATGCAGTAATACAATATCCAATAACAGATTGGCAAAGCGCATAATACACCGTCTTCTGAGTGTCAAGTTTGGCCGTCTCTCTCAGTGACTTAAAGACGTGCAAGAGGCGCATTGTTCTTGTGGTAAGGGCGTCAATCTGTTTGTCCCACCTTAGTCCATCGTCAATCTGAACCCCGAGATATTTTATATTGTCAGATCTAGTAAGGATTGGACAGTTACAAGATGGTATTGGATTTGAGCAAGAGTGAGCTACAATACTAAAGCTATGTGTCGGCCTCGTGTTACGTCGGATTGCGAATGGGATGTAAGTGGTTTTGGTTAAGTTGAGTGTCAGAAGGTTAGAGTTCAGCCATTTCATTATCTTGGACAGGGCTAGTTCTGCAGTAGTCTTAACTATGTGCCAAGTGGGTCCGCAAACGAGGATCGCGGTGTCATCTGCGTACGCGTAGATGTCACAGTTAGGCAGTTTCATATTGCAAAAGTCGTTTACGTAGATTTGAAAGAGTATGGGGCCGAGTATACTACCTTGGGGGATGCCATATGTTATTAGCTCCTCGTCACTATAATACGCATCCACCTTTACAAGCTGCGTTCGATTATTGAGGTAACTTTTAAAAATTTCAAGTGGCATTCCACGCACACCAATACGTTCCAGCTTGTCAATAAGTTTGGGAACAGAAACCGTGTCAAAGGCTTTAGAGAGGTCCAGACAGATCCCCAGGTACTTTGTTTTGTTGTCTAGCTTCCTGGCAACCTGTTGCGTAAAGTCTAAGACTGCATCTTCCGTCGACACTCCTTTACGAAAGCCGTATTGGTTTTCGGCATTAATAGTTTTAATTATTTATTTTGTTAAATTTTAAGGTGTTTTTGTTTTTAATGCCAATAAACACATTTTTCTTTCTTTCTTTCAATGATGTGGTGTTTATCCAGGAAGTTCCTTAGAGAATCTGCCAGGATCCTCTCCAGCACCTTGGAAAGGGCAGTTAACACAGAAATTGGCCTATAGTTACTAACACTTCCTTTGTCACCCCCCTTGTGAATTGGGTGTATTATTGCCTTTTTCAGGGCATCCGGAAATACACCCGTTTGAAGGCTGCGATTACAGAGAAAGGTTTATAGGTGGAACCAAAACATGTCGGCATGTTTTTAACAATATGGAAGATATTCCATCCCAACCAACGGCGCAGTCATGACGTAATTGCAGAATGAGTGATTCCACCTCTGTTTCATCCACTTCCAGCACGGCAAGAGAACCGACAATTGTGTTATGACTACTGTTTTTATTTTCAACATTGATCACTTGCTGGTGTGGTTCGTCCAGGTGCCTGCGATATAATTTGTGCAGCCAAACCTTTACCTACATTACTAAGGAAGTGATTTACCTCGTTTAAGGAAGATTTAGGATCTTCTCTTAATTTGAGCAGCTCCAAAGGGCTGATATGGGGTTTTTGTGTGTTTGTTATTTGTTTAATTGTATTCCATAAGATTTTAGGATTATTTCTTGCTTTTTCTAATTCTGACGTTTCGTAAGCTATTTTTAATTTTCGAAGTAAGTTATTACAGAAATTCCTGTAACGTGTATATGTTGTTTTCAGGATTAGGTTATCAGGAGCTTTTTTTGTTTTGATGTGCATTTTATCTCTATTTTTTATACATTTCAATAGACCAGGGGTCATCCATGGCTTGATTGTTATTTTTTGCCTGGGAATATTAACCTGTTTTGAATGTTTTGTAATTACTGATCTCACAATATCTATAAATCTATTCATAAACACGTTTACGTCATCAATTTGGTATAGTATCGTAGTCCGTGTTTTTTAGCTCAGTAATAATGGCTTCGTAGTCTAGGCGGGTGATAACATTATTTATTTTCCTTGTTGGACTAACGTGAGCTATGGATAAAAGAACAGGCTTGTGATCCGTTACATGGGATTCCAATACAAGTGTGGTAGATCGATAGTTAGATTTGAGGAGCAGGTGATCAATGCAGTGGTCTAGTCGAGTAGGGAAAAGGTGGGTCGGCATCAGCCCATACGAGGCGTTGACTATAAGGTATTCGAAGCTTTGGTCATTCCTATTGCTTGGACTTATATCAATGTTTAGATCTCCTACAAGGACGATACTAGGGCAGGAGGATATTTTCTGGTAAACATTGCATAGGCTTGTCGTGAAACTGTTGAATTGCTCTCTGGAATTTAAAGAAGGGGAGCGATAAACGGCGACCACAGATAACTTTTTGTCTATTTGACATACCAGGCAATTCCCCCCTTCAAAAGACGGCTCCCACACGTAGCTTTGTAACCCTAATTTTGTGTATATTATAACTCCATCGTTTTGATTAGCGTTGATAGCTGACGAGAGAGACTGAAATCCATTAAGGGCAGGTAGTGTATTGAGTTTACTCAGCCAGCATTCCGTCAAAACAATGATGTCAATGTTTATTTTTATCAAATTCAGCAATACTTGAAGTTGGTTAAAATTTTTGTTTACGCTACGTATGTTTAAATGTAGTATATTTATATTACTTCCGGTTGAGTTGATATATTTGGGACAGTCTTCAGGGTTACAGTTAAATGAGTTTTCGAAAATCATATGGTCTAGGTTATTATTAATATTGTTTATGATAGCCATTTATAATAGTTAGAGCATTAATAAACATTCGAACTTTAACCAATTCTGTTTGTGAAGGTGATTTATAGTTGGAGTCTTTAAAAGTATTACGGCGCACTTTTGTATTATTTGTTTTGTGTGTTAATATGCGATTGTATTTTGTTGTTATGTGTGAGTTTTGTATGTTGAATATAATATTGCATGTTTCTCTTGCATGATAAGTGTATGTGTAAAGTTTATTAACAAAGATTACAAAATAAAATAAAATAAAGTAAAACATGTATACATCAAAAATCTGCAATAGGACCACAATTTTAGCTATTCAGATATTAGTGTTGCTCAAATCTTGAAGACATTTTTCTGATTGTATTAGCAGCTGCTTTTCCCCTACCTGTTTACGAAGGAATATGTTACCGTTGCTTATCCAGCAGAATGAGTAATGGTTGTTATTGGCAAATTGTCGTGCCAGGTAAAAAAGCCTTTTAGAACTAGAGGGGATCTGCTCTGCTACAAATACTGGTAGGCGTTTTCTTGGTATACCAATTATTTCTGTATTCAGCTTTTCTTCCTTTGGGTGCTTGTCGTTGTTATACAAACGAATTGCTGATAAAAGATTCTGCTTGGTTTGTACTCTTGTGAACTCCGCCATGATCGGACGTGAAATTGGAGTTGGTGTGGATTTGCCAGGGAGACGATATACATCTCTTATCTCTGATTCAGATATAGGCACACCAACGAGTTGTCCGATTTTACAGACTGTATTCACCAGGCTGATTGTTGACTCCTTCTCCGGCTGTGGGATGTTTCTAACCCCTATGCACGATGAACGAGACTTATATTGTAGGTCGGTTTTTTTTTTTTCGAGCCCTTCTATATAGCTCCGTTGACCCTGACGCTCTTTCTGTAAGCCTTCCGCTTCTTTCTTTAACTCCTCAAATTTTGTATTCATAAAAGACATCGACTGTTCAATCTGTGTACTTGTTTTACGGATTTCGCTGTTAGATTCCTGTATTTTTGTGTTTTGCGCCTTAATTTCCCTTGTGTCCGCAACTAATTTAGCCACTAAGGTAGATTGTTCTTCGAGCATTTTCGATACTCGAGTGTCTTGGTCTTTTTTCCAAATTGCAAGGAAATCGTTTAAGTTTGGATGATTAGACACGGACACGTTTTCCGGTGAGTGTTCCGATCTGGGTCGCTTGTGTCTACTTGTCACTTGTTCACTCATATCAATTGCCGTACTTATGTCAGGCACAGATTGCGTTTGACTCAAAGCTTTATTCTTCGCATTCGGTGTTGTGCGCTGAACACCAGCCATAGTAATGTTAGTAAACAGAACAAAGAAAAAAGAAAAAAATATTCTTACTCTGTATTTGCTTGCTTATAGAACAAGCAATAATAGACAGTTACTTCGTTCGTCCGGCTTCTGCTTGGCGTAGCCGATACTTGTTTCGTAGCAGTCCCGTAGCACGATGTAGCAGTTGTAGCGCACCGTATGACGTCAGGGTCGCGTAGCGGACCACTATTTCGCCGTCTCGGCTACAAGCTCCGTGGCGCAGTGGTTCAGCGCTCAGGGGGGTGACCATAAGCTCTAGAGTAAGGTTATTTTGAGATCGAGTAAGTGACAGATGTATACAAGTCGTATACATCTGTTCCTTACACACACTTAAAATAATCTTACTTTAAGAGCTTATGGTCACCCCCCTGGTCACACCTCCGACGCACGCCGCGTTTACGCTGGTTTGAGACTCGACAAATCACAACCACTTTTTCTAGCAGGAATTACGACGGCAGCAACGGAATTGATACTATCCCCCTCTAGGACCGCCCAGTGGGTGTTAAAGTTGGCTTAAAACTCGTAATGAGTAACAAGGAATTTGAATTTAGTGTATTGAACCAATCACGGAATTTAGAGACAGTATTTCTGCGGCGGACCGACACACGTCCACTTGTATCTGAGTCCGGCGACCGAATCCCTTTTTTCAGACTAGTGACCCGCCCGGCTTCGCAAGGGTGCGTATGTATTTAAAAAAAATGTTTGATCGATTTTTTATCCCTAGTTATGAGTTACCGAAATTTAAAACGATTGAATTTCAGTAAAATTTTGGTTATTGGTTTAATATGCTAACCACCGTACCGGTCCGGTACCGTATGGTGACGGACGTAAAGAATTTCTCCATCCCACATCTTCCCGTGGGTGTCGTAAGAGGCGACTAAGGGACACACCAGAGAGTGGGCAGCAGCGTTCTCTGTGTACATTAATAAGAAACTGCGATCGCCAACCCGCCTGCCAAGTGTGACGATTATGGCAAACCCCTCCAAACCCAAATGAATAGCATACAGATAAAACGGCCCCAAGTGCCCGGCATTCCGTCTACCCTCGGTTACGGTAGTGGTCGAGGCGATGGCGTGGCAAGGGGTGCACCCAGCACAGATCCAGGTCTAAAACCCCGTGAGCTTTCAGCTCGAACTCCAGAATCGTTTCGAGTAGCCAGGAAGCTCCGTGGTCGATTACAGCGATGGGTTCGTGGAAGCTGTCCATATGGTCGGGTCTAAGATTTTCAAGACCCGCCGTACAGATAGAAATAAAAAGCTCTCTGATCCTACCCTCAAGCTCATGAAGGAGAGGCGTGAGATATTCCTGCAGTCTTCAGACGATGCGGTGAAATACCGGCAGCTAAACAGATGGATCTCAAAGTCCTTGAAAAGCGACCTCCGCTGCTTTAATACCGAAAGTATTAAATATGCGATTGAGCGGAATAAGGGCTCCAAGGTCTTGGCAAGAGATCTGTCTATTAGGCAGAGCCAGCTCACGAAACTGAAGACCGATGATAGCAGGATCGTATCCGCCAAACCGGATCTTCTGAGGGAGATCGAGAGATTCTATGGGCAGTTATACACGTCAACCAGTAAACCCTTTGCGAATCTAGCAAACGGCCCAAGAGCTAAATTGATCGGTTTAAAGAATTTATTCTCATAAGAACAATACATAGGTTCACTTATCCCCGTTCACACGTTGAGACACCTGGAAGCCACTATGCCTAGTGAACGAAGTAGTCCAGTCACTAGTAGTTTAAGTCGGCGCGAGGCGTGTGCGAGGCGGATGCAGCGCGTGTGCGGGTTTAAGGCGGGCACAACGCATGCGCGGGTGCTGTGCGTGATCGGCGCGTGTCATCTGAATACGCTCTAAGGGAAAACGCCACAGGTATGGTGCAGGGGTGTGGTGGTACTCTTCTTCAATAAGGGTGAAAATGCCCTACTGAAGAACTATAGGCCCATCAAACTTCTTAGCCATGTCTACAAGCTGTTTTCAAGAGTCATCACAAATCGTCTCGCGCGCAGGTTTCAGGTTTTCCAGCCTCCCGAACAAGCCAGACTTTACGAAAAAGGCTTCAGCACCGTAGACCACATACATACGCTGCGACAAGTTATACAGAAGACCAAAGAGTACAACCTGCCTCTCTGTTTTGCGTTTGTGGACTACGAGAAAGCCTTCGATTCGATCGAGACTTGGGCTGTACTGCATTCTCTCCAACGGTGCCAAATTGACTATTGGTACATCTAAGTGTTGAATTGTTTATACAAAAACGCCACCATGTCAGTTCGACTTCAGGATCTGACCTCGGAACCAGTCCTTCTGCACCGAGGTGTGAGACAGGGAGACGTCATATCTCCGAAGCTGTTTACCGCTGCACTGGAGGATGTCTTCAAGGTTCTATACTGGAGAGGGCTAGGTATCAACGTCAATGGCGAGTACATCGCTCACCTTCGGTTTGCCGACGATATAGTGGTTATGGCTGAGACCATGGAGAGCCTCAGTACAATGCTCGATGACCTCAGTAGATCTTCCGAAAGAGTGGGTCTTCGAATAAATATGGAGAAAACCAAGGTGATGTTGAATGCCCATGTTACACCCACTCCTATCAAGGTCGGAGACTCTACACTCGAAGTTGTAGGCGACTATGTCTACTTGGGACAAACGATCCAGTTGGGTAGGGCCAACTTCGAGAAAGAGGTCAACCGTCGAATCCGACTCGGCTGGGTAGCGTTCGGGAAGTTGCGCGGTATCTTCTCGTCCAACTTACCACAGTGTCTCAAGACGAAAGTCTATGACCAGTGTGTGTTGCCAGTGATGACATATGGCTCTGAGACATGGTCGCTTACAATGGGCCTCATCAGAAGCCTAACAGTCACTTAAAGGGCAATGGAGAGGGCTATGCTCGGAGTTTCCTTGCGTGATCGAATCAGAAATGTAGAGATCCGCAAGAGAATCAGTGTTACCGACATAGCCCAAAGAATTGCCAGACTTAAGTGGCAGTGGGCAGGGCACATTGCTCGCAGAACGGATGGCTGATGGGAAAGAAAGGTTCTGGAGTGGCGACCACGAACCGGAAGACGTTGCGTTGGAAGGCCTCTCACAATGTGGACTGATGACCTGGTGAAGATTGCGGGGATTCGCTGGATGCGGGGCGGGCGCACGGCACCGGTCAATGTGGCATCTCTTGGGGGAGGCCTATGTCCAGCAGTGGACGTCTTTCGGCTGATATGATGATGATGCCCAATATGAACTTAAATGCCCAGTTTTTTCCCCATCATAACTTAGGCCATCATAACTTTTCATTTTTATTTGTTTGTCTAATAACTTTTCATGTTGCAATTTATCACTAAAATTAGTTCGTTTTAATAAGTCTAAATGGACTGGAAGTCTACAATTTAAACGCCGGCCTATCAATAACTGAGCAGGTGAATTTTTTTTTCGTGCTGTACGTAAGCCACGTTAATAAAAGTAAATAAATTATAAATTAAAAAGTAAGAAAAAGGCTAAAGAGAATAAAACTAAGGGCCAGCTTCACATGACGTTGGTGGCTTGAGTTAGGCAGCTGGACTGGCAGGAAGGCGTGGTATTCCTGAGGTGAAGACAGTGCGCAACCTGCGCATACTGCTGGCGGGCGCGTTGTGACTGCGCGCGCAGTTTTAGACTTTACTGCAGCAGCTCATGCACCACGTCCGGTAGGTAGCCAGGAAGGAAGGCAGCAAGGAGTGTCGAGGAATCGGGTTGTGGCGTTACACGAATACGGTAGGCAAGGCATCGGACAAATGATACTCAGTATATCATTCAATATATTTACTGGAGCACTTTAGAGATTAGAAAACATTCACAGGCCGTATATATTATAGATTAAAGAGTTTTCAGATAAAATGGTACGCTTGGTAATATTAAGTAGGAAAACCGACTTTCAGCGTTCGGTCCAGATTCCAAACTCAAAAAGCGACGCCCGTTTTTCTTCGTTCCGACATGTCTTCTAAATTTTAAATTCAAATATCAATTAAGAAATCATGAACGAATAAAAACGGTTTACAGAGGCGCAGTCTGCCGCTGCCCTTATTATGAAAATTATAATGTAAAACGACCTTAAAGAAGGTAGTCCATGGTATCTTATGTCTATGGTTTAAGAAAATAAAATTGAAATATTAAGCCATGTTTGATAAAAATGTCAGAGTATAAAATAATATAATAGCAAAACTATTGATGTTAAAACAAATCATAAACTTTTCAGGTGTATACATTATAAAAGAATGCATGAAAATGGGAAACATGAATGAAAAAATTTAAAAAGTTATGATGAAGATTTGAAAAGTATATTAGAAAACGTAAGTAGACTACGCCATGTGGAAAGAACACCACACCATTCAAAAATATAATGGGTTTGTTACAGTCATTTTTCGATTCAAAGATCCGTTTGCGTAAAATTAAGCTTTAAATTGCTAATTTATGTTAGAGTTAAGTGTCGCCTCCCCCTGCCAGCGAAATGGTTGCACTTGGCTATTTGAAAGGATTCACGGTAATAGTAAATATAACGAAATTAAAAGGAAATTTATCACAGATAAGAAGGCTTTACAAGTTTACGAGTAATAGTCGACCAACTTATAAAATGTATTTGGCACAGTAAAATATTTGTACAAAAGCCATTGGAAAATTATTTAAACTTCGTTGTTAGCTGTGTAAAATAGATGGTAAATATATGCTTATGAATTATGTAAAAATATACAATAATAAAATCATAACATCCTTAATAATAATGATTTCTAAATTAATAATATTTAAGCTCAAATTACGCATTGGAGTGTCCGGAGTCGTTGGCAGTACCGGTCCGTAGTAGTGAATACCGCAATTACATACGTTTTTTTTAAATGCCGAAAGAGAAACCATGCCAGTTAGTCCTTCTTTAGTTTAAGTCAAGGGTGAATAGGTTACTTGTACGCAAGCGTGCTTCACCGTAGACTACATCGTTGCTTACCATCAGGCGAGATAGTGGTCAAACGCCAAAAAATATCATCCTATGTAGGCCCGTTTTTCGACGTTGTATGCCGCTGAAACCGTTTTAATGTTCATGTAACAACAACAAAACCCTCTTCTTAGTCCGCATTATATATGCAATTTCGGAACCTGATTACTGCGCGTGGCCCGACACGCACTTCGCCGGTTTTTTTAATAATCTCATTAGGAGAAAAACATGCTCCGAGTAATCTATACTAATATTATAAAGAGGAAAGATTTTTTTGTTTGTTTGTTTGTTTGTACCGAATAGGCTCCGAAACTACTGGACCGATTTAAAAAATTCTTTCACCAATAGAAAGCTACATTATTCCTGAGTGACATAGACTATTTTTTAATCCCGGAAACGGGTCCTGTGGGGCGACCCACGGGAGCGAAGCCACGTGGAACAGCTAGTACCAAATAAAAACATAGGAAACACAACTGAAATGTTATTATGCAAAAATATTAAGCGCTATTCCTCTCTCCTAGACACTGACTGTATCTAGAATGTTGCTGTGCCCGACAGGGTCCATAATTGTTTCTGTAACCTATATTTAACACCTGTATGTACATTATGGATGCAATAAATTGAATTTGAATTTGAGGGACTTAATGATAATTCGAAACATCAAAAATAAGAATTCCGATTATTAGAATATCGATTAATATAGACGTTGGTCAGTACCAACGTCTATAATTAAATAAGTTAATCGTTAAATTATGTTAATGCTTCCTGTACCTGTATAGGCTGAGTTTTCCAAGTGAGCGTGGATGGTCAAATCAGACACTATGAAGAATAGCGAAAACACTCAAAACAGACACGGGGCCGATTTTGATAAAAACTAAAATTGCAACATTGAATAATTCTCTCTCCTGTATATCGACACCCAGAATTGATTGAAAAAATCGCGAGCGAAGCCGTGGGAAACAGCTAGTAATATTATAAAGAGGAAAGATTTTTTTGTTTGTTTGTTTGTACCGAATAGGCTCCGAAACTAATGGACCGATTTAAAAAATTCTTTCACCAATAAAAAGCTACATTATTCCTGAGTGACACAGGCTATTTTTTTATCCCGAAAACGGGTTCTGCGGGGTGATCAACGGGAGCGAAGCCGCGGGCAACAGCTAGTTAGGTATAAATTTAGAAAGATAATTTACTGCCCCCAAAACTCTTTCCAAGCTTTTCCGATCGCTCGGTTCCGGCATATTATATATCGCTCTAACTGTCTTTGAGTCAAGTTTTATTTCGCCCCCAACAAATAATATCATTGATAAACGAATCTACCCCCTTAAACCTTCCAGCAATTGCTTGGTTTTAGCGTTAAATACTTCAGGAGGAAAATTTAAACCAAAGGGCAATCGCAATATATTGGTACCGCCACTTTGCACTTGCATCATCAAGTTTTACAGACCAAAACACTGAATATGTATCTAAAACTGAAAAATACTTAGCACCGTGAAACTTAGTAGCCAATTCATTTATTATTGGCAGTTGAAAATGTGCACTCTGTATTGTCTTTAAAACGGCCTTGGATCTAAACATAAACGGAACTGTCCATTCTTCTTAGCAACAATTACCAAAGAATTCACCCATGGAGTAGAATGAATCACCTTCCGAATGACTCCTAAATCGGTTCATCGGTTTAAGCCCTATTAAGAAGTTTCATAAAAAACTAACGCCCCATCCCGATTTCTCCCCCTTCGTGTTTTATGCAAGTAGTATGTCCTTCTCAGGGTCTCAAACTATCTGCATACTAAATCGGTACATAATAAGGAGTTTCATGATAAGAAGTTACATACAAAATTAACCCTCTCTCCTATTTCTCCCCCTTTCGTGTTTTATGCGATAAGAAGTAGCCTATATCTAAATCGGTTTAGCGATTTAAGCCAAACCCCACCCCCATTTCTCTTTTGTTTCTCTCTTGGAGCAGGGTAGTGGCGTCATCGGGGATAGAGAGAGTGAGCGTTGGTCGGCGAACTTTTGAGATTTGGGAAGGTCATAGCGGGAGACCGCTTGAATTAGGGGGTTGGAATGGTTGACAGCAGAGTTAAAAAAGCGCTTAGTAATGCGTTTCATGAACTGCTGGATTGTGGGGATACTAAGATCGACATGGAGTTCCTGATTACGACAGTACCAGGGGGCTCCCGTGATCTTACGGAGGAATTGGTTTTGTATAACCTGAAGCTTGAGAATGTAGTGGGACTTTGCGTGTGCGAAGACAGCGTAGGCATGGGTCATGATGGGACAGATGACCGCAGTGAAAATGTGTGAAAATGCGCAGCTTGCACCTAAGTGAAATGATGCTGCTTACGTTCACCATCCCCTGAAGTCTTCTCATAGCGAAGGCGGCTCGCGAGCGCGCCGCCTTAATGTGCTTGGCAAAAGTGAGGTGGTTATCTAGTGTGACACCTAGGTACTTGGCTTGCTGTTCCCAAGGGATCAGCTTGCCGTACATAGTGATGGGTTTGGGGGGCCTGGGGTTTTTTAAACGGTGGTTGTATTTTCGGTCAGGCCTCGAGAAGAAGACAGCCTGGCTTTTGTCTGGATTGATTTCTATTCTCGCGTGTGCACTGAGGATAGTCTCAGCGAGGCAGCGGTAGGAAGTCTGGGCGGGTTGAGCTACAGGGAGTGAGCGCGCATCAACGATAGTAGTGAAAGCCACCTTGTTGGTATGCGCTAGGGCCGCTGTGGCCGGGAGTGGGCTAGACACTGGGATGTTGAGTTCCATCAGGGCAGGGTGCCCGACTTGGCCAAAGAGCACGCAGCTGGGAGGCTCCGTGCACTCTGCGCGGTCTTTCGGGCGGGGGCAGTTCTTGGTGCTATGCTCACCCAGGCAATTTACGCACCTTGGGATGGCATAATAATTGGTCTGGGAGTGACCATAAAGTTGGCAGTTGTGACAGTGCACAACAAGGTGGGGACAATATGGCTTTTCAATCGATATACCCGACAGGGAGCATACCGTTTTGATATTGAAGATTGGGTGGTAAGGTGGTAGGGCTACAGACAACCAGAACGATGTCGTACTGTTGGCCGCCTCTTGCTTTATGCAATCGGTGGACCTCAATGAATGGGATATTTTGGGCAAGTAAATCCTTACGGATTTCCTCCGTAGGGATTTCTTTCGGAATACGGCGAATCACCACTCGGATGAACCGTTCTTCCAGGAGGGTGTATTTTATTTATTTATTTAACAATTTTTGTACACACACATAATACAAGGACAAGAAGAAGGAACAGAAAATTAGGTACAGAGGTGATGCTTATTTCTAATGAAATCTCTTCCAGCATACCTGCGAAAGGAAAATGATAAAAAAGAGATGTAGACATTGTGTGTGTAGGGGAAAAATAAAGACATAAAACAATTCACCGTTTAGTAATTTATAATGTTACTAATAAAATATATTGTCATATACATACATATAAGTATACATATCATAACAATAAATACTAAATAAATACTAAAATATATAAAAAGATAATATACATATTATATGCAACTATGGCGGAATGGAAAGGTAGTGTTCTTTCACTCTTCTTTTGAAAACTCTACTCTACTCTCTTCTATGTATGGAACGAAATGTTGCTTTCTTTAAGGAGGCGAGTTAAATCTCGGAAATCACGGGATGTGGGGACTAGAATTCTGATGCCTTGTTGGCATGCAGTGGTCTTGACGTAGCTGATTTTACGCTTAGCGCAAGCGTTGGTAACATAATTCCACTTAGCTTTACCTTGAAGAAAAATAGGTGGAGGTGGAAGGAGTTTCCTAGTGGTAGCTGTTACCATGGGGCTAGGGGGGCGACTAGACCGCTGGGAAGCGGTAGTGGGGGCGGGTTGAGCGTCTGTTGGAATAGACGGCTCGGGAGAGGGGCAAGGGGAGGTGACGGGTGACGCATACGGAGTTACGACAAAGGTTTTTTTGACCTTAGAGGCCAGGGCTGAGACTTTGTTTTTCTTTCTCTTTCCTTCTACGACGTGAAAGTCGTCCTCTTCTGAAGAGGTGGAGGGAGGGGAAGAGTCCTGTGCTTCGTCATCAGGGATAGAAGCGTCCCCCAAACGGGAGTCAGGGCGGGAGTTTGGCTCATTGGCCTGCGAAGGGGTGGGCGACCTAGGCTCTTCGCTAGGATTGGGAATCGGGGAAGGCGACCTTGGTGAGAAATCTTCGGGGAACGGCTTAAAAGCCTTGAGAGGGGCCACAATCGGGCCCGAAACGGGTGGGGTGGGGAGACGGCAGCTTTGAAAGCTGCGGCATAGCGCTTTTTCAACTTTGGGTCGGCTAGGAGGATCTCCTGGAGGAGGTCGACTACAGCCGCGAAAGACATTGTTGAAGAAAATATATAATATTACCGGTGAAGCAGGGTTGGATATCTTCTCCGGGTGGATGGGCCCGGAGATGTGTGCAATCCTACCCTCCGGGTTAGTTGGGTGAGACTGGGAGGTGTATACCTGGGTAAGCCCTAAGTTTGCTATCCTGTCACCAATCTTATTGGGTACTCTTTGGGGGCCCTAAGGGCCCTGACCACCTGCCACTACATTTTTTGTTGGGTCTACCGCTTCTTCGCTTTCGCATCGTTGGATAGGCAATTCAAAAAGATAACAGTTTTGTACAAACCATTTTTTTATTCAGGTATCCGTTTGCATAAAATAAAGCTTTAAATTGCTAGTTAGAGTCAAGTGTCCTCCCCCCGCTCCCTGCCAGCTAAATGGTTGCTTTTAGATGTTATGTGAAAAAAGTCACGGCAGTGGTATATATTATAACGAAATTATAAGGCAAACTTACATAGCTTAGCACACTTCGAAAAGTATTAGTTTTCTTTTTGTTTGAGCAATATTCGACGTTTTCACTGTTTATGAACTTCAGTATTTTTACCTAATTATGTTGGTGAATACCTGTTTGTACGGCACCCTCGGGGCGCGAGTCTAACTCGCACTTGGCTTGCTTTTATTTTAACGTTGCCTATGATTATCCAACCAATTGATTCTAATTAAAAGGTATCCGCTTGATGCAAAAATCCTAGGACTGGTCAAAGCAGAGATTGTTGCGGTGGCTTATATTCAGCAGTGGACGTCTTTCTGCTATATTTTGTTATTATTGGTACAACACCAAATAGTCAATTCCAAAAGGAATTAGCCAACGTATTTTACCCGAATTTTGTTGTAACATTAATCAACCATATAAGAATTTACTCACACCGGTTAATCGTACAAATCATTACCCGAGCTTATTCCTAGAAACAGAAAAAGGCTAGTTTAGCCCTCAACAACCGAGCGTCACGCAATACTATAATAACGTAAGCTTTTGTTTGCGCATTTCGCCGTAATTGTTTCTTTTTTTTTGTGCAAACCTATTACGTGTTAAATTGTTAGTTGTTTTGTCATCGAATAAATTCATGTGAATATTGGATGCTAAATTGATTTAATAGGATTCGATTCATCGTAGATTTCATGTTTAGTTATGTGAGATATGTTTTGGTTAAATATCATGGTTATACTATATATAGTCAAATGAATTTTACTACCGAATATCCGCAGGTGTGATGGCTACTGCAATTTTATTCTTAGCGTGTCGATGGCAAATATAAAATATTAAGTTTGGCCCAGAATTCAGCTACAGTAACACCATTCGGTGACGCGGCAGTCATAAGGTCTTCACACGTATAGTTGATGGTTATGCTGTACACTCCAAGCGGTGGGCACTAGCACAAGCACTGAAGATTATAGCCATCCGAGAACCCCTACCTATGGAAGTTGTCTTTGCTACGGCCGACCCGAATACGGAGTCTATTTAGAATCTTTGAGGTTTACGACGGCAATGCGTGTGGAAGTCGAAGGCTCACAGACGGCTCGATCAAATAGTCAGGAGGCTTTACCATGTCTTGCCAAAGGTCGCATTTTTCAGAGGTGGAGGTGGTATTGTCACCAAGAAAACTTTGTTCTAAATATCAAAACATTTGTAATCTAGAACTTTTCGTTAACCTTACAGTGACAACCTGAAACGGGCTAGAAGAAATTAGATCATGCGATTTGAAATTAGATTGCATACTCCCCGAAATGTGATATAAAATCGACAAACTGTCAACTCGGCATCGATGTACAAGGCTCTGGAGCTTTGACTTAACCGGTGCCTCATTGCCAATGAGTTTCTTTGGCCGCTTTTCGATCCTTAAAACATTGACCCTTTAAAACTCGTCGTTTGCAACATAGTATATTTAGAGCCCTTCTACATAACACACAAACTCTCTGAGTTTTCAGAGCGTTTGTCGCGAAGAGAGAAAATTTAAAACCGTACCCACTCAGACGCTAAGCACATAAAAAAGCCACGCACATAATTTAAAATACATGGCACCGGACTCGGACAATATGTAAAGTGAAATGTAAAAAATGTGAGACAACGTTTTAAAAATAATAATAATGTAACTTGTAAAAAAAAATGCTTGAAACGGCGTCGTTTAGGATATATAACTTACAGAGATGGAGCTGGCTACCGTGTTTTGTTCAATTATACTGCTATAGCGAACCGGAATAAGATACGTTGGAAGGCCTACCACTAGGTGGAGCGATGACCTGGTTAAGGTTGCGGGAAGGCGCTGGATGCGAGACGCACGGGATCGGTCTATGTGGCGATGCCTGGGGGAAGCCTATGTCCAGAAGTGGACATCTTTCGGCTGAAATGATTAGGGAGTAAACTTATGTTTAATTTTAAATAATGTGACTGCCTCGTTAGTCCAGTGGTCACAACTGCTACTGCTGAGCAACAGGCCCATTTTTTAAAATGTTATTTGGTAAATCATCCATTGACTTCTCTCTCTCTGGGTAAAGCGGGAGGGCGTGTCAGAGTTTTACTGACCAAACCACACCCGTGTTCCTTCAAATGCTTGTGCCCGGGCCGCGGTAACTCTCTTTCAAATTTAACTGCGACCCGAGCAAGAGGCCCTGGGTTCGATGCCCGGGTCTAACAAAGTGTTATTGGGTTTTCCATCTGGCATATCTTAGTTTGCTACTGCCTGGAGTCTGGAATAGTGCCCGGTTGATAGCATAGGCGTGCGCCTAAGCTATCCTATTACATGAGACTTAAACACAACTGGAGAAATTTGTGTACTATAAGTGCATTTCTGCTTCAGGGAATACTGGTGTGATGTTATGTAAATAAATGTGTTAAAGCTGTAAGTATATTTTATAGAATAACTAGCGGACGCCTGGCTGTTTCACCCGCGTAGTTCCCGTTCCCAAGGGAATACAGGGATAAAAATTAGCATATGTCATCCGGGGGTAGTGTAGCTTCCCAATGGTGAAATAATTTTTGAAATCTATTCAGTAGTGCTTAATTTTATTCGTTACATACAAAAATACAATTCTCTCCTCTATATAATATTAATATAGATAAGTATAACTATAGACTAGCACTTCCGTCGCGATCTTGGTTTCGTCGAAATAAAAACCACATTCGTTGCCTTTGGTCAGTTGTTAAGTCTTAGTCTTATTACCAGTCAGTACCAGGGCTACCGAGCTCTGCTGTCAGAACAGTGACTACCGTGATAATAGGGTTATACCTTCACGACGAGACGCAGAGCTGGATATATTTAAAGCAGGCGGTCTTCCTGGCTTGGAAAGGGAGATGAGAAGGAGCCTAATCCCACTAGCAACTTACAACGAGTTAGCCCAACAAACCTTCCCAAAATCATAGGCTGTATCCCGTCTTACATTTGCAGGTTATGATGTTGAGAAGGTCATAACTGGGTTCCTAATAAGGTTTATAGAGTCACGGTTGAGCTTAAATTGTTGCAAATTAAATGAACTTTTAAAGTATGGCATTATACTTTTCGGAAAACGCTTAGTTTATAAATTTTACAGCAAAAAGTGAAATACGTCCCGAATTATTTTAGGTCTTCGCGTGTTGCGCAGCGAGCACGAGTTTCGAAGTTGTAAATTTGGATTCACACTACCCTAACTGATCCATATAACACAACCAAAAATCAGAACTCAACATCATGCTTTGCGATTTTAGCCTTTTTAATTGACTTGCCAAAAAGGAGGAGGTTCTATGTTGGACTTTGTTTGTATTTTTTTTTGTTTATTTTTAAGTAAGTTTTGATTTCTACTGGGCTATGTGTTTTTTATTTTTATCTAAGAGTATTTTTGAGATGTTTATTAAATTTGAATAATTTGCTCTATTTTTATTCAAATAAATCGAACACACTAATCACACAAAAAAAAACAAACAAATAATTAAAAACCACACATTTTATTTCTGGATAATATAATCAGGGTTAGGAAAACCCCCCGTGGTGCAGGATGTAACTTTTATCGACGTTTTTTATCTACAATTACGCATACGTTACCCACTCTTACAGTGCCTGCAATACAACCTCCATTGAGGGCAGATCTCCTCCAGATCTTCTTACATTCACCATGATTGGTTCTTTGGGTGCCGGGAGGACAATAGTCACCTTTTAGTACTTCTATTATACGTCTATGAGGAATTGAGTCTTGCTGGTCATCGCTGTCGTGGTCTATCTGACAGTCGATACTCCCCATGATGATAGCTAAAACAAGAACAACTAGTAACTTCAACATTATCTGTTTACTTCAAAGCTGTTCTAAAATATTCACTGACGATTTTATGGGGGCGTTGCATATCTATATACTCATACATCAAATAGAAACCGTACACAATAAAAATAAAATCAATTCGACACTAATATTCAATTATTTGAATTGATTTCAGCAATGGTGATTTATTTAAATTATTCATGCAAATTATGCGTTCGATTTAGCAGTCATAACGAATCAATTTATCTATAATTCTATCGATAAGACCCATCAGGCCTTTTCACAACTTAGTTTGGGTTAGTTTCTAGTCTAATTGGATGCTTGTATTTTACATTGATAAAAATACTCGTAGCTATAAAATTGTATATCAGCACTTTAAAATAATAACACATAAAAAATAAATAATATCTATAATTTAATATGATTACTTTTATAAACATGAACTAAATTTACAAAATAAATATACACAATGAAGTTGTAATTTCATAAAAAACATAATTAAAATACCTACAAAAATAAATAATGGTTTGCTCTATAAATGTGTCGAAAACCAACACCGAAACCAGTTAGTTTCTGAACCCCACCTCCCATTTTTCTTCCTTAGTGTATTATGAAAAAAAAAAGTAGCTTATGTCATTTTGCGGGTCTCAAATTATCTACATACCAACTTTCATCTAAATCAGTTCAACGGTTTAAGCGTGAAAAGGTAACAGACAGACAGACAGAGTTACGTTTGCATTTATAATATTAGTATGGATAATTTTAATTTTTTTATTCATTTTTATTTGAAATTAATTAATAATTATATCTAATGAACATTATTTACAAACTAATATTAGAACTAAAATAAGAAAAACTAATATGTACAATTACGGGGCGTCAAAAAATTCGTCCACATCGCTGTCAACAGGAAAAGTGCCCAGAAGGCTGGCAGCATTGCCACGTTGGATGGCAATGCTGATTCTTTGGCCAAAAAAAACGCCAGCCCTCTGGTCACGTGAAGAGTCGACCAACCGCTTGGCGATATCCCGAAATAAAAGGTGTGCACTCGGACCCCATGGCCCTAGTGTTTCAACCCCAAACGGCTCAAAAACATAATTACCAATTAAGTTGTTGTATTTGCGCCGTTTGAGGTTTTCAGCACCTGCAGCAGCCGCCCCAGCGCAGCCCACCGTGCTAGGAAGATGGGATGGTGCAAGGGTGTCGACGCAAGTTGCATCCCACACCAAAGACCTACCCAACTTCCATGGCATTATGGTCATACCATCTGGTCTCTTCCCATCGACACGTGCCAGGCCATTGGGTTCTAAGATAGCTGGCACCCCGGCGGTGGCAAGAGCACGACGGATGAGATCATTAATGCTAGCGTGCCGCGCAATCCGACCTGCACTCTTACTACAGGAAAGGCCATGATGTCCGAGGCAGTCGACTGCTTCACCGCATTGGCAGCGATGTGGAGCCCCACAAGGAGCGCCCAATCGCAGACATGTAGCGAGTCGGAAGGTTGTGTCACCTAGCATAGTGCCTATGTTAGGTGATGGAAGTGCCTGAAGCCAGAGGCCCGACTCCCACTCACCCACAGCCAGCAGGCGGGCACGCTCAGCAGTATTGGAAGACGTATTAATAAGGTTATTCCGTACCAACCTGCAGAGCGGCTCATCCCACTGTCTCTGGGAAAATGGGTTTTCGGGCCGATCCGTATCCGGGCAAGCCACTTTCCAGGCGTCCTCTGCGTCGGTCAAGCACGGCACTTCTGAGTCAACCAGGGAAAGAGCTAAAATTTTCCTGGTTAGCTTTTCAGTGCTGTGGACAGAAGACAGGAACGCCGGTAAGCTTACACTAGAAATTTTGCGGACGCCGAGGCCAGTTTCTGGATTTGGCAAAGGCCTTTGACACGGTTTCTGTCCCACACTTATTGGACAAATTGGAAAAAATGGGAGTACGAGGTCTTCCCTTGAAATTATTTCAGGATTACCTATCAAATCGGAAACAGCAAGTCAGAGTTGATGGCAGGGTGAGTGACGAACTACCAGTGACTTTTGGAGTGCCTCAGGGCAGTATTCTTGGCCCGACCCTCTTCTTGATCTATATCAATGACCACTGTCAACTCCACCTCAGTAATGGCCAAATTTTTACATTTGATGACACAGCCCTCTTTTTTAGTGGTGATAACTGGAAGGGGGTCTTTGATGTGGCTCAACGGGGGCTCAACAGGGTTGTTGATTGGTTACAGAGTAATGTGCTAACTCTCAATGTCACAAAAACCAAATATATAGCATTTGCACATAGATCGAACGCGCTACCCCCACATTCACTTTCTATAACGGCCCACACCTGCTGGTCAACATACCAACCATGTGCATGTCCTTCTCTCCAAAGAACCGATCACATTAAATATCTTGGAGTTATATTGGACCAATTCCTCAGCTTCAAACCGCATATAAACGTCCTGGTAACGAGACTGCGCAAACTCATTTACATCTTTAAGAGTCTAAAACATGTAGCCGACCTACGTACCATCAAGATGGTCTATTACGCCTTGTGCCAATCGCTTATAGACTACTGCATCATATCCTGGGGAGGTGCTGCTAAAACGCACTTAATAGAGGCGGAGAGAGCTCAACGTGCCATACTTAAGGTTGCTGCGGGTCTTCCCTTTCGCTTTCCTACAGTCGACTTGTACAAGAGGTGGGGGGTTCTGTCTATAAGACAAACTTTTGTTTTGCACACAGTTCTCAAAAAGCACTCGCAGCTGGTCTATGATTCGAATTTATTGAAAGACAAACGAAGAAAGGGTACTGTGTGCAGAACAGAATCATTCCTTGCGAGTCTGGCCCGCAAGTTTTTCGGTTACCTGGGGGATTATCTTTATAATATTATTAACAGCAGTCAAAATATTTATTCTTTACCTAAGCCCAGTTGTAAGCAAAAAGTGACTAAATACTTGAAAACTCTTTCCTATGATGACACGGAGAAACTGTTTCACATAATTAAATAAATGCCGTCACTGTTCTGCGTCCTTTTTGCGAAATTCGGTATCTTATGCTCTTATGGTTCCCTAATACCTGATTTAAATTTTTTAAGCGCATTTGCCACTACACCTTAACCACAATACACCACTCATTCGCCACAATTCAGCTACACGTTTACCACCTTCCACTTGCACATTCACCACCATTCACCCACATATTCACCATAATTCACCTACAAATTTACCAAAATTCACATACACATTCACCTCACACCTTTTGACTGCTTTTATTGTTTACTTTTATTTTCCTTTTCAATTATTAATTATTTTTTTTTCTTTTTGTGGATTTACATGTTACCTGCCTGTTAATTTGCATGAAGCCACTAAGTGGGGCCTGGTGACCTGTAACACAGGTTTTAACTAAACCTACATCAGGCACCAGCTCTCACAATGTGAATTTATGCATTTGTAAACAGATTAATGCTAAAACCATTGTGAGAGAAAATAAATGAACTTATTATTATTATTATCAATTCATTTACAGTTTATCACAAAAAATTACTTCTTCCATTCATTATAATCTCAATAAATTAAAAGAATATAAAAGTCCATTAAATATTATATAATTTACAATAAATGGTATCTTGCACGCTTACTTGTGGAATCGATGTCAATAACTACAGAAAACTAATTTCATTGTGGTCACAGAAATGGCGCGCACGCGGCGCACGTAAATATCGTAGTATATCCTACAGCCCATAGATGTCGCTTTTTATACACTTCTAGGGGATGAGGTTTCTCTGCAGCTGTATGTACATAAAACTAAATCATCAATTAGTACATAATTTTCTATCGACGTGGCTGAATACTGGTCAAAGAAAATTTAGTGAAGGAATCATCGACATGAAGAAGAAGATTTTATAAAAATGTCATTCAATTAATTTATTTAATCTAAAATGTGCACATGTGGTATTGATTTGATTGCAACAATAAATAAATCAAAAAATATTCCAAATATATACATTAAAATACATTGTTGGGTCTACCGCTCCTTCGCTTTCGCATCGTTGGATAGGCAATTCAAAAAGATAACAGGTTTGTGTAAACCATTTTTTGATTCAGGGATCTGTTTGCGTAAAATTAAGCTTTAAATTGCTAGTTAGAGTCAAGTGTTCCCCCCCCCCCGCTCCCTGCCAGCTAAACGAAATTATAAGGAAAACTTACACAGCTTAACACACTTCGTAAAGTATTAGTTTTCTTTTTGTTTGAGCAATGTTCGATGCTTTCATTGTTTATAATCTTCCGTACTTCTCCTCAAGCAAACTTCAGCAGGTGGTGATGGCAACTTAGGACCGGAATCGATGGAGGCAGATTTTCCGCTTAAAGGGGTCCAGTGACCACGATCCTTAGTAATGAGGTACCGATTAAAGAAGAAGAACTTCAGTATTAGAACACTAGCAAACTTACAACGAGTTGGCCCCAACACACCTTCCAAAAATTATAGGCTGTATTCCGTCTTACATTTGCAGGTTATGATGTTGAGAAGGTCATAACTTTCCGTTACTAATAGGGTTTGTAGAGTCACGGTTGAACTTAAATTGTTGCAAATAAATGAACTTTTAAAGTATGGCACTTTTCGAAAAACTCTTAGTTTAGAACTTTTACAGCAAAAAGTGAAATACGTCCCAAATTATTTTAGGTCTTCGCGTGTTGCGCAGCGAGCACGAGTTTCGAAGTTATAAATTTGGATTCACACTACCCTATCTGATCCATATAACTCTCCAAAAATCAGAACTACATCATGCTTTGCGATTTTAGTCTTTTTATCCAAAAAGGAGGAGTTTCTATGTTGGACTATGTTTGTATTGTTTTTGTTTATTTTTAAGTAAGTTTCGATTTACAATTTACGACTACTGGGCTATGTATTTTGTATTTTTATCTAAGAGTATTATAATGTTTATTGTATTTGAATAATTTGCTATATTTTTATTCATATAAATCAAACACATTATTCACAAAAAAAACAAACACTTAATTAAAAACCTCACATTTTATATCTAGATAGTAGTCAGGGCCTAGAAAACCTCCCGTGGTGCAGGAAGTAACTTTTATACATCACGTAGTGGATATACAGGATTGCATATTCTTTCGGGGTTTAAACAATCGTCTCGATTCCAGTCAGATCTCTTCCAGATCTTCTTACATTTACCATAATCGGTTCTTTGGGTGCCGGGAGGACAATATTCACCTTTTAGTACTTACATTATAATACGTCTATGAGGAATGTGGTCTTGCTGATCATCGCTGTCGTAATCTATCTGTCAGTCGATACTGTCTTGGTTCCCGCAACGAAATTATTATTATTATTTTTATTATTTGGGACTTCGTTAAGCTTCATTGCCTCGGCGCTTTTATGGTGGTTGCCACTGTTGATTCTGGCTTTCAGGAGTTGCAGTGGTTTGGGAATAGTGCGGTTTTGTCAGTCGATACTCCCCATGTTGACAGCTAAATCCTGAAGAACTAGTAACTTCAACATTATCTGTTTACTTCAAAGCTGTTCTAAAATATTCACTGACGATTTAATGGGGGTGTTGCTCTATATACACCAAGAAGGAACCGTGCAATTACATCAATTGGACTCATTATAATATTCAGTTATTTGAATTGATTTCAGCAATGGTGATTTATTTAAATTATTCATGCAAATTATGCGTTCTATATAGCAGTGATAATGAATCAATTTATCTACAATTCTATCGATAAGACCCATCTAGCCTTTTCCAAACTTAGTTTGGGTTAGTTTCTAGTCTAACTCGATGCCTGTATTTTACATTGAGGGACTTCATTATAATTGTACAAACTAGTTCATGCAACACAATTTAATTTTAAGCTAGTTACATCTTTTTTTGTTTTTTAAATTTGATAAAAAATACTGGTAGCTATAAAATTGTATATCAGCATTTTAAAAATAAAAACAATATCTGATTTAATATTATCACTTTTATAAACATGAACCAAATTTACAAAATAAATATACATCACATCACATCATCAGCCTATTAATGATCCCACTACTGGGACACAGGCCTGGTCTTTGTGAGAAGGAACGGGCCGTAATCCACCACGCGGGCCCAATGCGGGTTGGTGAATGTCACATGTCTTCGAATTTTTGGTTCTAGGACATGCCGGTTTCCTCACGATGTTTTCCTTTACCGTTGTGAGAGCAGTGGTTATGAAATAATTTACAGAAAGTAAAGCGCCGGCATGGGCTCGAACCCACGACCTACAACTTGTAAGTCGCGGCCGATACCACTGGGCCACCACCAAAATATATAAACACTATAAAGTAATTATTTCATATACAACATAATTAAAATACCTACAAAAATAAATTATGGCTTTCTCTATAAATGTGTCGAAAAACAACACCGAAACCAGTTAGTTTCTGTTACAGTAGTGAAAATTATTCTATAATAGGTAAGAACGATTTCGAACCTAATCTATCCGTGTCGAGGTGCCCTAAGCGACCGAACTTGCTTCGCTTGCTCCTGGTTTAATTCATTCGCCATAATAATGGAATTGCCCAACCGTTACGTTGCAATATTAGTAATAGAGGAAACAATTATTTTTATAGTTCATTCAATTATTTTATGCCAAACATTTTAAAGTGTAAAACATTATTTTTAAAATGCGTTTATAAATTCCCCTTAAATAAATAAAAAGTAATATATCTTTTGTACCTCATGTTTTTATCGTTTTACGACACCGACTTCCAAAACGAAAGTTATTTTGCACTTTTTACTGTTTTGTTTTTTACGTCGGTATTTTTTTTTCCGAAAAAGTTTTTATTTCTCTCCTTCTAGTTTTGGTTCACCATTACCACAAACTAAGCATGTTCCATAGTAAGATACCTATAGTACCACAGAGAAAAATAATATATAGGGTATAGAGAGCCCTCTCCGACTACAGCGTGAAGACCGCATATGTCAATTGATCGGAGAAATAGCGCCGTCTATTAACGCCATCCGCAAACTAAGCTGTGTGTGTGTGTGTAGCGCCGTACTTTAGATATGTGCGTGTGTGTGTGGTGCCTGTACTTTATACATGTGTGTGTGTGTGTGTGTGGTGCCTGTACTTTATACATGTGTGTGTGTGGTGCCTGTACTTTATCCATGTGTGTGTGTGTGTGTAGTGCACACATGGATAAAGAACAGCCTTTCCTTGCTAATTTGTTTGTTTTTAATTTTAATAAAGTTTTACTTAATTTTATTTTTTCTCATTATTAACAAAATCATAGTAAAACTTTATCAAGTTAACCGTATAGTTCGGACGAGGTACATTTTGGGGCTTGACAAGCATACCTCCGCTGGCTCAGCCGCGGTTCATTTTGGACCCCAGATTTACGTCATACGACATCCTAATTAATAACTTAATTATTGATTAAGATACCTAACGAATCTTATGTGGGGGCTTTAATTAAAATAGTTGGATAAAAAGCTTACATGTTAGCGCAAATATTTTTTTTAGATTAAGTGCGCAAGTTTATTAATTTACATTTGTTAAAAACAAGTGTAATAATACGATAATCGCCATTTTGATGACAGTGGTGGTCGAAGCTAAAAAACATAAAAATGCAGATTTTGGACACCCTAACTCCACGACAGGGGTAAAGGTTTGCTAATTGTTTAATTATTGGTCGAATTCATCCATATTTCAAAATAAATAATTAGTGGTAATGAAGTTATTTGTTATTCAAAGTCGAAGTTAGGCGCCAATCGTGTTTGTTTACATTTTTATTTTACACAAATGTCACCCTTCCACATGTAAAATTGATTACAAATATGACAATTATGTCTCTAAATATAATAAACAACAAGAAGAAGCCCTGATTTTAACGTAATTAACAAACACCAGTCCAATAATACGTAAAATTCATTACCACTACATTATTTTTGTTAAATTTCCAATTCGTCAAGTAGATTGTTTTTTTTTAATGTAATAGTTGTGTGGCAAAACGATTTTAGCAATCGATTTTATTTATGCTATCCACTCGATTAATGAGCGATTATCCCACATCGATTCTTAAAAATAGAAAAATCCTGTTTTAGGCATAAAATACAATTAGTACTTAAATTATTACTATTAATTATTTCTTAAAGTAATCTTAATAGATTTTTGGACATTATTTGACTACAACCAACTAAACAATTTCATCGAACCGTGGATAATTTCGCGCCGAATTATCTATCCGATTCAAAATTCAAATTCGGAATGCGTTCGCTATTCAAAATTATTTTGTATAAAAATAATAATTATTGAGTCTTTATGTTTGATAGTCTCAGAAGTATACAGAGTGCCTAGTATATTTTTATGTAAGTTTGTAACGCAAGTGTAGATAAATTTAGTTTCGGGGAACCAACGATTTTGTGATTATTCGTTATATTGCAATGAGTGTCGTACTGGCCCAGTGGCTAAAGGCCTCGCCTTGCCTGAGGTCATGGGTTCAAATCTGGACAAATACCAATGATTTCCATTTTCAAATTCATTAATGTACTTTCTAAGTATATTTTAGAAATCGTTGACAACGGTGAATGAAAACATCTATAAAATCTAAAATCAAATATAGTCTCAAATCGCCAACCCGCATTGAGCAAGCGTAGTGATGAATGTTCGTGCCTTCTCTGTATGAGAAGAGGCCTTTGCCTTGCAGTGGGACAATTATAGGGTGGTATTATTATTATAATTATATATTGAATAATGAGTTGAGAGTATGGTATGGTTAGGTTTTGAATTCGGTCGAGTTTGTTGTAATGTTATGAAAATTGGTTATTCTATACATACTTCTTGCTCATGCTTCATGCTTCTATAGGTCGACTGGTAGAAAATGCCTAAGGCATTAAGTCCGCCTCTGTACTTGTGTGTGCATGAAGAATTAAATAAATAAATACTTTTAAAATTTTATTTTTATTCATTTTAAGAACATAAGTTTGGTTTGTATTTACATCTGCATTCCCCGAAAACTATTAATATCAATAACCTTGTGCGTATCTTCTTGCGCGGTTCCTTTCCAAGCGAGTTATGGCATGGTTGTCAACCAACTAAGCTGAAAATCATCTAGAAGCATGAAATTTGGCAGAAAGGTTCCTCAAGTGACGTAATTGTGCAGTAAGAAAGGATTTTTGGAAATTGCATCCCTAAGGGGGTAAAAAGGGGTTTGAAAGTTTGTATGAAAAATCTAATTCCTTCGGCCATAATTCTTGAAACTTAGCTTTTGCTAAGTTTCAAGAATTATGGCCGATATTATTCTTATTCTAAGTAAACAATACCTATAGGTTGCCATTATTAGTTTTTCGAAACTCCCAAATGACGATTTAGGGGATGTTGAAGTTTGTATGGAAGAATCTGATTTCTTGGGTCAATCAACATGAAACTTGGCACAAATACCAACCTAAATAAACAATAAAGGATTTCATTATTAGGTTTTCGAAACTACCCCCAAAAGATGATTTAGGGGGTGTTAAATTATTTTTGAAATATCATATATTTAAAAAATAATTTAACACCCCATAAATCACATATTAAATATTTCTTTGGTTAATAAATTTGAAAATTTACATAAATACCCATCCTAAGTGAACCATAAAGGTTTTCATTATTAGTTTTACTTATCTAGTCCCAAAATACGATTTTCGGGAAGTTAAAGTGCTTTGAAGAATTTTATTTCCCGGGTTAATAAATTTGAAATTTGGCACAAATACCAACCTAAGGAAACAATAAAGGTGGTCATTATACATTTTTCGAAACTAACTCAAGCTAAGAATCGTACTGGACAGGGTTTCGTTTTTGACGTGGTTTTCTTGGGAAGCACTAAGGCACGATTTTGCGGCAATTCAACCTTTAAGGAAGTGAAAAGGGTAAAAATTAGTTTGTATGTAAAATCAAATTCTTTGGGGAAAAAGTTGATGATCAAAATTTACATAAAACATTTTGAAAACTCCCTCCCAGATTGGGTTTAGGGGTGTTAAAGTTTTTTTTGAGGCAACTCACTGCGCAATCTGACTAACATAAAATGATAAATAAAAAAATTTAATTCAAAAAATCTAAAAACCCGACTGCTTTGCAGTCGGAGCATACATCTGGTTTTCGTCAGCTAGCCCGCGAATATGTATCCTCCGACTGCACAGCAAGATTTTCTCCTTGTTTAAGTCTTTTTATTTCGCTTTTAAAGCAGTCGGGTTTTTAGATTTTTTGAATTAACTTTTTTTATTTATAACTTTTTAGTTATCTGTTTTTAAGATTTAGGTACATTTAAACATATATGTTTTATATTTTCGAAATCACCTCTTAAAGCCCTTTATTTTGATACCCCACACGATGGGTTTGGAAGAAAAAAAAAATATCCTCCGCAATATGGCGCCCAAAATCTGCCATTTTTCTGTTTTCCAATTTTAATGTAGCCAGTGACACTCGCGGGGTTAAGACGAATCGATTGACGTATGAATCATCAAAATCGGCTCACACGTTTGGTCTCTAGAACGCCACATAGGAACAAACATACATACATACATACTTACATACATACATACATACATACATACATAGACTGATAAACACATTACCCTCCTTCGGCAGTCGAGTAAAAAGAGAAGAAAGGAGTGAATAGCATATTTAGGTTGTTCAAAACTAGACCCTCAACGGCGCAAAAAGGGTTGATAAGTTTTTAGGGGAGGATTTTACTTTGTGGCGATAACCTAAAATGTATTATTGTTTAAGTCAAATAACGAATCGTCCCAATCCAATAAACCCACCAACCCCAAACCCAAATCCACGATACCCAGTTTTTAATAGTTTTAATAATATCTTATTTTTGGTTGCCTTTACTAACTGCATATAAGAAAATCATTTATAGGATAAACGAAATCACGCGAACATAGTCGCGGGCGGAGTGCTAGTCATACATAAACATACTCATATTGATACTGGTCATTCTGTATAAAACCGTCTGAAATGATCAATGTAAAACTCTCTTTTATATTAAAATGTGCCCGATAAAATATTTTGAATACTGCATTCCAAATTTGAATTTTGAATTCTTTTACGTTCGGCGAATTCGGCGCGAATTTAGCCACGAATCCTATTTTTTTTCAATTTACTCTTCTGATAACATTATGAAAGCATTTATGTATAGTTATTACTATATATTATTACTATAAGTTGTTATTTTATTTTGTGCCTATATACTAATTTTAATTTTAAAACAATACATTTTTGAAAATCACTTTTTTATTTAAATGAATAATTTTAAATAATCGAAATACACTTAATCGATTAGGCTGAATGCAGTTTTAATCGATTATGAGACGCGTGAATGGACAGCAAAAAAAAAAACAACACCAAAGAAATGTCATGTTGCAAGGTTGCATCAAAATTTTAAGCAATTTTTTTCCAGATTTTGGCTTGTTTTTTTATGAATTTTTGTATGACAAATTAGGAACATAAAGACGCAAATAAAATAAGTATATCTTTGTGTTGTCCTTTTGCATCTTTTCAGCAAGGGAAAAGGTTGTTTATGTACATATTTTGAGCAAATCTAAATTGTCTACCATTTGGAAAGGTGTAGTAATTCGTATTTTGTACACATTTTGCAGTAGACTGACGCGGTTTAACCGAGCGCAACATGTAAATAAAGATATTTTTTTCAAATTTACTGTGTAAGATAGCTGCGTAAACTTATTTTTCTGAATAAATTCGAATGTTGAAAGTTCAAGTAAATTCCTGAATTTCATGACGTAATTTGCAACAACCTGTCGACTCAGCTGGTGTGTCATGTGTCAAAATCTTGTCAAGCAGAGTGGTTAAAACAAGCAAATTAGTAAGTGTACCGGTCAGTTGAGGTGTGAAGGCTTCTTATGTTGGAAATGAAAGACTTGATTCTTCATTACTATTTGAAGCGGTTCTGCAGGTTCCCAAAGTTCAGGAGATGGCGTGAGGATAATATTTCCATGTCGATGGCTATGATTAGATCGATGCGCCTCCGCACTCTCGAACCCCAAAACTTTACTTTGTTGAGGACCACAAAATCACTTGCAAATTAGTTTTTTAATAAAGGTAATCTTCACTATATCTATAACCTAACATATAATATATAACATAAAACAGATCAACAAAACCCCTCTTGTTTCTGAAGGAACTATGACAATAAACACACTAAACACTCGCTAGATTTGATACGATTTTTGGGAACACCTTTCACAGATTGACTAAATTGACTTTTTCCCTAAGATCACAACACTCAATCACTGCACTTTTCACTTTGATTAAAGATTGCCTTTTATTAGAATGGACAACGAAATTGTCCGTCTTTATCATAAAGCCTTCCTCCACATTCAACAGACCTGCATTCATCAATTTAACGGCGGTAATTTCGAACAAAAATAATAATATTTATTATTCCTTCCAAATGTTTTTACATGGGGTTCTAATAGTTTCACAGGTTCTTATGTGTGGGATCGTTTAGCACAAGCTGTGATCATCTTTTAAGATATTTATAGGGTTTTTTGTATGACATAAAATCATCCCAGGATTTTGTCTTATACCCCGAACATTGAATATATGGGCGAGTGCACCTTGAAGCCTTCTTTGCAGCGAACCCACATCCAGGTCCGTAACTGTACACCCAGAAGATATTATCTAGGATGAATGAGGGATGTAGGGAAATTTTGTTGATTTTACAACTTACAAGAAAAAATTGACAATGAAAATTTGACAATCCATTTTTTTTCTTTTTTAACAATGTTTTATTCATGACCATAGATACAAATCTATCAGTCTTGTACATAGAGTGGAAGAGTCATTCACTGTGTTGCAATCGTAATTATTACTTAGCTTTTGAAATCAACACAAATATTTGCAAACAATTATAGTACGTGTTAAATAAAATTATATGGTAATGAAATAATTATTTAGATTAATATTTATTTTATTATTGTTTAGTGACAAACCTATTTTATCGATGGTCTTGCCATCTGTGGTGAAAAGAGTAACTAATTGTTTTTGTTGTTAAGATGGGGTTATCAGATGTCGCTTTTAAAAAAAAATGCTTCCTAATCTGCCACTCTATGCAACTGTCCTACCCCTGTATAGTACCCATAATAACTCACATGCTGTTTGTCGCTATATAAATCGGTTTATTTGCTCTATATCTTGAAAACTGCCTAACCGATTTTGATAAAACTTGCGCTATGCCTAAGTTAAGATATAATTAATCCATAAAAACCGTCCAAGTGCGTGTCGGACTTCGCTCTCGTACCATAGAAAAATTGATTTATGAATATATTGGTATTTGTTAGTAAAGTAATAATAAACATGATCACCAGATTTCAAATTCGTAGGTCAATAGGAAGTCAAAAAATCTTAGGAACAAAATTGTGTGACAGACGACGGACAGACAGACACATAACTGATTGCAGTATGGCTCCGTTTGGACTCTTCGGGTACGGAACCCTAAAAAAGAATGATGATGATCCGATTACTAGTGTCAGAGAAATGCGTGGGTAAAGATACATACACATACATACACATAACGGATACATACGGACGTCACGGGGTATCCATTTGTTTTATACCAAAATCTTCTCCAAAATGTAACAAATACTTTTCTGGAAACCGCTTCAAAGTCGGCTCAGCCAAACGGTAGAAAATCGCTGACAAACATACACACAATATATCACGGGCATTTAACGCGATGATTTCGATTATTTATTTACCTATTTCACCCTACGTTTCAGCCGTGTTGCAACGACTGTGGTCCCGGGTAGACTGGTGTCTCGGTGTACTGGCTCCGTTGGGGCAGAAAATTCTTCCTCTACCCTCACATTTCTACACACAACACTGACCGTGTCCTTATTCTGTAAATTCGCCGACTGTACAAAACGAGGTAATGATTTTTGAATCACTGGATTTCACGCTGTGGATAATTTGTAACCGTCATCCCAATTTAACGTTTTGTGTGTTTTAATTTCAATCGCTTCACGCAAAATTCTTGAATAGAAGTGGCGTTCCGTGAGAGGAAGATGAAATTCGATCCAGTGATTGCTGCCGCCTTCTAATAGGTGTTTTGCAATCGCCGAATTATTGAACTGCCGGTTTTTTACAGCGGCGATATATTTTTTGACCCTTTCAGCTATAGTCCACTTAGTCTGGAACTACCGCAGCTGCAGTTGATTTTATAGATACCCGATGATTGAAACGGTTGTACATCCTTTGGTGTGCCCACTATGCTGTTAACCTTTTGACCTGGCGTGTATATAATGTTTATGGAATACTTCTTCAATATCGAGCCGATCTTGTCCGTTAGTCCACTGAAGTAAGGCAGGTAGGCAGTCTGTCTATTTACCTCAGGATGTTTGCATCTTGGAATCACATCACATCATCAGCCTATTAATGTTCCCACTGCTGGGAACACAGGCCTCCTCTCTGTGAGAGGGATTGGGCCGTAATCCACCACGCTGGCCCAGTGCGGGTTGGTGGATGTCACATGTCTTCGAATTTTTGGTTCTAGGACATGCCGGTTTCCTCACGATGTTTTCCTTCACCGTTTTGAGAGCAGTGGTGATGACATAATTTACACAAAGTAAAGCGCCTGCCTGGGCTCGAACCCACGACCTACAACTTGCAAGTCGCGGCCGATACCACTGGGCCACCACTGCTCTCTCTTGGAACCTTGTAATGGGCTGTTTCATTCGCCGACTGACACCGTAACCGTTATGTTTTAGTACCTCCTGAAGATGGTCCAATTCCCCTTCCAGGTGTTCAGGGTCACACAAGTCGTGAGCTCTGTTTTTTAGGGACGTCATAACAGCTTGTAAGTGGCGTGGGTGGTGTTGCCATGTTGCGTGCAGGTATCTATCAGTGTGTTTGGGTTTCCGGTAAACGCAGTGTGACAGTGTTGTGTGTTGAAATGTGAGGGTAGAGGTAGTAGGCCCAACGAAGCCAGTATACCGAGACACCAGTCTACGTGGGACCACGGTCGTTGCAACACGGCCGAAACGTCGTCGGGTGAAATAGGTAAATAAATAATCAAAATCACCGCGTTAATTTCCTGTGATATATTGTTTTTCAATTATGAAACGAGAAAGTTTTAAAGTTAATAAACATACATACATAGAAACATATGGGTCAAACTGAGAACCTCTTTTATTTTTGAAGTTGTTTAATAAATAAAAACTAAAAATTTGTAGCTACATAAAAATACAGTTGGTAAACTGACCGCAACCTAAGTGGGTGTATCGGAACAATTTCAGTAATATTATTTAAATATTTTGGTAATGTATATAGCTGATGTATATCGATTGATATGTAGCGTTGTATGGAACCGAGTCAGAATCAGACTTGGCCGATTATTAACTGACTTCCCGAAAAGGAGCACGTTCTATATTTGTACTCACACATGTGTGCTATGTACCAATTATAAATTTATCATTTACTATACCTATATGTCATTCGTTGACTTGTGTATGCCCTGGCTGTTGAGTATGTCATTCGCTCTAAAATGTCAATCTGATCGTGGCACATGTGTTGGATCATTCGGTTCCCTTCTTGATGGTTGAGCTAAGTGCTGCCAATCCATGCGTCATGTTTGTAAACGGGCGCCATCAGTTGGGATCGGTTATTTTACTCTAGACGCTTTTACGTGCACATATTTTTACATCGTTCTCACACATATGTGATTTTTTAACATGAACAAAATTAACCAATACTTGTAATTCAAACTTATTGATGGAAAATAGTGAGCGAGGAGTTTCTTGCACATTCTTCTCCTCTATAGAGACTTAATGACGCTTGCGAATGTGCAAGTTTGCCCATCTTTTCTGTTGTTTGGCAATTCAAAAGCACCTCTCTAAGGATTATTTGAAATAAACAATTTTGATTTTGAGTTATGTACTTAATTTGTTTGTTTTTGTAGTACCTGATGTGGTGGTTCAATTTTATCATTCATCAAAGATTTTCATGTATTGGCAATTCGTTTCCCCTATTGTAACTAAAATATTATTTACATATTATGTAGCGTACTTGGTACCTATTTACTTACTAGTTAACTATTTGTTTTACGGACATAATATTGTTATTTTTTTAGTTTGGTTTTTACGGATATTAAAGTATTATAAATTCAAATAATTGCAAATTATAACGTATCGAATTGATTTAATTATGAATGGATATGGTTGGTGCTCGATTTATATAAAATGCAACAACGTCAGTGATCTTCTGGAGTCATAAGACTCTTTTGAAACGGTTTTGATAGAAACAAATAATGTTGAAGTTACTAGTTATTTTTGTTTTAGTAGTCAACATGGGGAGTATCGACTGTCAGGTTGACTATGACAAGTATGACTATCCGCCTACTAGACGTCTCGTAGATATACCTAATTCGTGTCCTCCAAACTTTGTGAGAGTTGGAGTCCGTTGCGTGCCAGGTGTCGTGCCGGTACCTAACAGAAGATCTAATGCAGAATGTAAAAACCGGCCAAGTGCGTGTCGGGCCACGCGCAGTAATAGGGTTCCAAAGTTGCAAAATAATGCGGATTAAAAAGAGGGTTTTGTTGTTGTAACATGAACATTAGAACGGTTTCAGCAGCTCACAAAGTCTAAAAACAGGCCCACATAGAATTTTTTAGTCTATATTTTCGCGTTTGACCACTATCTCGCGTGATAGTAAGCGATGATGTGGTCTACGGTGAAGCACGCTTGCCTAGATGTAATCTATTCACTCTTGACTTAAACAAAATTTGGACTAACTGGTAACTGAAAAAGAAGTTATAAAATCCAATTTCGCAACTAAAGTTAGAAAAATATTATCTATTTGAGTACAACGAGCGTGCGTTAGAGCCACGGGGAAAGGTATAGTTCGTTCCTGGATCCTTGCGTGCACGCTCCTTGTTTATTTCTCTTTCGGAATTAGAAAAAAGTCGTATGTACCTCTAATCTCCTCTAATACCGCAGATTAGAGATGAATCCTCTAATCTGCGGTATTCACTATTTCATTCTGGAAAGTTTTACGCTACCCAATTAGTGATGAAGTCGGGTCGAATATAGACTTTATAGAAGGATATTTACAAAAGAAAATAAGTAATTTGCTGTGAAATCGAATCTAATTTTACTTTACTTTTACGTTTTAATTACAAAACGTCGAAAATACTTCTGCACTAACACAAAATAGACTACACCGCGCGCATGCGCCGTATGGACTACGTTCTGGTACTGCCAACGACTCCGGCCACTCCAATGCGTTATTCGAGCTTAAACATTATTAATTTAGAAAGCATTATTATTAAGGATATTATGATTTTACTTTTGTATATTTTTATATGGTTCATAAGCATATATTTACTATCTGTTTTACACAGCTAACAACGTTATTTGAGTAATGTTTCAATGGCAGTTGTGCAAAAATTTTACTGTGCCAAGTACTTTTATAAGTTGGTCGACTATCACTCGTAAACTTGTAAAGCCTGTTATTATTTAATTTTTGTATATTTTTACATGGTTCGTGAGCATTATATTTACTCTATTTTACACAGCTATCAACTTTATTTAAGTAATTTTTCAATGGCTTTTGTACAAAATTTTTACTGTTCCAAGTACATTTTATAAGTTGGTCGACTATTACTCGTAAACTTGTAAAGCCTTGTTATCCGTGATAATTTTCCTTTTAATTTCGTTATATTTACTACTGCCGTGAATTTTTACACATAGCCAAGAGCAACCTCAGTTCAGGTCAGAGCAGTCTAAGTTGAATCGTGAAAGCATTCGGTCGCGTATTGTTAACGAGTAAACATACTTCTACCTTCATTTCGAAACATGGTAATTAAAAGGTGTTTTAAATGCAAAAAAAATATTACCAAGAAAGTGCCCGGGCTGGAGTGCAGTAGGTGTGACAAAGTGGTACATGCTGATCCCGTGTGCTCAAAGCTGTCTAATAAACAGCTGAACACCCTCAATCGCATCATTCGCCCGGTATCGAATGGAGTTGTGAAGAGTGTCTAAAAAATCTCTTACGAAGGTCTTCCTTCGTAATCCCTGAAGAGGATGACGATGAGAACGACTCCGACAATCCTACTTGCAAGGAGATGGCCCCGATCGTCGATGCCAATAAACTGGTGCAGGATATCAGTCGAGAAGTAAAGAAGACGTTCCGCGAGGAAATTAGAAGTCTCGAGAACTCGCTAGATTTCTTAGGTGAGCAATTGACGTCAATGGAGCAGGCTATTAAAAAACAAGATAGCAAAATCAAGGATCTTGAAAACAAAAACTACGATCTCCAAAATAAGAACAAGAACCTAGAACTACGCATTAATATCTTGGAGCAAGGGTTTCAAGAGGCTGAGCAGCAGTCCCTCGCCACTGCTCTGGAAGTGGCTGGGTTACCTGAGAAGACCTCAAATGACATACGGAAGGTGATAGATACAGTGTCCATTAAATTGAATGTGGCAGATAGTGAAATTCACTCAACGCGGCGGTTACCAGGAACCAAGGCCAAACCAGGACCCATTCTCGTGGAGCTAAAGTCAAAGATGCAGCAGCAACAATGGATAGGCGCTAGCAAGGAAAATTGTATCACCGTGGGTGAACTAGTGCCGGACGTCTCCAAGGAAAAAGCTGACGATCGCGTCTACGTAAGAGAGGCTCTCACAAAGTACCAAAAACCACTACTATATAATGCGAAAACCCAATTGTTAAATAAATCGTGTCAATACGTATGGTGTAAGAGTGGCAAAGTGTATGCTAGGAAGCTTAATAATAGTAAAATTTATTATATCCGTACATTGAAGGATATAAAACAAATAGAAAAACTTTGTTCAACTCAACCCGAGAAACGACCAGAAGGGTCAACTCCATTATAAATTCTTTAGATTATTTTCTGTCTCCCGAGTAGCACTTTATTTAGTTCTGTTTACAATATTAATTGGTAATAATAACTATGAACATAAATGTGCAAGAACTCTTCCATTGCAATTCACCTAATCACTTTTTCGAACAAATACCGCCAAAAACCAATATAAAGTTATCATGTATACATTTTAATATTAGATCGCTCATTAAAAACTTTACTAAATTGCAACAAACAATTAATTCATGTAAGTATCCACTAGACCTTATAATTTTAACAGAAGTCGGTATCTCAGACAATATTGTTAACATATATAACTTTCCTGGCTATAAATTGTACTCACAGTTGCGTACGAGCCAAAAAGGCGGCGGCATTATTATGTATGTCCGGAATCATATTAAGTTTACATTAATTGAAAAAAAAATTAAGACCTTCGAAAATCTTACAGGCTACCTAAAAATTGATTCCCGTAAAAACGCAATTGTCTCTGCAATATATAGGCCACCGTCTACAAGTAAAAGTCTATTTGTCTCAGAGCTTGCTAATCACATTGCTAAGTTTGATTTAAAACAAAATTTACTCCTTATTGGTGATACGAACATTGATCTGAAAGTAAGCTCAGCATACAAGGACTCATATTTAAAAACACTTAGCGAACGTGGATTGTTGTGTGGAATAACAGATTACACCCGAATTGAAACTAGAAAAGATTTAATTACTAAGTCTTGTATTGATCACATATTTGCACGTTATCCCACACTACATCCTTTCGCGGCGGTGCTCGATGTCGTACTAGCTGATCATCGAGGCATTATCTTTACCTGCGTTGACCAGTTGTTTGGAGTTCCTAAGTGTATTCAGGTTGTTACAAAAAAATCTTTTGATGACAATACTTTTTACAAAGAACTTAAAAATGTTGAATGGACAAGGAGTATGACTTCTCCTAGCGACATTTTAAGTTATATTTATGAATCTTTTGATAATGCAGACAAGTCTGCAAGTAGTATTAAAACAAGTAAATTGACTGGTAAGTACTCGAAACGTTTTACTGTACCTTGGATTGATGCAAATATTGCCCGGCTTTGTGATAAAAGAGACAAATTATTTAGGGATTGGAAGAATAATTTGAATAATACAAAAATAAAATTAGAAATAAAATTCATAAAATAATAGAAAATAAAAGAAACAAATATTATATACAACATATTAGTGATAATTTAAAAAAAAATAAAAAACTTTACAATATTTTAAATCAAATGTTAGGGAGAGTGACCTTGTCACTTGACACGGCCATTCTTAGGGCTTTTGATGTGCAAGGAATTTCTACCAAAACCATTTAGCAAATTGCTTTGACAGAGCGGTTAAGGACATAATTCCTAACTGTAATATAAAACTAACAGACCCTAAAGCTACACGTGTACCTTTGGATTCTAGTATGCTGTTTAAAAAGGCCTCGGCCGGCAGTGTTCATAAAATCATAAAACAGTTAAACTCAAGAAAAGCTCCAGGTCCAGACAATACTAAAGTTTCCGATATTAAAATGATAGGTGACAGTATATCCAACCCTATTGCTGACTTAATTAATCGAAGCAGTGAAACTGGTCTATACCCAGATGTTCTAAAAGTGGGTTGCATAAGTTGCCAATCCATAAAAGGGGTAAAAAAAACGATTATTCAAACTATCGTCCAATAACTTTGCTCTCGTCTATTGATAAAATAGTGGAAAAATATGTTTGTTAACAAATTCATGCATTTTACAGGCAGCACGACGTAATTAACCCGTATCAATTTGGTTTTCAGGCCAGCAAAAGCACCACGAACCTCTTGTCAAATTTCACCGATGAAGTCAATCAACACTTAAATGAGAAAAAATATGTTCTTGCTCTCTTTATTGACTTCTCACGTGCTTTTGACACTTTAATTCATAATCAACTAGTTGATAAATTAGATGATTGTGGAGTACGTGGTCCATTGCTCAACTGGTGTAAAAGCTATCTTGAAAATCAAACCTTCACTGTAAAAATTGATAACATCTGCAGTGAACGCGTGGATATAATTGAAGGAACAGCTCAGGGTTTGGTATTGGGCTCCCTGCATTTTCTGTCGAATGTTAATGATATGAGTAAATGCATAACAAACAGTAAATGCTATCAATTCGCGGATGACACTTGCCTTGTTATTGCTAACAAAAATCCTCAAGTAGCATGTGAACGCTTACAACTCGACCTGGATGCTCTAACAAGGTGGTGTCACGATGCTGGCCTAGTGCTTAATGCAAGCAAAACCAAACTTTTGGTTATTAAATCTTCCTACGTTCGAAGATTGCCCTTACGGAACCTAATAGCCCATGATCATGACTGCTTGCATGCGGTCAATGTGACCAATTGTAACTGTCCTCAAATAGATGTTGTCAATAAACAAACATATCTTGGAGTAGTTATAGACGATAAGTTTACCTGGAGTCATCACATAGAACGTGTTTGCGATAAACTTCGGCAATTTCTTGCTAATATTACAATATTAAAGAACCGTTTGCCCTTCAAAGTGAAAATTATGCTATATTACGCGCTGGCTGAATCCTACATCCAGTATGGCCTTAGTAGTTATGGTCGTACCTACAAAACCTATCTTGATAAGATTTACAAAATTCAAATTAAAATTTTAAAAACGGTAGTATCACCCAAAATTAGAAATCAATGTCACGACGATATAAATGGCCTCTTTAAATACTGTAAAGTCTTACCAGTTCATACACAAGTTAATTTTTTATTATTAAAAGAACAATTTTTCAATGAATCTTTAAGAAACATAATTGAACACCCTGTACGCACGCGGGCAATTTCTGAGAATAGGCTTCGTACACAGCGCGCCAACAACACGTATGGCGAGCGAACTAGTGGTTATATTATACCGAGACTTATTAACAGTCTACCCTCAAAAATAAATAATTGTAGAACAGATAAAAATATAAAATTTAAGCTTAAGCAATATTATTTGAGTACTATTTAGATAATGCAGAGTTGTTTGTAATACTGGTTAAAGACCTAAACAATAATATTTGGGTCTTTAACTAGTAAGTGATGTTATTAATTGTTATCGACAACAACGTTTATTATTGTATAGTTTCCGTTATCTCTCTTGCTTAGGGAATGCTGTAACTGTAGTATGTGGTTTGCTTTCAGCGTTTATTTATTTAAAGCACATACCTACATAAACATATTGATAGACTCATGATAGCACAAGTTTAAACCTTAGTGGTTTTTGGTTGCTATTTAATATGAATAATCCTGTACTGTTTTGTAGAATTGATAAAAAAAGAAGAGAAGAACCATTTCGCTGGCAGGAGGGGGGACACTTGACTCTAACATAAATTTGCAACTTTAAGCTTAATTTTACGCAAACGAATCTCTGAATCAAAAAATGGTTTTAACAGACCCATAATATTTTTGAATGGCCCATCCAACGATACCCCACACTATGGGACAGATGAGAAAAAAATAATTCATCCCCACTTTACGTCTATGGGAGGTACCCGAAAATTTTTTTTTGAGATTTTATGTTACCACTTTGTCGGCATTATTAATATGTATATACATGCCAAATTATAGCTTTCTAGTACTAAGATTCTCTGAGCTAAGCTGCGGACGGACAGACGGACAGAGTGAAACTATAAGGGTTCCTTGTTGACTTCGGAACCCTAAAAAACCGAATAGGAGGATTAGAGATATTTATATTAATTACATAACAATAACCAATGAAAATTAAATATCTTTATTTTTAAACAATAAAAACAAAATTCAAAAGGCTTTTTTCCATCTCATAATCTGTGAATTTATCTTACATCTCTGGTGACGTCGTTCTTACTTACTGGGTTTTATCAACCTAAGATTTTTATAATAAACAAAATCAAAATTAAAAGCAATCAAAATATATTATTTTAACTGTTATAACACCTTTTTTTTGAAAATTAAATATCTTTATTTTTAAACAATAAAAACAAAATTCAAAAGGCTTTTTTTCCATCTCATAATCTGTGAATTTATCTTACATCTCTGGTGACGTCGTTCTTACTTACTGGGTTTTATCAACCTAAGATTTTTATAATAAACAAAATCAAAATTAAAATTAGTGGTGGCAAAGTGGTATCGGCCGTGACTTACAAGTTGTATGTCGTGGGTTCGAGGCCAGGCAGGCGCTTTACTTTGTGTAAATTATTTCATCACCACTGCTCTCAAAACGGTGAAGGAAAACATCGTGAGGCAACAAAAATAAACAAAAATTCGAAGACAACATGTGACATCCACCAACCCACACTGGGCCTGCGTGGTGGATAACAGCCCATTTCCTCTCACAGAGAGGAGGCCTGTGTCCCAGCAGTGGGAACATTAATAGGCTGATGATGTGATGTGATTTGTTTGTTTTGACAGACTGCCAGCTGTCATTTGGGCGTGCAACATTTGCGTTCGAAAACGCGCAAATAATTAGCTATGCGCATTGCATATTTAAAATCATTTTATTAGTCAGCGATTGAGTTCAATTCGAGATTTGTTTTGGGATTACGGGAGATTGTTGTCTGGATTTGGTGTTTGTCAATTAGGCGATTGCATTTATTTTATTTAGAAATTTTGGCTAAGAACGTTCTGGAGTGTCGAGTGTCGAATTCAGAACGGCGTGTGCGTTCGGATATGTCAACCGAGTGTTATTTGGTGATTGTACTTTTATAGAATTGATTTATAAATTGTACTTGAATCATTTGACGGTTGTGATTTGAACCTGGGATGGTGTATTTTGCGGCAGCGTGATTGTTCCGTGTGATGTCTTCAGGGATTGCAATTTTTTTATGAGTTTGTTGAAATCGTAGTGATTGGATTTTTGTGCGATGTGTATCAGAACGGACTGGAGGACTTGACGTTTTGCATTGCGAGTGAGGCTGGTCTTTTACTTTTCTTTTTCTGGGCAGCAGGAGACGGATGCACACCGTTTCCTGCTTGCCACGTGTTTTCTTCGAGGCGAAGCCCTGATCAAAGTTTTATGTCTGGGTGATTGCAGTTGCTGATGAGAGTGGCCCGCTTCGCTTATGGACGCGTGAGTGCGTCCCGGCAACCATTAGTGCTGCTCGCATGTTGTGATCGGTGTTGCCGGCTCCACGTGTGCCGAGCGGTCCGTGTGTTGAGCGGTCCGTGTACCGGCGACCCGTATGCTGAGTGGGGTGTTGCTGTCTGATCTGGGCATGGGCTACTTCTTGTGACGGCGGGGATTCGGTCAGGTACTGGCCCCGTTGTCCACGTGTCCCCACTTCGGGCTCATAATCCTTCCTGGTAAGTCGCCTTGTTCAAGGGAATGACCCCATCGTTTTTCGTTGTGAGTTCTGTGCGCTGATTTGCTGGTTTCTTTCAGAACGACTTGGCGTGGTGTCGACATTGAGCCGGCCTATCTACCCTACGGGATTTCTTACCACCGACAGGATGTATCTGCCTGGATAAAATTTCCATTATGGGCCGTTGATTTGGAAGTTCATTTTTTTTTGTAGATAGTACTCATAAATAGAAAGCTTTTTACAAATTTTCAAGACTCGGAAATTTTATGATTTTTTGTATGTTTTTCGTGAGGTAAAATAATGAGAATTAGTCAAAGAGCGAGCGAAGCGAGCTCGGGAGCTTAGGGCACACTGACACGGATAGGTTAGGTTCGAAGAAGATGTCGGGAGCTGAAGTGAGCGAGCAAAGCGAGCAAACTCAGCTCCCGTCTTCTCCTTCATGTTAGGTTACTTTAGATCCTGCAGACAGAAATAGGAGACCTGCGAAGCGGGGCTCCGTCAACTTTGTTGCTTAAATAGTAATTTAAACTTTAACCATGGATATCTCCATAACCATGGGGTTCCGTGGCGTGGGGATGGTACACTTAGGTAGCCCCTCTACCACCCTTTCCCTGCTCCCCTCCGTGCCCCTTAAATCGATGGACATTTATGGAAATTTTTAATCTAACCTGAAAACTTTAACCATGGTTATCTCCATAACCATGAGGCTCCGAGTAGTGGCGATGGTACTGGGGGGTAGCCAAACCTCCCCCCTCCCCCCTACACCCTCCCCGCGCCCTTTTTGTTTCTTTTGTTCTTCCACCCTCAACATCTATAATAACCGAGTGAAAGGTTTGACCAGCCAACTGCAACAGCGACCCTACTTATATTTACTTTTTTTATTTGTTACGTGTTTCGGGGGTATTGCAAAATAAACTGATATTCCAGTATTTGGCGCTTTATTGTTCCCGAAAAGATCCCACGTTACAAAGTATATACCTTCCTTTAGATTTACAACCATATATGTATGCTATATTAGGTATCACATGTTAAGCTTACCTAGCATTTACGTCGTTTTACTTGTTTCTTACTGTAACTAACTCAATATACTATTGGCAGCCAAACTGACTTATTATTTACTGCTTCCCGTACGACTCCAAACATCTCATGGCGACCCTACCAGCCGGCATCAGAAGATGCCAGGATTTCCTTGGGTTTTAGTATAATCGCCAAATACTGCCTATCGCCGCGAAATTCGGTTAATTATAAAATGGACCAATAACACAATTGGACATTGGAGTTTCAAAAAGATGTGCCGCCCAACACGTGTGTGTGTGGTGGAAAAAGATGAGGAATTCATCACACAAAATTCAGCGGGCAGCAACCAGGCCACGTTGAAGGATGTTGGTCAGCATATGGAGCGGATGAATATGGCCTACTTTGTGGTGCGTTTGTATAAACGGTGACATCGCCAGTGGATCCAGAAGGAGATTGGTCTCCGGGCTATGCAACGTATCCGGGCTTCTATCAGAGGACATGATAGCACCGAAACAACAACCTAAAGAACCGTGAGTAACCTGCCAAAATTCAAAGTGTTTTATTCTACTTTTGTGAGTGTTTATCGATAATTTCTTCTGACTTTTGAGTGCGTTTAAACCTCTCGCGAGTGATAAAATTAATATAATTAAAAAAATGGACATTAAAACAAAAAAATCAATAAGTAATAAGTAAGTGCTTTTAGTAGGGTAATGACGGTAGCAATGTCCGGCTTAAATTTTGACAAATGTTCCGTTTATTTAGATGATTTAATCGTATTTGGACGTAATTTAGAGTCCCATAATCGTAATCTAATGGACATTTTCGAAAGACTAAGGAAAGAGAATTTAAAATGAAAGCCCGCCAAATTTCAGTTTTTAAAGAAAACTTTTATATCTTGGTCATGTTGTTTCTGCACAAGGAGTCTTGCCAGACCCAGACAAAATTAAAATACCGAAACAATATCCTGTGCCTAAAAACGCAGATGAGATTAAACGGTTTGTTGCCTTTTGTAATTATTATAGAAAATTTATACCTTGTTTTGCTGAAATTACAATGCCATTAAAAAATTGTGCAGGATAAATTAACCTTTTCTTTGGTCACAAAGTTGTCAAAATTGATTAGAAAACTTAAAACAATCTATGACAAGTCTACTAATTTTACAATATCCAGATTTCTCAGACAATAGTAAATTTATATTAAAAACGGATGCATCATGCATAGCTATTGGCTCAGTTCTTTATAATAAAAATATGAAACTGGTAGCTTATGCTAGTCGTCCATTAAAAAAAGCTGAGAGAAATTACCGAACAATTCAAAAGGAATTGTTAGCTATTGTTTGGTCAGTCAAGTATTTTAGACCATACTTGTACGGAAAACATTTCGTCATAGAAACAGACCATAAACTGCTAATATATTTATTTGGAATGAAAGAACCCTCAAGTCGTTTGTTAAAATTTAGATTGACACTAGAAGAATATGACTATGAGATAGTGTATGTCAAATGAAAAAATAATGTCGCTGCAGATGCATTGTCCAGAATTGAGATAACATCGGATGAATTGAATAATGATGTAGTAACTGTATTGGCAAGAGCACAAAAGAAAAGAATGAATGATTACAATTCTTGAAATGGTTATTTGAAATGAGTTATATTGTTTAGATTTTTGTGCGAGGTGTGTAAAACGCAACTTGACGTTTTGCCTTTCTAGAGAGGCTGTGGTCTTTTTTCTTCTTGGCAGCTGGGTTCGGTAAAGTACTGGCCTGGTTAGCCACGTGGTTTTTGGGGCAAAGCCCTGATAAATTAGTGGACTGCTGTACAGCAACATTTTTGCTGTTGGCCGGTTTTGCTTTAGGTTTTGTTTTGCGAAAATGCAAATATGGCTATATAAATAAGACAAACAAAACAATGACAAAATATTAGTATATATATATATATACAACATATATAATACAAAAAATCACAGTAACCAAATTAGTCCGAAGAAATGTTAAACTGAAGGTCAGTGAGCCATCCGTTCTGCAAGCACTGTGCCATTCATTGCTCGCAGAACGGATGGCCGATGGGGTTAAAAGGCTGTGAAATGGAAACCACGTAAACATACAAACACACACAATCCCAAATTTTCCCCTTTACAATATTAGTGTGATAGTGTATATTTATTTTGTAAATTTGGTTCATGTTTAATATAGTGATAATATTAAATTATGGACATATTATTATTTTAAAGTGCTGATATACAATTTTATAGCAATTTTCATCAAATTTAAAAAACAATAAAGCAACAAGCATAAAATTAAATTGTATTGCATGAACTCGTTTGTATAATTATAATGAAGTCTGAGGGACTTCAAAAAACAAGCTTGTAAAATACAAGCATCCAGTTAGACTAGAAACTAACCTGGAAAAGGCTAGATGGGTCGTATCGATAGAATTTTAGGTAAATTGATTCGTCATGCAAATTATGCGTTCGATATAGCAGTGTTACTGCTATATCTAACGCATAATTTGCATGAATAATTTAAATAAATCACCAATGCAGAAATCATTTCAAATAATTGAATATTATAATGTGTCGAATTGATTTAATTTTAAATGTGTACGGTTCCTACATGATGTATGAGTATATAAACATGTAACAACCTCATAAAATCGTCAGTGAATATTTTAGAACAGCTTTGAAGTAAACCGATAATGTTGAAGTTACTAGTTCTTCTTGTTTTAGCTATCATCATGGGGAGTATCGACTGTCAGATAGACCACGACAGCGATGACCAGCAAGACTCAATTCCTTATAGACGTATAATTGGGCAATACTGATAGTTGTCAGTTCTATAATTTACGTTCTGTGTTACTTTTAAAGAAAGAGTTTTTTTTTGCTTCATTCTGCTAATCAACTGTGCAAGAATACAACCTACTGTTATCTGCGAAAAGGACGTCTGTTTTCAAATGTAATCAACAACCGCAAGTACTACATTTCTATACCCTCACATTAATGAGTGACCAGTTAGTTTGGGTAAACTACCCACCAGAATATTTATTGCTGTCAACATTAAAAGACAACTGCCAACGGCACAGATGACATTTTCGTATGACATTTGTCCAGGAAAGAGTTGCCAGTAACTTTTGCATCTGTCACATATTGGGAACTCGACTAAATTGTAACAACTCATTTTAAACTGCAAGAAATCATTGCAAAAGTTGCTCTGACTTATTCGTCAGACGACCTACGACTGACCATCGCATCACGTAGACTTATTGCTAAGCTACATATAGAAGGCGTTTCGACAAGATGCCGCGTAAGCAAAGAACCCCGGCCGCTACAGAACGAAGTGTTTCGCCCAAACATCGGTCTTGAAAAAAGTAGAGACAATGCCTGATCGCTCTGGTGAGGGCAACGTGTCCTCTAGATCGAAACGGCCGCGCGTTGCTGACTCGCCTGACAATTTCTCACCAGAAAAGACTGCGAGCGTCGAAGAAGCTCACCACAAAAACCAGCTGCACCCACTAGATGACCAGTTTCTTGCAACAATGCGCGGTGAGATTGAATCAGCGATTGCCTCCCAGCTGCAGGTGTCACTCAAAACTTATTTCAGGGATGAATTTGCTGAAATCAGGGACGGTCTTAAGTTGTTCTATGAGCTGAAAGAGTCAGTTGATTTCACGAGCAAATCCTTTGACGATATGAGAACTGAATCCGAGAGTCATAAGGAGACCATAAGGCAGCTGAGAACGGAGAATGATGGACTCAAGAAGTGTCTGTTGGACTTGTCCGAGCGTGTAAACACTCTAGAGCAGTACTCGCGCCAGGACAACATAGAGATCAACAGTATTCCTGAAAACAAAAGCGAGAACTTATTGCACACTGTGTTACAGCTGGCCAGGACGGTATCAAGTAGCTTTCAAGAACCAGTGTCCTATGTAAATGATCTATCCGCTTCCGTGGACGCTGGCGCGCAGGTCGATGCCCTCTACACAGACTTCAATAGCGCTTTCGACAAAGTCGACCACCAAATGCTTTCGCCACAGCCAATGTTCTCTATTCGCGGATGATCTAAAAATTTATCGCAAGATTGCCACCCCCGTAGATGCTGAACTACTTCAATCCGACCTTAATGCTCTGCAGTCCTGGTGTGATAAAAATAGAATGGTCCTAAACGTGGAAAAATGTTACCACGTCTGCTTTACTCGCAAAAAACAAACCATACCATCACGCTACTCAATTGCGGGCACTACACTGCAGAAAGTGGAGACAATCCGCGACCTCGGCGTACTGCTGAGTGGTGACCTCTCGTTCAGCTCCCACATCGACAACATCGTTGCAAAGGCAGCCAGGACGACCGGTTTCATTAAGAGAACTTGTAGGGAATTTAAAAACGTGCTTGCCATGAAAATTCTCTACAATTGTCTTGTGAGAAGCACACTGGAATACGCGTCCCCGGTCTGGAACATAACGTACAACGTTTACACGAGATGCATCGAAAGGATTCAGCGTAATTTTACGCGGTATCTGCGATACAAGAATCATACTTGTTCCAACAGAGCTGACTACAGACAGCGTATGTGCCACTTCAAATTATCCTCGTTACAAGACCGTAGAACCTCAGCAGGCATGATTTTCCTGTATAAAATTGTAAACAACAAGACATGCACCCCCGAACTCCTCAGACAAATAAGTCTTGACGTTCCACGACGGGGCCTTGTTAGGTCGGCAAGAGTTCGCAGAACATTCGCTACCATAACTTCTCGTACCAATCTCGGGCGTTCCGCCTTCTCTAAATAGGTTGATGATCACATATAATGGGATCAGCTCTGGCAACGATTTAGACATCTTCTTTGATTCTATGTCTCGGTTTAAGTCAAGGGTCACGCAGATTGATCCGTAGTCTCACCTGCCCTGTCTTCTCTCTAACTTTTTCCACCTGTTTTGTTGTGTACTCGCACTATTAATGTTACTATGTAATCAATTTTGACATTATTTTTATTTGCAATGTAATCATTTTAATTTAGTTTTATCGCTGACTCACTTGTATTTTGTTTGTTGTGTATTATATTTTATCTTATTTTGTATTTTGTAATCTAATTTAAATTTTATTTTATATTATTGCACAATTTTAATGTAATTCCAAATTTAACCAGTATATTATTATAATTTGTATTCGCGAACATAAGACTGTGAGCGATGTGCACGCCTGTAACTGACCTCTTTGCATAGGACCATTTTCTAATTTAATGTTAACGCTGTAAATGAAATTGAAAATATGTTGTTGGTGTGCCTTACTTAAATAAATAAATAATAGAAGTATTAAAAGGTGACTACTGTCCTCCCGGCACCCAAAGAACCGATAATGGTGAATGTAAGAAAATTTGGAGATCTGGGATCCAAGCCGGTTGTATTGCAGGCACTGTAAGACTGTACAGACTGACTGTACGTATGCGTACCTGAAGATAAATCACGTGGATAAAAGTTACATCTTGCACCAAAGGGGGTTTCTTAACCCTCATTATTATCCAGAAATAAAATGTGTAGTTTTTAATTGTTTGTTTTTTTTTGTGTGAATATGTTTTAATGTTTTAATTATTTGAGTAAAAATAATAGTTAAAAAAATAAAAAAACACGCTTTAATAGAAAACCAAACTAAAAATTAAAAAGGCTTGGGGTGCTTTTGATATTTCAAAAACCGGCCAAGTGCGAGTCGGACTCGCGCACGAAGGGTTCCGTACCATTATCGCAAAAAACGGCAAAAAATCACGTTTGTTGTATGGGAGCCCTACTTAAATATTTATTTAATTCTATTTTTAGTATTTTTTTACCCTTTGGGTACGGAACCCTAAAAATGATGTAACGTCAAATCGGTCCGATTAAAATAAAAGCGCTAGATTCCAGTTTATAAGTGGTTTATTCCGCTAACACTCACTGAAACTCGTTACAAGAAAAATATGTAATAAGTTAACATAGTGTCGTTGCTTACAGTTGCCGGTCAAATATTTTGGATAAATATTTTAAGTTGAAGGTGGAAGAACAAAATGAAGACAGAATTAAAAGGACGCAAGCCAGCCAGCCAACTCCACACTTCGAAGCTCTGCCTCAGGCGGACAACCTTAGCCAGGCGGACTGTCAGACTTAAATATACGTTAGACCGCAACTAAACGGCCGTAACTTAGCACCTCATGAAGTTAACAGAGTAAAAAAACATATTAGTAAACATACTTAAATTAAACACATGTTTTCCATGGCATAGCTAAAGTAAAACTCCATATTCAGAAAACATACATCTTATCCTATCTTTCAAATTTATCATACACATGGTTTTACATAGACCAAACATAATTAAGATCAACCCGCAACACTCCATAGAGGTTAGCATAACCTACATGAACATTCTTTCCAGAACAGTCCGGGGGAAAACATGTCATACCACAACACAGCCCTAACCATCTATATATATAGTCATTAAGTACTAAAGATGAGACAGAGAAAACTGAAGAAGACATGAATCACTTTGAATCACAATCGTGAAGACACAGAAGAAGAAAAAAGTTTTTAAATACAATTATTGTGGAGAAGTTGGACACTTTGTACGAAAATGGCAAAAATGGATAAATTATGGACGTCCACGAAAGCCGTCAAATGACAGTAAAATCTCAAATGTTAACCTGACAGTGTTAGCTTGCGATGATGGAAAGCCAATAGATAAAAATTACTGGTGTGTTGAAAACGGAGCGACAAGCCATGTTACGAATTCAGGCGACTTCTTCGAAAGCTTACGGTTACTGCAGTGAATAGGCAAACCATTGAAGTAATTGGAATGGGTAACATTCGAGCTGAAGCCAAGGTCAATGAAAACGTAGAACACGTACTATTGAAGGACGTTCCAAAAATCAAAAGAAACTTATTCTCAGTTCCTTCTGTGCACGATAATTCATCCATGAATACGTTTGAGTGTACGGCTAAACAATGCATAGTGAAAGTAAAAGGAGGCGTTAGAGTAATTGGGACTAGAGTGATTAAAATGGACTATTTAAGCTAGAGAAGCTTACCTGCGTTGCGCCCAAAAATCTCGAAGCCAATCTACTACTGTCAAATCCATTTCAAGTATATAATGACAAGCTAGCACATCAAATCAAAAGACACGTTAGTCAAGTCTTCGAAAACGAGCTAGGGTTTAAATTGAGCTTGGAATAAAATAGAGCCACTAAAGCCGGAGAACTAACCCATAACGATATTTGTGGACCGTTTCCATAATCAATTTCGAAGTTACGATATGTCCTGCTTCAGGACGTCTTTACACGCCATCACTGAATCTATTTTCCTAAGAAAAGTCTGAAGGAGCTTCAAAGCTTGATATTTTCTTAAAAGAAGCTAAAGTTGCGGTACACGTTATCAAAGAAATATTAAACGATAATGGTGAAGAATTTATCAGTGAAAAATTCAAAAATATCTTAACTGAAAACGGCAGCAAGCAAAGGTTCAAGATGCCCCACACCCCGGAGCAAGCAGGTTGCGTAAAAAGAGAAAATAGGAGGTGATAAAAGCCACACGAGCCATCATGCATGCACTTGAGAAGATTCCTGATGGCTTATGGGCAGAGATAGTAAACGCAATAGTCTACCTGTTGAATCGCAGAGGGCCATCTAGCGTGCCGTGCAAGTCACCCTGTATGGCACGGTGTACTGTGGTACGGAAAGAAGCCAGCGATCAAACATCTAAGAATCCTAGGTTGCACGTACTATGCCCATGTTCCTAATGCTAACCGCAAGAAACTGCAACGCAAAGCTATAAAAGGGATTCTTATTGGTTATGAAGGAGACGAAGGCTATAGAACCTGGAATAAGGAATCACTCAAATTAATTAGATCCAGAGACGTGATATTCGAAGAGGTACCATTACTAGGAAAATCTAAAGAGGTTGAGCCTAAATCAGAAGAGCCGAAAACTCTCCAGAAAAACTTATTCCGTAATTTTCCAAGTCTACTACATAATGAATTCGAAACCAACGATATTAGAGAGATTGGAGAGCGGAATATTACAGAGTTTGGACTGAAGTTATTGAAGAACCTACTTCATCAAAGGCACGTCACGAAGCCGATAAATAGATAGATGATGATTTAGATGAATCAATGTTTGAATGCGTTCACTCTGAAGAAGAAAATGGAGAAATCGCTGAAGGTAACGAAACCGATGATCCTGATCTATCTGATGACGACCATGAAAGAGAAGGAAGTCGGATGATTCTCAGAGATGGAGCAAACCTTAGATCCCATGTACGGTTTAGTGACTATATTATGGCATTAGAAGCTGAAAACTAGTTCGAACCCAAAACCTTCAAACAGGCAATATCATGTAAAACTAAAGAAGAATAGAAGAAGGCTATCGAAAGCGAAATTAACTCGCTGAAAGAAAACCAGACGTGGGAGCTAGTCGAACTACCTAAAGGTAGGAAAGCCATTCTATGTAAATGGATATTCAAAACAAAAACTAATCCTGATGGCTCTGTTAACAAATATAAGGCTCGACTGGTTATAAAAGGATATTCTCAGAAGAAAAATGTAGACTTTCATGAAACTTTTAGTCCTATTGCTAGGAGTAGCACAATAAAAGCTGTTCTGAGTGTTGCTGCTAAAGAAAAGCTGAGATTAGCACAGCTTGACGTGTCCACAGCCTTCCTTTATGGCACTTTAGATGAAGAAATATACATGAAACCGCCTGAAGGTTATACTGAAGAGTGGTATGTGTTTAAATTAAAGAAAACCCTGTATGGTTTAAAACAAGACCCACTCTGTTGGAATAGATGTGTCACAGACTATATTGTAAAGACAGGTTTCAAACAAAGCCAGTCCGATCCTTGTTTGTTTGTGAGAAAAAATGGGAAGGAGAAAATTGTTCTCGCCCTGTACGCCAATGATGGTTTTATTGCTTACTCAAGCGAGAAACTAGCTAACTGCTTTCTAGAAGAAATCAGGGCACATTTCAAAATAACAGAGAAACCAGCAAGCTACTTTCTTGGAATGGAGTTAGAAAGGTTGGTTCTATTTTACTGCATCAGAAATCGTACATCACTCGCATATTTTACAGTTTTGGCATTGAGAAATGTAAACCGGTGCCAACACCAATTTTAAAAGAAAATAATGCTCAAGATGTTAATGAAGTTTCAATGAGCTTCCCGTGCCGTGAAGTTGTTGGATCACCAGCTTATTTGATGACAAGCACGAGGCCTGACCTAGCCTTTGTCAGTGTTGTATCTCGAAATTTAGATAAACCTACAAGGGGGAACATCATCAATATCAAGAGGATAATGCGTTACTTGAAAGGGACAATAGATGAAGGCATCGTTTACAAGCCAAGAAATAGTCATAACTTAAAATGATAGTGACGTTGACCACGGAGGTTATCTTGGAAGGTCTACCTCAGGCATTCTTTGCATGCATGCTGAAGGTCTAAAATCCTGGAATAGTAAAGCTAGAGCACAGTAGCGATTTTATCCTCCGACGCAGAAATAGTGGCAGCCAGCAAAACTGCTAAAGAAATTATTTGGCTTAGAAAGATTATGAAAGAAATCATTGGTGAATGTCCAGCATCCCTATGTGTAGATAACGAATCAGCAATTAAGATGGCTAAGAATCCACCAGAATTCCACCAAAAGACCAAACACATAAGGATACGATCATTCTTTATACGAGAATATGTTCAAGATGGGAGCATTACCATCTAACATGTGCCAGCAACCAGGCAAATTGCTGTTATGCTCACCAAACCACTTTATGGGCCGTGAATTGAAATTCTCAAGAATCTTCTTGAGCATTATAAAGAGAGGTAGATGTTAGGAATAGATACTCCTTTAACATCTATCGCCAGCCTTAGATGTTACCATAGCAAGCAAAAGGTTGTTGACTGTCATGTATGTCACCATCGTACTTAAATAAAATATATTTTACAATGCATGTCCTCGAAAAGATCGTTTTCCAAGCAGCCAAACTGTGCAGAAAGTGTCACTTTTTTTCACTAGTGCTTTTAACTTTTCTGTATTTTTTTAATTTTTAACTCCAACGTCAGCCCGACACATAGAGCTTTTAATATTTAAGAAAAGTTTTAAAAATTAGTTAAGTACAGATTATCATTCATATAAAACTGAACTTCCTAATTACCTGTGATTATGAAACTACAGAAGAACTTCTTAAAACATTAAGATGAAGTTTAACTATTAAACACACCAAACAAAAGCACACAACACTCACTCAAACACATTCAACACAAGCACACCACACACAACACTCACTCTTTTTTGTTGTAAAATGTTATTTTGCTTTGAAATTATATAATATTATGTAAACGTAACCACTGTTGTATTGTTCATATTGTCGGGCAGGTGAACTGCGTCCTGAAATACAGGCTCAGCCTAGCTCAGGCGCAGTTGCTCATTTTTATTTTTGACATAAATATGTAATGACCTTAAAAAATTAAACATAATGTTCAAAATTGTACAATTTTATGGAGAAATAAATATAATTTAATTTAATTTAAAAGGTAAAATAAATACTTCATTAAAGGCGTTTTCATTTACTCTAGATTTAGATTTAGATCAATAAATTATTAATTTTAAATATTCTTTAAATATGTTTGGCAGAACGTATATTTTACTCGTGCCTGTTTGCGTTACGACGTGACAACTAATTGCACATGCGCAGTAGATATGCCCGAGTAACTTTTAGTTAATCTGTGGATATGCTGAGCGCGCTTGAATAAGCCCGCTATTTTATAAATTTTTGATAGGTTCAGATATATTTTTTTATTTCCTCGCACAATGCATGGTAAAATGTTGTATGATAATCGTACGTAAGATGATTTCCGACTCGTGTCGATTTATCCACTCATCGGAAATCACCTACCTTCCGCATTTGTTGCATAAATAACTATTACAGTTTACGTCAATAATATTCGTTTAATTATAGTAACTGGTTTTTTTCCATCTCACAGTACTTATATCTACTTTAACATGTTCAGGAAGAATTTGTTACCCCAAAGCGTAGTTTCTATGTGGTTCCACAATTTAGAGACGAGGTTGGAACAATTAATTGTCAAAATAGGAATGGAAGACGGTGTATCTCAGCTACGAATTAGGTAAATTATTTTTCCTTAAGAAGGATTCTTATCTAACAAAAAAAAGGTGTTAAACTATGAAGGATACAGTGCAATGAAGCTTTTGCAAGAATCTTACAGAAAAAGTTGTTCATCGAATCCAACTCGGTTGGCTGGTACTTGAGAAGGTAAGCAATACATTATCGTCTCACATAACTCAGTGTTTCAAAGTAAATCCTTTGACCACTGCATGATGCCAGTGATGAAATATGAGACTGAGTCGTAGTCACTCACAATGGGCCACATCAGAAGATTGAATGTCCTATGATTTTAAGAGAGCGTGTTCAAATTAGAGATACGTAGATATGCAGGCAAACTGTTAAATCATCTTTTGGGGGTAGTTTTGAAAAACTAATAACCACAAACTTTATTATTTACTTAGGTTAGTATTTAGGCCAAGTTTCAAACATTATTATAAGCTCAAGAAATCGCCACCTTTCAACCCCTTGGGAGTAGAACATCCAAAAATCAATAAATACATACAACCAAAACTAAAACAATCACTAATAACGCCGAAATATATCTAATTCAAAGTCAAAGCAAAGAAAGACTCAAAGATGTCACTAAATAAATAAAAAAAAATCTGTCAAAGTCGTCAAACTTTATGTCATGGCTGTCCTAAAAAGGGGTATCTCATTAAAAATCTTTTAAATGACCATTTTTGTTCGTTTGTACACTTTTTCAAATTAATTTGTTAGTATTTTTATGGCATTCCCCTATTTATCTATGTAGTGTGCATAGTAATGGCCCAAAAGCAAACATCTCCTTTGTATTTTTTTTACCAGCATCCCATTTAAAACTACTGAAGCCTTAAATTATTCGATCTCGCTTGATTCAGGTTTATTAAATGTGAAAGTTTCAGCCTGCCCGACTGAATTTAAATTTTCACATATAAAACCCATAGCATGTGGTGTTCATTCCACATGTTTTAGTTTACTTACGTTTTATAATATATTTTACAAATTTCATCACCGTTACTTTTGAAATTGTATCATCTCACGTTTTCCATTTTTTATGTATGCTTTACATTGGTATAAACCTGAAAATCATAAGATTTGTTGATTCATCCAAAACTATTATATTATTTTTAACTCTTGACATTTTTACCTGACATGACATTGTCATTATTTTATTTTCTTAAACCATAGACATAAGATACCATTCTCTATAGCTTATTAAGCTCGTTGTACATTATATTTTCATTATAAGGGCAGCGGCAGACTGCGCCTCTGTAAACCGTTTTTATTCGTTCACGATTTCTTAATTGATATTCAAATTTAAAATTTAGAAGACATGTCGGAACGAAGAAAAACGGGTGTCACTTTTTTAGTCTTGAATCTGCTCTGAACTCTGAAAGTCGTTTGACTACTTAATACTACGTGTTGTACTATTGAATCTGAAAATCTCTTTAAAACTATTATATATAAGGCCTGTGACCAATTCTGTGAAAAACAATAAATATAATTTATTGAGTGTTGAACTTAAATGTGTGTATTTTACTGGTTCTTAAACTACGTCGGTCACCGCTTCATAGTAAAGGGTTTGATTGATCGGCATATTAAGCCACAGCCCGACCTCCACACTTCTATCTGCCAGTGCCAGCCTATTCTACTGCCTAACTGACTGCCTGACTATTAGTTCAGCAGCCTTGACCATCTAACTGTGAGCCAGCCCATTCGTCCTGCTGGCTACCCTACTGCCTATCTAAACGATACATCTGCGAGCTCATCTGCCTACCTCGGGCATTCCACGCCATCGTGTCCGTCCAGCTGCCTAGCCTGCCTGCCTGCCTGCTAAGAATTTCTGCCCACGTCGTGTCAAGCGGGATCTTCCTAGCTGCCCACGTCGTGCGAAGCCGGACCTTAATTTGTTATTTATATCCTTTTATTAGTTTTAATTTATATTTACCTTTAATTTTATTAACGTGGCTTACGTATAGTTCATTTGAACTATACGTAACGTTACAAGCAGTAATAAAAGCTTTTAAGCAAATCAAGATCAAACTGACTGAAGATATAGGCAATGTCCATCAAAGTTTGCACCAGGTCCATTATTCAGGCTATAGCACCGTACTTAATTTAAATTTTTAGTTTTTGTGTAGATCAAGGAGTATTTCCGGATCTAATAAAATATAGTAAGGTATATACCGCTCTTTAAATCTGGGGACGGTAAAGACACAAATAAATATAGACCAGTATCCGTGTTTACAATGGACTCATGGTTACAATGGGGTCCTCATTTAATATCTCTTTCAGGGTGGTTAAGTTCGGCAGAGTATGCTATTAGAAAAATTATACAATTTACTGATACCGTGAAACTTGTCTATTTTAGTTACTTTCATAGGTATAATGTCTTACAGTATCTTACCATCGGGAGTGGCTGCAGACATCGAGTCCAATTTTATTCTGCTAAAACGAGCTTTAAGAGCGATACACCATCTCTGTTGGCGAGATTCTCTAAGAAAACTGCCTTAGAATATTAACACCTTGTCAATTTATTTTAAAAGCATTTTTTTCTTCACGTACATGATGTACAAAAAGCAAATCAGATAGGTTTGCAGGGCACACCAACATAGATATTGGTGTGCGTAAAATCAACGAATGTATTACTTCGCCTATTTATTATTGTTTGCTTCACACTATATGAAGCAAAGATTATGAAGTATAAATTTCACTATGTAATTAACTGGTCCCGTGGCGTAGGTATATAAGCATTTGTCTGGTAAATCAAATGTCTTAGGATCGAGTCTCGCCGCCACCAACTTTTTGCATTATTGTAATAATATTTTTTTTTTAAATTTATGAACTTTTATTTTTGTAATTTATTTGATAAAAAGAATATTATTCGAGAAAAATATTAAGGTATCAACAATATATATTGACTAGGTGTTTTAAAATTATAATTACAAATTATAAAGTTTTGTGCATGACAAATATTCTAAGTCGGACAAGAATTAAAGTTATTTTTCATAATCAAGTGGGTAATTTATTTATTAGTGATATGAATAAACATGTTAGTAAGATATATGTTAAAATACAGAGATCCTAAATTGTAATGTCATTAACAATAACATGATTCACAGAATATAAATTTAACTACCCTCTGATAATTTCATTAATAGCCGGTTGGTGCGCCTTCACTGATTTGTCATTTTTAGAGGGTAGACAATTAATATATTCCAACTTAAATATAAAGAAGACTTGCTAATAGTTTAGCAATGAATTGAAGAAACAAATGTAAAATATTTTATTAAAACAACACAATACATTAGCCGTCGGCAGTCGGATTCGATCGTACGAACTTCAAAAAAAAAAGGGCGTAAGATATTATATACCGCACGGTCGACTAATGCGCGATGGATACGATTGTTATATTAGCAAAATTTATGCTTCATATTCCCCGCAACATTAAAGTGACAAGAAGTTGCAAGTGTGTGCATGTGTACAACGGATTATTGTGAAGCTAACACTAATAAATAGGCGAAGTAATACACCCGTTGATTGTACGCACACGAAACTGTTGGTGTGACCTGCAAACCTATCTGATTTGCTTTGTGTACGTGAAGAAAAGTATTTACTTCTTTTTAGTAAAAATTGCGACAGAAATGATTATTTTAGTAGAAATAGGGACCAATTAGTTCAACCTGGTTTAAGCCTGGCTAAAGTAGCGTCAACTTTTCTGTCAAATTAAAACTTATTGATGGAAAAGAGTGTCCGTGGAGTTTCTTGCACATTATTTTCTTTATAGAGCTATTGTCGTTTGCGAATGTGAAACTAGCTTCAATTTGGTGTTCTTTTTGCGGGTTATTCAAAAGGTAAAAATATTATATTTTTCAATACAGTTGTTATACATGGCGTACTTTCAGAGGCTATAATTATGATTCGAAAATTAAATCTTTTGCATAGGCATCTTTATATTACGCGGTGACTTTTGTTTACGAGCTCGATCATTATTTTTGCAGTTGAGTTTTAAATGTATAAGTAAAATTAAAAAAAAATAAGTAGCAAAGAGTTTTCATACATAGAATAAAATAGGATAGATTTTAATCGAGAAAAAATTAATGAGTCCGTACGTTTTATCATTGAATTCTCAAAAGCCTTTTAAATGGTCATTTAGTATATTTAATAACCAGTTTTAATTCAATTATTTTCACATAAAAAAATGACAAAAGTCGAATAGTTTACGGTGTGTAAAAAAATATGTCCTGTTGCAAAAACGCGCTATTTTCTGAAAATTTTAATTTTTATGTGTTAAATTATTTTTTTTTGGTAATATGAGTTCAAGTACAAGTGTTAAAATTGAATTAACTCAACGCGATATTTTATCTGAGGCGAAAACAGCGCAAGATGAAATTTTGCCCCCAAAATCTCAAGAATGATTTATGGCGACTTACAATAATTTTATTTTATGGAAAAAACAAATGTAACTCTTTGATTTGTTTTTACTATTTCCCACAACTGTATTGAAAAACGTCGTGCGATACACGGGTGTGTAGGTTATTGCAAACAAACTGTCATTAACAAGCCCGAGCCAAAGGCGAGGAGAAACCTACTTTCCACCCTTGTATCACAATGTACTATTAATATTGATTGTTTTTAAATTAGATTTTTGTTATTATAAAAATCTTAGGTTGTTAAAACTCGGTACGTAGGAGCGACGTCACAAAAGATGAAAGATAACTAAAATTCATGTCACAGGTTATGAGATAGAAGAAAAGCCATTTTAATTTTGTTTTTATTGTCTAAAAATGAAGATCATTTTTCTTCATTGGTTATTGTTATGTAGTTAATACAAATATCTCCAATCCTTCTATTCGGTTTTTTACATTCTTCATTAGATCTTCTGTAAGGCTTGCAACGGACGCCAACTCTCACAAAGTTCGGAGGACAAGAAGAGTTAGGTATATCTTCGAGACGTCTAGTAGGTGGGTAGTCATGCTTGTCATAGTCAACCTGACAGTCGATATTCGCCATGTTGACTACTAAAACAAAAAGAACTAGTAACTTCAACATTCTTTGTTTCTATCAAAAGCGTTTCAAAAGACTCTTATGACTGAAGAAAATTATTGACAATTCGATGACGGTGTTGCATTTTATATAAATCGAGCACCAACCATATCCGTATACAATCAATTCGACACATTATAATTTGCAATTATATAAATTTATAATACTTTAATATCATTAAAAATCAGCCTAAAATAAATAAATATTATGTCCGTTGCACAAATAGTTAACTAGTAAGTAAATAGGTGCTAAGTAAGCTAAATAATATGTAAATAATATTTTAGTTACAATAGGGGAAAATTACCGATACATTAAAATCTTTCATGAATGAAAAAATTAAACCACCACATCAGGTACTACAAAAAGAACAAAAAATGTATGTAACTCGAAATCAAAATTGTATATGTCGGAGTTGGTTATCAATTAAAATTGCGGGTAGTCAACAGAATTTGTAATAATTTGTTTTCTTATTACTAAAAGTGATTTTACTATCAATTATTGCCTAATAAATCAAATCATAATTTATTGAGTACTCGGTGTGATTTTGGCAACTTATTTCGATAATTGTAATGGATGGTAAAGTTCAAAACAATTGCTGACATGTTAATTTGATTATTCTTTGTGTTATAACCATTATTTGCTTACGACAATTATTCTTTTATTACTTGATGATTTTAGAATCGAAGTTTAATTTGATTTAGCACATTTTAGTGTTTTGTATCAAGTAAACACGTGACGTATTTCCGTATGTCATCGGACAGAGTTGTTGTGGAGGGATAGCAAGGAGAGGATATAAGAGAGCTTGCAACGGTATGCAAGTCAGGCTATCTTCGGATTAGACTCGATAAAGAGCTCCCCTGCTCCCGCCAAACTGTCGGTTTATTTGGTACAGCACTGCTGTATATTCACATAGCTGTATTGGCTTGCTGATGGCGAACGATACACTTTGTACTTGGGTGGCTTAGGCTGCTGTACGAACTGTAACCTTAAGGGTTTGTTCGTTTAACTGTATTGTTACTATACCCTTTTAACCTACTTTATCTTGTTAACATTAGTATTGTTTTATTAGTGAAACTAGTACTGTAATTAACAACCTTGTTATTGGTTGTACAGTTTTTATTTATCCATCAAAAATGGGAACGCCCAAATCCTGACCGTATATACCCCTAGGCCCCTTTCGATCCTACATCAGAAGTGGGATAGGCCTGGCCCAGAAATCGCAAGCAAGGAAGCTAGCAACACAACAGCTGGACATGTCAAGGAGGACGTGTGGAATGATCCATACACAATGATGTTTATGCCAACCTGGTGAGTCGTTTTCAATTTGTTAAGACTTCTTTTCAAGTGTTCATTATTCAAAATTTTGGTTTTGTTTATCCTCCGGCCCATGTCAGGTCATAATTTCATGTTAGTTATCGGTGATCAAGTTTTAGTTTTGCTGAAGAGTTATTATTCTACTATCACTGGTTGGTCCTTAGCTGGCTATTATTGTTTGGACATTAGAGCAATGTAGTATAGCATTGCCGTGCCAAACAAATCATTCTGGAAATTATGATAATTCCTAATGAAATTATTAGTTTGAGTTAGTAGAGTTTGATTATGTGATTTCTTTTCAAGTTTTGGTTAAACTCTTCAGATAGTTTGGATCTAGTATATGGCGACTTAAAATGCCATTGACGCTATGGCATTCATTGGATTCTCTAAAGCCCATATACCTACCTGGACTCTTGGGACACTGATATGTGTGGTTCATATTTTAGATAGGGACTCTGCAATCGCATTCGGTGTCCATAATGACACATTTTGCCGTGCCGGTTTAGGTAACAACACCACTGCACCGGTTAATTTCCGTCAAGGCTGTGTATGGTTAAGATAACCGTGTGAACATGTACTCTCGTAGTGTTTTTCATGTTTCAGATACCATGTTGTGTCATAGTGAAGCCTCTGCTGCTGGCCTTGTGAGGCTTATCTGAGAGGTTAAGACTAACGGCAGGCTAGCAGTACGCAGGTGAGCTCAAGGTTGGAATGGAATACTCGGTGAGTCGCTTCCATTTTATTTCGATAATGAAGTCGAATGTTCTCTCGTGAAGAGATTCAATTTCGAAGTTTATGTTCAATCACTGAATTGGTAGTGGAAAGATTGATAGTGCTAGCTATGCTATGAGAAGTCCTGTTTTGATAAGGCTCAAACTGGTAAAGTTTGATGTTGGTTATTTTGTTCATAATAAAAAAGTTGATCTGTCTTACAATCTTTAACTGATAACAGAGTTTGCAATTTGGCCCATGATAGTTTACGAAAAATGCCTGAATTTCCAGTTACTGTTTGTGATAATGTCAATGTTGACAATGAGGATAATGATTCATCTGCTGCTGACATACTACAGCTGAATTGGGGACCCTTAATCAGATGTTGGACTTGACTGTTAATTGGATGTTGGACTTGACGCTTTCGGATGTTGGCCTTGACGCTTATGCGGGTTGTCTATGTTGACGCCTATGCGAGTTGTTCTAAGTTGACGCCTATGCGGGTTGTTCTATGTTGACGCCTATGCGGGTTGTTCTATGCCACTCCGAGAGTTGATCTAAGTTGACGCCTATGCGGGTTGGTCTATGTTGACGCCTATGCGGGTGGTTCTATGCCACTCCGAGGGTTGATCTAAGTTGACGCCTATGCGGGTTGGTCTATGTTGACGCCTATGCGGGTTGTTCTATGCCACTCCGAATTAATTGTCAAGTATTGTCAGTATCAGTATGGTCATTTCGAATGGTTGCCATGCAACTGCACTGCTATTGATGCAGATTTTATTTAACAAATTCAGGATTTTTCTTTACAACATACGTTTTAAGGTAACGTTTTAAGGTAACGTTTTAAGGTAACGTTTTAAGGTAACGTTTTAAGGTAACGTTTTAAGGTAACGTTTTAAGGTAACGTTTTAAGGTAACGTTTTAAGGTAACGTTTTAAGGTAACGTTTTAAGGTAACGTTTTAAGGTAACGTTTTAAGGTAACGTTTTAAGGTAACGTTTTCAGGTAACGTTTTCAGGTAACGTTTTAAGGTAACGTTTTTGTTTGTCAGAAAGGCCGATCGGTTAAGGTTTAAGTGATTTTTATTTTCTGAAACACACGAGGACGTGTTGGAACGTCAGTTTTGGCCGTGTCGGAGTTGGTTATCAATTAAAATTGCGGGTAGTCAACAGAAAGTGATTTTACTATCAATTATTGCCTAATAAATCAAATCATAATTTATTGAGTACTCGGTGTGATTTTGGCAACTTATTTCGATAATTGTAATGGATGGTAAAGTTCAAAACAATTGCTGACATGTTAATTTGATTATTCTTTGTGTTATAACCATTATTTGCTTACGACAATTATTCTTTTATTACTTGATGATTTTAGAATCGAAGTTTAATTTGATTTAGCACATTTTAGTGTTTTGTATCAAGTAAACACGTGACGTATTTCCGTATGTCATCGGACAGAGTTGTTGTGGAGGGATAGCAAGGAGAGGATATAAGAGAGCTTGCAACGGTATGCAAGTCAGGCTATCTTCGGATTAGACTCGATAAAGAGCTCCCCTGCTCCCGACAAAACTGTCGGTTTATTTGGTACAGCACTGCTGTATATTCACATAGCTGTATTGGCTTGCTGATGGCGAACGATACACTTTGTACTTGGGTGGCTTAGGCTGCTGTACGAACTGTAACCTTAAGGGTTTGTTCGTTTAACTGTATTGTTACTATACCCTTTTAACCTACTTTATCTTGTTAACATTAGTATTGTTTTATTAGTGAAACTAGTACTGTAATTAACAACCTTGTTATTGTTTGTACAGTTTTTATTTATCCATCAAAAATGGGAACGCCCAAATCCTGACCGTATATACCCCTAGGCCCCTTTCGATCCTACATATATATCAAATAATCCTTAGAGGTACTTTTGAATTGCCAAACAAAAGAAAAGATGGGTCTACTTATAGTCTTTATGGAGAAGAACGTGCAAGAAACTCCACGGTCACTATTTTCCATCACACCATCATAACATCACACATCATCAGCCTATAAATGTTCCCACTGCTGGGACACAGGCCTCCTCTCTGTGAGAGGGAATGGGCCGTAATCCACCACGCGGGCCCAGTGCGGGTTGGTGGATGTCACATGTGCGAGAGCAGTGGTGATGAAATAATTTAAGCAAAGTAAAGTGCCTGCCTGGGCTCGAACCCACTACCTACAACATGTAAGTCGCAGCTGATACCACTGGGCCACCACTGCTCTATTTTCCATCAATAAGTTTGAATTACCAGTATTTGGTTAAATTTCTTCTTGTTAAAAATCACATATGTGTGAGAATGATGTAAAAATACGTGCACTTAAAAGCGTCTAGAGTAAAATAGACGATCCCAACTGATGGCACCCGTTTACGAATATGACGCATGGATTGGCACCACTCAGCTCAACCATCAAGAAGGGAACCAAATGATCCAACACATGTGCCAGGATCAGAGAGACATTTGAGAGAGAATGACACACTCAACAGCCAGGGCATACACAAGTCAACGAATGACATATAGGTATAGTAAATGGTAGATTTATAATTGGTACATAGTACTCACACATGTGTGAGTCGAATATAGAACCTCTTACTTTTCGGGAAGTCAGTTAATAATCGGCCAAGTCCGAGTCTGACTCGGTTCCATACATACAGCTACACACATTACCAAAATATTTAAATAACATTACTGAAATTTTATCAAATTTAAAAAACAAAAACCGGCCAAGTGCGTGTCGGGCCACGCGCAGTAATAGGGTTCCGAAGTTGCATAATAATGCGGAATAAAAAGAGGGTTTTGTTGTTGTTACATGAACTTTAGAACGGTTTCAGCGGCTCACAAAGTCTAATAACGGGGCCACATAGGATGATGTTTTTTTTAACTCTATATTCTCGCGTTTGACCATCTATCTCGCCTGATGGTAAGCGATGATGTGGTCTACGGTGAAGCACGCTTGCCTAGATGTAATTTATTCACTCTTGACTTAAACTAAATAAGGACTTACTGGTAACTGAAGAAGGAGTTATAAAATCTAACTTCGCAGCTGAAGTTAGAAAAATATTATCTATTTGAGTACCACCGCGGGTATGAACGCGGGTATGAATTGCGAAAGGAGCCGATACGAGCGCGCGTTAGAGCCACGGGGTATGGTATAGTTCGTTCCTGGATCCTTGCGTTCACGCTCCTTGTTTATTTCTTTTCGGAATTAGAAAAAAATCGTATGTATTCACCTCTAATCTCCTCTAATACCGCAGATTAGAGGTGAATCCTCTAATCTGCGGTATTCACTATTTCATTCTGGAAAGTTTTACGCTATTCAATTAGTGATGAAGTCGGGTCAAATATTGACTTCATAGAAGGATATCGAAAAAGAAAATAAGTAATTTGCTTGGAAATCGAATCTAATTTGACTTTACTTTTACGTTTTAATTACAAAACGTCACGAAAATACTTCTGCACTAATACAAATAAAAAAAAAAATATTAAAAAAGTCAAAAAACCCGACTGCTTGAAAAGCGAACTAAAAAGACGTAAACAAGGAGAAAATCATGCTGTGCTGTCGGAGGATACATCTTTGCGAGCTGGCTGACCATAACCAGACGTTTTTTGTGATTATTATTAAGGAACAAACATACATACATACTTACATACATACATACATACCTACATACATACATACATACCTACATACATACTTGCATACATAAATAGACTGATAAACACATTACCCTCCTTTGGCAGTCGGGTAAATAGACTCCGCGCGCATGCGCCGTATAGAGTACGGACTGGTACTGCCAATGACTCCGGCCACTCCAATGCGTTATTCGATCTTAATCATTATTAATTTAGAAATTATTATTATTAGGGATGTTATGATTTTATTTTTATATATTTTTACATGGTTCATAAGCATAATATATTTACTATCTGTTTTACATAGCTAAAAACGTTATTTAAGTAATTTTTCAATGGCATTTGTACAAAAATTTTACTGTGCCAAGTACATTTTATAAGTTGGTCGACTATTACTCGTAAACTTATAAAGCCTGTTATGATTTCATTTTTGTATACTTTTACATGGTTCAAAAGCATTATATTTACTCTGTTTTCCACAGCTATCAACTTTATTTAAGTAATTTTTCAATGGCATTTATACAAAATTTTTACTGTTCCAAGTACATTTTATAAGTTGGTCGACTATTACTCGTCAACTTGTAAAGCCTTGTTACCCGTGATCATTTTCCTTTTAATTTCGTTATATTTACTACTGCCGTGAATTTTATCACATAGCCAAGAGCAACTATTTCGCTGGCAGGGGGGGGGGACACTTGACTCTAACATAAATTTGCAACTTAAAGCTTAATTTTACGCAAACGAATCTCTGAATCGAAAAATGGTTTTAACAAAGCGATAATATTTTTGAATGGCTTATCCAACGATACCCCACACCATGGGATAAATGAGAAAAAAAAAATACATCCCCACTTTACGTCTATGGGAGGTAACCGAAAAAAAAATATTTTTCATGATTTTATGTTACGACTTTGTCAGAATTATTAATATGTATATACATGCCAAATTATAGCTTTCTAGTACTTAGATTCTCCGAGCTAAGCTGCGGACGGACAGACGGACAGACGGACAGAGCGAAACTATAAGGGTTCCTTGTTGACTTCGGAACCTTAAAAAAGACGTAACAAGCTTAAAATTAAATTGTATTGCATGAACTCGTTTGTATAATTATAATGAAGTCCGTCAATGTAAAAAACAAACATCCAGTGAGACTAGAAACTAACCCAAAATAAGATGGGAAAAGGCTAGATGGATCGTATCGATAGAATTTTAGATAAATTGATTCGTTATGACTGCTATATCGAACGCATAATTTGCATGAATAATTTAAATAAATCACCATTGCTGAAATCAATTCAAATAATTGAATATTATGATGTGTCCAATTGATGTAATTTTAATTGTGTACGGTTCCAATTTGATGTATATAGAGCAACATCCCCATTAAATCGTCAGTGAATATTTTAGAACAGCTTTGAAGTAAACCGATAATGTTGAAGTTACTAGTTCTTCTTGTTTTAGCTTTCAACATGGCGAGTATCGACTGTCAGATAGACCACGACAGCGATGATCAGCAAGACCACATTCCTCATCATAGACGTTTGGAAGTATTAAAAGGTGACTATTGTCCCCCCGGCACCCTAAGAACCGATTATGGTGAATGTAAGAAAATCTGGAGGAGAGCTGGCATCCAAGCCGGTTGTATTAATGGCACTGTAAGACTGGGTGACGTGTGCGTGATTATAGATTAATTATTAATTTTATTAACCCTGATTATTACCCAGAAATAAAATGTGTGGTTTTTAATTATTTGTTTGTTTTTTTTTTGTGTGAATAGTGTGTTTTAATTATTTGAGTAAGAATAATAGTTTAGAAAAACTAAAAAAACACGCTTTTATAGATTAACCAAACAAGATGTAGAAAAAAATCAATTTTTAATGAAGAATAGAGTAAATAACGTGTAAAAAAGCTTGGGGTGCTTTTGATATTTCAAAAATGATGTAATGTCGTATCGGTGCGAGTAAAATAAAAGCACGAGATCCCAGTATATAAGTAGTTTTTCTGCTAACTCTCACCGAAACTCAAGAAAAATATATGATAAGGTAAAATAGGGTCGTTGATAATAATTGGCTGGTCAAATATTTTGGATAAATATTTTTAAGTTGAAGGTGGAACAACAAACTGAAGAAAGAATTAAAACAGAAGGCCTGTCACTCGGTAGGGGCGAAGGCTAGCCAGCCAACTCACACACTACACCTCGAAGCTCTACCTCAGGCGGACAGCCTTAGCCAGGCGGACAGTCAGCCTTCACTATACGGTCGACCCCAATTATACGGTCAGCCCGAACTTAACAGTAGGGTTAAAATTTCCATTATGGGCTGTTAATTTTTGGCGCGGGGAGGGTGGGTTAGGGGAGGGGGGAGGTTTGTCTACCCTCTGTACCATTCTCACTTCTCGGAACCCCATAGTTACGGAGATATCCATGTCAAGTCAAAGACAAATATATTTATTGCAACTAGGCGGCACTTTTGAACGTCAAACAATTTAAAATAAAAATTGATTCTACCGTGCATTCGGTAAAGTAGCTTGTTATGGTGAAGAACAAACAAGAAACTCCATACTTACTCTTTTTATTAAAAGGCCTTTTACAATATTAACATAAGTACATACATTAATAAATTCATATATGTGAGGACGATGCACCCAAAAATAGCACTACACACTATACTACGCACAGGTATAAAGTAATAAAAGCATTAACACGTAAATTCATTAATTTCATAAATAGGAACATGGTTCTCAGATAGTTACAAATATTGCAAATATTGCATGTTTCCAAACATAGGTAAAATACCTAATTCAACAACAACGGAACAGTGTGTGAGTCAAATTCTGAAGAACAAATAAAAATAAAATAAGAATACAATACTATGAATAGGAATATAAATTAGCAATTTTGATTTTTCTACACTTAATATTGCCCTATGGAGCAGGACCAGCATGTTTCCAAGCATTCTTATCTTGAATATAATCATCTAATTTGTAATATGCTTTTTTACAAAGTGTGCTTTTAACTAAATTTTTAAATTTACTTTCATTTATTTTTAATATATCACAAGGTATTTTGTTATAGAATTTAACACAGTACTCTATGAAAGATGAGTGTACTTTAGCTAGTCTATAAGATGGTGGATATAACTTATCTTTATTTCTCGTATTACAATTGTGTCTATCACTGATTTTACTAAAGAGATGTATATTTTTCCTTACATATATAATCTATATCTATAAAAGCGAAAGGTGACTTACTGACTGACTGACTCACTGACTGATCAATCAACGCACAGCCGAAACTGCTAAGCCTAGCATGAAATTTGGCAGAGAGGTTCCTCAAGTGACGTAAGTGTGCACTAAGAAAGGATTTTTGGAAATTCCACCCCGAAGGGGGTAAAAAGGGGGTTGATAGTTTGTATGAAAAATCTAAATCCTTCAGCCAAAATTCATGAAACTTAGCAAAAATAGTATTGTAAGTAAATGATAAAGATTGACATTATTTGTTTTTCGAAACTACCCCCAAATGATGATTTAGGGGGTGTTGAAGTTTGTATGGAAAAATCTGATTTCTTAGGTCAATAAACTTGAAACATGCCACAAATACTAACCTAAATGTTCTAATTTTTGTTCAGTTTTTAAATCTATTATCTATATTTTTTGAAACTACCCAAAGAAAAGACGACGAAAAGACGATTTAGGGGTGTTAAAGATTTTTTGAAGAATCTTATTACTTCAGTTAATAAATATGAAACTTGACATAAATACAAATCAAAATAAACAATAAAGGCTTTCATTCTTAGTTTTTCAAACTACCCCCAACAGATGATTTAGGGGATGTAATTTTTTTGGAAGAATCTTATATCTTGGATTAATAAACAAGAAACTTGAAATAAACACCAACCTGAATAAACAATAAAGGTTGTCATTATTAGTTTTTTGGAACCACCCCCAAAAGACGATTTAGGGGTATTAAAGTGTCTTTGAAGAATCTTATTTCTTGGGTTAACACATTTGAAAGTTGACATGAATACCATCCTAACTAAATAATAAAGGATGTCATCATTAGTTTTTCGAAACACAGCCAAATGATGATTTAGGGGGTGTTGATGTTTGTATGGAAGAATCTTCAAACTTTTATAAACCATAACCATAACCATGGTTCTAATATGGTTCTAACCTTGCCCTTCCTCCCACGCATCAAAGATGTGTTTTAATAAGGTGAGACCAGCGTCGGTTGTACAACGTCCTCTGGTGAAACCATACTGTTTATCGTGTGGTTGTGTCTACGGTGACTGGCATATCAACTTACATCATCGTATCTATCTAGATAGCTACTTAAATCTAGTCAGTCCTTTGACTATACTGTGCTATGAACCACACTTCTTGTAACACGTAGTATTCCAGTTGCCACCGTAGTGGCACGTAATCCTTATAAGAAATAGATTATACAAACGTAAAGTAATGTACACACACGTGTATTACACAAAAGAGAAACAGTCGATTTTAAAGAATAATGCTCGCGTTGCATGGATGAAACGCCCAAATATCAGTGAGTACCGAATAATAAGTTAATAAATCATTGTAAGTGGCTTTAGCTAAATCCGTAGGGTAAGTATAGGAGAAATGCTCCTATACTTATCCTACGCCACAACGCTACCGATTAGAAGTCAACAAATGGCTTAGCTCTGAGTTCATTCTAGTATCAAAGTATCAAAAATCTTTTAAAAGTCTAATGAAAATTAATTTTTACCTGTATCAAAATCATATGATTGTGTTGTCATGCATGATATATTCGCACGTCGAGAATCAAACCGATACAAAATAAGGCAACTTTTAACTATCACCGACATATCAACTCTCATTGCAAACAATCTAACAGAACTTTTAGACATCATTTTAGGTTCGTTATGTTTACCACCAAAGAGTACCGGGCGATTTTCGATTCTGAAGTCCCGTACTCCGTTAATCTCTATCGCTAATGATTCTAGCCCTGCAAATACTTCTTCATGATTCTGGCCTCCTGGTAGTTTGGGTATAAATATCTTATCTAACTGGCATATCTCAACGTTTTTAGTGGTAATTACTTATTTAATGAATTGCTTGCCTAGTTTCTAGTAAAATATCTATTAACTTCGATTAATTCTTCTCTTCACTGCTCTCAAAACGGGGAAGGAAAACATCTTGAGGAAACCGGCATGTCCTAGAACCAAAAATTTAAAGACATGTGACATCCACCAACCCGCACTGGGCCCGCGTGGTGGATTACGGCCCATTCCCTCTCACAGAGAGGAGGCCTGTGTTCCAGCAATGGGAACATTAATAGGCTGATGATGTGTGTGTGTGGATGTGAATTCTTCATATTATTTCCGAAACGCGTGAGCACGACTGTATTTTTTAATTTTTTTATTTTTAATATAAAATTTTGCGAATCGCCTACTACATAATTTTGGAGTGGTCAATTCGACATAGAAAAATGAATATTTTTAATAGTGGTCGATTCGCCCTATACGAACGAGTTAAATTCGGGCGAATCGTTCAATAACCCCTTTATGTTTGTATAATTTCTTTCTTATAAGAGTGCCGTGCCACTAGGGTGGAAACTGAAATCCTGTTACAAGAAGTTTGGGTTATAGCACAGTATATCATCTACCAAACGCCTAATTAGCATAATTTAAGTATACCAACCAGCTTAATATCAGCTTGATGCACTAGAGTCGATTAAAAAACCGGCCATGAGGCTCATCGGCTATGAGGCACTGGTCGAGTCAAAGCTCTAGACACTTGAATGCCTGTGGCCGACGCCCCCGATTCGATAAATTTAATATTTATATATTTTTGTGCTTTTTCATTTAGTACAGTGAATGAAAAAAGTGTTTCACCATAATAATTAAAGTATTTTTCCTCGCTAAACAAAAGTTATATCTATCTAAAAGCAGAGACAATAGATCGCCACTTAACCTTATCCTTACACACCTTTTTCCCCATTAAAAGCATATTAAGTACAAAAGTTTTTACACTTGATTATTTTTATGCTTAGATTTAAAACATTTAAAACATTACACATGTAAAAAATTTGTTACCCTACGAGTACGTTTGTTTTTTAAGCCTGATTATTTTGTTTTGTTATTGCTATTGAAACTGACTGTTATAATTAGTTAAAATTATTCTCATTTGTTTAAGGTCAGTGCTTATTGGTAGATGTCACTTATCTTCGAATTTTTGGTTCTAGGAAACAGTGAAGGAAAACATCGTGAGGAAACCATATGCCGGTGTCCTCACGATGTTTTCCTTCACCGTTTTGAGAGCAGTGGCGATGAAATAATTTGCACAAAGTAAAGCGCCTGCCTGGGCTCTAATACACGACCTACAACTTGTAAGTCGCGGCCGATACCACTGAGCTACCACTGCTCACTGCTCAGATAGATAAATGATGTAATTTGACGTTCCAGACACCGTAAACACAACAACCACGTTAAGTTCAAAAACGTTAACGTAGATCACTTTGTTTTTGGCTTGTGATTAGCAATAGTGTTAAACCAAGTGTGTGTCTTCGAAAGACCTGTGTTAACGGCGTGGTGTTTGAAAAATCTCTTCATTTATAGGGTTCCGAAGTCAACAAGGAACCCTTAAGGTCTATCCACACATATCAGGGGCGTGCCCGGGACGTGTCAGGGCCGTGGCCGTGCTAAGACCGTGCATCCCGAGTCCCGTCAGGGACTTTCTGTTCACACACGTCAGGGATGTGACAGGAACGTGGACAGGCCGCGATAAAGAGTAAAATAATAAATATTCTATTTGTGCCCCTCGGTCACCATTTTGTTTTCGAATCAGAGTATAGCTTCAGTGTAGTGAAGTGAAATATAAATTACAACACGCAATATACCTAAGTCATGTCTTTGTTTAATACAGAGGAGTTGATTGCGATTGCAATTGCTCTACATGAAGAGGAAATGGAAGAGGTACAAGACAGACAGAAAGTGGTTAATAAACGTGTTTGGGTATCAGAGTTGTGGCAGGACAGAGAGCTACTGGGAGAATTAAACACAATATACAGAAAACTAAAATGCAAATGCTTATCATGATTACTTAAAAATGTCCGAATCATGTTTTCATCTACTGCTACAAAAATTACAAAACGGCTTACAAAAAAAAGACACACATTGGAGAAAAGCAATTACACCACTTGAAAGATTAGTGGTCTGCTTGAGGTAAGTAATTAAAAAAAAATATTAGTATTTGATCAACTAACCTTTATTTGAAAATCTATATATATAAAACAAAGTCGTGTTAGTCGGCTGGACCAATTTTTTATGATTTTTGTGTTTTGGGTTTTATCTTCGTTTGGAATAGTATAATAATTAATAAAACATCGAAAAAATTTACGATAAAAAAAAACATTTTCTCATACATTTTGCGAACACAGCGCCATCTCTGATACATGATAGAAACAAACAGAGAGTTTGTATTAGAATAGAGGGAACATATTTACGACGAAACAGAAACTGTCAATTCTTTCGTTCTTGCTTATAGAAAAACTATGAAAAAAAAAGAGACAAACATAGACAAACGCTACCATCCCGAACGTCAAAGAGATAACTTTTTAGTCACTATTGTAACCCATCGGTTAGCAGCTTTAATTAAAGATTTTCTCTGTTTTTACGCTTTGTTTCGTTTATATCAGGAAGAATTTTGTTGTTTCATTATCTACATGAACCATGTCGTGTGTGGCTGCAAGAGTAGAATGAGTGTATTAACAGGACATAATCAAAGGATATCTTTCCACAGGTGAGTTATCGACTAGCATACTGAAATTATTGTGCAGGGAATACATTTCATAGGCTGTCCGGAATAAAGGAATCTTAGTTCTAAATACGTCGAGGACGTGTAGTATCATTTAAACCTTTCTATTTAGTGAAATAATTAACTTTTATGCGTTCGCTGATAGAGCTATGACAGTTTACGTACTTACGTTCTGATGTTAGAGATAAGACAAAAGTCACAAGAAAGATTTATCGATACTGTATTTTTATTTTACTTACTTTAATGTATTTCTTAAAGTTTATTTGTTATTATTAATCTAATATTGATTGTGCACAGGTTCCTAAGAGTACTTATTTAAGAAATAAGAGGATCAAGAATATAAAACGAGCTAACTGGAAACCTTCACCATATTCTCGCTTGTGTTCACTGCATTTTATTGAATCATGCTATCGCTATCCCTCGAGATGGATACAGGTTGATGAATCATGTTTATTTTCACATTTTATTTATTTAACCATTAATGTACACACACATAATAAATAGACAAGAAGAAGGAACAGAAAATAGGTACAAAGGTATGCTTCTTTCTAACGAAATTTCTTCCAGCATACCTGCGAGAGGAGAGTTGCAAAAAAAGATATGTAGACACCGTGTGTAGAACTTTTTTAAATTAAATTATTATATTTAAACCATTTTGTTATTATTTATTTTGTTACTTTTAAACTTATACATACTCGTCTTTGAACTTTATTTTCAGTCTTGCACAAGAAATAGCATACTATATATCAGTATATTGATGAGTACCTGTTTGTACATACAGATACAGTCGTACGAGTGTACCAAAAACTGTCACTTTGATCTCATGATGTACCTCGTTTTTACACAAGGTATGAATAAACATTATTATACAACGCGTATAATGCGCAGAAAAATTACGAAAGAGTACAATTATACTCTTACAATGACTGATAAGTTCACTCTTTGTACGAGTACACATTCACTTTTTAAATAATTATAAAGAATCCCTAAAAAAACGTAGAATAATTAGGCGCAGTCAGGGACGATTCTTACAGATATTTGACCAAATTTGTATAAAATCTTCCTAAACTAAACTCGATAATATCGATATGACAGTGGCACAGATCTAGTTCTGATATATGTCTATAGATAAGTATCTATAGCATCTTCGGTCACACTGGCACAAAAGATGGCATAGACAAAAGTATATCTATCTCTTTTTGTTTATGACGTTATCTGTTAGTGCGAAAGAGAATACCGATATTGAAATTGCGTCTTAAATATGTTACCTCTATTCTAATACAAACTCTCTGGAAACAAAGCACTCACAAAAATGAACATGGCGTTTGTATGCTGATTCCGGTATTGCCAGTAGATGTGTTATCAATTTATCTGAAATTCATCCTATAATTCTAATATAACACACAAAAAAAAATATCGACTATTGGGAACAAAAACGAAGAGATAATTATATTTTATTCGTCTTATTAATGTAAAAAAATTTTGGACGTATGTACTGACATCACTTGTCATTCACTTTGTTTCTTAAAAAACTATAGGTACAAGTAAAGAATATTTACGACATCGACAACGTGCCGGGAAAATATCGGCACACCCGTGCACGTCACGGCGTCGGCCCAGGCACTGAGGCTCCGTCACTAGCCCGTGCACGTCCCGTGCACGGACGTGTGTGAACGAGTTCATATAAAATGTTCCCAACGATATTTTTTTGAGTCCCTGACGGGGCACGGTCCGTCCACGTCCCTGGCACGGCCCTGATATGTGTGGATAGAGCTTTATAGTTTCGCTCTGTCCGTCTGTCCGTCCGCAGCTTAGCTCAGAGAATCAAGTACTAGAAAGCTATAATTTGGCATGTATATACATATTAATAATTCCAACAAAGTGGTAACATAAAATCATGATAAATTTTTTTTTTCGTTTACCTCCCGTAGACGTAAAGTGGGGATGTATTTTTTTTTCTCATCTATCCCATGGTGAGGGGTATCGTTCTATAGGCCATTCAAAAATAATATGGGTTTGTTAAACCATTTTTCGATTGAGAGATTCATTTGAAACTAAACTAAACATTAAGTAAACAGTAAGTATTAAAATTAAACTTTAAGTTGCAAATTTATGTTAGAGTCAAGTGTCACCCCCCTCCTGCCAGCGAAATGGTTGCTCATGGCTATGTAAAAAAATGCACGGCAGTAGTAAATATAACGAAATTAAAAGGAAAATTATCACAAATAACAAGGCTTTACAAGTTTACGAGTAATAGTCGACCAACTTATAAAATGTACTTGGACAAGTAAATATATTCTTATGAACCATTTAAAAATATACAAAAATAAAATCATAACATATTTAATAATAATGATTTCTAAATGAATAATGTTTAAGCTCGAATAACGCATTGGAGAGGACGAAGTCGTTGGCAGTACCAGTCCGTAGTCCATACGGTGCATGTGCGCGGTGGAGTCTATTTTGTGTTAGTGCAGAAGTATTTTCGACGTTTTGTAATTAAAACGTAAAAGCAAAGTCAAATTAGATTCGATTTCCAAGCAAATTACTTATTTTCTTTTGTCGATATCCTTCTATAAAGTCAATATTCGACCCGACTTCATCACTAATTGAATAGCGTAAAACTTTCCAGAATGAAATAGTGGATACCGCAGATGTATATCTGCGGTATCCACTATACGATTTTTTTCTAATTCCGAAAGAGAAATATTCAAGAAGCGTGCACGCAAGGATCCAGGAACGAACTATACCATTCCTCGTGGCTCTAACGCGCGCTCGTATCGGCTCCTTTCGCAATTTGCACCCACGGTGGTACTCAAAGAGATAATATTTTTCTAACTTCAGTTGCGAAGTTGGATTTTATAACTCCTTCTTCGGTTACCAGTTAGTCCTTATTTAATTTAAGTCAAGAGTGAATAGATTACATCTAGGCAAGCGTGCTTCACCGTAGACCACATCATCGCTTACCACCAGGCGAGATAGTGGTCAAACGCGAGAATATAGATTAATAAAAAAACATCCTATGTGGGCCCGTTTTTAGACTTTGTGAGCCGCTGAAACCGTACGTTCATGTAACAATAACAAAACCCTCTTTTAGGTCCCCATTATTATGTAACTTCGGAAACCTTTTACTGCGCGTGGCTCGACACGCACTTGGCCGTTTTTTTGTATTAATCCAACTGCTGAGGGAGGGTAATGTGTTTATCAGTCAGAGCAAATGCGTTGGCCGATTTTGAAGATTTTTACGTAAATCTATTCGTCTTAGGGCCTCGTTCACCATCTCCAAGTAAAGCGTTGATTAGTTACCTCCAAGTTAACGTTAAGTGGCACGTAAAAGTTACGAGTATCTTTTATCAATTTCACAAACGAAAACAGAGCTTCGGGTAACAACTTACTGGTTAAGTGAATGCCGTAACAAATCTTGCGTTTCATTCGTTCAATAATACGTCAATGTTGTTCATCAAATGCCTTTGCCAGATGTTAATAGTCATTTGTACATTTTCTTTGTTTTTGTTTTTACGATGTTCGTCGTGTCTGGCGCGTATAAACACTTTTTCTTCCTTTTTTTTATATTTATGGTGTTTTTGCGTCTGGTTTGGTATGCATGTGATTTTAATGTGATACTTTATTCAGCATAAATAAAGTTAAAAATAAGAATTGATAGGTTATTAGTAAAACCACTTGAATAAAGAAAAACATACCAATCATCTTACGATTTATGGATTATTTTATGTTTTGTAAGTGCTTAGCATTTGGTTTACTGCATAATTCAATAGACGAAGTCTAGCAAAAATTTGTATCATCTAGGTCCGTAAAATAATCAACACGGCATTTAAATTCACCAATCCTAGGTACTCGTAGCGTCGTAGAATGTTTCATCCAATTGATGATCAATCAAGTCAAATAAATCCATTTTTATTAATAAACTGTAAAATAATCTACACAAAATGACCACGGACAACTTTTAACTAATGGGTAAACACGCTAATGGGCAGATGTTGGGGCAAGTAAGTTATGGGTCAGTTAATCTTATAATTAGTGCTACTCGAACGTCGTGAAATTCGTACATGGCGTTACGGGTGACTTTGACTGGCGGTTAGCCTACTCGACACTTTAAATGCAGATGGTGAACGAGGCCCTTAATCTTGCCAGTGTCACTGGCTACATTAAAATTGGAAAATAGAAATAATAATACTGGATTTTGGGTGCCCAATTCCTTCTTTCAAACCCTTCATGTGGGGTATTAAAATAAAGGGTTTAAGAGGTGATTTCAAAAATATATAACACTTATATGTGTATATATTTTTGATGATTATTGTCAAGAAGAAATCAATTGTCAGCCAGCTCGCGAATTAGCCAGTACTATCCTGGATGCGGCACCCTGTGCCTCGCAAAATTTATCACGCAAAATTGATTATTTATAAAAAGCGTATTTACCCGTTAAAATTATAAATATTTTTGCATTTCTCAAAATTGACGTTAAGTTGAATCGATTGAAACAAGTTTTAGTTTCCAAGGTGATCGGAAAGTGCCTCAAAAACCGACACCAAAAAGGTGTCGGTTTTTGGTGTCGCTTTCGGGTTCCGTACCCCAAGGGTCCAAACGGAGCCCTATTGCTGTCACTCACGTGTCCCACTGTCTGTCCGTCTGGTCGTCGGCTGTCACACGGGTTTTACGGCAAAACGGTTGGAGCTACAGTTTTCATATTTTCACAATATAAGCATCTTGTTGACCCAAAGCCATGCAAATTATCAAATAATATGTTTATTTTTAAGGGGCATTTGACGGGACGTGAAAAAAGAAATGACCTACTTCATTGAGTGGGGTATCGTCGCTTAGAGCTTGTTAAGTAAATAAATACTATATTTTTGTTTTAAAAAATATTGGCAAAGAAAGGAATAAGAAGCCACTAAAGTCAGCTTTTTTGACAACATTTTGGACTGAAGAAATTTTAACTTCCCACTGACCTGTGAATTTGAAATTTGGTGATAGTGTTTATTAATACGACATTTTACTAGCACATACCAATATACTGATCAATCTGATTTTTCTTTGATAGTCCCTCATTTGTCCTATTACAACCAACTTAATTTTACGGTTTGGTACGGAACCCTAAATGTGCGAAGTCTGACACGCACTTGGCCGGTATTTTTTCAATGTTACACTTTTTTCGGTCTAGCCCCTCAGCCCGCAAGCAAATTATAACTATAACATGCAATAAGGAATGCCGTTCCAAAACTCGATTTCTACCAAAAACTATTTGATGATGGTGTTGCATTTTATAAAAATCGAGCACCAACCATACTTATTTATTCTTAAATCAATTCGATACGTTATAATTTGCTATTATTTGCATTTAATAATACTTTAATATCCATATGGCGTGCAAAAAATAAGGCGGTTTAATTTTTCATTCATCTAAGATTTGCATGTATTGTATATTAATTTTGCTTCGTTGTCACTAGTACCATTAACAGTTCCATGATGGAACTATTGATGATTTTTTTAATCACTAGTTCCATTTTAGAAGATTGTAACAAAAATATTATTCACGTCAACTTTTGCTTACACGGTATGTACTCGTACGTACTTATAAGGTAACTATTTGTGCAACAGACATACATTTTATATAGCTTGTTTTTTAAAGATATTTAATTATTTATTTATTATAACTGCATGCAACATAAAAGTACATAGGCGGACTTAATGCCTTAGGCATTCTCTACCAGTCAACCAAGGGCAGTGAAGAGATAGCAGGTGCATATAAAATGAAATAATAATATTATAAACGCAAAATTAGTACAAAAGTATATCACATAAAGTATTAAAGTATTATTATTATACATCCAAATAATTGCCAATTATAACGTATCGAATGGATTTAATTATATAAGGATAATATGGTTGGTGCTCGATTCATATAAAGTGCAACTGCGCCATCAAATCATCAGTGATCTTCTGGAATTCTTTTGAAACACTTTTGGGAGAACCGATAATGTTGAAATTACTAGTTTTTTTTGTTGTAGTAGTCAATATGGGCAGTATCGACTGTCAGATTGACTATGACAAGCATGACTACCCGCCTACAAGACGTGTCGTGGATACACCCAACTTGTGTCCTCCGAACTTTGTTAGAGTTGGCATGTTTTGCGTGCCGGCGGTACCTTACAGAAGGTCAGATGAAGACTGTGAAAAACCGAATCGAAGGCTTGGTAATATTTGTATTAACTACATAAAAATAATCAATGTTAAACCAAAATAAAATGTAATTTTTTGGTACAATAAAGCTTTTCAAACTAAAAAGATTTTTCTTTTAAGGTTAATCTATATAATAGGAGAAAATTACTGACTAACATTTCAACGACCAACCGACACTACTGGGACTAGGAGCTTGTCAATTTGGATTCTTTTTATGATATAGGGGAGCACTAAGGAGAAGTTTTTGAAAATTTAACCTTTAATGGAGTTATAAAGGTACAATTTATTTCTATTAAAAATCTAATATCTTGGGGTAATACACTTTAAATTTGGCATACATACTAAGCTGAGTAATTATATTCTATACTACTTTTTACTCATTTTACGTTTAATATATTATTTATTTTTTATGCACCTGCCATGCTATCCCACCAATACCCTTGGTTGATTGGTAGAGAATGCCTCAGGAATTAAGTCTGCCTATGTACTTTTATGATGCATCAAGTTTTAATATATAAATAGGTGATGTTAAAGTGGTTTTGAAGAATCTCATTTTACAAGGCTTCTTTTTTGATGTAAAGGAGCACTAAGAAAGTAGGGGTTTTCGGACATTCTCCTTTAAGGTGGTGAAAAGGAGGGATTTTATGTGGGGTAGTATCCCACTTTTGCCAAATATACGTGACATTTGGCTCATTTTATCCTAAATAAACAACAAAGATCGTCATTATTAGTTTTTTACCGACTTCAAAAAAAAGGAGGTAATCAATTCGACTTTATTTATTTTTGTGTGTGCCCCTTCAGAACTTTTGACAAACTGAACCCATTTTGGGTAATTCAATTTTTATTTGAAAGTTGGTGCTTCTCGTGTGGTCTCATTTAAATTTGGTAAAGATCTGTGAAGTATAACGTATATAGTGAATGTAGAACTTCGGAGATATACAACAGAGCTCTTCAATAAATGACGGCAAATTGTTTACACCATATCATAACATATCATCACGCCAATACGCTCTAAACGGGTACACAGATGTGTACAGTTTTCCCTGGTACACTCTCATTCCACCGGTTTTGTTCAAATTTTATGTTATTCGGGTAATCTATTCTGGCATCAGTGTGGCCATTGTAGGTAACTTATATAGAACTTGTCCATTATGTACCACTAAAATATGAAAAATAAAAAATCTTTATTACAAAAAAATTCAATCGACTTCTAAATAAAAAAACTACAAAGTGAAAAATAGCTTAAATTTCGGCAGTCAGTGTCAACACACGAAGAAACGAAAACAGGAACACAAAAATAACGTTTCGTAGTCGGTGTCTTTGGTACTATCTTGTTTTTATCGTTTTTAAACACCGACTTCCGAAACGAAAGTAATTTTTGCAGTTTTCATTAGTGTTTTGCTTTAGTATTCGGTTTAATTTTTGAGAAAAAGTTTTATTAAATATCTCCAAAAAATTATTCAGACGGTGTTAAAATTTATATGTAAAAATCCTATTTCTTAGCACAAACCAAAGCAAATAATTGCACTAAGTAATAATCAAAGTTGGCATTATTATTTTTACAAAACTCCCCACCCCCCAAACAGGGTTACAGTGTTAAAGTTTTTTTTGAAAAATCTTACTGCGCGATCTTACTAAGTTAAACGAAAAGAAAGAAGAAAAAAGTGAACAACATAATTATTTTTGCCGTTTAAAACTCGACTCTCAACGGGGAAAACAGGGGTTATTAATTTTTTATTGAATGATTTTACTGCATGGCGGTAACCTAAAAATAAGTATTCTTTGAGTCAAATAACGAATCGTTCCAAACTATTTTATACAATTGGTTAAATATTTATAAAGGGTTGCTATTTGCTGTTTTCCGTAACCATTTTAAGCTTTGATAGGTCATCAGTCCACCTTGTCGGAGTTCTTTCAACGCTATATATTTTTGGTTCGCGGTTCCCATTTCAAAGTCCATCGGCCATCCGTTCGGCGAGCAATTTGCAGTTCTTACTGACCTTAAGTTTGATAATTCTTCGGACTAATGTAAGTCGGTTACCGTGGTTTTTAGGGTACCGTTCCCCAAAAAGAAAAAAGGAACCCTTATAGGATCACTTTCTTGAAAACCTTTCTCTCTGGAACGCGTCGATTTATAAAACTGAAATTAATATAGTATAGGTCTGCATTTTCTTGGAGCTGTGTAAAAGAAAACTTCTAAATTAACGTGATCAAAAGATAAGGCCGCTTATGTCATTTTGTCTTAAAGGAATAATTACCTAAAGGGCACTTCCCGTCGACTAGAATTGACAAGAAGTGAAATGCGAAAATTTTTATACATGACTGGATGGATGTTTGTTACTCAATTACGCCATAACGGCTGAACGAATCTGGATGAAATTTTTCACAAAGATAGCTTATCGTCGAAAAGAAAACACTTTTCACGCGGGCGAAGCCGCTGGCAAAGTTAGTATTACCTAATTTGTTTGGTGAATGTAGCTGATTGTATTGTAATCTTTTGTGTTTTTCAGATTAATTAAAATAGTTGCAAATTTTAACGTATCGAACTGATTTAATTATAAACGGATACGGTCGGTGCTTGATTCATATAAAATGCAACTTCGCCATGAAATCGTCAGTGATCGTTTAGGATCGACAAGATTCTATTGAAACAAGCTTGGTAGAAACCAAGAATGTTGAAGTTACTAGTTCTTTTTGTTTTGGTAGTCAATATGGGCAGTATCGACTGTCAGATTGACTACGACAAGCATGACTACCCGCCTACAAGACGTGTCGTGGATACAACGAACTTGTGTCCTCCGAATTTTGTTAGAGTTGGCATGTTTTGCGTCCTGCGGAACCTTACAGAAGATCTGATGAAGACTGTGAAAAACCGATTCGAAGGCTTGGTAATATTTGTCTTACCTACATAAAGATAGTCAACAAAAAAAAGGATTGATCTATTTTTTTACACAATAAAAGCTTTCAAAAACAAAAAGGTTTGTCTTTTTATTAAATACAGGCAAATAAATTGACATTAAATGTACATTAATTACTATTTAGCTAGCTTCTTCCAGCGGCTTTGCCCGCGTAAAAAGTGGTTTCAGAGGCCTTAGTGCGAGTTTTTACTCATGCTCAATCGCGTTAACGTAAACGACAATTTGTATTGAAACTGGATAAGCGCCGCCTGGTGACGGTAAGGAGAAACCTCTTTTTTTTTATACATTTTGACATAAGAGATCGTTTACGTTATCACGAGTGAGTACGTTAAAAAACTCGCACTAAGGCCTCTGATCCCAAGGGAACATTATACCGGGATGAAAAGTAGCCTTTGTGCTATTCGAGCACATAGGCGAGATACGCAGCGGCTATTTGTCAAATTTCATTCATATCCGTTCAGCCGGTCTGGCATGATTGAGTAACAAATATACATCCACACTTTCACACACATCCATCCTAACTTCCACATTTATAATATTAAATACTATATATTTAATAGTATAAGTCAAGCCGTTTCGGCTGTAGCGCGTTTTATAAAAGAATATAATTGATCACGTGACATTTGCGTTTGTATGTAATACATACATAAGCAAATGTCACGTGATCAATCCTCTACATTTTGGCATTTCGACCATCGCCATCGCTGACATCGAATGACAATTGTCTTGACCTTCTGGATATCTTCTGTATGTCATCATCATCATCTCCTCCAAGCACCACATTGACCGGTCCCATGTAAGGAAAAATATACATCTCTTTAGTAAAGTCAGTGATAGACACAATTGTAATACGGGAAATAAAGATAAGTTAGATCAACCATCTTATAGACTAGCTAAAGTACACTCATCTTTCATGGGGTACTGTGTTAAATTCTATAACAAAATACCTTGTGATATATTAAAACTAGATGAAAGTAAATTTAAAACTTTAGTTAAAAGCACACTTTGTAAACAAGTATATTACAAATTAGATGATTATATTCAAGATAAGAATGCTTGGCAACATGCTGATCCCGCTCCATAGGGCAGTCTTTAGTGTGGACAAAATCAAATTTTTTATATTCCTATTCATAGTTATTGTATTCTTTTTTATTTATATTTTTCATAATTTTACTCACACACTGTTTTGTTGTTGAATTAGGTATATTACCTATGTTTGCAATATTTGTAAGTATGTGAGAACCATGTTCCTATTTATCAAATTAATGAATTTACCTGTTAACGCTTTTATTACATTATATCTGCACGTAGTATAGTGTGTAGTGCTATTTTTGGGTGCATCGTCCTCACATATATGAATTTATTAATGTATGTACATAAGTAAACATTTTAAAACACCTATTTTTAAAAAGAGTAAGTATGTAGTTTCTTGTGCGTTCTTCTCCATAAAATGCTACTTTTCCGAATGCACGGTAGAATAAATTTTTATTACTTGTAAATTTTTTATTTAGATTTATTGTTGTTTGACGTTCAAAAGTGCCGCTTATTGGCCTAGTTAAAATAATAAATATATATTATTTCATAATAATTTATTTCATTATTTTATTAACAACATAAAAAAAATGATAAAACAACTAACTTTTTAGTTACATGTTACTTCAACAAAAGCGAAATGAGGATAATCCTCTATGGAAAATGCCTTTATCTGAAATCCTTTAAATGAAATAAATAAATAAACTTTTTTTTTTATTATTATCGTTTTGCGCTTGACCACTGCTTCACATGATGGTAAGTGATGATGTGGTCGTCGATGAAGCACGTTTGCTTATAAGGAACCTATTCACTCTTGAGCTTGACTTAAAGGCTCCCAGGTTGTAGCTATCAGAAAATACAGGCTCTGGCAGGGAATTCCACTCCTTTGCTGTACGCATAATAAAAGTATTCCCAAAACGTTTGGAGCGCATAGGTGGGATGTCCATCATGTACCGATGACGCATCGCCATACGTCTTCTCTGTCAGTCTGATGATGGAAAGGGCTAGGAGGAATTAGTTCATGCAATTCAGTCAAAAACTCCCCGAAATGTAACTGATTAAAACCGACAGGCTGGCAACTCGGCGCCGATTTTCAAGGCTCTGGAGCCTAGATTTGATCAGCACCTCATTGCCGATGAGCCTCTTGGCCTGTTTTTCGATCGAATCAATTGCATCCAGCTGGTACTTGCCAGATCCGTCCCAGAGATGAGAGCAGTACTCCATGCATGATCGAATTTGCGCTTTGCGAATGTTTGGTTCTAGGCCATGGCGGTTTCCTTACGATTTTTTCCTTCACCATTTTGAGAGCAGTGGTGGTGAAATAATTTACACAAAGTAATGTGCATGACTGGGTTCGAATCCACGACCACTTGTAAGTTGCGACCGTTACCACTGGGCTACCACTGCTCTCTTGTAGTACAATATCTTAATTCTGCTAACAAGACATAAATGATACCTAGAAGAAGTTTAAGGTTTAAGATGATCCACGGAGTCACAATACTTGATGAAGCGGTGTTATAACCCCAGTAAAAAAATGCACCTTGTTTCGGTCATAACTGATTTAAAAAATATAATGTTGTTCTGGACTGTGATTTGGCGTGCCCTTAGTTTTAAGGCGCCGATTCCCTTGAGTAGCTGATTTTAAAATGAGAAACACGTCTAAACAGCTAGTCATATTTTATTGGCAAAAATATATAAAAATAAATAAATATATATAAATATAAATATATGTTACATTAGACCATTTTCTTAATAATTGATTATTATAAAATTTTGAGTTTTATTCGTATAACATAGTGTAATTAATTTGTAAAATTATGTCTAAAACGGACAAAAACACGACAATCGCACCAAAACCACTGGGCGTATTTTAATGAAATTGACACCATCAAAGACAATTTAATTATCTACATTTTGATCTGAGGCTTTTTTTTTAAAGTCATTGAATAATAAGGAAAGTACAAAATACTACAAAATTTTTGGTCGCGCGGGTGTCTTACGGGTGCGCGTTTTGTTCCCTCAAGGTCGTTGGCGTTAGTCGTCGTCCTAAGTAATATACAGCGCTGTACAGCTGAATATATAAATATTATTCATCGTAACAGTACAATTAGATACGTGTTAGAATAAATAAATAACGTTGATGAATTGATTAGTGCGATTTTCACAGCTCTTATAAAACAAAACTGTTAAGAAATAAAACTACTTCCAAATAAAAAAACTACAAAGTGAAAAATAACTTTATTTTTGGAAGTCGGTGTCCATAACGCAAAAAATTTGTACCTACCTACAAAAGACACCGACTTCCAAAAAAAAAGTTATTTTTCACTTTGTAGTTTTATTATTTGGAAGTCGGTAGTATTTTTTGTAAAAAAGCTTTTTCCTATATAATAAATTAAATACTAATCTGAATATCTATACATTAAGTAATCGTGAATGCAAAACCAAACTATTGAACTTAAGATTAGTATTTAATTTATTATATAGAAAAGGACCGCTAAAGAGAAAAACCTATTTGTAAATGAATTTTTAAATTGAAAGGACTGGGGAGCTACAGCATTTCGACGATGTAGTTATGATGCAGAGTTTTTTTTTTTTCTTCTTTGCCCACACTAATTCTAATAGATCCTATAATATAGATAGACGAAGCTGAAAAAGTAATACATGTGTTGAAATAAAGATTAAACAGGTCAACCACCCACTTACAATATACACATACTCACAAAAAGATCTGCCACTTACTCAAATCTTCACTCTTACACTCATATTCACATTATGCTCACAAACAAATTTGCAACGCACCTTTCACTCACTTTCATACACATACAAATAATCTAGCATTTTAATTCATGTTATGTTATTACTAGCACTTCGCCCGCAACTTCGTTCGCGTGATCCGTATTTTATCCTACAGATGACTTTTTAGTTCACCCCCTTAAAGGTTAAATTTTCATAACGCCCTTCTAAGTGCTCCCCTACAACATAAAAAGAAGCCCTGTACAGTAAAATTCTTAAAAATCTTTAACACCCCCTAAATCGTCATTTAGGAGTAGTTTTTAAAAACTAATAATGACAACCTTTAATAATGAAATGTTAGAAAAATCGTGAAGATGCGGCGTTGTTAATATTTGTATTATTAAATGATCCAAATAGATATTATAATATATGTAAAAGTAAAGTAATAACTATGATTAAACACGAGAAGCAGAAATGTTATAACGATGATTATAGACAAGATCTTCTCCTGGCACAGAAATTGATGATAGCACTGGTGAATGCATTGTTGTAGTTAGCAGACAAGATTATCAAATTTGTGATAGACTGTCCCCCTGGAAGAGTCAGAAATGCTAGAGATGTTTGAGTTCTAATTGCAGAAAAATAAGAAGCAGATCAAGATAATATATTCAATGCTAGATATTCTCCTGGCACAGCAAGATATACTACCACTAGATAATGTGTCATAAATATAAACTGATAACATACAAACCCAGATGTGTTCAAACCAGTATGCCCCCCTGGTACAGCAAAATATACTACCACGCTTTATTGTGGTAAACTGACGCTATGCAGATATATTTAGAGCTGGCTGTCAACCTGGTACAGAAAGAGATGATGGTACTGGTGATTGTGTGGTAATGGTACGAAGACATTATGAAAGTTTCAGATCAGAAACCTACCCCCACAAGCAGAGTGGTTCTATAATCGCGATTATAATAATCTCAAGAGCATGCAACATGTGTCAACCCTTGCACCATGCCATCTTCTTAGCACGGTGGGCAGTGCTAGGGCAGCTGCCGCTGGTGCAGAAAACCACAAACGGCTCAAATACAACAACCTTATTGAAAGTTATATGTTTCAGCAGTTTGGGTTTGAAAAATTAGGTCCAAGGAGTCCGAGTGCTTACCGAGTGTTTCAAGATAAAAGTAAACGGTTAGTCGACTCTTCATGAGACCAGAAGGCTGGGCTTTTCTTTGGCCAGAGAATCAGCGATGCTATCCAAAGTAGCAATGCTGCCAGGGTTCAGGGCACGTTTCCCGTTGACAACGATGTGGACGATTTTTTTGACGCCCAATGAGCCTGCCCTTTTATTCGCGATTGTATTATAAGTATGTTATATTTTAGTTTATAATTTTATTTTTGTTGCATACTGTTGAAAATAATAAAAACATTATATATAGACTGACAAAAAAAATCTTAAGAGCATTATTTCACATATTTGTATATTGTTTATTTTTTTTTCATTCAGGGTTTATAGAAAACGATCTTATTAATAAAATTTAATTTTCTTAAAACATTTTCTATTAACAGCAAGACGAGATCGATTTACAATGAACTATCATAAACAAAACAAAACAAACGAGCGTTCTAGAATAGAATATCCGCTGAACCGGCTGAACCGAAAACGGACTGTGTTGCTATCTGATAAAATAAAGTTATTTTTTTATTATTTTTCTAACATTGTTTCATTCGTATGTATTTGTGACTTGAAAATGAAATAGCAAACACATCAGGGATATTTTTTGTTTTAATTTGTTCCGATATGGTATACTCAAGGCTATTAGCTGTTTATATTTATTCTAGGACATATTCGTAAGGATTCGTGTGTTTTTTGTGAAGTATAGAAACCGAAGACTTTTATTTTATTTATTTATTTATTTCAACAAAAGTTACATGAGTGGGTATTATACAAATGTTCTGCCAAACTGCAGGACAGTTTGCCGGCAGTATTAATTTACAGCATTCACTTCTCTATGGCAACTATGTATGGGAGACAGTGAAGTAGTGACAATGTGTATCATTGTGAAAATTATATGTTTTTTTTTTATTTTTTTTATTTTGATATAGGCTCGCGCTTGACCACCATCTCACCTGATGGTAAGCGATGATGTGGTCGACGATGGAGCACGCTTGCCTAGAAGTAACCTATTCACTCTTGACTTAAAGACCCCAAGATTGTAGCTATCGGGAAACACAGACTCCGGCAGAGAATTCCACTCCTTAGCTGTACGCATAATAAAAGTATTCTCAAAACGTTTAGTGCGTATGGGTGGGATGTCCACCATGTACCTGTGGCGCATCGCCGTACGTCTGGTGGTCCGATGATGAAACGGGCTATGATGATAAGAGAACTTAAGGTCATTTGCTCGCAAGGAACCGATTTTTAACACACGACACATTGCAGACGGTCTGTCATCCGTTCGTTTGTTCACTAGACACGATTCTGCAACGGCACTGCAGTGCACTTGTATTGTTCTGTAAGTGCGTGAGTGACGAACTACGCGTGAGCCATGCGGTGCAGTGGGTCATGTCATCAACAAGCTCATACTTGTTTTGTACAGCCGCTAAATTGTCACTTCAAAAAATTCGCGACCACAAAGCTGAAAATCGTTTGTAAATCGTGTTGCGTGTGGTGCGGTGTCGTCAATGAACAAACGGACCATACAAATATATGGAGCTCTGAATCGTGACCACATTTTGTCGCGATCAAACGGCCTTACAGGTACGTACAATAAAATTCCTATCATCAAAATGGAATGGAGATGTCGTAGTGGCCCAGTGGCTACCTCGTCTCTTGAGCTTGAGGTCATGGGTTCAAATCCGACTGACCAAGAAACCAACTGAGGTACCAATATGACTTTTTCAATTCATAATGTACTTTCTAGGTTTATCTTGGACATCACTGGCAACGCTGAAGGAAAAAATCGTGAGGAAACCTGGAAATATATAGTTCATGTAAATCTGAAGTAGCCAAGTCAGAAACCTTTGAGATTCCCAGAGGCAGCTTAATTAACTCTAACACAAGAGGTGACCACATCCTCACACGAAAATGAAAGAAGACCATCAAAATATGAATATAAAGTTGTAAAGTATAGTCTATAGTAGTACTAGGGTAAGATGACCGGGTCTGTCTTCTACAAACTATATTTGACATACTATCTGTTAGTCTAAATATTTCGGAAATATAAGCTTTTGAATCACTACAAAAATTTCCTCTCCATCAAAATCAGAATACTATCTTGATTGTAACTGAAATAGCGAAAAATCCCAGCTTTCCGCTTTGTCAAACTATAATCACCATTGAGAACCTAATCAAAGATCCCTACCCGGGGATTGAACACTTCAGAGGCATTAAAGTTTTAACTTGTCTATACAGGAGGCCATTCGATATCCGTCGTTTATTTTGACGATAATTCGCAGCTACAAGCTTAGAAAATGATCTTTTGGTATACCTTAACATAGGGGGTTTAAATGTGAAATTTCTTTGGCAGTTTTATCGTTTATGTTTGCAGTGAGTCAGTGGGACTGCGACCCGTTGGGATACATACAATGGGCTTGCGGCGGATCAGTGTGGATTACTGGTGGCAGAGTTATCCATTTCCTAAGGAATGCTCAATCAATGTAACCTCCGGCTGGACTTTGATGCATAGATGGGCGGCTTTTGGTTTGGGCACTGGAATTGTGGATGGACATGAAACGAATATCTATTGATCAATTTAAAACCAAGAACTTGAAATGAGAACATAACAATGATATTTTAGGTACTGTGACAGCACTTAAGGATGTACAGTAAATAATACATGTTACTAGCGTTAAATATTGCACAACGGGCAATGCTTTTTTCTCTTAATTTTTAATTAGGGACTTTTATACAAATGTACATGTCAGTCCAATCGGACCTTATAACGTGAAACGTAACAACACAAGCTTAATTAAACTATATGCAGCACCAGAGTTAGGTGTCGACAAAATATGATGAAACATACCAACATCGTACATATTTGTCTCAAACTCTCTTAGTAAAACCTCTCTCGCAGGCTGAAATCTGACACATTCCGTCAATAGGTGTATAACATCTTCTAGTGTTCCACACTCCTCACAATTCGGCGAATTACTTTTTTCATTAAAAATACAAAGTTATTGAGCGGCATGTGTCCAGATCTCAGTCTGTGAGCTTTACTATAAGTTTTCTACTAAGCCTAGTATTACAAAACCATGGTACATGAGGAGGCTCCGAAACTATAGACCTATACCAAATTCCTTTTTTCCTCAGACCTTTTATCGAAGTATTATTTCCAAATTTCATGACATTTATTTTTATATTTTGGCAATAATTACAACTATACCCAACTTTGCTAAACGGTCAGCCTCCTCATTACCCTTTATGCCTATATGTGATGGAACCCATTGCAATTTTAAATCCATACCTCTTTTAGATAAAATTTTAGAAATAATTTCATAAGCTATCGCTGCACCTCTGCATCCAGAGGCGCATCGAGCTATATGTTGTAGTGCACTTTTACTATCTACACAAATAAATGTATTTCTGTTAATACTGGTGGTTAAAATATAGGATAGTGCTTCTGAAATTGCATAAAGCTCCAAAGACATAACTGACACATAATTAATTATTTTATAGCAAGTATTTGTACCATCAGTATAGATTTTATAATAATCATGATATTTATTCGATAATTCTCCCAAAGTTTCTGCTTTTATTGAGTTGAGATCATATGTTATCTTAGGTTTTTTAATTGATTGACCCATTGATTACCATACACATCTTTTATACCAGTCATAAAACCTGCCGACCGTGCGCCAACTGCGGGCGCACGGTTGGCGTAGTGGTTGAGCAATTGACTGCTGCGCTGCGTGTCGCGGGTTCGATTCCCGCACGGAATAAATATTTGTATGACCTACAGATAGTTGTTTCGGCTCTGGGTGTTTGTGTATGTGAATTTATATGTTTGTAAACGCACCCACGATAGACGAAGAAATTTTTAGTGTAGTATCTATACATTAAGTAATCGTGAATGCAAAACCAAACAATTGTTCTTAAGATTAGTATTTAATTTATTATATAGAAAAGGACGCAGAAAAAACTATTTGTAAATGAATGTTTAAATTGAAAGGACTGGGGAGCTACAGCATTTGGACGACGTAGTTATGATGCAGAGATCTTATATATTTATTTTTTCAACTTTTTCCACACTAGAAATTGCTATTGCTAACTCTGCATCATAACTACGTCGTCGAAATGCTGTAGCTCCCACGTCCTTTCAATTTAAACATTCATTTACAAATAGGTTTTTCTGCTTTAGCGGTCCTTTTCTATATAATAAAATACTAATCTTAATATCTATACATTAAGTAATCGTGAATGCAAAACCAAACTATTGAACTTCCTAATTACTTGTGATTATGAAACTACAGAAAAACTTCTTAAAACATTAAGATTAAGTTAAACTATTAAACACACCAAACAATAGCAAACAACACTCACTCAAACACATTCAACACGAGCACATCACACACAACACTCACTCTTTCTGTTTTAAAATATTATTTTGCTTTAAAGCTATATAATATTATGTAAACGTAACCACTATTGTGTTGTTCATAATATATGGCAAGTGAATTGCGCCCTGAAATACAGGTTCGGCATAGCTCAGGCGCAGTTGCTCATTTTTATTTTTGACATATATGTAATAGCTTGAATAATTTAATCATAATGTTCAAAATTTGTACAATTTTATGGAAAATAAATATAATTTAATTTGATTTAATCAGCAATCAAAATTTATGTGGATTTAGAGGTCTTCACGTGAATATATAACGAGTGGTACACTTAATATACTCGTAGGATTTATGCCTATAATATTACATTTTTTTACATTATTATTTATTTATATGTTTACCCTCGCACTGGAACATCTTGCAGTGGCTAAGTAATCCATACTAATATTATAAATCCGAAAGTAATTCTGTCTGTCTGTCTGTCTGCCTGTTACCTTTTCATGTTTAAACCGCTGAACCGATTTAGATGAAAGTTGGTATGGAGGTAGTTTGAGACCCGGGAAAGGACATAGGCTACTTTATTTTTCATAAGACACCAAGGGGGAGAAATGGGGGGTGTGGTAGTTTTGTATGAAACTTCTTATTGTGGCTTAAACCGCCGAACCGATTTAGATTAAATTTGGTATGGAGATAGTTTAAAACCTTGGGAAGGACATAGACTTCTTTGTTGCATTTGTATGAAACTTTTTATGATGCAACTTCTTCTTATTATGAGCCGATTTAGATAAAATTTGGTACGGAGATAGTTTGAGGACATAGGCCTGAAAAGGACATAGGCTACTTGCATAAAACACGAAGAGGGAGAAAGGGGGGATGGGGCATTAGTTTTGTATGAAACTTAATATGGCTTAAACCGATGAACCGATTTAGATGGAATTTGGTATGGAGATAGTTTGAGACCTTGGGAAGGACATAGGGTACATCTTTTTGCATGAAACACGAAGGGGGCGAAATAGGCGGGGGGGTTAGTTTTGTATGAAACTTCTTATTATTGGATCGATTCACTTCAAATTTTGCGAAAATACTTCCATCATAAATAAATAAAAGAGTATTGTTTTTTTTAAATACCCCTTAAAGGGGTTGGGGTTGTTAAGAAGATGTACAAATTTTCTTCATGAAGCAGAATTTTGGCAGGTGGTAGTATGAAGACAGCAAACGTTAGTTAAGAAAGGATTTTTGTAAATTGGAATTGTAAGGGGGTAAATGGGGAAAGCTGAACTTTGCATAAAACTTTTTATTGCTGCTTCCGATTTGGTTGAAACTTTGCAGGCATGTTTTTGATAACAAATGATTGAGTTCTACATATTTATTTATAATATCTAATGGGAAGATGCTTCGTTTTACACATGATGGACGAAATATAATAGGTGCCAATATTTTAACAGGTATGAGAAAAGGGGAAGGCGTGTTCATAAGGCGAATCCCAATAATCCCCACTGACCTATCATTTCAATTCAGAAGACTCCAGTTTCTAATCAAACTTAGTTATGCTATTACTTTTAACAAATCTCAAGAGTAGCAGGGGTGCATTTGGAAAAGCCATGCTTTACCCACGGCCAGCTACTTGTAGCTGCTGATGTCCGCGTTTGTCCAGGGCCCAGAATGTGTATGTATTAGCATCATATGACATCATAGTATATAGTAGCATCCTAAAATGTTGTTTCCATGATTAACGGCATAATTAAGGAATGTCAATTAACTATAGATACAATTTATGATAGAGTGGTATCTTCAATTTGCAGCAAAACAGAACCTATGAGTCTGTATTTTATTTGTTTCCTTTTGTAACTATTTAACGTATATCTGTATTGGCTAACGTCTTCATTTAAATAAGTTAATCGTTTTTACGTTAATGCTTCCTGTACCTATACATGCTGAGTTTTCCAAGTGGGCGTGGATGGCCAAATCATCACTATGAAGAATAGCACAAAACAATCAAAAGAGTCAAGGGGCCGATTTTGATTAAAACTATAACTGCAACATGGATTGTTCTCACCCTGTATGTCGACAACAAGAATTGAAAGACAAAATCTATATTAACGCGGGCGAAGCTGCGGGTAACAGCTAGTATATATATGAATAACTAATTTTTATAAACCTATTTAGTCTAATATGATAAAACCCTGTAAAAAACATGCAATCAAGCATACACCATGCATGTGGCAGGCCTTCAAACAAGCATACACCATAGATGCAGCATGCAAACATGCAGCAGGCATGGTTTCTATCACGGCTCCACCGCTGTGGGGCTCCGGCGTTCCCATGCGAGCTTATCGTCGCAGATGTGTTTCACGCTCACCACCAAGGCCTCGGCTCAGCCTCCGGCGCAGCCTTAGCCGCGGCGGCGAGTGTTAAAACCACCTGCTCCTCAGCTCGCGGGCCGCCTCGCCCCTCCACGCCTACGCGATTTTAAATAACACTCTAGGGGTAGGGCAGACAAGACTACGTGAGGTCGGTTTTGCAGCGATTCTTTTCTGTCACGCCGCTACCACAGCACGTTCGCTTCACTCGTTCACCTTCGCACGTTAATGGTCACTTTTCTAACCAAACCTAAGCCAACTGATTCACCAACATAGAGGGGACCTGGCACTCCGCTCCGCTCCCGCCTTAACCTTCTAACCTAATATAACCCATCCGAGTCGGATTGCTTTGAATCGGGGTGTTAACCATAAAGATGGTATCAATATTATATATTTTAAACGATGGGCCTAATGATTTTCGATTATTTAAACGTTATATCCAACGTTGTACGAAATAAGTTTTAGAGTATATAAATGTTATATCTAAAGAAATTATATCAACAGTTTGTACCAAGTGTTGTAATAAGAGGAAACGATAAACGTGAGTTATTCATGTTTATTATATCTTGTGAAAGTTAACTTTAATTAACTTTATATGATATAAGACGCAGCAATAACACCAACAAAGTAAAACCTACAAATACTAACTATAATACCAGCATGTCCAAGTCAAACTTAGAAAGTACATATAAATTCAAAAAGTCACATTTTTACTTGCACGGATTCGAACCCACGAACTCAAGCACGAGAAGCGAGGTCTTAGCAACTGGGCCACCACGACATTAATAAATTATCAAATAACAAGTGCATCGCGCTTCAGGCACCCTGACAGTTGCTCATAGATCATTCTAAATACGAATGATTCTTTAAAGTGTATACAGCCAGTAACAATTAATAAAGGGAATGCAGTAATGCAACCTCGTTACAGAACTTACCCAGACGTATTCTTTCACAGAAGCCCTATTCATTAAAAACATTTCATCGTCGAGCAACTCAATACTAAAGTACCGCCACATATTCCTACCACCTGCCAAACTCTAAATAACAAAGGCCTACATAACCGTTTAGCAAAGCGACTAGGCTTTAACATTTAGTTAAAGCCAGGAGCATACCAGCGCCGCGTCACGCGCAAACATCGCGTTTGTTTCGTCGACATAATTAACAATTAGGTAATTCGAGCTCAAAGTGGGCTCGTGTGTGTCGCGGCCATGCAGTGCCTAGCCCGGCCGTTAACACAACGTTCTACGTGATTTCCCACAGGACACATATACTTATGAGTATGTGATTTAATTTTCAAGTTTAGTGATGAGATTAAGATTGTGATGGGTAATTTTATTAACAAGAATTATGAAAATGAGAACGTGGTTTTCTTAAAATATTATTATAGAAAATAGAAAAGGCATCTAATAATTTAATACTGCTTGCATAAGCTTTTAATAAGAATGCGAAGTCATTATATGTATATTATTATGCTCAGAAAAACGGCTACAAAATACTTTTTTATTTTAAATCTAATTTCACCTATCCCTTTTCATCATCGGAAAACAAGACGTCCTGCGAAGGGTCTTGAAACTGGCAATATGTTTTGGATGGGTCTATGATTCTCTATTTGGCCAGGTGGTTTCTGCAGCGCTCAACCTAGGCCCGCAATCTGTTTGAGGATCTCTCGTACTGCAAATTAGAATAATGAAAGGGATTGTGTGAATTGTGTGTTACGTAATTACCTTGCCGAAATAGGTGAATTTCCTGAATGTATTTGGACAGCCCATCCTTATTCCAGCTGTCCAAACGGTCATTTCATTCGCATAAACAAACAAGATCGTCTTCAATGAAGCTAGCTCAGTTCAATTAGCATATGTGTGTACTAACGCTGTTTGTTGTTACTTAGAAGCATAATAATACGATACTATACTAACTAACTTGTTTTCTATCCTATGCATTTAGTATGTATAAATATATATCATCATCATTTCAGCCAAAAGACGTCCACTGCTGGACATAGCCCCAGCGACAGCGACTCGCATCCAGCGGATTCCCGCCACCTTAACCAGTTCATCGGTCCAACTATTAGGAGGTCTTCCAACGCTTCGTTTTCCGGTTAGCGGTCGCCACTCCAGAACTTTCAGCCCCATCGGCCATCACTTCTGCGACCAATGTGCCCTGCCCACTGCCACTTAAGTTTTGCATTTCTTCGGGCTGTGTCAGTTACTTTGGTTCTCCTGAGGATATCCTCATTTCTGAAGCGATCGCGCAAGGAAACTCCGAATATAGACCTCTCCAGTGCCCTTTCAGTGACTTGAGGCCTTCTGATGATTCGCATTGAGAGCGACATATTATATTGTTTTTATCTTAAAATGTTTTTACTATCCTTGCCCTTGGGTGTCTTTAAGCTTTCTTCTAAGAATATATTATGGACCAAGTGAGGTATCTAGGTATATAGGATACATCAAAATTATTTCAAAGAGCGTGTTCTCTTAGCCAAAGAGAACACGCTCTTTGAAATAATTTTGCCCTTATATTTTTTGTAGACAGCGGTATTTGTAAGCTACACTACTTCTAAATAATGATACATTGGGGAGCTGCCAAAGCCTGATTCCGTAGGAAAAATTAAAAGAATGATAAAACAGTGGGCAAAATGAATAGGATTTTATCCACAGACCACATACAGTTTTACAGGTTTAAGGTCTACTGGTCTTACCACTTGGTGGTACCACATACATTCTCATAGATACCTATATCTGAAATTCAGCATACTGATTGTAATACTTAAAAAAAATCCCTGCTTTCAATATTGTGGAGTGCCGGTGACAGCGGTATTTGTAGCTCTAGTTGACCTCTAAATAATGATATATTAGGGCAGCTGGCAAAGTCTGATTACGTAGAGAGTCATTGGAAATTTTGCATTGACATAAACTTTAAATGTTTGGTTTTTGCATTGAAATTTTGTATTGACATAAACTTTAAATGTTTGGCCTTTGAGAGAGTAAGGTGTATTAATGTTATTAATAAAAGTAAATTTATTTAGTTACTTGCTGACAACCATCGACATCTTTTAGTGTTGTCCTCATCACTTAGTTTAGTCACATTAGTGTTGTCCTCATCACTTAGTTTAGTCACATTAGTGTTGTACTACGCTACATCTTCTCCATACAATTAACATTGAAATAGATTTTTAATCATATACATAATCACTTAAATATCTAGGAGGAACGACATTCCTTCGAGACCTTTGTTGTATTGTACCATCATCGTGTACCTGATTATTGGCTCCTCCATACCTTTCCTCCCCAGACACATTTTCTTCCAAAGATTGAGAGCTTTCCCCTTTTAATATATCAAAATTGCGGTTGATTATCTTTATGAAAAGATGGTTTGACATGCAACATATTTCTCCTAAATGTCTGACAGGCACCACTTCGCAAAAGGACGTAGGAGAGTGGTGAATGTCAAGTACCTTTCCTGGCACCCACAGATTATCCTTTAAATAACCTTTAAGTAAACTACATCTTGGACCCCGGCCAAAACTGATGATTACTAGGTTTAGCAGTTTTATCAAAATTTTTCTTATTGTCATTGTTTACCTTATTTTGATTTTCATGAGAATGCATTACCAACTTAGATTTTAATAGTTTCTCATTCATTGGAAGTATAGTTCTAGTCAATCTGCTAAACAAAAGCTGGAATGGACTGTATGGAGAACTCAATACAGGAGCGTTTCTATATTCTAACAATATTTCTTCTAAATCAACACCAGTTTCAGAAGATTTGTTCAACTTATTTTTAGCGATTCCTACATACCTTTCAATAAATTCATTTGATCTTGGATATCTAGGGCTTGAAGTCACCATTTGAAATCCCCAATGCTTAGCAAAATTATGCAATACGAAAGAATTAAACGGCATATTATCAGCCCTCAATATCTTAGGTATACCATGAATTGCAACTATATTTTATTAATATTCTTATACTGTCGTAGTTGCTGTCAACGAATTCACTTGAATTAAATCAAACCATTTTGAGTAATAGTCAGCTATTATAAAATATGTTTTACCACCCCACTGAAGCAAATCACAACCAGCTTTCAAATATGGTAAGTCCGTAAACTCATCTAGTAACATTGGTTCTTTTGACTTTCTTGCACTGTACTTTTCACAAATCTCACATTTTGATAAAACATTAATAAAATCAGCCTCAAGATTGGGCCAATAGAATAAGGATTTTGCTCTAGAGATTGTCTTGCGGATTCCAGAATGTCTCAATTGATTTTTTCTTATGGGTAGTATTTAAACGCAAATCAAAAAATATCCTTTTTCTATGCAATAAGATTCCGAATTCCCATCAAAATTACTGATTGCACAGCAAAATATTCAACTCAAAATATCACTAAACACACTACAATTTATTTTCGCAGCGTACAGCGATTTTTCCTAAAGCAAAAGCTTTTTCATCAATACACAGCTAATAATCTTAATGCACATTATACATGTTAACTCTTTTTCTTTTAAATATAGCTTCTATTTTTATATTATTTACAGCAGTTTTTCTAAATAAAACAGCATTTTATTAGTCACAGTCTTCTTATTATTTATTAATTACCACATAATGAGATCAGCAAAAAAAAATATAAAATGAGATACAAAATTGTAATTTATTGAATTATTAAAGCGGGTCTTGCTTTCGCGGGGCGTCCACGCTTCCTTTTTTGCCCAATAGGCACATTTTTAGCTTCTGCAGGTGGCGCCACGTACTTGAGTCGGAGAGAAACAGTGGGCGATACAAATGTTTAAAACAAGGACCTGAAAAAAAAATGTCGACGGAGCCCCGCTCCGCGGGGCACCTATTTCTGTCTGCAGGGTCTAAAGTAACCTAACACGAAGGAGATGACGGGAGCTAAGTTCGCTCGCTTTGCTCGCTCACTTCACCTCCCGTCATCCCCTTCGAACCTAACCTATCTGTGTCGGGGTGCCCTAAATTCCCGAACAAAGTCAAAATTTACGAACCTTTTGACAAATATCCAGTCTAGTGACGAAAAAGCGCGCGAAGCCGCGAACCTTTTTCAGTTAATTTGTTCTGCTTTTAGAAATAATGCAATGTGACAGGATTTTTTTGTTATAATAATCATCAAATTTGCCGAGCATGGCTTCTTGAAAATTAAGACAAATATGATGAACAGGTTTTGTTGTACTTACTGGTTAATATGCGACTGGGATAGTTATTTTGCTATGAAATATGGAAAATTTGCTGTGCAGTCAGTATTTATGCTATGTATGTAGTATTTTTGTACAAAACTAAATTTAACTGTATTGCATTATGAGGAAAATAGTAATGTCATATTGATGTATAATTTCGAATTATCTGCAGTTTGAGTTTTGTTAAACATTTAGTTTATTTGTAGTGAAGTAAGTTATTTGATGTAAAAAAGAATATAAATGATGAGTATGTATTGATAGGCGATTATTTATTTGATATGCAATTTATAATATCCCTTTTCTTATTACTCTCTCTCTCAATGTGAGTGGTACTACAATTTTATAATTCAAATACACGGTTCCATTCTCATAAGTAATATTCTCTTTAAACTTGTAATAAAATTTCACATCATCTGATACCTTACTTCTACACTTAGGCTAGCCAATCTTATAATAAAATTTCAATTGTTGAAGCACAGAATCCTTTTCAGTTTCTAAGGTAATGAGATTCTGTACTTCATCACTGACATCAATATTATGAACAGTTTTAGTTAAAGTACTGTCTACCTCTACATTACTTGCCTTGCTTGAGGCACGACTTAAAGCAACTTGATCCTGGAGTGTACTGAACATCAATATCATACATATTTAATTTAAATTTTATTTTATTAAACGTTGAGAGTGTTAATAGTGTTCATCTCTTTTTTCATTATGGCTAAAAGGGGTTGGTGGTCAGTCTGAACTATTACATGTCTACCATAAATATATTAGTGACACTTCTTTCAAGCAAATAGTATGGCTAGAAATTCTTTGTCTATTTGTCCATACTCAGATTCACATTTAGATAAACTTTTTGAGGCAAATGAAATGGATGACATTCTTGCATGAGTACACAATCAATTGCATCCTTAGAACTATTTGTCTGAATCACATTCTGCTTTTCAGGGTCAAAATTTAAAAGCACAGGGGGTCTTATAAGGAGCTTTTTTATCTCATCTATACATTTATTATAACTATCATTCCAAACAAATTCAATATTCTTCTTTAATAACTGTCTTAGTGGACTTATTATCTCTGACATATTAGGGATATATTCTCTGAAATAATTTACAAAGCCTAAAAATCTCTGTAAACTTTGCTTATCAGTTGGAGTATCATATTCTAAGACTGCACTAACTTTTTCTCTGTCTGGCACTAAATTGCCATCCACAATTTCATGGCCAAAATATTTTACAACACGCGGCAAGTATTAGAATTTTTTAATATTAAATTTAATGTTTAATTCTTGTGCCCTGGTAAGGACTTTTTCGAGAATCTCATCATGTTTTTCCTTCGATTCAACATGAATCAGAAAATCGACAATATAAATAAACAATCCTTCAATACCTCTAAAACAGGATTTACAATTTTCTTGAAAGATTTCAGCCGATATCTCCAATCCAAAAGGCAACAAGGCAACACATTAAAACAGTAGGACCCATAAATAGTAGAGAATGTGCAATATTTTCTACTATCCTGAGTAAGGCGAACTTGCCAGAATGACTCTTTCAGATCTAAAACAGAAAAAAAAATTGATAAACGGATAGACCCATCATCCTTTTCCACTATTACAACTCTGTTAACCCATTTAGTAGCTTCTTCAACTTAGGATATCATACCTAGCTTACAAAGTCTATCCAGCTCAACTTTTAACTTCTCTTTTAATTTCAAAGGTACTCTGTGTGGTGGCTTCGATACAGGAATTGAATTATCTTTTAATAGCAGCCTAAATTTTTTTGGAAATTGGCCTGAACCTGAGAAAACATGCTGGTCATTTATTAATTACATTTTGTTTATCAGGATTACTATCAATACTGTTTATGAATTTTCTCTCAATAATACCTAGCAATAAACATGCTTCCTTGCCCAATGTTGGCTGGTATCCAGAATTGGTGACAATTAAATCCAGTAAATAAACTTTTGATTTTAATTTTAATTCTAACAAAACAGTACCAAATATTTTAATTTTTGTTGCTTGCAACATGACTTTTGTTTTGTGTAATTGAAGACTGTTTTGTTTATGCGTTGACTTTTTGCTCTGGATATCATTCAACACATTTATTGGAATAAGGTTTACATCTGAACCAGTGTCAAGCTTAAATGTACAATCAATACTGTTTTCTAAAACCAAATCTTGATTCCAATATTGAATACTACTGACATTAGAACATACCAAGTCACAATAAAGTTGTTCTTGAGAACTATTTTCTGGGATATCTTGAATTGACTTAATTTGGTCACTGTGCATTGCTTCCACTAGCACAGTGGAAGCAATGCACAGTGCGGGCTTTTGTTCGGCACACCTTAGCAAAATGATTTAATCGACCACATTTTGTGCACTTAGATCCTCTTGCTACATTTGCTAATATTCTGCTCATGCTTACCACCACAATACCTGCACTGTATCACTGAATATTGTACCTTATGCACTTCAGCAACATTTGAATTGCGGTGTACCTCTTTTGTCTGTGTTTTGGTGATCTCCGAGAGACGGAGTCTTTTAATTGCTTGATCCAGGTCAACTTCTCCAATACACAGCAGCTGGTTGTTGTAGTGCCAAGGATTATTCGATCTCTTATTGCTTCATCTTCATTACTAAACTCACAATTTCTAGCCAGACCTTTGACATCATTATAAAATGAGTCGAACTGTTCTCCTACTCTTTGGCCTCGGGTGTAAAAAAGGATTCTTGAATAAAGAATGTTCTTCTTGGGTTGGCAGTACTCATCAAGTGCCTTAATTACATCAACGGCCACATCTTTTTCGAGTTTAAAATTGTTGTAGATTTTCAAGCCTTCTTCGCCGATCAAATTGAATAAAATAGTAATCTTTCTCTTGTCGTCCTTTGTGTCAAGTCCAGACGCGATGAGGTATATAGACAATTCCTATTGAAACCTATTCCAATTGCTGGGCAAGTTGATTAGGCACAAGCGTCCAGGTAAATTGAACGGTGCTGCTGCCATTTTTATCTGAATCACTGTACAGCAAACATCGACGGTTACACTTTTAACATCAAAAAAGACTGCGCCATGTATTAATGTTATTAATAAAAGTAATTTTATAGAAAACACGTGTTCATTTATTCAGTTACTTGCTGACGACCATCGACATCTATTAGTGTTGTCCCCATCACTTAGTTTAGCCACATTAGTGTTGTACTACACTACATAAGGTACTCCCATTCTTTAAAGAATGTGTTCCATATAAAGAACAGTAGGTAAAAGTGTATGGGAGTTAATCCTCAGACCACATACAGTACGGATTGAGAGGGAACTCGGAAGGAAGGTATCTAAATCTCAAGAAAAAGCTATCAGAATTATGTGGACTAGTACAGGTTTAAGAACCACTGGTCTTACCATTTACATTCTCCTAGATCCTATTTCTGAAAACTAACATGAGAATTGTAATACTTAAAAAATGTCCCTGCTTTCAATACAACCATACCTCAATAATATGAAACGAAATAATTGCTGCAAATTATCAACGTTGACGTGCGGTGCGGATATTTGTGTCCCAGAATTTATACTGGAACACAAATTTAACATCATGTGACGTCAATTTCATACAGAATGCCCATAATCCTTTATTTGGCGATATTGTTACAGAGCAACTTTGTTTGCTATTTTCAAAATTTAATTTTGATTAATAGAACTGTTTTCTGTTACAGTTTTGGCTAGGCAATCATATAAAATTTTGTAGTTTTGAAAAAAAAAAACAAAAATGACTGAATATTTAATTAAAACACAGTCATCATCATTTCAGATGAAAGTCGTCCACTGCTGAAAATAGGCCTCCCGCAATTGTCGGCACATCAACCGTTTCTGCACATCTTGCACCCACTGGATTTCCGCAATCGTCCACAGTCGGTTCATATAATGGGAGGCCTTCCAAAGCAGCGTCTTTTGGTACGCGATCGTCACTCCAGGATTATCGGGCTCGTAGACCATTCGTTCTGCGAGCAATGTACCTTGGACACTGCCGCCTACTCTAAGATCGACAATTTTTCAGGCTATATCAGTAACTTTGTTTCTCCTACAGATATCATCATTTCTGATGCGATCACGCAATGCATTTCCCATCATTCAAACACAAAAAATCAAAATCAAATGTTTTTTATTTCACATAGGCCTACATGGGCACTTATAAAAAGTCGACAAAAGGTGCACGGTTCGGGTTGGTCGTTTCCTGTGGAGAAGAACCGGCAAGAAACTCCACGGTTACTCTTTTAAAAAAATTGGTTTGTTTTTACAATATTTACATGTTACAGTATTAGTGATTAGTGCTTAGATATGAGGGGACAACGTAGGCCCGACAATAAGTCGTAAGAAATTACAAAAATAAAAATGTTTAAACTAGACAGTTAACAAATATTAACAAGCGTCTAGAAATCTAGAAGGCCTACAATGTTCACAAGATTTGCCCACTCCATTGCCCTTTCAGTAACTAAGCTTTCTGTAAGGCTCATTGTGAGTGACATATTATAATTACTTTTAATTTAAAAGGTTTTCTTTATCGATAATTGTCAAGTTGTAATGTTTAGTCATTCGGAGATATCATATTTTTTAGATCTACTGTAGATCTTTATAAATATAACTTAACACAACACTAGATCGTGTAACATCATTTATTTGATATCAAGCAGTTCACAGCTCCTGATTCCCTTCCAAAATGTTCCAACACGAATAAATGGTAATAATATCTTCCTAAAGGCTTACGTATTTCCAGGAAAATATGAACGATTACACATCAAACGAGGCGCGCTTCCCTCAGATAGAATTACCAAACGGGCACATACGTAATGTAACAAATCGGCGAATTTCACGAAAAAGGTAATGACAGGTAAAACTTGGAAATTTCAACAGGTAAAAATTCATAGTGAAAAAAGAACGCACAGGTATAACGAGAAAATTACGAAAACTCTATTTGCATCCGGCAGGCGGAAAGTGAGTGCCTTACCGTCTCGCTCATTCATTTCCGGTTTTGTTGCCCCGTCGCACCCGTAGATGGCGCTGTGGTTAAAAAATTGTAAAGTCGTATTTGAGCTTAGAGTGTGCGTTCTATGCATACTGAAGTTTACACTTTTAATTTTATGAGCGACTTCTTTCGGTAATTAATGTTTGACATTTTAAGTTAGGATTGTTTTTCTAGTGGAGTTGGTAGTTTCCGATACACATACCCGTATAAATCATACTTTTAAATGCGGTTTTGTGGTTGTGTTATTGTGTAATACTTATATAGCTTCTGTCAGTAGTTTGCCCGTGTGAAAGTCAAAGATTTATTTATTTATATATGCTTTATTGTAGGTGCACCAAGTTAAAACATAGAAAAGGAAACTTAAAACTAAAATACATACAATGGGCGGCCTTATCGCATACCGCGATCTCTTCCAGGCAACCTGGAATGGACAGTGATAGACTGGACATGAAATGGGGTTGACATTGGTGTAACACATAACATTACGAATATTTACTTTAAATATACAATAATATTATTATGGATACACAAATACATACATATGTAAATTTCCCTAATCCAGGGCAAAAAATGGCACCCGTGTGCCAAGTTTCATCCTAATCCGTTCAATCATTATGACTTGATAAGGCATCATACAGTCAGATACATATACTGACATTTTTTTATTATTTACTTCATCACCACTTGATTGTTCTCAAAAAACATACTTAATATATATAGGCAATGAAAGAAATTGTTGACTAACGATAATCACAGTGACAAGTTATGTTCTTTTACGAGTCTTTTAAATACAGGCAATGACTGAAAACGATTCTTGAGGTAGAGAGGGGTGGAAGGAGTAAAGAGCACATTATACAGAAGAGAAAGAATATGAGATAAGATTATACCTCGGGAACAGACTACCGAGATAAAAAGTAATATTTTCCCTAATCCAGGGCAAAAAATGGCACCCGTGTGCCAAGTTTCATCCTAATCCGTTCAATCATTAAGACTTGATAAGGCATCATACAGTCAGATACATATACTGACATTTTTTTTTATTATTTACTTCATGATTGTTCTCAAAAAATAGCGGAGGTGAGGAAAAATAGCGGAAACTAGCATATTTTACAACCGAAACTTCGAAGAGTAATGACATCCCATCCGCAATTTGGACCACAGCTCACTTTTTCTTACTGGGCTGTATCCCAGAAGTGCATCATCATCATCAGTATATAGCAATCCAGTGCTGGACATAGGACAATTGGAGAGAATTGCACGCTATTTGCTTCGATTTTTGGCAATTGTTATGTCTGTCGGTATCAAAAGTCAAAAGTCAAATGTATTTATTTCAACTAGGCCATTATGCGGCACTTTTGAACGTTAAAAATTTACATGTAATAAAAAATTGATTCTACCGTGCATTCGGAAAAGTAGGTTGATATGGAGAAGAATGCACAAGAAACTCAATACTTACTCTTTTAAAAAAATAAAAGCTTTTTACAATATTTACGTAAGTAGTACACACATTAATAAATTCTTATATGTGAGAACGATGCACCCAGCACTACTATACTGAATATAGGTATAAAGTATTACAAGCACTAACAGGTAAATTCCTTCACTTGATAAATAGGGACATGGTTCTCACCTGGGGTATGTCGTTAAATTGTATAAAAATATTATGATTATATCAAATTAGAAATTTACATTAGAATAAATTTAAGCCACTGTCATTTAGAAAATCGTTAATCGAGTAGGAACATTTTTCAATCAATAATGCTGTTAACATCTTTTTAAAATTGCGTATTGTGTTATATTTTATTATGTCAGGCATTTTGTTATATATTGTAGGTCCCATACTAATATTTTTTTTCTGTATTGTATTGTAACTCTCAATTATTCGATTTTTGTACTGGTTCTGATTGGCATCTTACTAGTTTGTGATACTGTAGTAAATAGATGCATGTTACATTTAACAAAAATGGCCATTCTAAAATATATATTGAACTAGCTGACGGCTCCAGTTTCACCAGCGTTTAAATAGTACTTCACCCAATATCTTTGAAAATATAGCATACTATCTTCTACCTGCAGCTTCGCACATCACAAGGAAATGCACTACCGCGATAAACACTATTCTATGTCCTTTCCAGGCTTCAAACTGAGATAGTTTAGTACCAAATTTCATGTAAATCGTTTCAGCGGTTTAAGCGTGAAAAGGAAACAGACAGACAGATATGTATGTCCATGTATGTCCATATATATATATGTATGTCCATACAGACACACACACAGACAGTGTTACTTTCATATTTATAATATCAGTTAAGATTCACTTAGTGTGGTAAAATTTTATACTTATTCTCAACATTTTATCCAAAAATTCGAAGAATGTGTCCTAAAGTAATGTTTTAAAATGTTCGAAATCTTAACAAATACCGCATTAATTATAGAACCACGTCCCACGGTGTTTTCAGAGCAATTCTTTGTGCTGCAAGAATGTTGGCAAACATAATGCATGTTATATGAACGGGAGAGACTGAATGAGACGCCTCCAGGCACAGTGCTGAGCGAAAGGACACAATTGTTGGCGCCTTCCACAAGGAAATGTGTTTTTTTTTGTGTATTTCGTTCCTTTCATACGAAATCCTAGTCTTTCCTCTGATGAAAAGGACGAAGGAGATTATAAAAAGCATTTTGCTTTTAAGAGAAAATCAACCTTATTTAATGAGAAAAAGATTTTATTTCATTTTAGTAGAATGCTAATTGTTACATACACACATAAACGCATGCCTTTTTCCCATGGGGATAGGCAAAAACTACAGAGCGCCACCTGCTACGATCCTTATATCACATCACACATTATCAGCCTATTAATGTTCCCACTGCTGGAACACAGGCCTCCTCTCTGTGAGAGGGAATGGGCCGTAATCCACCACGCAGGCCCAGTGCGGGTTGGTGGATGTCACATGTCTTCAAATTTTTGGTTCTAGGACATGTCGGTTTCCTCACGATGTTTTCCTTCACCGGTTTGAGAGCAGTGGTGATGAAATAATTTACACAAATTAAAGCGCCTGCCTGGGCTCGAACCCACGACCTACAACTTGTAAGTCGCGGCCGATACCACTGGGCCACCATTGCTCCCCTTCCGATCCTTATATACTTCTTTTGATTTACTCACGTTCATAAATCTAGTCATACACGCACGCCGGTTATGAGTATGCGCACCCTGCTTTTCTGAAGAACATCACTAATAAGGTCTATGTACGTCTTTATAGGACGTCGCCTCCCGGCGTTTCCATTCACGTCTGCCTTGTAAATACCTTTCGTTAGTAGCTTTCCATTCATCCTTTCAACATGACCAAACCATGATAGCATACTAAACTGCCGAGCAATGAAAAAGTTCCACCCACAAAATGCCGACAAACACCTTAATTTAATTTTTTCACATTTAATTTACAATTTGATCACAATATTTACGTTTTTAGTAGGTAATATTCTGATGCGCTGTTAAATGTACTTCAATATTGCAGACGGCGTCATTAAGCTAGCCTTTCCCGTTTAGGAGTAATTTGGTGCTATGTCACTGGAACTTTTTCATTGCTCACGTGTGTATTTTCAATTTAAGTCACTACATCTTTTAAATCACAACGTTGTCTTATTTCATCATACCTCAATCTATCATTTAAAGGTATACCACACATACTTTGCAAGGAACACATTTCTTCTGCATTAATCCTGCTTTCATGTCTTTTTGCCATACCCAACCTTCAATTCCATACCAGGACCAGGGGACCAGCATGCTGTTGTGAACGGGGAGTTTAGCCTCCTGAGACATCGACTAGCTGGTCACAACCGCATTTATAGCACCAATCACTTTATTTCCTGCATTGCCTCTCCTTTCCACATGTCTTCAATATTTCCATCCCTTGTGTACATACTTCCCAAATATACAAACTCGTTCACTTGCTCCACACTCTTATCATTTATTTTCACTTCACACTTTGATACATCGTCTTCTCTTTCAAACACCATTCTAGGTAATGCTTTAGCCCGTAGATTCGCTCGCCGGAAAAGTATTTTATCCCATTTCGTCCCACTTGCGCCACCTTGGGTTATCTTACTAACTCCGAGTTATTATCTAACCCGACCAATTATGTATGCCATATTTGTTATTACCCGGCTGCAAGGAAAGGGTTATGTTTTTCGCGCGTATCTTGTATGCTTGTATATTTGTTTGTATGTATGTTTGTATGTATGTAATATTCTTTATTACCTCATATCTTTCAAACTAATTGGCGGATTTTTATAATTAAGACATCGTTAGATAGGTCTTGACCGCCCAAGTGTTCTTAGCTAGGTGCCTTTAAAAAAAAGGAACATGGCGGATTGTGGGGGTTGCAATTTTTTTTTCTTCTGTACCCATCGAGTGGGGTGAATAAAAAAGGAAAAGGTGAGGGGTTTTAAGAGGAGATTTAAAAATATATAACACTTCTATGTTTAAATGTACCTAATTCGAAAAAAAATATGATAACTAAAAAGTTATAAATAAAAAAAGTTAATTCAAAAGATCAAAAAACCCGCTTGCTTAAAAAGCGAACTAAGGTGTTGTTGTGGTGTGCCCAGCGCTGGGTTGCGACCATGTCAAAAACTACATCAAACGTGTCCTTATTAAAAAAGCATATTACAAAATCAAGGACTACGTTGAAGATAAAAAATTTAGCTCCTTCTGCGCATGCGGCTTCCCTGGTAACTCATAAACGGCTCAAATATGTGGATGTCTCTAACTATTCTCAATCTCATTTTTACTTTTTTTCTTTCTTTTAATTAGACTTTTTACAATGATTTCAATAATCTTTATATCCCTTTGCTATGAATAGTTACAGCACTGATAACAACATTTGTGCCACATGTTAAATTTAGTCTTGTTATATATTTTTATTTATTTTTTCCTTTGTATAGATTCTTTTACTGATTGTTTTGTGAATGTGTGAACATTGTAGGCCTTCTAGATTTCTAGACGCTTGTTAACATTTGTTAACTCTCTCGTTTATACAGTTTTTTTTTAGTTTCTTACGACTTATTGTCGGGCCTACGTTGTCCCCCCATATCTAAGCACTAATACTGTAACATGGAAATATTGTAAAAACAAACCATTTTTTTTAAAAGAGTAACCGTGGTGTTTCTTGCCGGTCCTTCTCCACAGGAAACGACTAACCCGAACCGTGCACCTTTTGTCGACGTTTTATAAGTGCCCATGTAGGCCTATGTGAAATAAAAAACATTTGATTTGATTTGATTTGTCACTCTCTCTATGTCGCCATGACATCCTGCCGGAGCTTTGTCCACTGAGCCACGATTTGTCACGGCCACGGAGTTTCACCCCGGCGTTACGCCTCCTCGCGCCACTCCCATATGTGCGCTAGGAATGACGGGACCCTGCGACATCACAAAAGACTATGTAGGCATAATATGTTCTACTACCCATGCGAAGCCGGGGCGAGTGGTTAGTATTTATATAAAGCATTAATTAATAAATAGTATAAATTAAGAGAATAGGATTATTTTAATTTTGTGTTTTAACTGAGTGAAAAAAAAAAACTCTTTCTTACATTTGTGACTATTTTACGGAAGACTGGTCTTTCTGTAATTTTCCCATTGTGGTACAAGTGTAAAACACAAAGTCGCAAACTTGATTTATCAATTTACGTTGACGCTACGGAGCGACACTAATTTGTTCCGTAATTATAGTATCAAAATTACGCTGATGACTTTATTTCTTGTTGCGGAATTTAATTCGGTCGATTTAATATTTGTAGAAAGATTATATTTAAATAGGGATATATTATTAAAGATTAGAGATTATGCAAGAGATATTGTAAGATATATATATTATTTTTAAGGGTAATTTTTATCATTGATAAGCTCGTGTTTGATCACTATCTCACCTGATGGTAAGCGATGATGTGGCCGACGATGAGGTTCGCTTGCCTCGAAATACATTATCATAAACTGTAAAAAAAATATAAGATTGCGTTTTCAATGTTAAGCAACGTATGCCGAGGTTAGTCGTTGGATGGGTAACCATCTTTACATAACGAGATTCTGCCGTGCCTCGGTAAACACGTTAAGCTACTATTTGGCCACGAACTGCTAATATAAGCCAGAGTACCTACGCACACCATTACACTCAATTAAAACCGTTTAAAACTGGATTTTCCCCGAAGCTAGCAATAAAACTTCTGGGTGAGACACCAGCACCGCCCATCTCTCATTTTGTCCTCGAAACCATTTAGATGGGAGGAGTTGGGAGCCTTAATTTTTGGCTCCCTGTTAATTTGGTCAGCTGAAATTATAGCCTGTTGAGACTATAGTACCAATTACTTATAATATGGAAGGAATGGTCTTATTCCCGTACAGACAATAATTCTATATAAGATGCCTGAAGAACGCAACCTCATAATTTGTAATTGTAGTTTTGTATTGGTAAAGTATTTTACACACATGACGTTGACGTTTTATGTCAAAGTCTTTTATAATTTCGTTTTACAATAATTTTATGTAACTTGAATTCATTGTATTTATTTATTTAATTCAATATAGATGGGTTATTTTAATTTCAGCACATGTGAAACAAAATCTTAGTGCATTTTGTCTATAAAAATATATAAAAAATCTACAAGTACTAAACAGTTCAGATATTGTGTATTTGTGAATGGAAATGTTTAAAACTTGTTTTTATGTGCTTTATTTATGGTCTCAGTAATTTTAAATATTTGTATGGATACTATCACATATAGTTACAGAGGTGAGTCCAAAAGATCGCAGATAATTTTCTTTTTTATTCTGCGACCTTGTTGTATCATGGTAATTAATGTTTTTGTCTCCGTCTAGTGGCCGTGAAGAACATTCCAGTACAATCCAATTACAAGGATCTCTATTAAATTTCTCCTCTGGCTGAAGCCTCATATTGCTAATTGAACTCCACAGCTATAGACCCACTTATATTGGCCATAATATCCTTCTCTAAAGGAGTAATTAGTTCGACAGGCGGTGAACTAATGCATCTCGTGAAGCCAAGCATGGCAATAACGCGTTATATTATTGACTGTAGGTAATATTGCTTAAGTGGCATTAGTTTGCTCACTCAAACGTATGCATATAAATGTTTACGTGAAGCCACTTGCACGTGGAGTTGCCCACAGCAAACCATGTATAGAACAAACATTAAAGGCACGGACGCCATTTCTGTGGATTCATTGTAAGAAAGGATTGGTGTATTAGTCGGTAGGCACCAAAGTGAGTCTGACACTGCCCAGGCTGGATCGTTTGTAAGCTAGCTTGGGCGTCCAATTAGGTTTTACCACTCCTGGCGAAAAAAATATGTTTACGTGATAATAGTTCACGGAGTTCAAGTAGGTTTATATTTTGTTAATTGAAGAAATAACAAATAAAAAAAATAATATTTGTCTGTGACTTTGAAAAACTAAAACTTATTTATGATAAATAAAAATTTGTGAAAAAGACCGCCGCGACACTGCGACAACTGCTATACTCATGTTAGGATTTGAAAAATCGTCACATTGTCGATCAGTGTGGCGACGCTTGGGGGAGGCCAATGTCCAGCAGTGGATGTCATTTGCCTTAAATGATGATGATAACGATGATAGTCACGTAGCACCTGTTTGCTCAAAACTTGCTTGTTGAAAACTTTGAACTAGTGCTTTTTGACTTTAATTTAACGTGAATTAGCTGTCAAATGTTGACGTTTAAGAATAATTTGACGAGTTTTAACTCCAAATTCCTTATTCCGGCTTAAACCGGCTCTTGATGATAAAGGCATTGTATATTTGCAATTAAATATCAATCTTTAAACTTTAATTACGTGGTAAGATGATTCTACAAAATTATTAATGATCTGCCTTTACGAATATTTTGTTGCTCAAGACTGAATATAATACTGGTACAAATTCATTACTTACCTAAGAACATTTTTACACATGTTATATAGCTTGCAGATATACATGTTGAATATAGCTTACAGATTTTAATAAAAGCAATTGGCAATGAATGATTCTATACTATTTCGTTTTCTACAACCTCCGTATTTCAAACCAAAATAATAAAATTCAAAAGGCAAGACCCCTAATCATTTAAAACCAAAACATAAATTAGGCCAAGAATTTCCGATCCCGAAATGATTTCCTGTTACTCCGGCAAAACAAAGAAACACTTTCGGCTCATACTTCACGAACAATAACTTATTTACGATAAGACCAACAACGCTATTTCTGCTGAATGCCAAGAAAATTATATATAGAAAAATCGAAGGGTACCGAACAAGACTATTCCATTTGGAACGGAGTTGTAAGTCGTTCTTCATTACTGAGATCCTTGGCCGCAAATCTTTGGAAATTTAAACCGTCTTATTAGAAGAAAGAAGATTATTGGTCGTTAGTGCCTTTTGCCACTTCCAGGAGCTTAGGAGTTCTCGAAGAATTAATACGTTTGAGAGAATTCCTACTTAAATTTGCAAATTGTTTATGGCAGTGAAGTATAAGCTAAAATAAGTCCATTTCGGTCACTAAGATGCAGGCTGTGATGATATTGTTAGTTTTGATTAATGTTTACCACGTTAATACAATCATTGAGCGTTAGTGCCTTTTGCCACTGCCAGGCTCTTAGGAGTTGTCGAAGAATTAGTAATTTTGAAAAAACTTCTACTTAAATTTGTAAATTATTTTGGACAGTGAAGTATAAGCTAAAATAGATGTTATTTTGGTCACCAAAATACAGACTGTGCCTTCTTTAGGACAACTTGCTAACCTCTCAATGATATTATTAGTTTTATTTAATGTTTAACTGGTCGTTGGTGCCTCTTTGCACTTTCAGGATTTCTCGAAGAATTAGTACGTTTGAGAGAACTCCTACTTAAATAAGTAAATTGTTTTTGGCAGTGAAGTATAAGCTAAAATAACTACATTTTGGTCACCAAGATACAGACTGTAACTGTGTGTGTCCCAGTTTTGGACACGTTGCTAACCTGTCAATGATATTTTTCGTTTTAATTAATGTTTACCACGTAGATACAATCATCTAACAACATGTTACTGTGGATAATAAATAAATGTAATTTTTTAAACCCAGACTGAATTGAATCTGATATTATTGGTTGACAACAGCCGCTCGGGTCAATCTTCAAGAATAAGAAACGGTTAGTGAGGTCTGTCCGTGGATAGACCATCCTAATATAACGGGATTCCTCCAAACCTTGGAAAGCACGTTAAGGCATTGGTCCCAGCAATCATCTTTAAATAGAAGACGGATTGTCAGAAGCCCGGTAATCGGACACCAGTCTTTTCAAAGGGATTTTGTATTACCCAGTTACTGGATTGTGTAGCACAAAAAGGCCACGTAAAATACTGATACAAAGCTGCATCTTGTTAGACTGGAAGCCGGCCCCAGCATAGTTGGGCAGAGGCTAGGCAGATTAATTAATTATTTATTGGTTCATAAGATCAATAACGAAAATTCTAAAGACACATTTTATTTGGATGGCTTTCGCTGGCAGAAGCTAGTTCTTGTATAAACAAGAACTAGTTTCTGCCAGCGGCTTCGCCCGCGTGAATGTATTTTTTTTTCCGAGGGAACATATTCCCGGGATAAAAAGTAACCTATGTGCTATTCCTAACTATAATCTATATCTGTGCCAAAATTCATCCAGATCCGTCCAGCCGTTTGAGCGTGAAGACAAACACACACCCATACACACACACACCCTCACAAACTTTCGCCTTTATAATATTATATTATTAGTGTGAAGTGTGATGTTACCTAATTCCGTTTCTTTGAAAACAATATTTTTGCGCTATTTTCGGTTATAGTTGTAATGTATATGCGGGTGGAAGGAAATTAGGCTGGTTGTCGACTTCCGCGTTCTATCCACTCCTACCCAGTACCAGCGCGACAAGTGCGAGCGGAACAGCTTCACCCCACTCACGTATTTCGAGACTGAGGGACGGTAGGACCTACGGCTATATAGCTAGCCATCACTCCCTCGCACCTCTCTGCTAATCGAGCCGTCACATCGAAGGGTCATCCATAACGCAAGGTACTGTGCTAATTCCCTAACCTTAGTGCAAGCGGGTCGCCGTCCAACTCGTTCACAGCTGATTTGCGAATCCTCCTGTTGAAAACCAGCGTATCGCAATTTTATGCGGTGTGCTTAATTTGCGCACTCACAATATCTCGTCTGTTTTAGTTCATTCTCTAAAATGAGAAAAGATTACAATATACCCACAACTTATAATAATGCAAACAAAGCGTCAAGTTAGTAAAGATAAACATTTACTTAGCAGAAACTAGCCAAAGGAGAAGATTGCTCAAGACCCCGCAACTCGCTTCGGGTTATTTCGAAGATTAAACTCTCTATTGACTTTTCTGCTTGATACAACTTCAAAATTTGATTCATACTTAATCGGTAAATAACAAACAAAGGTCAATTTTGGGATTATCCGCTGTGGAATTGGGTGAAAGTTACTTCGAAGGAAATTGGGATAGGCAGGAATTATGGGGCCTTGTCGTGACTGACATTTTCTGAATATTGTGTGTTATTGTTTTTTGATTGACTAGCTTCTGCCAGTGGCTTCGCCCGGGCTATTGTCGAAAATTATCCCAAGGGAACATAATAATAATCTTTATTTTGATACACACATGATTCATGATACACAAAAGCAGATGTACAAAATAACATAAGGTATCTACATAAATCTACACAGATCAAGTAACCCTGTCTCCTAAACTAGGTAGTCCTGTATTTTATGAGACAGTGATTAGGCCATACTGGGCGGTTAGTCATGTAGGTAAGGCTGCAGCCAGAATGTATATCGCGATGGTGGTTAAGTAATGCAATTGTGTGCCGGGGTGTAAATGTGTTTAAGTGTAATAGTATGTTTGAGTCAGTGAGCCTATGTATGTGTAAGTGTATGAGTGGTAAGTAAGGAGAGGGTGATTATGTATTGAGTGTGAGTCGATTAGTGTAAGGATTTTAGGGATTATTCTATGAATGTTAGTAAAGATACTATATACTAGAACATACTCCTGGGATAAAAGTATCCTGTGTGCTATTCTAGACAATAATCTATCTCCGTTTTAAATTCCATCCAGTTCTGTTCAGCCGCTCTGGCGTGATTGAGTAACAAACATAGATCCATCCAAACTTTCGCAATCTGCAGACCTTGTCTCTCATGCTTGAGGTCGTGGGTTAAAATCCAGGCAAATAAGTACCAATGAGACATTTTCAAATTCAACATGACATCGCTGAAAACGGTGACGGTAAACATCGTGAGGTAACATGGTCTATATGATTAATATAAAGTCTGTAATCGCCAACCCGCTTTGAGCACGTGTGGTGATCAATGCTCGTGCCTTCTCTGGATGAGAAGAGGCCTTTGCCCAGTGGGACGGTAACAGGCTGGTATTCGATGGCCGGTATTTAAATGGCCGTCGTTTAAACGTTATAATATAACGCCAAACATAAATTAAACATGAAAACTTTTCATTTAATGTTTTTTAGCGTTATATTCATAGCTTTTACATAGCGTTATATTTTTCATCGCTCTAGATTATTACAAGTCATATAAAATGGTTAGTTCAGTTATTTACTGAACAAAAACTGTTCTACAGCAGTTAGGTAAGCCTAGGATAATGAATGTTCGACACGCATTTGGCCAATTGTTCGCTATTTCTTACTTAAGACGACGACAGTCGCCAACGACTTTGAGATAACAAAACGCGCACTCGTTTCACACTCGCGCGTGACCCAAAATTCAGTAGCTTTTTGTACTTTCCTTGTTATTCTAAGACTTAAGTCAAAATGTCAATAATTAAATTGTCTTTGAGATGGTGAAAATTTCATTAAAATACGTCTGGCAATTTGGTGCGATTGTCGTTTTTTTGTACATATTGGACCTAACTTTACAAATTAATTACTCTTCGTTTCGGCTCGCAACCTGTCTACGCTTAGGCGTACCTTGTGTTGCTCTACATCGGTGCCAATGTGGTGAAGCTGTTGGCAGCCTTGGGCACCATGGCCTGTCTTGTTGCATGTAGCATTGCCATTCAACGTGGCAATACTGCCAGTCTGCTGGGCACGTTCCCGGATGACAGCGATTCCACATCGTACTTCGACGCCTAAGTGTAACATTCTTTTGTATATAGTGTAAGTAGTTAGTTTTAATATAATTTTGTATAGTTGAAATAAATATATTACACTATGTTCTAAAACTTCGATGTACTGGTAGTCAATTTGACACCGTTGAAGAGACTGCAGTACAGCCCAAATCTCGATTGAATCAAAGGAACAAACGCTATACAGAGATGCAGGTTGTACTCTTCGGTCTTCTTCTGACTACCGGTACATCGAAGTGTTGAAATGTTTGTACAAAAACGCCACCATGTCAGTTCGACTTCAGGACCAGATTTCGGAACCCGTCCTTCTGCAGCGAGGTGTGAGACAGGGAGACGTCATATCTCCGAAACTGTTCACCGCTACACTGGCTTGGCATTGCTCCGAATGGCTTGAAGGTTCTGGATTAGAGAGGGCTAGGCATCAACGTCAATGGCGAATACATCTCTAGCCTTCGGTTTGCCGACGATATAGTGGTCATGGCTGAGACCATGGAGTACCTCAGTACAATGCTTGATGACCTCAGTAGAGCTTCCGAAAGAGTAGGTCTTAGGATCAACATGGACAAAACCAAGGTGATGTTGAATGCCCATGTTACACCCACTCCTATCAAGATCGGAGACTCGAAGTTGTGGGTGACTATGTCTACCTGGAAAAAACGATCCAGTTGGTTAGTGCCAACTTCGAGAAAGAGGTCAACCATCAAGTGCGACTCGGCTGGGCAACGTTCGGGAAGTTGCGCGGTATCTTCTAGTCCAACTTACCACAGTGTCTCAAGACGAAAGTCTATGACCAGTGTGTATTGCCAGTGATGTCATATGGCTCTGAGAAGTGGTCGCTCACAATGGGCCTCATCAGAAAGCTTACAGTCACCCAACGGGCAATGGAGAGGTCTACGCTCGGAGTTTCCTTGCGTCAACGAATCAGAAATATAGAAATCTACAAGATAACCAGGGTTACCGACATAGCCTGAAGAATTGCCAAACTTAAGAGACAAGCCACATTGGCCCTCCGTTCTGCGAGCAATGTGCCCTCACAGTGCTCGCAGAACGGAGAGCCAATAGGGCAAAAAGCTTCTGGAGTGGCAACTGCGAACCGGAAGACGTTGCGTTGGAAGCCTCCCACTGATCGGTGGACCGATGACCTGGTGAAGGTTGCGGGGATCCGTTGGATGCAAGATGCACGGGAATGATCAATATAGAGACGCTTGGGGGTGGCCTAAGTCCAGCAGTGGACGTCTTTCGGCTATATATTATACATATTCTTTATGATGATGATGATGTTCTAAAAATAAAACTAAAAATGTTCATAGATCAAATTATTATCTAATGTAACATATTACATTATATCAAAACATTACAACTAGCCGTTTAGACGTGAGCTACTGAGGGGTAATAGCGCCTTAAAAAGGTAATTTCAAGGCATTTGCAGAGTTTATTTTCCTTAGAAAAAAATGAAGGAAACAAAAGAGAGTTACCAAACTTTTGTTACCTTTTTCAAATGATTTTTTTATGTTAATCAATTTTCGTGGGTCCGTTTTCTTATTCTGTAGAGTCAGTTTTATCAATTGAATCTTAACGTGACTATTTTTTCGATGCTATTTTTGTGAAAATATTAAAGGTATACTTTGTACCTACCATCCCTATAGCTATACCTGTAATTATCAGTATTGGTGAAGTAGTTACCAGGTAGGTCGGTAGGTCAGGTATGCCGAAAAGTTCTGGAGTGGCGACCGCGTACCGGAAGACTTAGCGATGGAAGGCCTCCTTCTAGGTGGATCAATGATCTGGTCAAGGCTGTGGGACTCCGGTGGATGTGAAATGCATAGGATCGATCAGTGTGGCGACGCTTGTCGAGGCCTATGTCCAGCAGTGGAGGTCTTTTGGCTCAAATGATGACGCTTTATTTGTTTATTTATCGCAACTACACTCTGCACTTACAGTTTGACCCAACACAGACGCACTTGCAGAGAGTCATAATTATATTATAACTAGCTGACCCGGCAAACTTTGTTTTGCCATAAAAACACCAAACATTCATATACCTTACCTACCCTAACAACCCTATACTACCTAACCCACCCTAACTACCCTACCTACCCTACCCTACCCTATCTACCCTACCCTACCCTACCTACCCTACCCTACCTACCCTACCTACCCTACCTACCCTACCTACCCTACCTACCCTACCTACCCTACCTACCCTACCTACCCTACCTACCCTACCTACCCTACCTACCCTACCTACCCTACCTACCCGACCTACCCGACCTACCCGACCTACCCTACCTACCCTACCTACCCTACCTACCCTACCAGGCGCTTAAAAACCAAAACGCCACCATCTTTCGCGACCTTCAGGATGAGCAGGCGAAAATAGAAATAATATACCGAAAGCGAGCCAGGAACCCGCACATGTGTCACGTAGTGATGAGGGTCGCCGCAGAGGTTTGGCGGCGCATGCTCGGGGTTGGGTCGGTGCACGTGGAGTTTCAGCGGGTGACGGTCGAGGACCAATCTCCGCTGGTCCAATGCTCGCTCTGCCTCGGGTATGGGCATAGCCGACGCCTTTGCACAGAATCTGTGCCAAAGTGCAGCCACTGTGGCGGTCCCCACATGAGGACGGAGTGCGCGGACTGGGCCGCTGGCCTACCTCCAAAGTGCTGCAATTGCGCGCGCGCCAAGACTGATAGCACAGACCATCATGCTTTCAGCTCGGAGTGCGTAGTTAGGAAGAGATGGGATGCAATAGCCCGATCTGTTATAGCGTATTGCTAAGGGCAACCCGGAGACTCCTGCCCAACAAAACGCAAGACCATACCGTGTGGCCCAAGCAAACCTACAACGCAAGGACCTGGCAACGACCGAACTCTTTTTAGAGGCCAGTAAAAGGAAGATCGCGTGGGCGCTGATCCAGGAGCCATACGTGGGAGGGGCGCGGAGTATGAGGAACTACCGAGGTTCGCGAATCTACCAGTGCGAGGTTGATGGAAGTGGGAGGGTAAAGGCGGCAATTGCCGTCTTTGATAGTGACTTGGACGTCATACCCTACCCAAAATTCACCACAAACAACATCGTTGTGGTGGGGATCCGGACCAAAGCCTGGGAGATCGCAGTAGTTTCTTACTACTTCGAGCCAGACCAACCCATAGGGCCATACCTGGACCAGCTGACCCGGATCAAATCGGAAGTGGCCACCGGTAGATTGCTGATAGGCGGCGACGCGAACGCTAAGAGTTCTTGGTGGGGCAGCATCGTCGAAAACTCTAAGGGCGAGGAAATGTCCGGAACCCTGGAGGATCTAGAGCTTCAGGTACTGAACACTGGTGACACTCCCACATTTGACACTGTCAGAGGTGGTAGAGTGTATAAAAGCCATGTGGACGTCACGGCATGCTCGCTCGACCTTTTTGACCTGGTGGACGGCTGGCGGGTCGACACAGGAGCAACATCTTCGGACCATAATACCATATTTTTTAACATCAATGTAAAAAAGGAAAAAGGGATGAACATAATTAGAACTACAAGGAAATATAATACAAGAAAAGCGGATTGGGAAGCATTTAAAATAAAATTGGTGGAAAATAAAACTGAAAGTAACTTAAATTTAGACAGAATACAAAATTTGAATAGTAAACAAGACTTAGAAGAAACAATAGTAAAATACAGTAAAATCATTGAATTAGCATGCGAAGATTCCATTCCTAAGACAAATAGTAAAATTAAAATCAAATGTCCGTGGTGGTCCGAGGAGCTCACGGAAAAGAAGAAGAAATTTACCAGATTAAAGAACCGTATCCGCAATGCCGCGCCGGTACGGCGAGCGATGGTCGTCGACGAGTACCTGAAGGCCAAAGAAGAATACGAGATGCTAGCAAAGAGCGCCCAATTCGCCAGTTGGAAGGAGTTCTGCCGAAAACAGGATCGGGAAGGGGTCTGGGAGGGAATCTACAGGGTGATTGGTAGGACCGCTAGAAGGCAGGAGGAACTGACCCTATGCAGCGATGGTGTATTTCTCAACCCAAGTGAATCGGCCGCTCTACTCGCAGATACGTTCTACCCCGAAGACAGAGTAGACCAGGACAACGCTGACCACAGGCGAATTAGAGAAGCGGCCAGTCGAGTAAATGAGTGGGTTCATGATGAATATCATGATCCACCATTTACCTCGCTGGAGCTGAAGACCGCCGTGGCAGGTTTCAATCCCAAAAAGGCACCAGGAGGGGATGGACTGACGTCTGACATCTGCAGTCGAGCGATCCACCAGGACCTGGATGCGTTCCTTGCCCTCTACAATAAGTGCCTTGAATTGGCACACTTCCCGAACATCTGGAAGGAGGCCACAGTCGTGGTCCTCAGAAAGCTGGGCAAGGACGATTACCTAAACCCCAAGGCATACAGACCAATAGGTTTACTGCCGGTTCTGGGGAAGGTCCTGGAGAGGATGGTAGTAGCGCGTTTAAAATGGCAGCTTGTACCGCGGTTTAGTACCCGCCAGTTTGGCTTTATGCCCCAGAGAAGCACTGAGGACGCCCTCTATAAGCTAGTGAAGCACGTACAGGACAAGTTGAGGCTGAAGAAGCTAATTGTCCTGGTGTCGCTGGATATAGAGGGGGCCTTCGATAGTGCTTGGTGGCCAGCCATCAAGGTCAGACTGGCTGAGGAAAAGTGCCCGGTGAACATAAGAAGGCTGCTAGACAGCTACCTCGACAGTAGGAAAGTCAAGGTTCGTTACGCTGGGGAGGAATGCACGCGAGTGACTAGCAAGGGCTGTGTTCAAGGGTCAATAGGTGGTCCCATCCTGTGGAATCTCATTCTAGACCCACTATTAAAGGAATTGGAGCGGCGCGGCATCTTCGCGCAGGCGTTCGCCGATGATATCGTCTTGGTTCTGGATGGGGACTCAGCGACCGAAGTTTCAACATCTGCCAATGCAGCCCTCGCCCATGTTCGGAGTTGGGGCGTCAGAAACAAGCTGAGGTTCGCTCCGCACAAAACCTGTGCGATGGTCGTAACCAACAAGCGCAAGTATGATACCCCAAGGTTGAGCATGGCCGGGGTCGACATTTGTATGGTTAAGAAGATGAAGTTGTTGGGTCTAACCATAGACGAGAAGCTCACCTTCAACGAGCACACCGCGAACGTCTGCAGGAGGGCAGTTAACATTTATAAGCAGCTGTCCCGCGCCGCTAAAGTGAGTTGGGGATTGGACGCACAGATCATACACACAATCTACACTGCTATGATTGAGCCCATAATAACGTACGCGGCCGCAGCCTGGGCTCCCGCTACGAAGAAGCTGGGAATACGGAAGAAGCTAGGCTCGGTCCAAAGAGGATTCGTCCAGAAGATCTGTAAATCTTACCGTACTGTCTCCCTGAACTCGGCACTGGTACTTTCCGGAATACTACCTCTAGATCTGCGCATACAGGAGGCAGCCGCCCTGTATGAAGCGAGGAGAGGGCCATCCCGGTTTGTGCCAGGAGATAGGGAGATCGAAAGTGCGGTAAGGTTTGCAGAGGCTCCTCATCCAGCTACACAGATGCCCCTGGAGTTCATGTGCCTGACAGACCAACAGTTGCTAGACGGCAACAATGTGCAGGCGGTGCGAATCTTCACCAACGGCAGCAAGATTGAGGGGAAGGTCGGGGCCGCATTATCCATTTGGGATAATGAAGGCGAAGTCCGGAACCTCAAACTTAGCTTAGCCGCGTACTGCACAGTCTACCAGGCGGAACTCCTGGCCATCTGCAAAGCGACGGACGTGATCCTTACGCGGCAAGAGACGAGCTATGGTTTGTACAGTGACTCAATGTCAGCATTGCAGACGCTTGCAAGCCATGGCTCTCTCCATCCCCTGGCAGTTCGCGCGCGCGCCAATTTGGCTCAAGCCCTGGGCCAGAGCAAAGCTGTTTCTTTGTTCTGGATCAAGGCCCACGCGGACCTGCCGGGGAATGAGCGAGCGGACGAGTTGGCAAAGAAGGCAGCATTGTCGTTACGGAGGAAGCCGGACTACGACCAGTGTCCGGTATCATTTATCAAGCGACAGATCCGTTTGGAATCGCTTGATGAATGGAACCGAAGATATGTGTCGGGCGAGACAGCTTCTGTGACGAAAATGTTTCTTCCGGATGCCATAGCGGCTTTCCGTATTATAAAACAGGTGCGGCCCACAGGCGTTCTCACGCAGGTTTTGACGGGGCACAGCGGGTTCTCTGAATACTTGAATCGTTTCAAGTGTAAGGATAACCCATCGTGCGTCTGCGATCCAGGCGTGGCAGAGACTGTCCAGCACATACTTGTAGATTGCCCGTTATTTATCAGGGAACGCTACCAACTCGAATGTGAGCTGGACAGGAGATTGACGAAGGAGAGCCTGCATGGGCTCATGAGTAAGCAACACAGGGAAAAGTTCCTGGTGTACTGTGTTAATGTGGCCTCCACCGTCATTGCACGAAACCGAAGTTGAAGCAGCACTATGCTTCACTAGTATTATAAGAATATTTGTAAGAAGCATAGAATAGCACGCACAAAACTGCAATGACGAACCCTGCACTGGGGTAGTACCTAAGAAAACAGATTGTCTGTATGGTGAAAAGCACTGTTGTGCTTCTCATCCCTAAATGTAAGGCATTATTTATATTGTGATATTCCCTGTGATAAACAGCACTTCTGTACCTTACCTGTGATCTGCAGCACTTTTTGCATATTTTACTGTGATCAACAGCACTTTTTTTTGTATTCTTGTATATGTAGCACTTTTTCTTTTAACCTTACACCAAATAAATAAAGTTGCCTTTAAGTATTTATACAAAGTGGGAGTCCCACCCACTGTATACAAGAAGACGTATGCAAGAAGAACCATGGTATGAAGAATGAAAGTACGAGAGGCATGAAAGAGGAATGGAATGAAAGAATTTGCACAGAATAGGCGCCAACTTCGTTGAGCGGGATTAGTATTAAAAAAAAAAAAAAAAAAAAAAAAAAAAAAAAAATACCTACCCTACCTACCCTACCTACCCTACCTACCCTACCTACCCTACCTACCCTACCTACCCTACCTACCCTACCTACCCTACCTACCCTACCTACCCTACCTACCCTACCTACCCTACCTACCCTACCTACCCTACCTACCCTACCTACCCTACCTACCCTACCTACCCTACCTACCCTACCTACCCTACCTACCCTACCTACCCTACCTACCCTACCTACCCTACCTACCCTACCTACCCTACCTACCCTACCTACCCTACCTACCCTACCTACCCTACCTACCCTACCTACCCTACCTACCCTACCTACCCTACCTACCCTACCTACCCTACCTACCCTACCTACCCTACCTACCCTACCTACCCTACCTACCCTACCTACCCTACCTACCCTACCTACCCTACCTACCCTACCTACCCTACCTACCCTACCTACCCTACCTACCCTACCTACCCTACCTACCCTACCTACCCTACCTACCCTACCTACCCTACCTACCCTACCTACCCTACCTACCCTACCTACCCTACCTACCCTACCTACCCTACCTACCCTACCTACCCTACCTACCCTACCTACCCTACCTACCCTACCTACCCTACCTACCCTACCTACCCTACCTACCCTACCTACCCTACCTACCCTACCTACCCTACCTACCCTACCTACCCTACCTACCCTACCTACCCTACCTACCCTACCTACCCTACCTACCCTACCTACCCTACCTACCCTACCTACCCTACCTACCCTACCTACCCTACCTACCCTACCTACCCTACCTACCCTACCTACCCTACCTACCCTACCTACCCTACCTACCCTACCTACCCTACCTACCCTACCTACCCTACCTACCCTACCTACCCTACCTACCCTACCTACCCTACCTACCCTACCTACCCTACCTACCCTACCTACCCTACCTACCCTACCTACCCTACCTACCCTACCTACCCTACCTACCCTACCTACCCTACCTACCCTACCTACCCTACCTACCCTACCTACCCTACCTACCCTACCTACCCTACCTACCCTACCTACCCTACCTACCCTACCTACCCTACCTACCCTACCTACCCTACCTACCCTACCTACCCTACCTACCCTACCTACCCTACCTACCCTACCTACCCTACCTACCCTACCTACCCTACCTACCCTACCTACCCTACCTACCCTACCTACCCTACCTACCCTACCTACCCTACCTACCCTACCTACCCTACCTACCCTACCTACCCTACCTACCCTACCTACCCTACCTACCCTACCTACCCTACCTACCCTACCTACCCTACCTACCCTACCTACCCTACCTACCCTACCTACCCTACCTACCCTACCTACCCTACCTACCCTACCTACCCTACCTACCCTACCTACCCTACCTACCCTACCTACCCTACCTACCCTACCTACCCTACCTACCCTACCTACCCTACCTACCCTACCTACCCTACCTACCCTACCTACCCTACCTACCCTACCTACCCTACCTACCCTACCTACCCTACCTACCCTACCTACCCTACCTACCCTACCTACCCTACCTACCCTACCTACCCTACCTACCCTACCTACCCTACCTACCCTACCTACCCTACCTACCCTACCTACCCTACCTACCCTACCTACCCTACCTACCCTACCTACCCTACCTACCCTACCTACCCTACCTACCCTACCTACCCTACCTACCCTACCTACCCTACCTACCCTACCTACCCTACCTACCCTACCTACCCTACCTACCCTACCTACCCTACCTACCCTACCGTCCGGTTCCGTCTTGGTTCTGGATGGGGACTCAGCGACTGAAGTTTCAACATCTGCCAATGCAGCCCTCGCCCATGTTCAGAGTTGGGGCGACAAAAACAAGCTGAGGTTCGCGCCGCACAAAACCTGTGCGATGGTCGTAACCAACAAGCGCAAGTATGATACCCCAAGGCTGAGCATGGCCGGGGTCGACATTGGTATGGTTAAGAAGATGAAGTTGTTGGGTCTAACCATAGACGAGAAGCTCACCTTCAACGAGCACACCGCGAACGTCTGCAGGAGGGCAGTTAACATTTATAAGCAACTGTCCCGCGCCGCTAAAGTGAGTTGGGGATTGGACGCACAGATCATACACACAATCTACACTGCTATGATTGAGCCCATAATAACGTACGCGGCCGCAGCCTGGGCTCCCGCTACGAAGAAGCTGGGAATACGGAAGAAGCTAGGCTCGGTCCAACGAGGATTCGTCCAGAAGATCTGTAAATCTTACCGTACTGTCTCCCTGAACTCGGCACTGGTACTGTCCGGAATACTACCTCTAGATCTGCGCATACAGGAGGCAGCTGCCCTGTATGAAGCGAGGAGAGGGCCATCCCGGTATGTGCCAGGAGATAGGGAGATCGAGGGTGCGGTAAGGTTTGCAGAGGCTCCTCATCCAGCTACGCAAATGCCCCTGGAGTTCATGTGCCTGGCAGACCAACATTTGCTAGACAGCAACAACGTGCAGGCGGTGCGAATTTTCACCGACGGCAGCAAGATTGAGGGGAAGGTCGGAGCCGCATTATCCATATGGGATAATGAAGGCGAAGTCCGGAAGCTCAAACTTAGCTTAGCCGCGTACTGCACTGTCTACCAGGCGGAACTCCTGGCCATCTGCAAAGCGACGGACGTGATCCTTACGCGGCAAGAGACGAGCTATGGTTTGTACAGCGACTCAATGTCAGCATTGCAGACGCTTGCAAGCCATGGCTCTCTCCATCCCCTGGCGGTTCGTGCGCGCGCAAATTTGGCTCAAGCCCTGGGCCAGAGCAAAGCTGTGTCTTTGTTCTGGATCAAGGCCCACGCGGGCCTGCCGGGGAATGAGCGAGCGGACGAGTTAGCGAAGGAGGCAGCATTGTCGTTACGGAGGAAGCCGGACTACGACCAGTGTCCGGTTTCATTTATCAAGCGACAGATCCGTTTGGAATCGCTTGATGAATGGAATCGAAGATATGTGTCGGGCGAGACGGCCTCTGTGACGAAAATGTTTCTTCCGGATGCAATAGCGGCTTTCCATATTATAAAACAGGTGCGGCCCACAGGCGTACTCACGCAAGTTTTGACGGGGCACGGCGGGTTCTCTGAATACTTGAATCGCTTCAAGTGTAAGGAGAGCCCATCGTGCGTCTGCGACCCAGGCGTGGCAGAGACCGTCCAGCACATACTCGTAGATTGCCCGTTATTTATCAGGGAACGCTACCAACTCGAATGTGAGCTGGACAGGACACTGACGAAGGAGAGCCTGCATGGGCTAATGAGTAAGCAACACAGGGAAAAGTTCCTAGAGTACTGTGTAAATGTGGCCTCCACAGTCATTGCACGAAACCGAAGTTGAAGCGGCTTTATGCTTCACTAGTATTATGAGAATATTTTGTAAGAAGCATAGAAATAGCACGCACAAAACTGCAATGACAAACGGTGCACTGGGGTAGTACCTAAGAGAAACAGATTGTCTGTGTGGTGAAAAGCACTGTTGTGCTTCTTATCCTTAAATAAAGTAAGGCAAATTTATATTTAATTTCCTATCCTCCGTGATAAATTGCTCTCTTGTATTCTGATGTGATAAACTGCACTTCTTGCACATTTTAGAGATAAACCGCATTTTTTGTAATTATTGCATTTTGTATTATTTAAACCTACATATTTTGATCGATAAATAAAGATGCCCATAAATATTTGAGTTTGCACAAAATGGGCACCAGCTTCGTTGGCGGGATTATGTAAGGCAGGAGGGGTTTTTAGTCAGTTGGAGTCTGACACTATCCAGACTGGCTCACTTTAGAGGCACTTTGGGTGTAAGTCCGACCGGATTTCCCCTCCTGCCAAGTAAAAAAAAAAAAAAAAAAAAAAAAAATACCTACCCTACCTACCCTACCTACCCTACCTACCCTACCTACCCTACCTACCCTACCTACCCTACCTACCCTACCTACCCTACCTACCCTACCTACCCTACCTACCCTACCTACCCTACCTACCCTACCTACCCTACCTACCCTACCTACCCTACCTACCCTACCTACCCTACCTACCCTACCTACCCTACCTACCCTACCTACCCTACCTACCCTACCTACCCTACCTACCCTACCTACCCTACCTACCCTACCTACCCTACCTACCCTACCTACCCTACCTACCCTACCTACCCTACCTACCCTACCTACCCTACCTACCCTACCTACCCTACCTACCCTACCTACCCTACCTACCCTACCTACCCTACCTACCCTACCTACCCTACCTACCCTACCTACCCTACCTACCCTACCTACCCTACCTACCCTACCTACCCTACCTACCCTACCTACCCTACCTACCCTACCTACCCTACCTACCCTACCTACCTACAAGCGGCTGTCCCGAGCGGCAAAGGTGAGCTGGGGATTAAACACACAAGTAATACACACAATTTACACGGCAACGATTGAGCCCATAGTGACATACGCAGCCGCCGCCTGGGCACCCGCTGCAAAGAAGTTGGGTATACGGAAGAAGTTAGGCTCTGTTCAACGAGGATTCGCTCAGAAGCTCTGCAAATCTTACCGTACTGTCTCTCTGAACTCGGCACTGGCACTGTCTGGGATACTACCTCTAGACCTGCGCATACAAGAGGCAGCCGACCTGTATAAAGCGAGGAGAGGGTCATCCCGGTTTGTGCCAGGAGATAGGGAGATCGAGGGTGCGGTAAGGTTTGCAGAAGCCCCTCATCCAGCTACACAAACGCCCCTGGAGTTCATGTGCCTGGCAGACCAAGAGTTACTAGACAGTAACAATGTGCAGGCGGTGCGAGTATTCACCGACGGCAGCAAGATTGAGGGGAAGGTCGGTGCCGCATTATCCATTTGGGATAATGAGGGCGAAATCCGGAACCTCAAGCTTAGCCTTGCCGCGTACTGCACAGACTACCAGGCGGAACTCCTGGCCATTTGCAAGGCGACAGAAGTGATCCTCGCGCGGCAAGAGGCGAGCTATGGTTTGTACAGCGACTCAATGTCCGCATTGCAGACGCTTGCAAGCCATGGCTCGCTCCATCCCCTGGCAGTTCGCGCGCGCGCAAACCTGGCTCACGCCCTGTGCCAGAACAAAGCTGTGACTTTGTTCTGGATCAAGGCCCACGCGGGCCTGCCGGGGAATGAGCGAGCGGACGAGTTGGCTAAGGAAGCAGCATTGTCGTTACGGAGGAAGCCGGACTACGATCAGTGTCCGATTTCATTTATCAAGCGACAGATCCGTTTGGAATCGCTTGATGAATGGAATCGAAGATATGTGTCGGGCGAGACTGCTTCGGTGACGAAAATGTTTCTTCCGGATGCAATAGCGGCTTTCCGTATCGTACAACAGGTGCGGCCCGAAGGCGTCCTCACGCAAGTTTTGACGGGGCACGGTGGGTTCTCTGAATACTTGAATCGCTTCAAGTGTAAGGATAGCCCATCGTGCGTCTGCGATCCAGGCGTGGCAGAGACTGTCCAGCACATACTTGTAGAATGCCCGTTATTTATCAGGGAGCGCTACCAACTTGAATGTGAGCTGGACAGGAAAATAACGAGGGAGAGCCTGCATGGGCTCATGGACAAAAAGACGAGGGAAAAGTTCATAGAATACTGTATTAGAGTAGCCACTGCGGTTATACACAGGAACAAAACCTGAAGCGCACCGTGCTTCATTAGTATTTTGCACAATATTCAAATGTAAGCACGGAATGCAGCAAGGACACGTATAGCCGGCAGTATTTTATGTTAGTACCTAAGTTCTTAGACTGTGTAAATTAATATTTTTGTGTGATAAACAGCACTTTTGTGTTTTATCCCTAGCTATACTGTATTCTCTGTGATCTAAATGTATTCCTCTGTAATAAAAGCACCTTTTGCATTTTTGTATATCTGTGATGTACAGCTCTGTTGCTCAACAAGTGATAAATAGCACATTTTGCTCAGTTTGTACATATTATAGCACTTTGTATTTTACCTATTTTTATAATAAATAAATTATGCCCGTAGACTAGACTAAATAAAAGTGGGACTCCTACCCACAGAATGCAAGACGATGAATGCAAGAAAGAATTAGGATGAAGAATGAATGTACGAGAGGCATAAAAGATTGACCGGAATGACTGAGGTTGAGCACATAAGGCGCCAATATCGTTGGCGGGGATTAGTGTTAAGAAAAAAAAAAAACAAAAAAAAAAAACCTACCCTACCTACCCTACCTACCCTACCTACCCTACCTACCCTACCTACCCTACCTACCCGACCTACCCTACCTACCCTACCTACCCTACCTACCCTACCTACCCTACCTATATAGATTACATACGAAAAATCATTATTAATAATTTAAAATTAACACAGACGAAACTCAGACAGGCAAATTTATTAAACTAATATTAGTAAAAAAATCATAATTTAATAAAAATAATTCAAGAATCCAATAATAACAGACCGACGGACAGAACAGATTTTTGTGTATAGACCCCTCCTTCCAACTCCTTCTATGCGTCTCTGTCTTTGCCAAGAGTCTGCCAGTCCAGGCCATCTACTGGGCCTAAAATATATAAAGAGATTTCCATCGAATCGAGAAGAAGATGATACCGACGCCATCTTGCTAATCAGTCCATCAACATCACACCGAAATCCCTTATGAGCAAAACTATATTACTTACCGTACACAAAAGTCAGCCCCACGACCTTTCAGTCTGTCAGTTCATCTTACTACTTCATGTGGCACAAAAACCTGGCAGGTCATTAGGTAGTTTTTCCAGCACGGCTAGCGACAATGATGAATTAGCTAGTTTCCAGCAAACTGAACAGTCTTTGGTACTTTTTATTGGACTTTCCATGTTTGTTGTAAAGCTTGATATTCCTATTATCTTAGTGTAAAACAAAGATGATTTTCGTATCTGTATGTTTGTGTACTTGGCTTAAAAACTTGTTTTCTCTGCTATTTACAGAATTAATTCAAAGAGATTTACATGTGAAATGTTTCATATTCAAAATAATCGAGGCGAAAATATCTAAATGTGATGACATTTGCTATATTATATCCGTAGATCGTATTCACGCTAAGCAGAGGCAGTTGCTAGTATGTAGTAGTATGTAGGTACATAATGTGATGTGTGACTCCAATTGTATAAAGTTTTGGAGAGAATAATCGAAGTTTCCGAATTAGGAATGAATTGATTGATTCGTCTTTGGTATGAAGGTGAATTATTCAAGAGATCCGATTTATTTAGAGCTGAAAGTTTGCGCGTTTTGTTCGTCTTCCTTTTTTCATTTGGTCTTGAATGTGGAAATATATTAGCGTTTTCAATATATTATAGCAGTAATACCGTTAATATTTTCTCAGAAGGGAAGGCGTCGAAATTCAGTTTGATACCTACTTAATTTTTTTCTTTGGGACATTTTTGGAACGAAGTTCCATAATGAGGTTTGCGGTAGATGTAATTTGGGTGGAAATATAGCCGCAAGTACGATTTTTATATGGGCAGGCATTTACGCATACCGCGTGCTCTCTTTTCCTTTATAATTCTTGTGTGTCTATTTGTATGTGGGTGCGAGTATCGATACTCAAGCAAAATAACAGACGAGCAAAATTCACGTACGCGAATCATAATTATCATGATATAAGATTAAATGGACAAGTTTAGTGATCACCCAACGCCAAGCATTGTTTCAAGTATCTCTATCAGTCAACCAAGGAAGGTGTAGAGATAACATGGCAGGTGCATAAAAAATTGAAATAATTATTGAAGTAAAATGAAAAAATTTTGATATAGTTAAATAAATACATACATATACATTTATTATAATAAATACTTATATATATATATATATATATATTACTAAATGCCTTAAATTTATTATTGAAATGTAAAAGGGCATATTATAATAATATTTACAATAAAAAACTATTATTTACTCAAATTTTAACTATTTTGACTCTTGGTTTTCTCTTCTATGAAAATCTTTAAAACAATAGTAGGAAGCACAAAACTTATACTAATGTAGCACATACAAGTTGATATATACTACTGAATCACAAAAAAAGTATGAAATATTATCACTTACAAAATCAGAAAACAAAACAACACTTTTTTTATAATTAAAAATGGTAACTCTTTGAGTGGTTGCATAAATAAAAATTCTTCTGATCTACATACATACTTTTTGGTACATCATTGTTTGAGCTCAAATTACTGTGGTCAGTATTTTTCAGGTGGACTTCCATGATTGATGATTTGAGTTCTGATGCTGAAACGTCATATAATTCATTTAAAAAATTACGCATGTCTTCTAAATCCGGCTCTACTTCATATCCAATGTCATCCAGGATGTTAGGAACTTGTTCATGTTAAAAAAAACTAGTCACTTTTGCTCCAGTGCCGTACAAATAACACAAATTAGTAAGGTTATAAAAAAATTACAGATGTAACTAACACCGTAGAGTATTTTTTTTTTGTTTTTTTTTAATTTGTGGTGGGTTTGCTCTTGACTCTTGTCTAGGTCAGAGGTGACTGAGACAGAGTCAACGATGGAATGAGCTTACCCAGAAGAAGCCTGTTCACTCTAACTTTGAAGAGATTCGGGTTGAAGGCGTTCGGAAACACAGACGCAGGTAGTGAGTTCCATTCATTCGCTGTGCGCATTATGAAGGATGTTTGGAAGCGCTTGGTGCGAATTGGTGGAATGGCAACAAGGTAAGGATGGTAACTTGCAGTGCGTCTAGATGTCCGATGATAGAAGGGGGCTGGTGGGATGAGGTCGTGGAGTTCTTGAGCACACTCACCGAAGTACAGTCTGTAGAAGACCGACAAGCAGGCAACCTTGCGGTGATGCGATGCGATAAGCGTACTCCATGAACCTTTATAGCGCAAATGGATGATTTCTAAGCGCCACACGATTTTAAGGTGTAAATGCTCAAACTACACTGAGAATACCTAAAATGAGAAGCAGATAGCTTTACAGGAAAGGAAAATATTTAGACTTTTTGGTGACTAGGTTACAAATGTATCCCACTTTTTCAGTTAAGAGTTAACACGACAAAAATATCATAATTTTTTCTAACCGACAATATGTCTACCGTTTTTGTTGGCTTTCTGTCTAACCGTATTTAGCAGAACTACTAAGCAGTCAAAATAACTGCGCACATCAAGTGTCGAGCGACCCCACTCCCGCATACCCACTGCGGCGCCCCACGTTCACTTCGTACGCCAAAAGCGAGAGTCGAACGTTAGAGTGACATTAACAGCTTAAAGAGTTGCAGTGGTACAACACGGTCTACTTTTGTATGCACTTGGGCACACAAAAGTAGACCGTGTTGTACCACTGCAACTCCTTAAAGATAAAATCAAAAGTGGTTACCGAAAAGCATTGAGGCAATAATTCACAACTCTAATCATCCTGATTTTGTCCCGCATAAATAAGAAGAAAAATTTGGAGGAGCACGGAACAATGTTACTGTCAAAAATCTTCAAATGATTAACGTTATTTTATCCGAGGCATGGAAACCAAATTTCATACAGGTTGTAACGGAACGGTGCGATCATATTTTAAATACTGCTTTTATCCATGTTCATGAACTACTTTCTCCAAGGTAATAGTGTTATTATAACTGCTTGACGCAATATATGTGGATAAATTATGTAGGTAGACCTCTAAATTCCACTTCACTCCGATCGATATAAGCGTAAGTGAAGTATGTCCTTAGGCTCTATTTACATTGCCGCGGCATGGAATGGAAATGAATTTTTGCAACGTAATTGTAAACAGCATAGTGCATTTTATGTCAATTGTGTAACGTACAAACTAAATACGAGCCAAAAAAATATAAGTTCAGGAACTAAAACCGTTGTCGTATGCTACCTCTCATAACAAACCAAAACATTCTGCAAAGTAGCATACGACCACGGTGAATTTAGTAATAAGTTCAAAAACTAAAAACCGACTATTGGAAAATCATGCTCCAAAAAGTATGAAACAAGAAAATATTCTCATCTTAAATTGTTATTCGATATGTATCGGGTATTAAATAAACAACTTATATGTTATAAATAATTTATTGTATTTCATTCATATTCTGGACTGTCATTGTCAATTTTACTGTTGACAGCAGTCTGATAGTTGTCAGTTTGCATATGCGTTTCGTTTTACGCTGTTCTAGAAATTAATGTTTATGATGTCTTTTTTTTTTTTGGTTACTTGTTTTTGGTTGAATGACAATCAACTCACCAGTGAGTTAGGGTGGTTATTTTAAAATCAACCAGCCTATACGTGTAGTAGTAATTAGTTTTGTTTTGTATAAAAATTGTTGTATTCTTTTCTTTTTATTGTATTTATTTTATATACGTATTTATATTTATCTATGGATGACCCTGTCGACCTAAATGACAGTTTTTTCTCATGTTCATCTTCGACTTGTAGTTTTATTAGTGCGGGAAGTGAGTCCCCGCTTCAAACTTTGCATGAAAACATATCCACTGTCTTCGCCAAGTATCCTAAAAATTTCCACATAGCCCATATGCTCAGAGTGTTCCTGGTCACCACTCCGATCTTCTGGCATCCTTTAGCAGTGCTCATCTTGATGCACTCCTAATATCTGAAACTTTTCTTAAGCCTTCTCTCCTTTCTGCGCACTATGCACTTCCTGGCTTTGTTCTGGTCAGAAATGACAGGACCGGCAAGGGTGGTGGTGGTGTCGCTATTTATTTACGTGCTGATATACCGCACAAAGTTGTTAGTGCATCCCCATCTCAGTTCTCCGAGTCGGCTGAATTCTTGTTCCTAGAGATTATCTTAAATCATGCCAAAATATTACTTGCAGTCTTCTATTCTCCTAATCTTCACATCAAGTATTTTGACTCTTTGGAATCGTCACTAAATTATTTTTGCCCATTGTACGATCATGTTATTTTGATGGGTGACTTTAATACATGCTTAATAAAAAATGACTCACGTTCACAAAAACTCCGTTCCCTCTTATCCTCTTTTAATCTTGAAATTCTACCTCTTTCTGCGACACATAACTTTCCCAACTGCACGCCTTCTCTTCTTGACCTTATGATTGTTTCTTCCCCTCACAATGTTGCTGAGTTTGGGCAACTTACTGCAACCTTTTCTTACCATGACCTCATCTATCTCTCTTATCGTATCCGGCCTCCTAAACGCAAACCTCAAGTCTTTTTTTTTTACGTAATTACAATGGTATTGATCTGGTGGCGTTGAAGCGTGATGCAGGTGATGTCGACTGGTCTCTCGTCTTCGAAAGCGCCAGTGTCGATGAAAAAGTGAATTATTTTAATTCCAAACTGCTGGGATTATTCGACAAGCATGCACCGCGTCGGCGAGTTAAAGTTAGGCGTGATCCTGCTCCGTGGATGAGTACTCTCATTAAAGACGCTATTGCTCTTAAGGACAAGGCAAAGAGCAGGTACAAGCGTAGACCCACGGATCAGAATCTTGCTCATTTCAAAGCTCTACGTAATCACTGCAATCGTCTGTGTCGAGATGCTAAGAGACGCTATTTCCACGAATCTCTAGTCGATCGGAAGCCTTCTGATGTCTGGAGATTTCTAAGGTCTGTCGGTATCGGCAAAGCTCCCACTAATACCTGTAAAGATGTCGACTTGTCGGCTCTTTTAATAGGCACTTTTCTCTTCCACCTCTCTCTCTGAGCCCTAGTGTCAAAACTTCCATTTTGATTGAACTCTCCGAATTGCCGTTACCGAATTGCCCACTGTTTAGTTTAAATTCTGTCTCGGATGACGATGTCAAAAAATCTCTTCTTGCTATTTCCTCCTCTGCTGTTGGCCATGATAATTTGTGCTCGAGAATGATAATACAATAGGTATTATCATTTCTCTCCCGGAACTCTTACACGTTATCACTCACATTATTAATTATTCTTTATTCTCTGGCACATTTCCATCAGCTTGGAAACAGGCACACATAATACCCCTTCCCAAAGTAAACAATCCTTCTTCTTTATCTCACTTCAGACCCATATCCATACTTCCTTTCCTCTCTAAAGTTCTCGAGCACATCGTTCATGGTCAAATTTACAGATTCCTCTCGTCTAATTCTCTTATCTGTCCTTTTCAATCTGGCTTCCGTAGAGGTCACAGTACTGTAACTGCTCTTCTGAAGGTCACTGACGACATCCGCTGGGCTATGGAGAATAAATCTCTCACCGTGTTAGTCCTGCTTGACTTCAGTTGTGCGTTTAACTCAGTGGACTTCGACATTTTGCTTGGGGTCCTTCAGTCTATTAACTTCTCTTCCTCTGCATTAGCCTGGTTTGACTCTTATCTTCGGGGTCGCTCGCAGTGTGTTCGCCTTGAAGAGATGTTCTCTGATTGGTGTGATCTCACTGTTGGTGTTCCTCAGGGTGGCGTTCTCTCTCCTCTTCTTTTCTCTATCTTCATAAACACTGTTACCAAAGTTATCACTTCCAACTTCCATCTTTACGCAGACGATTTGCAGCTTTACCGACACTTCTTGCTTGCAGATGTGGACTTAGCGATCGACGCCATGAATCGTGACCTGGAGAGTATAAGTAAATGGGCTAAGTCCTACGGATTACAAATCAACCCAACCAAGTCCCAGGCTATGATCATAGGCAGTCGGTACTATCGCACTGCGCTTGACATATCCAATTTGTCGCCTTTATCTCTTGACGGTTCGACCATCGCTTATACTGAAACTGCTAAGAACCTTGGTGTCTTAATAGACAGTAATCTTTCTTGGCGAGCTCAAGTAAATGAGGTAAGTCGTAAGGTGCACTTTTCCTTTCACTCGTTAAAATCCCTTCAAAGCCTCTTGCCCTTTAAAACTAAAACCTATCTAGCTCAAACTCTAATTCAACCGATCATCGATTACGCTGATGCCTGCTATCTGGATGCCACGGAGGAGCTCTTGAATAAGCTTGAGCGCTTGCAAAACCTGTGCATCCGTTTTGTTTTTGGTCTGAGGAAATACGACCATGTCTCTCAGTTCCGCAAGGATCTCAAGTGGCTCCCTATCCGCCTTCGCAGGAACACTCGAGTATTATGTCTCCTCTTCAACATTCTGTTTAACCCTACTTACCCTAAATATCTACGCGATCACTTCTCCTTCACTCGCCCTGCCGATGTCCCATGTAGATCCCACCTTAAGCATCACCTAAACTTCCCATCCCATAGTACTAATTTCTATTCCCACTCCTTCTCTGTTCATGCAGTACGACTGTGGAACTCACTTCCACCTAAAATTCGTGATTCCCAAAATGTACATCTATTCAAGAAACAAGTCAAAGATCATTACCTCTCCACCATATTGTAATTATTATATATTATTATGTATGTATTTTTATCTTCTATATGTTTATTTAAGGTATATGTGTTATTTATACATTATTAGTTAAGATAAATAGTTATATAGTTGTTAGTCTATTTTAAGTTTCCTTATTTCCTTCTACACACTGTGTCTTCGTATATCATCCAACTTTCCTGTCGCAGGTCTGCTGGAAGAAATTTCTTTTGAAATAAGCAGTACCTTTGTGCTCTTCTATATGTATTATTTCTTTTCTCTGTTAAGTGTTTTGTGTGTACATAAATAAATAAATAAAATATTCATAGTGGTGTTCAGAGTATAACCGTATTCGTATGCTACTTTTCAGATACTAATTTTAGATGAGAATATTTTCTTGTTTCATACTTTTTAGATTATGATTTACCAGTAGTCAGGTTTTAGGTTTTGAACTTATTTTATACAAAATTCCTGTTGTTAATGTCCGTATTTAGTTTGTACGTTACACAATTGACATAAACTTCATAATGCTATGTACAATTTCGTTGCAAAAATTCATTTCCATTCCATGCCGCGGCAATGTAAATAGAGCCTTTATGTTTCAAAGACTAATAAGTGCCAACATCAAGTACTTATTGCGTAGCCCATCTATCAAACACAGCCACTTTCATACTGTAATGGAACAGGTAATAGACGAGTAAAAGCTGCTGATGAATTTACGAAGAACGTACGACCTACTAAAATGTAATTATACTGGCAAGCACTTCACACACTTTTCTAGTGTATGTAGAAGGTTCTAGGTAAAAACGACCAACATCGTCAACAGAAAGAAAACTTTAATAAACAGTTACCAAAGGTTTTGTTCGCAGGTTACAAAATTATTGTGAACTTTATTTTACTAGCAACAAATCTGAGTTTTGCTTTAATAAAATAAAACAAAGCTAATTAGCAAATAGCTAATTAGCTTTGTTTTATTTTATTAAAGCTTTTTCTTAAACTTTTGATTAAATTTAACGTTACAAAACTTGTTTGGTTATTTCTATTTTCATTGAAGTATGCATTACAAATAACTAACTTCTACCAGCAGCTTGGCTGCCAGGGGAACGTCTTGCCAAGATAAAAAGTTATTTCTAGGGCCGTATTGTAGCAAATAAATACTTTTTTTTGTTTGCTTTCTTATCCAGAGGCATGAGACAAGTGTCATTCTATCATTTAAATTGCGGTGATAGCGATTGTCAAAAAGGCAAAACTGTATGGCATAGACAAGCGATATCAAAAAATCACGTGATCAATCCCTAACATTTTGACATTTCGACTATCGCCTTTGCTGACATCGAATGCCACTTGTCTAGAGCCATATTATTTTTCTCTGTGCTAGAGCCTCAGGACATGGTTTGCGTGTGTGCTGATTTTTATCCATAATTGTAAAAAGGTAACATAGAGTCAGACAAAACTGACAGAGTTACTCTCGCATTTATTAGTATGGATTAAGTATAGAATGCGTGTTCTTCCTAAGTTTTCTTCTTTTATATTACTTACTGGCTTGCGTTTGACAACTACCTTACCTGATGGTAAGCGATGATGATGTTTACCAAACTCATTATTTTAGAGATTACTTCTTCCTTAGCTAGTCTCTCTAGGAGCATTTTGAGTTATATAAATAATAATTCTAGTAAAAGATTTTTGTACATGTCCTTTTATTAATTTTTTCTTCATAAGTGTGTTTAAAAACGTCGTTTGATACACGTGAGCATTTATCATTTCACTTTTGGCTGCATAATTTATTCCCGCCTCGGCTGTTATAACAAACTTCACCCAAAATCATAATCATCGTTTCAGCCAAAATATGTCTTCTGCTGGACATAGGCCTCCCCCAAGCGTCGCCATATTGATAGGTCCTGAGCTTCTCGCATCCACCGGATTCCAGCAGCCTCGACCAGGTCGTCACGCCACCTAGAGGGAGGCCTTCCAACACTGCATCTGCCTGTACCCAACGACCATCCGTTCTGCAAGCAATGTACACTCTCCACTGCCACATAAGTTTGGAAATTTTTCGGGTTATGTCGGTAACCCTGGTTCTCTTGCGGATGATACCCATCCACATGGATCAAAATATAGATTACCTTATATCACAATGACCATCCTTTCTTTAGAACTTGAAAACTGGAACATGAATTATTATGAAAATTCAAGTCAAGGTAATACAAACCGTAAGCCATTATGCTGAATTTCGATAAAACATACTCAAAAGCGTGGAAGAGCTCGTTAAACGAAACGATTTTATATGAAAACTCGAAACGAATTTGTTGCAATCAGCAAAATAAGTGAATGGTTCTTGAAAACAACGGGTACGGGAAAACGTGCTGTTTGATATATATTTATCTACTTAAAGTAGGTGCCTCTGTGTGCTGATAAACACACGTCATGCTTGAGTGGATCAAGTACGCCTTGAATAATTGAAACTCAACACTTGATGAGACGTGTCGATAGAAAAAGGATTTTTGAATTCTCAATTTTGAAACATATTATACAGTAGACCAATTCTTAGAAAAAAATGGTATTTTTTTTTAACCTTGGTTTGGATTTTATAATACATGTCACATAATCAGAAGATGTATCTAATAATAACTTAAAACGGTATTCATATCTATTTATATAGTGCAATATAAAACGAAGTCACTTATTGTTGTCTCTGTTTGATATAATTATGATGCGATTTTCGCTATTTAGAAAGAACATAATTTTTTATTTCGCAATTCTATTGTGTATTCAATATTTCACATAAATATCGATGTTTTTCAATGTCAACCTTGATAAATTCCAAAACCAACCACCTTGTTTCGGAATGTATGATTTAAAACTAAAAGAAAAGAGTTTATACACAGTATATTCCACAATAATCCTTATAAAAAGCGAATTATGCTAGCTACACCGTGGCGAAGTGTCCGAGGCGTCCGGGACGTCGCACGGTATAGCATAAACAGCTACAATATAAAATGTTCGTGAAGTTTTGAATCCGTGCCTCGCACGGGGCACGGCTCGCGCCCACCACGGTCTAGCTTATACCGCAAAACCTGTTTACAAGATTTGCCAGCTTTTTTTAGCTTCTAAATGAATAAATGTACAAGCAAAATAATTTAATACAAAATGTTGTTTTATACAAAGTTAACAGTCGTCTAACAACGTAAAAAGCTTATAATGGACCTGTCAACTTCAATTCCTTAACAATTGCCTTAGAAGCGGCGGAAAACGTTTTACCCGTGGAACCGGGTCTGACGGCATCGATAATAGTGGCCGTTATAGAAAAGTATTTCTCTCCTTTTTAACTAATGATGCAATTTTTATGACAAGACAAGTGAAGGTCACGGTCGAGAAAGGTTAGATTCACTAAAACAACTGTCATCTTTAGATTAGGTCAAGAGTGAATAGGTTTCTTCTAGGAATGGAATTCCCTGTCGGAGTCTGTGTTTCCCGATAGCTACAATCTAGGAGTCTTTAAGTCAAGAGTGAATGGGTGATTTTTTTTCTAGGCAAGCTTGCTTCACCGTCGACCATATTATTATCATCAGAGAGACAACGGTAAAACGAGAGCCTGCCAAAATAATAATATAAAAATAATAATAACAAATTTTGGTTGCAGGTTACGAAATTATTTGGGCTTGGGTACTTTGTCTACGAGCAACAAAACAGGGTTTTTCTATTTATTAATTAGTTTTGCATTATTTTATTGAAGTTTATTTTCTAATACCTAACTAAAGTTTGATTAAATTTAAAGTTACAAAAATGTATAGTTGTTCGGTTATTCCTTTTTTAGTGTACTCCCTGTACTTAGTACTTAGGTATAAATATAAATATTATTATAGCGCTCTTCCTCTTTCCTTCTTATTTAAAATTGATTATATTTATTTTACTTACCACCTGTATGTTTACTTATGAATGCAGTATAGATTTGAGTTTGTCTTAAATCGTGAATTCGAACCCAGGCAATCTCTTTACTTTTTGTAATTTACACTGCTCTAATGAATGAAAACAAAATTTTAAAAACAAAACCTTACTCCAAATATAGTCTCGCGCTAGACTACTATCTCAACTGATAAAAATATAAAAAACCGGCCAAGTGCGAGTCGGACTCGCGCACGAAGGGTTCCGTACCATTATCGCAAAAAAACAGCAAAAAAATCATGTTTGTTGTATGGGAGCCCCACTTCAATATTTATTTTATTCTGTTTTTAGTATTTGTTTTTATAGCGGCAACACAAATACATCATCTGTGAAAATTTCAACTGTCTAACTATCACGGTTCATGAGATACAGCCTGGTGACAGACAGACAGACAGAAAGACAGACAGACAGACAGACAGACAGACAGACGGACCGCGAAGTCTCAGTAATAGGGTCCCGTTTTTACCCTTTGGGTACGGAACCCTAAAAAAATAACAATATTCTAACACATAGTGTGTAATATAATAATATAGAATAGTGTGTAATATTCTAGACAATATTCTAAGACAAGTTTTTCTCAAATAGTTCAAAGTCTACATGTTAACAACGAAATTAATTTATGAGTTGCAACATAATTCAACTAAAATTAAGGCTAATTAAAAATGTTATTATTTACAAACTACGAATATATACAAGCGCATATAAACAGGGGGGAGAGAAAGGGGAAAGGGGATCAACGAATCGATTGACACCTTATTCTTCAAAATTGGATGAATAGTTTAGGCGGTACGGAGGAACATACGTAAATACATAAACTGTAAAAATTATTAGTCTTTTGGCTTCGCCATAGTCTGGTAAAAGTGCTCGGCCCAAACTAATGTTTCAACCCCAAATGACTCAAACAAGGTAGTGATATTGAAACAAGTCATACTGTTTTGTTAGGTGTGAACTCCCTGCCTCATGCTTGAGCCCCCCCCCCGTGCCAGCCATGTCCTAGCGTTATAAATATTATATTAGGCTAATAATTGTATGCATGCCGAGGGCTCGAGCGTGACTGCGCATTTGCCCACTACATTAGCTGATCATTGTTGAGCAGCAAGATATTTGGAGTTGCACTTTTGTTGAGAAACTGTTGTTATTTTAAGCCGAGACATTTGTAGCACTTGCTTTGGTTTTGGTAATTATATCTCCGTAGATTTATTTCCAAATACGTAAAACCGTTTATTAAGGTGGCTAATGTGTTTTAATTCAAACGGAGGTGATAGTTAAGTAAATATAGTTTCATACAAAATGTCTACGAAAGAGCATATGTCGCGGGTGCACAGACGGGACGGAACAACGGTACAACGGTTAAAACGTGGCGTCTCTTGGTATTTTGTATGTAATTATGTTTTCTAAATGCATCGTTCCGTTTCATCCGGAATAAAACACGTAAAATAGTAGGGACCATTAATCTTATAGGTTTTTATTAGCAGTTCACAGTTTTGAAAAAGTGACAGAAATGTACAGTAACGTTTATTAATTCTGCTATTAAACTCAGTTTCTGAATTCAGAAGCTCATCGCAATAGTCGGACAGATTTTCAGGCTAAAGCATAATTTGGCCAATACTCAACTTGGAATTATTACTTTATTTAAAGTTAAGTATTTCAACCTTTTTACAGTGATTTGTTATAGGTAGCCTACCTAGCAGAAATATTTCGAAACCAAGGCTGATGTGAATGTTTCAATATTTTGGAGATTAGTTTTGGTTAAAAATGTATTGGCTTCTTTAGTTTCTTCCAATCTATCGGTTTATGTGTCTAAAGGCTATCTGATAAAATTATGTGAATCCTTCAACATGATCGCTTACCATCAGGTGAGATGGTGGTCAAGCGCGAGCCTATATCAAATATCAAATATAATAATAGACGATGCTTAACATTGACACTCATTTTGATTGTAAATAAGCTTTTGATTTAATCAAGCATGAGAGGAGTGGTGGTCCGGTGGAAAGACAACATCTTAAGCCATAGCTATCCGTCGTTTTATTTCTGGCACGCAGCTGCCTCAGACCTCAGATAAATGTAACTATTCACACCTTGGAAGCCTTGGATGCTGTAGGCACTTTACTTAGTGTAAATTATTTCATCACAACTGTTCATTGAAGGAAAACATCGTGTAGAAGCCAACATGTCTTAGAACCAAAAATTCGAAGACATAACATCCAGACGTATGACACCTACCTACTGTGTAGGCCTACATGGTAGATTGAGGCCTATTTCCTACCATGGAGAGAGGCCTGTACCTCAGTCGTGGAAACATTAAAATGCTGACTTTACTCAACATTTATTTATCTATATTGAATTTTTAAATTCCACTTAAAAAGGCAAACCTATATTTTATTTTTGTATTACCTTTGTTTAAAAAAACACCATTTTTAAAAAATAGTTTTGTGTTTGGAAAGACAAGCAAAAGATTAGTACCAAACCGAATAAAGTACCGATAAAAGTCAGTCTAAGACCAACATTTTGATATTTATCGAAGCGGAGGCGTGGCGGTTCATGTAGAAAATTACTAGTCTCAACAGTAACTTAAAGGTTTAAGTTAAATGCCACAGAGAGTGACTGGTTTAAATCTATGTTACTTGTCGACACCTTCGTGTAGATTATTTAGCTATTTTAGAGTAAGCTTGAAGCAAGTAATTTATTTAATGTAAAAGTAATGTGTATAAGGTAGTTTAATTTTTTATTGCGATTGTACCACAGAGCAGGCTGGCAGGATTTTATTTCTCCTAAAAAGTCGCGACGCACATTAGAATTGGCTTATATTAGTAGCAAATAATATAGCGATTAAAAACATTTTTAAGTAATGGTGCTCTAAACTATCGCGCATTTCGATAATTCCACCTCCAAGGGTTGCCCCCTTATTGGTGGTTTGCTGTGTTTAAAGATTGTATGGAATCCATCAGTTTTGAAGTTAGACATCTGAAATTTCGAATACGAGTACAACAAAAGGAAAAAAAAAAAATGGTTTGTCACGAAACTTTATGTGGTGGACATCCCATCCATACGCACCAAACGTTTTGGGAATACTTTCATTATGCGTACAGCTAAGGAGTGGAATTCCCTGCCGGAGTCTGTATTTCCTGATAGCTACAACCTTCGGTTTCGCGTGCTACATCGTCGACCACATCATCACTTACCATCAGGTGAGATAGTGGTCAAGCGCAAGCCTAACAATAAAAAAAAAATAAAAAAAAAATGTGGCCGACCAAAATCCACGCGAGCGAAGCCGCGGGCAAAAGCTAGTAATATTTATGTTTCTGGGAATTAATAATTATAAATTTGCCAATAAGTAACCTTTTTCTTAAAAATAAACTTAATACTAATATATTGGTTGCTTGTTTCATAAATGGCTAGCCTTTTGCATCAAGCCTTTTGCATCTTTTGCCCTTTTGCATCAAGTAACAACCCATACCACCTCTGTATGTGCATTGCAGTGATAATAATTGTAAGTATTTTTTAAATTTCTTATTAAAATTTGATATCGTATTTTGTACCGTATGGTGACGAACGTAAAGAATTTCACCATCCCATATTTTCCCGTGGGTGTCGTAAGTGGCGACTAAGGGACACACCAGAGAATGGGCCCTGTGCAGTTTAATAACAAACTGCGATCGCCAACCCACATGCCAAGCGTGGCGATTATGGCGAACCCCCCCAAACCAAAATGAAGAGCAAACAGAATAACGGCCCCGAGTGCCCGGCAGCCCGTCTTCCCTCGGCTACGGTAGCGGTCGAGGCGATGGCGTGGCAAGGGGTGCAAAGAATCCCCGGAGTGGACCCGGCTACCCCAATAAACACCGACGACTGGATATGGGAACATATAACACGCGAACACTCCGGACCGACGAGAAGATAGCCGAACTGGATGAAGAAATTGAGCAGGTTGCGATGGAATATTTTATAGGGTTATCTGAAGTCCGAAGAGAGGGGGAGGACTCGATAATCCTCAAATCCGGTAACCTGCTCTATTTCCGAGAGCGTGACCGACAGTCCATTGTGAACAACGTGTTGAGGATCGAGAGTGTGTCAACCGGGTGGCGTATCTTATACAGCAAATATCTTATCAGATATTTGCTGAAGATCATACAGGTCTACGCCCCGACCTCGGCACATCCCGACGACGAGGTAGAGACCATGTAAGAGGATATCTCTAGAGCCATGCATGGTTTCAAAACTCACTTCACCGTTGTCATGGGGGAATTCAACGCAAAACTGGGCAAACGAGACGTGGATGAGCTGCAAGTGGGGCAATTTGGAGTTGGACGCCGGAACCACCGGGGTCACCTATTGGCCAGTTTTATGGAGAAGGAGGGCCTCTACATGATGAACTCTTTCTTCATAAAGCATGGGCACAGTTAGTGGACCTGGCAAAGCCCCGATGGTGCAACTAAAAACGAGATCGACTTCCTCATGTCAGCCAAGAAGCAAAATGTTTAATGATGTCTCTGTGATCATTTCGGTAAAAACCGGGAGCGATCACCGCATGGTAAGAGGCACATTGAACATTAATGTTAAGCTTGAAAGGTCTCAACAGGTGAAGTCCACGCTCCGTCCACAGATCCAGATCCAAAACCCCGAAAACTTTCAGCTCGAACTCCAGAATCGTTTCGAGTGCCTAGGAAGCTCCGTGGACGATTACAGCGATGGGTTCGTGGAAGCTGTCCATACAGTTGGGTCTAAATTTTTCAAGACCCACCGTACAGATGGGAACAAAAAGCCTCTGATCCTACTCTCAAGCTCATGAAGGAGATTTGTGAGATGATCCTGCAGTCTTCAGACGATGCGTTGAAATACCGGCAGCTAAATAGACGGATCTCAAAGTCCTTGAAAAGCGACCTCCACCGCTTTATTACTGAGCGTATTAAAGACGCGATTGAGCGAAATATGGGCTCCAGGGTCTTTGCAATTGATCTGTCTATTGAGCAGAGCCAGCTCACGAAACTGAAGACCGATTATGACAGGATCGTTTCCGCCAAACCGGAGCTTCTGAGGGAGATTGAGAGATTCTATGGGCAGTTGTACATGTCAATCAATAAACCCACCGTGAATCTAGCGAATGACCCTAGAGCTAGATTGACCCGAAACTATACCGAAGACATTCCGGACGTCAGCCTGTATGAGATTAGGATGGCTCTGAAACAGCTTAAGAACCGGGTGACGACGGAATTATGGCCGAACTCCTGAAGGCGCCTTCAGGAGGAAGGCGGGTGGAAAACCAATACTTAAGGCCCTTCAGAAGCTGTTTGATTCCGTCATGCTCGAAGGGAAAACGCCACAGGCATGGCGCAGGGGTGTGGTGGTACACTTCTTCAAGAAGGGTGACAATGCCCTACTGAAGAACTATAGGCCCATCACACTTCTTAGCCATGTCTACAAGTTGTTTTCAAGAGTCATCACGAATCGTCTCGCGCGCAGGTTTGATGATTTCCAGCCTCCCGAACAAGCCGGATTCCGTAAAGGCTTTAAGCACCGTAGTTATACAGAAGACGGAAGAGTACAACCTGTCTCTCTGTTTAGTGTTTGTGGACTACGAGAAAGCCTTCGATTCGATCGAGACTTGGGCCGTACTGCAGACTCTCCAACGGTGCCAAATTGACTACCGGTACATCAAAGGGTTGAAGTGTTTTTACAAAAAGGCCACCATGTCAGTTCGACTTCAGGATCAGACCTCGGAACCAGTCCTCCTGCAGCAAGGTGTGAGACAGGGAGACGTCATATCTCCGAAGCTGTTTACCGCAGCACTGGAGGATGTCTTCATGGTTCTGGACTGGAGAGGGCTAGGCATCAACCTCAATGGCGAGTACATCACTCACCTTCGGTTTGCCGACGATACAGTGGTTATGGCTGAGACCATGGAGGACGTCGGTACAATGGTCGATGACTTCAGTAGAGCTTCCGAAAGAGTGGGTCTTAGGATCAACATGGACAAAACCAAGGTGATGTTGAATGCCCATGTAACACCTACTCCTATCAAGGTCGGAGACTCTACACTCGAAGTTCTGGGCGAGTATGTCTACCTGGGACAAACGATCCAGTTGGGTAGGGAAAATTTTATAAAAAAAATAAAAAAATATAAGGCTTTTTTAAGTATTAAATTAATTTTCATGCACCTATGTCAATATCCAATCTATAATAAATATTTTTAGTAATGATTTCGTGTAAATTATTTCATCACCACTGCTTTCAAAAACGATGAAGGAAACCAGCATCGCCTAGAACCAAAAATTCGAAGACTTGTGACATCCACCTTGTGTTGGATTACGTTACGGCCCAATCCCCTCGCACAGAGAGGAGACCTGCAAACATAACAGACCAAATAGGAGTCTATGTGTGGCAAAGGGGATGCATCTATCCTATTATATTATCAGATGAGAGAGTGTAGCGATGATCCCACTAATGATCCCACTGCTGGGACACAGGTCTCACACACAGCAGTGGGACCATTAAAATTCGGTGAATGATTTCAAAGGTTTTGCCGTTTTAGCTAACCTTGCTACAACGTTACGCACTTTCTTGTAGAATCTAATGTGACATTTCCGCGTTGTATAACAAATTATTTAAAAAAGCTCATGAATTGTATCCAAAAAGTAATAGGCACAAGAATAGAATAGTTTTGCCAATAATCCCTAGGACAGCACTATATACTAAAAATAGCTATGCAATGTGTGGTCGCATATTCAATGCCATACCTGATACTGTCAAAATCTTACCACTTAATAAATTCTTAAGGTATCTTAAATTATGGCTATTGGATAAGAATTTCTACTCTGTAAGCGAAATATTTAATAGGGAGTTGAAAAATTAATTACAATCATAATCATTTACCCTCGGACATCAATATCTTTTATTTATTCTTAATTTATTTAATAATGTACATTTATTCAATTTCCCAATTGGAATTTATTAATTATAACTATAATGGAACTATGTAATTATTAATTAGTATTAACCCAAATGTTTGCATGTCACATTATTATGACTAAGTGTTATGGATCTATATTGTATTTTATGTTAAGACCAAAATTGTACCAACATTTATTGCAAATAAATTAATTTGATTTGATTTGATTTGATTTGCTTCTCACTGTCTACATACAATATTAACAAATCGTCACAATATAGTAGTTAATAACAATATTACCTGGAAAGCAGAATAAGAAAGACAAAACTATTATAGTTGTTGACTTTCTAAATAACAACAACGTAATTAATTATTATCTAAAGTCGAGATTGTGCATTAAATGTCAAGGTGTAACTGTGTGAGGTTTCAACGGTGGCCCAGTGTTTACGTTCCTGACTTACGAGTAGTAGTGGGTCGTTGGTGCAAAATGCAGACAGACGCTTTACTTTCTATAATTTATTTTATCACCAATAATCTTAATATATCGGAAGGATTCTGGCATGCTTAAGAACGAAGGATTCAGTTTGTGATATCTACCAATCCATACTGGACTAACAAAGGTTTATTACAGTTACAGTCCACTTCCTCACTGAAAAGAGGCCCTCTTTTCAGTGAGGAAGTGTTTACATAATAGGCTGATTAATTATGATTGCTCATACTAATAGAACTACCAGCTCAGTCCCAAACATTTTCGTTGTTTACATAAGAATTGACTGTACAATAAAACTTTTTGCAAAGTTGTTGCTTTATTTTACATTCAAATTCTTCCAAACATAATCCCTGAATATTGCTTGGAATTTTATTGAAAAAAGTAATTCTATGGAACCGAAACGAATTGTTATTTTTTTCTAGCCTTGCCCATGGTACTACAAGTTAACACTATACTTGGAAATCATGAATGTTTTTCTTAACATAAATAAGATTTGCGTAAATATATTGAGATTTGAGATGCGAGTATAGAGAGAATATTAAGTTCCTAAACGTTTTTTAATTCATTTTTTACAATAAAAGTTATTAATTGCTGAAATCGCTCTTTTCCACAAATCAAAAATTGCTTTTAAATATTCTATGGACGTATGCCCCCACAATAAAATGCCGTAAAATATTAAACTATGAAAACAATTTATATATATTGATTTGGCCGTTTCAAAATCATCATTTTGTCCAGCCCTGAGAATCCTGCAAACCACAACGTTAAGTTTGTTCGACAAATTTATTAAATGCAGGCCCCATAATAAATTAGAATCTATTGTTATATCCAAAATGCTAGTGGATTATATAGCATCGAATTCTGTTTCATTGATACGTACACTCGATGGCCATTGATAATGTGTCACAAATCTAATGCATCTAATATTTCTTACGTTAAGATTAAAGTTGTTAAGATTAAACCAGTTCACTACAATAGACAGTGCATTTTTCATATCACGAGTAATTTGCTTCTTCCTTTCAAGTTTTAATAGGAGTGAGATTTCATCCCTCTTTAACACTATCTCGGTATTTTAGTTTTCGTCTTGAGCTTTTATGAGAAAAGCTAAGTCGTTAATATAAATACGATATAAGAGTGAGCCAAGGATTGAATTAAACATAATAGTGTCCATTATCTGGTTACTTATACCCATATAAGAAATAAGTAGATTCAATGTCTTACCCCTAATGCCATAGTGACACAACTTTCTAAACAAAGTGTTATGGTCAACCCAATCACCCGTTTTTGAAAAGTTGCATAAAATACCAATAACATCATGGTTATCCTCCCAGGCATCAAATATTGTTTCCTGTATATGAATGAGCAGCATTATTATTTAGTTTTACAGTTTGATTCATTTCGAAACAAATTATTATTCATAAAGTGGGATTTTAGCTGATCATGGACTATGGTTTCAAATATAATAAAGAAGGTCTGAACTCCCAGGGATCAGAGGTACTGCTTGATCTAAAAGACGATTGCATCGTTTCCAATTTCTTTAAGTCAGGAAATATACCTTTGTCTATCATTGAATAGTAATGCTAATTTAGTTGCTTCTGTTTCATCGATAGAGCCAGCCCACAGACATAAGTTCATCGAATCGTGAAGGATGTTAAAAGTTTCTGAAACCGTTACTCTGAAACTTAATAAATTTTTACAAAATTTTGACATGAGTCTTCAGTAATATTTCTGCAGAAGACTGCTGCAGTTGTAAGCTTGGCAAGTCTGCATAAAAATATTCCAAAGCTGTGTAAATTTCTAAGTCTTATTTAATTATTTTTCTATCAATAGAAAATCAGTGAATACTTTCTGAAAGTCGAAGATCCGGTTTTCGGCGAGATTTATCGGTTTCATTAGATGAGCCAGAGATTTCACTAGAAATAAATTCGGTACAGTACATATTGTAAAAGGAATGATAGAATTTGTCAGGGTCATTGCAAGTACACACATAAGGAAATTGTCTTCTAAGATTGTCCATATTCCAGCTGTATACACAATTGTCTAAAATATTGTTTTTAACCACATTTTTGTCATCCAAGAAATGTTATTAACTGTCCGAAGTGATCTGAATTTGAAACTGTTTCCCGGATAATTTGTTTACTTTCGGGTAAAATGTTCGTAAATATATTATCTATGCAACTAGCTGCGGAATGCTTCTTTATCCTGGTAGGCTCTAAAAAAATGTAGTTAAGATTATAAGATTTGAACAAACTTACTAATTTATGCGATTACAGTTTCGAATAAAATTTACTTATTTAATTTATGCGATTACAGTTTCGAATAAAATTTCTTTCGCCATCACCATCAACAAATTTCTAGGCCGAACATACTTTATAGGACTTGATTTTTGGGAAGATATCCTCATGGACAATTATTATATTGATCTCAGTAGGTTAGGTAATTCAGAAAATCGATTTATTTTAAAGCCTCCGGAAATCAGAATGAAAAATGTGGTATACCGTGAAGTTTTAAAATAAATTAACCGGTTTAATGCCGTTATTACTGATCCAATTAAAAAGCATAAAACAGCCTCGCGTGGGTCCACGTTTTAGGAACTCAAGGGGTTAATTCAAATTAAGATAGAAAATTGTTTGAGCCATGTTAAGCCGGGGCGACCTGCTATTAATCGTTATAAAACTAAATATATATAATAGTTTCTTGTAAAGTACTCTTTTTTAAAGAGAATACGAGAGTGATGAACTTTTAATCAACCAAACATTGATTTTTCGCATAGTAAAATCGCTTATCAGTGTGATATTTAAAATCGAATCGCGTCGAGCCATTACGAAGATTTCTTAGTTCTTTCAAAACCCACAAACGTACCTACACTTTATTATTTGTTTTTTTCTTTTTTATTCCTAATATATTGTATGTTCCGTTTCCGTAAATGTGTCCGTGGCGTCAACAGTGGGCCCTATCAGAATATCAGCGCAGCGTTATTTTCTTTTTAATATCGTTGCACATGCTGAGATAGGCGCCTTTTTGGTCTCGAACGGAGTAATTTTTTTTATTTTTTTATTATTGTTTGTGTTTTGCTTATCTCGTGTGTCCTGTGCGGGTCACAAATAAATATTTTTTCTTTCTTTCTTCTTTCGTTCTTTACAATTTAGCGTCAATAATAGATTGACCTAATTAATTTATGAACGTGACCTTTTATTCCAACCCACCGAAAAGTCCTTAAAAAGCCGGCACGAATACTAAAATTAAAGCTTTTCTCTTACAAATCTGTGACGAGTGCTCTACAGAAGGGCACCCACTTCTACGGTTCTTTTGAGCCATCACAAAGGTCCGATTAATTGTTAAATTGCTTTTGGGGACACGTTCTGAACTAGAACCTAAGGATTGGAGGATATTAAAAGCCTTTTTTGTCATAATATATAAAACACAGAAATTATTTCTACCTATGTCCGTTATAGACTTTGAAACTATCAAACCAATGTGCCCAAACCGGTTTCATTAAAAGGCAATAATGCGAAGATGGTTTTAGACCACTAAAACAAAATAAAACAAACTTCTTTTATTCCAACAAATAAGCAAAATGTATTTATAGGGTAATAGCACACGGTGGGTATATGCTAGTTAAGGATAATTAATAAGTTAGATCAACTATCTTATAGACTAGCAAAAGTACACTCATCTTTCATGGGGTACTGTGTTAAATTCTATAACAAAATACCTTGTGATATATTTAAACTAAATGAAAGTAAATTTAAAACTTTAGTTAAAAGCACACTTTGTAAACAAGCATATTACAAATTATATGATTATATTCAAGATAAGAATGCTTGGCAACATGTTGGTCCCGCTCCGTAGGGCAATCTTTGGTGTGGACAAAATCAAATTTGCTAATTTGTTGAATTAGGTATTTTACCTATGTTTGCAATATTTGTAAGTATGTGAGAATCATGTTCCTATTTATCTAATTAATGAAATTACCTGTTAGTGCTTTTATTACATTATACCTGTACGTTGTATAGTGGGTAGTGCTATTTTTGGGTGCATCGTCCTCACATATATGAATTTATTAATGTATGTGCATAAGTAAACATTGTAAAACATTTTTTTTTTGAAAAGAGAGAGAGAGAGAGATAAGTATGGAGTTTCTTGTGCGTTCTTCTCCATAACAAGCTACTTTCCGAATGCACGGTAGAGTCAATTTTTTAACTTGTACATTTTTAATTTATATTTAATGTTTGACGTTCAAAAGTGCCGCTTATTGGCCTAGTTGAAATAAATATATTTGACTTTGACTTTTGACTTTGACTTTGAATAAAGGTCTGGCTTTTTTATATGAGAAGCCCGCCTCCTTATTTCCAACAGCTGCAACTTCTGAAATCCAGAAGCATCAGTGGCGACAACCCGAACAGCGCCGATGGAACGAACATCGACGAGTTTCGGCGAAACGATTCAACTGTTTTGGATTGTGGCGAAATTAATAATAAATAAAAACCGGCCAAGTGCGTGTCGGGCCACGCGCAGTAATAGGGTTCCGAAGTTGCATAATAATGCGGAATAAAAAGAGGGTTTTGTTGTTGTTACATGAACATTAGAACGGTTTCAGCGGCTCACAAAGTCTAAAAACGGGCCCACATAGGATGATGTATTTTTTTAATCTATATTCTCGCGTTTGACCATTATCTCGCCTGATGGTAAGCGATGATGTGGTCTACGGTGAAGCACGCTTGCCTAGAAGTAACCTATTCACTCTTGACTTAAACTAAATAAGGACTAACTGGTAACTGAAGAAGGAGTTATAAAATCCAACTTCGCAACTGAAGTTAGAAAAATATTATCTATTTGATTACCACCGCGGGTGTGAATTGCGAAAGAAGCCGATACGAGCGCGCTTTAGAGCCACGGGGAATGGTATAGTTCGTTCCTTGATCCTTGCGTGCACGCTCCTTGTTTATTTCTCTTTCGGTATTAGAAAAAAATCGTATGTATTCACCTTTAATCTCCTCTAATACCGCAAATTAGAGGTAAAGCCTCTAATCTTCGGTATTCACTATTTCATTCTGGAAAGTCTTACGCCACTCAATTAGTGATGAAGTCGGGTCGAATATTGACTTTATAAAAGGATATCGACAGAAATCGACAAAAAAGAAATTAAGTAATTTGCTTGGAAATCGAATCTGATTTGACTTTACTTTTACGTTTTAATTACAAAACGTCGAAAATACTTCTGCACTAACACAAAATATACACCACCGCGCGCATGCGCTGTATGGACTACGGACTGGTACTGCCAAGTGCCAACGACTCCGGCCACTCCAATGCGTTATTCGAGCTTAAACATTATTAATTTAGAAATAATTATTATTAAGGATGTTATGTTTTTATTTTTGTATATTTTTACATGGTCCATAAGCATATATTTACTATCTGTTTTACACAGCTAACAACGTTAATTAAGTAATTTTTCAATGGCATTTGTACAAAAATTGTACTGTGCCAAGTACATTTTACAAGTTGGTCGACTATTACTCGTAAACTTGTAAAGCCTGTTATGATTTCATTTTTTTATATTTTTACATGGTTCGTAAGCATTATATTTACTCTGTTTTACACAGCTATCAACTTTGTTTAAGTAATTTTTCAATGGCATTTGTACAAAATGTTTACTGTTCCAAGTACATATTATAAGTTGGTCGACTATTACTCGTAAACTTGTAAAGCCTTGTTATCTGTGATAATTTTCCTTTTAATTTCGTTATATTTACTACTGTTGTGAATTTTTTCACATAGCCAAGAGCAACCATTTCGCTGGCAGGGGGGGGACACTTGACTCTAACATAAATTTGCAACTTAAAGCTTAATTTTACGCAAACGAATCTCTGAATCGAAAAATGGTTTTAACAAACTCATAATATTTTTGAATGACCTATCCAACGATACCCCACACCATGGGATAGATAAGAAAAAAAAAGTACATCCCCACTTTACGTCTATGGGAGGTACCCGAAAAAAAAATATTTTTCATAATTTCTTTACCACTTTGTCGGAATTATTAATATGTATATACATGCCAAATTATAGCTTTCTAGTACTTAGATTCTCTGAGCTAAGTTGCGGACGGACAGACGGACAGAGCGAAACTATAAGGGTTCCTTGTTGACTTCGGAACCCTAAAAACAGCATAATAACATCATCATCATCATCAGCCTATTAATGTTCCCACTGCTGGGACACAGGCCTGCTCTCCGTAAGAGGGAATGGGCCATATATCTACCACGCGGGCACAGTGCGGGTTGATGGATGTCACATGTCTTCGAATTTTTGGTTCCAGGACATGCTGGTTTCCTCATGATGTTTTCCTTCACCGTTTTGGTGATGAAATAATTTACACAAAGTAAAGCACAAAGTTTACACAAAGTAATACTATGACATTACTTCTATTACGTTTTTGATTGCTTTATATAAATAATTTGTTGTTTTAATAATTTCTTAATTTATATTATGATGAAATTTGAATTTGATTATTTAATGTGACTATCTGTGTATGAATGTAATTTAATGAGTCTTTGTAACTTGAAATAAATGATTATTATTATTATTATATTAAAGCGCCTGCCTGGGTGCGAACCCACGACCTACAACTTGTAAGTCGCGGCCGATACCACTGGGCCACCACTGCTCACCTCACATAATAACAAGTATATAATAATAATATAGAAAGCCACAGACAGATACACAAATAGGCATGTCAAACTAATAACACCCCCTTTTTGTGTCGCGTTAAAACAAGTATACAAGAAGAAGTAGGTACCCTAGTGTTAACCTACATAGTCTGCTATTCTTAGATCCTACCCAAAACCAGAGTATTCGTTAATATTTACCGTCTAAATACTACTTGTTGTTATAGCCAGTCTCTAAGGCGCTCAGCCTAGAATACTAACGGCCTATTATAAGCACTAACCAAGTACTGTTTACTCGGCGTTCTGTGTTTGCCAACAAAATAGGTTCCTTTGCTTGTGAAATCAGATTTCTTGGAGTTTAGTTACGTTTAGTTTTCTTTTGATTTGAAGAAACTTGATGTCATTTTCATTAATATTTACCTACAGTAATTTTACATAATAATGTGTTTATGCAACTGTTTGCGGAATATAATTGAAAATGCTATGCATCCCACCTACTACTACTAAGTATACATAGTGTTATTGTATCAGCGAGAGCGATTTACTAAGGTCCAAAATATACAATATGTCCGCACTTGTAGTAATAAAACTTTACGGCCGTAAAATACACCTAATTTTATCGATAAAACACCCCAAATAAGCAGTGCAATTACCACACATATAGAGCAATTTTAGTACCTGTCATACTTATTACGACATCCGCATTGTCTAACAACCATAATTGTGGACCTATATCTTAAATTTAATGTTATTATAAAAATCATAGCATAGAGAATCTAAAAAATATTCAACTAACACACAAAAGGTAAAAAAATACAAACTGTTAATATTTTTTTAGCAGTCGGGTTTTTGTTTTTATAACAATTTGTTTTTTCTAAATATTTTTTTCTCTATTTATCCTTTCAATAGGTACACCTGCCATGTTTTATCTCTGCACCACGCTAAGGTCGACCGCTAGAATATGCCTATGGCATAAAATCTGCCTTTATACTTGTGCATAAAGTTTTAATTTAATAATTAAATAAGATCCGTGTATGTGTTATGATACTTTTAATAACTTACTGCCCAGCTATAGGTTAATGCCTTGCACCATGACTTACAAAGCCTCGAGACTGTAGGATATAGTAGTCGTAGCACAATAAGTCGTTTCTTTTGAAATGATTTCAAATTATTGAGACCGTTCTGTAATGTTAGCCAGCGCTTTGGGAATCCCGTCCAGCTATCGTTACATCTCATTGACTGCGTGAATTTATAATCTTAAAGAGTTCGTATGAGAGAAACTGTATAGCTGTCCGACGTACGTAAGTCACAACTTACGTACGTATGGCAGTCATACACACACACATACAAGCATATTTAAGATAATCTAGAAACATGGCAGTGTGTTAACCAAGTTTGTGAAGTGTTATATTACATGACATTTCGCCTCACTTTCGACCCCCCATATTTTTAAATCTATAAGAACTACATACTTGCAATTTGTATGTCTAGTAGGACCCACACCTAATTATCAAATCTCAAATTTCTATAAAAAATGACACGTGATCAATCCATTTTGGCATTTCAGTCATCGCCATCAAGGACATCGAATGACACTGGTCAGAGCCTCAGGTCACGCAATGTATCGATCAATCGGCGAGAAATTTCTCTTAAAAAGACGAAGAAAACTTATGTTTTCTGGACTCTCTTGATGACGTCATAATCTAATTCCACGTAGGCACTATATAAAACAAGTGCCCCTTCGTAGTATGCACCACGTGTGTCATAATACCATAAATATGAACAACAGTTCCCGGTTACAATAGTAACGTATTTGCAAAATAAATCATAAGTCAAGCAGTGCATGAAAGCTGTGCTAAGGGGCATAGACTAATCCAGCAAGTAGATGGTACAAGTTTATTTAACAACTACTTTTATCACATGAGATGTCTTATCTCATAGAAAAGTAACAAAACATTCCCATGAGGTTTCATTTCTATTTGACTTTTCCATCGAGTTCAAAAAGGAGGTTTTTATCCCACTTAAAAAAAAGACGGTTGTCACACATCATAAAACACGTATGTATGTTATATTATTGGAATTGAAAAATATTTATGTAAGATAATCATATAGGGCATCCAAACGGGCATCCCTCACTTAGCATAAAATTTTAAGACATAATATTGTTTGGCATAACTTTTACTAGCATAATATTACTGTGCATAATAAAACTTTAGCATAGTGCAAAGGTCAGCTTCATCCAAATTATGCCAAAAAAAATTAGGCCAAATGTCAGTTACTTAAATATTTAAGGCATAATATTTATTCGTCATAATAATAATATTATGGATCATATTTGTACTTCGACAATTATAACACCAACGGCTAAAATGTCAATGATGCAATTCAAAACATCGAAAATTGTAATATCGATTGTATCGAAATATCGAAAATTGATATAGGTATACCTAAGCTTAAAATGTCTAAGATTGAACTACCGAGTGATTTAAATATCGAATTATTAAACATGTCGATAAATATTATACATAAGTTCAAAATGTAAATGTAAACATTTAATACACTTAAGTGACATTTCCATTAATAATACGAAAAAACTCGTTAAATAGCTAATAAAATAAAACAGGTCGAATCTGTTCCAAAACCGCACCCCGACTGCACATAGTCTTTTGGTTAATGTCCAGAGAGTGTAAAACCGCGTATTAAAAACCGGTGCTGCGAAGGGAAGGCAGCCTTTGTTACGGGGTTGCACTTTCCGCAGCGCCGGAGAAGTTGCAGAAGCAACTTAAAAGTGTTTTAATATCGATATTTAGGACATTCGATAATCTGTAGTCCGATATTTTCATATATATATATATATATTTTGTATATATATTGGGACTCAATTAGTACAAGTAAGATCAAAATCGGTCCAGCAGTTTTCAAGATATGTTACATACAACCAGTTAAAAATGGATTTGTGCTCGTTTAACGGTAATAAACTCGCTCCCTTGAACATAACTGGTGTAACGTGTGTACTACATTTCTTACTTCGACACCCGAAATACCCAATACTCGTACTATAACACGTTCAAATTCAAGTTGCAATGTCATCACAGCTACAATCATATCATGATTGTCGCTGTGATGACATTGCGTCTCCTCGAGATAATTAGCTGCTGACAAAATTTTACAAAAATCTGAGGATATTTAACAGAATACTAAGGACCTTTCTTCTCAATACGGTGAATTGTTCATCTGATCATAAATAATAATAACCTATAACACGGCTATATTCGCCGAAAGATTTGGCAGAGGTGCACCTAGTATATCCCCAGTTATTTTTAAGTCCCATTTAATCCCCTGAGTGCCTAAAACGTGGATACACGCGAGACATGATATCTTTTTAATTGTATTTGTAGGTAATTACGCCATTCAACCGGTTAATAGAGGGCAAGCCTATTGCCATTAGGCAGGCATAAATCCAGACACAAAGGCTGCTACTGAGAAATATTCTAGATGAAAAATCCTAATAACACTTTGACTGACCCGGGAATCTATCCCAGGATCCCAGGGCTATTATATTCTATAGGCTCTAGCTTGACCACTATCTCACCTGATGGTAAGCGATGATGTGGTCGACGATGAAGCATGTTTGCATCTCATCCTTTCATGCTGCATTTGATCGTATGTAGGTAAGTAAGTTCGTTGTTGTAAAATTTGACCCTTCTCCGCTTTATACTCTGTGGCAACTGCCACCAAGCTGGGAATTGGGTCAAACGTTCCAGAAATTAACAATTTACTTACGCCCCTTACTGCGTAGCCAACATAACGTTTAACAAATGTCTTCGTTGAGTAAATGTGGCTGTGATAGACTGAGAATATGAGGGTTTTCCCCTAAACGTTGTAGTTTAAAGTTACTTACTGAAATTAACTATTTAACTAGCTCCAGCCCCTGTTTAATCATCATGATATCTGCCTGAAAGACTTCCACTTTAGAAACTGAGAATAAAAATCGCTTTCAAATCACTTTGTTTTTCTATCATCGTCATCATCAGTGTAACACCACCAATTGCATGCCATTTGTTTCTTTTTTAAGTTCACATCCAGCTGCCAAAACAAAATCTACTAGCAATTTAGTGTTAACACACCATATGACCATACACACCATTGCATACACACCATCGCATACACTCCATCACTTACATACCAGCACACTTACCCTTACATCTTTAGTTACCTTTCAGTTTTTGCTTAATGATTGGAACCGTTGCATTTGATATGTCTAATCAAACAATCATATTATTCTGCGACACAGGGTATCCTAGTGCAGGATCCAGTGTCACATCTTAGTACTGTACACTCTTTTATTGAATCAATAAACTTTATTTTATTTTATTTATTTTTATGCTACCAGCCCAGAGTGTCCCAGCTTACTTTTTATTATAACGAATTTCAAAGGGGTTGAAATTCATCATCATCATTATTTCAGCCGAAAGAAGTCCACTGCTAGACAAGGCTTCCCCAAGGCCTCACCACGTTGACTGATCCCGTGCGTCTCGAATCCAGCGGATGCCCACCACCATAACCAGGTCATCGGACCTAATGTGAGGCATGTTGAGGCCAACGCATCGTCTTTTGGTTCGCGGTCGCCAGTCCAGATCTTTTCAGCTCCATCGACCATCCGTTCTACGAGAAATGTGCCTATCGCCACTCGCAATTCTTCGAGCTATGTGGATTACTTTGGTTCTCCTGCGGATATCCTGATTTCTAATGTGATGACGCAAGGAAATGCCGATATAGTCCTTCCCATTGCTTTTGAAATTAACTTTTTTTTTAATTTACTCAGGTCTCGTATATTTTAGACTTTTTCCCTATGGGTATCGGTGATAGGATGTCACTATGTATAAGGCATGTGAGGCTCTAGAGAAAGTGATATTTTGTCGGCAACAGTTAGGTTGAAAAGTTAATCATCATCATCATCATATCAGCCGAAAGATGTCCACTGCTGGACATAGGCCTCCCCCAAGCGTCGCCACATTGACCGGTCCCGTGCGTATCGCAACCAGCCGATCCCCGCAACCTTCACCAGCCGATCCCCGCAACCTTCACCAGGTCATCGGTCCACCTGGTGGGAGGCCTTCCAACGCAACGTCTTCCAGTTCGCAGTCGCCACTCCAGAACCTTTCTGCTCCATCGGCCATCCGTCCTGCACCTGTGCAAATACGTTCTGCAAAAGTTAATAAGAAATTGTATTGACATGCGCTACGGCAATTTCACGTCTCTCTCGTTCAGTTCATCCAAAGCTTGTCTGTAAAGGCTCTTTTAATTTAGATGTTTAGTGTCGGACTGCTGCGGCACCGCAGTGGTACGGTTGTCGGTGCAGGTCTCAGTATTTTTTTTCCATACAATTAAAAGTACGCGGCATTTGCGTCGTCAGGGCAGCAGGATGCGACTACAGCTGTCTCTAAGTTAATAGAGCCCTAAGAGATTACCCTGTGCGATTTTACACTGTTTTTTTAATGTTTGTCCTGAACTATTAAGTGGTGTACAATAAAGTATGCATATCTTTGTATATATACAAATAAATAATATTGAAGTGTCTGTTTGTAATATCATAATAAGATATTTTTAGTAAATGCATATAAAAGTATATACGGTACATAAAACAAAAATAAACTATTATTGTCTGTCTGTCTGTTCCCGGTAATCTCCAAAACGGCTGGACCGATTTTGACGAAAATTTCACTGGCAAATAGCTAATATTATAAAAAGTAATTTAGGATACTTTCGTTGAAAAATAATTAGGCTTTTGTGTAAAAAATAATACTCTATTTTGTTGTTTTACTGGTTAAACGCGGACGGTTGCGACGGTCGGACGCGGATGGTCGGTCAGTGGCACCGGACGACATCAGTGGTCCCAAAACTAAAATGAGTACTGACAAGCACAATAGTTTTACGCGCTAAGTACCACAAATACTTTTTGTTAATTGTTCGGGGATGCTGTCACAAAATAGGTAACCTACAGTAGACCGAGTACTGCATTGAACGAAAACAGGGTAATGTGATCTCATACTTGATTAATACTGGCTAAATTCTAACGTCAAATATCTCTTACATTCGTTTTTTTTTTGACAGATGTTCAGTATAAAAATGGTCTTAAATCAATTTCGTTCCACGGATAAAAGTAGACGACGATGACGTTAACAAAATCAGCCATATAATAGTAACTATGTCTATGAATAAGCTTGAATTAAGCCCGGGCAGCTTTCGTCTCTGAAGCGCAAAACTTTCCCGGAAATAGAAAACCTGAAAATTATATTGATCGTGTAGATAAGCTCCTTTTACAATTAAAAGTATTGAGAGCAATCCAAGAATAAAACTCTACTTTCTCCCTAGTAACCTGGACAGGTTTCCTGAAACTCTAGAAGTTATAAGCGAGAACGCTATCAAGGTTTTTGGGATACAAATATGATGTCTGGCTATTGCGGGTCCCTGATACGCCATTTTTCAAAGTCTACATATACAAAAAAAAAATTACTAAAGGTTATTTTTACCTGACTGCCGAATAATGTGTTTATCAGTCTGTGTATGTATGTTTATTCCTATGTGGCGTTCTAGAGACCAAACGCATTGACAGATTTTGATTATTCTTACGTCAGTCGATTCGTCTTCACCCTGTTATTGTCATTGGCTAAATTAAAATTTAAAAATAGAAAAATTGAATTAAAATTTGAAAATAAAGAATTTGGGTGCCATATTGTGGGGGACCAAATTTTTATTTCGCCCAATCCATCGTGTGGTGTTTCAAAATGAAGGATTTTAAGAGGTGATTACAAAAATATATAACATTTATATGTTTAAAAGTAATTAGTATAAAATATGTTACCTGACACTGACTGACTGGATGGCGCTTGACCACTATATCACCTGATGGTAAGCGATGATGTGGTCGACGGTGACGCAGGGTCGCCTAGAACTCTTAACTCGCCTAGAAACTTATTCACTCTTAAATACCCCTATTTATGCATATATTTTCACTCTTTGTGTGTAACCGACCTTTTGTTCATAACTACTTTCGTGGTTTAGTCATGTATAGTCGTTAACATAATTGTTAACAATTTTGTGGAATGTTTTTAATTACGGTTCAGTGATGTCTACTAGACAAGCGTTAGATAGTTTCAAGTGTAACTTTGCTGGGTTTCTAAGGCCTGCAAAATGAAAGGCTGTTAGGTGGTTTATTTAATTAACAACGGGTTTATTTTCAAAAAAGCCATCTCATGTAATTTAATATCAGTTTCATTTATATATTTAGTTTAATTTTTGAATGTCGTGGTGGCCCAGTGGCTAATACTTCACCTCCCTTGCTTGAGGTAGTGAGTATGAATTCAGGAAATTAATATTGTGACTTTTTCATTTCATATGTACTTTTTAATTTAGGGGAAAATTTACAAGTCCGTGATTAGACCTGTCGTACTGTATGGATCAGAATGTTGGGCTGTGAAAAAGATGGATGAAAAAAGATTGCATATAGCAGAGATGAGAATGTTGAGACGGATGTGCGGAGTGACGAGAATGGATAAAGTGAGAAATAAGTATATTAGAGGAAGTTTGAAAGTGACGCCAGTGAAAGAAAAGTTGAAAGGAAACCGTTTGTCCTGGTATGGTCATCTGATGAGAAGGGATGAAACGCATGTTACTAAAAGAGTTATGAATATAAATGTGGGTAGATGGAGGGAGGGGACGGCCAAAGAAAAGATGGATGGACTGTGTGAGGAGTGATATGAAAGAAAAGGGAGTCGGTGATAGCGTGACGGGGGACAGGATGGTATGGAAGAAGAAAACGTGTTGCGCCGACCCCAAGTAACATGGGACAAGGGCAGGAAGATGATCATGATGTACTTTTTAAGTTTATTTTAGAGGTCGCTGACAACGGCGAAGGAAAACATCTCGAGGAAAGCTGGACTTATCTATACATCTATACAAATAAATAAAATTGAAGTGTCTGTATGTAATATCAAAATAACAACGTTTTAATGAATGCACGTGAAAGTATATACGGTAGTAACAACAAATAAGCAATTTTTAAGATTTCTGTCTGTCTATCTGTCTGTCTGTTTGTTTCGGGTAATCTCCGAAACGGCTGGACCGATTTTGACGGAACTTTCACTGGTAGATAGCAGATGTAATAACGAGTAACACAGGCTACGTTTGATCTCGAAAAATTCATAGTTACGGCGGGAACTAAAAAAATAAAAATACCATTTTTACGAGCTTGACGCGGGCGAAGTCGTGGGCAACAGCTAGTAGTTAATATAAGTCACGAAACTATAGCCATTAGCTGCCCAAATCGCGTCCCCATTACATCAACGAAACATAAAGCACAGTAAATTAAGAGAATCTCGATAGAGATATATTAACTATTAATTTCCAGCCTATCATTGACTCCCAGGACGCAAATGTCTCAACCCAGCTTCTTGTTACTTACTTGTCTGCGGCAAGCAGGAACAATACCAGGATAGTTAAAACAAACAAAAAGAAGTTGATTACTAAAGGGCTATTTCGTTGTATGAGAAACCGGGACTATTATCATAAAAAACTAAAACAGAATCCCGATTACGAGATTATTGGAACCACATATAAACGGTACCCGTAACTATTGCAACTCTCTACTCAAAAAAGCAAAAAAGATGTACGACAAACAGGAGATTGATAACGCTAAGGGCAACAAAAACAGCTTTGGGATATTTTAAAAAAAATAAACGGCTCTAATATAAGAATAGACCACTCGTTGTCTCTCTTAACATAAAAAAAATCTGGTATTGATATTAGTATTGATAAACAACGTCAACCGCTTATTTGCAAACGTATGTGCAAACCTAGCGAAGAAGATCTTCACTGATAAAAGAGCAGAATACATAATTTATCATATTTTATCATCAGAATTCATCCACCTACTTCAAAGATCATTTACCAAACACCTCTCAAATTCAATGGTCTTCTGGTCTTCCCATGGACGAGCAAGAGATTTTCACACATATCAATGGGTTAAAGGATAAATGCGCAGTGGGTATGGATCTTATAAGTGGTAAAATAGTCAAAAGATACGCAAACCTTCTTACCGCTCCCAAAACTCATATTTGTAACCGGTCAATCTCTACAGGAGTTTTCCCAGAGCTATATAAAATAGCTCTTCTCAAGCCGATCCACAAAGCCGGGAAAAAGACTCTGTGAACAACTACCGACCTATTTTCATTCTTCCGGTACTTTTCAAGATCCTGGAGTGCCTGATTCATCATCATCATCATATCATCCGGTTCGCGGTCGCTACTCCTGAACTTGTCTGCCCCATCGGCCATCCGTTCTGCGAGCAAGTTGTCCTGCCCACTGCCACTTAAGTTTGGCAATTTTTCGGTTTATGTCGCTAACCCTGGTTCTCTTGCGGATCTCTACATTTCTGATTTGGCCACAGAAGGACACTCTGAGCAAGGCCTTCTCCATTGCCTAATTAATAAACATTTAATTATGTTTCTGGTGACCAACAATCTGCCCTTTCCTTCACAATTTGGCTTCAAAACCGATAAGTGTACCGACGATGTTGTTCATGAGCTGGTTAACCTAAGTTTTTTCATTTTTGTCATTCACGATAGGATGAACCTTGCAAAGGCGTTCGATACAGTCTCAATACCGTATCTTCTAAATAAGGTAAGAGGAATTTCACTTAAATAATTAGAGGAATATCTCACCGGGAGAAAACAAAGAGTAAAAATTAATGATAGCTTAAGTGACGAGCCGACTGTCAATTTTGGTAAAAAGATAGAATAATCGGATCAACGCTCTTCTTGGTTCTTCTTCTTAACAAAGGAAAAATCTTCACTTTTGCAGATGATATACTGTTCTTCAGTGGGGATAGTTGGGATGAGGTCTTTGCTACTGCTCAATTGGGCGTTAACACAGATAGTGAGTGGTCGCAAAATAATTTATTGACACTAAATGTGACGAAAACTAAATATGTAACCTTTGCTCATAGAGCTAACCTTCTTCCTCCGTCAACCCTTAATATCTCGGCGCATACGTGTGGCTCTCCAAACCCCGGGTGTACTTGTCCCACTCTTGAAATGACTGTTAATATAAAAATTACCTAGGATCATAATTGACTCCCACCTTTCTTTTAAATCTCATTTTGATGAGCTTGTTCCCAGAATCCACAAACTTATTTATATTTTTAAATCATTAAGACACACAGCCAGCCGTTAATAGAGTACTGTATCACAACGTGGGTTGGTGCCCCCAAAACCCAACTAATCGGACATCCTTATGGTCAGACAAACGTTTATCCTGCTTACTGCAGCTAAAAAGCACTCCCAGCTACAGTTTGACTCCAAATTAATAAATAACCAATGGAAGAGTGTGGCCCTCATTGCAGTTAATCATTTCACGCCCTCAGAAATTATTTTGTTTCCTTGGTAAATTTTTGTACAACAAATTAAATATTACACTTGATCTATATCCTAAAACCATCTCTTATTATCACAAACTTAAAACTCTTGACTACCAAAAAACTGCGAATTTTTTGACGGTTCTCAAACAGATTTGGCTGATGTACACCTAATACTCGCTCTCGCACAATCCAACATACATTCATACACATACTCCAGCATACATTCTCACACTCCAACATACCTTCAAACGCTCTAACATACAGTCATACAGGACACTACAAATAACCAGTTTCGTATGAACAGTTCTCCATTTTTTTTCTCCTTTCTTAACTTTCAACAGACTATTGTTTAGTCTTCTTGGTAGGTACCATTAATGAAGTTCACACAATATCGTCTTTAAACCCTTTACTATATTGCTATGCTGTGGGGGGTTCGTGGTAAAAAAACCTTCTTCAGGCACCAGTCTTTTACAATGGTGGAATATAGCATTAGCCAAAAACATTGTTAATTTTAAGTTAACCTATTATTGTAAAGAGAGAACAAAATAGATGATTTGAAATGAATTGAAACATAAGTCTGAAATTGCCAACCTGCATTGAGCAAGCGTGCCTTCTATGTATGAGGCCTGTGCCGCGCAGTGGTGCAGTTACAGGCTGGTATTATTATTATTTTGAAAGACCACAACTTCGTTTGTAATTTTAAGGCTGTCTCGTTGTGCGGCACTTACAATTTTTGTATTTTATTTTACTATGTGTTTCAAAGCCTTAAAACTTAACGTTCATATCTATTAATTACATTTTAAAAAAAAAGCTCCAAACAATGTTTACTGAGCATACTACAAACATAGCCCACAGTGTGTTCCCCAATCAGCTTCACAAACGACCCTAAGATACCAAACTTCTGATAAAGTCTATATCTCGCTATTCGAGTGGCATACAAATATCCAGTAACTAGGTACGTACCCATAAATACGAATAATATTTAATCGCCGATCCCCAATCCATATTTAACTTAAAGATAATAAGATTATCATAAATTCATCTCGAGCTTCCTCTCATGCCGGATCAGACCTTAAAAGGACGGTAACAATAGAATTATTTCTATCCGAGCTCGAAGCAAAGAAAGATAATTAATTTCTCATATCTCCATGTATAAAAAGGTTTTTGTGAATCATTTTATGAATAAAATATACTTACTTAAGTCCCTTCTATTTTAAGCGCTGTGTAGATTTATTTGATAAAGATTTTCGAATTTCTTTACTGTTTTTCTAATCGCAAATTTTCGGATTATGGTCATTATTTTCAGTTAATTACCGTCCCACTGTTGGGCAAAGACCTCTGCACGACTTTTCCCAATTCCTAAGGAAGATATCTAAGTAGCTAACAGAATAGGCATGGGCATGTTTTCTTTCTTCTTAGGGATTAATAGTTTAGAAAACCAAAACTATACATATACATAGTAAGGAGAAAACCTCATGTCATTTCAACTAAAGAAAACGAAAGTACAATAAATTTTCATTTCAATCATTTTCTTTCAGACGTCTCCGATTAAGTTTCTATACGATTTCTCTTTGGTCAAATCTACAATTTATTACTTTCTGTGAAGTCTCGTGTTAATTTTTATATTATTTTGCCAGCAAAAGTAACGTATATGAATAATAGCATTGAATCGAGTACTTTTTTTTGCATACATTTAATTTTTTCCAGATTAGGTTTTTGTATTAGAAAATTTTAAATCTATCTTAACTGAACATATCAAAAGTCAGTTTATTTTTGTTTTCCTTTCATGATATCCAAACAAATAACGCTTGAAAAACAGAATATTTTTTTTTACCTCATTGTACGATAATTTATTTGAGTTCAATGTACAATCGCAGACAAAACGTTTTTAAAAATGAAATAAACATTTCTTAGTAGTGTCGTTCATTAGTGTGATTATATTATTCTTTATGCATTTTTATTTTATTATCTTTTAGATGAAACTTATTACAGAAAAAGCTCCGCCCATGTTTCCACGTCTTGCCAGTAGTTCATATTCTAAGTAACAGATGTTTACTCTGGTTATTACAAGTTTTATTCATATTTTATTTTGAATAAGGTGGTTCATGATTTTGGTATTAAACTTTGTTCTTGATCCTTATTTTTAAAATAAATGTTTGTCTCTGTATGCGCTGTTTTTATCTCGAAGATTTTTCGGATCTTCCTCAACTTGCTACTGTGTGAATCAACAATAACCCTCAACATAAAAAGTACATCACGTATTTCTATACAAACTTCTAAAAAGCGCAGACAAATACATTTTTTCACAGCACACACATGTTTATCCTTTTACTCAAAGAAAGATAGCCGGAAAAAATTCAGAAAATGGCTATCACGGTCCAATTCTTTGCTCACTCACAACTAGACTCCCTCGAATACAAATGAAAACCAACCTTGAAATAAATACCTTACAGTCTATCTAAAATGTAGAAATAAAGTGGTCAAACCATGTAACTGTGTTCTCATAAAAATAGCGTTCCGTTTACGAGCGACCGATGATAGCCGAAGAAACCCGAGCTTGGCCGAGCGGCTATAGAGTCAACAGCCTCCGGTTTTCGCTGACTTTGGGTTCGAAGCGAAAACTTTTTCAGTAAGGCAATTTGGAGTGGAACCAAATTTACATATGTGATTAGATAGTAAAAGGAAATTTGTCTTCAGTTCGGTCTGCGAACTTGGGATTTGGATAATACGGATTGAATCTTTGATCAGTGACGGCAGTTTGTGAGGTGATTCTGCCGGCTAGTTTTCAACTGCCCATTTTGAAGCCTTCTTTTACTGGTCACTATGAGCATTAATTATTTATGAAAGCTACTTACAACTAATATGAATTTAGTTTCGTTTACAATAAATAATGGTTTTATCATGAGAAGAATTTCATGCGCCCGCTTTCTTGTTGGCAAAATTTCGTCAGAGAAAATCGGCGCGTTTTAATTTACCTCAACGTAAATACGTAACGTCGTGTGTTCTCATAAAATTGTACAACGCCATTATAAAGCAATACGTATTCACAATAAGCCAACATACCCATAAATCCGTAACACAATAACAGAATTAACTGCGATTTATCGCCGTACGACGTTACGGAGGTACCGTTAACGAGGGCCGCGTCACGGCAGCTGAGAAATATTCGTCACAATTCGGCGTCCGCTCGCTAACAATCGGCACGCGCCATTTTCATCCCTTTTCAGACGAGGCTGCGCGGGCAGGCATGCGCAGTACCCAGTCCCCGTCAAACGCCGTCAGTGAAGCGGCGCGCCTTGCCGCACCGCGTTTAACCGCGCCCTGGATACACCGGTGTAAAAATTAACAATAATATCTTAAATTATAACACGTTCACCCATCCCGCGCGAGTGTACCGAAATCCGAAAATGTTATAAAATATTTCCCAATTTTATTGAAACACTTTTCTTTTTATTGACTCTTTGCGTAGTGTATACGATGATTCGAATTTGTAGCATAAGTGAACTACTGTGTATGTAAAATTAGTGTGTGTGTTTAGACTTTTGACGATTGTGTGTTTGATTGTACTGCGATTATCTCGATGGTAAGTTTTGAATTCATTTCGTAAAGTCGTGACTATTAGTAGTAATTTAAAAGAAATATTTACAGGCCCATTAAGCTAATTGGTAAACTCAGTTCTGTATATTTTGACAAAGAAGTATTTTCTGCCTCGTGTTATTATGTGCCGGATTTATGAAGGTTTGACATAGATATAAACTCGCTACTCGGTGATAAAGATTCTGCGAAGAATTTTTACGAGTCATAAATTTAATCATACATACTACGAGGCCTTTTGTAGATTATTCGATGAAATTGAGTATTTATGGTACATTTACGTCACGTTTCGATGGCGGTTTATCAATTTAGTTAGTTTTACAATATCCTTGAAGCGTTTAGCGGTATGAAAATGGTATATTATTTTGTTCCATGCATGAAAATATTGTGAAAATGAAAAGTGAATTTTATACGGTAATTTTAAGCTACACCACTAATCCACCTACATTCTAACACTCAATTTAAGCCGTCCGACTTTCGCGACTTTTCCGGGCACTACAAAATCACCAATTCACACGACAGGTCACATTTAAGTATGAAAAATTATTTCCTTAAGCAATCAATCCTTTTAATGTAGTAGGCACAAACTTGTAATGTAACTTATACCTCATACTTCATAAATAAACATTAATCATTCCTCCTTTGAAAGTTAATCAACCTATTTAAATTTTAAAAGTAATTAAAATGTCGATGGTACAGCGCGATTACGTTCTTTATTTAAAAGGGGTGACGCCTCATTCTCGTCACTCTGTATATGTGTAGATTAGGAGTAGATATTCATTTTGGTAGACCCAACAGAATTGGACTGTGCGCACATTAGAAACAACACAATTTTGTCTACCAAAGACAAAACATTGTTATGGTCATTTGACAACTTTTTCTATAAGACTGTTTTGTTCACGCCTTCATTGTTTTCAGAGCTGTAATCTATCTCATAGACTGTCTTCCCTTAGTCGGAGCCAAGCCTTGAGAGGGTTTTGAGTCTGAATTCGACCCGTACGTTAGGAAAGGACTTTTCCTTTGGTAAGATGTACTTATCAAGCTTTCACGTCGTGACAAGCTCATAGAGATATCATTCAGATAGTTAGCAGTTATGTAAATATCTCTACTGCAGCGAGCTGCAGCCCTCATACAAAAACACATAAAAATCACACGCGGATCCACGCGGGCTCAATAGCTTTATAATTGTTTCGGTAAAATCAGCATTAATCAGGTTAGACTGGAATTTGATTCCAATTGATTGGGAATAGGCTAGACAAAATAAGTTCCAAAAAGAAAGAAAAAATAACTTTTCATTCGGCAGAAATTCCTCAGGTAATCAAAAAACAAAATTAAATTAAAAGTCATAATGTTTAAAAACCAAAATGTATATTTCAGCAGTATTTCCAGACAGATGCAGTCTGACATAGGTGTTCCAATGAACCGAAGGTTTAAGCTAGTGCTTACACAAGCTAAAGAAGATAGCGATGCTAAAGAGAGCCAGCATTCTCAAATAGCTCGTGAAAACACTAAAGAAGAATATAGGTAGCTTGTTTCTTGACGAAGTAGTTCCTGAACCTAAACCGATGTTGATCACTCATGTAGTACCAAATGCTGAGTTGGTGAGTTCAAACACAATATAATAGACGCTTGTTTGAAGTGTCGATAACATGTTTGAGTATTTTGACATAGTTTGAAAACGTTATTACAGTTCAATCTTAGGGGTAGAGGGAGAAGCGGTTGGAAGAAGTTTTGAAAGCGATTCTTGTAATTATGTAAGGTTCTAAATTAGAACGTGTTGGAAAAGGAAAACTTTGTCATATACTGAAGAATATGCGTGAGCATACCCTTGGGGCAACAAAACGCGCACTAGTTTCACACCCGCGCGATTCTATGTCTTTAAAAAAAAGCCTCAGATCAAATAACAGCGAAATTACTGATAGTAAGCTGCAGCTGACCCGACTATTGAGGGACCGACGACGTTGAGCTGAAAAAAAAATGTCAGTAGGAGTGTTGGACGCTAACGATACGATGTTCATTTCATTAATCAGAGGCCATGCAGTATGTTTTTTAAATTGTAGATAGGCTCGCGCTTGACCACTATCTCACCTGATGGTAAGCGACGATGTGTTCGACGGTGAAGCACATTTGCCTAAAATAAACCTATTCACTCTTGACATAAAGATCTCTTGGTTGTTATCGGGCAACACAGACTATTTTTGCTTGCTCACACCATAAATAAAATAGTATAATGCATGCACGCGTTATGGAATACACAAGGGATGTTCACTAAAATGTCGAACTTGGCTCTAGTTGGACGGTAAATGTATAAAATATTCATATGTCAATGTTTGACGATAATCAAATAGGGCTGGCAAAGGTAATTTGAAAAACTTATCTTATGCGGTTAAACCCCTAATGGTGCAACCCCTAAAAGTTCTTACTAAGAATTATCATAATGGGAAAGCACAACTACACTATCTGACCTGGGCTCCAACTCAAGACTTAATGTGGCTTAAACCAGGCTTAAACCTGGGTTTTGGTTAAACCGCTTTTCGTAATAAGGCTCAATATGTTCAATACAATGATCTAACATATCAACTAAACTATTTACACGATTAAACTTTATTGTCTGAGACATATGGATCGACTTCTTAACAACAGAACTGTATTCGCTTTATTTTTGGGCTTCGTAAATATGATCACATTTCTTCCTTCCGTTCTCAGCTTAAATGGCTCCCTATCAGTCAGAGGAGATCCCTTAGATCCCTCTGCAGGCTCGTCAACATCATGAACGATCCTTGTACACCCAATTATTTAAAACAAAATTTTAAAGTGTTGGGCAGTTCTTACGACCTTAACCTTCGAGCTTCCAAAAACTTACTTCTCCATATTCCTTCTCACCGCACTGGGTTTACCCATTATCAGTCCAGCTTGCAGTCTGTGGGCTATGTCGATTTTGCTTTGCCAGTAACAATAAAAACGAAATATTTTAAGGTAAAATACAGATTACAGTTGAACTTTGTTCTTTTATCACACGCAAGCCTTTTATAACAGGGGTGGATGTATGACTAGATGTACGAACGTAAATGAAGAAATGGAGTATATAATCATCAAAGTAGTTAAGTAGTTATATCCCGTTTCTAATGTTAATGTTAGTGTTAGTGACCATGACAGTTTAAAAACTTATATTAAAGTAGTTAATGTTCTGCAGTTTCTGCCTACCCCCACGGGAAAAAAGCTGAAGTCAATGTATGTATGTAACTTGTAATATTTAGTAGCTAGTGACTTACGTGCCAAAGCGAACGAACAGTACTTGTATCAAAACTTACAAACACTTGGCGACACATTTATTTTCTTTGTTTGCTTAAATTTATAGTTTTGGTTTTTAACCGTTCAAGTTTTGTTCCTCTAAATTTAATTTAAACACTATTTATAAAAACTAATCAACAAATAACAATACTGAACTACCAAATAGCAACTGTTTTGTGGCTAGCAATTTTGTGCAGTGTTCAAAACACAACAAACATTCAGAATTCCGTCAACATCGTGGTCCTCCAGCCCGTATTCCAAATTTATTTGGGTGTCGGCGCTTTATGTCATCTTCTTGCAAACATCACAAACACCAAGAATCTTAATTGTTTACAATATTTCATACTAACTACCACTTTTTTTCTTTTTAGGAACTTTGGCAATAAAAATATGTAAAATATATATTTGTACGCCTTGCTAAGCAAAACATCTCAGTGCGAAATAATAGTAGTGAACATCTTGTATGCCTATTGTGTTTAAACTCGTGTTTGGACAAATAAATGATCTTTCTAAATACACCTCTGTTAAACCCTATAAAGAAAACATATGCTATTATTGTAGTAAATCTCTCTTCTTACTTTTATACTTGTATATATATATAAAAAGCGAAAGTTTGATGTGTGTATGTTCTTTCGCGACAACGTACGTCGCGATAGTAAACTTTCGCAGTAACGAACATCGCGGTAATGAACTTCGCAACAATGGAGTACACTCTTGTTACGAGTGTACCCCATTGTTGCGAAGTTCATTACCGCGATGTACGTTACTGCGAAAGTTTACTATCGCGACGAACGTTGTCGCGAAAGTTATTTACTGCGACGTACGTTACTGCGAAAGTTTATCATTGCGAATTATGATGTCACGAAAGTTCTTTACTGCGATGTACGTTACTGCGAAAGTTTACCATTGCGAAGTACGTTGTCACGAAAGTTCTTTACTGCGATGTACGCTACTGCGAAAGTTTACCATTGCGATAACACGCTATTGCGATTTAGGTCATCTAGGAGGGTTGCTGATACTGGTGATAGTGAAAATATTATATTGTTGGACAGAAAATGGTGATAGTGGAAATATTATATTGTTGGACCGATACTGGTGATAGTGGAAATATTATATTGTTGGACCGATACTGGTGATAGTGGAAATATTATATTGTTGGACATGTTAACAAATGAGCAAAAATTGGAAGCAAATTTAATTATAATTGAACCGAAAAATAATAATAATAAATTGAACATAAACAAAATTCATGTACCTATCTATCTAAGTCGACTTATTAATATTCATATTATTTATTGTTCACAAAACAAACATAATTATACAAATACAGAAGGATAACTTATGTACAAAGAATTAACCAATAATTGGGTTATCTGGCAGCAAATAAAATGTGCAATGAAGCGATACATACATTTTGCAAACGCTTGAGCTTATCAAGAAGTTCCTCAGTTGCATCAAAGATGCAGACATCAGCATAGTCAAGAAGAGGAATAAGAAGAGAACAAAATTTATATAGGTATCTAAGGATACCACACACTAGATACTTAAGGTTCCCCTAGTCGACGGCACGAACTATTTTGCGCGCCGGGTTAAAATGCATACTATCTCATTCGACAACACGTGCGAAAGAGATAGATGCTGTGATGAGCAATAAGAAGCTAGTTCGCGTACGAATTAGCACTTTTGCAAATTCGTATCGAAGTGGATGATGATTAAGGACGAAAACGAGCACGCGAAATTTTATAAATAGACCTTTGGGAGTCTAGATATCATGAAAAAACGACAAAATGTATACTTTCATAAAAAAAAATACTTGCATTGTTGAATTACTAATCTATGCCTGTATGGAGGCCATTTTGCAATTTTCTTTCTTTTTATGGTATTTATTTCCGCCCGAAAATGCGTTAAAATTAGTGGTGAAATATGGAACTTTCGAGTTTCGACGCTCATAACTTTCAAATATATATTTTTTTTACATTTTTGTTTCCATACAGGACTAGATAATGATGAGACAAATTGATATTAATTTTTATTTTGAACGTACATCGTGAAACAGTGGAGTAATCGCTAGACTACGTTTGTATGGAAGAATTTTCGACTAGTGTAACCTTAATCTACCAACATAAATAACACCTAAAACCTTCATAAATGCTAATTATGTTTTTTTATGTAACATAGGTACGCAAGTCCACCCATATAATCTTCAATATTCATGTCATTATTTCGTGACAAATGACTTTTCAGTTTATTTAAATAATTTGTTGTGCTTCGTTTTCGCTTTTTAATTCCAGCTCTTAGTCTTTCAACGTCGTAATCTGTCAATTTTATAGTGTACAACGTAGGTATAGTAGCCGGCAGAGAGAAAACTATTCGTTTTTATGTCTTATTTATGTAGATACCTTTAAACGAGCAATTCTTAAATATATGTATATACTTATATATAATCTGAATCTCGGATACGGGTCCAAAGGTTTTCATGAAATTTGTTATGCAGAGCCTTTCGGGAGCGATAAATCGATCTAGCTAGGTTAAATTTATAGAAAAAATCGTTTTCTCTATTATCACCCGAATAGAGCTCGGTCGCCCAGGTACTGTAGATTAAGTATCTAGTGTGCGATATACTTAGACGGGCACCTACATGAATTTTGCTTTTGTTGATTTTTCTTTTGTTACATTTACAAGTCTATTTAGATAGGTATATGAATTTAGTTTATGTTTATTTTATTATTATTATCTTTTGATCCAATTATAATTAAATTTGCTTACAATTTTTGCTAATTTTTAGTGATGTCCATCAATATAATATTTCCACTATCACCAGTATCAGCAAACCTCCTAGATGACCTAAATCACAATAGCGTGTTATAGAAACTGCAATCGTCACAGTAAAGAACTTTCGCGACAACGTACGTCGCAATGGTAAACTTTCGCAGTAACGTACATCGCAGTAAAGAACTTTCGCGACAACGTGCTTCGCAATGGTAAACTTGCGCAGTAACGCACATCGCAGTGACAACGTACTTCGAAATTATAAACTTTCGCAGTAAGGTACATCGCAGTAAATAAGTTTCGCGACAACGTACGTCGCGATAGTAAACTTTCGCAGTAACGTACATCGCGGTAATGAACTTCGCAACAATGGGGTACACTCTATTTTGTCTTGCGAATATGTTCCTTTAGGATAATTTTTGACTTTCACTGTTAATATAATGTGAGTTAGTGTGAATTTATGTTTAGCTCTTAAGCTATTCACTAGAAATAAATGGGTCACTATTTATCAACGTCGTTTTTTACTTTAATTGTACCATTATTTTCATAAAGGCACCCTACTGGTCTAAGTCACTATACAAGTATTCAATGGTATGCTATATGGTACAGTACATCAACACAACAACGCAACGATATTCTCTCAAACCCTGAAAAGAAAAATACAACACTACCAATCAAAGACAAAATCGGTCCACAGTTAAGGGAGAATTCGGAGTAAAATTTAAAAAGAAATACAAACTTACAGCCAAACATAGAACGTCCTCCTTTTTGGAAAGTTGGTTAAAAAATGCCGCTCTCTCTGCTTACCTTTTAGACAAATCGCGCCGTCCGAATTTCTGCCAACAAAATTCGCGGTCGTAATCGATTCGAGGGCGTCGGTTATTTGCGTTAAAAGCGATACATCCGGCCTCGACAGCCCATTAGCAGGGCGACGATGCGATAAGTGTTCCCATTCTCTACCAATACAGGTTCGAAACGAGGGTCCTACAAATTTTAGAAATTATTTTTCGCCGTCATATGTTCTTTTTTGGATTTTGATTGACGGGAATGTAAGTAAACTGCCTGATAGTTTGACCAATCGATTGGTTCATATGGACGCAATTATATCTCATGGCGTCTATTTCAAACGATATGCACTTAAATTTTCTTAGAAAATACGTGTATGCGATACCGCCAATCGACGAAATTTAAAATGAGTCACGCCATCAGAAATATTCCTAAATGGTGCTAATAGAAGTCTAAAGGAGAGTCATGAATCTAGATAAAAGTCTTGATTTAAGTAAAGAATTATACGTTCTCTAAGTGTATGATTCTCATTCTCAGTTCAAATTGTTCTTGGCTGTACAGTGCAACATTGTCATGTTTTGAAAAAAAAGCAACCGTACCGTACTTTTTATTGAGATAAATGCATAGCTTTTCATCAGCAAAATAATGTTTGACGTCAGATCAGTTCTCCCAGTGATCACCTCCTGCATATCATAAAACTATTTTAACTATTTATTATAGTGTTACTAAACGAATTATGGATATTAATGTAGATGGAAGGGGAGGGCCAAAAAAGATCTATGGACAATGTAAAGAATTATTTGAAAGAAAAGAGAGTCAATGGTAGCGTGATGGTTGACATGACAGTATGGAAGAAGAAAACGTGTTGCGCCAATCTTTAGTAACATGGAACAAGGATAGGCAGATAATGATGACCACTTTATTAGAATTTTATGTTAAGTTAAATGACCAGCCATAATATAATTCAAGATGTAAGTAAAATACAAAACAAACAGAAAGAAATAAAATCAAAAACAATGATTACCTAATAGTATCTATGTTTCACTAGTATAAAATAATATTACAAGACAAAGTGCCGCACTAGAATTTTATAAGCCTTTTTCACTGAATTTTGTATTGTAGCTGAAATAAAAAGATGTGCGATTTAAAATTCTGAATTCAGTACGCATTTAGAGGCGTGAGTAATAGTGATTTACATTTTCACTTAGGTAAAACATGCAAATGTCTGTGAACGTAATATATGCAAAGATTTATCTTTTGTTTAGTATAGAATGTATTTAAAGAAAGCTAATATTTTAATAAACCATGAACTAAATAGAATAGTGATTATCAAAATCAATTAATAAAAAGTATTGAATCTTAGTGAACTTACAGATCTCTTAACGATTTAGTAAAATTGAAAGAAAGATAAAAACTTTTTTAGAAAAATATAAATGAATTTAAAAAAACAACTACAAATGAAAGATATAGAGAAAGAAATATGTTTGTTTTCTTAAGATTTTTTATTTTTTTGCCACCAGCCACCGAAACTAGTTATTTTGCCGGCCGAAAGATAACTTAAAGAATGTATAACTTTCACATTTTTGAAGACTGTTAACATTTCATCTTCGTTCGTTGATTATTATTTAACTTACACTGTTTGCCAATTACCTTTTATTTGTATATAATTTAACTACGAATAAACCTATTCTGTTTTGATAAAAAGAACTGTTTATATTCAAGATCACTCGACCAAGGAAGGTAGAACTAAGTAACAGATTTATATGCTCGCTTCACTTAGCCGACTTGAACAAATGAGGGTTCGGCAAGCGACACGAGCTGACAAGAGGGACAGTGTCGGTGAGAGCTAGCTAGGCGATCCGAAATGGTCCCAAGGCGTTCATAGATTTTGGCTTTCTGTTGCAACCATAAACTGGAAATGAACAAGGTGGACACCAGTATCAAGTAAACCGACATCAATATGTTTCTGTTTACATCTATATTTATTTATTTTTTTACTTTTGTGTCGTATTGTATCGTTTATTTTCCTTATAATAATATGTATTTTGACCACAATTCAGCCATGTTGACAGATTGCCTATAACATTATTTCCTTTTCAGTTTTCTATTTGATCTTGTGTCTTATTGAGAGTTAACAATTTCACACTAGTTACTTATTACGTTTTAGGTTTTCTCAAGAGCTTTTGTTTCACTGAAACTTTTGCTATTTAAAAAGAAACATAGCAAAATCGCTTTGAAAATACATTAATTCATACCCATTCCTCTTCGTTCACTTTCAGATCACCACACAAATCTACACACGTATTCTGAATTGTATGAAAAAAAAAAGTTACAAAGCATTTTCACTTTTTAACTCGAGCGGTATTTTCTGCCTTTAAGCGGACTGTAATTGTTTTGAACGAGAAACATGCGTCCCTCGAGAGATGCGAGCACAAATAAAATTGTGTAAAAGCCTACAAAAAAATTCGCTGGGGAGTGTTTTAAAGACATCGTCCGTGTCAATAGTCTGGTAAACGTGGCTGGCTTGATGAATATCATTTTTGTTATGCCCCTTATGAATGAAGGGGTGAGCAGAATAATCACTTAGCTCCAATCTCGTTTTAAAACAAGATTTGTACGCTAGTATGCATTACATAGCATTTGAAAAACTGTATTCAAATATGAAGTTTAATTAAAGAATATGAAGTTGAAGACTTTAATTATTAAATGCGTGGAGAAATTGATGTTAGTGACATACGTGCGCCTGATAGGATATCCCACTGACAAAAAACATGTAATTCCATTTAAATTTTCATTGCTTATTAAACTTTTTTAAAGATCTATTTTATAAAATTATAACTTCCTTGGTGACGTTTTTGTCCAATGATGAAATCTTGTAATAAGCAAATCATATCTGTTAACCTAAGGGTTCGGCTACGCGTTTTTATCAGTGAATTGATTTTTATTAAGTCGTCTAATATATATTACCTTATTATGTTAACGCAGTACTGGCCGTGCGTCCACTTGGCGCCGGAATATGAATTTTGATCGTCCTTTTAGACAGTTTTGTTTGCAAAATAGATTAAATATTCTTTGATTTACTTATGAAGAAATGTTAGCCATATTGTTTTCTGTATAAATATATTTTTAAACATCCAAGTAATTTTTAAATACAAAAGTAGCGAAAAAACTGGCCAAGTGCGACTTGGACTCGCGCATGAAGGGTTCCGTACCATTATCGCAAAAAACGGCACAAAAATCACGTTTGTTGTATGGGAACCCCACTTAAATAATTATTTTATTCTGTTTTTAGTATTTGTTGTTATAGCGGCAACAGAAATACGTCATCTGTGAAAATTTAAACTGTCTAGCTATCACGGTTTATGAGATACAGCCTGGTGACAGACAGACAGACAGACAGACGGACCGCGGAGTCTCAGTAATAGGGTCCCGCTTTTACCCTTTGGGTACGGAACCCTAAAAACACCGTGTTGTTGATTATTTTTTAAAGAAAAACTATTTGTTACAGGAAAATACCACGTTTCATAAATAATGTCCATGAATCAATTGTAAACATTTTTTTACACCTTTTAACTTAACCGTTACTAAGGAGTATGTTTTAGAAAGTAACCGTTTACAGCTTTAAAGCGGTGTAAGGTCCTTAAGTGGCCAGCGAAAACTGTTGGGCAGTACAGGCTGGCTATAATATCATATTAAGAACAACACCCGCCAACATCCATCATGGAAAAAGACGTACACTCTCTTCACAACCAACTTAAAATTTAGTCGTTTTAATACCTTCTCTCCTTATTGTTATTTGATACTTTAAAAAAAAACTAAAACATAATTAAATGTAGATATAATATATCGATGCCAGCTTCCAGGTTAAGTAGAAATTATAACATTATTGGAATTAAATTACAACAACATAGAAGGTAGTAAACTGGAACAACGTAAAAGGACGGGTGCTAAGTTGACATGGGTCAATAGCTGATCCATTCAATAACTTATAGGCAACGCCAATGAAAACAGAAAGCTTTTACTTCAATTAGTTTTTGTTATTCCAGTTCAGAACTGTGGCATTTCCTAAACATTTTACTACACTTTTAGTGGGACTGTTTTGGAAACTTTCAAGGCTATTAACTGATTTAGTTACTGCTATTTAAATCTTGAACGTATTTTTAGCTTTTGAAATAAATTTAGTTACACAAATAATTTTCATACAACTTTATATACCTTTAAAAAGTAGTATGCTACTTTTGACAGTTTGCCATAAAGTACCAGAAATCTATAGTATTTGTGGGTCAGAGAACAACCCTGTACTACCTACGAATTTTTAAACAATATTTCGCTTGTATAGAATTCTGAATGTGTTTTTTTTGTTGTCAGTCTTACTCAAATTGAATAAAAAATTTGACATAGCGATTATTAATTGTGATATAGTGATTTTTAATTGAATTTAAATTGTGACATAATGATTTTTTATTGAATCTAAGTTTTGACATTGTAATTTCATTTTAATTAAAATTTTGACAGTGATTTTTTATTGAATTTAAATTTTGACATTGTAATTTGAATTTAATTAAAATTTTGATATTGTAATTTATTGTTCGTCTAGTGCAACTAATTTTGTACGCCATAAATGGCAAAATATGTAGCCATCTCATATTAATATAAGACCTTCTTACTGTACTCATGTTTTACAAAATAAATAAATCTTATCATATCTTATCTTACGAGCTCTTTCGTCTATTAAAAATTCTACTGATATATTATTTTAACGTTTGCTTTCGGATAATTAAAGTTCATTATTTCTGAAAAATATGTAATGTATGTATACTTATAATATACTTATTTTTATAGATTTTTATTTTTGAATTAACGCATACTGTCCCTCTATTAATTTAAAAGGTGATGTATTTTTGGAAAGAAGCTTTTGCTCTAAATTGTAGGGTATACTAGTTGATGTATAATTAGTTGCTGCACAAAAAAATCCATTCAGTGTAACAGTACGTCACCATTATAATGATTTGAATATTTTGATTTTTATATAATTTCACATTATATTAATATACTGTATAATTTTATTAACTTACATAATTAAGGCTTTCTCTTTTGAAGAGAATACTTGTTAAAATAAAATTGTGTTTACATAATTGGCGGTTCATATTCTATGAATCATTTTTAATGTTCAATCCACCATAAAATTTGTGGCCATCGTGCAGTTTACATTGTGTCATGATCCAAATAACAATTGGAATGAGGTATTATCAAACAAATTTACACCATGCATTTGCTATAGTCCAGAAATAAGATACCCGAAAAACTTGAGTAACATCATCAGAATTCGGTAACATAGCTAGTAATTGATTCATCAGCATCTCAGTTTGGAGTGCTTGAGTGCCTCAGGCCCTCCCCAGAGTGCCGTAACAATGACGTAAAATTAATGGTCCCTCACCCCTTGTAATTCGTTCCTTGCGAATAAAAGTGGAAAAGTTGTGGCTTTGATGTCTGTTGTTGAGATTTTAGTCTTTATCAACAGTGCTTGCATCGTCTTTAAAGTTAGATTAAATTATGCGTTTGTTAAATCTTCTACTTAATCTTGATTTATATAACATGTTTTAGTTTATAATTTAACATTTTGTAAAGAAACATTCATTTTAAACCAGAAATCATTCAGGCAAAGGCAAGGTAGTATATCATCCACATAAATTAAAATCATACCAGCTTTGTAAATGTTTCGAAAAAGCCCTGCACTTTAGTGTTTATTATGCCATTAGTTTAATACAATTGTGGTACAATAATTACCTAGCTACTGATAAATTATACTTAATATTTACATCTAAATGAATGAACAAAATGCAAATCGCGATTTGACGGTATCCGTCAGACAATACTATGTGGTATATCTATTTATACGGTGGAACAGACGTCCGATGCGGGATTAATCTGTTATCAGTATAGCGCAAACCGTTCACCATTATTAATATACTACGTATTGATTAGGATTGTCACTAAATAGGTTCGTGTATCTACGTTAGCTGCATAGTTTAGTAACCTTTCGCGTTTGTAAATAAACATGTAACTAAGAAATGGTGATTTTCCGCAAGATACAGCCACTTTCCACAAATTAATTCGTGGAATATAACGACAGATTTTTTAAGAGAATAGCTTTGCAGTTGAATGCACATGTATTTATGTACATGGATAAAATAAGTACTTTAAGGAATAGGTAATAGTTAGCATGAATCAATACAATCTGAATCATTTTGCAGTATCGTATTTTAAACGATTAATCACAAAGTACCTTAAGCTTTATACAAACCCTTCACTTCATAATAGATAAAAACAGAATCAAATAGATTACCACGTTCTTATCCACAACTAACAAATCTCTAACAATTTACCATTATAATCTTCCATCAGAATATAATATACGTTTAAATAACACGAAATAATCTACACCATCCTTCTAGAGAGAAAAACGTGAGGAATTATAACCATTAGTTTTATTATCTACCATCTAAGCCGGTTGCTTATATACACTGCAGATTACGTAAATACTACTGAAATATTTATCAGTCGTAAACTATTTCATGCCCAACAGCAATGTTTGTATTGGGTATTATTGACAATAATGCGCCATATTTGGGATTTCTTATAGAGATCTCTGTCTCCAAGGTTGACGATTATGGCACAGGAGTTCATTCTATAAATAAAAACCTGTGCAAATCTACGCCCACATTCTCTCTTCCAATTACAGCCAGCCAATCAAATCTTCCTCAGTTGTTACTATTCAGACTCATGTAATCTGGTTATTGTGCTAGCCATTACTGACGAATGTGTGGTCCATTTCAACTGTTATCCGAGTAATAGGATTACAAGTACGTAATTGAAATGTGGGCAACCATAATAAGCATTGGAGCTTAACATCAGGCGAAATTAATAGTGTTATTTGATATTGTTAAGGCTTTATTTAAGTTAGATGAATAATTATGGTTTTTGAATAGTTCAGAATGATCAAAGTGTTTTGTATTCATTATTTTGAGTTTGACGAAATATTATTTTTGTATGAATAATTTTATACAGGTTGTTTTATCCGAATATAACTTTTATTTATTTAGGTTCTTAGAATTTCGTGACGAAAACGTGTTTCATTTTGTTCTTCATTACAGGGACGTTCGGTGTTGGCTTTGAACTGAAAAAGTTCATTCACGGCATGAAAAATCTACAAGAAAGTCAGAACATAATGAATTGCGGTTTAACCATTTACTTTTCAGTGTAGTAATCTTACATTTTTCGTGGCTGTGAATGAAAATGTTATGGCATTTTGGCGAAGAAGACATTTTTAAATAAATACTCCTTACTTCAAAGAACGAACATAATTATTGAAACCATATATAACCATATAATATCAACCTTATTTTTAAACCCTGACGGTAAAAGATTATTTTATAAGTATGACGTGTGTTCAATGTTAACCTTTGAACATCGAATCAGCACTTGGCCCGGCGACGACTACACGAGCGGCCTAGTTAAAATAATGACTGAGTTGCATCTTACACGCATGAAACACATACAACTTTGTATAATAGTGTGTATTAAGTTAAATTAGTATATAAGCTGTACATCTTGTAAAATAAAGCAGATTTGAATTTTATATTCTTGTCTCATTACCCCTCACTGTGGCCAAGACACCTTTAGCCATCTCTGATCAGTCCCGTGAGTCTGCGGGCTGGCAGTGAGTTTATCCTTCCCGAACCTGGACATCCTGTCTACTATCCGTCTGTAACCTTAGGTCGCATGGTGCAGACATCCTGAACTTATTTATATATTTATATATCACTACTAGGTATATGGTAGGTTAGGGCTGTAGGGCTTATAGGGATTATAGTCGTAGGGACTGTTAGGCTTATAGGTTCAGTAGGCGCGTGACGTATCATATCCCTACATGTACTAACGCACCCTCAACAGTATTGCGACTTCACGTGACATCTGTTTGGAGTGGTTAGACATTTTGGTCCTTCGAGCATTTGAAATTTCTTTCAATCACGCGGTCCCCTTATTACTGTAGGAATTGACTCTGACAGACTTGACTATTGAGTTAGGTAAATAGGGCCGTTAGAGAAGTGGGAAAGAAGAGCACTATGGAGATACAGGAAGTTAACGAACTAATCAGGAGCCAGGAAGCGGATTACAGTGAGATCAAAAGGATAGTCTCAAACCTGAAAAAGGACTCGCCCACAAGGAAAACGGAAAAATACCTCAACGAACGGGAGAAAATATTAGACCAGGTTTTCCAGCGAGTTCAAGAAAACCACTTGAAGCTACAAGATCAAGAGATCTTGTCAACTCATAAGTACATTACTACAAAATACTTTGGTAACATTAAGAAATGTTACGACGAAGGAATCAACTACCTCAGAAAATGTGAGGAAAGACTACAACACGTACAAAGTATTTATGAACCACGACTTCTAGACGAAGATGAAGACAAGGGGGTTGTCAGTAGCCCAAAACTGTTTATACAACTGTTCCGAATGTCACAGATATCCAAGAAAATATCTCAGGCTAAGGAATCCATTACTCAGGATAAGCCAATATGGCATTTACAGACACTATTACAAACCTTACAAAAACAATGGCTAGAAATTGAAGAGACGCACATCGAATTACTGATGGCTGAAAGCACACTGGACAAACTTGAGCCGGAAAAACTTGTTAATTATTCCTTATGGTGGAATGGTCCACTATGGTTAAAAACCGATCAGATACCCACCACGAGACGTATGCCACAGCCGACTGAGGAAATCAAAAAGTGTCACACAGTTACAAGTGTTACAACTGAGATAGAAAAGAACGATCTCTGGAATAGATTTTCCAGTTTAAATAAAATGTTAAGGGTGTTATCTTACTGCTATAGATTTGCAAACAAGCAAACAATAAATAAACCAATTTCTTGCGTTGAATTAAAAAAGGTAACAAAACGAATAATTCTGAAAATACAACAACAGGAATTCGAAGAAGAATTGAAAACTATACAAAGAGGACAGCCTATGAAGAAAAATAAAAAGCTATCCACTTTAGATCCATTTATAGACGAGGATGGATTACTAAGAGTTGGAGGCAGGTTACAAAACTCTGGATTGCCTTACAACCAGAAACATCCAATACTGTTACCATACAACCATCATGTAACGTCACTAATTATACAAGACGCACATTTAAAAACGTTGCATGGAGGCAACAAATTAACATTAGCATATTTACGACAAACATACTGGATCATTAATGGAAAAAGAAAAGTGAAGAGCGTTATTAACAAATGTGTGAAGTGCATACGATACAAAGCAGACACAAACTCGCAAAAAATGGGAATTCTACCAAAAGTACGAGTGACGGAATCATATCCATTCAGTCATACTGGAGTGGATTATGCAGGTCCAATACAAACCAGAACTATGAAAGGAAGAGGTCACAAGTCTTACAAGTCATACATTGCTGTCTTTGTATGCCTAGCAACAAAAGCAATACACCTAGAATTGGTGGGAGATTTGACAACAGAAACATTTATCGCTGCACTACGCAGATTCATGGCACGTAGAGGTCATGTGTCACACATGTATAGTGACAATGCAACAAATTTCGTAGGTGCAGCCAACTTCTTACATCAAGAAATATTACAAATCACGCAATCGCCGCAATTCCAAAGCGCAATAACAAACATAGGAACTGAGTGGCATTTTATTCCTCCGTCATCTCCACATTTCGGTGGCATTTGGGAAGCTGGCGTAAAGTCAGTGAAACATCATTTACGACGAGTAATCGGAGATACGACTCTAACATACGAGGAAATGACCACCTTACTACACCAAATTGAAGCGTGTTTGAATTCAAGACCATTGTGTGCGCAAACCGAAGATGTTAATGACAACACTATACTAACTCCAAGTCATTTTCTTATTGGCCGAGAAGCAGTAGGAACACCAGATCCGATGGAAAACATTAATACTGACTTAATGAATAGATGGAAACAGATACAAAAGATGAAAAAAGATTTTTGGAACAGTTGGACAAAAGACTATCTACATCAACTTCAGCAAAGATACAAGTGGAAACAAGCACATGAAAATGCTAAAATTGGAACTGTAATACTAGTAAAAGATGACAATGTAAAACCAAGTAAATGGCCGTTGGCAAAAATCACAGAAGTCCACCCGGGAAATGATGGGGTAGTTAGAGTGGTAACAATTAAAAAATCAACAGGAGCTGAACAGAAGAGATCAATTCATACATTGATCCCGCTCCCTGTAAACGAAAACAAAGAAATTGGTACAACGAGTAAAGACATACAAACGGCTACACAATGTAACATATCAACAGCTACCACAAACAGAAGAGGTATACGATCACCGAAAAATTGGATAAAGGATTTACTATTACAAACAATACTTGTTTTATTAATTGGCACCATATCAAGTACGCCTACATACACATTAAAAAATATAGATCCAGGATTGTATGTGGAAAAAATAGGAACTGCAACTATCAATCGAGGAATGTTTAGAATTGAAACAGACTACGAGAGAGAAAGTTTAGAACTAGACCAAGGAAAGATTGAAAAAATAACGTCACAATTCCAACAATTTTGCATAAATACGCAAAAAATCATGTACGAAACGCATTGCAACGAATTTTATCACCATTTAAACGAAGAAAAAACAAAGTTTAAGACAACAAAAGGATACCTAACAGAAATAAGAAATAATAGGAAGAAAAGAGGTGTATTAGGTCAACTCTTAACATCGGTGTTTGGAGTTAATGACGAAGTATACAGAGACATAGATACATTAAATAACAACCAGCAGAAACTTATTGATGCTGCCAACCATCAAACAAAAATAATGATATCTACAATCACAACTGTAAACCAAACTGAAGAGCAAATAAAAAAAAAGCTAGATAAATTCCAAGCAAAACTAAATGAAGCAATATCATTTATGAATCAGAACAATGTTTGGTATAAAAAGATTGACAACAACCACGTTAAAATACAAGTAATGCAAGCCTATGAGTTAGCAAACAATTTCATCAATGAAATAATGGATTACTATACAGGTTTACTTGAAATTTATTTACAAAAAGCAAATGTATATAGCATATTAACACCAACACATGTCAGCAACATAATAAAAACGGCTAATCAAAAGTTACCATCAAACTTAAAAATCATTCAGGATCAAATAATACAGACTGAGATGAATGTAAATACTACTCACATAAGAGTATATGCTCACTTTCCAATACACGACGTAACAAAGTATACACTCATACATGTCACGCCTATTCCAGAGAGGAAAACTGATGGATCGTTCGAGTGCTTCTCTATTCAGCAGACTTTCATGGGGTTCGACTACAACAACGAGCGTTACTTTGAACTGAGTCAAGAAGAATTTAAAGATTGTCTTCATAGCAATACAGAATTTGTCTGCTATCCTGTAGTTGTCAAGAACATGCAATTAAATAAAAATTGCATAGTTGATCAACTCTTTAGAACTGAGAACTACACACAAACTCAATGCACGTCAGAAATCTACAAAATGTCGACAGATATTGTATGGAAGCAATTATTCATGCAAAACACTTGGCTCTTCGTAACGACAAAACCAGTAGCCATATCGATTGTGTGTGACGGACAAAGACAAGAAATAACGATTCACGATGTTGGAGTTCTACATATCGCCGAGAATTGCGTTATTAAAACACTTAAAAACATACTTGCTGCAAAAAGAACAACGACTGTGACAGTGCTAGCTTCTTATTCTAAAACAACGAATTTCTCCATTAATACGCAGATTTCACAAACAAACATTAAAGATATATCGAAAGAAGAAGTAGTGTTAGACAGGACAAAAGGAATTTTTGACCATTTAGTCACATCTGAAACTAGCTTACAGACTCAACTAGATAACACAATTTGGAAACAGTTACAGTCTCATACATACATAGCTAGCATCAGTACTTCACTCATAATCATAACTTTAGCATTTGTTTTAATTTATTTTGGTCCACAGGTGTTGAATCGACTTAGAGCCGTCATTACTGCGAGAAGAAACACTGCGCCACCTACTCAATTGCCCTCGATCGTCAGCAACATACCACACACGCAACTAACAGAGCAGCCGTACGGCATACCACGCAGGGTGCCCACTCGAGCACAGCAAACTGGAGAAGGCCAGGCCAGACCATACGAAACCATTGAGCTGTACCAACTACGGTCCTGTCCCTGAGGAGTCGCCAGAATGTTCAATGTTAACCTTTGAACATCGAATCAGCACTTGGCCCGGCGACGACTACACGAGCGGCCTAGTTAAAATAATGACTGAGTTGCATCTTACACGCATGAAACACATACAACTTTGTATAATAGTGTGTATTAAGTTAAATTAGTATATAAGCTGTACATCTTGTAAAATAAAGCAGATTTGAATTTTATATTCTTGTCTCATTACCCCTCACTGTGGCCAAGACACCTTTAGCCATCTCTGATCAGTCCCGTGAGTCTGCGGGCTGGCAGTGAGTTTATCCTTCCCGAACCTGGACATCCTGTCTACTATCCGTCTGTAACCTTAGGTCGCATGGTGCAGACATCCTGAACTTATTTATATATTTATATATCACTACTAGGTATATGGTAGGTTAGGGCTGTAGGGCTTATAGGGATTATAGTCGTAGGGACTGTTAGGCTTATAGGTTCAGTAGGCGCGTGACGTATCATATCCCTACATGTACTAACGCACCCTCAACAGTATTGCTACTTCACGTGACATCTGTTTGGAGTGGTTAGACAACGTGTATGCATTTGTGTATCTGTTTGTGGCATCATAGCTCCTAAAAGGATGAACCTATTTGAATTTGTTTTTTTTTGTTTGAATTGTGATTTTATCGAAAGTTTTCTCAGCTGTGTTTGATGGAAATGGGTTCAGCCATTCAAAAGTAATGGGCGTTTTAATGATTGAATCGGGGTTTTTTCGCAACATACCGTGTCATACGTGTTGAATAGATTGTCGATCGTAGCGTGTCTACTACTAGAAAAATTATGTAGCATGAAATAAAAAAGTATCGGGGGTTTTTAAATTTGACTTGTTGTTAAAAGACTGTCGCATTCTAAACAAAATAATACATTATTTGCGTTCTAGACAGTTTGCACTATGGCGCGCATTGGCTATTCGAGCATGGCGGACGCCAGTCATTTATCTACCTATATCTTTAGCTCTAACCATATTACCTGTCTCGAGGACCACTTGTACATTACTGTAATTAATAAGCCCCATATATAATAGAGGGTTTAATTCATTCAGAGTTAACTGCTTATCGCTTTGTGAGATTATATTTTGGTATTACTTAATTATTTCAGCTTGTTAGGGTCCTTAATGGGATTATAGTTGAAGACTTTTGCAAGTCAGTGTACTAAGGGATTATACGTTGGTCTCTAAGAGACCCTAGTCTAAGACTGTGGTCTTAAAGTTTAGTCCTAATCTAAATTAAACACCTTCTTACCTTCTCACAAGATAAGAAGGCGTTTAAATTAGTTTTAGTGAATAAAATTATGATGATATCCATACCATCCATTCATCAATATATTATAAATGCGAAAGTATCTATGTGTGTTTGCTTGTTAGCTATTAACGGCTGAACCGATATAATGAAATTTGGTGTGGAGATTGTTTGAAAAAATAAAAAAAAGGGATGACATAGAATGCCTACTTAAACTTTTTATTCCGGTGATGTGTTCCATTCGTATTATAAAAAAAAATAAGCGGGTGAGGCCGCGGGTGGAAACTGGTACTGCACAACAAGGCAACTAATAACAAGTTTCAATTTATGACAAAAACACAGAAATGTCCATAAATACATAAAATAATCCAATAACAATTTTATACAATAATATTTTTTTAAGAATATCAACAAAATAGGGAAATAAGCCAAAAAGATATCAAATCCTGTACAGAATACGAATATTTTTCAACTAGAACTCAGATTAGACGGTCTAATCAAGTGCCTGAATACTAGTCGAAATCGAATTCCAATTGATATTTTCTGTGTCCCTCATGTGAAATGAAACAGGTTTCAATAGCTGCTAAAGTTACACGGTATATGGTTATGCCATAAAATAGATGGATACAGAAGGTACAGTGAGTCAAAACGCGTGCAAACATAGATGCATTCTGACGTAGGTACGGCAATTTCTTGGTATAATCCAAGAGTGTTCTATTGCACTTGCTTTACGTGAAGCATGTCTTTGTGTGCGTTCGTTTTCGCTCGTTATATTAAGGGACCAACCTTCTGTACTAGCCGGGCTTTCACTGTGTGTCTGTGATTGGGTAATATTATGCTAGGACAAACTTGTTTTGAGACTGAACAAGAAGTTAATTAATGAATAACATCGTTGTTGGGGCTAATTTCGAGAGCAATTGCTTTTGTTAGTAACGACAAGAAGAGAGGTTTTACAGAAATCAAAGATTCACATGTTGCGTGTATTTTAAAGTACTAAATCGATTATCTTGTGAGACACGCACAAAAAAAGCACGCCTGATTCCCCGAAGGGTGTAAAACCATTCTGAATGAGTACGTCGAAATCTACACAATGAGGTATAAATATGGAAGTAAGGTAAAGCCATTTTTGGAATTGACTTTGTATTTCAGCCAGTAGCTTTATTGCTCAATAGTAATGAACATTTCGACTAACTATAAAGACCAAGGTGAAACCAACAATAAAACAAATTCAGTCAAATTTTGTGGTATTATTACTTTTGCGGGGTAAAACTAAGTTTATTGTAATTATGTGTAGATAAAACATTTTCAAAGATATAACAAAAACATAAAATAAAAATAATAACTTTTCGTAAGTTATTATTTTTATTTCATGTTTTTGTTATATACAATATCGATAAAAGCAACAAAAAAATATATAAAAGTGTAAGCATACCTCCAACCCGCTTTGGGCCCATGTGGTGGATTAAGGCCCATTCTCTCTATCAGAAAGGAGGCCTGTAACAGGTTGTCTCCCAGCAGTGAGAATATTAAAATACTGATTATGCTATGCTTATGACTGAGTCATTGTAGCTCCATGGGTAGACGGAGTGTCGGCTGCGCACATATCGGTTGTGTTTACTAACTTTCCCGACTACTAAAGTGGCGAGATGTGTAGATGACATAGTTACTATCGCGCGTTGCACCTGGATAAGGCTGCCTTAAGTACTTTGGGTTTGGTGTAAAAACAACAGCACACAACAACAGCTGCTTAACTAGTATAAAGTGCAAGTTTGGTGATGCATGGAGTACTGCTCTCTGAGCCGGATCTGCGACTACTTGAGTCGATTGACAGACGGGCTCAAAGCTGCCAGAGCCTTGAACATCGACGCCGAGTTGCCATCCTGTCAGTTTGTTATCGGTTACATTTCGGGGAGTGTGCGATGGAACTGCACAATTTGATTCCGCCTAGTCCTTTTCACCACCGGACTACAAGACATACGGCAATCCTCCATCGGTACATGATGGACATCGCCATGACCGACATACGCGCTCACTCGTGGAGTTGTGGAAACAGCCCGTAGAAATTAAACTATACTAAATGGTGGACATCCCGCCCATACGCACAAAGCATTTTGCGAATACTTTCATTATGCGTACAACTAAGGAGAGGATTTCTAGCCGGAGACATTGTTTCCTGATAGCTACAACCTAGAGTATTTAAGTCAAGGGTGAATGATTACTTCTAGGCAAGCGTGCTTCATCGTTGATCATATCATCGCTTAACATCAGGCACGAGATAGAGGTCAAACGCGAGCCTATCACAAATCTATTTTATTAGAAACTAGCTGTTCCCCGCGGCTTCACTCCCGTGGGTCACCCCACGAAACCCGTTTTCGGGATTAAAAAAAAGCCTATGTTAAATGATAAATGATTTATTTCTGTAAGTTGGTTTGTACAAACACTTTCACATGTCGATCATATTTTTTAAAACTAGATGAGGTCGGCGTTTCCTGTCTGACTACTCTGAGAAGAAAGGCCGAAACAAACTCAGAGGTCACAGTCTCTTTTAAAGTCCAGACAAAAACTTGGTTAGATCATGTGAAGACCATGTAGACTGATGTCTGAAATGGTCTTTTGAGAAAAGAACCAGCCAGATTGAGTGGACCTGTCCAGTCAGTGCACGCATTTGTCAATAACCGTGCAGCTCAACTTAGAATTTAAGGAGCTCAACGAATTGACGAACAATACCAAAGAAAGGACATTCGGGTAGGCCGCATAAATACTCAAACTGCCAGACCATGATTAAAAACTAACTAAGATAAATTAAAATTAAAAAAAAGAATAATCCACATAGTCTTCACATTCACAATAATTAAAATAAAATAATATAATACTTTAAAAAGTAAATATTCTTGTCATAGCAAGAAAAATTAAAAAAATAAAAATATAATTAAAAACTAAATCCACGAAGCAAAATAAAAAAAATAAAAAACGAAATTAATTGGAGCAGCTCAATCCCAAGCCTTTTTGTCCTCAACGTAATCTTTAATCGTATAAAACGCTTTCTGGCACAACTTACGTTTAATGAATGATTTGAATTTATTAACACTTAAACCTTGTACGTCGCTTGGAAGCTTATTATAAAAGCGTACACATTGACATCTAAACGAGCCACCTATTTTCTTGAGCCTTGTTGTAGGTACTACAAATTTGTGTTTGTTCCTAGTATTTATGTTATGGATATCACTGTATTTTTTAAACAATTTTATATTTTTATGGGCATATAAAAGATTTTCATAAATATACTGAGAAGGCACAGTCATTACATTAATCTCCTTAAATTTCTCTCTGAGGGAGTGTCTCGGGCTTAATTTATAAATTGATCGAACAGCTCTTTTCTGCAAAACAAAGATAGTCTGGATGTCGGCAGCATTTCCCCACAACAGAATACCATACGACATTACACTATGAAAATAGCTAAAGTATACTAAACGAGCTGTCTCTATGTCAGTTAAATTACGAATCTTTCTAACAGCATATGCTGCGGAGCTTAGCTTCTTTGACAATTTATCTATATGTGGGCCCCACTGAAGCTTAGCATCCAAAGTTAGGCCTAAGAATACTGTGCTATTTTCAGGATTCAATTCTTCGCCCTTTAACATCACATCAGTTTTCACCTGCCTAACGTGAGGTAGGGTAAACTTAATGCATTTGGTTTTTTTTCATCTAAAAGTAAATTGTTAACATTGAACCAGTCAACTACTTTTGAGATCGCGCTATTTACATCGTCAGTAACCAGCTGCTGACGTTTAAGTTTAAACAAAAGTGAAGTATCGTCCGCAAACAACACTATATCATGGTTATCCTTTATGAGGTAAGGCAAGTCATTAATATAAATAAGAAACAAGAAAGGGCCAAGAATTGAACCCTGCGGGACTCCCATTGTTACTATAGATCCGGGAGGTCTTTTTCCATTAACGTCAACGCTCTGAATCCTATTACTCAAGTATGGAGTAAGAAGAGCCAGAGGGCTGTTCCGGATCCCGTAGTGGCGGAGTTTCCTGATTAGCGTTTCATGAAGAACACAATCAAATGCCTTTGACAAATCACAAAATATTCCCAAGGCATCGCACTTATCTTCCCATGCATTATAAATATGTCCTAAAAGCTCAACACCCGGCATCAGTAGTTGAACGACCCCTTGTAAAACCGAACTGTTTGCTATGTAATAATTTATGTTTATTAAAAAATCTTTGCAATTGCTCTAAAATTAATTTCTCAAATATTTTACTAAACGTAGGTAGTACTGAAATAGGTCTATAATTTGTAGGGTCTGAAGTACTACCTGATTTAAACAAAGGTATTATTTTACTATTTTTCATTAGGTCAGGAAACTCCCCACTGTCGATACAATTATTAAAGATAATAGCTAAACTAGGTGCGACAATGTCAATAATGGACTTAGCAACTTCTACAGAATGTCCCCACAGATCTGCAGTCTTTTTAACATTTAAAGTGTGAAAGGTTTTAATTATGTCTCTACAAGTAATATGTTCAAAAAGAAATTCCGAATCACAAACATTAACATTTTCTTTTAGTATAGACTCAGCAACAGAAGGTGATGAGTTTAGGGATTTAGTAGTTGGAATATCTGAAAAGAAATTTTCAAAAGCCACTGCGACTTGTGAGTCTGATTTTATGATGTTGTCATTAATAGATAGGCTGTAGTCAATATTCCGGTTACCAGATCTTCCCGTTTCACTATTAATAATATTCCAAGTCGTTTTAATAACATTACTACTACTTTTAATCTTCGAACTCAAATAACGCGACTTGGCCAAACAACAAACTTTTTTAAATAATTTTGAATAATTTCTAACATATAAATTAAATTCAGCAGTGTTTACATAAGTCCTTTCACTGTACAGCTCATAAAGCCGTGTTCTGATTTTATGAATACCAATGGTAGCCCAATCACCGAATGAAGCATTACTATTAACCGAGATAGTTTTGGGAATAAAAGTGGAATTAAATTGTCTACAGTATATATTAAAAAAATCATCATATAGATGATTAGGTTTAGAATGAATTGCCAATATGGGTAATTCATTAATAAGTTTAACTTTAAAAGCTGCCAAGCGACTTGCAGTTTTGGGGTTAACAGTGATATCCTTTTTAGCCACTTTGTTATTTTGGTTTGGTATAGTAATCCTCTGCCCGCAATGATCAGAATCTAGTAAATTTATAATTTCTTTGTGGACTGGTATAACATTAGTATAAATATTATCTAAGCATGTGGCACTAGTAGGGGTTATTCTTGTGGGCTCCAAAAATAGGTTTACAAGATTGTAGGACTGAAACAGACTTATTATTTTACTACAAGAACCTGAGTTTTCTAATAAATTAACATTAAAATCACCACAAGTGATAATGGATTTATTCGAGTTACAAATCTTGTGTAACACTTCATCCATTACCTTTTCAAAGCAGTCATACAATCCTGAAGGGGGTCTGTATACACTTAATACAATAAACTGCTCCAATTCTATACAAGCTATTTCAATTGTCCGCTCAACAGATAGGCTCACAATATCCTTACGGTCTTTAAATTTAAGCTGGTTACTTACTAAAATCAAGGAGCCACCATGTATAGCATTAACTCTGCTGAATGAACTACCAACCTGGTGATTATTAAAATTGAACAATAACTGGTGGCTTTTAAGGTGGCTTACTCAGGAATAACGTAGCTTTCTATTGGTGAAAGAATTTTTTAAATCGGTCCAGTAGTTTCGGAGCCTATTCGGTACAAACAAACAAGAAAATCTTTCCTCTTTAAAATATTAGTACAGAAGTATAGATATACTATCTGTTGCCCGCGACTTCGTCCGCGTCAAACTCGTAAAAAATATATTTTAATTTTTTTAGTTTCCCGCCGGTACTATGTATTTTCTCTAGATCAAACATAGCCTATGTTACTCGTTATTACATCAGCTATCTACCAGTGAAAGTCCCGTCAAAATAGGTCCAGCCGTTTCGGAGATTACCCGAAACAAACAGACAGACAGACAGACAAAAATCTTAAAAATTGCTTATTTGTTGTTAGTACCGTATATACTTTCACGTGCATTCTTTATTTGTATAGATTATTAGTATATTAGTATTAGTATAGAAAACTGTTTGCCATATATGAAAATTATTGATACGTCTTTATCTGTTAAAACACCTTCTTTGGCTCAATAAAGCAAAAAAACATCTTTCTTCGTTAATCTCAGTAGAAAATAAAATACAACACACATACAATAACGTGGCCATGGTAACTTCTTCTTTATTATAAAGGAAGCGAATGGGTGCTTTCCAGAATTTATCGTGCGCAATATATTAAGTTTTGAGAAAGTAGTCAGTCGTTATGTTATAAGCTAAAATTTATAACATAACGATAGTATATATAGCAAGTTATGATTTCATTTCATAAAGGTAAAAGCATTATATTGAACTAGCTGCCACGCGCGTGGTATTAATATACTAGTACTTCTCTTTCTGACGTATAAGCTATATTTCTGTAAATTTTCTTCAACAACCGTTCAGTAGTTTATACGTGAAAGAGTAACAAACATCCATCCATTAATCCATTTTCATTTCCATTCACATTTATATTAGTATTAGGATTACTAGCTTTTTATACTGGTTTGAGATCTATCCCTTACAGACACTCAAAATAACCTTACTCTAAGAGCTTATGGTCACCCCCCGTAAGCACTATCAGAGCCTATAGATAAAGTATCATTCTTTCAGCGATGGCGATTGTCAAAATTCCAAAACGTAATAGCGCGTCCACCCTACAAAGACTTTGCACAGACTTTCATCAACTCCTGTAGAATTTTGTCTTTGCAACACAACAGTACAGATAAATGTCGATGTATCAGAAAAGTCGAAAATCTGCGTGTATGTCCGCGTATTTGTCGGAGCCTATTTAGTTATAAAAGATTATTATAGATTTGTGTAAATCCAAATCTACAACAACAAAAACGTCTGTGCAAACATATTGTAGAGATATCTGCGTGATAATTTACTTCCTAATCTGTACAGATTTATGCACAACGATAAATGTATGTGTAGTGTGACTGACACACAATAAGGGATTAATCACGTTACATTTCGATAGTGCTTGGCAATTCCGTACATTTTTACAAGCATTTTATTAACTTGCAATATTTGTATGTGTGTACGGGTCAAATCTAGCAACTGAATTTTAATTCAGTTATCCTCAACTGATTAAAATTAAATTTTGCATACACTTTTGGTTTCATCATCAGCCTTTTAATGTTCCCACTGCTGGGACACAAGCCTCCTCTCTGTGAGAGGGAATGGGTGGGGAATCCACCACGCGGGTTGGTGGATGTCATATATCTTCGAGTTCTTGGTTCAAGGACATGCCGGTTTCCTCACGATGTTTTCCTTCACCGTTTTGAGAGTAGAAAATGAAATAATTTACACAAAGTAAAGCGCCTGCGTGGTTTCAAACTACGACTACAATTTGTAAGTCGCAGCCTGTAACACTGGGCCGCCACTGCTCACGTTTGGTTCGGATGACATAATTGACACATTTTCGCGACAGGCACTTACTGTTAAGTGAATAAGAAAATGTATGTTACAAACTTAAAAAAAATTCTATTTGCCACCTATCGCCAATCTTTTTCATGAAAGAGGCCCCAGAAGGCAAATTCTCCTAATATTAAACCGAAAACATTGCAAAACGTCAAAAATGGTCCACTCACATTGAATCATTTTTGACGTTTTGCAATTTTAATGTTTATGGGAGTGGAATATTATTGACCTGCTGATAATACCCATTACAAATATACAAACAATTTTACCCCGAGATAATATTGGTTTAGATAAAAATATCGTAACTTGAAGGTTAGTGATAGTAAAACATCAGAAATCTAATTTCGCGAGATGATTCTTGCAGTTTCATTTTATCGTTAGTAATAGCTGACCGCAATTTCCTTCACATTTTATACTACATAGTATATAATGTCTTATATTATTATGTATTATGAAATCTATGAGATTATTAGATTTATAATTCGGAAAGCATCGCCGACATCAACTACTCATCTGCAAAATATTTCATTCGCGGATGGAACACTGTCTGATCTTTGGTTTAGGTTTGTTGTTTGTTCTTTTTTTGCATGCAAAGTAATTTCATTTTTATGATATCTCTGCCCTTAACTTTTGTCTTAACTTTGTTTGGGTCGGATTCCAGTTTAACTGATACAGCTAAGTACCAGTATTTTACAGGAAGTGACTGCCTATCTGACCTCCACAACCCAGTAACTGGGTAGTACGACACCCCTTTGGCAAGACTGGTGTTAGTTTTCCTGGCTCCTGACTATCCGTAACGACTATCAAGGATGTACAAATCTCAGCCAAGACCAACGGCTTTACTTGCTTTCCGAGGCACAAAGGAATCCATGGGACCGACCTCGTCAAGCATTGCTTTACCTTGAAGATCGACCCGTGCGCCTGTTATTAATTAGCCTCAAGCTCCCCGATAACGATGTTTATTTTGGACATTGGTTAAAAACAACAGTTTTACACGTCATACTTTTTGTCAGTAAAAACTAGTTGGTGTGACGACTTAGAGGCGTATACAGGAGACTTTCTTTTTTTTCCTTTTTTGATCCGCGATCAGTTTTTAACTTTTAGCGGATGAGTTGAAGGTAAACATTTGCGGGAAGAGCGTGACTCCAGCGAGCCATCTACTCCTTATTCGTGTTTACGTCCACACAGGTGTGGGTGGACTACACAATGTTTTTCCTTTTGAGTCTTTTTCTGTAACTTCTTGTGTTCAGTGCGGCAGCCAGATCATTAGAGTGCCTTTCCATTCTTTCCTGGTATCTTTTTGTGATGTTCTTGATCTCGTCCATGACGGTACTCATTGATAACTCATTGTGTATTTCAGCGTTCGTCACAAACCAGGGAACGCCACTAATTGACCTCAAAATAGAAGGCTTATGTTTAACTTACCACCAGATATAGTAACATATAACAGACAAAAATAGTAAATGATCACCAAAATTAAACCCGCATCTTATTGTAAAATTATAACCAAAGTTTTAACATCTCGCTATCCTGTTTAGGCAAAATGACTCCAAATAAATCATTGTTAACCCAAAAGTAGTAAATGATCACCAAAAGTAGTAAATGATCACCAAAATTAAACCAATGACCAAAAAGATTATAAAATTTCTGGGAGCAACTTGGAAGTAGCGCTCGCCGGCCGCTGCCGCGGCACCGCTCGCTTTGCTCGCTCGGCTCGCGCGCGGTTGGTCACAGTTCTAACCTAACCTAACCTATTTTACAACATTAAATAGCGCAATAATTTGCTATTAAAATTTGGTGATCAATTTACTAAATTTGGTGATCATTTACTATTTTTGTCAGTATATTACTAGATTTGGTGGTTAGGGGTTATCGTCACAAAGTTTTTTTTGGTGGTCATTATATTTATTCCCAAAAGAGAATTCTGCATTCTCTGTTTGATGCTAATGCTCGAGTTACAGGCAATGCCCCAAAGTTGAATGCCATAAAGCCACACTGGCTTCAAGATCACTTTATATATTAAAAGTTTGTTGTCGGTACTCAGATTGCTGCTTCGTCCCATGATCCAGTGTACGTTCTTGTAACGGATATTAAGTTCGTGTCTCTTGGTCTTAAGATGTTTCTTCCACGTCAAACGTCGGTCGAGATGTAACCCTAGGTATTTTACACTGTCGTGGTGAGAAAGTGTGACATTCTCGAGATGTACAGGTGCACAGTCACCTTTTCGAAGCGTAAATGTGACGTGAACCGATTTGCTTGCGCTCGTTTTTATCCGCCACCTTTTTAGCCATGTGGTTATTTTGTCGAGACTCTCTTGCAGCATCTGAGAGGCAATAACGGGATCTGTGTGGCTCGCCAGTTTTGCGGTGTCATCAGCAAATGTTGCTGTAGTAACCTCTTCAGCCTGCGGGAGATCCGCAGTGTACAATGTGTACAAAACCGGTCCTAGTACCGACCCTTGCGGTACTCCAGCAGTTATGTTACAGAATCGCGATGTCACATCTGCATCTTTTACTTGAAATATTCTTTCCGACAAATAGGATTTCATTAGTGAATATTACTGGTGGGGAAGGTTGATTTTCAACTTGTGTATCCGACCCTTATGCCAAACCCTATCGAAGGCCTGTTGGATGTCCAGAAACACTGAGGAGCAGTATAATTTCAATTCAATTTATTTATTTCAAGTAACACAGACTCATAAGATAATAACAATAAAAGCAGCACACGCAGTCACATTAATTAAATTCAAATAAAATACAAAACAATTAAAATTTGATTCATTAAAAATAAATTAAATTATATATTAAATTAGATAAAAAAAATTGTCATTTAAATTAAAATTATACAATAAAATAAAACATAATAATTAAAGTTTTCTAACCGGCATTGGAACCGCAACATGCTTGCTACAGCCATGCTGGACATAAGGGCAGTCCAGTCTGTCAGCGATCATTGCCAGGATGGTATTGGGGCTGACCCGCACCCGGCGCACCAGGGACGCACAACGCTTAAGCATAGCAGCGTGAAAACAATCAGTGCGCGCCATTGCGAACATCCCTGATGGGCTACAGAAACGGGGCAGCCCCAACACCGCCCGGAACGCATTATTGTACTGGACACGGAGGGCACTGTACGCGTAAAAGTATGACGTGTAAAACTGTTGTTTTTAACCAATGTCCAAAATAAACATCGTTATCAGGGAGTTTGAGGCTAATTAATAACAGGCGCACGGGTCGATCTTCAAGGTAAAGCACTGCTTGACGAGGTCGGTCCCATGGATTCCTTTGTGCCTCGGAAAGCAAGTAAAGCCGTTGGTCTTGGCTGAGATTTGTACATCCTTGATAGTCGTTACGGATAGTCAGGAGCCAGGAAAACTAACACCAGTCTTGCCAAAGGGGTGTCGTACTACCCAGTTACTGGGTTGTGGAGGTCAGATAGTCACTCGTCGTGTAATATTTAACGGTGTGCTTTAAACACAGTATTGCACTCTCTGTGGACAGTTTTGGTCGAAAGCCAAACTGGTTATCATGAAGTGTCACATGTCTATTTAACTGCGTGTTAAGCATACCGTCAAATACCTTCGCCACTACAGTTGCAAGCGATATAGGCCTGTAGTTATTTTTATCCCCCAAATCGCCTGTTTTATTTTTATCCACCGGCACTACAACTGTCTTCATAAAGTCCGCAGGCAGGTAGGAGTGGCACACACACAGCGAGAATAGCTTTGCAAGAACTCTCGCCAGATGCGGTCCGGCGTGCTGTAGGTGCTCAATGCTGAGTGCGTCGTGTCCAGGGGACTTTCCCCGCGAAATCTGGGTTACGGTTTTAGCGACATCCTTCGCGAGAAAATTTATTCCTACAATTTTCTTGTTCAGGTCAGCATTTAGCACCCCACTCGCCGGACCAAGCGGCGAACGGACCGAAAATTGTTCTTTGAAAACGTTCGCAATGCTTTTAGGATCACTTAAGCCATCGACGCTCCCAGGAAGGCCAGGCCGAGAATTTACTTTTTTTGTTTTTTGCCAAAAGCCACGAAAGTCACTCTTCGAGTGTTGTTCAGCGAGGGCATCCATCCGCATCTGGTCCTGATTATTCTGGCACCACTTTAACCTGGACTTAAACACTTTCCTACTCTCTCGCATCTCCTCATACATACAACCGGATTTAGGTCTGCCACACAGTACCCACTCGTTCAGCCTCAGCCTGGCCACCCTGTGAGCTTCGCCCACGTGCCTGTTCCATCCCGCCAAGCGTGCACCACGCCCGCACTTACGCGCGCTTCCCCCATTCACCATTGCCGCTCCCTGAAGGGCAGACACAATGTCGGAGTATAATCTATCTAGGACACGCTCATGGTCACGGTTACTACACAAATAATCCGCACATTGCGTACATTCTGAAGGAAAATCTATTAATTTTAATCTAAATATAGCTTTTCTTCTAGGCTTTTCCTTATCTTGTCGTAAACCCGATGGACTTGTTCAGTAGTAGAATGCTCCTGTCTGAAGCCAAATTGGTGGTCGGAAAAAAAAAATCTCATTATTAAGAATCGGTAATATCCTGTACATCAGTAGCTTCTCAAAGACTTTGAAGAGGATTGGCAGAAGGTTTATGGGTTTGTATAAAGATACTTCGGAGGAGGTTTACCCATCTTGTGTATCATTATGATTTGGGATACCTTCCATGCCAGCGGAAAGTATTGGATTCTTAAAATGGCATTAAAGAGTGATGTAAAAACACAATGGCTTTTTTGGGTAGTTGTTTCAGTATTTCTTTGGTGAGGAGATCGTACCCGGGTGCTTTCTTATCATGAAGCTTTGTGATAACCCGCCAGACTTCGCGTACTGTAATAGGGCGCAGGGGTGGCGACATTTGAAATTCTTGTTGTAGGACGCTATCAACTAGTTCCTCATTTTCCATGTCTATGGCTGGGTTTGGTGTGAAGACTTTTTCGAGGTGCCGTGCAAATGCGTCTACCTTTTCCTGGGATGTTCGCGCCCATCCTGATGCGGTTTTAAGAGGAGGCCTAGCTTTATGAGGCCTGTTATAGTTTTTAGTGAATTTCCACAATGAATAATTCGTTGATGCAGTGGCTGTTAAAGACTTCAGTTGGTCTTCCAATGTCTTATTGTTCCAATTGTGTAGGAGTTCTTTCAGATTTCCGGTGGCTTTATTAAATACAGTTTTATCTGCTGGTAGCCTACTTTGATGCCAAATTCTTCGAAGTCGGCGTTTCTGAGTAGAGCATTTTTAATGTCTAGTGGATAGTTACAATGCCGATCTTTTATTTGTTTCTCTGGGGTATTGATCCAACAAGCTTTCTGAATAAATAAGTGTTGTTATGTATTTTGTTACCTCTTCTACGTCATCTGGAGTTTTCAATGGTATATTCAATTGTATGTTGTTGCCAATGTAATTCCTGAGGGATTCCCAGTCGGTGTGTTTGGACGTAAGCATATTTACGGTCTCGAATTCTATCAACATAATGCTTATTGTTAATATAACTGGGGTGTGGTCCGAGGAGCTGTCGTAGCAGGATTCAGGCTTGAGGTTATTGCCTTGGTAGTCCTTTCAGTACAAAAAAGTCAAGGAGGTCCGGGATTTTGTTAAAATCTGTTGGCTAGTACGTCGGTTCACAGGTGGAGGATACCAATAAGTGGCTTTTATCTATGCTAGTTTTAAGTTGTCTTCCTCGCGTTGTAGTGAGTCTAGAGCCCGAGCTGGTGGAAGTATCGTGTGAACATGTTTTCGTCTATTTTATGTTTAGGGGGGCAGTATAATGCCGACACGTTAATATCGCCCGAGCTTTCCTCCACGGCAATAGTTGTTGCCTGAAGGTGTTTAGTTCTGTATTCTGGCATTAAGTGATGTTTAACGTTCTTGTTGACGATGACCGCTGTTCCACCATGCCCAGTGCCATCTGGGTGGTTTGTCATATAGCATTGGTGTTCTTTGAATATGATATTTGTGTTGCAGGTACGAGAAGAATATCAATCTTGTGTTCAGAGATTAGAAGCTCGACCTCTTGTTTGTTAGGGGCTAGTCCATTAAGGTTCCAGGTAGCTATTCTTAGTGCATTCATTTTGTAAGACGATCGACGAGCTTGGTGATGAGACTTATAAGAGTACTCATTTGTTGGAAGATGCACTCAAACTTTTCGGTTTGTTTAAGGAGTAGCTGTTCTAGGGTTGGGTTAGATCCGGTCTTTATCTCAACTGTATGATCTTTGTTCTGCTGCAGAACTTCAGCGAAGGTAGGTTTAACACTTTGGGTTCTCTCCTTGGTAGTGTTTCCAAGCATATTTGTTGAAGTTCCATAACCAATGTTAAGAACTTCCTGGGTCATGTCTACTTTGTGTGAAAGCATTTTGGTTCTTCGGGCCAGTATTTCTTTACAAACTTCGCATCCTTTGTAATTTGCTGGATGAGGGCCATTGCAAAGAGCACACATTGCAGGGGTAAGATAATCCACATTTTACACAACGATATGGACGCATGCATAATTCTTGGAATGTCCATACTGTTGGCATCGTTGGCATTGAACAATTGATTTCTTTTTTTTGGAATGACAATAGACTGGTGATAGATGTACCTGAGATCTTTTACCGCTTTGTTATTTGGCCCTGCAGCTAGGTTAACAAAGAATGTTGAGGTAGATTTTTTCTCAGGGCCGAATTTGGCGTTGATTATTTCCCCAACAACTGTGTTCCCCGTTGCCTCAATTTCTTCCTTGATTATACTTGTGGGTGTGGACGGATGGAGGTTTCGTATCACCACTCTGAACGGTCTCATGTCCTTTGTGTTGAAAGTGTGGCCTATGAGTCCATTTTCTCGAACAAGGGATATCAGCTTCTTGTAGACCACAACATCTAGGCTACTTACTCGAAGTTGATTTCTGTTGACACATTTATAAGTGAATTGATCCCTTTCAGCAACTGATTCTAGCAGTTCAGTTAATTTATTCAGGTCTTCTATTCCGTATAGGATGATAGGTGCTGGGTTTTTTCACTCCTTGATCAGGTTCATTTTTAGTTAGGTCGATTGGTAATTCGCTGAACCTGTTGGATGTTTTGACAGCATCCGAGGGTGGGCTGGATGATGTCTTGCATTTTTTAGGGTTGCCATTTACGGGCACCCTTTGCCATGTTGGGGGGCAAGGAACATTAGGTTCACAATGTGGATTATCTAAGTTGGTGTTATCAGGCTCATTTTTAGGCGGAGCTGCCTGAGCTGAGGTACTTCCTACTGATGAGGACCTTTGTCGCGATATAAACAAACTTGGATGAAAAGCTTGTTGCACGAGTTTTTTATTATTACTATTGTAGCCAGTAGTATTGACCAACACAGGAGCCTGGTCACCTACTCCTGAGCGGTTTTCGGTAACGTGATCCGTAATTTCCGGAGTAATTTAGATTTTTATGTGGTAGCACTGGTTTGAAGATGGCAACCCAATTATCAGTGGCTTAGATGACATATTAGAAAAATTTGCTAAAACAGTAAAATATTAATTCTAATGTGGGTAGATTTTTTTGCAATGATTTTATTTTCTATGATTTAGACAATGTTTTTTATAGTTTTTAGGACAGAAAAACACTAGATAACGATTACACTGTTTCTGAGACACTTCAACTATGCTTTTATAATGTTTTGGGGCACAACTTCACAGTATTTATCACAAATCATGAAATTAATTGAGGAGCGTATGTGCTTCTGACAACAGTTTGACAGCTACTATATGTATACAGGAGATGGCAAAAATTTGAGCAAAGTGGACAACTATGGGGGAGACCTTTGCCCAGAGGGAAACAAAGATTGAAAAAAAAAGTGTAGTGTTCGGTGTTTCCTAGCTCACTACTGAGAAGGAATACCGAAACAAACCCTCTGATGAGATTCAAAGCCTCTTTTAAAGTCCATACAATCTCTAAATATATATTTGAACTGTTGAAGTTGAAACGTTGGGTCCATGGGGTTCTAGTGCTCATAGAGTTTTTCGAGACATTAGCAAAAACCTCGTTGACTCTTCAAGTGGCCAGGGCCGGTCTTTTCTTCGGCCAGACAATCTGTTAGAGTTCTGGGCACGTTTCCCATTGATTTAGATGTGAACGAATTATTTGATGGCCAATGAGCCCTTTTCCCTCTCCTCTTTTATATAGATTTGTTTTGTTATCAGTCATATGTTTTGGATATTCAATTGCTTATGTTAATAAAAATAAAACAATCCGTAATTGGTTAAATCATATGAGAACCATAAGAAGTATGTCTGAGCTGGGCTTTTTAGCATTGCACCACACGAATTTGCATGTACCTATCCAGACAGTGGAAGCATTTTAGTCAAATATCGTATAACTGAACTTGATATACTTAAACATATTACCCTTTTAATGTTCTCACTGCTGGGAGCTGGAACTTAAAAGTTTCATTATTAACCAACCTCCTTTTAATCAATCTCCTTTTCTCTTTTGACTGACTAATTTCGGACTAATTAGGCAGCTTAAAACTGAGCCCCGGCCAGCACAAAGACTTAACTTGCTTGTTGCTCTATTATTTATTTGGCTACAATTCAAAATGGAGATAGCTAGCTAAGAAAAAAGTTTATATAACAGCTTATTTTATTCTCTGAAAATAGGGAATAAAAAGCACAGGGAATAAATTTAGAACACATCAATATAATTCGACCTCCAACTCGATGCTATACAACCTCCTTGCGCAAAAAATACTCGATACAAACTCCTTATGATCTGTGTTAAAAGTTATAAGACTATTGAACAATCGGGACTAAGTTAATAAAGAACATTAATCTGATTTATGCTTAAGCTAACTGTGAAAGGTAATTTTATGAAATAAATGCTCGTCTAGCTTAGGCAGTCTCACAATGCTTGACACCATAAAATTACTGTGACAGCAAGACATTTTGCGGTCACTTAACCCCTTGAGTATCTGAAACGTGGATCCACACAGAGGGTTTTTTAATTGTTTCGGTAATAACGGCTTAAACTGGCTAATATTGAGTAAATAATACAGTCTTTGGCTGTCTCACTGCTGGGTAATAAAAGCCTTATCTCACACAAAGAAAGCTTGAGCATTCATTTCTGCCATTGCTCTGGGTAGAATTCAGTATCTACTTAAAATAATTTAAATAATTTCAGTTGCGTTCAAGAATAAGACCGAGTCTGTCTATCATTGAGGTCAGTATAATCTAACCTTAAAATGACATTTCCAACCAAAACCAAACCTACAAGATTTCGATTTAATCCAAACTCTATCAATTATCCAATGTTCTAGCAGATTCAAATTACGTTGATATCTGTGCCGTCCTCTGGGCCAAGCAATAAGGCGTTCATTTCCTCAATATATATCAACTAACGAGATAGTTTCACTTGACGCGGGATGGCACACAGCCATGAAATTACTTTCAAAGGATTTATAGACTATAATAGTTTGCGCTGGTTTCACTTTTTGTTTATTAATTTGGACTTAAATTTAGAAAGTTTGAAATTGAAACTTAAAGTATTAAATCTTTGGAGTTTAATGTCGTTGAAGTGGTTTAGTTGTGACTTGAAGGATTTAATGGTCTGGCAGAAGTTTGTTAGTATTTAAGTTTTGTAGTTATTCGATTTGTTTATTGCATTGGTATAATTTATCTAATTTTAAACTTTATACCGTAGGAACTTTAGGTCGTCCATTAATAACGCGGTGTTAGTGCTCCTATTCAATAAACAAAACAAAAATTGATGTTTAAAGAGTTACTAATTAAGTAGATACCTTTTATTGGTAGTTTGTCTTTTATCTTTTTTATTAATGATCTAGATGAGTAATCCAAGAGGAACATGGTATTTTAAAATCCTTGGCCTAATTTTATTCCTTTTTCAACCGATTTTTATGTTTCAGACGATTAGTCTAATAATTTAAATAAGTTTCTAAATATACTTCATTTTCTTTTGTGTTAATAAAAAAGACAACAAGTAATTAAAAGTTTTATCTACAGTCACAACGTAATGTTCCAAATATGAATTAAAAAAATATTGTATAAACACATGTACAACACACACAAAAATATGCCATTACAGTGTAAAATTTTCCTTCGATTTTCTAACAACTGCATCATAAAATAACTTTTTAATTTTTATAGCACACTTTTACTTCTTAATTTATTGGCGCTTATAGGCTCATTGACTTAATTAATTTAGAAAAGTAGTGTCATGTGTCATTGTCTATGGAGGCGCGCGCTGCGCAGTGATGCGCAATGAGAATCTAAATTGCCCGCCATACTACATATTTTTTCCGTTTCCGCTTTTGTTTTATTTCAACTGTATGAGTAAAACTCATAAACAAAAAAAAGTAAAAAGTAAAAGTATAAAGTAGTGTATGCAACGGCATAAAATTAGGTATTAAAACACTCGCGTAGTATAATTATCACATTCGGCTTCTCCTCATGTGATAAAACTACGCTTGTGTTTTAATAACCCCTATTATATGACCATTGCATAAACTACTATTATCAATTAATTCAACATATAATGGTGTGTAGTTTATTTATTTTCAACACACTTGCTTGTAAAGTGAGCCTCATCACATCGTTTTTAGGGCCATAAACCGAGCTATAAAACACACGTGCGTAAAAACATTACACACTAGTGCGTAATATAATTATCCCAATAAAGTAAAATTAGTACCTTTCTGCAAGTGGTATGCGAGTGAAGAGAGCATTTTTATTTAACTGGGTAGTACAGTATTTTTTTTAGTAACAACAAAGAGGTTTTATGCCGCTGTAAATCCATATCCATTTTTGGAATAAATAAATGTATATCCTTAATTAAGTCAAACAAACATTTATTTTTCTTAAATTATTTATAATTCATAATATGTTTTTATAAAATATTAAAATATAGGCATTTTATCAATTTGTTCGCGACGAAGCGACACATAGCTTATAGTCTATATACTTGCCTATATACCGTTAAAATACTTAAGTTATTTAAGTAAGCAATGTATGTAATAGCATAGGTAAATAAAGAATTTAATTCTTTTCGATTAGGGGTCCCCTAAAAAGCGGGAGCGCAAGTAGCGCCGGGTGCGACATCTTCACGCACCAATGTGTGTTATTTACCTTTACATACACTACACTGTTAGGAAACACAATCTAGGTGTTCTAACTTGGATGCCCTAAGGCTATGACTGAAAAATGATACCTAACAACAGTACATAGCCAGGGACTATAGAGTATCACCCTGAAACACTAGATACATACACATTTCGCTCAAGTAAGTGGTAAGATGAACTCGTTATAAGCGATTCAGCACTTCTAGGTAACCTAGATATCTGCCTAGGACATGTAAACAGATAGTACTCACATAGTTCTAGTACATAAAGGCCACTTGCTTGAGATAATGTGTCTGTATACATAGAACACAAGGGTTTTCGAGCGCTTGTCGGCGGCCCGCCCGCCTTCAGGTACCTTCTGAGCCTGAAGGAATATAGATTTGCTTACTGAAGCAATACCATCGGGGACTGGCAGGCAGGCGCTCGGATTCTCCCATAGGCCCCAGGTCCTCTGACCTTCGGGCATATCATAAAACCTGTTTGTTTCCCTGGATATGGCAAATATTTCCCTTTTCGGCCGCTTCCCGGCACCAAAACCACCAGAAGGGCTGGTGGTATACCCTAGTTACACACACCATTCGATTCCTTGTTTCATGGCCTCCCTGATCACACTTTTGTAAGGAGCCCAGCTCTGGTGACCAGGGAGATAACCACCGAAATATATTGCCCGGCCCCGGGACATTCTCATTTTCGGACACTTCAGGGTGAATACTGACTCGAGGGTTGAACCCACGCCCACCAGAGTGGCACCATAGGGTGGCCTGTCGTGATGGCCACCGATTAATGCCTGGTGGTCGTGGATTCCACGGGTACCTTGAGTACAAACTAACTTTATGTTAGAAAATAACATCTTTCACTACTCACGCACACTTCCAGGCACCTACACGCCTGAAGGTTATAGATATAGCTATAGAAACACTGGATTCCTATAGTAGTAGCTCGCCAGCCGTCGCTCCGTGCGGACGTCTCGCTGCTCGTCGCCCCACCGCGCTCTCCGGCGCCCCCACTCTCCGTCTCGTCGCGCCCCTCTGCGTGACGTCACTGCGGTCGTCGCGTCTTCGCACGCCGCTCCAAAGGTGTCGCTACTAGTAACTTTGGTTACTAGTAGTGGCAGCTATTTTGGCCCTTCCGGGCAAATCCACTCTTTGTGGTCCCTGGCGGGAAACCTAGCGGTGTTAACAAGCCAGTGGGGTGTGCCCCAAGCACCCGCCAAGTCCCTTAAGGACACGGCAGTCATTGGAGTCGGGAGCGGGATCAGTTGGCCTTGGTAGATAGCCTAGTCAACCCCCGCTTCGTCCCCCAGCATTCACCTGGCACGGTCGGGTGTGTCTACCCCGACGTGCCAGACTTCTTCGGTACACATTGGTGGGTGGCCCACCTTCGGTGGGTTTACCGGTACCTTAGGGCCCTGTCACCCAATAAGATTGGTGGCAGGTAGACAAGCTTAGGGCTCACCAGATACTCACCTCCCAGTCTAACCCGACTGGGAGGGTAGGTCGCACACATCCCCGGGCCCCTCCACCCGGGGAAGATACCTCTCCCGGCTTCACCGGTTTTATAATTTCTCAATTATGTCGCTCGCGGCAGTAATTGAACTCCTTCACGAGATTCTCGAGAAGGAGAAACTCACCAAAAAGTACAGCCATGCTGTAAATCAGGCTTTAGCCACTTATGTGCCCGCTTCGGGCCCGACCGGGGCCCCTGGACCTAGCCAGGCACCCGTGCCGAGCGAAGCCCAGGTCTCGCCCAGGTCGCCCTCCCCGGCAGCCAGGCCCACTTCTGGGACTGGTGAGCCATCCCTACCTAAGCCCCCAGCACCGGCCGTCGAGCCTAAAGCTACTGTCCGTTCATGGAGAGATCCTCCTTCTCCTAAAACTTCTTCTCAACCGGCCGTCGAGCCTAAGAAAACCCGATCATGGAGAGATCCTCCTTCTCCCATATCCTCTCAGGTCAAAGCTTATAAAAGCTATAAGGAGCGCATAGCCGCCCTTCATAAAGCCATGCCCAAGTCCAAGCCCAATAACATCTGGGCGGACGATGATGACTCCCCCATGGAAGAGGGAGCTACCCTCAGCACTGACGAGGAATGGGAAGCTATGGCTGACCAAGCTGACTCAGTTGCTGACGTCCCATTAGACCCAAATGTCCCCGATAGGTCAGACGACTACGACACCGTCTCCTCCGACGGTGACTCCGTAGTTTGCTCTGGAGGAAAGAGGAAAAAGAGGAGTAGTCCCATTAATGCTACCAAGGCCAAAAAGGCGGTACCAAAAACCTCTCCTCAGTCAGTTCTGCCACCAGCCTCGCCCGTAAGGCAAATCACCCCCACCCCTGACATTGCTTCTTCTCAGCGGTCTAACCGCAGCCCCAGTCCCATGGTAATAGTTACCAATAAGAAGCTCCGTCCCCCTCCACCTGTTTATCTTCAGGATAAAGTCAAGTGGAACGATGTTTCAAACGCTTGTGTTGAGCGGAAAATCAACTACACCAAAGCCACTGCATGCCAACAAGGCATCAGAATCCAACTCCCCTCTCCCACTGATTTCCGGAATCTAACCCGGTACCTCAAAGAAAGGAACATCTCGTTCCATACTTACTCCCTCCCAGAGGAAAAGCCCGTCCGAGTAGTTATTAGGAGAATCCCAAAAGAGATCCCTACGGAGGAAATCCGTAAGGACCTTCTAGACCAAAATGTCCCCGTCACTGAAGTCCACCGCTTGCATAAAGCAAGAGGCGGACAACAGTACGATATCGTATTAGTTGTCTGTAGCCCTACTGAGGGTTACAACCCAATTTTCAATATAAAGACCGTGTGCTCCCTGTCGGGCATTTCGATCGAGAAACCCTACCGCCCCCATCTTGTAGGACAGTGTCACAACTGTCAACTTTATGGCCATTCTCAGGCCCACTGCTATGCAACACCCAGGTGCGTTAAGTGCATGGGTGATCATGGTACTAAGGACTGTCCCCGTCCCAAAGACCGCTCACAGTGCACGGAGCCTCCCAGCTGCGTGCTCTGTGGCCAAGTCGGGCACCCGGCTAATTACCGGGGTTGCCCAAAAGCCCCCAAGCTCGCGCCTAAAATGGCCAAGCGATACAATGCGCACATAATGCGCATGGCTCCCTCTTCCCAACCACCCCACCGTCTAGCCCCTCAGAGGACTTCACCATGGGGTAAGCTGAACCACCAAAGTGTGGCTCCTCAGACTTACTCCCAGCCTATCCCAGCGCTGATGGCCCACCCCATAGCAGCTCCAAATCCAGTCCCCGACCCAATGGCCCCAGCTGCCCCCATGCCCGCACAAAGCCGGAAGGTGGCTTCCACCACCACCGCCGCCATGTGCCCGCCCCCTGTAGCCCCCTCCGGGCACAAGCCATATTTGAGCGTCGCTGAGAATATTATCAGCGCGTATTCCATATGGATGACCCCTCAGGCCCGTGCTCTGGATGCAGAAATCCGGAATGCAGGCTCTCTCTCCCCCGCTTCATGCAGTGCCCTCTTCTCGAGGTACGAGTGCATTACTAGGGAACTTGACAGCCTTGTCTACAAGGACGGTCAATGGGTTCGTAAATAGTACGAACACCTATTCAAACGTAGCATACATACCGATTGGTCCGCCCTCGCCGCCGAGGCCCCGCCGCGAAGTCCCAGTCATTATTTATGTAGCCAGCCCGCGAATAGCTGTGCCATAGTTAATTCTAATTAGTTAATTGGAGTTTCTTGTCCGTTCTTCTCCACGTAGGCTTATTCCGAACGGATGGTAGAATCACTTTATTAAGATCCAGCCTTAGTTGTCCCCCCAGCGACGCCCTGAGCCGAGGTTCGACCCCAACTGGGGTAGCCCTCAGCGTTGTCGCTTAGGTTTAGTAAATTTTTGCCTAGCTGGAGGCTATATAGTTTAGTCTCCGTAGGAAAGCCCGGTTAAGCAGCTAAACAGTCATTTTGACTGAGTTGCGAGACGCCACGTATAGCTTAGGGAAAGGGCTTTCGAACCCCCGCGATGAAAGTAGTGGAAAAATGTATACTTTAGCATGTAATAGCCATAAGTTCGAAAAACCAGCAGAATTTCCCTTCATCACTCGTTCTTCCTAGCAGAACTCCTCGGCGGAGATAGTTAGGGACCTGGACCAAGGTCCGTTGGATGGGCCATTTCAAGGCGCTTCCAACCATATAGGTCATGCCATGGTCATGACATCGGGAAGGGAGGTTCTGCTGATTTATAGCATAAGTTTATAATAAAAAATTAGGTAAATAAAAAACTTGTGCGACTAAAAAATCAGGGTCCTCGTGACGGTAAAGTTTGGTAGTACGATAGTGCGCATGCGCATCGAGCAATTCGGTAGCCAAATTTGTATTAGAAGAATCCACGCAACTTTATGTCACGAAGACCCTGTGAAAACATCGCAAAACACTAAGAAGAATAAAGTCTTTTATTTCCTGGACATCATATCTTCACCCGTGAACATCTGGCAGACCTCAAGCAGCTCACAGAGGCGAGAATTCTTGATGACAACTGAACTATAGGTGCAAGGGTGTCAACGCGCTGGTGCTGGAGCCTTACAACCTCCAGAAGCCCTATTCTCCGCCAGCGATCACGTCCACCCCGTACATTTACTGGTCCGTTCGAGCCGAATTTTCAAGAACCAAGCCGTTCCTGTGAACATATAGGCCAATGAAAAGCCTGGTTCCGGTGAAGAAAGAAGTCTGACGTCCAGTTCCTGTGAACATATAGGCCAACGAAAAGCCTAGTTCCGGTGAAGTAAGAAGCCTGATGCCCTGTTCCTGTGAACAGTTCCTGTGAACAAAGAAGTCTGACGTCCAGTACACCTCGTCAACTGAGGGTACATTCTTGTTTCTTTAATACGTCAGATAATAGTCAAAACGTAACGTACCGTTCCTGAGAACAGTTCCTGTGAACAGAGAAGCCTGATGTCCAGTACACCTCGTCAACTGAGGGTACATTCCTATTTCTTTAACACGTCACATAATAGTCAAAACGTAACGTACCGTTCCTGAGAACCGTACCTGTGAACAAAGAAATCTGATGCCCACGCCTGGGAACATTTCCTGAGAACCTAGTGCCTGGGAAGAAAGAAACCTGACGTCCGTTTCCTGGGAACCATACCCCATAAACAAATTTGGTAAGAAATATATTCCCATACTTAAAGTACCGACTGGGGTACGAAACCATCACGTTCCCGTGAAGAGTTCCTGGGAATAAAGAAGCCTGACGTCCCACTCGTAAACCTTACAAGTGTCAAGGTTAAGATCATATTTCTTTAAAGATTAGTCAAAAACGTTACGTATCGTTCCTGTGAACACTTTCCAGGAAAGAAAGAAAGGAAGGTGGGATTTCCAGTATCGTATGACATCAGGGCAGTCGACAACAGGATTCCGTCCTGCCACGCGTCCCGTTTGAATAGCAGACGACTACCGTCGCTAAGAGACGCACGTGGATTGAGCCCCACGTGTGCCAGTGACGTGTCACAGACGGTAAGAGACTCACACGTGGATTAGGCCCCACGTGTGAAACCCTTTTCCTGGGTGAAAAAACCCAGATACTGGGTGGAAACCGTGTTCCTGGGAGACAACCGCATTCCTGGGAAATTTTCGTTACGCCCCTGAAGCGATCCAGTGGCGTGAACCTGCGTTTTGGAGGGTTACCGTCGTCAAGAGACGTGAAACCAGCCGGTCTTCGTGACTACCCGTTCCTGGGAGACAGCTGCCGACCCTGGGCTGTGAACCTGAGAAGAAACTAGGAGATTACTGTCCTGGTAACCTAGTTGCTGAGGAAATAGCGTTAAGAGTTATCGCTAGAAAAAACTTATAATAGAAGTTTTTATAGCGTGCTGAGAACTTGTTTCGGAGATAGAACATACATACGACGTACATCGAGTCCTGCAGAATTATAGCTGAAGGACTATCACCAAAGCGCTATCCCTGAGAGAGCTATCGCTAGAAGAAACTTATAATAGAAGTTTTATAGCGTGCTGAGAGCTTGTTTCGGAGATAGAACACAAGTACGACGTTCATCGAGTCCTGCAGAATTATAGCTGAAGGATTATCACCGAGGCGCTATCCCTGAGAAAAAACATAGAAGTTTCGAACGTGTGAAGGCGAAGATTTGTTCTATGAGATAGAACGAAAACAAACACATACGAGGACAAACACATTACCCTCATTCGGCAGTCGGGTAATAAAAGTTAGTGTGGAAGAGAACCCGACCCTAATCAGGGACACTAACTCCTTCAGTCTGGATTTGACCACCAAGATTGGATTTTTCGATTGAAACGTTATAGCCTGGAAGCTAACCTGGAGTTAAGAGGATCGGACTAACCCGGAGTTAAGAATTAACCCGGGGTTAAAATTTCGAAAAATTGAAAAGGGAAGCGAATCCACTTCAAGCTGACGTCTGGGACCGAACTTAACCCAGAGTTAGGACTTAGCAGTTTTCAAGAAATTCTTTGAAGCTTGGACATAGCCGTTTGAAGACTTGAAAATAGACTCAACCGTTCCTGCTGAAGTTTGGATTTGGACTTAACCCGTTCCTGCTGAAGTCTAGAATTGGACTTAACCCTTTCAAGCAGAAGTCTTGAATATAGTCAACCCGTTCCTGCTGAAGTTTGGATTTGGACTTAACCCGTTCCTGCTGAAGTCTAGAATTGGACTTAACCCTTTCAAGCTGACGTCTTGAATAGTCAACCCGTTCCTGTTGAAGTTTGGATTTTGGACTTAACCGTTTCAAGTCTAGAGTTGGACTTAACCCTTTCGAGCTGAAGTCTAGAGTTGGACTTAACCCGTTCGAATTGAAGTATTGAAACAGAAGTCAACATGCCGATGACCAGATCACAGGACAGGAAGGCCGAGGCGTGGACAGTAGGCATGGATAACCCAACAGGCCTACGTCATCAACTGCCCCCACGCTCGCCTACGACGACCGAAGGGACGGGACAGTCTGCACCGACGTCACATATAGGTGACGACCCGCTCACACAGAGACTTACAGGAGATATAGATGATAAGGAACAAACAGATCGCCCCAGCACATGCAGGAAGGCACCCAGGAGGGAAGGATCTTCAGATAGAACACTGAAGCCTTCTGATAGAATACAAGGGATTCAAGATAAGACCTTTGATAGAGGCACTACCATGGCTACCCGGGGGGACGCCCGTAACGTCCAAAGCAGACCGCCGTCGACCAGGACGACCCGGTCACAAAAGAAAATTTCGAGGGCACGTGAAGACTTATTGAAGATTAAGTTGGAACTTGCCAAGTTAGCACTTCAAAAGGCAGAAGAAGAAGTTTCTGAAGCCGAATATATGGATGACAGAGACTCTAATGAAGAGTACGTGCGTTCTTGGCTGGAAGAGGCACCAGAACCTGAGCCACTGAGGGAGGATGACGCCGCCGAAGGGGACAAGACGAATAAGCCCCCGCCTGCGACTGTCGACGTTATAGCGGACTCCCGGACGCACGATCCTACAGCAAAAGAAGTGAAGGCTAACACAGAGCCGTCAAGGCAAATAGAAGCGAAAGACTCACTCCGTCCCTTCCTAACGGAGCTGACATCCGCTATAGCGTCGCTAGCCGACAGGAAAATCGAGCCATGGACGCCCAACCCTTCGGCGTCGAAGGCTGTCATGACTCTACCAAACTTTGGTGGAGCTCATACCGAATGGCTATCTTTTCGAGCCATATATGAGGCAACTCGTGCCTACTTCAGCGACATAGAAAACACGGCAAGACTCAGAAGGAGCTTGCGTGGTCGCGCACTGGAGACAGTGAGCTCAGAACTCATCGGGAACGCAAAACCGGATGAGATCATGAGAGAATTGGAGCTACAATACGGACGTCCTGATTCAATCGCCCAGGCCGAGACAGATCGACTTAGAGGGCTGCCGCGATGCAGCGAGTCGCCCAAGGACATCTGTACCTTTGCAAGTCGGGTCAGAAGCGGAGTGGTCACCCTGCGTGCACTCAAGAAGGATCATTACCTGATCAATGCTGAATTAATGCGATTATTAACCGAAAAGCTGCCCAATTCTCTACGTGTACAGTGGTACAGAACGTTCACGGAAAAGTATCAGTCGCTGCCAGACTTATCACTCTTCAGCGACTTTATAACGGAACAAGCTCACTTCTGCAGTGCATTCGCCCCGCCTGAGGCCATCAAGGAGACAGACACTCTGGTGGGGAAACGTGTCATACAACGGACACACATAGCTACCGACAAGCCGGTAAACAAATGTCGAGTCTGCGACAAGGAAGGTCACTACTCGTCTGACTGCCCCAGGTTCAGAGACGCAGCAAGTGACAAGAAATGGGAGCTAGCCAAGAAACATAGCTTGTGCTATCGCTGCCTGAGATTTCGTCGGGAAGGCCACACATGTACCAAGAGGAAGTGTGGCCTCAAGGGATGTACAGCCACGCACCATCGACTTCTTCATTATAGTAAGAAGCCTCAGACAGATAGGTCTAAGAAAACCACTGCTCCAGAGGACCAGAAGAAGGGACCTAACGAAACGGTGGCTAGTTCGCGAACTAGTTCGAGTCATGCTTTCCTGAAAATGATACCGGTTCGAGTCATCGGACCGGCGGGAGAGGCAGACACTTATGCACTCCTTGACGACGGATCTACCGTTTCGCTGATAGATGAAGCCATCGCCCAGCGAGTGGGAGCAGTGGGACCTATAGACCCACTGAAGATCGGTGCCATTGGTGACACCATGATCGACACTCCCTCATCGAGACGAATAACAGTCGTTCTCAATAGTAAACAGAAAAATAGGGTGCCCTTCAAGGCGCGCACCATTCCGAAGCTCAACCTGTCACCACAGGCAGTCAGTCGAGAAGATGTAGCACGATGCAGACACCTTCAAGACCTGACGTCGCAGCTTACTTACCCCACTGGAGTGCCAAAGATCCTCGTCGGCCAAGATAACTGGCACCTGTTACTGGCCAGCGAGATCCGCAGAGGTCCGAGAAACCAACCCATCGCGTCGTTAACCATGATGGGTTGGACATTACACGGCGCGCACACCAGAACCCTGGGACAACGGGTGCACTATGTCAACAGATATCAGACTGTTGACAACAAGCAAGATGCGGATCTGAACGAGCAGCTCCGTGAATTCTTCGCTATCGAATCATTGGTCATCAATCCAGGACGACCAGCTTCTGACCCAGAGAAGAAGGCAGAAGAGATCCTGAACCGTCACACAAGACAGTTAGGAAACGGGCACATAGAAACCGCCATGCTATGGCGAGATGAAAACATAGAAATGCCCGATAGTTATGAGACAGCCCTCAAAAGGCTAGTCTCTATCGAGAAGAAGCTGGATAAAAATCCCGCTCTTCGTGTGAAATACACACAACAGATGGACTCCCTTATAGAGAAGGGATATGCTGAGAAGGCTCCCAAGTCGAGTACTCCAGGAAGAACCTGGTACCTGCCTCATTTCGATGTCTTCAACCCAATGAAGCCAGAGAAACTTCGTATAGTTCATGATGCCGCTGCAAAATCGAGAGGAAAGTCCCTCAACGACTTCCTGCTCACTGGACCGGACCTGCTGCAGTCGCTGCCCGGCGTCATGATGAGATTTCGTAGACACAACATAGCCATCTCGGGAGATATAGCTGAGATGTTTATGCAAGTCAAGGTACGGAGTCAAGATAGAGACTCACTCCGCTACCTATGGAGAGGCAATAGAAGGGAAGGAGCCCCAGAAGAGTACCGTATGACGTCCATCATATTCGGCGCGGCCAGCTCACCGTGCACCGCCATTTTTGCGAAGAATTGGAACGCAAAAAGGCACATAGAGAAGCATCCAGTAGCAGTGAATGCAATAGTACAGAACCATTATATGGACGATTATCTGGACAGCTATAGAACAGTCGAAGAGGCGACAGAAGTCGCGACTATGGTGAAGAAAATACACCAACAGGCGAAGTTTGACCTGAGGAAATGGGTATCAAACAGTTCGCAACTGATAGCGAAAATAGATCCGTCACAAACCTATACAGAGGTTGTGAATATCGGAGACACAGCAGGCACAGAGAAGATTCTCGGCCTGATTTGGAGACCTAGTGAGGACACGCTAGGTTTCAACCTAACGCTTGCAAGACTGCCGCAGGGAATTCTTGAAAAAGAGGCCCCAACAAAAAGAGAGGCGCTCAAGATCGTCATGTCATTATATGACCCGCTCGGACTCGCCTCACCTATAACGATTCGAGCTAAACAAATACTTCAAGAAGCTTGGAGGCGAGGGGTCGACTGGGACCAGATACTAGATGAAGATCTGGCAGTCCAGTGGAAGAACTGGACACAGCACCTGCGACAGCTCAAGGCGATCAGCATACCAAGATGTTACCCTGGTTATAGCGATGCCACAGAAATACAAATACATGTATTTACCGATGCAAGCGAGATGGCGTACGCAGCAGCTGTGTATTGGCGAGCCACCACAGCAGAAGGCACACAGCGTGTCAGCCTAGTCATGGCTAAAGCGAGAGTAGCCCCATTGAAGCTACAATCGATACCTCGCCTCGAGCTGCAAGCAGCGGTGATGGGAACCCGCGTAGCTACAGCTGTTATACGTGAGCACGACTGCAAACCGTCGTCGGTCACATATTGGTCAGACAGCAAAACTGTACTGACATGGATAAGAAAAGGAGCACGAACATATAAAGCTTTCGTAGCTCATCGAATAGCTGCCATAGAAGAGAGCAGCAAAGTAGAGGATTGGCGATGGATTCCTACAAAATTGAACATCGCCGACATCGCTACTCGTGACGTCCCACAGAAGTTCGACTCACAGCACGAGTGGTATAGTGGCCCCAGATTCCTGTATGAAGACCCTTCTTCATGGCCATCCGAGAAGCCTCTAATCGCTGAAGAGACAGGAGAAGAAAGAACTCTCACTGTCATAGAGAAAGCTTTCATAGAAAAAGCTGAAACAAATGTAAAGCTCACTGAAGCTATACCTAATCCCGCAAACTTTTCGAGATGGGAGCGGCTATTACGTGCGACTGCAAGCGTCCTACGTTTCATATATCTCTGTAAACAAAAAACAGAGAAAACGTTCTATAAGAGAACAAAGAAACTTGAAGACGACCCGGACTGGCGAAAGAAAAAGAAGACAGCGACTGCAGCAGCTAAACCAACTCTACATAGAGAGCCAGAAGCCCGGAAACAGACTATAGAAGCGAATTTTCTTCAAAAGGCTGAGAAAATACTCGTACAAGTCGCACAGCAGCAATCGTTCGCTCAAGAGATAGCTAGATTGCACGAACAAAAGGTAGTGGAGAAAAATAGCCCGCTACATTCGCTACAAACAGAAGTAGTAGATGGCCTACTACGTATTAGAAGTCGAATAGCCGCCACCGACGAAATTACAGAAGATGTGAGGCGCCCACCTATATTACATGGCGACCATCACATAACACAGCTCTACATAGACTGGACACATCGCAGCCTATTACACAGCGGGACGGAGCTCACTATCAATGAGGTGCGGCAGCATTATTGGGTCGTAAGGATGCGACCAACGACCAAGAAGGTACTATCAAGATGTCTTCAGTGTCGTATTCGTAAGGCACAAGCACCCGTGCCTGCGACCGGCGACCACCCAAAGACGCGCCTCGCTCATCATCAGAGGCCGTTCACATACACCGGGTTGGACTATTTCGGCCCGCTATCCGTCACCGTCGGTCGTCAGCATCAGAAGAGATACATAGCTCTATTCACGTGCCTCACAACTAGAGCTGTCCACCTCGAGATCGCCGCCAGCCTCAGCGCAGACTCCGCTATACTAGCGCTGCGCCGATTCGCCGCCCGCAGAGGATGTCCTACAGAGATCCACTCTGACAACGGTACCAACATGCATGGTGCCGACCAAGAGCTCCGAGAGGCCTTCCGAGAGGAGGCCAGTCGCCGAGGCATCACATGGCGCTTCATTACCCCATCAGCGCCCTTCATGGGAGGCGCGTGGGAGCGCCTCGTTCGCTGCGTGAAAACCGCACTTTATACTGTGCTCACAGAAAAACACCCACACGAAGAGGTGTTGTCCACACTGATTTGTGAGGCAGAGTACACAGTAAATAGCCGACCGTTGACTCATGTGTCAGTCGACGGTGAAGACGACGAGTCCATCACGCCGAACCACTTCCTACTTGGTGGCTCGGCTAGACTCCCAACCCCCGGCGTGTTCACCGAGCAAGACGTCGATCACAAGAAGATGTGGCGCAGGTCACAAATCCTGGCCGACATGTTCTGGCGCCGCTGGGTGCGAGAGTACCTGCCGGAGCTTCAAAACCGGCGGGAGCCCCACAGCAGCGGGCCTGGCCTGCAGGTGGGCGACCCCGTCCTCATAGCCGACGGCCAACTGCCTCGCAACACGTGGCCGCGAGGCCGCATCGAGGCCATCTACCCTGGCCCTGATGGTGAAGTCCGGACCGCTGAGGTGCGCACCACTGGCGGCACTCTAAAGCGTCCGGTGAAGAAGCTCATACCGCTACCTAAATGAGCGTAGCAGAGTTCCAGCGGCGAGAGCTGAGCGACGTGTCGCAGAGCGTCGTGGCTACGAGCGCTGCCGACGGTCGTCGCTCACCGGCGTGATGCAGCGCCGCGCCGACGTCGCTACGTGTCGTCACTGCACTGCACGGCGGGAGAGATGTTCGCGACGAAGCGACACATAGCTTATAGTATATATACTTGCCTATATACCGTTAAAATACTTAAGTTATTTAAGTAAGCAATGTATGTAATAGCATAGGTAAATAAAGAATTTAATTCTTTTCGATTAGGGGTCCCCTAAAAAGCGGGAGCGCAAGTAGCGCCGGGTGCGACATCTTCACGCACCAATGTGTGTTATTTACCTTTACATACACTACACTGTTAGGAAACACAATCTAGGTGTTCTAACTTGGATGCCCTAAGGCTATGACTGAAAAATGATACCTAACAACAGTACATAGCCAGGGACTATAGAGTATCACCCTGAAACACTAGATACATACACATTTCGCTCAAGTAAGTGGTAAGATGAACTCGTTATAAGCGATTCAGCACTTCTAGGTAACCTAGATATCTGCCTAGGACATGTAAACAGATAGTACTCACATAGTTCTAGTACATAAAGGCCACTTGCTTGAGATAATGTGTCTGTATACATAGAACACAAGGGTTTTCGAGCGCTTGTCGGCGGCCCGCCCGCCTTCAGGTACCTTCTGAGCCTGAAGGAATATAGATTTGCTTACTGAAGCAATACCATCGGGGACTGGCAGGCAGGCGCTCGGATTCTCCCATAGGCCCCAGGTCCTCTGACCTTCGGGCATATCATAAAACCTGTTTGTTTCCCTGGATCTGGCAAATATTTCCCTTTTCGGCCGCTTCCCGGCACCAAAACCACCAGAAGGGCTGGTGGTATACCCTAGTTACACACACCATTCGATTCCTTGTTTCATGGCCTCCCTGATCACACTTTTGTAAGGAGCCCAGCTCTGGTGACCAGGGAGATAACCACCGAAATATATTGCCCGGCCCCGGGACATTCTCATTTTCGGACACTTCAGGGTGAATACTGACTCGAGGGTTGAACCCACGCCCACCAGAGTGGCACCATAGGGTGGCCTGTCGTGATGGCCACCGATTAATGCCTGGTGGTCGTGGATTCCACGGGTACCTTGAGTACAAACTAACTTTATGTTAGAAAATAACATCTTTCACTACTCACGCACACTTCCAGGCACCTACACGCCTGAAGGTTATAGATATAGCTATAGAAACACTGGATTCCTATAGCTTAGGGAAAGGGCTTTCAAACCCCCGCGATGAAAGTAGTGGAAAAATGTATACTTTAGCATGTAATAGCCATAAGTTCGAAAAACCAGCAGAATTTCCCTTCATCACTCGTTCTTCCTAGCAGAACTCCTCGGCGGAGATAGTTAGGGACCTGGACCAAGGTCCGTTGGATGGGCCATTTCAAGGCGCTTCCAACCATATAGGTCATGCCATGGTCATGACATCGGGAAGGGAGGTTCTGCTGATTTATAGCATAAGTTTATAATAAAAAATTAGGTAAATAAAAAACTTGTGCGACTAAAAAATCAGGGTCCTCGTGACGGTAAAGTTTGGTAGTACGATAGTGCGCATGCGCATCGAGCAATTCGGTAGCCAAATTTGTATTAGAAGAATCCACGCAACTTTATGTCACGAAGACCCTGTGAAAACATCGCAAAACACTAAGAAGAATAAAGTCTTTTATTTCCTGGACATCATATCTTCACCCGTGAACATCTGGCAGACCTCAAGCAGCTCACAGAGGCGAGAATTCTTGATGACAACTGAACTATAGGTGCAAGGGTGTCAACGCGCTGGTGCTGGAGCCTTACAACCTCCAGAAGCCCTATTCTCCGCCAGCGATCACGTCCACCCCGTACACAATTAAAATTATAATTTTGATGTAGGCTAGGTATATGTTCACTCACCTTGCATTTGACGCGTGAAAAAAAAAGTTTCCGCGCCATTTCCCTTAATTTTCATATTTTGTTTTTATCGTATTTCTCGGCGTGGAAAATTATTTTGGAAATGTTAAGTTTTCGTGCAGAAGATGAACATTATTCACGGTCCACCCCGGGCAACGGCACCGCAGGCTTGCCTGTGGTACGGCTGAACGATCCCACTTAAGCGGTGGTAGGCTCCGCAAGGGGCCGCCTGGCTAGCGACCACCATCCCACCGGAGTCCGGCGCCAAGCAGCTTGCTGTGTTCCGTCGGTGTGTGGGACTGCCAGTGCCTTTGGGGGAGAAGGAGGATGTCAATTGCGCTGTTCAGAACCGGTCTTGGTCTCTGGGCAAAACTTGCCGGGTAGCTCATTTTGGAGGGTAGCGGGATCCGAAGCACGGTGCCAGCCGTTAGTCAACCGCAGTCAGTAGGGGGCCCAAGTAACACGTCAGCCACGAGCCAAAGGCTGCCCCGCCAACTCGCGAAAAATCCCGGTATGCTCCACCGTGCCAGCTGGCGACTGGATGGGAGGACCCGGTGGCCATATCCGGGGGGGTTCGGGCTTCCCCACAGTCTCCAAATGAGTTCCCCATAGGTTGGGTTAGCTCCAGTGTTCCACTTGGTTCACTGAACAGCGCCTCGACAGTTCGACTTCTTCCCCAGCAATACTCTAAAATCAATATGACCAAAGCAAAGAAGAATATGGTGAAAAAACGGCTGCACTTCCTCCCACTAAAAGTGCACCTCACTAACATCAGGGGGTTGCACTCTAATCTCGATCCAGTCCACCACCACCTTGAGACCGAGAAGCCGCACCTGTTTTTCCTAACGGAGATGAAGATAACAACCCCGTCGGACGTGGCGTACCTCAACTACCCGGCTTACTCTCTTGAAAACAAGTTCAAGAAGCAAGCTGGGGTCTGTGTGTACGGCCGCGATGACATTCGTTGTCGTCGTCTCCGTTGCTTTGAGAAATCGGGATTTTCTGCCATATGGCTACTTGTGGACACTGGTGTGGAGAAGTCTCTCTACATCGGCGTCTACCGATCGCACGCCGGTGACCAGGAGACGACAGCGCTCTTTAATTGCCTCGTGGAGTCGGCTGACATAGCCCAGCAACGGTACCCAACAGCGAAGCTTAATTTTCTGAGGGACTTTAACGCCCATCATAAAGAGTGGTTGTACCCGTATCGGAAAACTGACCATGCCGGGTTAGAGGCGCGCAAGTTTTCTCTATCGCTAGATCTAACCCAGCTGGTGAATGTGGCAACGCGGGTACCGGATGTTGACGGCCATACACCCAATTGCTTAGACCTTCTGCTGACAACTGATCCGGACAGTCATTCAGTGTCGGTCTCAGCTCCACTGGGAACGTCTGACCACTGTCTGGTGAAATCCGTGTCGATTTGCTCTCCTCCAGATGAGAGTCCTAGAGGCACGAGGCGAGTATGGCGATACAAGTCAGCAGACGGGGACGAGATGCAGCACTTTTTTGCGTCTTATCCTTGGCGGCATGTGTGCTGCTCCTCGGATGACCCCTCGAGCTGTGCTGACACTTTGGTTTGGTTGCGGATGTGATTCGGCAGGGAATGGAGTATTTCATTCCATTCACCGACATTCCGCTCGGTCACAAATCCCGACCTTGGTATAATGCAGAATGCGCCCACGCTGAGGCCCGAAAAGACTCTGTCTACAAAGCGTGGGTCAGGGCCCGCGACCGCAAAGTTAGAGCGCGTAGGGTTCGCGCGAGGAAGAGAGCATTTAATTCTGCCGCCAAGTTCTGCAAGCGGGTTCTGCGTCGGGCACGTTTTGACCATATTGGACGTATTGGGGCCAAGCTGGCATCGCACACTCCGGGTAGTAAACAGTTTTGGTCCCTGTCTAAAGCGGTTGAAACGAATTTCTGTCGGCCCACTTTACCTCCAATGCTGAAACCTGATGGGTCGCTGGCTCACTCTGCGAGTGAGAAAGCAAATTTATTTGCATCTCTATTTACTAGCAATTCACGTCTGGACGCTGGCTCCAAGCAACCACCTACTGTACCTCATTGTGACTCTTCGATGCCGGAGATCGCTGTGCACACTAAAGAGGTCTGGAGAATATTGTGCAGTCTAGACGTGAACAAGGTCAGCGGGCCTGACGGCATTCCAGCGAGAGTCCTGAGGCAGTGTGCGCCTGAACTGTCTCCTGTGTTGACACGCTTGTTCCGCCTCTCTCTTGTAAAAAGAACGGTGCCAAAATCCTCGAAGCTTGCAAATGTGCAACCAGTGCCCAAAAAAGGCAACCGTGTAGACCCTGCCCATTACCTTCCGATCGCCATTACCTCCATTTTGTCCAAAGTTATGGAAAGGGTACTGAACAGTAAGTTAATAATCAATGAATGAGGAGATTAAGACAATAATCTCCTCAGTGACCGTCAATATGGCTTTCGCCGGGGACGGTCAACTGGCGATCTTCTTGTGTATGTCACGCACTGCAGCTGGGGCGAAGCCATCGAGTTATTGGGTTCCTACTGTTCTATGATTTGCCTTTGTCGCCGACATTTACACAAAACGAAAACAAAAGTATCTACTAAAGAAGTAGCAAGCACCAATGGAACACAAACTGTGAAATTGCCATCCAAATCAATTCAATATCACTTTAAATATTGCACGTTAACCAATTGTTTTAATAATTAATCGATTTAACCAATACATGTTTGTTTTATCCTCGCAAATGTGTTGAAAAACGTCGTATGAAACTCGTGAGCTCTGCTCATTACACGCTCGGCTGAATTACGCCCTCGCCCACGTCTCGGGCTGCAAACAGCCTCGTGCGTAATGAGCAACTTAGCTCACTTGTATCATAATATACTAATGAAACTTTTATAGTAAATCAAGTTACAAGAGAGAAATTCAATCAACGTTGAAAGTTATTTCTAGTGATATTTGCCTCAATAGAAATAACTTTCGACGTTGATCGAATTTCTCTCAACAATCAAGATATTGTATCAATTAAAAACAGATTTCATATACAAACTGCACAACAATTTTAGGATTATATCATGCTCATACTCTCGAGCTATTTACTATTCCATATAGCAAAATAATATATTATGTACATACGACAGTCTTGCTTTAAGGAGGTAATCTGCGAACCCAAAACACATTCCCGAAAATACATTAGGGTCTACAAAGACATACCGAGAATAACTGCCCCATAATACGCCCACATATTAACGTGCATATACATTTTGATGTTCCAAGCTTTCTACATGTAGATATTCAACAGAAATTATGACACAAGTGGGATAAAATATGCTTCGTAAAAAAATATCATAAAACTATAATTTTTGAGACACATCGACCATTAGTTTCCAACCACTGCTATTCCAGAAAACCTGAATAAAATCAGTAGAGGCCACCAGAGAAATGCCAAGGCAATGAAGTTCGACAAGTCCTGAGGCTCTAGACAATTGTCATTTGATGTCAGTCATAGCGATGGTCTAAATGGTAAAATGTATGGGATTGATCTCGTGCCATTTCGATAGAGCGTCTGTTCCGCATACCACCAAAACTTAATCTCATCGTATAGTGACGTCAGCCTAAGTTACGTCCACAGCAAACCTGAGCTTGAAGCAGTGACACATTGATACTAGTAAACTTTTTCAACGGTGCAAAAATAACTCGGCGGTTTTATGGACATCGTTATAGTTGAAATTTTACCCCTCTCTCATGTCTGTATCTACTGTGGTATTTCATTCTTTATAAGCATCAGGTACTATGGCGTAACCATCGTTTGCTTAGTTTGGTTCGTAGTTGAGTGGTCATCTATTACATACCCAGACTCTTGCGTGATTTGGAAAGCACGGTAAGCCTTCGTACCGGTTGTCATTGGTAGATCTTTGACAGTACGGTCGTTAGAAGCCAGGAATACCGTGCTACCCAGTTACTGGGTAGCCCCCCCCCCTCCCCCCTCTCCCCGTCCCATAGTTGAGGAAAGGCTAGACAGGTTGACTGTATCACTGTGTGAGAGATACGGAGGTATTCAAAACGTATTGCACCATCCCTTTTTAACATCGGAGTAAAAGTCATAGTAAGACAACATTAAAAAAAAAACTAAGTAGAAAAAGGCTTTATCTAATCATACCAAGCTCACTTGCTAAACTTGAAATTTTGGATATAACCTCCAAGTCGCGCAAAGGTTTTGGGTTTTTCTATTAGAATTTCTTCCTGAGGTAATAAAGGTAACGGCGTGAATTTTCTGTTATTTAACTTTCGTGAAACGATCTTCGATTCTCCTAAACTGTAAGAAATCTCAAAAACATTTCCACTGGGGTTTCTACACAGAGATAAATAAACAGTCTGCGAAAATTAACACACTACTTCATCTCTGCTGACCCAGAAATGGAAGCTAAAATGTCAGAGTGACTGGCCATTCCGAAACAACGAGGGCAAACTAAAAATATATCAGAAAAGGCAAACCTATTTCTGGTTCCAAGGGTTTCTTTATGAACATATTGTATTTCAGAGCCTTTGTAGGATGAAATTAATTTAGCTACATTTATTTTGAATCTTGTTTTATTTGATTGGTTCACGATTTTTGTTTTTATTTTGACCTTGAGCTAAATTGAAATTGGTAAGGTCATATAGATGTAAGCATTTATAATAAAATGTTTTATAGTATATTTTAACATAAACTAACACGCATTTCCTTTGTCTTAATTAAAAAATATATAATTGAATAAGATGTCGTCTTTCTGTATTGATCTCTGATTGATTTCAAATGGTTGGGCATACTAAATAGAGTGAAGCGATACTTTATGCCTGGATAGATTTTAACTCTTTACAAAGCGCAAGTCCAAACCTGCATGGAGTATTGCACCTTTGGGATGGCTAAGCTAAGTATCAGCTTGCCGCGCTTGCCTCGGTGGAACGCAGAGCTAAGAGGCTCATTAGCGACATTAAACTGGTGGATGCCAAGCTTCACAGCTTGGCTTAACGGCCAAAAGTTGCCTGTTTGTCGGTCTTCTACAAACTGTACTTCGGTGAGTGTGCTCATGATTTCCATTCCCTCATTCCACCAGCCCCTTCTACCATCAGACCTCTAGACGCACTGCAAGTTACCATCCTCACCTAGTAGTCATTCCACCATTTTGCACCAATCGCTATCAAACATCCTTCATAATGCGCACAGCCAAAGAGTTGAACTCACTACCTGCGTCTGTGTTTCCGAACGCACTGAACCGGAATCTATTCGAAATTACAGTAAACAGACTTCTTCTGGCTAAGCTCACTCCATCGTCGACTTGGTCTCTGTCACCTCTAACCTAGACTAAAGTCAAGAGCAAACCCATCTTAAAAATAAGGGATGATATTGTGGTCTACACCATGATTTTATTAAGGCGCCCTGCCGGTATTAAGGCAGGGCAACATCACGTTTGCATAGAAAATGTTTTAGAACTGTTCTACAGATAGAACAATATCAATAAAAATGCGCCGTCGCGTCATTGTGTACACGCGTTGGGTCAAAGTGTAAGTGCAGAGAGTAATTTTGAGAAATAAATGATAATTGTCGCCTTATCACGTCGCATCTGTCTTTTGTGTCTGTGAAAACAAACTTTCCAACTGGAAATTGATTACAGCCAATGAAGCAAAAGAAGTAAAGGTTTTCTTATTTCTTTCCAAGTCAATAAAAGAGACTGTTACACAGACAATGTCTTTTATACTTATTGTCGAGCGGGATGAAATTATTTACTCTTGTCGAGGGCAGTCTGAGTGGGAGGGTAAACTGGAAAAGTATCTATGCGTATGGCTTAAAATAAAAACAGATCCTAAACCAATAAATACGAAAGTAACTCTGTGTGTTACCTCTCCACGTTCCACTACAGGACAGAATTTGATAGGCGATACGTTGGTTTGTACGTTTGGTACGTTGATGGCGTGCTTGAAAAGAACAAATAGGCTTCATGTTATCCATAAAAGTAGGTTTAGTTAAGAATATCGTGAGAAGAAGCTAGTCTTTATTTAAGACTAGCTTCTGCCCGCAGCTTCGCCCGCGTAAAAATAGTTTTATCATCTCAAGGGAATACAAACTATCCTATGTCCTTCCCAGGGTCTCAAAATGTCTCCACGCCAAATTTCATCTAAATCGGTTCAGTAGATCCAGAGATTACATTGATCCAGAGGTTGCATTTGAGCAGCAGTTGCGACATTATTTTCTACTTCATTAGCAGAGTCGTCTCAATCACTTTTCTATTAATTTAAATATAAAAATGTATTTAATATAGTAAATATATATGTATGTTTATTTTAGCTACAATATATATATATATATTGTTATTCAATTTTACTTCAATAATTATATAATTTTTTATGCACCTGCCATGTTATCTCTCCACTACATTTGGTTGACTGGTAGAGAATGCAACAGGCATTAAGTCCGCCTATCCTTTATAGGCGGATTTAATGCCTGAGGCATTCTCTAAAATGGTAAAGGAAAACATGGTGAGGAAACCGGCATGTCCTAGAAACAAAATCATCAATCATCACCATTTTTTTTATATTCCTACTACTTGGACACGGACCTCCTCTCTGTGAGAAGGAATGGGCCGTAATCCACCACGCGGGCCCAATTCGGGTTTGTGGATTTTACATTTATTCGAATTTTTGGTTCTAGGACTTGCCGGTTTCCTCACGATGTTTTCCTTCACCGTTTTGAGAGCAGTGGTGGTAATTAACACAAAGTAAAGCGCCTGCCTGGGTTTGAACCCACGACCTATAACTTACAAGTCGCGGCCGATACCACTAGGCCACCACTGCACTCACCTAATACAAGTGTGATTTTATATTTATCAACTCAGCCCTTGCAGATGTAATTGAAACATCTCTACCATTTTATTAATCAATACTGTCTTTCACCTCTTTCATGACCAATACGACACTGCTCACAACAATAAATACACATCGACAAACAGCTTTCACGATTGCAGGTCGTCTCACTTTGAACGTCTATTTCTCATCCGTCTATACATTTTTATTATTATTGTTGATCGAACACCAAACGGTGTCTTTAATATTAAAGTTAATCTTCAGAGTACTGGAGGTGAGCTTACACGGGCAACTAAATGGCTTATTCTTGGCAACTGTGTTGAACTATGACTTCTTGGCAATATTGAGCCACAAAGGGATTTGTAAGATGTTAACAATTAATTTTTGCTAGGTATAATATTTTTTTTTTTTGGATTTTTGCTTGCACCTTATAGAAAGAAAGGATAGCATTTTAATTTTGCACCGACAAATGACACACCATAAAAAATCAATAAAATGAATATTATCGCCCGAAAAACTACACTTACCCATGGGTTACTCTGCATCTAAGTTTAGCAATATGTACAGAATTAAAAAGTCATTACAGGCAAGAATCAATATCGTTACATAATTGAAGCAATTAAATTATTGATGGCCATTTATAGTTGAAATCTTTGCCCGTGTGGACACCGCTTAGCTTTCCTTTTCCCAAGAAATATATTTAATAACTTTCTGTGTGTGCTTTCGAGCGAATGGAATTAAAAATGTTGTTAAGTTATTGGTACTTGTTCGAGAAAATTATCGACGATCAAAACAAGTTTTATAAAAGTTAATTGTTTTAACGTTATTAAGTTTTTTATATCGGTTATATTCCCTTGTTCAAGAAATTAATTTCTCTAAGGACAATTTTATTAATAGTTAACTACGTCCACTGAATTTTATTTCTGGATAACATTTTACCTGTTATGGATAACAATTGACTTTTATTTCAACAATGTTTTCCTTCACCATTTTGAGAGCAGTGGTGATGAAATAATTAACACAAAGTAAAGCGCCTGCCTGGGTTTTAACCCACGACCTATAACTTACAAGTCACAGCCGATACCACTAGGCCACCACTGCACTCACCTAATACAAGTGTGATTTTATATTTATCAACTCAGCCCTTGCATCTATAATTGAAACATCTCTACCATTTTATAAATCAATACTGTCTTTCACCTCTTTCATGACCAATACGACACTGCTCACAACAATAAATACACATTGACAAACAGCTTTCACGATTGCAGGTCGTCTCACTTTGAACGACTATTTCTCATCCGTCTATACAGTTTTATTATTATTGTTGATCGAACACCAAACGGTGACTTTAATATTAAAGTTAATCTTCAGAGTACTGGAGGTGAGCTTACACGGGCAACTAAATGGCTTATTCTTGGCAACTGTGTTGAACTATGACTTCTTGGCAATATTGAGCCACAAAGGGATTTGTAAGATTGTAACAATTTATTTTTGCTACGGATAATAAGAATATTTTTGGATTTTTTCTTGCACGTTATAGAAAGAAAGGATAGCATTTAAATTCTGTACCGACAAATGACACACTATAAAAAATCTATAAAATAAATATTATCGCCCGAAAAACTACATTTACCCATGGGTTACTCTGCATCTAAGTTTAGCAGCATTTAGCAATATGTACAGAATTAAAAAGTCATTACAGGCAAGAACCAATATCGTTACATAATTGAAGCAATTAAATTATTGATGGCCATTTATAGTTGAAATCTTTGCCCGTGTGGACACCGCTTAGCTTTCCTTTGCCCAAGAAATATATTTAATAACTTTCTGTGTGTGCTTTCGAGCGAATGGAATTAAAAATGTTGTTAAGTTATTGGTACTTGTTCGAGAAAATTATCGACGATCAAAACGAGTTATATAAAAGTTAATTGTTTTAACGTTATTAAGTTTTTTATATCGGTTATATTCCCTTGTTCAAGAAATTAATTTCTCGAAGGACAATTTTATTAACAGATAACTAAGTCCACTGAATTTTATTTCTGGATAACATTTTACCTGTTATGGATCACAATTGACTTTTATTTCAACATTGTTACTCTCACAAATGTAGTATTTTAGCCGTTATCACCTGAGTTCATTATTTTATTAGAATTTGTCTATGTCAATTTGTGAGCATAAAAAATAGATAAACTATCTATTGTAAATGTGCAAATAACTATGTAAATAAAGATAAGTGTTTGTTACAAAAAAAAACAACGGTGAAATAAAATATCCTGTATAAACTGAAACTGAGATTCAAAATCAAAAACAACTGTTTCCAGAATAAACTTAATAACCCGTTAACTATAGAGAAACGTTTCAGTACGTAGGATTATTATAGTAGTACAATCCTCAAATAAACTCCGTTGGGCTCGAAAAGTGCTTGAAAGGCCACTACCATACTTTCAAAATAACATAAATAAAAGATACGAAGACATCATTAAAACAAGGAGAACCCAGGAATTTTCTTAGTTTTACGAGTTTGAACAGCTAGTTGCAAATAGACTCAATAAGTCGCTAACCATAGCAAAACGTTCAGGTAATGATGTCTACTCGCATTTACTGGCAGTTAGTAACTATATCCCGGCTCTGCCCATAAATCATGGTACGGCACGGATCGTTACTCTCTCGTTTCCTGGCAATCGATATTTACGAGCATCGAGTTATCCTCGCGGTGGATAATGTTTTCTCCTATTTATGGATATGAGTATGACCTAGTGAGCGGGTTGCTCATGTATGATTCTGGAGCTGGTGGTATATCAATGTTTGTTTATTTTATTTTATTTTTATTTTATTACTTAAGAAAACTTACAGCTAGGATACAGATAGTAGACAGTTAGTGAAGGAAGGCCAATTAAAAGTTTTCACAGACAATATTATGTCTTTGCCTTGGATCAGGTAGAAGAAAACAGAAGCACACAACACACTCACGATTACCGCCGTACCGTAGCCGTACGTTAGAAACTCGTGGCTAAATAATAATAGCCGCACGGGTCAATCTTCAAGGATAAGCAACGCTAGCCATGGTCGGTTCATGGATAGGTTACCATTTTTACACAGCGAGATTCCTTCCTGCCTCTGAAAGCACGATAAGCTTTTGGTACCGGTTGTAGATCTTTGACAGTCTTTATGGATACTCAGAAGCTAAAACATCTGACGCCAGTCTTCCCAAGGGGTTTCGTGTTACCATTCCATTCACGGCGATGTTACATCAAAACGGTTCTTCTCAGGTAGTTTGATTTTGGACCATCCTTAGTTCGACTATGGATTGCCATACTTATGTGGCAGTGGGCCGAGCACATTCATTACTCGTAGTATGGATGGTCGATGTGACCGAAAAGTTCTGGAGTGGCGAACGCGTATCGGAAGACGCAGCGTTGGGAGGCGTCCACCTTGGTGGAGCGATGACCTAACCCCACTTTCCAGTGTCCAGGCAATTACTGCTACTGGAAGAGCAATTAAAACTGGAAGAGCACTGTCCAGGCAATTACAGCTACTGGAAGAGATAGCGAAATGCGGCCATTGTAGTTGTGTTAGTTTTAAGATTATTATATTAATGTATTTTATGGTGTACAATAAAACATATAATTAATAAATAATTATAGATGAAACATAAACATTCAATAAATTATTAGTTAGGTAATAACCTTTTATGAAAGATTTCAATTTCAGTTGCAGTTGCAGAAATCTCTCTCTTGTTCCGGATACGCTGTACATAAAAACTAATGTTTAATATTTTGTTTTGCCTCTGTAAAAAATTAAATTCCTATATATGTTACAATAGGACAATAAAACAGGCTGGATATTCATATCAAAATAGTAAGTACAATAAAAAATTAATAATTTCGTTTTCCGAATACCGAATCTTATCAATGGCTGGGTAACCTCAAGCGGTGTCCTGTCGTTTCCCATACAATTTGCTCAGCGAGCCGACAAACGCAACGGTACATTATAATTTCATACTCCCAACAATGACCGACCACACAATCGTGTGGCCGTTAAAATGGCGCATTTGTGTGGTCGGTTACATTACTAAATAGAGAGGTATAAAAGGTCGGCTCCATACAACGAGTGAAAACAGAAACACACAAAACACTCACGATTGTCATTTGTTTTAAATCGCTGAACGTAGCCGTACGTAATGAATTCGTGTATAAATAATAATAGCCGCACGAGTCAATCTTCAAGATTAAGCAACGCTAGCCTTGGTCGGTTGATGTATGGGTTACCATTTTTACACAGCGAGATTCCTTCCTGCCTCCGAAAGCACGATAAGCTGTTGGTACCAGTTGTAGAACTTTGACAGTCTTTATGGATACTCAGAAGCCAAAACATCTGACACCAGTCTTCCCAAGGGGTTTCGTGTTACCCAGTTACTGGTTTGTGGAGGTCAGATAGGCAGTCGCTCCATGTAAATAACTGGTAATAAGTTACACTCGGTTCAACTGGAAGCTGACCTCAAATGGGGAAAGGCTAGGCAGATATATATTTTTGCTTTTTATGTTCTATAGGCTCGCGCTTAACCATTATATTAGCTGATGGTAAACGATGATGTGGTCGACGGTGAAACACGCTTGCCTAGAAATAACCTATTCACTCTATACTTAAATACTCCTAGATTGTAGCTGTCGGGAAACACAGACTCCGGCAGAGCATTCCACTATTTAGCTGCACGTATAATATAAGTGATCCCAAAATGTTGTGTGCGTATGGGTGGGATGTCCGCCATGTACCGATGGCACATCGCCGTTTGAACGCGTCTATGTGTGCGTGCACCTGTGCTCACTTGTTGTATATGATCACTTTTCTGTACCTATTTATTTGGTACTTAAATGCCGCATTTATGTGAGGTTAGTATGGAAAATTTGTGTGAGTAATACGCACTATTTACACGCTGGTTACGTCTGGTTAAGAGAGAGTTTGGTTTGCGGAAATAATGTTTTTTAGTTGATGAAGTCTCGTTTTGTATTTAGAAGACCGAAATTGTTATTATTATCACCTTTTCTTATGAGACGCGGACCGGTCGATGTGGCGATACTTGCAGGAGGTCTATGTCCAGCAGTGGACGTCTTTCTGATGATGTTGATGTCATCAGTTCTGTAATTTATCGAGCCTCGTCATTGTTTTTACCGAGTTCCTTTTTCAGAAACACATCCCTTTCAATATTATTTTTATTTCACTACTAAAACTCTGTTAAATATTGAAAGTAAACCACCTGATGTACGGTAGGGCATCTTTGCAGCGAATGAAAAAATCAAAACTTACTCAAACTACAACAAAACCATTTACAAAATGAAATGTCAAATGTCTTTAACAATAAGCACACAAAAGAATATTCCATTGTTCAATTTTATCATTCAAAACTGCAAACTACTTTTACCATTAGAAACAAAAAAATATAGCCTTCCAACCTGTTATTATCAAATCATGGTTCTACGAATATACACGACAATTATTTCAAAACTACTACTAACTTTAGCCAGCGACTTTGCCGGCGTGAAACTTGAACATTATATCACGGGAACGGAGTGAAAAATCTTATTTAAAAATTTCGGGCTTATTTTTAATATAACAACTGTCTCGTTGATTTTACGGTAGCAAGTGTGTCTGCTGACGTTAGGTCCCGGGTTCGATTCTCAAGTCGGACAATTGTGATTAATTGTCAAACATCTGAAGATGTAGTGACAAAAACTGAAAAGAATATGCTTAGATGGTTGGCCATCTTGAGAGGATGAATGAAAGGCGACTGCAAGGCAAACGTGAGTGGAAACGCCGGGAGGGGACGTCCTTGAAGGACATGCACGGATCATTTTGGCGACGTTCTTTAGTAAGGCCAGGTGCGCAGTACTTAGAACCGTCGTGCCTGTATGGATGTTAATGAAGGAATGACATGTAATGATCGTATCAGGTGGTGTTCTGCAGTTTTTGCCTGATAGTGGGGTCCTTTCGTAGTCATGGGGGTCCATGGAAAAAAGGCATGAGTTTCTGTATCACCTACAGAGTTTTGTATATTATATTCTTTATTTTTCGTGTGAGGATGCGGCCACGTCTGGTGTCAGAGTAGAATAAGCCGCCTCTAAGAACCCCACAGGCTTCTGAGTTGGCTATTTTAGACTTACATAAGTCCCCACGATGTTATCCTTGCCTTTGATGTCCAAGATAAACTTAAATATATTAGTGGGATATAATTATCTTACTCCTACACAGGTATTATTATATCGCCTATCCAAGATATTCTAGTCGATCAGATTTCGTATAAAACAGATTAAACGATTTCGGATTACCGAAGGTTGTTAACAAAATTCCATCGGCAATTATAAAGCTATTTAGAATTTAGATTGTGTTTTAATTGTTGTTAAATTCTATTGTTAGGAAAGGTAGGTACTTGTTGTTTGGCATAAATTGATAGACACAGACGAAGTTTCTGAAATGACAAAAATTTACGTCATTTTATTAGTTTTGTGTTAAATTATATTGGTTTATAACCGACTTTCAAAATAGCAAGATGTTCTTTGCTCCCACTAGGTGCCACACCTAAGGAGTGAAATAATATAAAATAAATAATATATTTGGAAGAATTTTGATGCTAGATTTAAACGAGATGAATTATTGTATTAAATTTTATATACTCTCAGGCTCATTTTTTGTATCCGTAGTTAACTTAACAATCGGTTATAAATATAATATTAAAAAAAACACCTTTAACTATTGATTACTATTTTTTTAACCATTACTTGAGTTAATTACGTTTCAAAGAACTTTGCCTTAGTTGTATATTAAAACTAAGTTTTGTATTTTATGACACAAATAAAGATTCTGATTCTATGCAAAAATGTTGATGGGAATTATACCAGTCACGTACTTAGACTGTAAGTTGTAGTACCTCAATACTCCAAACAAGATTAGTTTAGTGATCGAGTCGTCTTATCACACCAACTGTTGTTTAATCATCGCATCGTCTTAAAAAATATTTTCCTAAATATCTGCATTTTGTGCTTTAGGTAACTCAGTTCACCCCTGAGAGTTATTACAGCAATACACTTTATAGGTTCAATTTAAACACATTTCGAACAATTGTTCCACAAATTCTCACAACGTTTTGGTAGAACTACATTTTGGGGCAGCCTAAATTGCGGTTTGTATCGTGCTACATATCTGCTACGAAATGCTATGCCGTAGTCCGTAGATATCTGCTACGAGCTACAAGGCACGTAGCATGTTGAGCGTAGCATTGTATCGAATGTGATGATTTTATTCGACGGGTTTTGGTTGTATGTGACATTGGTGTTGAGTTTGAATTACTTACTATCTTGAATAATATAAGAGGCAGACTGATGTTATTTATTTATTATATACTTTATTGTACACCACAAAAATATATACACAGGACAAAAAAAACATAAAAGCAAGTGTAGATTGGGCGGTCTTATCGCACAGGGCAATCTATTACAGACAACCTTTGGATGGACTGAAAGAGAGGAGAGAAATTTAGGGTTGTCAGTGTACAATATATCTTAAACAATAATAAATATACATAATAACATAAAATACATACAAACAATACATATATACATAATATACTAATATATAACAAAAATATAACAGAGAAAGGAGGACTGAAAGGAAATGCTCATTCACCATTTTTTTTAATGTTGGTAAGGATTGAGCACGCCTCACTTCAATAGGTAGTGCATTCCACAAACGAGCTGCTTGAACTGTAAAAGATTTGTCGAAGAAGGATGTGGAATGCATACGTATACTTAATTTCAGATTATTTCAGATGTTGTATCAGCGATAAGGATTGTCAAAAAATCCGAAATGTATGGGATTGACATGCACTACCAAAATAATAATAATAATAACAATTAAGCATTTTTGCTGCAAAACTTCGCATTCGATTGGTGAAACACAAACCGTGATGTGATAAATTAGTTATAATAATGATGGAATGATTTTATGTCTAATGAACTTTTTACCTCATAATTTCAAGCCAACAATCGTTGGTGATGTAATTTTTTTTATTACCTTCTTAGAAAAAAACATTCTATCATCATTATAACTAATATATCACGTCTGCGGAGCATTGATAGCTAGTTTAGTTTAATCAAAATGACTTTCTAAGTCAAAACATTAAAATTTTACTCCAACTCAGTAATCAGTCTTCATTACCGTCATATTTGTTAATGAATTTCAACCACAAGCCAGACCCTCCCCACCTCTATGTCAGGAACATTTTCCCTTTAATCCAACAAACCTTCATACATTAAAAAACCCACATAACCCACTTATCTTATCGGTAAAACATTTCCCCTTAGCAAGGTATAGTTCGAAAAATAGGGCCAATCTAATTCTACCTTAAGACGTTTTCTAATTAAGGGACCCCATTGGCTTTCATCGGAGGGGACCGTTTTACGAATTAATCTGCCCCGTTTGGGCTCGGACATAAAGTATTCGTGGGTGAATCGTCGTGGGATATTGTGTTCGATGAATCAGGTCTGAGGCTAGGGACGAAAGCCACGATTGGAACGCTCTGCAAAAGATAAAATCAAAACTCAAGCACAATGTTTTTTTTTTGGACGTTTATGTGGGAACAATTTTTTTTTTCAAAGAATAAATTTTGGACAATCTTATAAATTATGAAGCAGGCAACGTTCTGTAGATTCTGTATATTCCCATGGAGAAAAGCCGTGAGTTAATTTATGTTTTTTGTTCTGAAATACGAATAACACGTTTAATAACGTAAAATACGTACGATACGTTTAATTTTGTTTTTTTAAATAAAAATACACCGAAAATATATAAAATAATAAAAAAAAGATAAAAATATATTATTAAAATTCTTTTTACAAAAAAACCAACTGACTACCAAATAATATAAAAACACTATAAAGTGAAAAATAACTTCAATTTCGGAAGTCGGTGTTCCTGTTTTCGTTTCTTGGTTTTTTAGTCGCTGGATGAGAACGCCTCGGAAGGACATACATAGATCTTATCAGTGATGTTCTTCAATAAAGCCAGGTGCGCAGTACTTAAAACCAGCGTGCATGAATCACTAGATGTATGTAAGTGAAGCAAAATAAATATGTAAGACTCGTAGCAGGTGGCGTTCTGTAGTTACTGCCTATCCCCATGGGAAAAAGGCGTGAGTTTATGTATGTATGTAAATGTTGTAGATAGAAAGCCGTGTGACGTAACAAAAGGGTCCTGAACTTAAAAGGGAACCTCCGGGCTGCCATTAAAAAGGTCCAGTAATTAAGCATTAGAGTAATGGCAGCTTAAGCGACTAGAACGATTACTTAGCCACTAAAATAGATTTAATTAAACTGTAGTAGACCTGAATTTACTTGGGTACTCGGAATTTACAGTTGAACTGAATAGAATTTCAGTTAATTTCATGCTAAATGATAAAATCAACCTAATTATTAATCAGTCTTGGTCTGATGTTCCAATTTTCACTCCTGGAAACTTATGCACAAATATTTTGAGTTAGTTGAGGACCAGCATTTATCTCATTAAGTATATGTCAATGAAAATGCATTATTCTATGTGCTAATATTTTTAACCGATTTCCCAAAAAGGAGGAGGTTTTCAATTCGACTGTACTTTTTTTTATGTTTGTTATCTCATAACCTGTTATCGGGTGAACCGATTTTGATGATTCTTTTTTTATTTGAAAGCTGGTTCTTGTCATGTGGTCCCATTTAATTTTCATTAAGAACTGATGAAGAACTTCGGAGATATACATCAGAACTCTTCAATAAATGACGGCAAATTACTCGGGTTAGCTGCAATCGCATTTCTGTTTATTGTCCCCACCATTTTATAACATAACATCACACTGGTACGCTCTAAAGGGGTACGCAGTGTAAACAGTTCACCTTGTTATATACTCTTATTCTACCAGTTTTGTTTAAGTTTCATATTATTGAGTTCTGTTCTGGCTTCACTTTGGGCATTATTGGTACCTAGCCTATAGAACTGGTCCATTATGTACCACAACTAAAAAGTGAAATTCAAAAAAAAAACTTTTTACAGAAAATACAACCGAAATCCAAATAAAAATACTACAAATTGAAAAATTACTTCAATTTCGGAAGTCGGTGTCAAAAAACGAAGCAACGAAAACAAGAACACTGACTTCCGAAATTGAAGTAATTTTTCACTTTGTAGTGTTTTTATTTTATTTGGTAGTCGGTTGTATTTTTTGTAAATAGTTTTTAGCAGACAGTATCATACTCGCTGATAAAAAATAATAGTAATCTTATTACTAAAATGCTCAACGCGCTTATTAGAAAAATGCATTAAAAGCAAAAGCAAGCAAACATACATTTAAATTGCAAAGTGCGACGCTGAATTTGAAACACCATTTAATCTTTATTGAAAACATAAATCAAATAAATAGAAAAACAAGCAAAGCGACAGTTGTCCAACTTAGCCCGAACCTGTTCAAAACCATAAAATTTTACTGTACACATAAACACCAATATTGGACCAGTTCGCTTACACGATAATATACATTTTAATAGTACACAAACACTGTACTTCCCTTTTTAATAGTGTTTATAGTTACTGGATAAATAATAAATATTTTGTTTAAAAAAGTTTGTTAGATAACCGATAGGGAAATTGTAAATTTAATGATAGGATATTTTTGCAATGTGGCGTTTGGCCTCTTAATGGGAATATGATACGCTGACTTCTCCCATGGGTTGTTTGGGTATTAGAAACACAAGTACAAGTTAAAGTGAAAATAATATTTAAAACGTTTTAAAAAAAAATGAGTAACATTAAGTGTAAACAAACTCATTGGCCCTTGGCAACAATGAGCAGAGAGAATTAGAAGGAGAGTAGGCAGGTCTTTGCCAAGCTGTGCCTGGGTATAAAAAAAACTAACAGAGGTCGTTTTTAGCTGGCATTTCGATGTTGCTTCTTAACTTGTAAAAAATCGGTAGATAAATTAAAATTATTCTTTTCTACTTGAAAACTCGAAATTAATTTAAAAGTTACAATTAGTTTTAAAATTAAACCAAACTCTCATTCATTGAACTCATCTGCATTTTATACTACTTCAAATACTTTGGGACTTAATCTGGGCCATGTACGTACCAATGTGACTTTTTCAATTTATATATGTTCTTCTTAAGGCGATATATACGCCCCTATGTTAACGCAGTACTGGTCTTGCGCCCGCTCGGAGCCAAGATATCAATATTGAACCTCCTTTTGAACAGATTTGTATATAAAATATTATTTGATTCACAACTACATAACTTCATTTTTTGGTGTACAATAAAGTATATTCTAAATCCAAGGAATATCCAGAAGTTGAGAAAAGATATCAGGTAGCAAATTTTTTGAATACGAGTATGACTGATAATTAGTACTTTGTACATAGTTACGTTAATTAATTTTAAAGAAAGCAAAATGTAGGTGAATAATTAACCAAGTATGAACGAAAATGACCGTAAAGGCTATAAAAGGTTTTATCTACACTCACAACGTAATGTTCCAAATACGAATGCAAAAAATATTGTATAAACACGTACTTTATATTTGTGGATAGGTAAAATTAAAAAAAAAAACCATTACAGTTCAACATTTTCCTTCGATTTTCAAACAACTGCATCATAAAATAACTTTTTAATTTTTATAGCACATTTTTACTTTTTAATTTTCTGGCGCGTATGGGCTGTAGTAAAGAAGTTTCATTGTCTGTGGATGCGCGCGCTGCGCAATGAGATTCTAAATTGCCCGCCATACCAAATATTTTTCCCTTTCCACTTTTGTTTTATTTCAACTGTATGAAGTGAAGATAAAGTAGTGTATGCAACGGCATATAATTAGGTATTAAAACACTCGCGTAATATTATTATCAAATTCGGCTTCGCCTCATTTGATAAACCTACGCTCGTGTTTTAATAACCCCTATTATATGGCCATTGCATAAACTACTATTCTAGAAAAATAACTTCTTATTTCGGTAAATATTTGAAATATTTATCATGCGAACTTTTTAATTTAAGACCAATGATATTCAGAAAAATACATAAAAAGATTTTTTTTTACAAAAAATACAAGAAAACGATTACCAAATAAAAACACTTCGAAGTAAATTTAAGAGTCCGGGGCAGTGGTCCAACTGCTCTGTCCAACTATTTGGACCATGGGTCATTAATAGGGGCAGTTGTCCAACTTTAAAAATAGTTGTACCACAGCACCTTTTAAGAGTTCCGTGGTCCAACTCATTTAATTTTTTTTTTAAATCTCCGGCTATTCTCTTGATTTGTTCCGGTCTGATCCCCTCGATCTGATCCCCTGGGGGATCAGTTTTTTTTTATAATATTTTCTATTCCGGTCTGATCCACCGTGCAGGGTATCACAAATAAATTTCAATGGCACGATACACAATTAAAAGAAACAAAAGAAGTATGTGTACAACTTTTTTACTACTAATTGTATTTTTGAATTGATTGTTTCACACCAGACTTGTACGTATTTTTACATCGTTCTTACATTAATATGTAATTTTCAATAATTTCTTTTCAATCAGTAAAATTCAATTTTACTGATTGAAAAGAGTGTCCTTGGTCAGGTGTTTCGTACATGTTCTTGTCCCAGACCTATTGACCCTTGCAAATGTGCAACTAACCTCAAATTTTGCTTGACAATTCAACAGTACCTTTTAAATGGTTCAATTGAAATAAATAATTATGAGTTTGAGTTTTTAAGGAAAGAAGGTAAGGTAAGTAAGTTTAAAATTTTAAGATGCACTCTAGATGACAAAGTCAGGCAAAGGTTGCGTTAGATCGAGTTCTATAGCTAAGTCGGTCAAACAGTGGGTACCTATTAGTGGGTAGGTAATGTTCTGGAATTGCCAATGTACTAATAAATGCAATAAGGTAGCCTGATATAACATACAAGACACTAGCATTGTCTTTCGAGCGGAAATGTTTAGGTATACCTATAATTTACCACTAATAAGTTCTTTCTCGACCAGTTGAACATCGAAACAGACGCTACGATCTGGTACTCAGTCCTAAGTTACTGTGGACACATCACCCGTAGATAGCCAGACCAACTGGAAAAGCTGAATGGAAAAAGACCACATGGACGTTCACCTACTAGTCTACCAGATCAGGGTGTTTACAGGACTCACGTTGACCACTGCCCTGAGAAGAGCCGAAAACAGAGTAGCTTGAAAGCAGCTTGTCAATGACTCCGTCAAAGCTTTCCAAGACGGGCACGACCTTCAGAAATGAAGACAACGAATAAGAAAAGATAATTTAACACATGATATTATCACTTTTAGCAACTTAAGGAACTTGTGTGAAATAATTTTTTTTTTTTCGATCGGTTTCCATTTTGACCATCTCACCATGTATTGCCACCCAAGTTGTACGCTCGTCTAGAAGTAACCATTACTCGAGACTTTTGAGGGATATCATCATGTGGATTGTAGAAAAATGGCACTAGATCATTTTGTCCAGAAGGTTTTTGTAAATTATATTTGATCAGGAAATGCAGTCTCCGGCAGAGATTTTCATACCCAATTCGTTATTTGTTTTGCGTTTGGTACCTATTTTTTAATGTATTAATAATCGACTTGAAACTTTCTGCCAAGACTTGACATATTCTGAAAACGTTACTCCAACATTTCCACGCATGGAACCAAGTAATTGGATCCAGTACTGTTATTAAAACGTATTAACGTCCTTCTCAATTATAACGAACTCGACGAATTTTTAATCGGATTAATACTTATATGAAACAGAAATGTGCTTGTGGAACGAGTATCATGATTCCGTTGATTATATTGTGATTGCATGTTAATTAAAGGTATTTGTTGTTTTTTTGTTCCAGTTAATTTTAAAACATATTTTTAGGTTACTGAAACACAATGCGACTAAGCAGTTAAAGTAATAAAAAGCTTGTCTTCTTACGATTTCAAACTAATCACACTAATATTAAAAAGGTGAAAGTTTGTGAGTGTGTGTGTGTGTATGTGTTTGTATGGATAGCACATAGGATACTTTTTATCCCAGTAATGTAGTCCCTCGGGATAGTTTTCGAACTGCAGGCGGGTGAAGCCGCTGGCAGAAGCTAGTCACACTAATATGATAAAGGCGAAAGTTTGAGAGTGTGTGTGTGTGTGTGTGTTTGTATTTTTGTTACTTAATCACGCTAGAACGGCTGAACGGATTAGATGAAATTTGCCACAGAGATAGACTATAGTCTTGAATAGCACATAGGTTTTTCATCCCGGTATAATGTTCCCTTGGGATAAAAAAAAACACTTTTTACGCGGACGAAACCTCTGGCAGAAGTTAGTTTAAAAATGAAATCTAGTAGTATGAAATAAAAAAACATGATGACTGTATTTCCTTATGGGCTAGCTAGGTCGAGGTGTGCTTTGGTTTTTGGGGAACACAATGCTTATTTTGTTTAATAAATAAGGGGTGACACTAGTGCCAACAAACGCGCTCAAATCAAGACTTCAGAGAAATTCCAGATTGTAAAACCCAATAACATATTGCCCTAAAACCCAATAACACATTGCCCTAAAACCCAATAACTAATTACCCTAATACCCAATAACTAATTGCCCTATAACCCAATAACACATTGCCCTAAAACCCAATAACACATTGCCCTAAAACCCAATAACTAATTGCCCCAATACCCAATAACACATTGCCCTAAAACCCAATAACACATTGCCCAACCAGTGCATTATTGAACCCATGATCTGATCAGCAGTTAGTAATCCTGTCGACCACTAGATTAGTGAGTCTGTATATACCCACCGAATTCAAGGATTAAAAAAAACAGTCACTGTGAATACAGTTTGCAAAAGTGACACATCAAACAAAAATCACGCACCGAATTTAATCCTGTCGATATTCACATGCAAAAAACATGTTATTAAAAGCAAATAACTGGAGTCCTCAATAAATCGGTCGCGAATAAAAAACTTGGTCGGTAGATATTAAATTTTCAAGGAAACGCGGATATCCTAAAATGTCAGGATTTCAGCACATACATTTATAATGAAGTGCCGAAATTCGGCAAAATATCATGGGGATAGTCGTTCACTCGGTACGGTCAGATAAAATGTGTTTGAGACGCTTTTAGCCGAGTTGAAAGCAAAATTTCAGGTTTGTGTCGCTATTTTATGCTTTGAAAACGTTTTAAAATATTTTTGAGATTTCAACCTGGAACGTTTTAGTGTACAACACATGAACATTTTTAGTGTTTATGCTGGATGTTCCCCAATTAGTTGCCTAAGCTTCGGACGTGAGTCATATCTAGTAACTTTAAGCCAAGATTATGAGATTAGTTTTAAAATTTTTGGTAATTTATAATTATTCAAATATTGTTTTAAACATTTTATCGCTTTCAGCGTTAAATTCTGTGTCAGCAATCTATGAGAACTTGAATTAATGTAACAGCTTCAATATTAATTTCCAGGGTTAAATGAGTACTTTAAATAAGATGCTATAGAGTGCCAAATGGCACTTGATGCATTTTAGTTCAGTTAGCGACTAGTGGCAGCCAACTACTGCTTCAGACTTTACAAGTCGAGTTAGTAATAACGAAAATGTAAAAAAAGATTTCTAGAGATACCTAAAAAAGAGATTTTGTTTGGATTCTTGAATCAATCGTGAATTAATGCTTATCTAAATCCAAAGTTTAACATAATATTCCACTTCAAAATGAAAGTTTAATTGTATTGTTTCTACCTCAAAATTAACATTTTACAAGTAGCAGTATATTGCAGTATTTTGATTCAGAAACTATATTGCATACTGAAAATTAAATTTTTCCCATTAAAATATTGATGAATATTCAAAATTCTCAATCAACTACAGAATGCACGTTTTAAAACTTACAAGTATTCAATAATACCAGCTTCTTTCAAATAAACAGGTTAACTATTAAAAACATATTCGACGAAACACAACAAAGGCGAACCTTCCCTTCATTTATGTGAAGTTTCTCGTCACCGAAACAAAAATTCATATTAATAACCAGCGCTTGATCGTAAGTCGAAAATAATTGCACCCTGACATACAGCCTGACACGTCATCGTGCAGGTTGATTAAAAACGATTAAGGCAAATATCAGCGTGTATTGTTAGTTCGCGACAGATTCAGGTCACTGACGTCATATTCATAGTCCGGTTCCAAACGTTGAACCAGTAAAAGAACGGTAACATCAAAATGCAAAATGGACTTTGTGTCTTTGTTTCAGAGTTACTTTTACGTTGCTAACTAAAGTAATAAGAATCAGACCGAATTTATGTACGATTGCATATAAAAGTGGGAAGATTCTGGCCGTATTTTTTATAACTTGACAAATATAGATGTTATAGCTCGTAGATCTTGCGTTACGCAAATATTAAGAAGTTGTAAGTACATGTTGCTTCTCAAAGTCGACGGAGATTTAAAAAGCTTATCCTCGACAATATTTGTATATCGACGATAGAATGGTGGCTATAAGAGAACGAGAAAACCATACAAACGATGAATATACTATTTAAATGGTCAAAGTGAAATGGCAAATATTTTTTTACTTTTTTTAACTTTTTTCTGGGGTAATTTTATAGTACCAGATATATGAAATATATTATAAACTACACTTATTTTTTATTTTTGATTCCTGATATAAGATTATTATAGACAGTGGTTTCACCTTTGTGTAAAAATCTTATAAAGTAGCGTGATTACATAAGTATGAAACAAAAAATGACCCCGACGTTCAATAGACTGGAATAAATGCAAGATGATGAAAATGGTACCAAAACCACAGCATGCAGTAAATAACACTGAGATTAATCTATAAGAGAAGTTCAGCCATTGAAAGGCGAATAATAAATCAAGTATTTGCTGAATCAATCACTGTGTTAATCTGTGAATCAATCAACGCGTTAAGGGATGTATGAGTTAATTAACCAAGTAACCAATTAATTTGTGATTAGCCAGTTACAGCTCAGTTGGTTGAATATTTTATAAATCAATCAATAATTTAACTAAACAACAAACCAGTATCATCAAAATAGTCTCTCATTCATTCAGTACTTACTAATTTTACAATGTCTATTTTGACTGCCCAGTAAATTGAAACTTGATTAAACTTGAAACTATCAAACAACATAGATAAACAGTCCGAGTCCTTTTATGACGTACAAGTGACATTCAACCTTAAGGGGACAAAGTAAACAATTAATTGCACTGAAATTTACCTCGAATAAGGCTTTGCACAAACAAGCAATCTTTTGTTATAATTTTTTGAACGAGCGAATGCGAAGCGTCTCCGTTTCAGCTTGAGCAATTTTTTTTCGTATATCCGGTGGAGGTCCGGCTGTTGTCCTCTACAGGTTGCATTTCTCAGCCGATTCTCGTGCAATTTTGTGAGTAGGTTCGATAATTATATAGTTATATTTTGTCGATTTGAGTTATATTTTGTTGAAAAAGCTCCCGAGGTCTATAGCTCTCAGAGCCACTAGTGATCAGGTAATAGTCTCAGCAAAGGCAGTTTCGTCTAGGTCTATGCACAGCCTAAAGCTCAAAATAATCTCACCACGCTTGAACAGAAATAACTCAGTATTGAATTAATTCAGCTGGAAACCACCCTTTTCTAAGTTTACGAGAACAATACAACCTAGGCGGGCATTGATAATAATTTCGTTTTAGGAACGCCTGACCGTGTTCTACGAGAATTTCATAAAACGAATAGTTTTGTTTGCGTCGGTAAAAGTTATTCTTTATTATTTTTTTTGTTTTATTCGCGGAACCTTGATTAATTTCAAATAAATTTAAGGCCCAAACTAAAAACTGCGGTGAGACGTCGCATCGTAAAAATCTACGAGCTTGTTGCTAGTAACTAAACAGTTAAGCAGCTATTTTCTGCGTTGCGAATTTGCATCGCATCAATTAGGAGTTTTGTGTTTGGTTCCTATGTCGTATTCATTATTGTACCCATTAATTGTTTTCTTTTAATTCTTATTCTCAAATTTTTTTGCACGAAAAAAGTAACTCATTCAGACCCAGAATGAGTTATATTTTTTAAATGATCACATTTTGGCTTTTTACACCTTAGATAGTAATCTAAGGTGTAAAAATCCACACTCACTTGAAAAACTCGTTCTTTAAAATGAGTGTGGATAGTCTAATCAGAAACTATGAGGCATAGTCAAAAACACTAATTTACTCAAAGGAAACAAAACTGCATCATTGGATTTTAGAAAAATGAATATAGCCAGGAATCGAACCCGATGATTTTGGAAAAAAATACAAAACCTGTATTATTACACCATCCGGTAATGTTGCTAATAAGAATCGAATTCTGGGAAGTAATAACATAATGCAAACTGAAGTGAACTCATTTTAAACAAAATAGTTTTGGAAAACTCACCCTCTCTACATTTCAGTCACCGCCAACAAAACGAAATATACAAAAACCGACTGATTCTCAACAACAATTCACAATATTACTCAATAGATCCGACAAAAACCACAACACAAATGGCTTTCGGCATTAGTTCGCCTATAAACGTCCCAAGTTTATCCGCGTGACACAATCTCACCCGGGTATTGATTTTAATTCGGCCCGGATTTGATCTTCCATACACGGACTGCGATCCGGTTATTATTAATTGAATTTATAAAGCCGTCCGGCCTTTGTTGGCTCAAATGGGATGAATGAAGCTTTTTTGAAGAGTTAAGCTAAAATATTCGTCCCAAATAGGTTTGGAAAGGATTTTTATATTAATATTCTCAATTCTAGTCAGGTCGAGTTTGTAGGGACATACATAATTTATTTGGGTTTCGTTACAGTTATTAATTAATATATGACATTTGAACATAAATTTATAGTCAAAATGGATATGACACGATGGGTTACCTTTTCATTGAAATTTGTTCCGAATATAAAAAAAATTGGAAGCTTTAAATTTTTGTACAATAGTAGCTTATCAAACTGTTGCATAATAAGGGGTATTGAAACATGAGTGTGTGTTTAAAAACCGTGCTGTAGGCGAGGTTTTTAATAGTATTCACACGAATGTTTTAATAACTAGTTATGTGCAGTTTCATACATTACTTTATCTACACTCATACATTGGGATTGGACCTATACATACCTATACCTTTTTTGCATTTTCCATGCCATAAAGTCGTGATAGCATTTATCATGTAATTTGTCGACTTTGCTGGTAATAGATTATGAGTAATATCCTTCGCCGCATCTAAAATATCGGGCGAAGTCAAATTTTCTTCATATTCATTGATATCACACATTTTTAAGCAAGAATTAAAAAAACTGAAGATATTCAATACAGCAAAACCTGCAAAATATGAATGGCGCCAAAACCCAGCACATCACCGCATTAACCACGCATGCGCTAAGGTTTAGCACGCCCTGCGATTTTTATTCGTGCGAATTTTTGTCGCAGAAAAGGCGACAAAAACGAATTCGCACGAATACTATGACAAAAATTACTTTTCTTTTCATGTGTGATAGCACCCTCGTCAAGTATAGTTTCATTTTGAGCCAAAACTATGAATTAGACTACGATCAATTGGCATCGTTAAAACAACCGTGCTCGCACTGTAGTTTTGTGTTCTGTAAAAACATTTTGTTAGATCATTATGATAAAAATGCGCACACATTCCAGCTTTTAGTCAGTTAGAATCTGACATAACTCTCCACTCACCCCAGAGAACATCCATCCAGAATTTCAACTCATAAAAAAATGATTTTGTCAAAATTTGTTATAGGAATGTAGGTATTGTTTTTCAAAGAGTGAAATACATTCTTGTCTCATTCAGCACACAGCCCAAGTTCACTCATTAGTATTGATATCTCTGAGAGCGGATATAAAGGGACGTATTTTCCTTGTTTGGGTTCCGTAGTCTTCAAGGAACACTTATAGTTTCGCTATGTCCGTCTGTCCATCCGCAGCTTAGCTCAGAGATTCTTAGGACTAGAAAGCTATAATTTGGCATATATATACCATGAATATAATCATTCAGACAAAGTGGTAAAACAAAATCAAGAAAAAAAAAATGGTAATTTGGAAAAAAAAAACATCCCTACTTGAAGTATACAGGAAGACTTAAAGTAGGGATGTTTTTTTTCTCGACTATCCCATGGTGTGAGAAAAAATTACAGGTCTATTCAAACCATTTTTCGATTCAGGGGTCCGTTCACGTAAAATTAAGCTCTAAATTACTAATTTTTATTAGAGTCAGGTACCCCTGCCAGCTAAATGGTTGCTTTTGGATATGTGAAAAAAAATCTTAATTCGTAAAAATAAGTCGTGTTATTTTATAGTTAGTATATATCATCATCATCTTCCTGCACTTATTCCATGTTACTTGGGGTCGGCACAATACGTTTTCTTCATCCATACCGTCCATATAATTATATTTTTATAAATCATATCAATTTGAAATTATGTACTTATTTAATTATACTCATTGAGGCGGGCGGGACTCTTTATAATATTATAGTATAGAAATATTAAATTACTTATTTTCTTTTGTCATATCCATCTATAAAGTCAATATCTGACCCAACTACATCACTAATTAAGTAGTACTTAGTGGATACATTCAAAATTTTTCAAATTCCGAAAAAGAAAGAAACAAGGAGCGTGCGTTTGAGGATCCAGGAACGAATCATACTATTCCCCATGGCTCCTACGCGCGTTCGTGTCGGCTTTTTTCGCAATTGTCGTCCGTCGTACAGATTATCTGTTGCTGCTTATATACGTCGGTTGTTTGTTCCTGTAATTGATTAATTTGATTTTACTTTTTGATAGTTATGTTGGTTGTTTGAAAATACTCATACAAAAATATTTGTTTTTGGTTTGTAAATAACTTTGCCATTATAGGTATTTAGTTTTTTCTTCTATTTTTTTTGTTATATTTATACCTAGTCAGTGTTTTAGGGTCAGGCCAAACAACGTAATTTTGTGAGTTGTGAGTCGCGTAAAATAAGTCGCGTAATTTACGTTCAACTGAAATTCGGTTAGACTGCCAGACGGACGGACGTAATTTCAGTTGATATTCTATTTATTCATTTATTGGTTTATCTTCGCACTGGCAAACAAACTAAGTCCGGGTCCAGGTCGTTTGTACGGGGCGCTGACGCTTGCCTTGCTCCCCTCCCTCACCTCGAGCTCCTCAATTCGGTTGAAATAATGTGTGTGTGTCAGCATACAACTCATTTTGCGTCACCTTGTGGCACAAACAGGACTTTTGTATGAAACCGAATGCAGCGTAAATTCCGCGGCACATTTTACGCAACGCAAACTGCGATCTTACAGTGACACTGCTGGTGGTGGAGATAGTAGCCTTGTATAGATCATGCAAATGTCTTAACAGTGTCGCAGTAATATTTTTTCTAACTTCACTTATAAAGTTGGATTTCTAACTCCTTCTTCAGTTACCATCGTCCTATCTGGGCCCGTTTCTAGACGTGAGCCACTGAAACCGTTTCAATGTTCATGTAACAACAAGAAGCCCACTTCTTAGTCCGCATTATTGTGCAACTACGGAACTCTATTACAGCGCGTGGCCCGACACGCACTTGGCCGGTTTTATTTTTATTTATTTCCTCACAAAAAATATATCCTGTGTCAAATAAAACACATGCCAGTATCGTCTGTCACTCCAGTAATCAGATTGTCGTTCGTACAAAAAATCTTTTTATTGTAGGGAGCTTCAATGTTAGCTCTTAACATCCTCCTTTATATTTTGGGAGAACGTTTTATTAGCTTTGTTGTCAAGTAGGCACGATGAAATCGTAATTGGTTTTGCTGTCTTATAAAGTATTTGAAATTTTAAACTAACAATCTGACGTTTATGTAGAAGAATATAATAGGAGAATAGGGAATATATATTAAAAATAAATTTCTTATCTAGCCTAGTTAATTAATAAATGTACAAACATAGAATACGAACAGTGAAAACAGAATCAAAATATATGGAAAATCAAAATATACATCTGTCCTTCTCGCGTATTGGCGTACTAGACTTTGACGCTAAAATCTAACACCCGATTTCTGAATTAAGCATTTGACATTGAGTATTTATTTTGTCAAACTGTATTTTAGCCTGAAAACCTGTCAGATTTTGTTATTTAAGTAGGGTTTGAGACGTTATTAACTCAAATCAGAAATGGGCCAATGTCGGACATCTGTATTTGATTGTCAAATTTGAAGCTTTACAACTCCGTTATTGATGATAATATTTTATAAATTCTTTTATATTTGTTTATAGCGAATAAAATCTTTAAAGGTCCTAAAAGTTAACAATTTTATTATGTTAAATAACCCCCTGTTTCTGAATAGTTTCCGAATGCATAAAGATTAGATTTTTTTGGGTAGTTACTAATAACGGTTTTATGTGCTATGATAGTAGGTTTTAAGCAACTGTTTATAATGCCTACCTAATACTATACAAAACCACATCATTGATACGATACAAAAAAAAATTCAAAGAATATTAAATCAATCAAATCGGCATGTTCTAGAACTATTTATTCGAAGACATGTGACATCCAAGGTTGGACGTGCACCGCGCCCGCAAGGTGGATTAGGGCCCATTTCCTCTCTTACAGAGAGCAAACCTGGGTCCCAGCAGTGGGAACATTAACAGGCTGATGATGATGAAGATTAAATCGAACTAATAGTTGCCTTCCAAAAAAACCTTACACATACACGCTCCCATATTGAACCTGGTAATTAATAATTTATTAACAACCACCTCCAATGTTGTAGCGCTGGTATTAATTATGAACTATTTAGATAATAATCCCTTCTCTCGACTCATGCGGGTAATTACCACGCCTATCGTAATAATATTAACCGTACCTTGTATTTATTGAGTTTATATCTTGTCTTGTTACAATATATTAACTGTTACTTAGTTGAAAATGCTTGATTTTCTACCGTAATCTATTAAAACATTGATTTTTGAAGAACTTACATAATCAGCTTTCATGTACCTAATGTTCCCACTACTAAAACTTAGGCTTCCTTTCAGCAAGAGAGAGTGAACTCTAACCCACAACGCGGGCTCGGTGTGGGTTGGTAGATGTCACAGTCATGTTTTAGAATTTTTGGTGTCAAAAAACGAAGAAACGAAACCAGAAACACTGACTGCCGAAATTGAAGTTCTTTTTAATCCCCGACGGAAATAGAGGGGCTGAATAAGCTTGACGTGTGTACCTGTGTATTTATGTGTATATATATTTGTGTATTTGGCTGTGGCATCATAGCTCCTAAACGGATGAACCGATTTCAACGAAGTTATTGGCGTTTCACTGTTTGAATCGGTGCGTTTTCGCAAGATATCGTGTTATAATTACGTGTTCAATAGATTCTTGATCGAAGCGTGTCTACTACTAAACAAATGATGAATCATGCAATAAAAATGAGTCAGGTGTTTATTTTTTTAAATTATTATTTGTCTATTGAGCACCCTCAAAATAAAACAACAAATATTAAACATGACTGTAATTTGCTGAAATCACACTACGAATATGTTCTTTCATTTCCTTTTCAATAGATAATGTAGACAGATTGGTTAGTCGTGTTTGGCTCATTGTGGATCTTATACTTTATAAAAGGTAGCTTGATCTCTGCAACATATGTCATACTGACGTAAACGTTATTGTTACGTTATTTATTTATGGTGAAGGATAACATCGTGAGGAAACCTGAACTTACAGTGAGTTTATTATAAGATTGTGCTCCATTGGTGTAATTGCTGCAAGGCGTTCCAGTGCGAGGATAAACGAATACATATATTGTTACGTTATTGTTAGCCTGTCAAGCGCTATTTTTACTGTATTGATACTGACAGCTGTCACATAGATCAAGCTATCTTTAATGAAGTATAAGATGCACAATGAGCCACACTCCAAGGCCGCACTTCGTTTTTCTGCCGCCACCGGTGGTTTTTCGGTGCATTCGCAAAACCGTTCGACGTGCACGCATTGAGATTTGAAACCGTCCCGGTTCTCGTCAGTTGTAAGATGGACTTCGTGAGAACAGCTTATTTTTTATTGTCTATAGGCTTGCGCTTGACTACTATCTCAAAAAAAACCTGCAAAAAACCCTGATTGAATAGAGTTTTTTTTTGAAGGGAAGACTTAAGCTATAACAATGAATCTCTTTAAAATATAATAACTTCGTGGGCGTAAATATAATAAATAAAGTAATCAACCATTCCATCAACAGAAATCATAAATGCATTATGATACCCAGCACATTGTTATCGAATATATCGAAAAGCCGCTGCAGCGAGTTGGTTGAATCCAAATACATTTGATTAACGATCACCACGTTAATCGTCAGTCGCTCGATTAATGACTCGATACTACTCGATACTGAGTAATGGACTTTCGACTCCACTGAGATCCGACCATCTATTATTGGAGTAGATTAGTATAGGTTTGCGTTGGGATAGGGTTATGTAGATATACTAAAGTATACGGCAGATAACAAAAAAGTAAAAGTGATCCGACTTGTACCATAAGGTATAATTACGTTACGTACCTAACTTGAAAACATGTTTTTTTGTTTGTTGCAATATTTTGATAATTCCGTTTAAATCATGTCAATCCACACGTTTATGACGTATTAACTCATTACTGAATGCCAAGCGAAAGGGTCAGAGATACCCTTTACCGCGATACGTTTGTTTGGATCGTGTTAGAGACACGTCCTTATATTATCTGGCTGTGTCTTTACAGACTACTTCCTCGCGGCTTCACCCACGCCCACGTGTAAAGTATTTTAATCTAACTCTGTGCCAAATTTCATTCAGATCCATTCAACCGTTTTGGCGTGATTGAGTAACAAAGGTCCATCCATACTTTCGTAATTATAATATTAGTAGGATATGATAGACTATCTCATGTCGAGTTTCGTCTTCTCTATTGTTTGAGTGATACTTAAAGTTGCATTGACGTGTTAGGCAGTCACCTGAACGTTTATATAATATACGGGTCTGCTTATTAAAACAGGGCTTATATTTAAAAAAACCGGCTAAGTGCGAGTCGGACTCGCGCACTAAGGGTTCCGTACCATTATCGCAAAAAACGGCACAAAAATCACGTTTGTTGTATGGGAGCCCCACTTAAATATTTATATTATTCTGTTTTTAGTATTTTTTGTTATAGCGGCAGCAGATATACATCACCTGTGAAAATTTCAACTGTCTATCTATCGCGGTTCATGAGATACAGCCTGGTGACAGACAGACAGACAGACAGACAGACGGACCGCGAAGTCTCAATAATAGGGTCCCGTTTTTACCCTTTGGGTACGGAACCCTAAAAAGAACGAATTGTACCTTTTTATACGTTGCCCGCGACTTCGTTCGAGTGGAAATTAACAAAAATGCCTATGTGGTATTTTATACTATAATCTCTGTGCCAAATATGCAGTTCGGTTCAGCCGTTCGGGCGTGATTGAGTTACAAACATGCATCGTTCCTAATTTTATTTAGATTCTAAATTCAATTAATAAATTTGAATTAAACATTATCACACACCCGTATTCCTCGAAGGATTAGGCTCAAATTCGAAAAAAAAGCAAAAAAAAATCAAAAAAAATTTGCCTTCTTCCAAAACAAAACTATTCAAAGCTAAAAATAACTTTTTTTTCGGAAGTCGGTGTCTTATAAAAAATAGGTACCACCTATCTTTTTCCGTTTTTGACACCGACTTCTAAAAAGAAAGTTATACGCTTTGTCGTAATTGTTTTGAAAGTTGGTTTAATTTTTTTGTTTTAAACTTTTTTATTTTTCGCTTTTTTGTTTTGGTTTTCGTACGTTCGTACATTTCTAGTTTTGTTAACGTTTTCTACCTAATATTACCATGAAAATACGCAAACTAAAAACTACTTGTCAGATCTTGATCAAATTTAAATTAGGGGACTACACTGTCAAGGCGTTTTTTCTGTTCTGTGGGACTACATAAGAAGCACCAGCTGTCAAATAAAAGAAGAATCATCAAAGTTGATTCACCTATTAAAAAGTTCTGAAGTCACATAAAAAAAGTCTAATTGGGAACCTCCTATTTTTTGAAGTCGGTTAAAAATAATCTCTTTATTTTCTTTTGAGTGAAAGGCAACTCTTAACAGAAGGAAAAAATCGTGCTTAGAGAATGGAAATGAATAAATAAAAATAAAGATAATCTCAAAATAGTATCATTGTCACTGTGTAACAATTCATCATCACAAAAGTAACAGGAATCGCTGTAAACGGAATAATGCAAATGAACGCAGAGAAATAGGTCAGTTAGGTATATATCTATACATATAATATACACATACATACCTACATATGCATACATATACATACATACGCATAAATAAAATTGAAGTGTCGGTTTCCATTGCCAAAATAACTGCTTTTTATGATTAATAAATACAATTTTAAAATTTTTGTCTCTCGGTATGTCTTTCCGTCTGTGTCCGTCTGTTTGTTCCAATTAATCTCCAAAATAACAGGTCCAATTTTGTTGGGACTTTTACTGGCAGATAGCAGGTATTATAAGGAACAATTGCGGCTACTTTAATTTTTGAAAAAAAAAAGGGATTGGCAAAAAAAAAAAAAAAAAATATTTTTGCGAGTTTAACGTGAACAGAGTCGCGAGCAACAGCTAGTTTAGTATACAATAACGTAGAATCCCACACAATTGTCATCCATATAAGGGTCTTAGATGTCTAAGCATCCTAGCTCTAATGTGGGATTAAGGGTATTTGGGTGACCTTTTAGTCCGAGAATATCCCAGTCTAAATAATGTCACGAGTTAAGTCTATTAACAGATACCCGGCTCGTTGCCTAGCAACTACAGTTCGCCCGAAAATACAGTCCGTTAAATAATTAAGGGCCATTTTCTTCAGTAATGAAATTGACCTCATTTAGTATTTCTTACAATCACTAACGCGTTTATGTTTAACTTGGTTTTAGTAGGTTTCCCGGACTCATCTCTAAAGGTCTATCCACACATATCAAGGCCGTGCCCGGGACGTGCACGGGACGAGGACAGACCGTGCCCCCTCAGGGGCTTAAAAAAATATCGGTGGGAACATTTTATATGACATCGTTCACACACGCCTATGATTTGTGTGGATAGACCTTTATGGAACAGGTTGCCGTTTTTTTTACCTTTAACTCACCAGATGTTAAGCGATGATGAGGTCGATGGTGAATCAGACTTAAAATAACCTATTCACTCGTGACTTAAAGACCTGTATCTATCAGGAAACACAGACTCTGGCATGTAATTCAATGAAAGTATTTCCAAAACGTTTAGTGCATATGGGTGGTATGTCCACCATATACTGATGGTGCATTGCCGTACATCTTGTAGTCCAATGAGGGAAAGGGTTAGTTGGAATCAAATTATGTAATTTCATCGCACACTCCCTGTAAAGTAACCGATTTGTGAGAGAGTTTTGCGCGTGACTTTTTGTATGTATTTTGTGTGCAGTTCTAGATTTAAATTATTGAAACGTTGTTTTTTTAATTATAGTCATGAAACCAAAATAAATCAAAAAAATATTATTGTTATTAAGTCATCTTGCTCATTCGGAAGCCCTTATTTCACCTTTTAACCTTTTTAATATTCCCACTGATGGCATCGTCTCTGTGAGAGGGAATGGGACGTAATCCACCACGCGGGCGCACTGCGGGTTGGTGAATGTCACGTGTCTTTTAATTATTGTTTCCAGGACATGCCGGTTGCCTCTTTATTGTTTTCCTTCACCATTTTGAGAACACTGCTCTTAATTAATTTACACAAAGTAAAGTGCCTGCCTGGGTTCGAACCTGACATACAACAGTTAAGTCACGGCCGTTACCTTTGGGCCACCACTGCTCTCTATTAGCCTAACTATTTGCCGACATTAGGGTCGGCTGCAAGCTTAACCATATATAGTTGATGTAAGTGCAAATCTGACTTCCACAACCCAGCAACTGGATATTCCGTTACCCCTTTGGTAAAACTGGCTTCTGACTACCCGTAACGACAATCAAAGATTCGTAAATAGCCATAAAAGGACAAACATGAAAAAAAAAAACTTTATAAATCAGCACAACTAAAGTTAGTTTCTCCATAAGCCAAAAATTAACTTTTTAATAGAACAAAAAGCTATGACTTATTTCGTATGACGTAATAATTTAAAATAAAAATGTAAAAGGTTATTATTTAAAACTTTCCCGGCATGAATGTGGGGCGCTCACGACATTATTATATTCTAAGATTACGCGAACATTATACGATTTGCGAAGTTTAAAGAGCTATTGTATTACGCAACATTTCGACGCAAAATTAATATCGTAACAGGAAAATTATTTGAGCCTGTCAAAGTTTATAATATGAATATATTTTTATTACGTAATTATAATTGCGTTTTGACGTGTTTTATTATAGATAAAATATTCGATCAAAATGTCGTGGTGGCCCAGTGAATAATAAGCGTCGTGGGCAAGAACCAATGTGACTTTTTCAATCAATAATAAGTATTTTCTAAGATTGTCTTGGACATCGCTGACAACGGTGAAGGGAAAAATCGTGAGGAAATCTGGATTTATGCTACTTCCTACTTACATATATATAATATTAATATAATATTATAAATGAGAAAGTTTGTGAGGATGGATGGATGTATGTATGTTTGTTACTCTTTCAGGCAAAAACTACTGAACGGATGTGGATGAAATTTGTCTCAGAGATAGATTTTGGTCTGGAATAGCACATACTTTTTATTCCGGGATTATGTTCCCTTGGGATAATTTTTGACATTCACGCGGGCGAAGCCGCTGGCAGAATCTAGTATAGCCCTCGCCTAACTTCTTGGCGGCCCTGAAGTTGGTTTAACGGATGCGCGAGGCAAGAATCGGTACTGTTTTTGTGTGAGGTTTACTACTGCGCAGCCATTGTAGCCAACTTCGGGGCGGCCAAGAAGTTTGGCGAGAACTATAGATTATATAAGTTTGAAATTGCCAACCCGCATTGAACATGCGTGGTTATAAATGCTCGTGCCTTCTCCGTATGAGAATAGGCCTTTGCCCTGCAGTGGGTCAGTAAAAGGCTGGAATTACATTATAATTTATTATTTTACTAAAGCAAAAAATACGGAATATCATAACAATTCCTTATTGTAAACAAAGAATAACATGACCTACTTGTTTATGAACGCTTAAAGGATTAAATCAGATGGATGAGTCGTCTTATTAACTGTGAATGGGTTGCTGGTTTTACACAGACCTATTAGTATCTTAGCAAAGCAGAATAAACTTGATCAGCATCCTTAAGATTAGTACCTGGGCGACCGAGCTCTGCTCGAGTGATAATATACCAAAACAAATTTACCCAGATATGAGATTTCCAAGATCGATTTTTATCTCCGAAAACCCGTTTAATACAAATTTTATCGAAATCGTTAGAGCCGTTTTCGAGAACCTGATTACAAATATATAGAATACATTTATTTTTTTAAATATTGCTCAATTAATAGTTAGGATACTGGGTTATTTGTAACACACTATCAATCTTTCGGGTGGTGAAAGTACTCACAACATTTACCTACTTTGAGAACAACCCTGAAAAAAAATACGATGGAAGGAACAAGCACGTAAAATTCCAGAATATTATTTCTTTGAATAATTTGGGTTTATTGGTGACTAGCTGTTCCCCGCGGCTTCGGTACTGTGTACCACCCCACAGGACCCGTTTTCGGGATAAAAAATAGCCTATGTCACTCAGGACAGGAATAATGTAGCTTTCTATTGGTGATAGAATTTTTCAAATCGGTCCAGTAGTTTCGGAGCCTATTCAGTACAATCAAACAAAACCAAAAAAATCTTTCCTTTTTAGGGTTCCGAATTCAACAAGGAACCCTTATAGTTTCGCTCTGTCCGTCTGTCCGTCCGCAGCTTAGCTCAGAGAATCTAAGTACTAGAAAGCTATAATTTGGCAAGTATATACATATTAATAATTCCGACAAAGTGGTAACATAAAAGCATGAAAAATATTTTTTTTTCGGTTTCCTCCCATAGACGTAAAGTGGGGATGTATTTTTTTTTTCTCATCTTTCCCATGGTGTGGGGTATCGTTGGATAGGCCATTCAAAAATATTATGGGTTTGTAATAATCATTTTTCGATTCAGAGATTCGTTTGCGTAAAATTAAGCTTTAATTTGCAAATTTATGTTAGAGTCAAGTGTCCCCCCCCCCTGCCAGCGAAATGGTAGCCACGAGGCTATGTGAAAAAATTCACGGCAGTAGTAAATATAACGAAATTAAAAGGAAAATTATCACGGATAAAAAGGCTTTAAAAGTTTACGAGTAATAGTCGACCAACTTATAAAATGTACTTGGAACAGTAAAAATTTTGTACAAATGCCATTGAAAAATTACTTAAATAAAGTTGATAGCTGTGTAAATAGAGTAAATATAATGCTTACGAACTATGTAAAAATATACAAAAATGAAATCATAACAGGCTTTACAAGTTTACGAGTAATAGTCGACCAACTTATAAAATGTACTTGGCACAGTAAAATTTTTGTACAAATGCCATTGAAAAATTACTTAAATAACATTGTTAGCTGTGTAAAATAGATAGTAAATATATGCTTATGAACCATGTAAAAATATACAAAAATAAAATCATAACATCCTTAATAATAATGATTTCTAAATTAATAATGTTAAGCTCGAATAACGCATTGGAGTGGCCGGAGTCGTTGGCAGTACCAGAACGTAGTCCATACGGCGCATGCGCGCGGTGGAGTCTATTTATGTTAGTGCAGAAGTATTTTCGACGTTATGTAATTAAAACGTAAAAGTTAAGTCAAATTAGATTCGATTTCCAAGCAAATTACTTATTTTCTTTTGTCGATATCCTTCTATAAAGTCAATATTCGACCCGACTTCATCACTAATTGAGTAGCGTAAAACTTACCAGAATGAAATAGTGAATACCGCAGATAAGAGAATTCACCTCTAATCTGCGGTATTAGATGAGATTAAAGGTGAATACATACGATTTTTTTCTAATTCCTAAAGAGAAATAAACAAGGAGCGTGCACGCAAGGATCCAGGAACGACCTATACATTCCCCGTAGCTCTAACGCGCGCTCGTATCGGCTCCTTTAGGAATTCGCACCCGCGGTGGTACTCAAATAGATAATATTTTTCTAACTTCAGTTGCGAAGTTGGATTTTATAACTTCTCTTCAGTTACTAGTTAATCCTTATTTAGTTTAACTCAAGAGTGAATAGATTACATCTAGGCAAGCGTGCTTCACCGTAGACCACATCATCTCTTACCATCAGGCGAGATAGTGGTCAAACGCGAGAATATAGATAAAAAAAAATCCTATGTGGGCCCGTTTTTAGACTTTGTGAGCCACTGAAACCGTTCTAATGTTCATGTAACAACAACAAAACCCTCTTTTTAGTCCGCATTATTTTGCAACTTCGGAACCCTATTACTGCGCGTGGCCCGACACGCACTTGGCCAGTTTTTTATTATAATATTAGTATAGATAAATATTATTATTATATACTATATTATATTAGTATAGATATAGAAGAGACGCTGGCGGACAGTTCCCTATTTTAGCTTTGCGCGTAAGTGTGGAGAAGTGTACTGCTTAGTTTTTTTTTTAGACCCAGTGGTACCTTACCTCCTGTACTTGAGTTCGTTTATTCGAATCCGGGCAATTACCATTGTGACTTTTTCAATTCATCATCGCTGAAAATGCAAAGGAAAATATCGTAACGAAGCCTCAACTTATACACTGTACCTACTAATATGAAAAAGTAACTCTGTCTGTCTCTCGAGTTTGGCATATGATTCTTCAGCTTGTCATATTTGTAAACAATAAAGCAAGAGCCCAGACACCCCCAGACGTTACTGAATTCTCTCTACACTAAATGTATGGTAGGTATTGAATGAAAATTAAAGTCCAAGTTAGCAAGAACGTTTACGTTCCAAGTCCTAGATGCTAACACCACTCAATTCCCCTGATTTTGTGTTAAAATAGCACTTAACTAGGATCTTGGATTTGAGCACGGTAATGTTAAAAAAATAAGCTAACCAATTACAATTGTTCATTGCGAGTTTAAGTTGTTTGCGTGCTTCACCGTCGACCGCATCATCGCTTACCATCAGGTGAGATAGTGGTCAAACGAGAGCCTATTGAAAAAAAAAAAAAGTAAAGTTGAGCATGCATCTGAAATACCGGCCTTAATATCAAGTTAGAAGAAGGCTCTTTGGAAACCTTTGAACTAAAGCCTCTTCACTTTATTTCCGTCTGTCCTAGTTTCCAGTATCGACAAATATTCCCTAAATATTCTAACCTACACAACCGCTGAAAACAAGCCTCATATTCACGAGGGAATCCATAATCACTACCACGGAAAACTGAATTAATGATCGAATTATGTTATTATTACCCCAAAAGCGAATACTCCTGGGTCAGACGAGTCATGGAAGAATTTACCTTTTTCAACGGAAGATAAGGTTTAAATTGGGGTGAACAAAATCCGTCACGTCTATCTGAAACGTGGGGCCATTTCATCGCGTGACTATCACTCTCCGCCATGACGTTAAGCCAACATTTTTAATTATTCCATTCAAAATATAAGTCAGTAATGAAGTTATCATTTAATGTTTTAACACCATCCACCCAGGGAGTGATTACTTTTCGAGCTACAGTAAAATACTCGTAAAAGTCGTAACTACGACTTTGCTAATTAATTTGTTAGAAGCGACTTTGTCGTGACTTCGTCCGATGTTAAATATTTTATGTTTATTGCGCAATTTTGATATAATTTGTGAATTAAGTGGTCATTGTCGCTGTGTAACTGGCGTTTAATGAAATATTGATTGTGTTTTGTTTTAGATTTTAGTATAATAAATATACCGAATGAATTATAAAATATTGCCAGTATTTTCTTTTTTAATATATATATAATTCAAGACGTGAAATTCACATGAATACAAAAAAATATAATGATAACAACTTTCAAATAATATGGAATAAAAGCTATTGTATTCATACATTTATGTTCGCATATATCGACAAATTGTACTGTACAAAAGCAGTTTTTTTGCAAAGCTCAACGTGATCAACACAAAAATCTTTTTCTAAGGGACCAACTCTAAATAATAGCCTTGAATAAAAAACAAGCATTTGAACAGTAACAAAAATCAAAACCACTTTTTCATTAAAAAAGAAGAATTACGACCCGTAAAATTAAATTAAGCGTACGACAGCACAGCTATTGTAAAGCATGGTTTACACTTGCGAACGTATTGCGAGAGTAGTCAGAGACGAAAACAACAATTTTCACTTTGACACTTTACACGATTTTGTTTCAAAGATTATTTCGCACAAAAATTCTGTTGTTTTCCCGGTTGTACAACGCTCTTTATGTTATCAACCGATATGTTTGTCAACATACAGTAACATGAAACACTACAAAGGCAGACAAGAAACAATATTTGATTTTGTTATTTGCTTTATTTTGGTTTTATCCTTGTAAATAATACTGTGTGGTCCTGGTTTTTGTGTTACTTATTTCCGATATTTGCTTGTTTCTTTTGAAATGGGTGTCTTCATAAAGGCTACACGTAATTTGATTGAATAAAACGTGGCTTATTACAGGGTTAAATGGTCACATTAAATAGTGTAGCAAATCTGAACTTATTTTAAAGTACTACTCTACGTTTATCGACATGTAAAAGTGTTTGTACAAACCAACTTACAGAAATAAATCATTTATCATTTATAACCAGAGATAATATTATAATAGCATACATAAGCCTCATCCCATAAAAAGAAACCATGCCGACGTAACTATCATATTTCGTCTGATTATGCTACTTAATTTTATAAGTAGGCAGACATCAAAGGCGTTCGGTTAAGTTCCACGGCTATAGATGGTGTTAGCAGCGCAGCGACTTGTAAAACAAGTAAAATGGTTTACTCGGTTCGTGACAATTTTTCTTTAAATACAGTGACAATTTGTTTTATAGTATTGTTTGCACGTTTTTACAGTTTCATTGTACCTATATAGATGTGTTACAATACAAATTTAAAAATCGATTGGCATGTCTCAGAAATATAAAACCGCGCCATCTATTGGAATCAATTTTAAATGATCCATTCAAATAACCTTTGAAATGTGAATTAAGAGGCCAATATTCCATAATCTTGTACTCAGAAGAGTTTATTAAACAAGAACATACAATTTTAATGATTAATTCTAAAAAATGTTAATTTTACACAGAATTCAGTAACAAAATCGATGCATATCACGCCATCTAGTGATATTTATTTGAAGCAATTTTCTTTCTTGGCACTGGGACTCCGGTTTATCGGCTGTCTAATATATTCGTAAGATGAAAAAAGACTAAGACTGGGGATATATAAAAGAATGGAAACAGCTAAAGGCGTCCTTTACCAAGAGGCATGCTGAATTAAGAGATATACTTTAACAACACGCAAAACAGAAGAAAATTTTGAATAGTAGGGCTTATAAATAAATAAATAAATTATGGCTGACTAAGATATTAGTGCCTCACAGTGTAGTAACTGAACATTTATATTTGGTACATAATTTTTCATAATTTATCATTATAAATGATGATGATGTAATTTTTTTTTTATAAACCCACGGTTGGGCAAAAGTCTCCCTCAATACCTTAATTTTTAGGGTTCTGTACCCAAAGGGTAAAAACAGTTGAAATGTTCAAAGATGATGTATTTCTGTTGCCGCTATAACAATAAATACTAAAAACAGAATAAAATAAATATTTAAGTGGGGATCCCATACAACAAAAGTGATTGTTTTGCCGTTTTTTGCGATAATGGTACGGATCCCTTCGTGCGCGAGTCCGACTCGCACTTGGCCGGTTTTTTTGTTTACGTGGATATACAGTGTTCAACATAATTACCTATAGCTGTATATACACTTAATGGAAAGTGTGTACTATACTGCCGTCTTATAGCAAGAGTGACACTCTTGCTATAAGACGGCAGTATAGTACTCTTATGTCAATTAATTTCTAAGCAAGGGCAATATCGACGCAGCTTTCTATTTTCATTATATAGAAATCGAATATATTAAACCCAGCGTACAACAGATAGGTACTCAATTAAGTGCCTCCGCTATTCTCAAGGGACACAGAGTTATAAAACTTTTCTAATTTCGATTTGTCAATCAATATCTCTGCTTCTTCTTAATGTTTTACTAACTTTGTATCATCTTGTCAGCGCTCTTGAAATAAGTGAATTTTAAATAGAGATTATCCTTAGAATAAGTATTTTTATTCGCAAAAAGTTTCATTGGATAAATGCGTCAGTTTATGTATTAGTATGAGAGTAATATAAAAACTGCTTAGGTGTAAGATCTTAAAAATCTGTTATCTGTATGTAAATTAATTATCAGCTAGGGAAAATTTAGAGCGAAATGAGGTGGAATTTAACAACGTCGTAACATCTAAAGTATTGCCAAAGTGCCATCATGGTGGAAAGATATATGTCGGGGGCATTGACAAGATAAGCAGGATTACGCACGAAATAGCCTGTAAATGGCCTCCCATAAAAGAACACTACAGCAAGAGCCATGAGAGGTAATCACAAGGGACGAAGGGGAAATCTTTGGCGGCAATAGGCGAATTTACAAAAATTAAAGTTAGATTCTCTCTCAAAACTAGAAGATACACAACCTCATTTCATTCTAGCTACTTCTAAGGCGCCTTGCTCACCGCGTCGGAGCGTTTTCGTTTCTGTGCCAAATCTGTAACGATGTGCTGTAAGCTTTTGCGCTAGGTAAAGAATCTGTACCGAAAAGATTCAGTTGCCTGCCTGACTGAACAGATTCAGTACGGATTCTTTACCGAGCTCGTGATTCTTTACGAAAACACATAGATCCGGTGAGGAAGGCGCCTAATTGTTAACACCAAACTCCTCATCGCTAAGACAAACAATTAATCTCGCCCCCATTACAAAATTAAACAACGTGTCACTCTACTTAACATACTAAGCACTTTAAACTGTATCAAATTCCGCATTATCAATTCGAGGCAGGTACAGGTGTGTCAACCTCAGAACGCACATAGCGATTACGCGATACGTCGTCCGTGCATACTAAGCTTAACTGTCAGAGTGGGGTCGTGGCGCGGGGGCCGCAATTTCCTGTAACAGAACCAGCCCGACGCGACCGCTTCCTGTTGGAATGGACAATACGTTGTGGGTTTTAATTTAAAAGCAGTTTTTACGAACATCACTTACCCAGCCATGGTACGGCTACATTGCGAACTTTGTTGCTCGTTGTAATTTTCCTCGGAGGTATTATGGTAATGCAGTTTCTCGTTTTTGCTGTAATAAAAGGAGTTATGAATGAGATGTTTTATATGGATTTTAAGTAGTTCCTTTTTTTTGGTGCCGCGCACACAATTTATTTTGTTGTTACGTGTGCTTTTCGTGTTCTGTTTGTGGAATTTTCTTGCAAATGTGTGTTATGCTTTAAATATTTTATGACATGAAGATTTTTATTGTGATTTTCATCATGTATTCTAAGTGTGTGCTAAACCCTCATCAACCGATATAGTTTGTTTTATATTATGAGATATCATTTAGGTACTCAAAATATTCCAAATACTTATTATTACAAAAGACAACCTTCAAAGTAACCAACCGTCTAGACAATGAGATTTTTAGTTACGTAATTTATCATCATCATCCCCCCTGTGAGATGGAATGGGCCGTTATCCTCCACACGGGCCCTGTGTGGGTTGGTAGATGTCACATGTCTTCGAATATTTGGTTCTAGGATAAGCCGGTTTCCTCACGATGTTTTCCTTCACAACCACAGCTAAAGCATTTAACATCATTCCATTCCAACCAGGCCTTAATACCTTCAGCACAAATACAACTGGCTCCTTTTCACTTATAATGCTATTGAAGCAAGTCATTTGTCAGCCACCATAGTCCTATAGCAGTGACTATAGATATGAATAGACACGTCAGGCGGGAAATTGCAGTCTCATGCCCCGTGTAGGCGCATTGAATCGTGGACTAGTGACGCCACAGCTCAGGAGCGAAATGACGAGCGCTGAATAAGAATACAGCTCTTTATATTGAGTGAGAAAAATGGTATTGTGAGTTATTTATTCATTTTCTCGATTGATTTTGTACTTTCTGCTTTGTTTGTGTTTTCAAAAAGTTTCTTAAATTTTCTTCTAATGATTAGGAGTCCCTGATTCAGTGAAGTTGTCTTCTTTAATTGACGTCATAATATTGTAAATCAGAAAGACTTCGTTTTTACCGTTCCCGACCTTATAAGATCACTTTCTCGTCTTTCTGTCCGTCTGTCCGTGTGTCACCACCGATTTTCTCAGAAACGGGTGGACCTAGCAATTTGAAATTTATACCAGATACTGAAGTCCCTATTATAGTTGTATAAAAATCAAGGTCCTGAGTCAACACGATAAAAAGTACGGAACCCTCGGCGCCTTAGTTCGACTCGAACGTGGCCGGTTTTTTTTTCATGTAAGACCTGGGAAAGTGGAAGGAGGGAACAGAGGCCTTTGCTCTGTAGTGGGACAGTACAGGCAGTTAATAATAATACCTTCTGTTAGTAGGTACATATTCAAAAAATAATGATAAGACGTGTCCCACTGCAGAGAAAAGGCGCCTTGTCATACAGACAAGGCACGAGCATTGATCGACACTACGCTTACTCAAGACAAGTTGCGATTCATCACTTTTCTTTTTTCACCGTTATGTGTGCGAAGTCCAAGATAAAATTAGAAAGTTCATATGCATCTGAAAAAGTCACATCGGTACTTGCCCGAATTCGAACTTGCACGACTACAACACCACGACTCAATAAATAACATTTAAATATAAAAGAGAAAAAATATTTTTTAAGTTTTACTAACCAGGGGTTAGTATATAAATCCTAGCTTGTTTGTCGCTCTTTCTATCGGTTAAAACCATATAATACGCTGCGTAAAGACCGCCCAATAGGTGGATCGATGACCTGCAGTAGGTAGGCAGGTGGTGGCAGAATATCTGAGGGGGTGATGTGTTAGTTACCAGCGATGCAATGGCCAAATCGTGCGAAGGCTTGTTACGTGTGGTGTTCCACAGGGGTCAGTCCTCGGGCCACCCCTGTGGAACGTGGGGTACGACTGGGCCCTTCGTGGTGCTCTCTCACCCAGGCTAGGCGTCAATTGTTATGGTGACGACACGTGATCACAGCCCGGGGATGAAACTTTGAGGAGGCGGCGCGCTTGGCCACTCAGGGTGTTACCCTGGTCCTCAGCCGCGTAGAAGTGCTGGCTCTTAGAGTGGCGCTCGAGAAGACGGAGGCCCTGGTTTTTTTATGGGCCCCGCTGCCGGCCATCAGCGGGCGTTCACATTACCATAGATAGTGAGCGAATTATGGTGCGGATGCACATGAAATACCTGGGCCTGGTCCTAGACCGTAGGTGGCACTTCGGCGAGCACTTTTGCCGACTTGCCCCGAAGCTTATCGGCACAGCTTCCGCCCTAAGTCGGCTACTGCCGAATCTGGGTGGACCGAGTGCAAGCTGCCGACAGCTTTACACGGGAGTGATGCGCTCGATGGCACTGTACGGCGCCCCAGTGTGGGCGCGGTATGCGTTAGGCATTTTCTTCGCTGAATAAAAAAAAAAAACCTAGACTGATGATCTGGTTAAGATTGCGGGAATCCACTGAATGTGAGACGCACAGGACTGGTTAATGTGGCGACATTTGGGAGAGGCCTATGTTCAGCAATGGACGCCTTCCGGCTGAAATGATGAAGTATAAATATTTGTTGTGTTTTTTAGAAGAATTAAACGGAGGAAACAAAGTGATGCAGACAGTAACTGTGTCTTGTTTTATGCTATGGAGGTGATCGTGATTATGATATACAAAAATTGCGATATCTGAATAAAAATTTATGTAACAGCGGTTTTTATATATTTTAACACACTAGTACGCACAAAACGTTTTTTTTATTGTGTGTGGAAAGGAGTGGATTTCCCTACCGGAGTCTATTTCCTGATAGTTACAGCCTGGGAGTCTTTAAGTCAAAAGTAAATGAGTTACTTCTAGGCAAGCATGCTTCACTGTCAACCACATCATCGCTTGCCATAAGATAAGATAGTGGTCAAACACGAGCGTATCAACAATAATAATAAAAAACCCTAGGCAAGAAACTTTCAAATTCATGAGTTCTGTCACCCCTAAAATATTTTACACAAATTTTGCTGTTTTACAAGTTTTAACAACCAACTTATTGCATTACCTGATACAAAGCGCAAACTCGCTATTCCCCAGAAAGTAGTTCCAAAGATATGGATACTACTGCTTCCAAGTGAATCTCAGTTCTGTTAACGTATCAGTTGCTTATTGTTCTGCAACTTGCGTTTAATTGGAGAACCGATCCCTGAGGTGTGCTTCTATGGGTTGGTAAACTGACTACGTTCGCTGCTATTGGCTGGCAACGTGACTCTATTTGCAGAGTTGCAGTTACCACGTATTATTGTGCCTCGAGTGGGTAGCAATGAAATTTTAATTGAAGTGTTTATGTTTTGTTTTGCGGTTATTGATTTTACGATTGAGTTTACGAGTACATACACAAAATCACGCATTTTTACCCGACTGCCCACGGAGGGTAATGTGTTTGTCAGTCTATGTATATATGTGTATGTATGTTTGTTCCTATGTGGCGTTCTAGAGACCAAACGCGTGGGCCAATTTTGATGGTTCTTACGTCAATCGATTTGTCTTAACCCTGTTCTGTCACTGGCTACATTAAAATTGTAAAATAGAAAAATGGCGAATTTTATGCGCCATATTGTGGCGGCACAATTTTTTTTTTCTACCAAGCCCTTCGTGTGGGGTATCAAAGTAAAGGGTTTTAAGAGGTGATTTCAAAAATTATAAATAAAAAGGTTAATTCAAAATACCAAATATCCGACTGCTTAAAAAGTGAACTAAAAAGACGCTAACAAGAAGAAAATCATGCAGTGCAGTCGGAGGATTTGTTGCGTGTTTTATGCTGCTAAGTAGACGAATTTTTAAACTTATAAAGCAAATAATGCAAGCCAAGAACGTGCGTGCGTTCTTTGAGCTACCAAACAGTTGTGCACTTGCGAGACTGGTTAGTTAGCAAACTTGCTCAATATGCGTTGGCGAATTCACCCTTATATTAACTACAATTTCAGGTATCCTCACAATGTTTTCCTTCACCGTTGTCAGCGATGTCCAAGATAAATTTTGTACTTAGCTATCCCTTGTTTAAGGCAAAATATAATTTATAAATTATGCAGGCATGTCTTTGAAGAAAGTATCCAAAACATTGTATCAGAGATAATCGCGTGGTATTTCATGATGAGTTATCCTATTGTTCTCAAGCGGAGACATAAAACGAAGTTGTATTCTGTAATGTCAAATAGCTTTGTCTCTTTTTGATGACACTTAAAAGTACCCACACAAAACATTGTATTATCTTGAGAGACAATATAATGCGTCGTTTTTTACCAAACTTATTCGTTTTAAAACCGTAATAAAATATCATATTTTATTCCACAAAATCTTTTCTAATTCAAATTTTTACAAGCATAAAAAGGACACAAAAATTCAAATCTTCGTCCCAACTTAATATTTTACAATAGAAAACAGTGCAAGAGACATTTTCAGAGGTCGACGGCCATTCAGCAGCATTTTATTGCAGATTGTCCTATTCGACCTGTACTATTTTATATAGCCGTTTTATGGGGTCGAAACATGCTACAAGGACATAATAAAGCGTTGATACTATCTCTGAACAATGTACAAAGAATATTTTTTATATTTCTCTCTGATGAAAATTAAGTTGTGTTTCAACCTGAAATAAAAAGTAGTTTTCATAAGATTAGGAGACAGACACAAAAAGTTTTGGCACTTTTTTATAAAAAGTAAAATAGGGATTTTAGAATGTAGACTTTATCATGCTATTTTTATGTTTATTACGTTTGTTCAATGTATTGCGGGGGATTAACTCGGCGTACAACAAAAACGTAGACCAAAGCGGAGACAATGAAAATGTAACTACAACTACTGCATCATGGTCTAAATACCTGTGGACCTCGACTGTCGAAGATTTGCCAAACATAAGTGGCAGTGAGCAGGGCGCATTGCTCGCAGAATCGATGGTCAACGAAGGGGCGGAAGAGTTCTGGAGTGGCGACTGCGACTACCGGTTCGCAGTCGCCAGTCCAGAACGATGCGTTGGAAGGCCTCCCACTAGGTGAGTCGATTGCCTGGTGAATCCGCTGGATGCGAGATGCACGGAACCAGTCAATGTGGCGACACTTGGGGTAGGCCTATGTTCAGTTAGCAGTGGAAGTCTTTCGGCTGAAATGACGATGATGAGGATAATGATTCGAACATCAGAGTGACCTGACAGAGCCAAGTGCACAGTTATTTTGACCGTGTAATTTGTCTGTGATTGTGGCATATCACTTTGTGCTGAAATTCATGCTGCTGAATTGATCATATGATCTGCTGACTAATAATATGATGTAACATACAGATAACGTTATCTTTGGAGCAATAGCTAATACTCTTTAATATATTTACGTCGACTAAATTTTGTCCAACCCAGTATCTCGCCATGTGGTTAACTCTTACAGAAAAATATTATTGACTTTTTCTTTCATGCCCTAACTAGCTTCTGCCAGCGGCTTCGCCCTCGTGAAAAGTTTTTTCTTAGCCCAATACATTATACAGGGATAAACACCCTATGTGCTATTCCAGACTATAATCTATCAATGTGCCTTTCATCCAGATCCGTTCACCCGTGCTGACATGATTGAGTAACATACGTAACTCCAACCATCCATCCAAACTTTCGCATTTATTATATTAGAAATAAGATGCTGTTTTTCACGTTTTAATTTATTTGCGCGGCACTCAAATTATGTTTCTAAAATAACGGATGCCTAAGTTATTCATTTTAACATCAGCTGTATGTCAGTGAAAGTCCCGTTAAATTGGTCCAGCCATTTTGGAGATTAGCTGGAACAAACAAACAGAGAGAAAGACATTATTTAAAAAATGCTATCATTGAGAAAAAGATCCTTCATTGTTATTTATTTGTGTGTATAATTCGATGTGTATACAACGTTATATTGTAAGCAAATATACTGTAAACAAAACCAGAGACAGCTAAAAGGTCAAAACAACGTAATGATTTGCTTGAACAAACTTAAAGACTTGCCAAACACGTCCCTAAATATTTCAAGCACCAGACTAGATAAACCACGTAGTGGCTGAACTTGCTAACCTTTGCTAACCCATCTTCAAGGCTCGTTAACTCCTAAACACTAAAGTAAATTTCATTTTCACATATCATTTGCCACCTTATCCTGACGAACATAATTTTAGAAGAACAACGGTTTAAGACCTCTCTTTTGATATATTTTTTGAAAAATCTTTTTCCAATATTCTTTAGTACTCATTGATGTTAAAGATAAGTGAAGTCAACAAGCTTAGTAACAGTTGATCTTTTCGGAATATCTAAGAAGAATTATGATGTGGAAATATTCAAGATATTATAGGGTTCAAAGAAATCTTGAGTATTTTTTCTGTAAAGAATTTAGTATCAGAGTTTGGGATTGTGCGCCTTTGCCAAATAATAATAATTGGCATAGTTTAACTTTAGTAAAATTCAATAACATATTTAGTGACGGTATAAGTGGTAAATTTTTCTCATTATACTTCATAAAAGATAGCTTGATCTCTGCTACATATTTCAAACTGACGTATACGTTATTGTTACGTTATTGTTAGCCTGTCAAGCGCTATTGTTACTGTATTGATACTGACAGCTGTCGCAGAGATCAAGCTATCTTTTATGAAGTATAGGTAAAACTTTTGTTTTAAGACCTCTCTACGCTACAGTAAATTATTGTACCAGTTTTTGGTGATTAGGCTACAAATTTTTAGCTTCAACATTTCTGTAATTCTTTTTTATTACCGTATAGTACGATTCAAAGTTAACGACTGGCTTTGAACACGAGGCGAGTCACTGCGCATTAGCAAATTCATGTCCCCCCGGAGAGGGGTTCACAGCCACCATTGAGATTGACGCTTACTTACAGTAAGCGTGAAACTAAATGTGTCTATTTGATAAAATCCTACTTGAATTATTTATTCTATTTTATAATTAGGGTAAAACAAACAGAATACATTTTACAGAAATAATTACAAAAAAATACGATGAAATGTGTAACCAACATCATTTGCCACAGAATACACACTTTAAAAATCTTTCATGCGATCTAAAACACAGTCATATAAAAAACATCAAACACCAAATTAAAAAAACACTTACAACCAAATTAAAAATCAAATTAAAAAACGTTAAACATCAAATTAAAATAATTAATATTTATTGCTTCTAAATATGGCCACATAAGTTTTATTCCAAAGGACAGAAAGCATCTCGGTAAAAAAAAAAATTCGTTGTCTAGTGACCGCTTTAATGGTCTACTCTGACAATAAAAACAGTAGAAACAAACATTATCCTCTATTGTCTGCGACCTTAATGACTGCCCAACAGGGATGGTCATCATATAATTTTAGTAAGCAGGTTTGTTCTGATTGTCATCTTCTAAAGCAAATAAGTTATGTACTATACAAGGCGTATAGTGTCATCCCTATTTTAACCCGCGACGGAAAAGAGGCAATCTGTGTGGCTGTGTTTTTGTGTGTCCTGTCTGTGGCATCATAGCACATAAACGTATGAACCGATTTTAATTTAGTTTGAAAAGTGACTTTGTCGAGAGTGTTCTTAACTATGTTTGAAGAAAATCGGTGCTGCCTTTCAAAGGTTATACCCATTTTACTCTATGAATCGGGGTTCACATCACACACACATCATCAGCCTATTAATGTTCCCACTGCTGGGACACAGGCCTCCTCTCTGTGAGAGGGAGTGGGCCGTAATCCACCACGCGGGCCCAGTGCGGGTTGGTGGATGTCACATGTCTTCGAATTTTTGGTTCTAGGATTTTTGGTTTTATCAGGGTTCTTTCACTAGATATTATGTATTACATAATTACCTCAATGCAGTTAGTTTGAGACCCTAGGAAGGACATACGATAGTTTTTATCCCGGAAACCATCCTTATGGGGTTGGCAAGGAAGGTAGAAATTCGTATGGTGAACTAATAATTTCTCAACTAAAGCGTCACACGTCCACAACATAATTTGCGCGACATTAAAAATAGGCTTTTAGGAGTACTAATGCTACGCAGGCGAAGTCACGGGCAACACCGTAGACCGTAGACCATTACAAACATCAGTCTACATGGTCTTCACATGATCTACCCAAGATTTTGTCTGCAGTCGCCATGGATACACTCTTAATCCAACATTAATCCGACCTTAAACTAGCTAGCACCGTGGAATAACATTTAGTCCAAGACTAGAGTCAGATTAGTATAATCTCTTCATATTCCGTGTTTATTAATACAGAAATTTGTTAGTACCAACCTAATGCTTGGAATAAAGTTAATCTTACCTTAGTCCACGATTATTAATAAGACGGCATAGGTATAATTTGTGCAAGGTATTCCCGTGCAAAAACGAATAAATACACTAAGGCCAACTTGCGCCTAAAACTTAGCTCAGAGTTGTGTTGCCAACACGAGGTTAAATTAAATTATGTCATACTTAATTGACCTATGTTTGCTACTAACTCGGAGTTAGTAAAATAACATAGGGTTGTGCAAGCGAGTCTAAATTTACTAGCAAAACCATGAAAACCATCAACTGAATTTTGCTTACGTACTTCTCTTGCTGATGAAATCTGTCAATACAAATAGCTAATAATTATTATGAACTAACGGCAGTCTCCAGGGACTTCACTTCACCTGTGTCGGCATTAGCTAAATGGAAATAGTTGATGTTGTGGTGAATAGATTAGCCAGTCTGACATGTTTGATAGCAGGACTGTCTTATTTAGTATACCGGACAAGTATTGTGGCTTATGAAGATCTATACTATAAATACTATAATTAATTAGTTAATTATTATAATATTATGAAGAGGAAAGATTTGTTTGTTTGTACCGAATAGGCTCCGAAACTACTGGACCGATTTAAACATTTCATTCACCAATAGAAAGCTACATTATTATATGACATATATAGTGACATAGGCTATTTTTTTATCCCGAAAACGGATCCTATGGGGTAGCCCACGAGAGTGGAACCGCGGGGAACAGCTATGTTATAATAAATAAATATTTATAGCAGCCTGCTACTGTCCCACTGCAGGGCAAAGGCCTCTTCTCATACAGAGAAGGCATGAGCATTGATCACCAGGCTTGCTCGATGCAGGTTGGCAATTTCAGACTTAGTTAACTATAATTCCAGGTTTCCCGGCCATGTTTTCTTTCACCGTTATCAGCGATCTCCAAGATTAACTTGAAAGTACAGCAAACTGCCTTCTTCATTAAACACGTCTTTCATTACTCGATTTGCGAGCACATGCTAACCCGTCACTGCATGATCCCCAAAAATAAATCATTCAACACCGGATTTTATTGCCAAGCCCAAACTATTCGTCTGCTTGTCCACTCGCTATAAATATTCAAAGAATACATATCACGCGTTTTATGTTCGGTAAGGAAGCGATTCCTTTGGGAGGGACCACTTTACGACTGCTGTTTACATGCTTAGCTCTCGGCTTGTTTATCTGGAACGTATTTATTGTACCAATAACTCAAGGTACGTGCCATCTGATCAGCATGGATAGGGTTAACAAATACGTTTGGCGGGGAAATAAATAGGGGATCGAAAGTAGGTTGGCGGAGTAGTGACTTTGTGGTGGAGGTTGAATAGCTGGATAGTGCCCGAGGAGGAAAGATAGCACTGTTTTGTTTTCAACCCGAGGTAAAATAGGGGTGTTATAAGTTTGACGTATTTGGCATCATAGCTCCGATAAACTGATTTTAATATATTTATGTTTTTATTTAAAAGATGACACTGTCGAGTGTTCTTAGCTATGTTTGATGGAAATTGCTTCTGACGTTAAAAGTTATGATCTTAGCTCATCGAATCGAGGTTATTCAATCTGAAATATAAATTAAATAAAAAAAAATAACCTACTTTTTAGAGGTTGTTATGTCGAGGGTTTTTAAATATAATTTTTTGTTGACAGAAAAGTGGAGCCGCTTGACTCCATGAGTTATGGCCTCCATGGAGACTTTAGACTTTCATATCTTTTGTAGTCAGCCTCATCATTTCAGGTAAAGACGTCCACTGCTGAACATAGGCATCCTCTAAGTGTCACCACATCTACCAATCCTGTGCATCTCATTACAAGGTCAGCAGTCAGCCCCGTAACCATCTTATTGAAACGCTAATACATGTTTACCTACAACTATTCTGACCTCCTTCTCAAGCATCGACATGATTCAAGATTACGCCATAAAAATAACCGAGGTCTCTTTTTTTTCACAGATATACGCAAAATTTATTTTCAACAGACAGCAAAAAATATATAATAATTATAAACGAATACAAAACATACTCGTATAAAAAGGGGATCATAGGGCGTTAAACATTCGTGCACATCGTTGTCAACGGAAAAAGTGCGCAGAACGCTGGCACTATAGCAATGAGGTTCATTGTACTTTTAGTTATATAAGCACCCATAAAACAATTGGCAAAATAAAATATATGCTGATAGAAGAGCACAAGGGGGCTGGTTTTGAAAGAAATTTCGTCCAGTAGACCTGCGACAGAAGAGATTTTCTTCAATGACAAGAGGGCATTGGTATTAATTTCTTTTCATTATTTTCTTTCCTTAAAGAGGCAGTTTAGATATTCTTATTAATAATGGAATACCTTATTGTTGATGTTCTTCAGACATACTATGGGAGTAGTACTTACTACCGGCGTGCGTATAAGACCAGATGTAAGAACGTAAAATAGCTAAAAGAGTATGTTAGGATCATAGCAAATTGCGTTCTATAGTTTCTTTTCATTCTAAAAATAAACCTAAAACTTATGCATATACAATGCCGTATTGCGTATTACTCTCGAAAGGGGATTAGGCATGGCAAATATAATATGTGAATTCAATTCATAGAGTAGAGGACGTAGCCTTTCTGAATTAGTTACGCAATACCGAAAAAAATAAAGGTCATACTCTTTCATAGAGTGTTCCCTCTGCTCTACCGAATTCACTTACGCAATTAGGCTGCTGGTGTGTTTTTACTGATAGAAAATTTCACTTAAAACCTTTTAAATAATAAATTAATAATATGGGTAAAGATAAAACCTCCCAGAGCTGGCTGCCTCGTAATTATTTTTGATTATGTATAATTAATATGTGGTAATTTAATAAATTATTTGTGCATACGCTGCTCAAATGGGAGTATTGTTAATAAATTAATATTATTCTATATAATACTGGTTACCGTTACTGAAATTTGAGTAATAAACTTCATTGAGATACACACAATTTGTTTAATTACACACTCGTAATTATCAACAGCTAAAATACTATTTACTTATATTTCTACTATCTGTTATCAATATGGGAGGTTTAAAGTTAATATCATGATATCACAACAACTGGTATTCATATTAATTCACTTAGTTTTACAGAATAAAAATAACTTTCATCTGCTCTCTGTACGTTCTGTAAAGATCCAATTATAAAATCAAAAATAATAACTAAATTTACTTAAAATTTGAATATTTCTACATTATCTATGGCCTTAGTAAAAGCACAAAATAGAAACGGGCCGCCGTGTAAGTATTTTGTGGTAAAAGGTAAAATAGTCATACGGTTACTCGTCGTCGAAAAATAAACTTAAAAGTGATAATATTGTATTTGAATATTTACGATCTTCTCCTTTTCGAGACGATATTGTTTAAACCCTTAGATAGTTTGGGCTCAGTATGCTAAATAATTTATATGATTTAATTGTATATAAAATAGGTGAAAAGTTTTTTTTTTACATAAACGGTTTTATTAAAAAGAAAGATAAAAATTATATTGTTGATAATGTACTAAAAGCTAAAAAACAATTAGTTGGATCCTTTTTGATGAGATTTAAAAGTAGTGTATAAAACTGGACATAAAATACGCCAGTGGCTTGGTTTATAGTAATATTTTAATAACCTTTGCACCTTTGTATCATAAACTATTTTCACATCTAGATACTAATATGAAATGAAAATAATTTTCCATTGTCTATCTACGAATTTTACTACGAATATTCATGGAATGTTATATTTAGTTGTAAACTACAAAACGTGCCCCGTTCCAAAATGAAACAAAACTAAATAAACTATTTCGAACTAAACCACTATAGATTTGTTGGATAGCACATAGGAATATATCGTTTTGTCAAATTCAGCAATATATAAATAAGTTGTGGTAGCCGGAAGGTAGAAAGAAGGTAGAATGATACTATGGATAATAACCTGGGGGTACCAATTTGACATTTCTAATTATTAAAGATGACCGAAGTTGAGTTTTAGTTTGTATTTGTTTTTATAATTTGTCAATTTAAGTACATATTTTAAGAGAGTTAATGAATCAAATTTAAATGGACAGTTTTAATTTAATTTATTGAAATGCCTCAACGTTGTTTTTAACGTGAATAATGGAAGATGTCTGAAGTAAATTAATTTATTAATGTTTATTAAAGTACTGTCTGACTTAGTATTCTCGACGACTTACAGTGAAAGAAAATTTCTCAAGGAAATCTCGACTAATCACAATCATCGTTTAGCCAGTGGTGTCCCATCCCATACAAAGTAACCGTGCCGACGTTCTATACTGATTATTCTGATTATTTTATTACATTGATCGCGTTTGGTTCCGTTCCATGATAGATAGTGATCTATCTATCGCCGTGGAACGGAACCGAACACGATGTATTTACAAAAACTAATCGGTAAAATCAGCTGGAAAACGCTAGTTACGTCCGCGTTGGCATTATTTCTTAGTATGGGATGAGGCATCTGTATGATAGTATTATATTATCTGTGGTTCAGCCAAAATACATCCACTTGGGGACATGAGACTTCCGAAAGCATTGTTATAATGAGTGATCCAGCCGTTTTTGGAATTGTTATACAATTGCAAGTACACAGCACAGTTAGCTAGGGTGATGATCAATGCTTTGCTTTCCACTATAAAGGGACCATTTCAACTCATATCCATAGTAACACTATAAATGCGAAAGTTACTGTCTGTCTGTCTGCCTGCCCAACAGAGCTGAATAGATTTTAATGAAATAATGGTATACTTGTAGATTATGCTCATGAATTAGGGCATTGAATACTCTTCATCCTGGGAATATACTCCCTTAGAATGATTTCAGAGTTATGAATATAAATGTGGATGGATGGAGAGGGAGAGGAAGGCCAAAGAAAAGATGGATGGACTGTGTGAGGAGTGATATGAAAGAAAAGGGAGTCAGTAATAACATGACGGGGGATAGAACGGTATGGAAGAAGCAAACGTGTTGCGCCGACCCCAAGTAACATGGGATAAGGGCAGGCAGATGATGATGAGAATGATTTCAGACATGCGCGCGACTGGCAAAAACTTTTCTACTATAAGTTCAAATATTTGATACAAACCCCTACAGACGACGCCATTTCTATGATCAAAAAAACTCATTTCAAAACGGAATGTTCTGAACTAAATAGTATTTTATATAATAAAGCCGAATTCTATGGCGAATATGATTAAAGACGTGCGTCAGTTTTGATTGAACATGCTCTAATAATGAGTGCCACGGGCGAGTAGTACGTGACGTAGCGACTTGTATCTGTAAGGTAAAAGGAGCAGAAGGTTTAGCAATATTAATAGAAAGAGAACCATGTAGAGAAGTCAAATTGACGGTACCTTTGTGTAAGAGAGGTAGAAACAATAATGGGATTCACGGTTTTAAGCGATTAGGAGTAATTGATGCCCATGTCGTGGCCATCTTAGAATTGATCAATTGATGATGTGGCCAACCTGTTCATGAAATGTTTGTATTGTCGGTATATTGAGATTAGGGTAAGAGGGCCGTGCATATTATTTCTTGAACTGAACTTTTGGTATCTGCCTGTCTGATTATTGTTGTATACGGTACCTCGCGTTTTATTGAAATTTAATGAAATATACGATCATGTAGGCGTTTTGTTTATTAGAAAATCTTGTGTCGTATATCTTATGAAAATCTAGCAGAATAGCAGAATATCCGCGTAATCAATTTTTTTATTAATTTATATCTAGGCTTAAGTATTCATTTACTGACATTATGTTGTACTATTCCAGATTCTATTTTATTTTTGTGAACAAAATTCAAGAAGGCTCTTTTAAAAAATATGTTAATTTATATTTCTCAGGCCCTTTGTGTCATATCCCATCTAAAAAAATGATAAAGGTTTAATCACTTACCATCTGCTTTCTTTGTTACAGATAAACCAGTAAATGATCTACAGAAAAGTACCAAAACTGCAAAATGGTCGACTTATAGCAGTCAGCGGACGAAGACATTTGCTTGGACGGTGGCGGTGGAAGCGGAAAAATGTTAATTTTGATGATCATACACTTCATTACGCTACCAGTACTAACATCCAGGGTCGTTAGGGGCGAGACCGCAATGGAAGAAAAACAACCCCAGCCGCTCATTAGTTCCCGGGTCGTGAGAACCAAATACGGTGACCTCAGAGGGTTCATAGTTACTCCAGAATCCAGGTTCTTAGAACCCGTCGAAGTCTTTAGAGGGGTGCCTTATGCATCGCCCCCTGTAGGATCCCTGAGATTCATGCCTCCAGTTTCCGGCGCGCAATGGTCAGGTGTCAAAATTGCTGAAGAGTTCAGCCCAGTATGTCCCCAAGTGCTTCCCGATATAAGGAACGAAACCGCTGTCTTGAAGAGGATATCAAAAGGGCGGTTAGATTACTTGAAAAGAATACTCCCGTTTCTCACGAACCAGTCTGAAGATTGCTTGTATCTGAACATCTATGCTCCCGCTCAAGGTAAGTTCAGTTAATGTCATTTGCTTTTTATTCTCATCTGAGACAAAATTGGAATAAAAAGAGTGCTTACAAATCCGATTAGCGTCTCAGAACTTATTAACATTCAAATGGATAAGCAGGCTAAGAGACGCCGTGCATTGTAATGTTTCCTTTATAAGAAAATTAACATGTAAATAAATACAAAGCCAGCTCTCCTTGATTACTGCTTCACTCACGGATATCTAACTAGCTAGAAGTGCTATATATAGTACTAGCTGACCCGGCAAACTTTGTTTTGCCATAAAAACACCAAACATTCATCTACCCTACCTACCCTAACTACCTACCCTACCCTACCCTACCCTACCCTACCTACCCTACCTACCCTACCCTAACTACCTAACCTACCCTACCCTACCCTACCCTACCCTACCTACCCTACCCTAACTACCTACCCTACCCTACCCTACCCTACCCTACCTATCCTACCTACCCTACCTACCCTACCTACCCTACCTACCCTACCTACCCTACCTACCCTACCTACCCTACCTACCCTACCTACCCTACCTACCCTACCTACCCTACCTACCCTACCTACCCTACCTACCCTACCTACCCTACCTACCCTACCTACCCTACCTACCCTACCTACCCTACCTACACTACCTACCCTACCTACCCTACCCTAACTACCTACCCTACCCTAACTACCTACCCTACCTACCCTACCTACCCTACCCTACCCTACCTACCCTACCTACCCTACCCTACCCTACCCTACCTACCCTACCCTACCTACCCTACCTACCCTACCTACCCTACCTACCCTACCCTACCTACCCTACCTACCCTACCCTACCCTACCCTATCTCTCAAGTTGGATCGAACTGCACATGGTGTGCGAATTTTATTATAATCGGTTAAGTGGTTTAGGAGTCCATTGAGGACAAACATTGTGACACGAGATTTATATATATTAAGATGAAAAATGTGACCTATTTCTGAAGGAATACCATCAAAATGTCGTCACCAACACAACTTCCACTTTCTCATTCTTGATAAATTTATTCCCTTACTTTGTTACGACAAAGTGGCAACAGGGATGTATAAACAAGGCATTTTAATCCAAATTTCGTCAGGCAAGCATTACACTCGTAAATTGAGGGTGGGAACAAAAACTTGATTTACAATTTCAGTTAAAATCTCCCTAAGCTCCAGTGAGCTAATTTTCAAAAAGACTTTTGTGCTTGTCTGTGGAGGTAGACATTCATTTTAGCAGTTGGCCGAACAGGGATATTTTTTGAATGGCTACGGCCCGGTATTAAAAATAAATGAAATGTCTTTTATTACGGAACCCACGGATGTGACTAATTGGAACGTGAATGGCGGTAATGATGTTGCGTTTCTGCGTTGGTTTTTGGTTCATGTTGGAGTTGTACAATAAGACAAACAGAGTAAAAATCTCGCTTTGAAGATCTGAGCATAGTATTAATGTAAGCAAATCCATGAAACAGATTTTGTCGCTTTGGTTTAGGAAGAAAGAGGAAAATCGCTAATTAATTCAGGCGTTATATTGAGCAAATCCGTGATTAAATAAAAAAAATCCATGGGAAAAAACCCCTTGCATTCTCAGATTTCCTCGTCATTCTTTATTCAAATAACATGACCAACCCTTAAAAAGCAGACCCAATTAGTCATTTTTATTAACATTACCAACTCTGACCAAAACTACTAACTAATTAGAAGACTCTACCTTAATCCGGACCACTCCAATAGAACCCTGTCAAACGAAAGCCGTATTAAAGGCACACATGGTTATGTCCAAAAAAACGAGATGAGTCTTGTTCTCTCTTATTACGAGGTAGCCGTACATTCCCTCCGCCTGCCCGTAGGTATGTAGGTACTTCGTCTCTGGCTTTTGTCACAAATGCGGTGGTTCGCCTTTGCGCATACGAAATACTTTTTCCAGCTAGGTATGTTTTTTTGGTCAGGATTCGAGTGTGGAACTGAGAGCGATTAGCGAAACTTTCCTGAATTTGTAGCTTGCTTTTGTTTTGTTTTTTTTTGTGTTCGTGTCTGTTTTTGTGTGGTTGGTAATGGTAAATGGATGATGAGGTAATGGTAAATACTTCTATTGCGTGAGGTATCTGCCTACATTAGTCATTAGTCAATCAAAGTATCTACGATGTGAGTCACATCGTAATTATTATCAACTAGTGGCCCGCCACGGCTTTACCTGGGTCATAATAATTACTGCCTTTACCCATCTGGAATAATATACTTTTCAAAATATGAAAAGTTCATTTAATGATGATGGTTTTTTTTAAATAGGTGTTAGTGGTTCCAGAGGTTACTACACGTGAGAACAAACTCACAAAATTATGTGTCTCTCTTTGTAATATTAGTTAACATTAAAATTCAGTTAATTTTGAACCTCATAATGTTAATAAATATATAATGTTCATAATGCCTACATGAATAACAGAAAATTTAGTTTCACTAGTACAATATTGAAGAGTCATAGTATTCCAACTCTAATAGAAAGATTCATCAGGATGGAATGAAACACACATTTGAGGAGAGAAGTAAGTCTAGTAAGCAAGATAAAGTACCAAAACAGATACAAGATACCTAAAAGAGGAGTGGTCTATTGTTGCGTCCAACAGAGTGCCACTATACGGAAAAAGATAAAGAATGTAATCAACTTCCTCTTCTTAGCGTGTCAATGGAAAATACCGTTTTTAGGGTTCCGTAGTCAACAAGGAACCCTTAAAGTTTCGCCATGTCCATCTGTCCACCCGCCCGTCCGCAGCTTAGCTCATAGACTCTTAGAACTAGAAAGCTATAATTTGGCATGGATAAAAATATTAATCACGCCAATAACGTGGTGATATAAAATCAAGAATTTCTTTTTTGTGTGCTCCTGAACACGTAAAGTGGAGTTGTTTTTTTTTTCTAGTCTATCCCATTTTGTGGGGTATCGTTGCATAAGCCATTCAAAAATACTATTGGGTCTGTGAAGACCATTTTTCAATTCAGAGATCCATTAACGTAAAAGTAAGCTTTAAATGGCAATTTTTTGTTAGAGACAAGTGTCGCCCCCCGTGCCAGCTAAATGGTTGCTTTTGAATATGTGAAAAAAATCACGGCAGTAGTTTAAATAACGATATTATACGGAAAACTATCACAGCTAAGTAGGCTGTTCAAGTTTACGAGTAATAGTCAACTAACTAATAAAAAGTACTTGGAAAAGTAAAAATTTTGTATGTTGATGTATGGGGACAACAGTTTTATTTTTATTGTCTATAGGCTTGCGCTTGACCACCATCTCACCTGATGGTAAGCGATGATGTGGTCGACGGTTTTCGAACGGCTAAATTAATTTTGTCACTTCGTTAGAGTCAATGTTCGGTGCTTTCATTGTTTATGAATGTAACCTATTTAACCTATATATAAGAAATGTTACCTATTTATTTTGTAGAATGTAGCTGTTTATGCGGAACCCTCTGTGCGCAAGTCAGACTCGCACTTGTCCGATTTTTTTTAAATATTATCATTGGCCCAGTATTTAGCTACAATATCTAAAATAACAACTAAGTGGAACAAGATCTATAAAAATGTTTCACATTCAGTCCCATCGATTTCACATTGAACAACCAGTTCCGTCTGAAACCTGCTATCTAAAATTCTAACAACATAACTAATGTGTAATACACCGTGAAATTTTCGATCAACATTGAATTACAAATAATTTATCCTCGTCCTCAAAAATGTGATTCACCGTAAAATCTTGCGCCAAACTCCGGACACGTTCGTGCGCGGTTTCGGGACCCTCTCCAAAATACTCCTCTGGCTTTTTAATAACCGTAAATGACGCTCTATGCCGCTCACTAAATTCTCGTCTACTTGTGACTGTAACGGAGATATGACGCGAAATTATTATGAGAATAGTGGATTATTTTTTTGGTCTCCTCTCTCTCAGCAGTGGGGACATTAATAGGCTGATGTGTGATGATGATGATGAGTAGATTATTTGATGAGACTGAAATTAAAACCGTAATGATTAAGGCCTCGTTCCTAGAGACGCGGGGCGTCGCGCGTTGCGTTTGGCAGTGCGGACTGCACTCAAGGATAGGATAAATTGACCCGCTTTGCCGCACTTAGACTCCCATTTGGTCCGTTGGGCGTTCAGGCCTTCTGTCTGTGAGAGGGAATTGGCCGTAATCCAACACGCGGGCCCATTGCGTGTTAGAGGATGTCACATGTCTTCGAATTTTTGGTTCTAGGACATGCCGTTTCCCACACGACGTTTTCCTTCACCGTTTTGAGACCAATGGTGATGAAATAATCTACACAAAGCGCCTGCCTGGGTTCGAACCCTCGACCTACAAGTTGTAAGTCGCAGCCGTTACCACTGGGCTACCACTGCTCTCAGATCGCACTAAATTCAAAGTCACAAAAAATTTACGACACGAATGGCGCAATGGTTGAGCGATCGATGGCTGGCTGCGCTGCGTATCACGGGTTTGATTCCCGCACGGAAACAAATATTTGTATGGCCAACATATAATTGTGCCAGATCTGGGTGTCTTCTGTATGTAAGTTTAAATGTTTGTAAACGCACTCACGATACAGGAAGAAATTCCTAGTGTGGGGCAAAGATTAAAAAAAAAAGAACATATTTTATGACGTTGTATGAGAGCGTTAACGGAGAAGCGTTGGCGTTAACGTAGAAGTGACACGCCGCAAGACGCCACGCTGCACGCAACGCGCGACGACGCCCCATGTCTTCGTAAACGAGGCCTAAGAGTTATAAAAGTTTGTGTCAATCGGGGTTAGAAAAGGACAGTTATAAAATAATACTAGTGACACCTCCCCCCCCCCGTGTTTTGCAAGAGACACGAAAGTTATCCTAGATCCTAGTTTATCGATCTCTTTGTCAGTGAAAAGTGTATTAAAATCTGTTGCGTGATTTTGAAAAGGTTAACGGAAAAACTGAAATGACTTTGACAGTCGTGGAGTCGTTTTTTAGGGTTCCGAAGTCAACAAGGAACCCTTATAGTTTCGCTCTGTCCGTCTGTCCGTCCGCAGCTTAGCTCAGAGAATCTAAGTACTAGAAAGCTATAATTTGGCATGTATTGTTAATTTCTTATCAAGTTTATAAAAATGTTGAACTTGTACCTACACCTAAAAACTACGCTGTTAATTACAACGATTTAGAATAACGATAGCCATGAAGCCTAAATTCATCACACAAAATTCAGCGACTACGAACTACTAAGGAACTTGTTAAAATATAAAATGAAATACCGAAAAGGCAACGATCATTTTAAGCATTTACATACTTCCCTTAGCGTCGTGCGTTCCGGAAAACTTCCGAATTACGGTACGTCGGATTCCGGTATTTGAGTTTAAACGGTATAATGGTATTCGTACTCGTAGCGTTCATAATTCCGGTACAGAATTTACGCAGACCAAAACGTGGTCATGCAATTTGAATGTGCTAAATAATTTCGAACATGAGTCAGTTGGGCACGATCTTCCATATTTGTGTTTTGATGATTGTCCATGCCCATCCACTGATATACGTACTGGTATAAACACAGTGAGGCGAGCTTTACTCCTATAATCACTTTAGTTTGAACTGATAGTGGTTATGTTTCCAGTAGTTAAACATTTCTAATGAAGGCTTATATCTAGGCGTAAAATGAGCTTCAATTTGCCAAAATGATCCAACCAAACCTAATGTTTAAGTTTGTGTTGGACTCGTTTTATGATAAGAATATTGATGCAATTAATTAAGGTAATTAAATATTGTTGGTTGGCTTATATTGGTAGAACAAAGCCGGAAAATTTTATTGGGAACTCGTGGCTAAATAATAACAACCGCACGTGAAAATTTTCATGTAAAGCAGCGCTTGCTGAGGTCGATCCGTGGATGGGATCACATACCGCACTTCTCCTAGCCTCAGAAAGCACGTTAAGCTGTTCTTAATTCTTTATTGTATACCATAAACAATATTCAATACAATTTGATAATAAAGTACATGTAATAAGGCGAGTTAAACTCAATGTTGAGTTCTCTTAGAGCAAACCCTAGAGTAACAGAGAATGATGACAAAAGAGGGTAGGCTCCAGTGTACAATTTTAAAATAATATAATTATAATCATAAAAATAAATCATGAATATATATATATATATATATATATACATACATACATAAATGCAAATATATATAACTACTAACATTGCGATAAAAGGAAATGCTCTTTAATTTGCCTCTTAAAGACATCGAGCGAAGGGCTATCGCGTAGGGACACTCCCTACGCGATAATATATATAAGACCTATCCTCCCGGGAGAGAATTCCAGAGGTGCACTGCAGAAGTGTAAAGTCGAGTACGAAGGAGAAGCGAAGTGGCCGTGCGACAAGGTTTGCGCCTCGGGACGAGGTACCCAAACCATTGGCGAAGGTATTGGGTAGAAATAAGATTGTGCAGGATATTATAGAGAAGGGATAGGATGTGGGTATCTCGTCGACGCCGTATCAGCAGCCACTTCAATCTGGCCCGAAATGCCGACACATGGTCGTACTTTCGGAGGCCGAAAATAAAGCGGATGCACAAGTTCTGCAATCACTCGAGTTTGTTCTATGTAGTACTGAGGCGCTGTCAGAGAGTATACGTATGTTGGTGTCCGTAATCTTCCTGGCTTCTAGGGCGTGGACAGCAAGTATGATGCCCACACATTCCGCCTGATAGACGTTGTTGTGTGCTCCTAGCGGGCTAGATAAGTTTATATTAAGGCCGTATGAGAAGACTCCAACTCCTGTACCGGAGTTGGTCTTCGATCCGTCGGTGTATACACTTATCTCTTTCGGGCTTGAGTAGTCACACTGTTCTTCTGTTAGTGTTATATTGTAGTGCCTATGAAAGTGGTGTGTTTGCCGCAGGGTGATGCCATGATCGGTATTCGTTTAATCGGATCTTCCTTAATGCGCGTGTGCTTGACTCTGGAGTCTTTACTCAGGGTTCCTGATAGGTGGAGTCTTAAAACGGTCAGGGCTGCCTCCTCTCGCACGATAAGGTGCAGAGGAGGCAGCCCCAGCATTACCTGTAGTGCGGCAGTGGGTGGTTCTCAAACTGCTAGTGATTGCAATACAAGCAAACTGCTGCAGTTTTTCGAGATCTTTTTGGGCTGTGCTCAGATCTGTCCTGGGCCACCAGACCAGTGAACCATATCTGATAATTGGTTGAATGATTGTTGTATATAGCCAGTGAGTGGTTTTAGGGCTGATCCCCCAATTCCTACCAAGCAGTCGCTTGCACTGCCACAGGGATAAGCTGGCTTTTGTAGTGATATAGTTCGTGTGTTTTGCCCAGTTCAGTTGTTTGTCCAAATAGATGCCCAGGTATTTGGTTGCTGTTGAAAGGCTAAGGGTTGTTCCAAAGAATCGTGGTAATTACAGTGTCGTCGGTTTTCTCTTTTTTGTGAAGAGAATAAGTTCGGTTTTTGTGGGGTTCACTGAGAGTTGGTGCTCTTCGCACCATTCCTCTACAATTTTCAGGGCTTGGCGCATGAGATTACATAGGGTGTTTTCGTGAATCCCGTTTATTATTATGGTTATGTTATCCGCGTAGCCCAGTCTTCCAGGAGTCTTGTGTTTTTTGCTTTGTTAAATTGCTTGATTAGTGTCTCTGGTTTTACTAAGTTCAGCGTTCCACCAGGAGTTCCTCTCGTTCCTGCTTCGCGGCGCTCTTAGTTTGCAGCATGCGTGGTATACTTCGATTAGGTATTCGGATAGTTTCGTTACGGTGTATTCTAATAGCGTTTGGTCCCTTATGGTTGCTAATGCTAGATGTCTAGCTAATAGAGACTAGCCAATAGGCTTTTGTACCCGGGAATATTGGTACGTCTCGGGTTACGCCTCAACGCGGGTTTTTCGTGTTTGTAGTCAGTGTAAAGCGGATTCTTCTGTGGTCTGAGCAAGAAGGCTCGTCCGATGCATGCCAGTTTGTGATAAGTTTTGTCGCGTTTTCTGTAGCGAGTGTCAAACCTATAATCGTTTGTCCACGGACCGTTAGCCAAGTGGGTTCTCAACCGCGGTTAACAATGATGATTAGTAGAGATTAAATAATTGGATAATACCTTTCCTCTGGAGTTCGGTGCGGTGCTGCCCCAGAGCGGATGGTGGGCGTTCGAGTCAGTACAGATTATCAGGTCCAACCGGCGCGCTCACAGTGTTGCATAAGGTCGGCCATCTCCTTTGGCGGGCAGTCCGGGTCCTCGCCTGGCATGTATGCCGAGGCCAGTACAATATCTGAAACGCTACCCTTGGTTTAAAACCTAAAAGCTGTCAGGTCTCTGGAACATAATTGAGTTAGCGTCGTAAAGGGAATTTCTTTGGGTATGTACACGCAAGTTCTTGGCTTGTCTGAGCCGCGTGTGTCGAGAATTATCTTACCTCCGATGTTACTGAGGCCACATATACTGTTTTTCCTGATCCACGGTTCATGGATCAGTGCGATGGTTCTGGGCTTTACCTCCAGTGCTCTGCGTAAGCTAGCAGTTTGGCTATGCTGGAGGTTCGTTTGGATGATGTTGAGGGGTGGGGATGGAGGTGTGGTGGAGTTAGTCGGAGATGGATCCATTAGATAGTCCCTCCATCTCCGCCTCTCTGTAATTGTCGTCGTGTCGGTCACCCGGCGACGAGGCAAGGAGCTGCTCGTTCCAGCCAGGTGACGCGGGCGGTAAGATGTCGGCGTCATCGGCCATTGCCGCTCGGGTCATCACCTCCTCGAGCTGGACAATGTCCATGTCGCTTGTCAGAGTCGTCATCGGTTCCGTCGTTTGTTCTGATTGTTTACCATCTGTGCTATCAGTCTGGGTGTCAGAGGGTCGGGTCGTGGGCCAGAAGCGCACGTATATCGGCCCGAAGAAGTACGATATCCGTCGCTTCCACCCCAGGACCTTTTCGGCTTCTTCCGGTGGCAACCCCAGTGTCAGGTAAGTCCCGTGTCGGTCGCCACCGATGGTTGTCGCCCTGTACAGTGACCACCTGCTGATGTCATACCAGGTATTCTGACGGATCAGAATACCGTGGAGCCTACCCACGTCACCTCTGTAACGAGGGACGAAGAGCGAGGCTCGGACACGGGTGGACACGTCAGTCTGTTTCATTACCGTCAGTGTAAGGTTGTTGTCGGGGAGTTTGATGTGGGGAACATTCTGGGTCAGCCAGGTCAGAGTATTTTCATCTTCGCACCACAACTGCACCGTGCCTTCCGCTACCCGTGGGTATCCGCGGAAGGCCGGGAGTGGTGTCGTCGAGTTTGTGTCTAACATTCTGTCCTCTATTGCGGACTTAATGTGCTCAGCCTCCTGTTTGGTTAGTTTTCTGCCGGAGTGGGGAAGGCAGATTGCTACCGCCAGCCGTGAAGGAATATCCTTCGTGGCCCGCGCGTAGGTCCTCTGCCCCCTCCTGAGCGGAGTGAATTCTCACCCGCTTGGCGTCCCCCTGCAGCGTACTTGGCGAAGCCGTGTCGTCGGGGTGCTCCCTCTTCAATGGCGCAGTCCCACTTGGTCCAGGTGGCAGGTTTGGGGAGCTTGGCGCGGTCTGTTTTGCCTTGCGTTCATCACTCGAGTTTGTTTAGGAGTACCTCCGCTGCATCTAGAAAATTCAGCCATCCGCATGGTCTATGAGTGGTAGAAAAAGAGATTGAGCAAGACTGACCTCAGTGTGAAATGATAAGAATTTTTGGAGACGTTTAAGAGACTGAAAAGAGTAGAAGATCTTCTTACTCACATCAGCAATATGACACTCTCATGAGAGCTTAGTGTCTATATGGACGCCCAAGTTTTTCATGCTTTTGGAGTAGTATATGGGCACTGAGTTATACATTACTGGTGGAAGAGACTGGGGATCTAATAGATTGAGCATGTATCTGCCACCAATAATGAGCGCTTGAGATTTAGTTGGGTTCGGGAGGAGTCCAAAGGACTGAGTCCACTTGTTTATTTATTTATTTATATTTATTTATATATGCTTTATTGTAGGTACACCAAGTTAAAACATAGAAAAGGAAATTTAAAACTAAAATACATACAATGGGCGGCCTTACCGCATACCGCGATCTCTTCCAGGCAACCTGGTCATCATTGATGGCAGCCATGGACTCGGCGAGTTTACCCACCTTAAAATGGCGATATAACTGCAAGTCGTCTGCATAGAGATGAAAGTTAGAAGTGGTGTTGGCTGTCATTTGTATTTACATCTTTGACAATCGTAACGGATAGACAGAAGCCAGAAAATCTGAGCAGTTTTTCCAAAGGGCTATCGTATTACTCAGTTACTGGGTTGTGATAGTCCGATAGGTATCAGCTTCATGTAAAATACTGTTACTCACCATCAGGTTAGACTGGAAGCTGATCCCAACTTGGGAAAGGACTAGGCAGATATATCTATATAAATCAGGTAAATTATCATCATCATCATTTTAGCCGAAAGACATCCACTGCTGAATATGTGCCTCCCCAAGTGTCGCCACATTAACCGATAAACGAAGAACATCACCAATAAGATGTACGACACGTGTTTCCAAAAATAGGCTTAAAATAACACTACCTACTACTCTATGTAAGTAGGTAGTACTTACTCACATAGAACCACTTACCACCGCGACGTTTACGACATAATTCTCTTCTATTTTCTTGCAAAAACAACCACTTTAGGGGAATCTAATCTCAAAATAGAATAACAAGATAATCTAACCACGAGGTTATAGCAAAAAATTGATTTGACAACCGTGTGAGGCGATGGATTTATACAGTAAAAATTGATTTATGCCCCCGATGTGATCCATCACGGGATAACCGATAGTGTTGGCGGTTTATGAAGCACGGGATCTACTTACAATGATGTATAGTCTTGTTACATTTTTCGTGGAAATTTTGTCGCGTAGGCGTAAAGTGTTTTTGGTTGAAATTTTCTTTTTTGATGTCACACGTAGTATCTTGGAACAAAGGAACCATCAGGAACTCATAGATTTTCTCATTATTGTTTACAATCCAACTGAAATAGACTGTCAAATCAGCAAGCTCTTATCTTCAGCATAAAAGACCTTGTTTACTAGCTCACGTCTTTCAATTTGTAATAAATTAATACTGTATAGCTCAGAACAATCTTTTGAAATTTCATTGACTTTGTTCTTTTTGATTTGATCCAGTAGGATAGGATATCAATAAGCGTGAAAAGCAATGCATATCATATGTTTCCTTAAACATCGCTGCACATGCTGAGATAGGAATTCTTTTGGTTTCGACGGGGTTCGTTTTTTAGTATGGTTATATTTTTTTGCTTTGTTTTATCTTTTATCTCTCATGTCTGCTGTGCCAAACATTAATATTTTTCTTTCTTTCTTTAATATTATAACATCACTATTTGCACTCCTTCTATCGTCCAAGAGCAAAGAGCAAACATATCAAAACCAACGACCATAAGCTAATCTACTGATACAACATTACAGATTATCCAACAACGTAAAGTACATTTCCAGTTTTTCGTTTAAGTCTCGTTCGCTTCATGACTAAATAAATGACGATGTATTGAATGCTGGTTTGATATGAGATTTTTTTTATATTTATTTATAAATGTTATATCATATAAAGCTTCAATTCGAGTGAATTGCTTAACATTTAAAGACATTGGCGGGGAAGTGATTGAAGAACGTTAACTCTATTTGAACGTAATAGGGATACGTTTGATGAAATATTGGAAGCGTAACATGCTTTTGTTGAGCTAAAAGCTTGAGCTTGTTGAGCTTCTAAATATATACTGACATGTAAAATGAACTTTTACATTAACACAGTTCGAACAGTTGTTCATTCTCAGAAAATTTGTTAGGATCTGATTCTGGGATATATTCAATTTTAGTTATGTATTTTGTTCCGATCACATAATACTAATAATAAGTCTTAGTAGATTTTGAAGTACACATTGGTTTAAATCAATAACTTGTATGAAAATCGAGAGAAAAAACCACATATTCAGCGTTATTTAACACTAACACACTCCTATAAATACACTACAATAATAAAGAACCTTTCACATAAAAGAAACATGAATGACGTACTACCAACGCGCACCATCTTGAAACAACTGCCACGTAAACATTAACACACTTCATCTCCAACGTGAGACCTAGATTCACTCGCTTTAACCAAAAAAAATCCCCAGCGGACTAAACCGGCGCAACGATCACTTTTGTGGAAAAATATTTCTTTATTCATGTCTGTATCTAGGCTAAACTTTTCTATACTTCTCCCCAGAGAACCTTGCTTAATCGAGACTAGAAAATTTATCTAGATTTTTGGAGATCGCAACAAAAAAGTTACACAGTATTTTTGTAAAAAAAGAGTCTTGGTCTATTTTGTAATTAATGATCCTTGTACACAGAAAAAGTTAACTTTCTTTTGTTAATTCTCCAGAATTTCGCAAAAGTTTAAAAGTCATCTAGATAAAATTATGTTACATAGAAGCTTGTTACGAAAATAATACATACTAGAAATAACTAGAAGTACTAAGAATAACTATGTTTTCTTATCAAATACGAAAAAATTGTAGAAAATTATTCTGAGATCACAGTAAAAATTAATGTTTTATCTTTAATAAGCCATCTCTACTTGTTTGCATCCCAGTAACGTATCATTGTTAAGCATTTTTTCCTATATGAAGCTTCAAAAGTCACTCATCTAGAATTTCCACATCAGCCACTCTTTAAAACTTTACTCAACCCTTTTATAGAGACCCCAACAAAAACTCAACAATATTAAATACCATCGTCAAACTCCGTATCTCCGCTCTACGGCTTTTTATTAGAAACGCTTCTTATATCATCAACTGAATAAAATACGATGGGCACAAGTAAATGGTGACCCAAATACGGATTTATTGCTTCGGAACTCTGGATTTGATTTATATCCAGGAGTGGATTGACTTACAACACATCGATTTTGTGAATTGCATTACAATCGATGAGGAGGATATGATGTATTGAGGACCATGTTTCAATTTGGATGTATTATGACTTTGAGGAGTGAATTATTATGACGATGATGATACTGTTGAGTTTCAACGAAGTTTCCTTATAAGTTATTAAACAAATAAACTGTAAATGCCACGGATGTGATGATCTAGATAAATTACAATCAAAACATAAGATTGTTGACAACACTGAAGATGATTAATAAGGAATTCAACAAATTGTTTCTTAGTTAAAGAATTTCATAAATTACAATTTTTTTAATTTATTTACAAGGACTCTTATCTAAAGCAAACTTTTTGATTTCTTTCCATCCTCTCAAAATCATAAAGCCATTTTTCAACATCGTTAGTGTTACACATTATGCGGCAAGAACATACAAACGTACATCCATCCCTTTCTACCCTCATTACTGTGCAGATTTGCAAGATAGCCTCGATGTTCCCGACCAGTGTTTATGAAAGTCCCTACTGTAATGTTCTAAGTAATAAACTGGTCATATACAGGATGATGTGCTAATTGTTGCATGTTCATGTTGTTTTAAATGGATGTTGTGGATTTAGACGAGTTTTGTGGGGCTCGTGCCAAATTTGGTGTCAACGTAAATGTAAATTTTTGAACATTGTGTTTATGCCTAAAATAAAACACTTTTTGTTTGGTAGACACTACTTTGAATTAATTAATCTGCTAATGTTTAGATAAAAATAAATAACAAGCACACCGTACTTCTATTAACCAATCACTTTTACACCAGCAAGTCTTCAATGTTCCATTATATAGTCACAATTTCGTTCATTTGTTTGTGTTTCAGTTTCAAGTATCTCAGCTGCATTTCTTAATATTATAAACTCCATTTGTAGACTTTCAGCAGGTCTACAAGCTATCCACTCCCGTCTTGCACCACACATCTAACTTCCAACAAAAACTTGATTTATCCTTTTCTTCCCGATCCATCATGGCTCAGATAAGACGTAGAGGGGGCGGAGGGAGGATGGGCGAGATATCTCGAACCTTCACTGGAAATTCCCGTCGAATCCGATAGACAGCTATCCTTTTTTTGTTTCCATCCGACAATCTGAATGGAAAGATGCGAGATAGTGAGTGTTCGGTATTGTTCAAATTGTTTGAATTTTTATGTGGTAAATTTTTTTTTTCGTCCTTTTGTTGGACAGACAATGCTTCTTGGATTGGTACTGTTTCAGCGACTCTCCTTCCGTAAAAGGAAAAGATGACTTCCTGTGATTACATGGAATGAGTTTTTGTCAAAGATTTTGGTAAAAGTTTTTTTGAAGAGCTGTATTTATATGTAGGTACCATTTGTTTTAGGAAAAGTGATTCAAATCAAATCAAATCTTTTTTATTTCACATAGGCCTACATGGGCACTTATAAAACGTCGAAAAAAGATGCACGGTTCGGGTTGGTCGCTTCCTGTGGAGAAGAACCGGCAAGCAACCCCACGGTTACTCTTTAAAAAAAAAATGGTTTATTTTTACAATATTTCCATGTTACAGCATTAGTGCTTAGATATGAGGGGACAACGTAGGCCCGACAATAAGTCGTAAGAAAATAAAAAAGTTTGTATAAACGAGATAAAGAGTTAACAAATGTTAACAAGCTTCTAGAAATCTAGAAGGCTTACAATGTTCACACATTCACAAAACAATCAGTAAAATAATCTATACAAAGGAAAAAAATATATATATACATATAACAAGACTAAATTTAACATGTGGCACAAATGTTGTTATCAGTACTGTAACTAACTATTCTTAGCAAAGGGCTATAAAGATTACTGAAATCATTGTAAAAAGTCTAATTAAAAGAAGGAAAAAAAGGAAAAATGAGATTGAGAATAATTAGATACATCCACATATTTGTGCCGTTTATGAGTTACCAGGGAAGCCGCATGCGCAATAGGAGATTTTTTTTTTATCTTCAACGTAGTCCTTGATTTTATAATATGCTTTTTTAATAAGGACACGTTTGATGTAGTTTTTGAACTTTCCATTAGTCAATTCTATAACAGAGTTTGGCAATTTGTTATAAAAGCTTATACTGTTTATAAGATAAGACTTGCTAGTTTTTGTTAATATGAATTTGGGTATTACAATTTCATGCTTAATACGTGTATTTAAATTATGGCAATCACTTCTAGGTTTGAAAAGCCCTCGATTTTTGCGGACATACAAAATACATTCCAATATATAAAGAAAAGGTAGAGTCAGTATATCGATCTCTCTCGATTAACCCCTTGAAAGCCTAAAACGTAGATCCACGCGAGATACCATGGCTTATTAATTGTTTCCGTAAATCTACTTTAAACCGCAACACTACCAGTATTTAAAAATACCTATTACTCATTCGTAAGCATTCCTACCATGCCCCACATTCATCACCTCTAATTAAATGCGTCATCTCATTTCACATCAAACTAGGTCTTATTACGAGCACCCAGAGTATGTAATCGTCTCCTTCTCCCCCGATTTAAAACTGACAAAAGAACTTTGCAATGAAAATAAAGAAAAAATCGAATAGGGTCATTCGGGGAAAATTAGGTTAACTAGGTTAGAAATTCTGTCACTACGCCCCTGTGCTCTTAAATCTTCTATACTTATGGCTTTCACACCACCGATCGTATATTATCGACCTTTAAAACTAAAGTAGGTACGTTTCCTCGCATTTTTATCTTTGCAGAGTGAGCTGAACGCCAAATTTTAACACTAAGTGCGTTGGCATTATTCCAAGCTGTAGGCGAGCAGTAAGTAATATTATTTTGGGTTAAAAGGTCACAATTTTGCATAAGTAGTGACAGGTTTGGTACATTATCACTCTCGAGAATTTATTATAATGATTCATTTTCGTTAGGTTTTCGGTTTTCATAATTTCTATTTCCTCTTGGACGATCAAGTGCTCGCTATGGAGTTCGAAAGATTTAATATTCACATCGTCTAGCTAGAATTTTGTTAATATGCGGGGTGTTGGTGCGTGAACAACGATATTAAAATTCCAGGAATATTAATGTGACAGACAATATGTGACAGAGAAGTGGACTGTGCAGGGACAGACATCCCACTCCTCCACAGTTCCTTACTCCAGTAGAACATCTGCCACCTGGACATGAATTGCAGTGGCCAATATGAAATCTTTGAACCGATTGCAATCCCAAGTTGATCGCTTCAGAGACAATCTGGTAAAATGGGGCATTCTTGACCCATCCCAAACACGGGGTTAGTGTGAGCCCCTTCACAGGATATGCACTATCTCCTTTCCTACCCGGCTTGCACAACCATCTGCATGTGCCACGACTTGAACGAAGCTAACGAAACAGCTGTCCTGGTGGCCACCTTCTGTTCGGACAAAATTTGAGTCCAATCAACACAAAGAAAAAGAAGAATGTGTGACACAACGAAGGCTATATATATACCTTTCCTTGTTTATCAAATAGGAACTTAGAACGTACTTTAATATCTAGGTACATGTAAGTAGACTTTACTAAAATGGCCACACTATCCGTTACCGCCATGAAAGCTATCATCACTACATTTATTGGTTTCAAGACGCTCATAAAAATAACTTATAGGTATAACATATCTTGTCTGTCCTTCTGTTGGGGGCGACGTATTAGTTTGGTTATAACCCGGGCTATATTGCTCTTTTGGATAAGTTTGGTGATTATCTGTTATCGTTCTTTCTATATTGTTGATTAAGTACTATTTGTTTCGTGGCCTCTTGTGGAATTTATTATATTAAATGTATCAGTATAGTATGTATGTATTAGTTTTTATTCGTAAGATCAGGCTCTTTTTCTAAGAAAATTGTCCTGAATATAATGTTTTGTTAAGAGCAACAGAGGTAATTAAATTGGTAGGACCAATTAGAACCACCATTAATAGGACCGAACAATTAGCTTGTACCTAAGTTTAAATTTTTTGTTCGCCTGAACTGGCTAGATTCTGGACAAAGGCCTTCGCCAACAATATCTGGGCACTTCGACGTTCAAATTATTAATGTACGGTATACTAACGTTCGGCACTGCGACGGTTCTCGATTGTTTTCACTATAAATCCAAAATTATTAATACTCAAAAAATAAACATGCTTAGAATTGAGTTGTGTATTTATATCTGTGACTTCTCAGTCTGGGAAATTTCAAATCGTTATTGAGAAGCTCATTTTGCACCCGTACCTAAGTTATGCGTTGAGGCTTCGACATCTCTAACCTTAAATTCCTCTAGCAGGTGTACGAGACGCAGTGGCTCGCTACCCAGTTCTGGTGTTCGTACATGGAGAGAGCTACGAGTGGAGCTCTGGCAATCCCTACGATGGCACTGTGCTGGCTTCTCATGCTGGCCTGGTCGTCGTCACCATCAATTACAGGCTTGGGATCTTGGGTGAGTTTATGAAACATATTACTATTTTTTAAACTAACTGCCAGTTTTATGATTGAAAATCAGCGAGGTATTTAAATTATATTAATGTCTAGCGGGTGATAAATCAATTCAATTGTTACGAAAAGCTAATTGAGTGGACAGCGCCACATAAATAAAGAGTAAACAGAACAAGTTTAAAAAGCGCGGCAAAATTTTCTGTTTTTCTTTTTATATTTTCGGCCGTTTTTGAATAGGTTCATCTGTATAAACGGAAATATAAGTAATGTAATGACAATACCAAGAGGTTAACACACGATAATCACATCAAAAAATCACTTAACCATAGACGGGACAAAAGCCGTTTTTTTTCTCCTTTATTCAGTGAGATACCTTGCGGTATTTTTTTTCGTTTGTGCAACACAATTGACGGTTTTGAATCTTGATTATATTTACTGAACATGAAATGCATAACTGAGGAAGCGTGAACGGATAAAACAGACTTTATGTCTTACTCGAGAAAATTGAAATCAAACAAATTTTAATATCGCAGCACAGTTCTTCTACCGCAAAAAGTAGTGAGATCGAATGTAAAACCAAGTTGGATAATTTATTCAGTAGGTACCTTTTTGATTCGTTTACAAATAAACACATTAACCGAATGGTTTTACTTTTTCATAAGGAGTCGACATTATTTTTTTTTTGTATTTAAACTTCATATACAATGGTGATACATAGGATAGGCGGACTTAATGCAGCAAGGCATTCTCTACCAGTCAACCTTTGTGTTCCTCTTATGTAAAACCAAGTCAGTTAATTTGTTTGCCTGTAACCTAATTTATAAGGTACCTACTGAATAAATTATTCGACTTGGTTTTACATTTGATCTCACTAACTTTTGCGGTAGAAGAGCTGCGCCGCGAGACTTGTGTTTTTAACAAGTTATGTTTTTGATGGGATCTCATTTCTTTTTATAAGCTGGTTAAGATCACAATCTCATCACTTGTCTTCGACATACTACGCTGACTCATAAGTATGGTATAGGTATTAGGTATATTATAGGAGACATCGTCTTTGGCTAAATGTATCTACCTATATTCACTATTTACCTACCTACCTAGATAAGCAGTGTAGGTGACGAAAAATTGTATGAACTGTAAAAGTAACTTTGTAATCCCATATTGGATGACAAATAGTCTGACGAATATAGGATTACAAAGTTACTTATGAAGTTTGTATATCTAGAAAACACGACGGAAATTGCGGGCTGTTTTAGTGTTTCCTTGCTTTATAGGCTAAACACTAATTGTGATCAAAATTTGAAGCTTGTCTACTAGAAGTACTTTAGAATCGGTGTCGGAAATCGGTGAGTGAGTACGAGTGAGTGGCAAATTAATGAATTTTGACTTGGTTTAATTCCTAAACTACAAGTTCAAATTATAATCTATATATATAAAAAATAATCCCTATTTCCCTTGGTCACGGCTGGACTGATTTCACTTATTCTTTTTTTGTTGCGGTCGTTATTGTTAGGAGAAGGTATTCATAAAAAATAAAAATAATAATTGGTACCTTACCTACATAGGTAGGGTAGGGTAGGTAGGGTAGGGTAGGTAGGGAAGGGTAGGTAGGGTAGGGTAGGTAGGGTAGGGTAGGTAGGGTAGGGTAGGTAGGGTAGGGTAGGTAGGGTAGGGTAGGTAGGGTAGGGTAGGTAGGGTAGGGTAGGTAGGGTAGGGTAGGTAGGGTAGGGTAGGTAGGGTAGGGTAGGTAGGGTAGGGTAGGTAGGGTAGGGTAGGTAGGGTAGGGTAGGTAGGGTAGGGTAGGTAGGGTAGGGTAGGTAGGGTAGGGTAGGTAGGGTAGGGTAGGTAGGGTAGGGTAGGTAGGGTAGGGTTGGTAGGGTAGGGTAGGTAGTGTAGGGTAGGTAGGATAGGGTAGTAAGGTTTTTTTTTACCCGACTGCCGAAGGAGGGTTATGTGTTTATCAGTCTATGTATGTATGTATGTATGTATGTATGTATGTATGTATGTATGTATGTATGTATGTATGTATGTTTGTTCCTATGTGGCGTTCCAGAGACCAAACGCGTTGACCGATTTTGATGATTCATACGTCAATCGATTTGTCTTAACCTTGCGAGTGTCATGGGCTACATTAAAATTGGAAAATAGAAAAATGGCGGCTTTTGGGCGCCATATTGTGGGCAGCCAATTTTATTTTTTCTTCCAAACCCATCGTGTGGGGTATCAAAATAAAGGGTTTCGAAAGGTGATTTCAAAAATATATAACACTTATATATTAAATTGTACCTAATTAGAAAAAAAAATTAACTAAAAAGTTATAAATAAAAAAGTTAATTAAAAAAATCAAAATACCCGACTGCTTAAAAAGCGAACTAAAAAGACGTAAACAAGAAGAAAATCATGCTGTGCAGTCGGAGGATACATCTGGTTTTGGTCAGCCAACTCGCGAATATGTATCCTCCGACTGCACAGCATGATTTTCTTCTTGTTTACGTCTTTTTAGTTCGCTTTTTAAGCAGTCGGGTATTTTGATTTTTTTAATTAACTTTTTTTTTATATTTCTTATCCCGCTCAACAAAGTTGGCACCTAATCTGTGCAAATTCTTTCATTCCATTCCTCTTTCATGCTTCTCGTACTTTCATTCTTCATACTATGGTTCTTCTTGCATACGTCTTCTTGTATACAAAGTTTGCCGGGTCAGCTAGTAATAAATAATAAATAGTATCACAAAGAAACATACATTAGTATACACTGATCAACAAGATTCTAACTACGCTACAGAAATCCTTATACAGATATTGTGAGCCCTGCCTCTTAAACTAGGATAACCTGTATTTTCAGCTGTGAGGTTGCAACGCAATAATACCGTAACGCAATAATACAGGGTTTATACAACTGCGGACTGTGCCAACCTATTGTTTGTGTTAACAGTCAAATTTACTTTTATACTATTATTAATAATTATATTATATAAGAAAAAGGAAAAAATATTGTATTGATAACAATTAAATACCTATGTAATAGTGAATAAGTGAATGTGTGCGGGTTTGTCTTTATGATGATGTGTGGTGACTTTATGTGTGAGAATAGAGAATGTAAGATGTTATTATACGAGAAGAAATAAAATCAAAAATAATGCAATATTAGGCAATGTATATGAGCAGTGATTCAGTTTGTGCATAGTCCTCTTAATTAGCCATTCCATTACATTAGCTTTTAATTTAAATGTATTGCAATCGAGTATATTTAGTTCTTTATGATTTTTCTTGTAGATTATTGTACTTAATGTGAAGTATTGGTGTCTGGCAAAGGTAGTTTTGTGTCGTGTACCTGGAGGAATATTGGTTCGTTTGTTGGAATCAGACGGTGGGACGCTGGAGTGTCTTCTGAGAACGAATTGCAACACGAAGAGCTGACGAACTGCCAGTACCTTACAATCCAAGTATAGTTGAGTTGTTGAATAGCGATGAGGTTTTCGTAGCATCACTTTGAATATTGCTCTCTGGGCTCTCTCCACTCTAAGTAAATTAGTTTTAGCTGCACCGCCCCATATAGTGATGCAGTACCCAAGATCGGACAGACACAGAGCATAGAATACCATTTCTATAGTATCAGGGTTTGCAGAAACTCTTAAGTGATTTGAAGGTGTATATGTATTAGTCTCAGCGTTCTCGAGGTAAGGGCATCAATGTATTTATTCCAGCGTAAATAATCTATTTGAACACCAAGGTATTTGATGTGATCGGTACGCGTGAGTGTTGGACATTGGCATGAGGATGTCAGTTTACGGGATTATGCCTAGTTATATTATGTTCTCTTAGTCACTGGTTTAAAATTCAGGCTTCTGGCTCTATCCACAAAGAAGTTACAGGGGGGGTTCGAAAATGTCCTGAATGGCTTCGAGAAAAGCATGGTACGGCTGTATCTTTATTTGCTCGACTTGTTGAACCGTATTCGAATTTGGTTGAAACTAGAAGACTCTTTTTGAGTTCAACTGAAAAGGCAGAATGTGATGTAGTTTTTTCTGAGTAATGTGTTATTGATACCTGTCAGTAAAAGTATCTAACAGAAGGTCTTAGTATCAGGAATTTATTTCGAGCATCGCAATAACTGTCTAAAAACTGTCTGACATATAAATTACAACCTTGAGTATGAACAATTGTTAGAAATACGGGTTTGCACTTCACTTCTGTAAACCTGTCGAGAAATACAGGCGCGAATAGACCGAATTATTTTAATGCTGAACTAACACCATTACTTTTTGTGACACAACTAACATCGCGGGGTATAAATTAACCCTAAACAGAAAATAAAGCATGCTTTTATATTAAAACATTCCATTGTCATGCAAATTTTTAGCTCAATCGGACATTGGGACTCCGAGTCAAATTTAACTAGCAATATTTGATGACAGACACCGAGACAGGTGAAAGTCAGGCACAAAGAAACAACATACAGGATTGGGAAGTATTTGAACTACTTGTAAATAAAATACGTAATTGAAATACAATACGTATTTGGTATTTGTAATTCAATTACTTCTTAAAAATGTAATTGGTATTTCTAATACATGACGCTGTGATGTTGTTGTTAGTATTTCAAATACTTATGGCTTCATAATACATTTGAACAAAAATACATTTAACGATCTTATTAATGGGTGCGTTCTGCAGAAAATAGCACTCGATAGCTTTCGTAAGCAAACTGGCGACCGCCTACGTCAGATTGCCAAGTATCGTGTCATTTGTAATTTTCATTGCAAACGGTTATTCGAAACTTCTGTGTATTAATTAAGATTATTAGTACGAATGTCACAAAGGACGATCGACTGTATTTCGTAATTTGTATTTTGCATTTTAAATAAAATATACTGTATTTTGTATTTCGTATTTTAAATACGTTCAATGTAGTATTTTGTAATTTGTATTTTAATTAAAGTCAAGCATGTATTTTGCGCAGCTGTGATAACATCTACCCTACAATATTAGTTGCGGGTTAAACGAAAAACTAAAGTGAAAAGATCCTACTCTGTCCTTAGTTATGACACACTTGGCCCTCAAGGTTGACACTATTAAGTACAGGTTGTATGTAAGTGAAATGTTTGAATATTAAGTAGGGTGGAGGACCTCTCTATGGTAAGTTAAGGGTAGGGTTTGGGTCTAGCAGTAGGACACTTGTGCCCTCTTGTGTTGACCATCGATTAAGACTGAAGTAGGGAGGGTTCGGCAAAGTTTTCTTTGTGTATGACGTAAGCAGAAACGGTTGAATAAATAAGAGCTGAATCGTCTATAGTCAGACCTGTAGGTCAAATGTACTTGTGGTATTCATTAGGTTTAATATGTTTTTGGTTTTCCCCAAAACTAATAATGTAGAACTATAAAATGCAATTGAGATCAAAACCTCTTAAAAAGGCTTCTGGATGCTTATTAATACGAACGAGATAATTTCATTTAGGTATCTATAAGTAAAGACCGTCGGTGCTCCGTAGACCAATTGGAATTCGACCAATTGATCTATGGGGAAAATTACATGTTTCCATCGTCCAATTACCAACTGGTCAATGGAGCATACTCGACGTAAACCAAAACTATGTTCCATTATCACATTATAACCCTGAATTCACACCAGCTTCCTATACTTTGGGTTCAAAGAAGCCTTTATTATATTCTTGGGTTCACATCAATCTAAATTCAAAAATATTATAAAGGAATAAATACAATAACCTTATATTGTATTTATTTTATTTAACATATGTATAATTAACCTATCTAGTTAATTCTTCATTATTTAAAACACACGCAAACATCGTTTCAAAACATATCCAGATTCAAAACAAAATGAATTCCTGAAACGACTTAAAATCATTTTCATTCTGAGATTCTGTAAAGAGATACGGACGCGCCGTCGCGTCGCTCCGTTAATTTGGGTCTTGAATAAGATTGTTACATCAAAGCTGCCCACCTCCCGAGCTGCCCCGAACACCCCCGAGCGAACACGAAGCTGCGATGCTAATTGCATTCCAATTTAACCCAAAGAGAGATCTCTTTAAAGAAATTCCCTACTATCAAAACAATCTGGTTGTTTACCTATCTTACTTATAATGTATTAATTCAGAACAAGATAGGGCAAGTTGCAATACTCTAAATTAAATTTAAAATTACCGAAACTTAAATTATTTCAAAGTGAAACTTGAATTTCAGTTGTTGAATTATTAATTAATTGTTCTTTAACAGATTGCATCTAAATTTAATGGAGTATCGTTTGAGCCCTCAAAACCTTTGTTTGTAAAATTATTTATAATATAATTGTATGAGTATTAAGTTAATGGAATTAGGTTGATTCATTTGTCAATAATATTGGTTGTCATGAATTTATCGAAAAATAACATTAAATCATTGCACCTAAAATCAGACGGAACGCATACGTATTTATACCATTTAAAACAACAGACGCTATTTGACTCTCCTTTGCATGCACAAACAACCAGGATTTTCAAACTAAACAAACGTTGCAAAAGCGCTGACACGAGTAAACGTAAAGCGAACCTGGCCCTTACCTCTGCACTCGAAAACATTCCCATTCAAACGAGAGTTTATTTAACCCTAAAAATACATACTTACGCAAACTCCACATTTACATTACGTACTTAAGACAACAAGAGCTCTTGAACGACCGTTCTATTCACGAAATCATTGTCTCAAAAGGATAATATTCCACTTAGCAAGACAATCCCACTTTATTTCGGCATTATTCTGAGTTTATTCTCTGTGTGGGCTATGATAGCCGCCGGGAGTTTGATAAGACCCTGTTGTTAAAAGGATATCACTGATAAATATAGAATATAACCAGACTGGGTGCTTTGATTGTACTTAAGCTTCTAAGGATCTGAGTCAATAGCTGAGGTAGTTCAGCTAATAATAAGATAAAGGTTGTATGAGATGATCGTTATCTGTTAGCTGAATTGTTGACTGATACTAGTTCTAGTTAGGCTCCTTTCTGTTTATTATTGTTTATTTATTTGCAATTGTGTTAGGTTTTTGTAAATTATTAGTAAATTATATCAGCTATTTGTCTAAAAAGCTATACAATTCCATTTTAAAACATATCTTTGTGCAATCTTTTATTTCCTCATAATTCATAAAAAACACAGAAACGTAATAAAGAAGAAAGTTTTAAAACATGGAGGAGTGAACCAAGGAGAAGTAGGATCTTTGTTATTCAATTTATTCTTGCCTGTTATATTCTGTCTAAACTGATCATTATATGTGTTGGGTCCAATCTATGTAATGTTGACTAGCCTTTGCTGACACCGTCGTCTACTTTTTCTACTTAGTTCTTAGGAGTCCAGTTAATGCTGCCAATGATATAGTTAAAATCTACATAAAACTCTCACGTTAACTCCAATTTAAATATATTACACAATAGCATGCAAGCAGATGCTTGTAAACATTAAGTAATTAAAACTTTCGTTGCTAATCAATTTTTATAGCCATTTTGTTGAATGGCAGAAGTACAATATACACGCAATGTTGTTTATAAGTGGGGGAGTGAATGCGATTGATGTTACCATCGTGGCTTGTAATTTTCTTAATGTTTTGAAAGATAGTGAGAAACGGGTCAACGGAAAGGGCTTTCTCGGAGTTTCTTTGCGGGATCACATCAGAAATGATGATATCTGCAGGAGGAACAAAGTTATCAAAGCCCGAAGAAATTGCCTTACTTAAGTAGCAGTGGGCACATTGCTCGCAGAACGGTTGTGCGATGGAGCCGAAAAGTTCCGGAATGACAGCCATGTACCCAAAGCCGCTGCGTTGGATGGCCTCTACTAGGTAGACCGATGACCTGGTTAAGGTTGCGAGAAACCACTGGATGCGAGACGTACAGGACTGGTCAATGTGGTGCCATTTAGAAGAGGTCAATGTTCATGTTCAGCAATGGACGTTTTTCGACAGAATGATGATGATGACTAGGATGGCATTTGGGGGCATTAAATTAAAGGTTTCTGCATTACTCATGATATATGTATAGCAAGATTCAAGTATTCAATATGACTTACTTTAAGAATGTTGTGAGATTGTCTAGACAATATAAAGTATGCCATACACGCAAGGGTATGCATGTAAGATTATGACCTTCTGAATACAATCCTCAGCGTGTGTGTGGTAACATAGACACCTAGGATTGTCATCTCTTTCAACGATAGGATAGACCTTGTGGAAGAAGACTTAGCTAGACAGTGAGTGACGACTGATAAGATAATGGATAAGGACGAATAGAAGAAGAAGATATGCTGTACCAATCCCAAGTAAATTGGAATAAGCACAAGAGAAATGATGATAATTTATACTGATATATCATATTATATAATACATCGAAGTAGAAATAAAATTGCCCACAACATTCGCCATAAATCACACTTCACACTAATATCGTAAAGGTGAAAGTTTGTGTGTCTGTCTGTGTTTGTATGTTTGTTACTTCTTCACGCTTAAACAGCTGGACAGATCTAGATGAAATTTGGCACAGAAATAGATTGCAGTCAGGCATAGCACAAATGATACTTTTTATCCCGGGAATATATTCCCTTGAGATAATTTTCGACTTTATCGCGGGCGAAACCGCTGGTAGAAGCTAGTACAGTAATATTTTTAAAATTAGAGAGAATGGACGTTTTCGCCGAAAAATAGAAGGTAATTTCAATTTTTCGTTTCTATGAATAATAATTTATAAAATAAACGCTACAAATAAACTACGAATGTTTTTTTTTTTTTGTGAATATTTTACACGAAACTTTCATAAAATTATCTCTTTGAGTCACTTTTAATTTAATTAACACTTCGTTAATAAAGTTAGAGTATTTATATAATAAGATTGTGGAACAAAATTAAGTCTGGACTTAAAATTAGACACTTTAATTTAGTAGTACTAGATTTTCTTAATTATACAAGAAAAACATAGTAATATTTGTATTTTCTGCTATAACTTATTAGCTTTTCAGCTGCACTTTCCTGAGAGCGCAACATAATTTGATTTATATCACACTGATAAGCGATTTTTACTGAGCGAAATTGCAAGTAAGTTCACATGGACGCAATGCGAAGCAATTCGACCGATATGCACTTGAATTTTCATAGAAAATACGTGCGCGATATCGCCAATTAACGCAATTTAAATTGCATTGCACCGTGAAAAAAGGGCCTAAGAGAAAGAAATGCATAATATCTTCAATACTAATGAATACCAACCCTTATATTCCAATCAATGTCCTCGACTCCACTTGTATTCATTACTATTTGTCTCTACATCACCCAAAGGTCGACTGCTATAAAATCCCTAAGGCCTAGGCCTAGTCCGCCTCTATTTGTTTATGTGCATGGGGTACTTGTATTCAATAAATTAATTAAATCATTAAACTTACAGTAGTTATATATTTTTTTTTTTTTTACTATAATTGGTTTACCTTAGTTTGCCTCACTCTACACCATTACCAAACTTCATCGAGTGGTAATCCTTCAAACTTAACTCAGAAATCGGCCATAAACTAGACTGGAAGCATAGAGTGGTGGCTCCAGTAAAGTTGTTTGGTGCCCGCAGACATTTTCATGTGAGTGTTTCCAGTTAAAAAAAAAACATTTAAAAAATATAAAATATAGTAGCCCACCGGTATCGGGAATAGGGTTAGAATATGAGCTTGTTTTATTATTCGTCATCATTGTAGTAATAGTTGTCATTTTTGGCAATAAAATCTGTCTCACACAAATAATATAAATTTTTTTTTACAAAAAAATACTACCGACTTCCAAATAAATAAACAAGAAAAAAGAAAACAACAAAGGGTAAAATAACTTTGTATTTGTAAGGCGGTGTCTTTCGTAGGTACCATCTTTTTGCTCTTTATACCGAAATAACGTAGGCGGTATGCCACGGCTATCAGGAAAATCACGGAAGTACGATCAAGATCCCAACCAGCATCTTACTGGGTTAACTTCCTTCCTCCGAGCACGTTTGATCTTGCGAATCTGCACTCAAGGTAGCAAATTAAGGCAATAGAGAGGTGGGAGTTCTGTGCCCCGTCAGTATTCACATCAACCGGCTAATAAAGGGAAGCCGGAAACGAGGGACAATACTTCTCCCAGTAGATCAGGTTCGTGGGGTAGCCACTGCCCACCAGCTCGCCAGAAAGCTGCCCTAAGGATTGTATCTGTCTTAGTCTGGCCCCTCACCCTAGGCATTTTGCGGCAAAGTAGAATCTGTAAAATAATTATTATCTTAACTTCATTTTATTTGTGTTTGGTCACCCTACAGACTATTTATCCACGCATGGCAAATCGTCAAACGTAAATCTTTGAACGATATGGCGGGTATTACACAGGCAAATCAAGAAATACTATATCGTGATGTACCCAGGCAGATGTCGATCGGCCTAGTTCTCTGAAAACAACCCATTAAAACTCAGCAAAAGCTTTAAATTTAGGGGAAAATCCGAAATACAAAAAGAAATCTACACATTATTTCCAAACTCATCAATATTCAATGCTATTATTTTAAACTAAGCTTATTTTAACCCAACACAGATTAATTTATCGTCCCGTGGCCAAAATCTATTAAAACTCGATAAACGCTTACGTAATTGTTTGCGTTTAACTCACAACGTTATGGTTATCGTCGCTACGTAGATTTTATGGGGCAAGCATAATAAACAAGAAGCAAGAGTTCAGTTTAGTGTTGCAGACTAGAAAGTTTTCGGTTTCTGTTCAATAAAGTTGAAATGTTTATTGGGAATATTTTGGATTTATGAGTTGTAAATAAAGTTTTCGTTATTGGCCTCACGCTTTTTCTTTACAAATTTTATATTTATAATCAAAGTTTTTAACGGCGTGATTTTAACCCTTGCCGAAGCCGAATTTCAGCAATGAAACTTAGGGCGAAAAAGATATTGCTTGTTACTTGCATACAAGAGTGCAAGTTGCTTGTGTTCATATCTTAGGTGAAGTGAACTGTAAATTTCTAGAATTAAGCTCACTTCGAGTTTACTTTACCTGTGTTTTCCTGATGAGATTTTTTTTACAAATGCGTTCAGGAGATGTCAGTATCATCATTGTTGAAAAATTATTTGAATTGTCAACATCGCTTACACATATGTGCTGATCGCGTTAATTTTTACCGACTTCAAAAATAAGGAGATAATCAGTTTAATACGTATGTATGTAATATGGCTGGAACTACAAAACATTAAAAAAGTTACTCTTTGGGGGCTATTAAACACGTGTGCCAAATTTTATAAGTGTAAGTATGTTTATTTATGTGTTTGTATGTTTAAACCAGTTGCGGACCCAAGTTGGGCGCTGTAGAAACAACTTGGCCAAATGGAATATCATAAACCCATCCAAAACACAGTGCTAGTGTCACAGTGCCTCTTCGCAAGACCCATATTGACCCACTTCATATGACCCACCTGCACCTTACGGGATTTGAAGGTAGCAAATAGGCAGGTCAGTTGCTGTCTAAGTAGCTACATACTGGTCGGACAAAATCTGAATATTTGAGACTATAGTTTGAGTAAATCGACACAAGAGAAGAACATAAATCGTCATCTCAAACAGCGGTTCTTTGATCTTCATTTCTTCTAAAGCCAACTCAAAACTTTCCTACGATATTTTCTTGCATAAAAACAAACGTTGCTTTAATATACAACATAAACGAAAACAGTTTCTGAATAATTTGACCTTTAAAACTATAACAATTTTAACCAAGGTTCGGAACCATTTGGTATAGGCTAAGTTCAAAGAAAAACAACCTTGTAAAGTCTGCTGTTAGTACCTAAAGTCTATTACACACACAATTCTATAAATATCCCTTGAAATTCTGCTCATAATCTAAGTAAGACCAACAGAAATGAGCGCAACACAAACGGACAACTTAACAAGACGGATCGATAAACTGGGAATGAACTCATTTATTTCAATAAATACTTTAGCATCTCTGAACGTTTGTAAGTGTTTAAACAAAGACTAATTTCTAGAGACAAGTAATTACTTGCTAGTTTTGTAGCGCTTGTAGTTGCTACAGCGTCTACTTATTCCTTTTGTTCTGTAGTTGAATGGGACATAGCTGAAATGTTCAGCATATCTGGAGGGTTGAGCTGAGATAAAGTACAGTTTACTTAAGTGACGTCTGGAATATTAATCTTGTCCTTACATTTAAAATTATTGTTTTGTTTAACTGTCACCCTGTAGGCGCGTCGATAAAATTACAGATAACTGAAATCTCAAAAATGTTCTGTAATTCTGGAGTTAAAGTGGTTGCCTCTAAGTCCGCGTTTATAAATTAGAAGGATAACAGTCCAGTTGGTACTAAAATAACTCTACAACTCACACTTGACTATAATATCTCATACTAGCTTCTGCCCGAGGCTTCACCCGTGTGCAAAGTATTCATTATCAAGAGGACACATTACACCTGTGCTATTCCAGACTATAATCTATATCTGTACTAAATTTCATCCGGATCCGTTCAGCCTTTCTGACGTGATTGATTAACAAACATCCATCCATCCAAACTTTCGCATTTATAATATTATAGCATAGGATATATATTAAGGCGTATATATTCCCCAATGTAAATGCGGTACTGGCCGTGTGCCCTCTCGGTACCAATATTGGACAGTTTTGCCTGCAAAATATTTTTTGATTTATACTCAAGCAGAAATTCTAACCACCAATTAACTATCAACTTTTCTACGTAAAAATATTTTAAAACATCCAAGTCGTTTTGGAGGAGTATGCAAAAGAAGCAAAAAATATCGTATTTTTAGTTATTTTTTTATGCAAAACTATTAGTTAAATGAAAAAACCATGTTTCACAAATCATGTACATGAATTATTAATAAATGTATATTTTTTTCAAAACTTTTAACCAAACCTTACTAAGGAATATGCTTTATAAGGTAAACACTTTACGGCACTAAAATGGAGTAAGGGCCTTAGGTGTGATAGTAGAATAGTCTGTAGGAAATAGGATGAAAGTACAGGTTCATTTAGTTGGGGACTGACTAATATCACAAGATTTTCATAGCTAAAATACATCTACCAATGGCCTCTATAACATTTAACTTTAAAGACCCACACACAATTCTCTTCCTTTAGAATTCGTATTTTCTCTTTGTTATAAAAATGTTTAAGTAAAAAACGATTTCCTCCACAAAAGCAAAAAGAAAAATAATATTGAACAATTAAGTATAACTAAGTTATGAAATGAAAGTTTAATAAAAAGCCTCTTAAATGTTTCCTTGTCGCGATAAGATTTTTGCCCTCTTCAAATGCCAAACAAAGTAATGACTACCCACATTTTAATTAAAAGAAACAAATTCTTTTGAGTAATTAATTGTTATTATTTCTTGTTAACAAGCATTATGGAGAGAGAAAACATTCTTTATTGTGTTTTTCTTTACCTACAGTGAAATAATATTATGAGAAAAAATACTACATATTTTGGTTGTTTCTGCCCTTTTTTTTTGTTAGGCACACGGAATCGTAACTAGAGGCGTCTTACACTTATAAAATATTTGCGCTAAGATCTAGTCAAGTCAAGTTTTCTAGCTTAACTCCACCTCGTATCATTTAATTTACAATTTTAGCTTGTTATACTTTGTTATTCGAGAGTCTTTTTTTCCGTTGTCATGCCGACTCAATCGAGTGGAGGACAGAGTAGAGATTTGGAATATGAGCCGTAGTTCCAGCTGCGACAGCTGGGATAGAAGAGTCAAGGGCTGTCACACAGAGAAAAAAAATATATAGGGTAGGCTGTCAGTTGCTATGAGTATCGGTGACAGTCATTAATACGCTTAGTTTTTAAAGAAATTGCTGACTATGTTGCATCTAGGAGTCTTTGTGGTCTCTGGTCAGACCTAAGGGGTACTACATACAGTCGAGTCACAGATATAAGTTTAAAAAATGGTTAGTCACAGAGAAATTCTTTTTGTTTACCCTATTTTGTCCCACTGCTAGGCAGAGATCTTTCCAAGCCTTCCAATGCTCTTTTCATATTGCTTTTTACGGCCAATCCGTCAAAAGCGAGTCCAAATCTTTATAGAGAAGATTGTTATTCTAAAATATGATAAATCAGCACACAAATGTGGCGATAGGATCAGATAAGCCCACCTTGGTACAGATTCTAGTACGTAGCGTCGTACAGGTTCTAGACAAATTTCATTCTATTAGTGACGACGAATGGTCAAAATGCCTAAATGTAAAGGCTTGATCAAGTGACGCTTGTATAGCGTTTGGAAATCCTTTTTTTTTGAGATCTTACTATTCCCTATCGCGTCGCTTCCATTGACAGAATGCCACTTTTTTAGAGCCTCTTGATTTTAAGTAGGAATATTAAAATACCCTATGTGTGTGTGTATGTATGTTTTGGTTAAAAACTCTGTTGGTGAAATTTTTCTAGTTTGTAATGGTAGACCTATATAAAATTACAAAAAAAAACTAGGTAAAGCGCTTTACGCTTCAAAACCAATGTACGCAAACTACCGTTTAAATATTCTAAATATTTACGTTAGTAACACTTTGATAAAAAGTGTGCGTAAAATATATTTTCAAACCTAATATTTAAAAAACATGCAAAATTCAATAATTTGTATGTGTCGATAGCACCGTGCAATTTCAAAGATTTTCACAAAAAATGATTATGCAAAATGATTTTACGTAATATTTAGGAATAAAAAAAAAATTTGACGTTTTTGTTACCTTATTTCAATAATGTTATTAATTCGATATAACAAGAACGTTTTTCAAATAGATACACTTTTAGATCTTCACGATTCAATCTTCAATATTATATTAAAAGGATAAAGGGCGGTAATCCAGATAAACTCAAATTCAGGATTTTACAAAACAATTTAAACTTGTAAGTTGAGCTGTTTATTATCTAACGTAAGCTGACCAAGTCAACGTAATACTAGAGGATAATGGTCTAAGATTTTATCTTAGGTATCCATTATATTAAAGGTTTATTTTATTACAACCAATTACGTCATCAGAAATCTCTACGTACAATAGAACCTATGCGCCTACAATGGAGCATTTGCGTTATTCATGTATTACCATAGCAACCAGAGGCTTTGCAGGGAGTAACGAAAAAGTGTGGTCATATTTTAAAACTAATTGAATATAAACAGCCTTTCTCAACTAAAGTTACTCTTGCTCAGTCTCTTCTTCTTTCTCTTCTTGACTATGCTGATGTCTGCTTCCTTGATGCGACTGAGGAACTTCTTGATTAAGAAATCAAGACCAGAGAGATGTCAGATCAGATAAAAATGTCAGAGTATAAAATATGTCAAGATTTTACAAATTAACAATATAAATTAAGTTGTGGATATTAAATCAATCAGAGATAACTAAAACTATGCTTTGCAGGTGTTAACTGACTAATTATTATGTATTCTTTGATACTGTCAAAGAATACATAAAAATTAGTCATATGAGTTGTTTTATCAAAAGATAAAGAAAGGTGTGATTTGTATAGTGTAATAAAATATAAATATACTAAAAGATGTGGAATGAATACCATAATATGCTCGAGCGTTTGCAGAATTTGTGCGTCCGCTTCATGTTTATTTATTTTTAAGTGCGCCTATTTGACAGCGCCGAAATACCCACACTCTTTCCCTACTCTTTTCTATTTTTCTAAATCCTACCTCTCCTTCGTATCTTCAGAAACGCTTTGGGTAGGGTAGAAGGGTACATAAAACTCTTCTTTTTGAGTTTGACGTGTGTACCTGTGTGTTTGTGGATTTTTGTGTTAGTGTACCTATTTGTATATCTGGCTGTAGAATCACAGCTAGCACTGAACCTATTTTCATTTAGTATATTTTTTTGAATGGTTACTTTATCGTGAGTGTTTTTAGCTATGTTTCATAAAAATCGGTTAAGCCATTCAAGTTATATGCGCATTTTACTCTTTGAATCAGGGTATTTACGCAAGATAATGTAATAATTTTGTATTTTAATGGATTGTCAATCGAAACGTGTCTACTACTAGATAAATTATAAAGAAGTATTTGTGTCGAGGGTCTTATAGTTTTTGATTTTTCTTGTTATCATCATCGTCTTGCCCTTGTCCCATGTTACTTAGCGTCGCCGGTCGGTGCAAAACGTTTTTATTCCTTTCCTCCTTCTCAATTTATCATGCTATCATTCACTCCCTTTTCTTGTATGTCATTCTTCACAAAATCCATACACTTTTTCTTTGGCTTTCCTTTTTCTGTCCATGATTTCAAATAGAACTTGAACGTGCCTAACCAAAGTGTGCCCTGTAGGTTGTTAGTGTTACCCATTATTCTAAACAAAACTTTTGTTTACAGGTTTCCTCAATCCTCGATCAGATGAATACCCTCGTTCGCCTGCTAACTACGGCCTTATGGACCAGATAGCAGCCCTCCACTGGATCAAGGAGAATGTGGCCGTCTTTGGAGGTGACCCAACAAATGTCACTCTCATGGGTCATGGCACTGGCGCAGCTTGTGTGCACTTCTTACTGACTTCCTTGGCTGTGCCAGAAGGTAAGTCTTCGATTTTGATTGATGAAATTGTTGAAAAAAAGATAGAGAAGGAAAAAAATTGTTTGCGGCCCGCACATGAGACACGAGAGATAAAAGATGGAACAAAATAAAAAATAAAATATATAACACCGTGTGGGAGCCAAAACGGCTCCTGTCACCGCATTTGCAGTGATATTTAAAAAAAGTTAATTCAAAAAATCCAAAAAACCCAACCGCTTGAAAGCGAACTAAAAAGACGTAAATAAGAAGAAAATCATGCCATGCAGTCAGAGGATACATCTGGTTTTGATCAGCCAGCTCGCGAATATGTATCCTCCGACTGCACAACATGATTTTCTTCTTGTTTACGTCTTTTTAGTTCGCTTCATAAGCAGCAGGGTTTTATGATTTTTTGAATTGACTTTTTTTTTTCGGTTTATTTACATCAAAACATAAAAGTGTTATATATTTTTGAAATCTCCTCTTCAAACCTTTTATTTTGACACGATGGATTTGGAAGAAAAAGATTAGGCCCACACATTATGGTGCCCAAAAGCCGCCATTTCTCTATTTTACAATTTTAATGTAGCCAGCGAACTCATAAGGCCAAGACGAATCGATTGACGTAATAATCATTAATATCAGTCACAGCGTTTGGTCTCTAAAACGCCACATAGGAACAAACATACATACATAAATATACTGATAAACACATTACCTACCCTCGTTTGGCAGGGATTGGATAAAATGCAATGTCAACACAACACCACTCAAATGTGACTTTAATTGATCAATCCAATCAACTCAAGATATCCCAAAAATAACTTAGAACAATATAATTTTACAATTCCTATACCAATTTATATTTCCAAACACATAAAGCGGCACAAAATGCAAAATTGTAATAAAACTCATTTTGAAAACGGCGAAGACTCCACAGCATTCGAGGAGAATACTACTTCTAATTACAAAAGCAAACTAACGGCTAGCACAATAAACCATGAAACGATGTTGTTCCGAGCCGGCCAGTTTGGTACGTGAGAAGTATAATACCACGGAATAAATGAAGTCCATTGTTTCTGTATTGATTTTTTCTGAATGAAATTATGTTTTATTGTTTCCGTCGGTTTGGAGAGACCACTCGCCATATTAAGCGAGATATCTTCAAAGTTATAAAGGGTTGCAGAACATGGCAATTATTTTTCTTTGGTTGAACTAATCTTAAAATGTACGTGAACTGACTTAAAGAAATTGACAGAGAACCTGGGTAGAGACTTAGAGAGACTACCCAGAACAGAGCAGCAACAGACGTACAAGCTAAACTAGAAAGAGGGTTGTACAAAGAAGAAGAAGCCAGGACCGCATTTAAGTAAGAGGAAAGTGTCGTAAGACAAGTTTTGAGTAAGTATAGATGGAAAGGAGTATATGACAAACTAAAGAAATGATGAACGATGGGTTGTGTGAAAGACGATATAGCTAGAATGGTGTTAGCTATTGAGATGACGCCAAATACAGATGTATGGAACAAGAAGACATAAAGCGATAACAAATTAATTACATATTCCAAACTAACCGAATCAAAGAGAGGTTCGGTCATGAAATTCAAGTATGAATATGATATGCTGTACCACTAATTGTACATGAAGTTTAAATAAATAAATAAAATACGGAGACCCGATGACAACGTGGTGAAAAACTGACTTTCCATGATGACACAAAAGGAGAGGGAGAGGTAGACTGCTAAACTCTAGAGTGACGAATGTCCAAAAAGATATTAAGAGGTACTGTCTATCTACTGACGATGCTAATCAGCGTAACAAGTGAAAGAAAAAAAAAAAAAATTTTTGGAGTTTACTCCATAAGAATCGATTTTTCCATATAAAGCCCCCGGTATGGTAATAATATTATGAGAAGTGAAAATAAAACAAGCGTTCTTCTTCTTAGCGTGTCGATAACAAACAGAACCTTTTTAGTTAAATGCCTTGCCTGGCCCAGAATTCAGCCACGGCAACGCCCTCCGCTGACGCAATCATAAGGTCCTCACGAGAACAGACAACAGCACAAGCGGCACAAGACGTAAGGTGGGCCATGGTCTGCGAGGAGACGCCGCACAAGCACCGAAGATCGGTACCATCAGAGAACCCCCACCTATGTCTTTGCTGCGGCCGACCTGAGTGCGGAGTCTGTTCAGACTTTTCCAGGTCAGCCAAGGCAATGCGTGCCCAGGTAAAAGGGTCTCCGATGGCTCCAGGAAATGACCAGGAAGTTCAAATTTCTCTCGTCAAAGATTGCAACTTTCCGTGGTGATGTTGCCGGTAGATGGACTCGCAACCAAGAAAACTTTTTCGATTTTTAAGCCTCTGGGGCACCGAGGTTATCACTTTCTTGCTTTGCCCTTTCTATACGGCTTCCCATAGTCCTAAGCAAATCCGGGGGCGCGATGCCGATAAGTGGATACAGCAATCGTACCGGGGTTGGTTTAAGGCAGCCAGTGGATATTCGGCATTTCTCGTTTAGTGCTGTATCCACTAGGCTGGAGTGGGTGGAGCGGCTCCACACTGGACAGGCATATTCGCCAGCGGAGAAACAGAGCGCCATTCCAGTAGTTCGCAAGACTTGGGGAGGTACTTCCCATCTAGTGGATGTAAGGTGGCGTAGCAGGCTGTTCCTGGTATGCACCTTTCGCTTAACAATCTCACAATTTTTCCTGTAGATGAGGGACCTATCCAAAGTGACGCCGAGGTATTTTGGATGGGGACTATGGATGATTGGTAGCCCCTGCCATGAGATGTTGATTGTTCGACCCGCTTGTCTGTTGAGAGTGTTGGAGGTGGAAGGCGCACGACTGTGTTTTTGAGGGGTTTGGTTTTAATGCATTTTCTGTATAATAGTGGCTGAGGTCTGAAAGTGCTATGGAAAGGCTGGTTTCAATCTCCTCAAAGTTAGTGGCAAGTTAATGCCAGGTCGTCTGCATACAGAAAGCGGGTCGTGTTCGGACTCACCGGTTTGTCGTTGGTGTATCTGTTAAACAGCAATGGAGCCAGTACACTGCCTTGGGGTAATCCATTCTTCTGGGTCCGCCACCTACTTTTATCATCGAGAAGCTTGACTTGAAATAGTCGGTTACTGAGGAGCTCTCTAAGAATTCGAACAAACTTTGGGTCCTCTGTTAGGTTGGTAACCTTCCATAACAAGCGCCTAATGTTAACAGTGTCGTAGGCTGCCGAAAAATCCACAAATACTGCACCCGTCACTTTCCTGGTTTCGAACCCGTCCTCAATATGTTGCGTGATATTAAGGACCTGCCCTCAGCAAGACTTCCTAGGTCTAAATCCTGATTGCTCTGGTATAAGTTTCGGGTCGACAAGCTTCGAGAGTTTGTAAGTGTGGCAGAGGAGCGATATAGGGCGGAAGTTTTTGGGATCGTTGTGTGGTTTCCCAGGTTTGGGGAAAGCAATGACTTTAGACCTCCTCCAAAGACGAGGTATATTAGCAGACTCCAGACAGCGGTTAAAAAGTTTTAGCAACCATGACACCGATACTAGGCCGAGGTGCTTGATTTGCTCAACTGAAACATCGTCCACACCAGAGGCCTTATCAAAGCTCAATCTTTGAATGGCTAGGACGATGTCTGCTAGTTGGAATGGGTCGTACACTGATTCACTGGAAGATGCCAGGTTGCCAATTTTAGGAGTTCTGCTTAGGCGTTGTGGTGGTTTGCCATTAAGCAGGAGTTGGTGCGCAACTTGGTTAGCCGTTACTGCACTAGATGTATGAGGAGGTGGTGACTCGCTCGTGAGTCTGCGGACAGTGGTCCATGCTTTTTTGCTATTATGCGTCAAGTCAATGTTAGTAACCGTGTCCATCCATTTTTCCTAGCGTTGTTTGCATATACGTGACAGCAGATTTTCACCGGCTTCAACGGTTTCAGCTGAGAAGGAGTCATCGTCGTATAGTTCTTCGTATGTCTTTAGCAGTTCGCAAGATTCCTGGGAAATGCCAGGGATGTAAGATGTGCAACACCCTCGCGGGATATGTTTTCGAGATGTTTCTGAGACTACGCTTACGAATTTGTCGTAATTTTGTGGGGTAGGCGGAATGTAAAGCAATTCGTTATCTACGATCATCGAAAATTGTTCCCAGTCAGCTTTTAAATAATTAAAGCGGCATTTGAAAGGCATAGTCACTGGGAGTACAGCGGACTGGATATTGCACATTATAGGTCTATGTTGGGTTCGGGGGATTGGTGGACAAACGATCTTCTTGCTTTGGCTGCTGATATTTGAGCTGACAAATAACGAGGTCAGGATTGTACCTACGCTTCCATCGTCCACTATCAAAGGACGCAGAATGTTTTGGATCGTGGATTAGGTTCAGATCGTTAGCCTCTGCCCATTCTTCAATAGTTTGACCGTCCGAGTTCATCAAACGATAGCTCCAGCTGGTACTATGGCTATTGAAATCACCAATCACAATTTTTGTTCGCTGTGTGTTGAAATTACCCGAATTGAATTCAAACGGGGTGCCTGGGGGTTTATATAATGATGTTACAGTGCAGTAACAGGCAGGCGCTTTACTTTGTGTAAATTATTTAATCACCACTGATCTTAAAAACGGTGAAGGAAAACATCGTGAGGAAACCGGCATGTCCTAGAACCAAAAATTCGAAGACATGTGACATCCACCAACCCGCACTGGGCCCGCGTGGTGGATTACGGCCCATCCCCTCTCACAGAGAGGAGGCCTTTGTCCCAGCAGTGGGAACATTAATAGGCTGATGATGTGATGTGTGATGTGACAGTGCAGTTACCGAGGTCTACTGTGATAATTTCGATGTTATTATCGGTGGAACACTTTGTGGAAATAATTCTTACGCCGGGAGCAGCAAACACTGCGTCACCGTGCTTCAGATGACAGATCTCGGCGATAAGTATCAGTCCAGGAATGGAAGGCCTGCCCTGCGTGGCGTCCCGATGGTTCTCTTGGACACATAGGATGTCACAGTGTACCTTGCGAGCTAATTCGGAAAGAATCTCTGCTTTGTCGCGAGAACCCTTCGATGTTGATTGAGACTACACACAAGGCTGGTTTTTTTAGTGGACTGCTTGGCCCCGATAAAGGCCGATTGGAGTTTAGGTTTGCCATCGTGGTGAAAGGATTGGCCAATGACAATGTCGATTGCCCAGGATGCGCCAGACATGACAGATCCTTGCACTTTGAAATCGTCTATTACAACAACAGGAACCACGAGGTTTGCTTTTTATCGAATTAAAATGAAAACTGTGAATAAAAATACTAACAAATAATTTCAGCATCATAAGAGATGCGTTTATTTACCATCTTTGCTAATTACATATTCAAAGTAGATTATCGTACTTAAGGAGTAAACTCCAGTCGTGCGTCGGAGCTGACACACACATTTTATGATTAAAAAATGTTTTCACTAAATTATAACACTTACCGTAAATAATGCGAATCACATTAATAACGATTTCAGAACGCTTTAAAATATCCTGAAACTTAAACCACCCATAATTTATGAAAATCCCCAGAAATATTTGAAAACCACACAAGATATCTGTATTGCGTTATATATTGCGGCCTAGCAAATCTTCAAGTCGGAATTGAATAAGGGTGCAATGCTGATAGAAAATATTTCCAAGGTATAATAAAACGGAGCGTGTCTTCGCTCAATCCCCGCGAATGAATGGGACTTGTGTGTTTAAGTTTATAGGCCAGCTTTTTCTGACTTTCTTTCATATATTCCATATTGAAGTCTAGCTGTTGGTGCATCATTTTTTGCTGTATTTATGGAGTTAATGCGTCGGAAGTCATAACCAGTCAAAGTCCCGTATTCTAGATGATTACTCTACTCAAACTCAAAATTGGCCACACCTGCCAATCAACTGACAACGAATCACAACTCTCGAGTTTGGCATATTATTCTTCAGCTTGAAATATGTGTGTGTACTCAATAGAGCAAGAGCCCAGACGCTCCAGACGTTATTGAATTCTTTCTATACACAATTAGTGGTATTTAATGAAAAATAAAGTCCAATTTAAAAAGTACGTTCTAAGTACAAGCTAACACTACCAACTCAATTCCAAATATTGTGTGTTAAAAGAGTTCGGTAACGTTTGGGGTGTAAATAGCAAGCCAACCAATCACCACTGTCCATTGCCAATTTGAGCTGATTTGAGCATGAGCATGACCATCTGGGGTAACGGCCTCAGACTTGTTAGACTAGTAATGCATGAGGTCCTGGGTTCGATTCCTGGGTTGAGCAAAGTGTACTTGGGTTTTCCTATCAGTAGCAGCCCGGTGTCTGGATTCATCTCCTGGTTGATGGCAATGGACTCTCCCCCTATTACATGCGACTTTAACATAGCTGACGAAATATTGGTGTATTATAGGTTTACTTTGCTCACTTTTGGTTGTGAAGATAGCTGTTAAATTGACTTCGGCTCCGGCATCGGCCAGAAATCGATCTTCGATCAGAGACTATCCAAAATACAAATCTTATCTTAACCTACTTCTTACTAATATTATAAATGTGAAAGTTTGGGTAGATGAATATATGTGTAGATGCATGTACTCAATCACCCTAGGACGGCTAAACAGATCTGGATGAAATTTGGCACAGAGATAGAATACAGTCAGGCATAGCACATAGGATATTTTTTATCCCGGTAAAATGTACGGTTCCCGTGTTCCAGTCCCAACAATTTTCAACTTTCACGCTGGCGAAGCCGCTGGCAGAAGCTAGTATTATAAATGAAAAAGTAACTCTGTTTGTTTGTTAACTTTTCACGACTAAACGGCTGAACTAATGTAGATTAAATTTGGCATGGAGATAGTTTGAGATACTGTGCAGGGCATAAGATAGTATTTTATCCCGTTAATGTGTTCCCTTTAGGTAATAAAACACTCTTTACACGGGCAAAACCGCGGGTAGAAGCTAGTGATACATATATCAATGTCAGAAAGGGAAATGCCTACCAGCCATAGACACTTTGGCCCGGGGTGCACACAAATAAATGTATACGGAAATAATAATATTCAATCTAATTAATGAAATGGTAAAGGTAAAGGAATTGGTTCAGAAAAAAGTCCGGATTGTGATATTAAATCTTTTTGATTTCCCAAATACAGTTTATAACAATAATTTTACTGTAATACAAACCTACAATAACAAAGTTGTCGGAGTTAATTTAGAAAGCTTATTCGTTGGTGAGTTAACAAATCCGCAAGTAAACACACAAAATAATACAAATGCAAACGAAATCGAATTTTGAATTACCAACTTATGACAGACAGCCGCCATGCTGTCATAATGTCAGATTTGATGTTGCCACTAATCAGAAATTAAAATCGATATCGATTTTGTTCAAATTATAATTCAACACGAATTAATTAACGAACGAAATAATTAAAGCGCCTCAAAGATTATTATTTTATTTCTTTTAGTTTTTCGAATTCTAAAAGAAACTAATGTATTTAATGTATTTTGAAGAACAGATAAGAATAACATTTAAATTGTGTAGAAATATTTTTGTTATGACCTAAAGCATTTATGGTAAATCAACTAGGAATTCGCTTGTTTTAATATCATAACATCATAAATTATCGAGAAAAAGAATATTATCGGCATTAAAATAATAATTATTACAACACAAAAAATCGATTGGAGAAACGAGAATCGATTATATTTTGAATGAAATTAATAATTGGCAACACTTTTTATTTTATCCACAAACCAATAGATTCCGGATTTACCTAATTTCTTTTTATCTTTTCGGTACTTTTTATTTTTTGCAAAAATGTTGCAATCTTGTTTGGATAAATAAATACTGCGATTAATAAACATAAAACAAAAAGTGATTTAAAAAAAAAATTGGTCCTTTTATGGCCGAAAATAGGCATTTCCCTTTAATAAAACAGTTTTCGATCACGGCGAAAGGCTGCCTATCACCTTATGCATACAGACATATTTTAACAAAGAGATGCATGAATATCTGAATAAGCAAATGAATTCAGTTCACGCTCAAATCCTATATGAAATTCATTGAAAAATAAATATTGCTTTTGATATAAACCTTTTCAACCCTTAACATCAGTTAGGGGTTGAAAAGGTTTATATCATACCCATCCGGGTATGAAAGTTATTGTGAGAATAAACGATTAAAGGTATTTTAATTACTTTTTGTCTTTTCACTACAAGTGTAATTTATTTTGTATTAACTGCCCCGTTGGTCTTGTGGTCGTAATGTGCGACTGCGGAGCTTGAGATCCTAAGTTCGATTGCAAAACCGGCAATCGAACATGGTTATGATAGCTCGGTCATGCAGAGTGTACTGCGCTCACCTCTGGGACGGATCTGCCACATATCAGCTTTATGCACTTGATTCATGTCGTAGTGGCCCAGTGGCTAAGACCTCACCTCTCGTGCTTGATGTCGTGGATTTAAATCCGGGCAAGTACCTACCAATGTGACTTTTTCAAATTCATAAGTACTTTCTAAGTTTAGCTTGGACATCTCAGGCAAGTGAAGGAAAACATCGTGAGAAAACCTGGCCTTATATAGTTAATGTATGTGTGAAATAGCCAAGTCACAGACCTGTGGGCTTCCCACAGACGGCTTAATTAGCTCTGACAGCAGAGGTGGCCACATCCTCACACGAAAAAGAAATAAAGACTTATGTCGATTGACAGACGGGCCAAGAGGCTTATAATGGAGCCAACGCCTTGAACATCGACGTCGAGTTGGTTTTTATCGGTTAAATTTTGGGGAACGTGTGATGGAACTGTGAATTTGATTTCACCTAACCCTTTCCATCATTGGACTACAAGAAGTATTGCGCCATCGGTACAATGTGGACATCCCACTCATACGCACAAGTGGACGCAGGAGTGGAATTCCATGCCGTACTCTATGTTTCCCGAAAAGTTCTTGGCAGGCGTGATTCACCGTCAACAACATTATCGCTTACCATCAGGTGAGATACTGATCAAGCTCGAGCCTATAGAGTATAAAAAAAACATCCTACCGTGATGACGCAGGTTCACTTCACCTGCTCGAATTGAGCTATCATTCTAACCGATGCTAAGGATTGACACTTACTTTGAGTTCAGTTCCATTATTATTCCAATTTGTGGTTATCTTCGGTTCAGTTGCAGATCGGTAAATTAAATACAAATTTTGAAATGAATTAGTAATAATTAAGGGTCGTTTGATTAGGATTCAATCGTGTGAAAAAAGGTCTACTTAATAATTCATCCGTCTCACTAAATTTAGCCTTTTGAAGTGACAGATACATTTAGCGGATACTATTTACTCGTATCCGCTGTGACTGTGGCAGCACGTGGAGTTTTAGAACAAAGTTTGCGTTTGTAAAGCGTCTTCTGATACCCACACATGCCATGTCTTTCCTTCCTCACTCGCACAATCGCAAACCTCCTCTCTGTGACAAGGAAAGAAATAATAATGGTACAGCCCGTCGATTCTGTAGACATCTCAACGTGATGACTTAGGGGGACAATTCACCAGTAGAGTTGAGTACACTTCACATAAGTCACCACGGTGACATTATTACAGAATATCACTATTGATTGTACTCTGAAAGCTAAAATAATGAATAACACTAAAATACAACAAAAAGTGCAGGTTTTAATTCAAAACCGGATTTATTACTTGGCTACACCCCCATGAACTCAACATTAACAGTTTTATTTAATCCATCCGTACATTAACTTTGCACCTATACTAATACCCCAACATCATTAGTATCCCAAATCCAAACCAGCTCCATAATAAGCAAGCAAACGGAAACAAAATAACTAAAAGTCCATTCAAAACTAGTCTTTATTCTCTCCACACAAGTTACTCGTGAGTTTATTTTAGTTTTGCTGATAAACATACTATTACTACAACGAAATTAACGAATGTTTATTCAAAAGTAGTCTGTATTCCGTTGGGGTAGGGTGCAGTGGATTTTATTTTAGTTTTCCAAAGTTTGAGCCCCCAAATTGTTTTGCTCCCTTCATCAGGTATGCTGGGTGGCGTTTCGAGCGGACTGAACGCAAAATTACTTCCTTACAAGCTGTGGCCACGAAATTGGCGGTTTGTTGGGATTTATTGGCGTTAAAGTTTATGCAGAATGTTAAAAAAGTGTTTTATCCGTTGTTTTATGTTCGAGTTGTATGGAAACAAGTAAGGCCGTGGTAAAGATCTGTCAGTATGTCAATAGATAAGTATTGACATAGCCTACCCAGGGTAAGCACATAATCTACCGAGTGTCAGAAGGTGGAGAAAGTAGGCTAACCAGGCTCCTAATTTCACTGCAACATTAAATTGACAAGTCAAAGCCTATACAAGTAAAAGCCATATGTACGATATGTGTACGATGCTACACTGAAAAATTATGTTGGGACTTGCGAACTTTTGTCTTACTATTTAAAATACAGAGTTATACTTTTTTATTATGGATAGGCTCGCGCTTGACCACTATCTCACCTGATGGTAAGCGATGATGTGGTCGACCGTGTAGCACGCTTGCTAGAATTAACTTATTCACTCTTGACTCTATCTCACCTGATGGTAAGCGATGATGTGGTCGACCGTGTAGCACGCTTGCTAGAATTAACGTATTCACTCTTGACTTAAAGACCCCGAAGTTGTAGCTATTTGATAAATCATCATCATTATCATCATCGGCCTATACCAAGTTCTCGGTCTCCAAAAAGAACACGTCCACCACAAAAGTCATCGGTCATATTAATTAATATTTTTTGTATTATGTTATTAAACTTTATTTTCTAATATTAATTCCTTAAAGGACAATGGCAACTGGACTAAAAACGGGACCCTATTACTAAGACTTCGCGATCCGTCTGTCTGTCTGTCTGTCTGTCTGTCTGTCTGTCTGTCTGTCTGTCTGTCTGTCCGTCTGTCTGTCTCCAGGCTGTATCTCATGAACCGTGATAGCTAGACAGTTGAAATTTTCACAGATGATGTATTTCTGTTGCCGCTATAACAACAAATACTAAAAACAGTATAAAATAAATATCTTAGGGGGGCTCCCGTACAACAAACGTGATATTTTTGCCGTTTTTTTGCTCGATATTAATAACGGCAACAGGTAGACGCTTGAAATATTCACAGAATGTTTAGTTGTATATTTACTTCAAATAATAATAATTAATAAATTAAAATAAAATAAATTAAGGGGGGCTCCCATACAACAAACGTGATTTTTATGCAGTGTTTTGCGATAATGGTACGGAACCCTTCGTGTGCGAGTCCGACTCGCACTTGGCCGGTTTTTTCTGTATTATCTTTATGTGCCTACCCTTTGCTCAACCATGTAAGGGTTGGCTTTCAGTCAGACCAGAAGCTGCTGCATGCTAGCATTTTATCCAGTATTATCCAGTTACTAGGTACCACCATACTATCCAGTAAGACCATTCAGCCTAGCTACAGTAACGTATATGTCACTAATCGTTAACTAAATCTACCCCATGTTCAATTATCTAGTGGCATCTGTTACCTTATCAAATATACTGTTTGATGTGATTGTCGACTATGTAGACACTAGACAGTTGAATAAATTATTGCGTGAATTACGAATATACCAAGATGAATTTCGTGACATACAAATATGGCGCCTGTGTTCCTCAAAGATACGAAGAAGTTTAGACAAGCTTGTTCGAGAGGTTTGAAGCTTGAAATAATATATCTACCGTACAAATTTTCGTCAGCTGATGACAAATTTGTATACCAAATTAGTTTTTGGGAATTGCCTATGGTTTACTTAGAGGAAGTTGTTCATTAGAAAAAGTAGAACAATTTTTTTTTATTAAGGCTCTCCTTTTTTACACCTTTTATATTGTTATTAACAAAAATATTAAAAATAGTATTTCTGCTGTGATGATCATGAAAAACATGATCATCACAGCAGAAATACTATTTTATAACCACATTATTTATTAAAACATCAGAAAAATTAAAGGAATCTATAAAACAGAAAATACAAAACGGGTGGCATTCCATTTTGCGATCTCTTCCAGGAAACTTTGAATAGTCAGTGTATGCCTGGACCTTAATTACAAGCTAGAAATCAAAAAATGAAAGAAATATAGGTCACTGGTCAACATTTGAGAAACTTCTCGCGTCTTCCAGTACGCAGTCACTACAACAGAACGTTTTAGCCCCATCAACTAGTTAATAGGCAGATATTCCATCACGCTATTTCTAAAGCCCCAAGGCCACGTTCCACCAAACGCGATAATATGCAGCAGCGATTTACCGGCGCTACACCGTGCGTTATCCGTGACATGTAATCAGAAGGTAACGCATTTATGAGACGGAGCATTATTTTAACTTCGCCAGAATTTTGTTTAACACTGAACCATGCTGGAATTTTCTGAATAAAATATATTCCTATTTATCTTGTACTAACTTAATTTTTTGATGGTATTTCTACTTTGAGTATGGTTTCATATGTAAGGGGCGGTCATAGGGCGGATAAAAGCATTAAGAACTTCTTAGTAGATATCTAGAGTCTGGATTTGTAATTGGTTAATGGCAATAGGCTTTACCATTATTTTATGGGTCATGAACATAACTTACTAAATGTGACAGTTCTTGCCCATAACTAGTAGAAAAATGTACTGTGTAAAACTACATATTATTCTCCTCTGACCAACTCTCTAAGAAATAAAAGTGTTTAGCGTGTTATAATAAAAATAAACTTGCGGTTATTCTGCTAATCATGTCTATGTATTTACTTCATATGGTTCCACGATCTCCCTTACAATATGCAGAAGAATTTTAACTAGGTACGAGGTTATGGGGGAATACCATAGTTTATGGGGACCCGTTCTGTTACAGTAATAGGGTGAAGAGGGTTGGTTCATGTTGCTGAAACTTTATGGTGTCTGCTCACCATAAAGTCATACATTTTGTGATTTTATATCCACCTCACATTACAAGGTACAGGATAAAAATGAACTACGAGTTAAGACCTCGTAGTATTGTCGTAAGAAGAAACATGCTTCTTTTTAACCGACTTTCCATAAAGAGGTTCTATGTTCGACTGTATGTTTTTTTAAAGTATGTTCACCAATTTCTCCATCAATAAATTTTGGACTGATATAATAAAAAATATTTTTGTCGTTCATAAAGTAGTTTCCCGAGATGGTCCCATATAAATTAGGTGAAGATATGATTCAGAACGTTGGGGGTATACAACAGAACTCTTCAATAAATTACGGCAGATCTCTCGGGATTGCTGCAATCGCATGTCTGTTTATTTTACATTACTATAGAACTGGCCCACTAGGTGCCACAACTAAAAAATGCAAACTAGAAGCATTTTTACAAACACATACCATTCCAAATAAAAGCACTATTATGTGAAAATTAACTTCAATTTCGGCAGCTCGGTGTCTAAAACCGAAGAAACGAAATCAAAAAGACCAAAATTAAACGCATTTTTCACTAATAATAAGCAAGAAATAATAAATTACTACTCTTACATTGCTAAACCATCATTAATCCCTTGCTGTTATCCCAAATTAATAAAGACAAAAATCGTCTTCTTCTTTCGTACATCTCCAGCAGTCGTCATTTGTCCATCCATCGTTTATCTAATCTGCCACTTCATTTACAGCTAGATTTCTTCATTTACAAACAAGTTTCAAAACGTTAAAATAAACCTAATATAACCTAGTACATTTTTCATCAGTCAATTATTCAGTTACATTAATTGGCATCATCATTTCAGCTAAAAGATGTCCACTGCTGTTCATAGGCCTCTCCAAAGTGTCGCTACCTCGACCAGTCCTGTGCGTCTCGCATCCAAAGGATTTCCGCAACCTTAATTAGGTCATCGGTCCACCTATACTTCATAAAAGATAGCTTGATCTCTGCGATATATGTCAAACTGACGTATACGTTATTTTTAGCCTGTCAAGCGCTATTGTTTCTGTATTGATACTGACAGCTGTCACAGAGATCAAGCTATCTTTTATTAAGTATAGTGGGAGTAGCCTTCAAACGCAGTGTCTTTCGGTGGGCTGTCGTCTCTCTAGAACGTTTCGGCCTCATAGACCATTCGTTCTGCGAGCAATGTGCCCTGCCACTTAAGTTTACATTACATTCAATTAATTATATAAACTAATGTATGTCTATTTGAGGAAGTCTCATTCCATTTAAGTGAACAACTTAAAACTCTTAAGTTAATGTCACAGCCAAGAGAGGAAGTTACCGATGAGGCAGTTAAGTAGGAACATGTCGATAACTTAATTATAACTTATACTAAACTTTTGTTCCCGTGGCACTTTCATTTTGTTTACCGATGTTCTTGTTTTTGTATGGTTAGTAATTTATTTGTTAAGTCTTTCTGTTGGGAATTATTGTTGTGAGTCAGTGGTTTCTGATTTAGAATCCACATTAAAACTTTTTTACAAAAAAATACAACCAACCGTACAAATAAAAATACTACAAATGTAAAAATAACTTCAATTTAGGAAGGCGGTGTCTCTGGTTTTCTTTCTTGGTTTTTGACACTGACTTTTATTAAATGTGAACACCGCGGGATAGTAATCTGTCAAACAAAAAAAATATCATCAAAATCGCTTCACAATTATTGGCGATAAAACATACAAAAGAAACATTGAAACGAATTGAGAACGTCCTCCATTTTTTGAAGTCGGTTAAAAAATTTATGTCATAATATGTTTCTGCGATACGTAATCAAATTGTACTCTACCCTACTTGCCTACCTTAACCTACCCTACCGTACCGTATGAAAAAGTACGGGAAAATATTTTTTTTGTTAATTTTTCCAATGTTCCGTCGCGAATAACAGAATAACTATTAAATAGTTATTCTGTTATTCGCGACGGAGATAAATCGAACTAGTAAAAAAATATGTAAGTCGATCCAGCCGTTCTCAATTAATAAATGGTGTAACTATCCCGACTTTTTATATAATAAAGATAATGATAATGCCAGCCTGTTACTGTCCAACTCCCATCAAGCTTGTTCAAAGCGGATTGGCGATTTCAAACTTATATTCCAGGGAACCCCCAATATTTTTCTTCACCGATGTCAGGTATGTCTAAAACAAAGTTACAAAGTACAATTATGAATTGAAAAAGTCACATTGGTACTTTGGCACGGCCTCAAGCACGAGAGGCGAAATCTAAGTAGTTTAGGAGTAATGCCTCAATAAAACAATAGATTACCAAATCCACATGTATACACTATAATTAGTTGATTCTACTCACATAAATAATCGCGTACGAGTGAACACATTTCTTGTGCGCCTACCATTAGATAGGTACTTACGAGATTCAGGAGAACGCAGGAGAACTCTCTCTAAAAAATATTTTGGCATATAAATTTAAATAATAAAATGTTATACAATAATATAATATTGAATTGTGACTTCTTTATACTGTGTGAACTTCTGGTTGATGTTACACTTAGATTAATTTACTTGTATATCTATCTGTGGAAACTGTTTCTGGATTGTGTTGAACTAATTGTATGCTTATGTTTGTTATTGCATCTGTTTGTTTCCCAAATAAAATAAATAAATACTGTCGCTGTGGCGTCCCATTAGTAGTAGTAGTAAGTATTTTTAAATACATTTTCTGGCACAAATTTTCCGAAAGAGAAGTGCTAATTATGGATTTCAATCGTTACGGATAATAATTGCAAATCTGACTTTAATAGCAATATACTAAAGCCCGTGCACTGCAAAAATAAATCAATTGAAATATGAAAGTTTTGATATCTATTTCACATTTAAAAAATCACAATAAATAGATTCCGTAGAGCGCGCAGCTTAAGAATTAATTTGAGAAATTTCAAATACGTTTGCAAAGTCGAGAAATTAACTATTAATTAAATAAATAAGCACCTGGCCTTTTTCCAAATGCATCCCGTTAATACTCGTATAAAAATACTAATTGATCATCATGGTTTAACTTTATTGAATGTGTAAAATCAATTATGCAACGCTCGTTGCGCGTTGCCTAATTGATTTTACTTAATCGCAATTACAAATGCATTTAATTTTAGAAGAAAATGCCTGAAATTAATTTCTTTAATATAATGCTAGTCAAACATTGATAATTATTCGTAACAAGCGCTATTGGTTGCCATCAAACGGTAAATAAAAAATCAGAGACGGCAAAAAGCCATGTTAAAATATCTGATCGTGACAATTTTTCTATTGAATTACGTTACGTCAAGCAAGTTAAGACATATTCGTCAAGACACCAGATACCTGAGGAATAAGAATTTTACGCCAATTGGAAGAGCGAGGTATAAAGAAGTGCCACCAAGCGGCTGTCCTACTGATTACTCAGAAACAGTCATTTGCACATACGAAAAAGACAGAATTTGGTCGATGAAGAATTTTGGAGACTTTCTGAAACTTCAACAAAAACAATTATATCTATGTCCTCGTGGTAAAATTATGACAAAAAACGTATTACAGTGCAAAGAGAATTTTTTACCAATTGCGAGAAAACTGCCTAAACCTATGGTAATTCCACCAGGTGGCTGTCCAAGAAACTTCGTAGAAAAAAACATGTGTGCATATATTGGGGTTCGGGCGAAAAAGAAGAAAGTAACAAGGGAAGAAAGCATGTCACACACATATTCGTGTCATCGTGGACACATTGTGGTGAATAGTATGTGTGTGCCAATGAAAAGAAGAGACAAAATTTTTGATTTTATGTCTAGATCCCTCGCCAAGTCTTTTAGAAACGAATAGGTTTAAGGCTGAAGTTTTGACGCTGCTGAAATAAAAACCAGAATTATTATTAAACTTATTTAGATTATACATAGTGTAAACTCTGTACGCATGGCTTCTAAGTTCATTGTAAGTTCGAACTATAATATTGCTTACTAAAAAAAGTAAAAGCTAAGTATAATTGACAGAAACTTCATTAAGAATAGAATTGTAATTGACTTTTAATAAAAATGTAATAGAATTTAATGTATTTATTCGACGCAGATACAAAAGCAACAAACATCTCCATGTTTGTTAAAAGACAAAAACCGGCCAAGTGCGTATCGGACTTTGCGGTTTGATACGGAACCCTACATGTGCAAAGTTAGTTTTAATAGGAAAAATTAGGGGTTTTCAAATAATAAAGCTGGTTTATCAATATATTGGTATTTTTTAGTAAAATATACGTAAAAATAAACAATATCACCAAATTTGAAGTTCATAGGTCAATGGGAAGTAAAAAATTCTTCGGAACGGAGAACAGTGGTGGCCCAGTGGTAACGGCCGCGACTTACAAGTGTGTAGGTCGTGGGTTTGCGCTAAAGCGCCTGCCTTGTGTAAATTATTTCATCACCACTGCTCTCAAAACGGTGAAATCGGCATATCCTAGAAACAAAAATTCGAAGACATGTGACATCCACCAACCTGCACTGGGCCCGCGTGGTGGATTACGGGCCATGCCCTCTTACAGAGAGGAGGCCTGCACGCACAATGGACTAAATGGGAGTCTAAGTTTGCAAAAGTGAGACCCCTTGAAAAAATGTTGTAAAATAGAAATTGTAAAAAAAGCTGACTTTGGTGGCTTCTCATTCCTTTGTTCATCAATATGTTTTAAAACAAAAAATACAGTATTTATTTACTTAAAGACCTCTAAACAATGATACCCCATTTGATGGGGCAGGTCCATATTTTTAATTCCCTCCTTTAGCTGTATCAGAACCCCCATTAAAAACATAAAAAAAATATTTTTTGACAATTTGCATGGCCAATCAACAAGATACCTAAACTGCGAATATTTTAAGAATCCAAGCTCCAACCATTTGGCCGTAAAATCCGTGTAACAGATGACGGACAGATGGCCAGACGGACAGAAAGATGGACACATGAGTGATAGCAATAGGGCTCCGTTTGGATCCTTTGGGTACGAAACTCTAAAAAAGAAGTGTAAATATTGCGCTGAACGTGCCCATACCGAAAGAATAACTCAGCATTTGCTGGGCGTCAGACACCCAGCGCTGGTTTTCAGTTGCCACCTTCCAGCGACACACGGACGTGGGTAACAAAATAAAATATAATCTATATTATAATTTGATATGAGTGATACCTTTTTATATTAACATTTGCAATAGATCTGATATTATAGGGATACATATTCGACACCAAACCATAACGTTTCCTACCCTACATCGTTTTTGGTGAAAAATATAAAATCATAAGGAAAATGTAGCGAAGATAGCCCCAGCTATGAACGGTGAACGAATAAATTTCAGAAAAGAACAATGAAAAAATCGCGGGACATAAATTATAGCGGTAAAATGAATAATGGCCTCTGTTGGACGTATTGAAAATAAGTTACGAAGAGAGATAGTGTAAATGTGAAATAGAAAAGGAATCGATGGCATGGATGAAGGCAAGGGTCTTGTGAATTGTACTATTTGATTTTAACAAATGCTTCTGAATATTTTTGTGATTGGTACGCTAGTTCATATCCGGCTCGGAGCACCAATGTGTGAACCGGTACATGATATCTGGTCATTGTTGTTATAATAGTGGACTGTAGTTTGTGTAGGAAGCTGAATTGATAATCTTTCTTTACTTTACACTCACATGAAAACGTATTGGCTCATTGAGTCCACAGCGGAGGGGAACTTTTAACAGCTGTTTTACAACAGATTATAAATATCATATATAAACTAAAGATAGTAATAACTTTGAGTTACCATTAACAGACTTTTTCTAAATATCTTGGGGTCAACTTCCAGTATAACCGGCTTTCAGTCTATTCAGCTGGGTACCAGTATTTCACAAAGAGTGACTGCCTGACCACCACAACTGGGTAACATTCACTAACTGACAAACACGATACACGTAACGACTGTCAAAGATCTACAAATGACAGTGGGGACTAACGGTTTAACGCAATTTCCGAGGTAAGGAATTTCGTTATGTCAACTATGGTCACTAATCTTTGCAAACATTACTTAACCTCGCAGATCGACCCGTGCGGCAGTTATTATTTAGCTAGAAACTCCTCTATTGGATTTGATTGTGAGCCCATAGTATTCATTACTTTATTTTTTCCAAAAAAACATAATAAAGGTAGATTGCAAAACAATTTTAGCTATTAGCCATTTCTATAAACAAAGGATCGACAGCTACTAGCATTTAGCCTCGTTCCCTATTTTAAAATAGATACAGCAAATATTATGTTTTGAGTTGCATTACTCTGGCCTTATAAATATTTAGAAACTAATCTGTGCACCTTATAAACCAAGCAACACAAAGCATCTCTAAGAAATAAATTACATCAAAACAAGAAGAAAAATACATTTTATTTGGTACTCTCTGCGAATAAGCAACTGCTTCAATTCAGTGTATGCAACGTTCAAGTCCATGCAATTTCTACTGAATAGGGTTACCATTCATCTTATTTTGCGGACATCGACCTACATTGGAGCTTGAGAAATGTGGCTATTTTGAAGTAACCAGTAAGTAACCATTGTTCGCTAGGGATCGAATCCAGAAGAGTGAATGATAACTATCAATTTTGTTTAATGTGTAATAATGTTCGTGGTGGACTAGACGAGATAGACCAATATATAGGGTACATTTATAAAATAGGTATCGTTGATACGACTGTTTTAAAACATTGATTGCTAAATGAGATCTGCAGCACCCAAATTGAATATTTGTTTTAACAGAACAAAGGACACTCCTTGCCTTTCATTTTGATAACCAAAACATAATTCATTTTGTGTTTTACGCTGTCGAGTGGACGGATTTTTTAACATATTATTATGAAGCTATGAATTAAAGGAAAGCATGTCGTGCGTTATTCTTTGAAATTACACAAACACGTGCTTTTAATTCAAGAGTATGAACCTGTACAGGGTGTAACGGAAAGTTGGTATCACATTTTAAAAATTGCTTCATACCAAAAAAAATACAAAAAACAATTTTTTTTTACCTGTCTTTCCCCGAGGATATCATAGGAAATTCTCAAAAAATATGGGTTTTCCATACAAAGCTGTCGTCTGCTGACTAAAATTTGTATGGGAGATGCAATTCATCTCTCTATCTATATGTCAAGGACCAAGTGATTAATTAGGGCACTATGTATAATGCCCGGACAGTATGAATCTAGTCAAGTCAAATCGAGCAATGTAATGAATACTGATTTAAACTTCTACTTATGTTTATCACATTGTCTGACCATTATGAATTATACGTAATCTTATCTACGTAACGGTTGGGCAATTCAATAATTATGATCAGATAATTAGTCCAAGACCGAGCGAAGCAAGCTCGGGAGCTTAGGGCACACTAGACTTTAGACCCTGCAGATAGAAATAGGAGCTCAACATTAAAATATTTAAAAAAAAATACATCTTTTTATTACCCTGGCCTAATTATGTGATGCGCATTATTCAGAAACCCTGGTCACTTTCATTATTTCAATAGTTTTTATCATATTGCCTACTAATATTGGGCATTTTTCGAATTGCCCGGGCATTATGAATAATTATTTATACGAATTAATCACTTGGTCCACAACATATATCATATATATAAAAGTCAATGTCCCGACCGACATATCAACGCCCAGCCTAAACTATTAATGATAAAGGTTTGATATTTTGAGATGATATTGATTTTATACTGTATGGGTCACTTAAGAAATAATTTATCGAAATTCATCCCCTAATGGGGTGAAACAGGGAATGAAAGTTTGTAGGGTTATTTTTATTTACTCTAAGACCGTCTTCGAGCTCAGTTAATTATCCATAACTGATCAGGAGCCTGTTGGAGTTGTGACTTTCGTATTACCAGGGGAACAGAAACATAAAGAAAAGAAGTATATCCGGAGATGGAATCATGTTGTTCATTACCACCCATGATTCCATCTCCAAACTACCTTTTTCTTGTACTACCAGTAAATAAGAAACATGATGAAGTAGATTGAAAATCACAAAATCTATATTAACCCGAGCGTAGCCGGGACGGGCAGCTAGTAATACACATATATATTTTTTTTAAATATGATCGCACCTTGCCATCACACCTGTATATGAACAGACATTTTTCTTAAATCTTAGCTACTAAATAGACTAAAAGAGTAAAATACCTACACCTTCGACCACATCATTACTTACCTTCAGGTGACATAGTGGTCAATGGCAAGAAAACCAACAAAAGTGAAAATCTGGGTGACCCTGTCTCTGTCTCAAGACTTGATGCTTGGTTTTCACTGACCACTAGCCTTTGTTACATTTATAATCACATTTCAATATATTTTCTCAATCATGCTTGGAAAAGCCTTTGTTACATTTATAATCACATTTTAATATATTTCCTAAATCATGCTTGGAAATTTGAGCATTATTTTGACAACCTTCTTCGAGATAAATCGAATTTGCTGTAATGGGCAAATACATGCGAGCAGCGGCTGACAAAAGTTGTTTGAAAATCCATATCCGTCGTGGTTAGCGACCAAATAAATTACATAGTAAACTCATATTATGTCGTGTAATTTAGAAATGGAACGATCTTTTACTTCGAAACATGGCAACCAAGGAGGTAACTTATCAAAGGTTTTATTTAAATTTCGAACTAGCTAGCAAATATAAAGCTGTTTATTGAAAAAAAGAAAACAAATGAACACTTTATAGCAGTAAAAATAAATTATTGTTGTTCGTTGTTTTTCATTGATTTTGAAAAGTAATTGTATTTGACAAAATGAGTTCTAGGTATTGTATAGTTCTAATTGCCACGCATTATTTGAGAAAAGACACGTAAGTCCATTAGTCCATTAATGCCTAGTTGGCCACAACTAGGCATTAATAGACTTATGTAAGTGTGCCTCGGCTTTGCCTCGGCACACACTTACACGTTCGTCCATCAATGCCTTTTTTCCTGGCCGCTGCAGTAATAAGCTGAAGGTGATAATCCTGGTGTCTATATTATATATAAATTTCACTATAGAATTATTGGTAACTGAATTTTCTATTCACAATTTTAATATGTTCACCCTGAGAAATATCAAACGATAATCCGATATTAGCTAACGAATAGCTTACTCTATTATAAATATAAAATTTTACCATTGCCATAACTGCACTTTTGCATCTTCAAACCCCACTTTTTAATCAAATCTTAATACTCGTAAAGGAATATAATAACTTAAGAGCGAGGCAGCTCCAAGATATTCAGATCTGTTCTTACTTTGCCTCGTTGCGTTGAAGCACCGTCGGTAAAATGCGCTTATTTTTAAGTCTATAACAGAAGCTGTGCTTGAAAAACGGAGTCTAAGCGTGGTGGTTTATTATATATATTTTTAGTAGTAGTTTTTATATATATACATTATTATTAGTACCTTTTATAGCTGAAGTTGGAGTTGTTAAATTTGAAAGTATTCAAATGAGTATGGGTACTTTTGTATGTGTCCTTTTTTTGTGATTTAAGACTGTGTTTTTTGTCGGTCCACTTACAGCGCTCACCATAGTGCCTAAGTTGCTTGAAGGATTACGAAGAAGTGTACTCATATTTCAATGTGTGTACTTATAAATGTTATTTTGCAAGTTACACAATTTTTCTGTTAATATTTTTTTATTTATAATTATGTTTCGCTACTACGTGTGTTGTCTATGAATGAAGTCAAAAGAAGAATGCTTACTTTCTTTGGGTTTCGGGGATAATACTAATTTTAAGTTCTGTCAAGATTTATTAAATACTAGAATAACCCTCGAGCTCGTTCCCCATTCTTACTTCCACCCCCCTTTCCATCCCCATATGAATGATTGAGATTTCCGGGATAAAATCTATCCTATGTTCTTCTCAGGGTCTCAAACTAGATAGTTTCTAGTCCATACTTCATAGATAAGGACAGACAGAGTAACTTTCAAATTGATTAACCGACTTCCCAAAAAGGAGGAGGTTCCATGTTCGGCTGTATGTATTTTTTTTAATGTATTTTCACCGATATTTCTGTCACTTCTGACCCAATTTTTAAAAATACTTTTTCTTTTTGAAAGGATAAACGCCCGAGTTGGTCGCATTGGCACCAAGAATCTGATGGTAGGTAGGATTCCATGGAAATCGAGGAAATTCCTCAAATTTGATTGGCATACATATAGACATTTTGATATTTTCGTCAATGCGCTTTGTAGTGTTTTGCTTTAGAAATAGGTTTAATAAACATATTTTGATAAACAGTTTTTTTTAATAATATTGTGCCATCTTCTGCTAATCTCCCGTAAACGCATCTAAGTCGTCATGCCAGCGTTAAAACCGTCATCAAATAATAGGTAAGAATGGAAAGCTATGGGGGAGACCCTTGCCCAGCAGTGGGACAGAATAGGTAGAACAAAAAAAAAATTGTGCGTAAAATATACCAAGCAAACAGAAAGCAATTCATTCAAGATACTTGATTAATCGTGGTCTGTATTAAAATGAACCGTCGCTTGATATCGAAACCAGTGTTTTTTATTCCTTATCCGTTTGTTCCGGTACGGCACAAAGACTAATGAAGAGATTAATAAGGTTCTCTCTTTGAGAGTAAACAACTTGCAAAACAAAGGAATAAAGAAAAATCATAAATGAACAGGCTATAGTGGATATCGTTATGATTTCTGTTTTTATATCTTTTCGTTCTTTTTATATTCATTTCAGCTTCTGCCAGCGGCTTCGCCCGCGTTTTAGTCGGCAATTATGCCACGGGAACATACACCACCGGAATAAAAAGTAGCATATGTGCTATTTTAGACTATATCTAAATCTGTGCCAAATTTTATTCAGATCCGGTAAGCCGTTCTTGCGTGATTGAGTAACAAACATACATCCATACAAACTATCGCATTTATAATATTAGTAAGAAGGAAATACTTTATGCTTGTAAAATTATGTTATTAGTTCTCAAAGTAAAAAATATTTTAGATCACAATAGGTAATGGCCGTGATTATGTCCATATGATCTACAAAACGTGTGTTCTAAGCGAGTAACAAAATAAATTATAAACATACTAAAACATAAAAATGTGTAGGTTTCTAGATGCGTAATTACACAGAAAATAAATAAAGAAACGAGGCAGACAACCCCACACAACTCGCCTCATTCTACAAAAAAGAAAAACATGACATCCCCAACGCATTTACTCCAAGCGAAAATAAACGTACAAATCTCTGTAAGTGACATTTTTACGTCCATACATTTAACATTCATTTCTCATTGTGTGGGGAGATGCTTCTAGCAGACGCAGCATAGAAATGGAATCCCCTTAACAAGATGTCTGCGTAATTTAGTTTTTATAAGCGTCTTTTGCAGGCGAAACTCTGAGATTCGTTAATTTTATAGTTATACTGTCGTGTTTGAGATTAAAAATATTCTGGAGACGGTCCTCTATTTCGTATTACGGTCTTTCGTAATTAAGGTGGTATGCATTTAGTTGGGTGGATAAAAGCTTGGTAAGGCAAAGTGATAGTCTTTTAGATGGTATTGCAGAAGAAATTCTCTTTATTAAGAGAAATTTCTCAATTCGACTGTATTTTATTTTATTTTATGTGTGTTACCTCAGAACTTTTTACTTGGGGAACCGGTTTTGATGATTCTTTTTTATTTGAACTCTGTTTCTTCTCGTGTAGTTCCTTTTAAATTTGATCAAGATCTACGGTTAAAGATATTTATTTCTCAAAAGAATTAACAAATCTCAAAAACTTCGAAGATATACAACAGAACTCTTCAAATAATTACGTCAAATCTCTCGGGATTGCTGCAATAGCATGTCTGTTTATTGTTTACACCATTTCATGATATAACATCACGCCGGTATGCTCTAAAGAGGTACTTAGATGTGTACAGTTCACACTAATTTCAACCACCGGTGAAATTAGAGTGTACCAATTTTCATGATATTCGGGTAATCTATTCTGGCATAAATTTGGGCATTACCTATTTAGAGTACCACCACTAGAAGTACAAAAATAACCGGCTAAATGCGAGTCGGACTCGCGCACGATGGGTTTCTTACCATTATCGCAAAAAAGGCAATAAAATCACGTTTGTTGTATGGAAGCCTCACTTAAATATTTATTCTATTCTGTTTTAAATATTTGTTGGTATAGCGGCAACAAAAATACATCATCTGTAAAAATGTCAACTGTCTAGCTATCACAGTTCATGAGATACAGCCTGGTGTACCGCGGAGTCTTGTCTTAGTAATAGGGTCCCGTTTTTACCCTTTACGGTACGGAACCCTAAAAATACAACCGAGTTCCAAATAAAAAAACTGCATTTGCATTTGGAAGTCGGTTGTATTTTAATGTTGCCGTGTTCTTGTTTTCTACATGAACTTGGTAAAAAAAGATGTCTTTTAGTAAACGGGATAGTTGAAATGATTTTCAAAGCAAATGGCTGTTTTGGTCTGCTTTAAAAATAGTTTTGATTAAATCAGTGTTGCCCATTTTACGCGCACATTATCACATGACATTTTCTGCAGAGCGATTTTTTTTTTATGAATCCTCACTTATCAGCTTCTGCCAGCGGCTTCGTTTGAATAGAATTGTAAAATTATCCCAAAAGAACATATTACTCTCGGGATAAAAAGTACCTATCCTATGTCTAAATACAGGATATCGTGAGCCAATGAGCCAAAAAAATGTGCAAAGTTTCACCTAAATTCTTTCAGTCGTTAAGACGTCAAAAGGTAAAATAGACAGAAAGAATTACTTTCGCATTTAGTATGGATTTATTGTTGTAATAATAACATAAAATCGTCAATATTCTGATTTACATATAAAAGGCGACAACGCGCATATAGAATTTGAGATAAATGGGCTCATACTAAAGTTATATCAAGAAGTACCTTGTACCTATATAATTAAAGAATATTGTAAGGAATTTTTAACATTAAACGTCTGTAAACGTCCTGTCTGCACTGAAAATGTCTGAGAGAAGCAATTTGAGTGTAATGTTAGGAACGAAAGCCAAAACAAAGCTTGTAAACTCTTTGTTGCCTCACAATTTTTTATTTGTATGTCTCGTTGACCTTTGCGTTAGTTTAGAAAGAGCTTTTATTGCCCATCTTGCTTTTGATCTAGCTAATTTTCTTTTTTTTATAAAAAAAACATCACTTTTTAAATTTTTGCGTTGCTGGCCTCCGGTCATGAATGATATTTGCTCACAAAATATGATATGAATACAAAAACTTGAGAACCGTGTATATTAGATATCTTCGTTCAGAATTAGACTGCCATTTACTTTTCAGCTGGTAACGCAAATTCAAAGAAATGGTTCTCTTATAAGTCTACTAACGACCAACATGCAATAGAAAAATGAATTTTATTTTAACCTAGTTTGGCAAATAAATTATTAATGCAAGTACTTTCATTGTATGAACTATCCTGTCTGTTATGTAACACATTGCCTAAAAAATTAGTTTCGAAATATGAACATTTAGACACAAGATTACAAAATTAAAATAAAAAAAACAAAATTACGAAATGACAATTACGAAATTACTTTTGTATGGATCATTATGTAACTGGCAGAATGATACAGACCTGTTACCTCTCGTAAAAGCGCGCGTTGATTGTGTGTATATAGTCTGTGGTTTTTAGTCTGAACGTTTCTAATAAATTGTTGTTGGAACGTATTAAGTATTCTTTACATTAAATTAAGTAAGCTCATCAGGTAGTAGAAAAAAAATCGTTCGTGTCTCGCATAAAAAGGCTTTATTTTAACACTCGCAAATGTACTATTTTGCTTCGCAACATTTATTTATTTGTTTTTGGATAGGCTAGCGCTTGACCACTATCTCATCTGATGGTAAGCGATGATGTGGTCGACGGTGAAGCACGCTTGTCTAGAAGTAACCTATTCACTCTTAATTTAAAGACCCAGATGAAGGTTGTAACTATCGGGAAACACAGACTCCGGCAGGCAATTCCACTCCTTAGCTGTACGCACAATACAAGTATAACATTCTTCATAAGGCCAACCTAAACCACTCAAGCTAGCATATTCACATCATATCTTTTCCTACTAGTTTCCCGGTGACATAAAGACGTTCTCAAAAGTCCATTATTAAGAATTACCACTTCATCCACTACGTCTCGCTGGAGACACCCCTAATCGCCTGTTTTCACACAATTGAAACTATCGCGGGCTCTGAGCTGCCAGACTTTCTGCTACGTTCTGGCTTTACATTTTATTTCCATTCCGACAAGGGATTGTGGGAAAATATTCCAGTTTTTAACAGGTATTATCATTGTGGAGATTGTTAAATTTTATTTGTCTGTAGTTAGGTAATCTTTTTTCGTTGAGGGTCTATTAAATCTACATTATTTATGCTATGTTCAGAATGATACGATTAACGTTACCTTGTTTTAAGATAAGACATTTGCTTCAACAGTCTCCTTATTTGGTTATTAATTTCTCAATAACAGCCCTGTAATCTGGTTCTGTCTCTGGTTATTGGCTCTGCTTTAATATATGAGACTAGACATAACTGGCTAAATGTAGGTTAGACGACTTTTCACGTCTTCTTCATTATCATCATCATCTCAGCTGAAAGGCATCTACTTCTGGACATTAACCGGTTCCATGCCTCTCCCATCCACGTCTTCTTACCCATATGAGAAATATAGTCGTGATGTTGTGTAAAAAAAGAACGTACCAAGACAGAATTTTCAAAACTAAAATTGAACATTCCGATTCCGACACCTGGCTTCGTAACACATTTTGTATCGCTCAAACTTTGCCTATAAACACCAGGCCAACACGTGTACAAACTATTTGTACCGGTAAAAATTTAAGCGTGTCTACACAGAGACAGATTTCCCTTGGGAGTACTTCACTTTAAAACGTTGACGATGCTTCGTTGTTTGACGTTCGAGATTCTGATGGACAAACAAGGTTGAGTGCTTTAACAAATTAGGAACGTGAAAACGTTCGTCTATTCTTGTACTTTGCTGTCGATGATGAAAATTGAAAGCGTTTTAGGAGCTGTACATGCTATGGAATAACAAGCGTTAATTTTGTTCTACAAAATAGAAGATTTAGGACACTTTTTTATGTACCTAAGTAACTGAGTGGTAAACATGCTGTCTTTGCTTCTTGATGACAAAAATATTTATGACTCCTTGAACAAACACCTTTAATTAACAAATAGAGCTCTCAATAATGTTATCAATTTGTTTCAGGTCTCCTCTTCCACAGAGCAGTTCTCATGTCAGGGTCTGGTCTGAGCCCGTGGTCGCTCGTGGCAGACCCCAGCAAATATGCGGCGATAGTCGCCACACACGCAAACTGTTCTCCAGGTAAGGGTTACCATCCATTTCTTTATTCTTCTTCTTAGCCTATCGATACCAAATATAGTCTTTAATCCAACTTAGGAAGGATTTAGGTATAGTGTAGATACTTATTATAATAGTTACTGCACCAAAAAATAGAGACTGTCACTCTACTGAGTGACAAACACTGGGACTTTCCTAATAGTGATGTCGATAGGCGATATGGAGCACGTATTTTCTAAGAAATTTAAAAGTGTAAATCGCTAGAATTGCATTGAATTGCGTCCATGAGAACGACTACGAATTTTTCAATTTCGCTTAATAAATCAAATCGCGTTGAGACATCAGTAACCATAAAAAACAATGTACGTAGAATAATATTTTTTAAATTGTTCTACGAATAAAAACAATGTCTATTATGAAACGCTGCTGCATCACTCCTGTCCTCGGATGCTGGGAAGCTAATCAAATCAATCAAAGAAAGCGATTTATTTTAATATTTACTACACTAGAATGAAAAATCTTTCAAACAGTTTACAAAGACCATCTGCTCTCATCTTCACTACAAACTAGAACGCAGCAACTCATACATACGCAACGGACACCCCAGTAAGTTCTTGCTGAGTGAACTGCCACAGTATTGGGGCATCAGGCTTGGCAAGCTTCCAACTTGACGCACGTGGAGCCTTGAATAGGCGACACACTTCATGGTACCGGGCTTTGTAAAGTGTAGCTAATACCTACCTAAAGTGCTAAGAGAGTTATACTGTTTTTGTCAAAACACAATGGGCAAATCATAATACAGGATGAGTTTTTCAAGTGGGCGTGGATGTCCAAATCCGAAACTCCTCATAGTTTATAATGAAAAACACTCAAAGGAGTCACGAGCCCGATTTTGATGAAAACTTAAACTGCATCAATCGATTTAAAAAAAGACAATATTCCCAGCCAGGAACCCGTTGACCTTAATTTTAAAAAAAACATGCTATATTTACACCATCCAATAGTGTCACTGATAAGGAAAAAATTCTGAGCAGTAATAAGGCAAACTTAAGGATAAACCTCATTTTTAAGAAACCACTGTTTTTACTACGAAAACTACAAGGATATTTTTTTTAAACATACTAAACGGAATCAAAATTATTGTAATGTTGAATATAGTACAATGTTTAAGTTATCGAATCCGGCTATGTACCTATTGAAAATCATGACCACCAGGTTATTACGTAGGTGAAATAAAAGAGCTTGTGATCAAAAATAGATCATATAAAACACAAAAATAAATTACATGACAATTTTAGGCATTGTTCTTTTAAAATAAAAGACTGCTCAAAATTGTTTATGTTATGTCCGTGTGATTTCATCCTTGACTCTTTTAAAATATTAACAGGAATAAGATATTCATAAAGAGGAAGAAAAATATAGAGAAGAAATTATTTTGACCTAGAACAAGATAGAAAAAAATTTAAAAAAAAAATGTATACTGTTGCTTGAAAAGATTCCAGCCTCAGAATGCAACGTTGCAATGCTGCCGGTATTCTCATTGGGGTACAATAGTGAAGAAACAAAAGGAATGAAACAAGTTGAGCATTTCAAAGTGAATAGTCAGGTCCCTGAAATTGTATGACTGTTGTCTTGAAACATAGTAATCATTCCTTCAAAATGAGGAAATGATTTTCACGAAATACTTGGAAAATATCTTAATATCAATGAATTTAATCTGGAAAATGATAATGGTCTTCAGATTCTCAAAAGTCCAATAGTCTGTATACTCGTACATTCAAAAATGTACACGTCTGAAAATGAATTTCTAACATTTTCAACAAAAACTCACGCGTTTTTACAGAACGACATCTACTACGATCCTTACATGCTCCATTTCCTTCATTCACGTTTATACATCTAGTCATACATGTACACCGGTTATGAGTACTACACACCTGGCCTTGCTGAAGAACAAGGCGATGATAGCTCAGTGGTAGTGACGTCGGATACCGAAACGAAGGTCGCGGGTTCGAATCCTACAATGAGCTTGAGCTTTCGGTGAAGGAAAACATCGTGAGGAAACCATAGCACGGTGGTAGGGTACTTTGTAGTACCCGCCTGGCTGGCAACCACCCTCAAGTTGAAAATCTGTCGCCAAGCACCTTCCGGTGTGTTCCGACAGCAGCACTTGAGAGCCAGTTCCCTTCTAGGCTTTGTGTGCTTACCACCATCGGCCACATCATAACTGACCACGGTGAGATTGTGGTCAAACACAGGCCTACACATAGTAAAAAAAAAAAAAAAGAACTTCTTTAATAAGATTCGTGTATCAAAAACAACAGTAAAAATAACAGTTCAAAAAGGTAGCATAAACCTAATATGTGAAAAAGAAGTGTAAATGAATAGCGATCCTTCCTTGACGCATAATCTTTTCTTTCTTAACATAGTAATGTATATTTTTTTTTTACATCATCAAAAAGTAGAGGTTTAACGAACCAAAACGCCACCCACTTTTGAAAAACAGCTGATATTTTTATATGAGAATTTTCGAGTGAAAAATAGGGTGCTTTTTTCGATATTAAGTCAAAATAAGCTGAAAAAATAAATATTTGAAATTAAAAAACAAATATAGTACGTTTGGGACATTAAAAGGTAAGTTTTCACAAATTTCGTTAAAAAAATAAAAAACCAAAAACTTGGTTGTTTGAATTTTCCACATACATTTTGAGGTTATGTGAAAAAAGTGTAAATACAAAGTTGTAGATCTTTATATTACCTACAACTTACCATAGGACTTGTAGTTTTGCCGGAAATCGAGGTAAACCGTTTTTACCCTTAAAGGGGGAAGGGGGGTTCCCTTCCACTTCCCGACCTCAGATCGCCCGTAAATTAAAAAAATCTTATAACAATAACGAAGTAACAGTTATCTCAAAGCCACAAGCTAAAACCATCCCTAAAATACAATAAAAGCTAGAATTTCCGAAACGAAAATGCTAGGCCACCCAATTGTGTCACACAATCGTGCTATAGCCGCGTCAGTAGTGGTATTAAGTGCAATGTGTGCCAACGCTCCGTTTAGTTTCGACTGTGACATGAATACTGTGACAATGAAGTGACACCTGGCACCTGGTTTAGTGCACAGCAGAAGTCTGTTTGCAGCTGCTGTTTTGGAATAGACAATGGAGTGTGCATTTGTGGGTGTAGTTTGTAAACAGAATTTTTTAGATGTTGTTGTAAGATCGATTTGGTGCATAGTAATTGGCTGGTTAATAATCATAATCATCTATTAGCACAGATAAAAATTGATTTCATTAATGTTTACACATTAACTTATTCTAATCATAATATAAATCACGATATTTGCAAATAAGTTCATGCGAAACTATCTTGATGTGAAACCCGTACTAGTTGTAACTTTTCTACCGTGGGCCAATTTTATTCTTCCCTGTGTACAATTCTGATTAATAGGAAAAGTTTATGGGATAAATTTATGTGTTTGACTGCCTGCTATTCAGAATGGCAACATGAAGATTTTCTCTTTTGCGATCGAAATTATTTTATTATTTATATACTTGCGTTTAAAATCATTCCTATCTATACCTCATGATTTGGTCAAAGAAACACAAATTCAAAACATTTTAGGAAGTAATAGTAACACCAAAAAATGTTTTGTGCACGGGTGATATGAAATTAAAGGTCACTGCACGTAACGTGTTTTATTCCGGTTGGAACGGGACGATAAGTAATGAAAATATCGTACCATACAAAATGTATACGAAAGAGCTTACGTCACGGGTGCACGGACGAAATGGGACAGCATTTTGTATGAAACTAACTCATCGTCCCGTTCCGTTCGGACAAAAACACTTTCCGTATGCAGACACCTTTACTCACTGGAAGAAATAAAAACAATGCCAGTTGGCAAAATTGAACACAAGTTGATTGCTCTTTCTCATCTTCTATCTTCAACTACTTAATTATTTGCAGATGAAATATATACATAAAAAAAAGTTATTAAATAAATAAAAATTATTAAATAAAATAAAACTATTAATAATTACTATTAATTATTATTACTAAATTATTTACTACATGTAGATGGAAAACACACGATGATGCCAAGCGTCTGTACAGAATGCGGCCGACTGAGGAAAACTGGGATCTTTATAAGAGGATGCGAAATCGCTGCAGTCGTTTGTGTAGGAATGCAAAAAGGCGCCACATACACAACTCAATTAACAACTTCAACCCAACACAAGTATGGCAATTTTTAAAGACTCTTGGTATTGGCAAAGCCTCTAGCAAGAGTTCTTCAGATAAGATGGACCTTAATGCACTTAATGCACACTTTTCTAGGTCCCCAATTACCCTCGATGATCATGTTAAATCTTCCACTCTCAACGATCTCTTTAATCTTCCTTTGCCAACAAATACTTCTTTCTCTTTCCACCCGATTACTGAACTAGACATTAAGAAAAGTATCCAATCCATCTCCACTAAGGCGGTAGGTGACGATGGCCTTCAACTCCAAATGTTCCTACCTATTCTGAGTGAAATAGTTCCCGTCATAACTCATATTGTTAATTACTCTCTTTTTAATAACTCCTTTCCCTCAGCTTGGAAGAAGGCACACGTCCTACCGCTTCCCAAGGTTTCTAATCCTTCCTCACCATCCCAGTTCCGTCCAATATCCATCCTCCCAATCCTCTCCAAAGTCCTCGAGAGTATTGTTCAGAAGCAACTGTCCTGTTATTTGTCCTCTAATGGCTTGCTGAGTCCTTACCAATCTGGTTTTAGACCTGGCCATAGCACTGTTACCACTCTAGTCAAAATAACTGATGACATAAGGCTAGCTATGGATAATAAATGTCTCACCATATTGGTTTTATTGGACTTCAGCAGTGCCTTTAACTCGGTTGACTTTGACATTCTCCTAGAAATACTTTCCTCCCTTAATGTCTCTGCTCCGGTAATTGAGTGGTTCAATTCTTATCTTCGGGGCCGCTCGCAGTCTGTTCGATCCGATGAGGATTCCTCTGAATGGTGTGACTTGGCTGCGGGCGTTCCACAAGGTGGTGTCCTCTCTCCTCTTCTCTTCTCAATTTTTATAAATGCTATCACTAGGGTCCTAACTTCTAACTATCATCTCTATGCAGACGACTTGCAGTTGTATCGCCATTTTAAAGTGGGTGAAATCGCTAAGGCTGTGTCTGCCATCAATGATGACCTTGAAAATATCAACAAGTGGGCTAAGTCCTTTGGACTTCTCGTGAACCCAACAAAATCTCAAGCGCTCGTTATTGGTGGCAAATACATGCTCAATTTGTTAGATCCCCAGTCCCTCCCGCCATTAATGTATAATTCAGTGCCCATATATTACTCCAAAAGCGCGAAAAACTTGGGCGTCCATATAGACACTAACCTCTCTTGGGAGGTTCATATTGCGGATGTGAGTAAGAAGGTCTTCTATTCGTTTCAGTCTCTTAAACGTCTCCAAAAATTCTTACCATTTCACACTAAGGTAACTCTTGCGCAATCTCTTCTTCTACCGCTAATAGACTATGCGGATGTCTGTTTTCTGGATGCAACGGAGGTACTCCTAAACAAACTCGAGCGACTGCAGAACTTGTGCATCCGCTTTATTTTTGGCCTCCGCAAGTACGACCATGTGTCGGAAATTCGGGCCAAATTGAAGTGGCTGCCGATTCGGCGTCGACGAGATACCCACATCCTATCCCTTCTCTATACTATCCTGCACAATCCTACTTCTCCTCAATATCTTCGCGAACGGTTTGAGTACCTCGTCCCGAGGGGTAAGCCGTGTCGCACAGCCACATCGCTTCTTCTTCGAACTCCGCGTCACACTTCCAGCCGCTATGATGGCTCCTTCTCTGTTACTGCAGTGCATCTCTGGAACTCTCTCCCACACTCCATACGCGATAGCCCTTCTCTCAATGTCTTCAAGAGGAAAATTAAGGAGCATTTTCTTTCAACGCAATAAATAATATTAGTAGATATATATATGTATATATATTTGTATTTATGAACGTAGTTCTTATAGGTATGTATTTTTATTATATATTTAATTAGTATCTTACTGTTAAATTGTACACTGGATTACTGCCCTCAATTATTATGATCTCTATCACTCAAAGGTTTGCTGGAAGAAAACTCCATTTTGGAGTTAAGTTCGCCTTTGTACATGAATATTGATATCACTTTTTGTAAATGTATTGTTTTGGTGTACAATAAAGAATTAAAGAATTAAAGATGATTACCGAAAAATTATTGTCCACAGAGCTAACTCCACCTGCGTTGCTGCGTTGTTTGCGAGAGCGGCCACTAGAGGCGTTGCTGTCTGCACCAGTCCAGGCCCCCGACTTTGCCTACGCCTTCGGCCCTAGCGTCGACGGTGTTGTTATAGGTAGAGTATCATGTAAATACAATGCTGTTTTATTAATAGATGGTATACTAGTCTATTTTTGCATCCTACAGGGTGTAACGGAAAGGTACGAACAAATTTTAAAACTGCTTCTGCCCATTGAAACACATACACGACATTGCCGGTCGTGATGTAATTTTGGTATTTTTTGGTTTTATTGTCTAGAAGGGTCGTTATATATCTTTATACGCGTGGCATATTTGCATATGCACCAATATGGTATAGTAGTTTATGAAACTGTTGCATAATAAGGGGAATTAAAACATGAGTGTGTGTTTAAAAACCGAGCCGTAGGCGAGGTTTATAATAGTATTCACACGAATGTTTTAATACCTAGTTATGTGCAGTTTCATACACTACTTTATCTACACTCATACATTAGGGCTGAACCTACTAAATACCTTATTTTGCATTTTCCATGCCATAAAGTCGTGATAGCATTTATCATATATTTTTCTCGACTTTGCTAGTAATAGATTATGATTAATTTCCTTCGCCACATCTAAAATAGCGGGTGGAGTCAAATTTTCTTCACATGCACTGATATCAGACATTTTTAGCAATAATTTAAAAAACTCATGAGATTCATTACAGCAAATCCTGCAAAACGGATGAATGGCGCCAAAACACAGCACATAACCGCATTAACCGCGCATGCGCTAAGGCTTTTTTTTTGGCATTCTGTACCTATGAAATTGTATGAAGCTGCTCGCATTGCGATAAAAAAATTCGTACGGAAATAATACCGCAAGAAAGCCGTGTTTTGCCACAGAATCCACCGCACCGCGACGCGAATTTTATTCGCGCAAATATTTTGAGCTCTATGAACAGGTAGGAAGATATAAAATTCGTGCGAATAAAAATCGTAGTGCGTGCTAAGCCTAAAGCGGGCATTGTCACAGACAAGTTAAAAATGTTTTTTTTTAAAGGTACTATAAAAATGGCATTACAAAAAAATTATTGATTGAAACTCCTTAGTGATTAACTTCTTGGATTAGTCCTGTATCGTAATAGAAAAAAAATGTTTTATAGCATTATTTTGTTAGAGAAGAAGTGTTATAATAAGATTCTATTTTTATATTTCGGTATTGTGTTTATAAAGTATTTCAATATAAACTCTTTTTGAAGTTTATAATTCGAATATTACGATATGAGAGTAGATAAAGTATTTATTTCCACTCGACTCACCCTCCCGCAATAAAATAGTTAGTCACAGGTTGTTATTTATTGACCTTACATTTTTTGTTGTCAATGGCGACTGAGTCACCTGGAGTGAAGTAAAGTGAAAAATGTTGTCTTCACTTTAAAACATAATCACTATATGTTTTTTTCGTCTAAGTACCATTGTCACAAAATGTTAATGTTTATGATGTCAACTTCAGCGCGATTAACCTATAATAGTAAGGTCCTTTCAACTGTAGACGAGACATCGTCTCAACGTCAAAAAAGAACATTTATTTTATTTCCGGTCAATGACTTCTTTTATTCATTTCGACTACTTCGCAGAAAGGATTTGTGTCAAGACGAATAAACGTTTGCCACTATTGACAAGTATTTCAAAAGAAAATCTCATGTCCAAATACATTTCCCGATAAATATACAAAGACGTCTACAACGGAATCGCTACTTTTATTACATCAATCGCAAGGCCCCAATAAACTTGTAACAACGCTATTATTGTATAAGCAAAGAATTGTATTCTTTGTTGAAGTGCCGAAGAAGAAAATAAAAGAGAAAAATAAAAGGGTTTAGAGATAAGACACAAGTAAAATCTTAATATAATAATACCTTTAATACAGAATGACACTAGTACTAAGCATCAGGTACCTGCCTGAAGGCGCAACGCAATATAAATTGTATCAATAGTCGATATCGTACATGTATTTTCAATAAAAAAATATCAAATGCGATGGCTTTGCGTGCATTTGAACATACTTGCAATTTCGCTTAGTAAAAATCGCTTAACTATTTAAACCGATTCGCGTGGAACCATCAGGAAGGTCGCTAAATCTGAATTTTTATACTTGTATAGACCATGGACATATGTATTGTAATGTTAATGTAGCTAATACTTATTCACTCACTAACTAAAGAGAAAGTTAATTATTTCTCAGAAATCATGTTCAGCTATACAATGATATGTCACAACATAATGAGAATATTACTTTGTGGGTGCTCTAAACAGATGTTTTAGATTAACGGCATTATCAACCTATAGTTTTCATACTTATGGGATACAAGCCACCTCTCTGTGAAAGGGAATAGGCCATAATCTACCACGCGAGTTTAGTGCGGGTTGGTGAACGTCACATTTTTCTGCATTTTTTATTCTAGGACAAGGCCGGTTTCCTCAAGATGTTTAACTTCACCGTTTTGAAAACAGTGTTGATGAAATTAATTACACAAAGTCACCTGCCTGGGCCACAACCACCACAGCTGAACAGCTCACCGACCGTTATGGACTTAATTAGATAAATTTAAGATCACAACACGTATTTTCCATTACTCCACGGAACTCCAAGTAAAAATCTATCTAGGTCACTTCAAGAGTTACTTCTCAGTTACGACTCAATTTGATTGGCCGACGTCCAAATAGTTCATCAATACATATCGGTCTGATGGGAAAATACGAGAAAAGTAATTACGAGAAGATTCTTTCATTATCACATAAATTTTTGGATTGTTATGAAAATTTTGGATTGTTATGAAAAGGAGTCTTTTTTAGCTTTACAGACTATTTATTTATGAGGCTACTTACATGAGTTGTATGTGCTACGTTGCACATGTTTGGGCCGACAGGGCCACCATAGGGGCGGTACGACGTAAATTACTTCAAATTCTGCGTTTTTTTTTCCTACTCCTCCGTTATTCTTTTCTGATTAATTTCGTTGCTAGATCCAAGACAGTTAAATTCATTTTCCAGGACTTTGTCGAGCTTCATTGCCTCGGCGCTTTTTTGGTGGTCGCCACAGTTGATTCTGGCTTTCAGGAGTTGCAGTGGTTTGGGAATAATGCGGTAAGATTGTCGCTCAAAAAAAAGTGATAGGAGTTTTCATCAAGCAATTGCGTTAAAACCCTAATCATAAGCAAGGTCTTTTTTATGTTATCTTTGATAAAGTCTCGTATATAAATCCATTCATCTTTTTCTGTATATCCGTGGTCGTTGCCAGTTTAATCATTTTGTTTTTCCTTTTCTTAATTATCGCTGCTCTATTGTTCGTCTCGGGTAACAATTGCTGGAGCTTTGCACCCAAGACTGATCTGTGGGGGGTACTTTTACAAATCTTCAAAGGAACCAGCAGCTGTTAAGAAAGCGGAGATTTATTGCAATTCATTTGGATGACCCAAGCGCTTCTGCAAATGTGCATTGCGAATTTCTTAGCGAAGATTTGATGCTGTTTAAGACGAGAGAATTTAAGATAAGATTGGATGTATGAAAAATTTGTCACAAAGACTTCATTTAAACTGAAGTCTTTGTGACTAATTTTTATTAATATAAATGTCCTAACCAGTAACCTAAAATTCAATTAGTAAGCTGAATAAAACAAGTCTCCTAATAAATTCGTTTGAGAATTGAAATTGCCAATCTTAAGCAGCTTTGATCGAGATCCGTTTGTTGAATTTCTACGCCTTTAAGGTACTCTATTTATTTTAAGCTAAAAATAAATAAAATATATTCAAATTTAATATCAGATAAAGCGATCATATTCATATCTGTTTCAGGATTCTCAGAAAAACCGATTTTGTTAATTGTTATTTACTTTTAGGTGTTATGCTTTCGAGGAATTAAATGGAATATTGTTTCTTGGTTATCAAAATTTGTATCACAGCTCTTTTACAATACTAATTACTAAAACTAAGTAGATATTTACCTACTTGGGGACCTTTCCTATTTTAACTCGTTTAAGTACGGTACTAAAGAGTGCCCAAATCGTTGTATTGAGCCTGAAAATGTTAAGTGGTATTCCATATTATCTACTCATTGACATACATATTAAGAGGAACCCAAAAAAGAAAGACATTTATTTTGTTCATTGAAATAGCTAAAATCGCGTTTAAAACATTGCATTTATTGAAATAAATATATTGGTTAGATTATCAAAGGATTATTGATTGTTTTTATTACGTAGTAAAAAATTGCAACGCGTATATTTGTAACTTTTTCTATGTAACGTGGTTTCATGGAAAATAATCGCTTAAGAACTAACATTATGTAGTACTCGTCGTACTACATACATATATAACTGTAAAGCCTACAGAATATAATATGACTCTTAAAATAAGATTGTAAAGACAAAGCGCCTCCTCAAATGAAGTATAGTTACTGTTAATCAAAATTTGTCTTTGTGTGTTTTTTATTTTCTCTTCACGGCCTTTGTTATGTTCATTTTTCTTTTTAGCCTTCAATTTCGTCATGCCAGCAAAGACAAGGATTTCATGAAGTGCAGCTACCATAACCTAAACACGAGACATAAATTCACAAAAGTTTCCGTGTTTTCGCATCGGCATTCCGGCGTCTCGTCCACCCGGTGTTATTAAATTGTCTCAGAGAACTTTTCTCATCTCAAGCTCTGAAGCGACAACGTCCTCTGTTGGCTCAGTTTGTTGAACAACGGTTCTTTTTTCTTAGCTTGATCTCCGTTCTTTGTGATGTCGGACAATTAATGGCCGCTTCTGACTCGCTCTTGTTTTTTGTTGTCATATCTTAGATAATTTTAAGTTTGTTTAGTTTACATTCCTTTTGTGACGTTTGTGAATTTTATGATGAAGTAGATTTGGACTATTCTAGATGAGAGTTTTTATGAACAGTTGAGTTTACTAGTTACATTAGCTTCGCTGTATATTTAGGGATATTATGCAGACAACAAACGATGGCAGAAGATGCTTATTTGTTTTAGTACAGTTCTATCGGACGCGGATGGATGCGGCATAAAATTTGCTAACACCGATTTCGTCAACAAACTATCGGTAAGGTTTTTTAGCTGATGCGTATAGTCGTTTGACTTCCTAATCATTAAAATAATTGCTGCGCGCAGTCACGTCCTGCATACTGACCTGAAGCCCTAAGTGAAATTCTATCATCGAAATAGTGATGATAGCGATTGGACAAATTTCAAAAATGTATGGGAACGTCAAACGCTATCGAAATGTCACATGTAAAATCCTTAACTTTTTGGCATTTCAGAAGAAGTTCTAGACAAGTGTTATTTGACGTTAGCGATGGCAATGGTCGAAATTCCAAAATATAAGAGATTGTACACGTAACATTTCGATAGAGTTTGACATTCTCATAAATTTCTGATGTTTGTCCAATCGCTATCGCCACGTTTTTGATGATAGAATGTTACTTGTCTAAGGCCTCAGGAGCCTATTTAACAAATGCAAAAGGAGTCATGTGACGAATTGACAATCCGACAATTTTGTACCTTTCTACCTTACAATTTTCATGTTTTAGTAAACAGCAACCAACGCAAATATGTGACATTTATGTTGTTTTTTACCATTGCGTTGTCATTTATATTAAATAGAAGTTATATATAGTCTCATAATGTAATAATGTAGTGTCTATCCTCAAATTTTTCTATAGTTAAAACAGTAGTGAACCATAAAACAAATAATACACAGGAAGATCAAGATGCTCATCTTGGTCTTCCTGTGTATAATACAACCCTGTGCCTCTCTGACAGACACCGGTGACCTGCTAGTGAATCCCGAGAATGGCTACGAGTGGGGAGGACAGGCGGTGGCGCATGCTCCGCTTGGAAAGCAGTCGCAGAACGCCATCAACATCATCAATGCGGTGCTGATGAGGAAGAGCGCTGTGGCGCAGCTTACTAAGTAAGTTTTGTCGTTCTTTAAAACCCTTGGATGACCTTGACGAAGTTCCTCAAGGAGAAGAAATTACAACAACTCTCTAAAAGCTGGGAAGAAAAAGAGGAAACTCTGGGATCAAATCTACTTATTGAGTATTTTGAGTAACGCTAGGAGGATACCTATGTTTCTATTAGATATTCCAATTTCGCCGCTGAGCCTCAGAACAGCGCTCTTTTTAGGTTTTTATTTAGTTATTGCGTAGTGTTAGTGAAAACGGACACACCAAATCTAAGACTACACTTTAGAAACGTAACTTATCACGTGATTTGGCTTAGCCTTGCCCGTTTTTATCTTAAACTTTAACGTTTAATAGTTGTATGACATTGTCAGGTAAGCTGCTTGCGTAGCGCGCCATAAACTTAGTGATATTTATCTTGGACTCATCATCATCACTTCAGCCGAAAGACTTTTACTGCTGAACATAGGCCTCCCCCAACTGTCCCCACGTTGACCGATTCCATGCGTCTCACATCCAGCGGATTCCCGCAACATTAACCAAGTCATTGGTCTACGTAGAGGGAGGCCTGAGACCCACTACCTAAATCATAGTTATGTATATCAAAATTGCTAACTCATCTCCCCCTTTCGCAGGTACGACCTAATGTTAGGAGTAACAAAAGCAGAAGCGTACTTCGCCTTCAGCGGAGATGACGTCCAATACGGCATAGAAGCCGACAGAAGATCAAAGATTCTCAAGTCTTTCGTCAGAAACACGTACAGCTATCATCTCTCAGAAATCCTGGCCACTATAATTAATGAGTACACTGACTGGGAGCGACCTGTGCAGCATCCAATTAATATTAGGTGAGTATTTGTTTAATGTGATGTAATTTTTATTTTATTATCTTACCGGATGGTAAGCCATGGTGTGGTAGACGGTGAAGCAAGCTTACCTCGGATTAAACTATTCACTTTTAACTTAAAGACGTTGCCGCAACGCTCTGGGTTATAGCTATCGGGAAACACAGACTCCGTCAGGGAATTCCACTAGTTAGCTGCACGGACAATGAACGTATTCGCAAATGTTTTCCTTGCTTATTAAATATACCAATATATTTTTATTTGCTTTATAACATACTTATAAGCTCTAGTGTAAAGAAATACTGAAATAATTCTTAAAATACCTTTATTATCGACGTAGTTATAGAGCTTAAAAGTTCAAGAAATAGAATTGCGACGTTGGCGTCTGGCGTCAAAAGCCATTTCGGATTTTTACGTGAGGTATAAATATATTTGTTTAAAATTGTTATATCGCGTATGTTTTTGGTCAATTTTGATTCTGTTTTCACTGGTAGTATTCTATAATTATTGTATATTTATTGATAAACTGGCTAGATAATGAAATAGTTTTATTCATATTCCCTCATTGACTCAGGGTTATAAACCTGTGTAACTAAAGGTGATCATCAAAATTATATTTGTGTCTGGAATATAGATAATGTGAGAAATGAGCATTTATAAAAACAGTTTAAAATAAGTTTAAGTGATAGAAAAGTTGAAAAGGAATCGTTTGTTTGATAAAGGCATGTGATGAAAAAGGATACAAAATATGTGACTAAAATAGTTGTGAATATAAATGTGGACGGTTAGAGTGGGGGACATAAATTAAAAGTGGATGAAGAATAATACGAAGAAAAGTAAGAGATATATCTTGAAAAACTAGAACTGCATAATTGATATCACAACTCTTCCTCTTATTGCATTCTTGTTTAGATACTTCACAATTGTTTGTGGCAGATATTTTGCAAATAAGAACTATTAAACGCAAACTTGCAACATAGTATATTTTACTGGCAGACAAAGTCTCCGTTTCTTCCTAGACAGAGCCAGATTGTGTTTGAAAATTGCAAACCAAGATTATATCTTCTGAGTGCAGCGTAGAGTGTTGAACTAGGTTAAGTATTAGACTGTATTTAGAAACTGTTTAAAACTAGCGTAAGCTCGGAGTGTTAGTAAGCTGAGTTTAGAAGAAACTTAAAAGTATATACCCAGCTTGTTCTGCGAAGGAAATGAAGACGATTTAGTTAGAATTTATGTTTTTCATCGCTGCATATATTGAGACTTAAGTTACTGCATATTTTCACATTGATACCAATCTAACCCAAGATTGGAAGAAGATTTGTTTTTCCTATATCAACAATGTAATAATCTTTATAACATCTTGATCGTAACATACCCATGTTACGCAGTCATCAAATCAAGATTTTATCAGCCATCTTCAACTGGCTTATAAAATTGTGACTGGCACTGATTCGATGCTGGCAAAAGGAACAGATGATCGATTCTGTAAACATGTCACCGTGATGAGTTAGGATAATTAGTCAAGTGTCAATTAGCAGACACAATAGAAATTACCATTGTTTTAATCCGATTCGGCGCGATGGACACTCAAAGGGTTTTGAGCAAGAAGTGAGCCTTCATTCCAACCGATGTGAGAGAATGACAGCCCACTTCGAGTTCACTTCACCTAAGTCATCACAGTGTTATTTTTACAGAATAGCACTACGGGGGGTGACCATAAGCTCTTAGAGTAAGGTTATTTTGAGGGTGTGTAAGGGACAGATGTATATGACTTATATGCATCTGACCCTTACGCACACTCAAAATAACCTTCCTCTAAGAGCTTTTGGTAACCCCCCTGATGGCTGATAAAATTGAACTTTACACGGGCTACATTTATTCAAATATAAAACTACTAGCACTTTACCCGCGACTTCGTTCGCGTGATCCGTATTTTATCCTACAGATGACTTTTTAGTTCACCACCTTAAAGGTTGAATTTCCAAAAATCGCTTCTTAGTGCTTTTATGATGTATGCATAAAAATAAGCCCTGTACAGTAAAATTCTTTAAAAACCCTTTAATACCCCCTAATTCGTGTTTTAGGAGTAGTTTTAAAAAATTAATAATGAAAAGCTTTACTATTTATTTAGGTTAGTATTTATGCCAAGTTATAAAATATATAAGCCCAACAAATTTCTATCTGTTCACCCTCTTATTGGTGGAAGTTCTAAAAACTAATAAATGCATGAATTATTTTTATCAACTAAGAGCGTAAATCTAAAATTTCATGTGTCCAACTTCCAATCTGTAGAAATTTCATACAAATTTTCAACTTTATTTTTACCCCTCACGGGTGGAATTTCTAAAAACCAAAACATAAATAAATTCTTTTTATCAACCAAGAGCGTAAATCTAAAATGTTATGTATCCAATTTACAAACTGTATAAATTGCATACAAACTTTCAACCCTTTTTTACAGCTTTAGGGTTGGAATTTCCTAAAATCAATAAATACATAAATTGTTTCAAGAGCGTAAATCTTAAATTTCATGTGTCTAATTAACAAACTGTAAAAAAATCATACAAACTTTCAACCCCCTTTTTACTCCCTTAGAAATAAAAATAAAGAAATTAAAAAAAAATCTCATTATTGTTTTTATTAACCAAGAGCGTAAACCAACAATTTCAGATGTTTTACCTTTCAAACCGAAGAAATTTCTCATAAAAATTCAAACCCTATTTATCTCCTTTAGGAGAGGAATTTCCAAAAAACCCATTTAAATATAATTCTTTTTTATCAATCAACAGCGTTAATCTCAAATTTCACGTGCCCAACTTACAAACTGTAGAAATTCCATACAAAATTTCAAACCCCTTTTACACCCTTTTGGTGGAATTTCCAAAAATCCTTTCGTAGTGCGCACTTACATCATTTGAGGAACCTCCCTGCCAAATTTCATAATTATACTTCAAGCAGTTTTCGATATTTCGTGATAGGTGAATGATTGACCTTTCGCTTTTATATATATAGATATTATTATTTGCCTTTTATTTGCCCGTAAGGTTAAGCAGAGGTGGATTCACAGTACATCCATTCAAAGACAAAAGAAGATTTTTTATGTCAACAATGTAATAATCTTTATAACGAACTCATCAAATATTAATCCTAAGAAAGAAAAAGCAAAAATAATTATTGTCGTCAAGATCTAGCTAGGATTAATTAATATTACAATTAGAGCGTGCATCACTGATATATATCTAACTAGAGAACGCAAGTCATCTGAGTCAAACCAGGTGTGCCTTTTATTTACACACAATTTAAAAACCTTTACTTATTGACGAAACTAAATTTTTCCATTGTCTCAACCAACTTTTTTGTAGAGTTTTTACAGTAGCATACGACAATATTAGGATTTTTCTTGATTTCGGTTGATGTCCAATGCCGATAACGCTAAATTAAACAGCTCAAAGTAAGCTTGCTCCAATTTTAATATTACCTTCTTTACACTCGAATGACATACATTCGCATCATCTAGTTAGATTTATGGCTGTCATAATCATCAATCTTTTAATGTTCCTAACACGTGGGCTCAGTGCGGATTGGTGGAAGTCTCATGCATTCGAATTTTTGGTTCTAGGACATGCCAGTTTCCTTACAATGTTTTCCTTTACCGCTTTTAAGGCAGTAGTGATCAAATAATTTACCCAAAGTTAAGCGTCTGCCTGGGTTTGAACCCACGATCAACATCATGTTGGTCTTCTACTCAATATCAGCGTCAGATAAATTTGCCTGACACGTTCTGAGCTGGACTCCCATTTGGTGCAACTTTGAGACGCACACCGCACTGTGTTTTAATGGTTATATTTCTTTTTTTTTTTGTTTCGCGTGTCAAAATCATACTACGCTAAATCGCATACTGCGCTACCACGGGGAGATAGCGCAGTTATGTGGTTAATGCTTATACCTAGTATTTGAAATAGGCATGTTACTAGTTTCACTTTTATTTTTTTTAAGTATGATTTAATTTTTCTTTTATTTTTTGTAATGGTACCTTGTTTTTACATACCTCGTGTAAATTGAAAATTTAATTGTGATTTTGTGTGTTGTGCTGTGTCTGTTGTGTTCATGAAATACATGTTTCATTTATCTATCTACCTTATTGTTATGTCTGTGGAGTGTACCAAATCAATTGAGAATAATTAATTATACATCGAGCAATTACAGTTAATTGTTTAGTATCCATCCAACGATTGGGTTAGTAATTTGATTGTTATCTATAAGATCCAATTATAGAATAATGAAATCTAGCTTAATAAAGATATAAGTGATGGTTCGAAAGACATGTCTGGCCTTGATATAATTTTATACACACATCAAAAGTGTCTAAGGATCAAGAACATTTATAACTATAAAAAAATAGCCAATTTATTTTTACCAAATCTGATCTTCCAGACTGGCTTCTTACTTTAATTCTTATGTTTAAGTTAACTACTTATCCCTACATTTTGTAAAAATTATGAAAAATTGCAAATTTTGCAAATTGTGGGTAATTAACCTAAGGTAATGTCGTCAATTAAGTTAATATTTATTTATTTTTTATTTATCGATATGCTCGCGTTTGACAACTGTCTCACCTGATGGTAAGCGATGATGTGGACGACGGTGAAACACGCTTGCCTAGAAGTAACCTATTCACTCTTGACTTAAAGACCCCAATGTTGAAGCAATCAGGAAACAAAGACTCTGGCAGTGAATTTCACTTCTTAGCTGTGCGCACAATTAAAGTATTCGCAAAACGCTTTGTATGTATGGGTGGGATGTCCACCATTTAACGCGCATAGCCGTAAGTCTTGTTGTCCGATGATGGAAAGGGCTAGGCGGCATCAAATTGTGCAGTTCCATCGCACACTCCCAGAAATGTAACCGATAAAAACCGATAGACTGGCCACTCGGCGTCGTTGTTCAAAGCTCTGGAGCTTTGATGCGACCAGTTCATCGTGGCCGATAAGCCTCTTGGCCTGTTTGTTAATTGACTCAAGTGCATTAGGTTAATATTTGGTCCGAGATCCGTAGGTTAATATTTGGTCCGAGATCCGTCTCAGACGTGAGAGCAGTACTCCATGTATGTCCGAACTTGCGCTTTATACAAGTTGAGCAGCTGTTCAGGCGTGAAGTACCGTCTCACATTTACAAGGATCCCCAACCTTTTTGTAGCCAACTGAGCCTTTGCCTCAATGAATGGACCAAAATGGAGTAACGTAACACTAAGAAGCTCAAGATGGTCCGTTATCGGCACGGTTACACCACGAAAAGATGGAACCGGGTGGAATAGGCTCTTTTTTAAAAAGAAACGCCTGGCTCTTAGCAGCATTAAAACTGTCTAGATTGGCATCGCCCCATTCGGAGACAGCCTCCAAAGACAGGTTCAAGCACTCAACCATGGCCTCCCGGAGAGACTCGATCTCAGGCCCAGTAGCCCGTGCGCTGGACACTTATCTCTCAGCAACCGTGCTGTAGTCTGCGTACCCAAAGGTTCCGGGTTTTAGCAGGTCATTAATGTGCAGCATAAACAGTTTAGCAGAGAGGATGTCGTTGTCTTCTAGGTATGCCAGGAGCTTATTGTTCAGCACACGTTCCATACTCTTACAGAGGAAGGGCGTTACCGAGATGGGTCTCTACTTGGCCGGGTCAGGTCAACTACCTTTCTTGGGCACGGGCTGAACGTTAGCTTGCTACCAAGCCTTCGGCACCTTTCCAGTCACCATCGAAAGGCGATATAGACGTATCAGGATCGGAGACAATTCAGGTGCACAAGCTTTTAGTACAATTGCCGGTATCCCGTCGGGGCCACTAGCTTTGTTCACGTTAAGGTTACGCAGCACTCTACAGACTACCCTCTGATGGATGCGAATGTCTGACATACTCGTCCCATATCCAACTGGATAGAGAGAGGGCCGCGCGCCATCAGAGTTCAGACGCGAAAATTCCGCAAAAAGGGAGGCAAACAAGTTTGACTTGTCCTCACTGGAGTGGGCCAGTGACCCGTCGGGTCTCAGCAGTGGTGGTAGTGATTATCGGTCTGGATCTGTTGTCTGCAGAAAGTCCAAGCAATTGGCCGTATGTGAATCAACATCCGGCACCCTAGTAGCCCCCTGCACCAGCTGGGTAAGATTTAAAATGGCAAATGTGAAATGGCAAAAAAAGGAAAGAATGTAGTTTATTTTTATTTTTATTGTAAAGCAAAAAATATTATAATCTGTGTTGCCACCATTGAAACGGAACAATCACAGCGATTTGGAAAGCTTAAAATCAGACATCAAAATTACTTTGAGTAATGACTTGGGGTTATTGTACATTGGATGCACGGCATCTATACTCGGCAGAGCTTTTCTTTGGAGCACCACCAAAACGAATCACCCACCCGGCGTCGCAAAGGGATGATCACGTCTGAAACAGTCCTCACCGCATAAATCTGAGCATTGAGGTTGCCACTTATCTAAATTAGATCGGTTCTTCCCCCGATCCAAATACCAGCCCAAATCATAATTTTTTTCCCCCCCTCCATATGAATGAACTTCCTGACAACATTTCAATATTCTTGACGTCCAGAGATCCTCCAAACTTGAAAACGTCTTGTATCCATACCAAAAGGAGATTCATCCGAAAAGCAAACACAACGCCAGTCTTCTTCCTCAAAATTTCTGTGTTCGCGAGTCCATTATAAAGGGGCCCTGCGATTGCGGGGGAACGAAGAAGGTGGAACTCTCAGCGGCCTTTGGGAACGCAGATCTATTTCACGTAAACGATTTCAGATGATTTGGTAGCTCATCAGCAAGCCTGAAAAGCTGCGAAGCCTCGTGGCATCATAGCGGTCATGGGATGATTCCGTCAAGCAGTATTTTGGATCTACCGGTCCGTTCTGCAAGTGGTGATGCGAGATCGTCTTCCATGTCGCTTGGCCACGCTGCCTGTGATACTATAGCTTGTCCATAGGCGGCTAATGACGCTCTGTGTAGTGCCAAAGGCGACAGCCACATAACGTTGGAACCAGCTTGCAACATTCCGACAGCTCTCATCATATCCATTCTTGTCAAATGATGTCGTCACTCTATATCGAGGTTTTTTTTTTCAGTTCGATGCAGAAATTGTAATGGTTTTGTGAAAAACGCTATTACACACTTTTTTAGGAATCCTGATTGATAGTAGATTTTCTATTTTTGGTCAAAATTTAAAGAAAATTGTTTTTTCATATAGTGAAATTCACTAAAAAGTATCAATAACGATCCAAAACATTTAAAATACATACCTCAATTGCGGCGATGCTATTAAACGTAAATTATCCCTAAACACTTTTGATGTGTGTATGTATTAATGTTATCCATTGTTATCCATGTTAAAATTGACGAGAGATATACTTAATTTTAATGCCTAAATAATAACGGCCATACGGGACAATCTTTAAGGTTAAGCAACGCTTGCCGAGCCATACGTGCATAGCAAACCATTTTCGTTCGTTTTGGATTTACTTCTACAACCTCGCGGTCTTTAAGTCAAGAGTGAATAGATTACTTCTAGGCAAACGTGCTTCATCCTCGACCACGTCATCTTACCATCAGATGACATGGTGGTCAAGCACGAGCCTATAACATACCCAGGTAGTATGTATCAGGAAACACAGACTCCAGCAGGGAATTCCACTCCTTAGCTGTACGCACAATGAAAGTGTTCCCAAAACGTTTAGTGCGTATGGGTGGGATGTCCACCATGTACTGATGGCGCATCGTTGTACGTCTTGTTGTCGTGCCTGGTACAAATAAACAATTTTTCTTACTTTCTTTTCTTTCGATGATAGAAAGGGCTAGGTGGAATTAGATCTCGCCGAAATGTAACCGATAAAAACCGGCAGGCTAACAACTCGGCAACGATGTACAAGGCTTTCAGTGTGCTTAAGACACGATTTTATATTGTTACACTTATTAGAGACTGGCTTGTGTCTAGCTATGGAGTACTTTCGGCGGTAATGATAATGATGATAGTAACTAAGCAGGATTTCTTGCATGTATAAATATTCATAAAGAACCATACTAATCTACCTTATTTTCTCAACAGGGACGAGACACTAGAAGCTCTAAGCGACGCTCAAGTGGTAGCACCGATGGTGCTGACAGCTGACACACATTCAGCTCTGCGGAGGAATTCCTACCTCTACGTGTTTGACTATCAGACGAAGTACGGAGACTATCCTCAGGTGAGTGTTGAAAATAGTTTGTATATCTTATGTGTAACTTGCTAGTACCAAAGTTATCGTGTATTGAAAAAGTAAATTTTGAATCTTAGGCCGGTATGCCAGGTGCCCATGTTCATGCCCATCTCAACTCAAACTGGCGTCATAAACGTGCTCAAGTCCAAGATCATAGAAGCCCAAACATTACCGAACTCTTTTAACACCAACTCTTTGGAATTGAGTAGTGTTAGCATGTACTTGGAACTTATACGTACTAGCTTACTTGGACGTTCATTTTCATACAATACCTACCACACATTTTGTGTAGAAAGAATTCAGTAACGTCTGGGACATCTGGGCTCTTGCTCTATTAAGTAAGCTAAGCATTATGTTAAGCTGAAGAATTAAAATTATTCCAAACTCGAGAGTTTAGATCTGATAGTTTGAGTTGAGTATGAGCTTCTGAAATACGGGCCATAGATGGTTTTGAATCCATATACTTACGCAATGTCATCATGAAGGGCAAGGTGTCGCAATAAAGGATTACATGCATAATCAGAGCATGATTAGTCTGTAATGTTCCCCTTGCTGAGATACAGGCCTCTTGGTCCCAGCGCGTTATGGTAGGATTATTAATTACAAACAAAAATCATATATTGGCAAAATTGATAATAGAACCACGAATGTTTTTAAGACTAAATATAGAAAAGTACCTTTCCATCTTAAAAACTAACTACGTGCGTGTATGACTAAATTTATGAACATAAATAAACCAAAAGGAGTACAGCGTATAGAGATATGTAAAAATCGTAGCTGGTGGCGATCTGTAGTTTCTGCCTACTACCACAGGAAAAAGGCGTGTGTATTTGTTTTAATGTACAAAACCATATTTAAGCAATTTTACTCATTTAATCACGTTCACGAAAATGCTGCCCAAATTAGGTATTTAAAAATATAATTGTTTGTTTAATTCTTTGAAAATTTGTCCATTGCCGTTTCAAATTCACCCCTTTCGCCGATTTCGAAACTTGTTTCCAAAGAAGCCGTAAAAATTAAAAACACAGGCATTTCAAAATAAACAAACATTCAAACTTATAACTTCAGAATTTCGTAAACGCAAATCGTTAAATGAATTTTAGTATACAATTGTTTCTACGAAACTTATTTCATAGAAGTTCATCGAACAATCAAATTGGCCTTGAACGTCTCGCATTTTGTGCTAACGAGCCAAAACTGAGCACAAATTGGATTTATGAAATTATTCCATTAAGTGAAAGTTTTGCATAACTTAGCTTGGAGTTTGTTTAGTTTTTGGAGTTCAGAATCGATTAATTTTTGATGGTAAATAATTTGGTAATCAGATTCTTCATCTCTTCATTACCTACATTTCATAATAGCTTTGTTGGTTCGTTAAATGCCACATTTGGAATTGGAACAAACATTTGTGTTGGTCATATCAGTACCAATGAACTCATAGCCCTGAACGAAAAAGATGTACGTGCAGTGGCGGCATTTGGGTCATCTATCTTTGAAAAATTGCAGCATAGCTCACCTGGGCTGGAACAAAAATTGCTTTGAGTTTCATATTAAAATAGCTGCTTAAATTGGTACAGTATTTTGGTCGGCTACTAAAATATGCATTACCAAATTTGATTATTCGTAATCGGATTGATATATAATCGCATTTAAACCTCACAAATAATTTATTTAACTGCATTCACATATCTCGTTGTAAATCCGAAATTGTCCAAATTGACAGTTTTACGCACAATTTGGGCATCAATTCTCAATAATACATAATACCCGTTTGTCCTAATAATAGTGCACATTAACCTACTCATTAACACCGATACATCACACAGCCAACATCAACGGGTTTCCGACAAACTACTAACTACCCACATTTTGAGGAGCAATTACTATCTGACCAGTTTATGAAGACACCATCTACGTTGCAGTTTGTATTGGAGTTATGGGGCTATCTTAACTGGACGTTTTATGGAAGTGTGGAGTTACCTTGTTTGCTGTGTAGATGAACTAACGAGGGCAATAAGGTGGCTTGAGGAGCAATTTTGTATATTCGAAACAGTGTTATGAAAGTGTAGTGCAATAAAGGGGAAGTTGCTGATGATAGCCATTTTGAATGAAGGGTGAATCCTGATGTTCATTTGTTCGCATGTGATATCATAATTAAGCTAAGATTATTTGAAACGATCCGACTTCGACATTGCATAGTCAATAAACTATTCAAACTCAAAATCATTTATATCAAGTAAGTAGATACTTTTGAATTGTCAAGCAAAAGATGAATCTAGTTCATTCGCAAGCGTCAGTAGGTCTCTATGGCTAAGAACGTGCAAGAAACTCCACAGACACTCTTTTCCATAAGTAAAAATTTAATTACGAACTATTTGGTTACATTATTCTTGTTGTAAAACATTCGGCTTATTTCTTTTTAATTGCTTGAACCTGTTTAGTGGTTGAGCAAGGAGAATCAAGCAGATTTGTAATCATTGTATTCGTATCAAAATTGAAGGTTATTTTTGACTTAAGTCATCATCATCACCGTCAGCATTTTAATGTTCCCATTGCTGGGATACAGGCCTCCTCTCTGTGAGAAGGAATGGGCCGTAATCCACCACGCGGCACCCAGTGCGGGTTGATGAATATCAATCAAAGTAAAGGCCCTGCCTAGGTTCGAACCCACGACCTACATACAACTTGTGAGTCGCGGCCGTTACCACAGGACCACCACTGCTCTTAATTTGACTTCAGTCAAAGTGACTTAATTAGTAGACCTTTAACAAAATATTCTAATCTGTCATAACTATCAGCAATATTTTTTTTAATACCAGTAATCAAAATAGGAAAGGAAAGAATGGAAAAAGTTGGAGGAGGCCTTTGCCGATTGGCAAACAGATCTAGGAAAGATAACCAACAACAGATATTAGCTTAAATGGTTCATTTAGTTTAAGAGTTCAGTGTTATTATACTATAATTTTAAATCCATTGTAATTAGTTAAGAAATCTGAATAAAAGGTTATATTATTATTTTGTCCTTTATTCATTAGTTTTCTTATTATCTACATTTTTAAATATTTTTATAAAATAAATTAAAATAAAGAAAAAATAAAAAAAATGGAGGCCTACCGGTATCGGGAACAGGGTCCAAGCTACCGGCGGTCAGGGTTCCAGAAAGAGGAACCTTCTAACAATACGAGCCGTGTCCAGCAGTACTACTTTCTGGATCAGGCCCTTGACCCGGCCGCCTAACGAGAGCCTCCTAAGGTGTTGGCCGAGGCTCGTGGCTATTAAGCCATTGGCTGAAACGACTATCGGTACAATGATCGCTGTGTCCACATTCCACATGTCAACAACCTCGCGAGCCAAGTCATGATCCTTGATTTGCTTATCTTTCTCGGCTTTCACGAGACGGATGCGTGACGGTAATGTCAACAATCATTGCACGCCTCACGATTCGGTCCACTACCACAATATCAGGCTTATTGGCTACAATAGTCCTCTTGATGATGGACTGATCCCAGTACAATGTGATATTGCCATTTTCGAGAACTGGAACGGGCATATACTTGTAGTACGTCACCTCCGATGCCACAAGAGTGTATTTTTGAGCAAGTTGTTAGTTGTTGTTGGATAATTCTGGCTACAACGCTGTGCCTGCCCTACTCTTCGTTAGATAGACAATAACAACCAGATATAATGTGGCGTATCATTTCACCCGGGTGGTGACATGCCCGACAGATGTCAACCGTGCCATCCTTCACAATAAATCTCCGATAGTTATTCATCATGATAACTTCGTCCATAATTGCACGACCAAAACCTTTGGTTTCCTCAAAGAGGTCACCGAAACGCAGCCAGGCTATGGACGTTGATTGGGCTACATCAGACCCATGTAGAGCCCGGAAAAAGCGTTCGTGAAGCTCCTTAACTCCCTGCGGTCGTTAGTGTCAAGCGCTACAGGCTTGCACCAGTTCTCATTCGCCAAGGAGAATGGGCTGAGTCCCTTTTCCACTACATCTCGATGCATACCCACGTCGGCGAGTAGAAAATATTCCCTGAGATTGCATATCTCGCGGTTGTGGAGGTTTTTGGCATTTAAATAGCCTCGGCCTTCACACTTCCGCGGGATTTATACTCTCATGACCGACGATCTTGGGTGATGCAATCGATATGCAGTCAGCAGTGTACGGACCCACCTATCCAGGGCGTCAAGTTCCGTTTGAGTCCATTTGAGTATGCCAAAATAGATTGATTTATTAATACCGGCCATCATGACCCAACCATTTAAGGCGCGCTCCTTGTTTCCGCCCGAAAGAAGGTTATTGAATACCTTCTTCAATGATTGCTTCATGTCAGTAGTGCTGATACCTAACGCTCCCGACATACCCAAATACTTATAGGTTTCGTTTTGAGAGAAGGATCTCAGGTTTATGGAATCCACGAGTTGAAATCCTACAGATTACTCAATCTCCCCTCGCTTTACATGCATGACCGCACATTTTTCCACACCAAACTCCAACCTGATAGCTAAAAGTTTCAGTTTATTATAATAAAAATAATCTTTTATCTTGGTAACTGCCGAACCTCAAAAATATAGAGATTTCACTTCTTATCAGTTGAAAATTAACCGTTTATATTAATCTCAATTGGATAGTATTTCTAATACGAGGTGATCAAGCGCGAGCCTATCAAAAATAATAAAAAAATCTATTGTTTTCATGTATATAACTGTACTGTGTACTGTATATACGGTCAAAATAACTGTGCACATCGAATGTCATTGGCCCCACTCCCACGTACCTACGCGGCGCCCCGCGGTCGCCTCGTGCGCCAATAGCGAGAATCAAATGTCAGGGTGACGTGATAGCGCCAAGTGCACAGTTATTTTCACCGAGTAATAAGAAACTATTATCTTAATGGGAGTAAAAGAAAGATTAGAAAAGTGATTGAATCTATCATGACTCCAAACTAAATTACTCCATATTTCCACAGCGCCAAGGTTGCATCCACGGTGAAGAGTTGCCGTACGTGTTCGGCGCCCCACTGGTGGGTGGTCTGGCTCACTTCGCGAGGAACTACACAAAAGCTGAGGTGGCTCTGTCAGAGTCTGTCATGTTGTACTGGGGGAACTTCGCCAAGACTGGGTAAGTCGTGTTAAGTACCCTAAATTTCATGATACAATCGTAATCTCTTTAAAAATGTTTTAGGAGTTCTTGATGCATTGCTTTATTAATTTACTAGTGGCCCACACCGGCTTTGCCTGGCTCATAATAATTTATAGCCATCTGGAATAATGTACCTTTCAAATGGTGAAATACTTTTGATCCCAGACATTACCCTAGACGTCTGAACAAACTCACGCAATTGGAGTTTTCTCTTCATAATATTTGTGAAGATTTATATGCTATACGCCAATTACAGTAGCAAAGATTCACAAAAATCCATACATACTCATCTCACAGAACTCCAGATATACTGGACACGATCATCTTCCATCAATGTATTTTTCAATGTTTGGTAAAAATCATTGGCCCAACTAGGTAAATAACACAATAATATTATAAACTTTATTTTTATTATATGGCTTTTGTGTGAATTACTCATTTGGGCTACGGATTGTTCTATGTGACAGTATTTTGATTAGGTTATTTGCTAAGACTTAAGCATAGGTGCACGTAATATTAAGTACAGTACTCCCCAATATTCTTGGCCGCTCTGAAATTGGCTACAATGGCTACACAGTAAAAAATCTTATACAAAACATGCGTGCCATACCTCGCGCATCGGAGAGCCTACCTTCAGCCCGGCCAATAAGCTTGGAGTATACTGCACACCTTCACACCTGTTTAACTCTTCGGCGAATATGGGCGCGATGTTATGTTATATTGTGTTACAGCTTTTGTTTGTAATATATATTCTTCTAAAACCATCTGGAGCAAGAGATTTAGTCCTCAATTTTTGCAATGTCACTAGGACAATTCTGAAGTAAGAAGTCCGAAGTATCATTCGCGACTTGGCAAAAAGTTCAATTTTAGCTTTTTTTTGTCTTTTTTTGTCTTTTTTTGTCTTTCTCAAGAAGTTTAGAAGAAAATTATAAGTTAAATTGACGAGATGAAAAAATGTGTGAACAATTTTTGCAACATTAACGCCTATATTTGGATCCTTTTTCTAATCTCATTTTATTATCCTAGCTAAGTTTAATTTAAAAATCTAGTTTACTTTTTATTACAGCTGCTAAGACCAATATTAGAATCATTTAGAGATTTTATGGCGTCAAATTTATCTCTCACTTTGATTAAAATGTTGAAAATAAATCAAAATCCTACTTCAATCTCTACAAAATGAATAAAATACAATTATTTGCACTATGAATAATCAATCTGCCTAGCCTTTTCTCAAGTATCATTAGAGTCGCCTTCCAATTTAACCTGATTCAGCTGAGTACCAGTATTTTACATGGAGCGACTGCCTATCTGACCTCCACAATTCAACCTAACTGGGTAACACAGCACTCTTTGGCAAGACTGGTGGATATACTTAACACTGTCAAAGTGTTCGATTGACAGCCGAGAACAACGGTGCTTTCCGAGGCATGAACGAATCTCGCTTTGTAAAGATGGCTACCAATCCACGGCTTAACCTCGACACACGTTGCTTAACCTTGAAGATCAGCCCGTGCGACTGTTAGTTTAGCTACGAGCTCCTCTGCAAAGAGTGATAAAACTCACTATGAACTATGAAAAGTTAATTGCTACAATAACTATTCGCAGTGAAACGACTAAATTGGCTGAACAGTTCGAGGTGGTAAACATTTAGCATTTTGACTGGCAGCCCCATAATGGGATAATTACTGCAATAATTTCCTTTACTATTTCGTCTATATTGTAGTACACAGCTTTCTGAAGTGTATAAAATTACGAGAAACACTTCATCATCATCAGCATTTAAATGTTCCCACTGCTGGACACAGGCCTCCTCTCTGTGAGTGGGAAGCATTTATCTGCATAAAAATAATACAGGCCTTACCAGGCTGCAGTGGAAAACTACCGTGTACAAAATCTTAAAGTGACTTAGAATAGTACCTACTCATAATCTAAAGTACGATTCTCAGTGACGATAAATATATTTCTTTGTTTTTGTTTAGGAATCCCAACGAAGCTCAAGAAAGTGATCCAATAAGGGCAGGCCGACAAGAGCGAGCGAGGATGAAGAATATAGAATGGACGGCATACGAAGCAGTGCACAAGAAGTACTTAAACATCGACACCAAAGCTAAATTGAAGAACCACTACAGAGCTCACAGGTACATCTTATTACAAAAGAAAATTTCAACGAATATATTTCAACGAACTTTCCTGCAGTATTTTATCCAAGAATGCGAGGCGTATTTTGATTTCTTTGAGAAAATGAGATTATTAAAATTTTATTCAAGGTTTTCCTTTTAGTTTATAAGTCATGTCATTTTCGTACTATATTGTTTTATTCGTTTCGAGTTTCCGATAGACGATCTCAAATAGACTATAGTAAGAAAATATTTCTTTTGTCAACAGACTATCATTCTGGTTGAATTTAGTGCCAGACCTTCACCGACCCGGAGGCGAGGACGTACCTCCCTCACATCATCAGCTCGAGCATGAAGACTCGGCTCTCCAACCGACCCTCAAAACGTTCAGCCCACCATTCAAAAAGACCACCGACATGGTCATCACCGATACTGGCTTAGCAACCAAGATCCCCGTGTTGGGAGTCCTTAATATTACTTCTCCTTTGAACTTCAATATAATCGGCATCAACCCTCCTACACAAAGCACTACCGGTACTGAAGTTCACAAAACCGATGCTACTACTGCCGCGCCACCTGAAGATGGCTTCGCAGCATACTCTACAGCTCTTAGTGTGACCATCGCTATCGGATGCTCACTGCTCATTCTGAATGTGCTCATATTCGCAGGAGTGTACTACCAAAGAGACAAAACGAGAATGAACGGACAAGACGGCCACGCAAACGGGGCTCATTTAAAAAAAAGAGTGGAGAATGGCCAGATGCCGAACAATATTTGTGGTGACCTAGAAGGAGCGCTGACTTATCAAACTAGTTTAAAAAACGACCCTGCTACTATTTTAAGTCATCACCACCATTCTCATCATCAGCTACCACCTCCAGAATTTGCTGATCTGCCAAGCAATAATGTTGCCAGTATGGCAACATTGCCTAGAGCGCCTCCGCCGCCAAAACTTGGCAAAAGTAATATAAATACTTTGGCGAGTGGGCAGCTGCAAGAGAACCAGCCGTTGTTATCAGCACATCAGATGCAGATGATAAACACGAGCTCTCTGACGAAGAAGAACACGCAACTGAACGCGAAATCGAACGTAACGATGGAGGAGCTGCGTGTGTGACGTCAGCGTGCATGACTGCAACGTGCCGGCAGTTGCAGCGACGTGGTCCACCATGACGAGATCGTGTGACTTGAGCCGGACCTTCTCAAGTGTGTCACAGACTACATATAAACTTTACTGTGCCCCTTGATCTTTGAAGGTTATTAATATACTTCTCTTCCAAAGACAATGTGAACTGAATCAGTGATTTTCTTCAAACTCAAAGTGAGATATTTGAATAAGTGACGTTCGTGATTATCATATCTAAGACATTGGCGTGTATAGTAGTGTGTTATTGGACGATTTATCGATGTGTAATAACGGTTGTATATAGCGAAATAATTGTATATAGTTCAGCAGCTCAGCCGCATATCCATCCTACTTACATTTATGATAATCTCAAGAATAGTGAAATTTAAATAAAATATTAAAGATTAATCGTCGGCGTTCTTAATCGGCTGTTAAAATTCTATAAATGTAGCATAAGTTTCGTTTCGTTGTTTCAGCGCGATAAAAGAAATTACTTCTTAAGCGTTATTTTCAAGAGATTTACGTTCTGGAATATCTGACGTTTATATTTCACCCGTTTGAGATAAGGTTTTATTTTGTTTAAGTGCAGCTACTTGCCTTAATGCTAGCAATTAAGATGATAAAATCCGATACTGAGAACTTGTATAGAGCTGTACGATTGAAAAATGTATTTCGATTCTCTTATAACGTCGGCTCCAAATTCGAATCAAAGTATTAATAGTTCAAGCGGACAAATCTAAGAGAGAACAGAGGACCCTTTTACGGCCCTCTTGATTTCAAATATAATTTTCCTTTGTACATTTCGAGTAATGAAATTTTGGCCATTTTCTTTTATGACATTTTTATAAAATTGTAACAGCCGATCGAACTTGAATTTAACATTGAATTTAAAACTAGATATTTGAAGAATAAAAGGACACCAAAATGTAATCTTCGCCGAACGTTTTATCGAAGTTAGAAGCAATAATGGTTCTTCTAAAGTCAGTTTTTAATAGAAAAAAAAAGTTTTGCTGGGGGAGCATGGTGATTGACAAGAATATTCTTTGTTACAAACTTTAAATGTTTTATTTTTATTTTTTTGTGACCTTTTCAATCTCGAAGACACGCACATCGCAGACAATTATTTATTAATACATTTACTTGTTATTTTTTGTCTGCTTAAAATTTGTCAATTATCTGTTCCTTTAGTAAGCGCGTCATTTTTAATTTTCAACATAGATGGACCAATAGTGTGTGTAAATATGTAAATAAACTTAGGAAACGGTATAACAGGTTGTAAAACATCCTTTTTTATTTAAATTTCCAATCACGACTGATCCCGTTCATTTTGATTGCTTTTTATATTATTTTAAGTGAATTATTGTAAAAATATAAAATGGAAGAAAAATCTGATAATTGGCCTGACAAAAACGAAAATGAGTTTTGTCAGAGTTAATTGTAACTATTGTATGAGCATTTTTTTATACTTGTTTGTCAATTTTGTGGTGGTGTTTTTTTAAGTGATTATGATTGTTTCAGTAAATCTTGTCATGTCATTCCTTCCCCGTACGCACTAATTTTGTTAGTATAAAAACGTAAGTGTATTTATTAGATATCAATAAAGTCTGTACAAAGACTTCATTATAAAGTACTCACTGGAATTCAGATTAAAAGATTTAATAAAATAAAATGAAAAAAATTGTGCAATCGTTTTATTTTGTTTACAATAATTTTATTATTCTGGTTTCTGAAAGGTTGATCAAGCCTCTCAAATTCGCTGTCACATAACAGAATTATGTTCATTTGACTTTATTCCGTTCGTCAATAGGAAAAAAGAAACCCTGTCTCTACTTCTGTCTGTCAAGACTCTTTTTCTCAGGAGTGCCCATATGAACACTCAGGCTTGCAATACCACGAAACTGCAAAAAAAAAACATTTTGTACCGCATATTTTGACACTTGCAAGGGAATCAAAAACTGTAGCAAGAAGCAATGTATTGTAGCACATGTAAAGGAAAATATTCGTAAGCCTTAAATTTTTATCTAACTCATAAACAAATGTGTTTATAAACTCATTTGCATTTGAAAAACTGACCGCGATCTATGAGCATGTTGAATATCGATATATGGGGCAACAGCTATATTGATAAGCATAATTATGTTCAGCATGTTCGGTTGCTAAGGCGAGCACGAATTATCAAACATGATATCGTCGATTGTGACTGCGTCGTGACTATCGTGATATAAGAGGCTCTAAGAGGCCCTATACAAGTGAAATTCGATGTCAGCGATGACGATGCTCGAAACGCTTAAATGCAAGGGATTGATCACGTGACATTTTGATATCGTTTTACCAATCGCTATCGCCACGTTTTCGTTGATAAAATGTCACTTGTCTAAGACCTAAGACATGTGTCATCCAGTTCATGAAAGCGATAGTCGAAATACCAAAAGTAAGGAACCGGTCACGTGTCATTTTGATAGCGCTTGACAATCCCATGCATTTATTACCTTTTATAAACGCTATCGCGAAAGTTTCGTTAATAGAATGCATTTATCTATACTGTGATTTTTAATTTCGTGGACTAAACTGACAGCTGCTATTGACCTTATTTTTTTAAAATGTTGCAAGCGCGGAGCAAAGTGTTGTAGGTAAGGCTCAATCATAAGTGATTCATCGAATCAATGTGACATGACTCCTGAATTTATTTTTACTAATTGGTGTAAATAAATGTTTTATGAATATAAACATAATATATTTAAATATAACAGTATTCATACACATAGTACATGAACTTTTATTGTGTTAAATATGAAATTAACAATAAAATAATTGCATTCGATAAAATTAAGTCTGACATAAATGAGTAGAAACTAAATATGGCCCGCTAGTTTCTAAACAAATAATTTTTTTATGCCGTGAAATAGTTTAATTTTCGATCTACTTCGATTTTCGATTAACTTTCGATCACTCAGGATAGTTAGGGTACGACACTATTTTAATGTAATGCTAAAGTGACAACCCCCCAAATGTCAGTTTGGTCCACGAAATAAAAAATCACATTATAGAGCCTTAGAACTTAGTAAATATTTTATCATAATCATAATTCAATTCCAATTTCAATACCAATGCCAAGGCGCCATTTATATTATTATTCTATCTTCGATTTTATTTAATTCCTTTTTCTAAGAAAAGTAATTGTTCCGTTGACTTTTATCTGTTCATATTGATAAAGGCAGAAATTATCTAGTGACCTTTAAATGTGAGCATTTTCGGAAGCATTACAATGTATTGTAACGTTCTTATGAATGATACAATACAGACAAATGCTAGTTTCGCAAAGCATTTCCATGTAATGTAACGTTCTAGCGAATTCTAGAATCTGCGTTCGACGTAATGCTCACGGTGAGTGAGCATTTACCTGTAACATTTCTTTGTAACTTGCGTTCATTATTGACCTCACCCCACGTTACCCGCGCTCGTGCCTTTGCTCGATAAAATGTTACACCAAAAGGCTCGTTTGTTTTTAAAATCAGGTTGAAACAAAACTTCGAGCGTCTTGTTCGAAGTGTGGTTCGAGTAAATTTAAATACAACGATAGCTCGATGTATTACAAGTAAATGGTCTAGTCTATACTCATCTTAATAATAATTATGTTCTCCAAAATATTCTCTCCGAATAGGATTTTATTTTGCTTCGTAAAATATCCGTAATTCTGTCTTGCGGACTTATTATGTTTTTATTCTAGTAGGTAGATTTAAATTATTAAAACATTTCATAAACAATATTCCTATCTTATTTTACTTTTTACCCGACTGCGAAACGTAGAGGAGCGTAATGTTTAGTTGGTACACTCTTTTTACCCTACTGCCGAATGAGGGTAATGTGTTTATCAGTCTATGTATGTATGTATGTATGTATGCATGACGAAACGCGTCGGCCGATTTTGATGATTCGATTAACCTTGCGAGTGCCACGTCTACACATAAAAATTGGACATTAAAATTGGAAAATAGAAAAATGCCATATTGTGGGAGCCCAATTTTTTTTTCTTCCGAGTCTATCGAGTGGGTAATCAAAATATAGGGTTTTAAGAGGTGATTTAAAAAATGTAAGATACTTATATGATTAAATGTACCTAATTCGAATAAAAAATAACTAAAAAGTTAAAAATAAAAAAGATAATTCAAAAAATCTAAAAACCCGACTGCTTACAAAGCAAACTAAAAAGAAGTAAACAAGAAGAGAATCATTCTATGCAGTCGGAGGATACATCTGGTTTTGGTCAACCAGCTCGCGAATATGTATCCTCCGACTGCACAGCATGATTTTCTTTATTTCTTCGTTCCGTCATTTTAGTTCGCTTTTTAAGCAGTCGCTTTTTTAGATTTTCTGAATTAACTTTTTTTTTTGACTAACATAGTAGATATGAGGTATCTCGTAGTGTGACCAGGGACCGTACTATAATGTTCCAACGCCATCTTGAATCCGCTGTGAAAAAGTGACATTGATCTTCGACCTGTATAGCTCCGTCTCTCTTTCACAGACGAACCGTTATAGTTTTTACACGTCAGTGTAATGCCTTCGGCGCCGTACTATGTAAATGGCATTATGAATTTGTTTTAAGAGAGAGACGAAGCTATACAAGAAAAATGGTGCTATCTCCTTTTCAAAACGGAATCATGATGACATAACTCCATTCTTCTCTGACTGCTGGTTTCCTTGTGCATTCATGTATGGTAATTATGTTTAAATGCAGGTTTGATATGATCGGTTCATCTCATTGGAGATCTCAATGCCCCATCTCGCTAAAACTTTTAATAATAAAATAATCTAGAACAAAAAAAACCCTGAAATAGAAAATACTCAGCAATATGTGTTTTTTTCAGTGTTAGAGCAACGTGCGCGATGTTACCAACACTTGAAACTGCTTCGAGCAAAATCCTCTTTACAACAAAGCTCTTTAATATAACAGGAAAATATTTAGTGGCGCAACGTCGAAAGCTAAGCTGAAAAAAGAACGTTAAGGACGGGGATGAGAGTAAAAAATTAATTGAATTGAAACCACTTTTACGGATGAAATCTCGAGGTGTTTTGTTTTATGATTTGGAACATCTCTAGCACTTTGCATTAGAGGCTCGGATTAATAATGTAGAAGTTGAAACAATGGGTTAATATTTATGAGAATTTTTATGAGGAAGAACGAAGGATTTACTTACTTAATTTTTATTATTATGGTCTTGTTGTAATGTCTGCTTCTAAATTCAGGATTTTACTTGGTTTCTGACGATATATTTTATGTACAAGTTACATGAACAAAGCCAGAAAAATGATGATTTAATGTACATACATTAATTATTTTTGCTTTATAAGTACTTACAACTTTGTTTATAAATTACAGCCTAATGTTATTCCGTTATATATGTAAGCAATATTAATGTAACGTTTCATAAAAATCCATTCACTAGTTTGCGTAAAAGAGTAAAAAACATCCATTCATTCATCCTCACAAACTTTCCGGCCCGGCTTTGCCTCTAACCTCCTCCCTTTGTCTCTATAACCACTTGGAATAATTTAGATTTCAAAGGGTGACAGGTTCTAGAGATTATCCTACACGTTGGAATAAACTCACCAAACAAAAAATTCTTACATCAATTAATATAATTTTAGACGTTTTGTTATTTTAATTATACTGCGATTTGAATGTAAATCGGCTTACAATTAGTCGAATTAGCTTGCTGATGTCTACAAGTTATCCCAACTGATCATATTTATCAATGAAGCTTTTATCTTTTGACCCATTTATTACCACACTAACGTCCAACAAAAAATGGTAACATTCACAAGAACCATAATTCCCTGATCACCACAACCCACCGATATAAATCTATCTTAAATCCTATATCTCAGAGCTAATGAAGCTTACAAAGTCGGTGGAGCTAGTTACTGAATAATTAATCCCGGCTGTCGGTAGCAGACTAAATATATTATTTAATACTTGACTGTTCGCATCATCCGTAGTTATCCGGAGGGGTCGCGGTTTGGGAAGATGTTCCACGTTAATTTTACTTTGTTCGCTTTTGGCTGGAGGCTGGTAAGTCGTGGTTTTATATGGGTTTAATGAATCTGAAACTAGTTGGTAGTGTTGAATCTACTTTGGATCTTTTTGAAGTGAAATATTCTTTAGCCGCATTGAGTAATTTTTGGCAGGAGCAAAACTTGTGAGTTCGCGTCATCGGCATGCTAATGTGACAGCGTCATCGACATGTTAATGCGACGTGTGACGGAATAACAAAAACACAAACACAATTATCACTGGTTGTCCCCATGACTGACTTTTTTAAAGTTTGAGAATGTGTATTGTGACAATTTGAGTTATGGTGTGCGAGTGGCTACTAATAAAGAAAGAACATGTAATTTTTATAGTTTTTCCTTTCTTCAAAAATCAACGGATCGACGTATTATTTTTTCATTCAGATAGATTTAAATTCAATGAGGTGATATAATCACAGAAATTAAATCAAACTAAAGTCACCGCAAAATAAAAATAACTCTGAGAGAGAGGGTAGCAGAAGAATACAGCTGGGATGGACGGCGTTTGGGAAACTTCGTCCAGTCCCCACATCGTGAATTCCACAGAGCCTGAAAAAAAGATTCTTGAATCAGTGCGTCCTACCTGTTATGACTTACGGTGTCGAGAAATAGACACTCACAGTACGGCTGGTCCATCAGCTTAAGGTCGCTCAGCGAGCTATGGAAAGGGCTATGCTTGCGGTTTATCTGAGGGATCGAATCCAGAACGAGGTGATCCGGCAGTGAACCAAAGTTGTCGACGTAGCTCAGTGAATAAGCAAACTGAAGTGGCCATTTGCCGGCCATATTAACCGTTGAATCAATGCCCGTTGGGGTAGACGTGTTCTCGAGTGAAGACCCCGAATGGGTAAACTTAGCGGGGGACACCCTCGGGCTAGGTGGAGCGGTGATCTTCGCAGGGTACCAGCTGGTATCAGTTGGATAAGAGCTGCCGAAAATCGAGACCAATGGCGTGCGATTGCAGAGGCTTAAGTCCAGCGGTGGACTGCTATAGGCGGATGATGATGATAGTAACCGCTTGATAACAAAAAAAAAATAAAGTCGTTAACACCCGTCTACTATATTGACCAAAATTATCAAAATATATATATTCCATAAGATACGTAATTATACTTATTGGTACAAGTCGGATCAACGACTCTTATTTTTTTGTTATCTGGTGGCAACTTTGGGTAACGCAAGTCCCTGCATCTGTATGAAAGCCTGCCACTTATTCACAGACAATTGAACATCTTTAATTTCGAATAAACATTTATGTAAAATTTACAGTTCAATAAAATATAATTATGGCTCATACGGCTCAATTTGATTTTTTTCTAGATTTTGGTTGATGTCCATTGCCGATTACGCTGAATAAAACCGACTTCCAAAACAAAACTCTACATTGCCAAAAATAACTTCCATTTCCGAAGTCGGTGTCTTTGGTATTGTTTTCCGTTTTTAGAAATCGACTTCGGGAAAAATAGTTATTTTTCGCTTTGTAGTGTTTTGTTTTTGGAATTTGGTTTGATATTTTTGTTAAAAAGTTTGTATTTATCTCTTCTTAGTTTTGGTAGGTTCCCCCAAATACCATGGAAATCATTTATAGTCAAAGCATATCTCAAGATGATTACAATAAGCCCAAACACGACCAGAATTCATTGTTTTATTTCAGAGTTCCAGTGTCTATCTTCCGGCATCATCATCAGATCAGTTTGGTGTTACCATTTTCATCAGTACCATTTTTTATAAGTATTTGCTTCATCATAGTCGGTTAGCAATTCGATATATCTAATACACGTGACATACTTAGCATTAACGAGTTTTAGTGGCGCTCTGTAGTCTTCTTCATCAGTTCTATTTCACCAAATGACACTTTCTTAGTGTAAATGATTGCATTGTTAATAAAAATACCAAAATCGCTATATGTATGCCTATAATATTTGAGGAGTTCCCTCGATTTCTCTGGGATGCCATTGTCAGATCCTGCTTTCCTTATCACGGTACCACCCTTAGAATATATCCTTTCCAACAAAAAATAAGAGAAAACTCCTCCTATTTTGAAGTCGGTAAAAATTGCTCCAAATGATAGCATTCCTTATCACTTCTACTCACGTATTTTACACGCGCATTACATTTTCGCTATCTAATTAGATGTATATCTGTAAATATACGAGTATACCACAGTAGCCAAACCACACGCAAAATCTACTTCTAAAACTTCAAAAGCCCGACTTCGTCGACTACGTCTTTCTACACCCAAGAGGCTCGCTTACACAATTACATCGTTAGTGTTAACGGCTCAACATTTGTTTAGAGCACACGACCCCGTAAACTTGCATTAATTTCTATAATGACCGCCAGATAGTTTGTCAGGAGACTTTATAGCGGACCCTTGAACCTTAAGGGTAAGAACAAAGAAACTTAGAGGAAAAGGTAAGTGTGTGTGTGCTATTGTTACACAAGAGGATCTAACAAGATATATCTCATCCCTTATGGCGGAAGGTGGATTGTACTTAAGCGTTTTGTCAACTAAATTATGATTGGTCAAGTTCCAATGTTACTGTGCTCCGGTAAGCAAAAAAAAACGTAATTATACCTACTTCTTTTTCTTCTCGGGTTGATGGGAAACTCTTTGAATGTTTTGGGCCTAGTAGGTGGCCACGCCCCAATGCGTCGATGGCGAGCATGATTCAAGGTGCAGTGCTCATATTTTCCAAATATGGTAGATTAAGATAGGTAGGGGATGTATTAAAAACTGCTTTAATTAACCGACTTCCCAAAAAGGAGGAGGTTCTCAATTCGGATAATTATATATATATGTTTATTTTTTTTATTTTTGTATTCGGGCATTACTACGTCATATATAAAGGTATTTGCAAAATTATTTTTCGTTCGAAAGAAGTATATACTATACAGTATATTCAAATTTGGATGAAGAACTTCGGAGATATATAACAGAACTCTTCGATAAATGAGGGCAAATCTCTCAAGATTGCTGCAATCGCATGTCTGTTTATTGTTTACACCATTTCATAACATACCATCACGCTAGTAAGCTTTAAACGGGTACGCAGATGTGTTCTCGTGTACACATACAATACATGTTCACCCTGGTACACTCTCATTCCGCCGGTTATGTTCAAGTTACATGTTATTCGGGTAATCTATTCTGACATCACTGTGGACATTATAGGTACCTTACTATAAAACTTTTCCATTATGTACCTCTAAAAATTGAAAAATAGAAAAAAACATTTTTACAAAAATATACAACCAACTTCCAAATAAAAATAATACAAAGTGAAAAATTACTTCAATTTCGGAAGGTGGTGTCAAAAAACGAAGAACAACAACCTCCGAAAATAGGAACACCGACCTCTGAAATTTAAGTAATCTTTCAATTTGTTGTGTTTTTATTTGTAAGTCGGTTGTATTTTTTGTAAAAAAGTTTTTAAGAGTTTTATGTTTCGGAAAATGTTATCCTTATTTTTTTTCAAAAAAAGGGGCATACTCGCAAAACAGCAGCATACTTGATTTTATATTTAATCTCACGTTTACGTCATTGGAAATGAATTTTAATTCAAACTTCGCTTCCGTGCGCATTATAACAACGTTTATATTTATGGAACTTAGTCAACAGTGGCGCCAACTGGTTAACAATAAAATGCTAAACCTAATTTGGATAACGTCCCGTTAAAGACTATTTTAGGTCCTGACTTTCAGTAGTCAATCGATCTGGCTTGCTTTGTCCCAACTATATAAATATTGGGGTCAGCTTCCAATCTAACCGGGAGCAGCAATTCACTTCTTGATAACTAACCTTCACAACCTAGTATTCCTAGTAACTGGGTAACACGGTACCCTTTAGCAAAACTGGTGACAGGTCCCTGGTGGTGGGGCCTGACTTCTGACTTTCCGTAACCACTGTCAAAGATATAGAAATGATAGGGGTATGAGGGTATCTGGCTGAGTAAATTTGGTCACCTATCCACGGACCGAACTCGGTAAGCACTGCATAACCTTGAAGATCGACCTTTGTGTCTGTTAATATTTAGTCAAGAATTCCTAACTTTCAGTAGTATCTCTTAAAATTAATTTACAAAACGCTCACAAAAAAACGCTTCATATAGAAAAACTTTCGAGTGACAACTCGTTTATCCATATTTACCTTTAAAGTATCATAATTTGAGACTAGTTTAAGATAAATATCAGACTCGCTTCCCATCAGCGTCGAGCAGTAAAGTTTATATTTACTGTTTACTTTTAATTAAGATTAAATTGAAGGTAGAAAATTACTTTGCTTTAGTTTAGAACTTTAATCGGAGGTTAGCGTCGACGATTGAAATAAAGTATATAGTTTGTTTAATGGTAATTGAAGGTTTAGTTTGCAAATCTGTTTGAAATAGATAGAAATTTTTGTTACATCAATTTTGTAAAGAAACTGTTTTTTTGTCAGGAAACTCAGTTTTCTGTTTTACAATTTTTCATTTCTTGGAAATATTATAAGTGATGTGCAATGAGCCCCATTCTGTCTCCCCTTTGTATTAAGGTACGTTTTTTATTAGTGTGGGCCTACTTATAACACTAATATTATAAAGGCGATAATTTGTGAGTGTGTGTGTTTATATGTTTGTTGTCTGCCTTTCACGCAAAAACTACTGAACGCATCTGGATGAAATTTGGCACAGGTATAGATTATAGTTTGGAATAGCACATAGGTTACCTTTTTATTACTATTACTTACTTTTCTTATTTTTATCTCGGGAATATGTTACCTTGGGATAGTTTTCGACATTCACATTGGCGAAGCCGCTGGCTGAATATTTAAAATTTAACAACTTTTAAATATCTATAAAACCTTTTTACTTTTTCCAGTCAATCCAATTTCCTCAATACAATTACTTTTATCATCTTTAAGAGGCCTATTTTCAGAAGCTATTATCCCACCCTGATTAATATGATAATCGTGACACCCATTCTATTCGAACATTTATATGTAAAGTACTATTTTTAGCCGCACACGAGACAGTGGTTCAAAGCTAAAATTGTGCCGGGTCTCCCCTTCTCACCCGGATATTAAGTTTCCCCGACCTCCCCGTATTTGGCACGGCAGGGAAAATTTTTAATTTCCAGCGGTTACGTATATATGCGTGACTTTTTAACATACGGTTATCCGGGTCAGCTCTAGTAACGAGTATTGTGCTGACGTTGCGGGGTAATTTTCCAATAGTTAGGTCTCGGGATAAGCTTTTGTTCTAGATTTTGAGCGTAAGAATGAGTCAGCTGTTTTTGCACCTAGGGCAAACGTAAAATACATAATAATAACAATCATTGATAATAGTTTTATTATATATGAAACAGGGTTAATATTTTCAATGTGTGAACTATTTTTCATCAAGTCTAAGATTCTCTTTAACTTTATGAAAAATTGTTGAAAGTAGAATACTATAAAAAAAACCATATCGTATCTTTTTTGGTTTGTCTCAGACTTTAATAATAATTAAACAAAAATCCGATGACCTGATTAAGGTTGCGGGAAGGCGCTGGATGCGAGACGCACGGGATCGGTCAATGTGGTGACGCCTGGGGGAGGCCTATGTCCAGCAGTGGACGTCTTTTGGCTGAAATGATGAATGATGATGATGAAACAAAAATCACCTTTCAACAAATTTTGATCCGGGATGGAACAAAATATTCAACAGTCCAAACCGCCGTCCAAAAATTACCACCAGCATTAATACGAGCCAACATTACCGCCAGCAAACATGACTTTCCACCATAATTTCACGTCACATTTCGTAAAACGTGCTCTCGGTATGAAGGACCTCACCTCGGCTTTAATATCTTACCTGTCATCACTAATGTCTTATTACAAAGCCCTGCAACACTCTAAGAATGCGATGCATTGTCGACCTTAAGACCCTCCTCATATCTTTATCATACCCCATCTCATCGCCCTGTCAAACTTCGCAAGGATCATCCCATATCCACACAACCATCTATCTCTGTCTCCCTCATACAATACGAAAGAGAAAACAATAAAGATCCTTTCAAATCCTTCACCTCGAAAGCAAACATTCAGAACATTTCACTTGAAAACAATGGAAGCCATCAGAGGGCGATGTGGGCATCATTTATTCAGCCTAACACCCTCGCACGAGATGTTTCTTTGTCAGCACAACGGATCCGCAGAAAACATGCAAATATTCGAAGCGAAAAGCTTTCGACTGAAACCCCTTTAATGGTTAAGCAAACACAAGTACGTTGACTTTAAGACTCGCTCCAAAAATAAAAAGTGTTTTCAAGTCCCGACAAAGAAGGTGGAAGCCCCTCGAAGTCTTTTCTTAATGGAAAACTCTGGTGTATTTGAATAGCAAATCTAATTGGTCGAAAAGTTCGCGATGTTGGTAAGCAAAAAAAGTGTATAACATTAAAAGTTTTTCTTTGTGAAATTAAGTAAGATTATTGTCAGCATCGCGTTTCTGATTCTTTTGTGGTAAAGCAAGGAGGCGTAGTGTTGTTCTTGGAAACCCTGTAGCTTGTTTCTTTGATGAACAACAATTTTGGATATTATCAACAGATTTTACGAAGTTAGGCGGCATTATTTAAGCCTTTATTGGAAGTAGTAATTACACATTTATTACCCCTAAATTATTTAAGGTAATAATTAGAATGTATGTGCATCTTATCCTACTACTATGTATTATAAACGTAAAAGTTTGTGAGAATGGATGGTTGGATGGATGTTTGTTACTCTTTCACGCAAAAACTACAGAACGGATTTTGATGAAATTTCACATAAATATAGCATATACGTCAGAATAACACGTAGGCGTATTTATAAAGACAAAATTAGTACCAATACAAAGCAGGTGGAGCCGCGGCCGCGGGCGGCAGCTAGTAAAATTAAAAATTAGATTTTTGAGTCTGTTTGTGGAGCGGCATTGTTCTTCTAAACTGAGTGACGGATTGTGATGCGATTATTGCAATAATTTAAATCATTATTTTATAAAAAGAAAAAAACGGTTCTTAGCCAAGTTATACACAATTTGCCCAAGGATTGGGTCGCTAATCTATAAAAAATTATAATGCTTTTAAAATAATCACAGGCTCGTGTCAGGTTCTAAAATTTTTTTGCTTAAATATTTTCATATATATTTAAGCAAAACAAACTAAAGCAGATTGTTTTGTTTCTCTTCTATTCTCAGAGAGTAGATATATCATTTCTATTGCCATTTAACCCTACGGAGACCATTACTGGACCTTATTGACTTTTATGAGACCTCTGGTCTATTATTGGATTATCAGTGATCAATCGTTCCTCGAGCTATATTGGAATGATCAGGGTCAGTGTGAAATTGATAAAGAGAATTTATTTGTGTGGCTGTCAAGGTTGTGAAGAATGTGATAAAAGAGGAAGAGAAGTTAATAATAATTGAGTCAAAGAAAGAAAATAGGGATAACTCCTGGATAAAAAATAATCTAAACATATAATAGAAGAAAGTGACTGACTGGCTGACTGACTGACTGACTCACTCACTGACCATCAACGCACAGGCCAAACGGCTGAAGCTTCAATCATGAAACTTGGCACGTAGGTTCCTTTGGTAGTGTAGGTGAGCACTAAGAAAGGATTTTGGGAAATTCCGTGAAATAGGGGATGAAAGTTTGTATGAGAATCCGTCAGTTTTAAAGTCAGGATCTTCATATTTTGGGTTTAGGCTGAAGATTGAAAAATAACTTACACGTGTCTCAGCGATTTTGAAGATTTCACCCCCATGAGGGTGAAATCGTCTAGAGACTTGAAATTTTGCAAATAGATACTTTATACTGTGCAGGCATCCACTAAGAAAGGATTTTTGTGAATTACACCCCTAAGGGGGTAAAATAGGGGATGAAAGTTTGTATGAAAGTTGGCCAGTTTTGAAGTTAGGATCTTTGAATATTGGGTTTGGGCTGAAGATTAAAATCTAACGCAAATTAAGGATTTTTGGGCATTCCATTCTTGGGGGGGCGGATCATGGGGGATGAAATGTTGTGTACAAAAGTCCTTCTTTTACAAAGGAAAAATTATTAAAAATACTCTCAAGTCTATAAAGTCTGTTGGTAACTATAAAATAGCTCAACGCATAAATATAGGAAGTAAATAGGGACGGGAAAATCTGCTTCGCCATGACAATTAATAAGGCTCAAGGACAAACTCTGACGTATGCTGGTGTAGATTTGAGGGAGAATTGCTTTTGCCATGGACAGTTCTATGTAGCGTGTTCACGTGTTATCTCATCAAATAGTCTGGTGATATTGGCGTCAACATCCAAAATGGTTTAAAATGTTGTTTATAAGGAAACTTTAATTTAATTACTTACTTATGCTTATGATTACTTATTATTAGTCATGGATAAACACAGAAATAGTGTAGGCATACGGAACGGGACAAGGATAGAGCGTATTGATGATAGAGTAGGTAAGTATAAGTCTGTCCTAAGAAACACTTTCGCATTACATTATTTTTTACATTTCTCTACATACTGTTAAAATATGATAAGGAGAAGCATGTAGTCTACGCGTGCGAAGCCGCGGGCAAAAGCTAGTAACAAATATATTTCAACGGACTGAATGACGAACTGTCATTGAGACAGTGTCACTTTTGAGTAAAACGTGACGTCACGCGAAATTTAAACACACTGTTTGGTCACTATTTTTTGTTTACGTGACAAAAGATTAAATACGTGTCCAATATTTTTATTAGTCTACCTGATGGACAATTTTTTTTTTTGTCTTCTCCCCTTTCCAGACAACTTAAGAAAATTATATGATGGATAGTAGATAACATATCACATCACACACACATCACATCATCAGCCTATTAATGTTCCCACTGCTGGGACACAGGCCTCCTCTCTGTGAGAGGGAATGGGCGATAATCCACCACGCGGGCCCAGTGCGGGTAACATATCAGAACAGTATAACTATATCCCACAAAATAAAGAAATTTTCTGCGATAAAATCCTAGTTTAGTAATTTTACCGGCATTATTTTCATTATGGTAGAAGTAATGTTTCATGAAACCGTGAGGCCTCATTAGTGCGTTGCGTTGAGTTGCGCCGTCGCAGCGTCAACACTGCGTCGTTTTACATAATGATATTTTTAGTGACATGCCACATTATGCGTTGCGTCGTCGTACGCGTCGTTTGAACGGATCGACGGTGACGGACGACAGACGAAGCGAGGGAGGGAAGGGTTGATGCACTGCGCTGTCGGTTTGTTCCACTGTCGAATAAATCCACACTGAGACGCTGCACTGCAATGACATGGTTCGTTCGCCCTCTTGCGTTACGCAGTGTGGCATACAATGCGTTGATCCGTGGCCACGACGCAACGCATCGTACTTATGAGACCTCAGCCAAAATGCCATAAAAATCTCATCACATCAAAAAAATATGTGAGCTGTCAAAGGGCCCAAAAATCTGTTGTTTTTCTTAAATCTCGTAAAGTTTTGATTTTACTGGCATTTGTGTTAGGGCAAGTTTATTCCTTGCTCAATTGTGCACAAATAAGTCCGTCATAAGATTCACAAAAATTTTCATTTGTTTTCGAGATATGAGCCAAAATAATAATATTATTTTATGTGTTTATTCTTTGTAATATATCTGGCGTATGGTAATTTAGACTTGTTAAATTATGTTAATACTAGATTCTGCTAGCGCTTTGCCCGCGTGGAAGTCGAAAATTATCCCGAGTGAACATATTCCCGGGTTAAAAAGTATACTATGTGCTATTTCTGCCTAAAATCTATCTCTGTGCCAAATTTCATCCAGATCCGTCCAGCCGTTTGAGCGTGAGGAAGTAACAAAACACACACTCACAAACTTTCGCCTTTATAATATTAGTGTGATGCCCAAGAGAGCCGCTAAATAGCAAATCAGAGTGCGAGATTTTTACAGATTTGCACTGGCTATGTATTAAATCACAATTTAATTATTGAAGGATAATAATTATGTCTCACATTGTGAACATAATTATTATCCAATTCAATATATATATACATGGCGTGATGTTAACGCCTGTGTTCCCCAAACGCTAAGGCAGAAGTACACCTATGGTACATCCATATTTTGCCAGTTCCAGTATGTTGTATTTTTGGTCTTATTTGCAGAGAAATAAGACAATAGTAGTTGAGAAGAAAAATAAACTTCCCAAGCAACGATCAGGACAAAATTAACTTTAGCTGGAAGACACAATTTCCTAGATTTCTCAAACCAATTTTGGGAACGTTCAATTCGTTATCCGCAAAATGAGCCAAAATCGAGATCCTTCGTTGGAACCAGACGTAAAACAGGATCACCGTCTTTACCGCTTGATTATCCGTCTGCCCGGTCCCCAACTACCTGGCGTGATGTTACACATGCATAAAGACACGTCTTTAATAACAAAAACACGAAAGTCTTTCTCTGAATCTTTTATCGTTGTAAGCATTTCTTTTTTGTGTGCACGGCAAATAGTCTGTAGTCACGAAATGTATGTGTTCTGTAATTTTCTTTTATTGCCCATACACAAGTAGTATCGATGCTTTTAGTTGATGACGAAATTGGCTTGGTTCGAACATAAATAAACTGGGGTCGTTTCATTAGAAGTAAACCTATTTGGGAAGGAATTCGACGTGTAGAAAATTGTGTTAGTACGGAGGTGGGTAGATCATTTGAAAAATGAGGATGTTCTGTGTCGTATTACGAAAGGTTTAAAGCGTCGTTTGTGAGTGTTTGTTTTGTGGCCTTCTTTATTTTCAATCAATGATGTTTATGCGATATTTTTTGCACGTTTATGTTGATACACGTGTTGGGAAATAAAAGGTGCTTGAATGGTTATTCACGCGTGCTGATTACTTATGACAAGGTACGTTACCGCAACACTTTTTATGTCTAAACGAAATGCCTTTTTAAGTAAATTCACTTGATCTATTTTAAACCTTCGGGGAATACGGGGTTTTGATTATCTAATTCAGGCTTTTCAAAATAGATTATCACTTCAACCGGCGATAATGAAGAAAAGAAAACCTGCACTATAGAGAGTGTCACTATTAGTACATTACTGACGCAACCAGCAAAAAAGGCATTGATGGACGGACGTGTAAATGTGGACCGAGGCAGACATATGTAAGTCCATCAATGCCTAGTTGTGGCCAAGGCTTGTATAGTACTTTTCTCAAATAATGCGCGGATATTAAAACTAAGTAGTATCTAGAACTTATTTTGCCAAAAACAATTATTTTTCAAAATCAATGACGAACAACGAACGACAAAATTTTTTCTATGTTCTTCTTCTTCTTTTCGATTCGATGGCACGTTTAATTAGATTGTCGGGCCCATGGTATAATAATATACTCCGATCGGGCCTCAGTAGGTGGCCACACTTATTGCAGCGTCAGAAGCACTGTACAGGTTGTCCAGGGTGCAAGTGTGTTGCCCGCGATACAGTGTACATTTGATTTTTTTCAATAAACTGCTTTCTATTTGCAAGTCAGTTCGAAATTTAAATAAAACCTTTGATAAGTTACCTCCTTTGTTGCCATGTTTCGGAGTAAAAGATCGTTCAATTTTTAAATTAAGCGACATATATGAGTTTACTATGTAATTTATTTGCCCGCTAAACCACGACAGATATGGTTTTGCATACAAATTTTCCCGGCCGCTGCTCGCATGATTTTGGCAGTAAAGCAATTTCGATTAATCTCGAAGAAGGTTGTCAAAATAATGCTCAAATTCGCAAAGCATGTTTGAGAAAAAGTCATTTATTAGCCAATTATGAGATTTTAAAACCTCCGTATTTAAGCAAAAAATCTCTTTCGATCTGTCTAAGCAGTATTTGTCTGATAGATAAAAAATTAAAACTCCTCAAATTGCTACGTTGACAAACCTATTTATGTTAAGATTAAGTAATTGATTTTGTTAACAATGTGCCTATTCGAAAGTGCGCAATTATATCTAATTTTTGACAACGGAAATTGTGGCATATGATTTGAAGTTGCTAAACAGCATTGTTTTATTTTTGTTTTTCATCTGTAACTATTTTTTTTTTCAGATAGACATGACACTCTAGCTATAAGACGGCAGTACAACACAAAACAAAGAAGCCCATTGATCAGCTAACAGTGCACCTGTACATAATTTACAGTAAGATTACAAGCAATTAAACTAAATTCGTGGGTCTGTCCCGTCCAAATTCGATTTGTATGCTAAGCTCTGATTGGCGTATGTAAATGAGGCGTCGCTTTGAAACCGTTCATGTGAATGGTTTTGCCAACTCGTATTGTTTTGAATGTTTAGATGGAGAAATTGTGGTATTTTGAAGCGGATAACTCGTTTTTGTTTTGTTAGTGTAAATTATATTAGTTTTGGTTTTGTTTTTGTGGTTTTGATAAACTAGGGTGTGAATGCGAAAACTGATTGGGGAGTATTAATTGATGTCCAAAATATAGTGTTGATGATTCTATGTCCAATTTTAAATTTATACTGGCCGTTATCCGCGACTTTTTCAGCCTCAAACCAGCAAATTACAAAAAAGATAAGTATATTATTTTTAAACACGGAGCGCCTATTAGTTACCCCTTATAACCTCAGCTATCTGCCAGTGAAAGTACCGTCCAAATCAGTCTAGTAGTTTCGGAGATTACCCGGAACAAAGAGACAGACATAGAGACCAAAAAATAAAATTAATGGATATTTTTTATAGGTACCGTATATACTTTTATATGCATTTGGAAAAAAGTTATAAATATTTATTTGTGAGCCACACAGGAGACACGAGATAAGTAAAAACACACAAAAATAACAATAAAAAATATAAAAATAAATAATAGTGCGAGACAGAAAGAAAATAGAAAATAACAGCTTTTCAGCTGAGATTTTATCTCAGCTGAAAAGCTGTTATTTTGACATTATTAACGGCCACTTCAATTTTATTTATTTGTATTGAACTATATTGTATAGATATAGAAGATGTATAGATGTATCAGATGATGTGCTTGGACCAGAAATTAACCACTATGACAATCCTAGCGCTGGCCTCGCAAAAGTCTCTCATGGTGCACAAGGAGCAAGACAAGAGATTTGTCTTTGATTGTAAGTTAGTTCCACAGTCGTATTGTGGCTGATTGGTGTTAGCCCAGGTTATACCTACAACGGCCCACTTGGCTCCTTGGCCTATTTAGAGTTTGCCCAGTGTATGGCAGTCTATGAAGTCTGATATTACAATATGGCAAGGGGTATTATGTAAGCTAGCTGTCTTGGTTGTGGAGGCCAAGACATAGACATAGCCACAGACATTAAATCTATGAATACAGTATTCAATTGCACTCAGTTAGATTGGAAGCCGACCACAATAATAGATGTATAGGTAAATGACGACGAATATTGATATTTAGAATAATTGTTTATCTACTCTCATATCGTAATATTCGAATTATAAACTTCAAAACGTGTATACATACTTTATAAACACAATACGGAAATTTAAAAATAGAATCTTATTATAACACCTTTTCTCTAACAAAATAATGCAATAATTTTTTTTTTTTTCTATTACGATACAGGGCAAATCAAGAATTTAATATCACTAAGGAGGATCACTATCAATACTTTTTTTTAATGGAAAGCTTATGCTGGACGCGCCATTTTATAGTACCTATTATAAAAAGTTTTGATTTCAATTTTTATTTGTCTGTGGCAACGCCTGCTTTAGCGCATGCGCGGTTAATGCGGTGATGTGCTGGGTTTTGGCGCCATTCATACGTTTTGCTGTACTGAATTGCATGAGTTTTTTAATTCTTGCTTAAAAATCTCTGATATCAGTAAATGTGAAGAAAACCTGACTCCGCCCGATAGTTTAGATGCGGCGACGGAAATTACTTAAAATTACTCAAACCAGCAAAGTCGAGAAAATTATATGATAAATGCTATCACGACTTTAAGGCATGAATAATCCAAAAAAAGGTATTATGTAGAAATGGCTAAGAATCTGAAAGTATCTTGAAGCATAACGAGTGTGCTGCATAGTGCCGCATAATGGCCTAGTTGAAATAAAAAAAAAAAAAAGACCTAAATGTTTGTTCTAATTTGATTTTGTATAGTAAAATAAAGTAAGGTTTATTTTATTTGCATAGATTGGAGGTACTTTACACAAGGTATTAAAAAAAGTTAAAATCATGCTGTGCAGTTGGAGGATACATCTTTCAGCCGTCGCTCTGCTCGCCGCCCCACCGTGCTCTCTGCGTCCCCCTCTCCGCCCCGTCGCGCCCCTGGTGACGTCACTGCGGCCGTCGCGACTCCGCACGCCGCCGCCACCAGCAGCCACTAGTACAGTAGTAGTAGTAGTAGTGACAGTTCGGCCAAGCCCTCTCTAGGGTTGGGAAGGACACCCATAGACCCCTTCTGGGTAAAATCCACCTCTTAGTGTAGTCCATGGCGGAAACCTAACGCTGTTAACTAAGCCAGCTGGGGTGTCGCCCCAAGCAACCCCTAAACCCCATTCAGGGTACGGCAGTCATTGGAGCCGGAAGCAGGATAGTTGGCCTTGGTACATAGCCTAGTCAACCCCTGTCTCCGTTCCACAGAATTCACCTGGCACGGTCGGGTGTGTCTACCCCGACGTGCCAGACTTTCAGTACACAAGTGGTGGGTGGCCCACCTTCGGTGAGTTTACCGGTACCTTAGGGCCCCTGTCGCCCAATAAGATTGGTGACAGGATAGCAAGCTTAGGGCTCACCAAGGTACACACCTCTCAGTCTCACCCGACTGGTAGGGTAGGATTGCTCACATCCCCGGGACCATCCACCCGGGGCAGATTTCCCCTTCCCGGCTTCACCGGAATTATTTACTGTACTCTAAAGTATAAAAGAAACAACTCCTAGTCCAATAAAACAATTGTAACGGCCTATCATAAACTTTCTAGGAAACCATACCCCAAACACAAGTACCTATAAAATAAAATTTATTCAAAAAAGGCAAAACATCCCAATTATTTAAAATTACAAGTTTATAGTTACAAAGGTCTCCTCATCCAGCCCGGAGCCATCTATCCAAATATAATACCCACCTACTATTCGCATTTAATATTCGCACAGTGAAACTGATCATATCGACTCGTTATGATCGGCGACTTTGAATACCTGGGTTATCGCCCAACTCACTGAAATGTACGCGGAATATTGCAACACCTGAAATTTGGGCTGCGGATGAAATTGGGTCTCTCAAAGGCCGAGTAATCGAATTCGGGCCATTTTTGGCCTGCTATTCAAGCTACGCTATCGTTTTGATTGGCGGTTCTGATGTGACTAATATATATCGTCACTTTTTATTGGTTGACAATTTTGTATGGTGCGAAATTGTGTTTACTTGAAAAAGGGTCAAAGTTAAATCATTTACTTCAATTAGGCCATTTGAATGACAACAATTTAAAGTAAAATAATAATAATTGGTTCTACCGTCCATTCGCATTGGTATGGAGAAGAAGGGACATGAACCGCACTTACTCTTTATTTATTTATGATAATGCTTTCTTGTACATCATAAAATACATTAATAAAAATAATTTTTTAATTTTTTTTAAAACAACGTTGCTCCACACTAGGAATTTCATGCTGAAAACACTGTCACTTACAATCAATATACATACAAAGGCCGGTTTTATCGCATGCCGCAATCTCTTCCAGGCTCTTTATAAAAGAAAAGTAATTTTTTTTTTGGTATACTTAATTTTTTTAATTATACGTAAATACAGTGTACCTAAAATAAACCACGTTTAGGTACAAATAGTTACAAGCAACAACAAGTAAATTATTAATTTGATAAATAGGAACATGGTACTCACATACTAACAAATAACGATAAGAAAGATTGACTATTGAAAGTAGTATATGGGGCATACGATCTAGGAGGCAGAAGAATTATGGTGATAGCGTAATATATTTTTGCTAATTATTTGAACTTCTTAAATAATATCACGCCTGTATAGTTCCTCAAAGCGTTGGGGAGTGCGGCACTTATAGTACACCCACATTGGATTGTATGAGGATATGGGAGAAACAGGTGACAGTGATCGTAGCGTGACAAGGAACAGAACGGAATAGAACTTCTTTTTTGTCTAAATGCTGATGACAATCATAAAACAAGAACAGCAGTGTTAAAACAAGCACTGTAATAATAACCAATGGCAGCAAAGTAACCCGACTCTGCCTCGTTGGTCTAGTGGTCGTAAGCGCTACTGCTGAGCATGAAGAATCGGGTTCGATTTCCGATCCCAAATACTGATTCAGATATCAGACAACGATGGTACTTCATGCACAATAGGAGGACGATTCACTTTGAGACCTAAATGTTTTACTCAGTCAGCATCAAATAAGATACCAAAATGCAGTTTTCAAGAAAAGGAATACTGGGAATTGAATTGATGATGGTTTTTGAAATGTTAATAAATATACTGTTTCCGACAGTCCTATTACACTAATATTACAAAGGCGAAATTTTGTGAGTTTGTATCTTTGTTACTTTTTCACGCTCAAACGGCTGGACGGATCTGGATGAAATTTGGCACAGAGATAGATTATAGTCAGGAATAACACATAGGATAGAAGATAGATAGGATAGCTTTTTATCCCGGGAACATATTCTCTCGGGATAATTTTTGACTTTCACGCGGGCAAAACCACTGTCAGAAGCTAGTATAAGATAATTTTCATAAATCTTACTTTTTACTTTTTATTATGAAACTAAGAATGGATTGACGTTTATCACTCAGTTACACCAGAACAGCTGAACGGATCTAGATGTTTCGCACAGATATGGATTATAGTTTGGAATATCTTAAGGATAATCTTTATCCCGATTAACTAAGTATGTATAATGATTCCTTGGTATATCACGCGTACGAAGCCGCGGGCAAAGGCTAATTAACTATAATCAGATGAGCAAAGGCATAAGTATCTACGGGGAATAATGCAGTAATTGTTAACAGTACGGTATCATGCCTATGTACGAGTACTATGACAGACTATAATCTATCTCTATGCCAAATTTCAACCAGATCGGTTCAGCCTTTCTTACGTGATTGAGTAACAAACATCCATCCATTCGAACTATTGCATTTAGAGTATTAGTAGGATAGTATAACTGAGTGCAGGTTAAGGTCACATTGAAGTTTTGTTCAAAGAGAGTCCGTAAAAAGCCAAATAAAATCATATGACTGTTCAATACAAATAAATGCATGATAGGTGGGCTAGCATGACGAAACTCCTGTAGGACGAAGAACTGTCCGACCTTATAACCCAGCAGCCGAATTCACTTTTGCCATAAGGCTGCTGGACAGACTATCTTGGCGCCAGAAAATTAGGCGAGTGACCCCAGCTAAAGTGGGATAGAGCTAAGAATAAGAAGATAACTAAATGCACACCTACAAAGCATATTTTCATACTAAATACTGTTCCATTATTTAATTCCTGTCACAAAACCACACTTTACCACCTGACACTAATAAACCCTCATAAAGGCTGTTACACAGATAATCATATTTATACTATTATGCTAATTTTGCACCGAGCGTATATATCACCCCTTGACGGCTGTCGTGTCTCGACATTGTTACGCACAGTTTGCACACAAGCTGTGCTTGGCACCTGATATTAACTGCTTCATGGAGGCTGCTGTCCAAAACGGGGATATTACGTAAGGATACGGGGATAATACTTAGATTTAGGGATTGTGCGATGGCATTGCATGATCTAATTCCGCCTAGCCCGTGTCATTATTGGAATACCACACGTACGGCGATGCGCCATTGATACATGGTTGACATCCCACCCATACGCAATAAACATTTTGGGAATACTTTTATTATGCGGTTAGCTAAGGAGAGGAATTCACTACTGAAGTCTGTGTTTCCCGACAGCTACAATCTAGAAGTCTTTAAGTCAAGTGCGAAAAGATTACTTCTAGGCAAGCGTGCTTACCATGGACCGCATCATCGCTTACCATCAGGTGAGATCGTGGTCAATCGCCAGCCAATAAAAAATAAAAAAAGGAAAAAGTTAATTTTTAAGTCCCTTGTCAAGGAGTGAGTTTGACTGAATTTATTCAGAAAGCAGTAACACTTGTGACCACTTTTCGAACGAGCCCCTTGACTGTACAGTTGCACTTGGGCAGTGTAGTTGCTTCTAGTTTGTTCAAGACTCGTTTACTATCTGTCGTATCGTATCGTATAATAGTGAAGTAACTTTTTTTTTTGTCCAGGGATTATCTTATACAAATATATGAAGCCATCAATTAACTGAATCCAGACACGCGGTAGTCAAGCCAAGTTCAAGCAAAGAAAAAACTAGCGACGCAGCAGTCGTCTGTTACTTGAACCATTTAGAGCCACTCTTGGCCGCTTATATTTAACATAAACACATGCAAATTGATTTATTTATTAAACCGCGTTAGATAATGTATTAAATTTATCTAAATTCCACACAAAAAAAGTTAAACAGGTACTAATAAAGGGCCTGACTACACAATGAACATTGGAGGAGGCCAAAAAAACAAGATGAAGATCCTGGTTAAAAGAGGCTGGTCAACACTGGAGAAAGATAATGCAAGACGTAAAAAGTTAGAGGTGGCTTAATGTAAGAAGAACCTTGAATCACGGGACATTCTTTAACGATATGTACCGTGACACATGTTATATGTAGCATCGACAGAATTCGTAAAACCGTATTCCAGAAGCTGATACTCGACTAAATCGAAATTGGCCACACCAACCAATCAAGTGCCAACCAATCACAACTCCCGAGTTTGGCATATGATTGGTTGGTGTGGCTTCAGCTTGACTTAATAATATTTATGTGTATTTAATAGAGCAAGACCCTAGACACTCCAGACGTTACCTGGTAACTTGATCCGTTCAGAATGAAGAGCTTTATTGCGTATTATATTATACTACACAATCAGACAGATTACTTGTATTTCAGAGAAACTATCTAATAGAATATTGAATCTAGCTCAAAGTTTTCAGTTTACGGCTAGTTATGAAGAGCTTGAGGTGTACAAACTATCGATCACTTAGCCGCTATACTTCGGCAAACTTAACAGATTAGCAGGAATAATACTAGTAATATAAACACAGTTTTGACCTTTGCGTAACCTTTAAAAGTTTTCTCTTAACAGTGTTTACTAAGATTTTACTGAGCCTAATGAATAGTGATAAGATTATACACCTACATAATGCCATAATTGAATCATCATCATCATTTCAGCCGAAAGACATTCACTGCTGGACTTAGACCTTCTCCAAGCATCGCCGCACTGATAGGTCCTGTGGATATCGCATCCACCGGACGCCCGCAGCCTTGACCAGGTCATCGTTCCACCTAGAGGGAGGTCTTCCAACACTGCGTCTTCCAGTATGCCGGTCCCCAAACCGATAAATAGCGCAACATAAGTGATGAGTATCATTACGGAAATGGCAAGTATGCAATATCCTTAAGTGGTAAATTATTTGTAATTATTGCCTTTCAAAATATCTAAAAGGGGACAAGTTCTTCTCTCTTACTCGTACTAGTTCTTGTATTGGATGGATAGATAGACCCCACCCATAGACTCCCATTTTATCCGTTGTACGTGCAGACCTCCTCTCGGTGAGAGGGAATAGACGATAAAGGCCACGAGGCGGCCCAGTGCGGGTTGGTGGATGTCACATGTTTTCTAATTTTTGGTTCAAAGACATGTCAGTTTACGCACGATGTTTTCCTTCACCGTTTTGAGAACAGAGAGGTGATGAATAGTTTGCACAAAGTAAAGCGCCTGCCTCAGTTTGAACCCACGACTTACAAATTGTCTTATTTTTCAACTCTTTATATGATTCATCTTTTAGTTCTCCGTTTTTTTAGGTCAATATTTTTTTATCATATCATTACAGTTATTTTGTACTAGATTTTACAGTGGCTGCTCCCGCGTAAATGTCGGAGATTAACATACAAGTACAGTACTACCGGAGTGAAAAATCTTTTTTGAAATTAAAATTCTACCGACTTCCAAATAAAGAAGTACAAAGTGAAAAATAACTTTATTTTTGGAAGTCGGTGTATTTCGTAGGTACCAATTTTTTGCGATATGGACACCAACTTTCAAAAATAAAGTTATTTTGCACTTTGTAGTTTTTTATTTGGAAGTCGGTAGAATTTTTTTGCAAAAAAGTTTTTTTATTTTTCCCTTTTTAGTTATACCTACCTATAAGGCAAGTTGTTTAGTGAGTACCTATAACGCCAGAATAGATTACCCGAATAACATGAAACATGAACATAACCGGTGAAATGAGACATCTGCATACCCCTTTTGAGCGTACTGGCGTTATGTTATCTTTTAAAATGGTATAAACAGACATGCGATTGAAGCAATCCCGAGAGATTTGCCGTTATTTATTGAAGAATTCTGTTGAATATCTCCGAAGTTCTTCAATCAAATCTTCACCAAATTAAAATAGGACCAATTTTGGAGCATACTTTTTCAAAGAACTCCTTTTTAGTAAGTCGGTTAATAAACCCGGGGAGGCCTATATCCAGTGGACATCTTTCGGCTGAAATGATGATGACATCACGCCTGCACTCCCCGAAGGGTAAGCAAGAGGTGCAATTACAGCAGACCCGTAGTTCAACAGTTTTGTTTCGTTTTACACGTCCGTATCCGTGATTTGAGATCCGAGTTAATTTTTTTTTGAATTATGACAGTTTGTGACGAATAGAGTTCGGATGTAGTGCATAAGCTTACCTACAAGAAGTACTACGGCTACTTCGGCACCGAAATTTCACGGACATTGATCGGATATAGTGCGTAACCGGGCGGTTAAAACACCTGGTTCAGGGTACACCCACGCGTATACCATTACCTGAATCATTAAAGAAGATACTTTTAGTCCTCGATGGTCGCGCGAAATCGCGGGTTCGATTCCCGGGTCGGGTAAACTGTTATAAGGTTTTTCTTGGCGCGTGTTTGTACCAAGTGTTATCCACCCCTCAATTGTCGCGATACCTGCATCAGGTGGAGTATATTTTTTCATATATAAAATAAAAATGTTATATGGCCAGTTTCTCGATAAAAAGAAAACTAAATTAAAATACTAATTGTAAAACAGAATCAAAATTGATCGAAAAACGAAAGAGTTATAACAATTTAAAGAAATATATCCGTCCCTCGCTAAGAAAACACCGTTTTCTTTGGCAGCTGTATGGGCGTCGTGCCATCTGACGTCATGTGGTATGTCGGACTTCTAATTCTCAACTTTGACGCTTTATAAGTTCGTCTCTGATCAAGATTTTTTTTTATTATTGTTTATGTACTATAGTTAATAAGTATTTAATTTAGCAAATAAAAAAATACATGTATATTTCCTATTAGCTTATTGGCCTAGTTGAAATAAATATATTTGACTTTGACTTTGACTTTATTATGACGGATGAGTGCTATACAATATTAAAGTCGTTGATTACCAAACATACAGACTATATTTTTGATATCAGTAGGTTATGTAGTGACACCAGAAAAAAAAGAAACAACAATTAATAATTGAGTAGGTACAGGCTATAATTTTCTGAGATACCAAATTATAAATTCACGGTTACATGAAATCCATCAGAATAATATCAAGTAAAATATTAATAATGTATTAAAGCCGACGGGCGAAGGGCTTATTTTTAATAACGTTCCTATTTTGATTTATGGCTTGAAATATTTTGAGCGACACCCCTTATTTTTTACGAGAATAATGAGTATGCAATTTTCGAGCACCTGGCTTCTTGAAAGAATGGATTAGGCCTCAAAATTGCTTGTCACATTTTGGGATTAGAGACGTCTCATTTTCTTTTAATATAATAATTTGTTTTAGTACTTTTTAGGTAGGTAAATGTCACCGTGTACCGTAACCTAAATATCGGGACCTACCGGTTCGGTTCGTTTACCTAAGAATTTACTAAAACTTTATCTATGAAAAAGCCATAGAATCGGAAAGCGTAAACGTTTACAATAACGTATTTTAAACAAAGACTATATTCTCGGGAAATAACTGAACTTGTATCATAACCCCATTCTAGATACTACCACAAAGTACGTGAGCGGCGGCACGCCGCAGACAGAGATGCCACTACGAACAAAGCGTCATTTTGCACACACACATTGCGATTTTTCAGGGATTCTTGGACAATAGTGGACCGACCTCAGTCACGGCTGTCACGAGTGCTTTGTGCGGACGTTTTAAAGTACTGTAACGAGATTGCATTGGCTGGGTAATATAAATAGTAAATAAATAAAACCTTTATTAATTGTTATAGACCGAATATACTTTAAATTAATTTGTTAAATTCGTTGTTTCATTCATTTTGAAGTTATAAAGGTAATAATAATAATAATATGGCCTAATAGCCATGAGCCTCGACCAAAACCTGGGGGGGAGACTCTCGCTAGGCGGCTGGATCAAGGGCTTTATTCAGAATGCAGTATTTCTGGACACGGCTAGTATTGTTCTCTTTCCGCACAGACTAACATATTTGTGAGCTGGATGACTTTAGCCATATTATTATGTATCCTCCGACTGCACAGCAAGATCTTCTTCTTGATTGAGTACATCTTTTTAGTTCGCTTCTTAAGCAGTCAGGTTTTATGATTTTATTAACATTTTAATCACATTATATTTTTGTCGAGCTTGGTGCTTTCACATTCTTATGTTTTTGTGTTTTGGTCAACAATCTTTCTTGGTCTTGTAGCCCTCCAATCTTCGTCATATATGGCGTCGTTATCTGTCTACCCTCTGAGGCATGTAAGCTTGATATGATGTATGTTAAGATGAATAGTTGTATTTATGTTTGTAAATTTATACTACCTAAATCTTGTTTAATTCAGAATTATAATAGTAGCAACCCTCTGCTTCATAAAAAAAAGCTTGATCTCTGCGACATCTGTCAGTATCAATACAGTAACAATAGCACTTGACAGGCTAACAATAACGTATACTTCAGTTTGACATATGTTGCAGAGATCTAGCTATCTTTTATGAAGTATCGTGAATCTGGCAAGTTTAGCTGGCAATTTTCGAGGATGGCGGGCGTTTTCTTTCTATATACTACCTATTTTGTGGTACTACTTTCATAAAACGAACAATCTGACATGTTTTAATGTCAGCTTCGATACTCAAAACAATGCCTAGTATATAAAACTAAGAATTAATCAATAATAATAAAAATAAATATTAATTTATTAGCAAAAAAGAAGAAATACAGATTTTCATGTTACATTAAAGAATATTATGACATATTTCTGCTAAATCTTGTGAGTATTGTCCCCGAAGCTAGGCAAATCCTGTGTTATTGTGTGGTGTGTGTGTGGGTGTGTGTAGAGGTGTTTGTGTGTGTGTTATGTAGGAGCATCGATGTTATGAGTGTGGAAGGAGTGTGAGGTAATTTGTGGTGTCTGTAGTTGTATACGTGTAACTGTAAGTGTGCGTGATACTAATAATTATTTATTTGTATGGTGGTTTAATAAGTGCTTCTGTTTCATCATAATCTAGGGTGAAGAGTAGTTACTTTTTAATTTTATGTGTATTTGTGGATGTATATTAAATAGTTAATGCATTTTATTATAAATAAGGGCACTTAGGTAGGGTTAGTGACGTCTAGCAAACGTAGTTTTTGTATGTATTGTGGAACAGACCAGTATGGGTCTTTTTCTTACTGTCGAGTTGTTATTTAAACTGTACGGAAGAGTTGCGTGTTTACGCATGATTGTGCGGTGTATATACAATTGCCGGGCCGTTAATGTTCTGAAAGCTGTGTACAGTTGTCGCGTTGGGAATCTAAAAGGTCTTTGTAAAATCACTTTAATAACCGCTTTCCGGGCTCGTTCTACTTAAATTATACTCGTATCGGTCTTGGCAGCACCTCCCTATACAGTGATGCAATAGCTCAATACTGATTCTCCTAGTGTCAAGTTAACTATCTTGAGGATTTCACTGTTTGCGAATACCCTTAGCTTCTTAAAAAGAAAAATGAGTTTACGAATTCGAGTGGACACCATTTCTGGCTGAACACCGAGATATCGGATTACTTGTGCTCTAATTCCAGCGGGGCAAAGGTTGGACCGTTTGTGCCTTTGACCTTGTATCTTACGAGAAGAAGTTACTTGCGAGAGGAGTGCTAGCAGAGCTGTTGCGTATCTTCCAGTTATGGTATCACAACCAGACTAACAGTGTGAGATTGGCCGATAGGCTGTCTGTGACGTATGGGCTAGACTGTGGGGTTAGACAAGGAGGAATGACAACACCAAAGTTGTTTAATCTCCGTATAAAAGATCTAATCGTTGAGCTCAGCAGCAAGAACATCAGATGTCGCATTGATGACGTGACATTGATGAAGTGTCAATAACATCAGTTACGCTGACGATATGGTGCTGCTGAGCCCAACGGTTAGGGCGCTTGGAGAGATCCAAATATGTTGTAAGGGCTATGCTCAGAAGCCATGACCTTATCTACAATGTGAGAAAGAGCGAGTACTTTGTCTTTAAGGCTGTCGGTGGCAATGTCTGGAATACGTGCCCCCGATTAAACTTAATGGAAATGAGTTAGTGCGAGTGTACCAGTTAAATTACTTGGGGCACTATGTCACCAACAGCCTTGATGAACGGGTAGATATTGAGAGGGAACGTAGGGCGCTGGCAGTCCGTTGTAACATGTCACAGGTTTGCACGGTGTAGCAAGCCAGTAAATATAACACTTTTCAATGCTTATTATCAAGTATTTTACACGTGCAGCCTGTGGACTAACTACACTCAGCGGGCTATCAGCGGCTTACGGGTCCAATATAATAACGTGTTTAGGATGTTGATGCTTTTGGCTGCTGCTGAGGACACGATTGGCTGCCCCGTTTCTGCAATGCATCAGGGATGTTCACGGAACCTCGCGTCGATGATTTTCATGCCATTGTCAGGCTGAGATTTGCCTATTTGCTCTGCAGAGTGCGGATTAGCTCCAACTCCATCCTATAAACCATAGCAGGGAGGTAAGATACTCAGTTATTAGAGGACCTTGTTCTGAAATGCATTTGGAACAACAACTTCGATACTAAATAAGATTTTTAAGATATTAGTGATAAGTGTACTAACATAGGTATACGTTTTCTCTTTTACTACCCCATATGGATGTTACTTGCCCGATGTAGAGATTATTTTATTTTATTATTTTTATTTTATCACCTGACTCGTACATTGGACGTATGATGGTTTTTTTTAGAGCACTGGGCATATACCAGTAGATATCGCCAGGTTGCGTGTGATAGGTGGGACCAAGTTAGATTCGGCTAGCGTGGTTTAGCAATTTAGGTGGGCTGCCGTTCCAACGTAGCACTGTCAATCCGGAGCCTGTTTATAATCAAATTAACTTCTTCTTCGACTGGTTCCAAAAGAACCATTGAGTTGGCTATACTTTGTTGGTGGGTGAAACCAGACTGAGAATGATTTAGATTAGGTATATTGTTAGCAAGATTTGTACCATCATTTTCGAAGAATGTGTTAATTGTGTTGACAGACTTAATAGGGCAGTTTTCAATTGATAGGAGTTATGTTGATGTCAAGCGTGTGCTTTTGGTGTCAGTTACACTGCGGATAGATTCCCACATTTTTTCGGTAAGTCCTCCTATGCTCAATGCACGACTTGAAAAGTACATACTAAAAAGTTTTGCTATGCACGCAATTCTTCGATTCTATGTAAACAATGGAATGTACAGTTGGAATGTTTTTCCAACTGTACATTCCATTGTGTTTGAATTCAATTAAATTGTGCAGGAAGCTGAAAAATATTGAAATTAAACTAAAAATGTTGAAATCTTAGTTCGAAATATTTTTATGTTAAATTTCTCTTTTACGGCAAGACGTTTCCTTTTTCACAGTTCTATGGAATTGATAGACACATTTTTTTTTAAATGAATGACGTGTTTAGTGGTGGCGAGGCAAGTGTGCGTTAATATGATGAAACGGAACGTTTATTTACTTTTTTTCGCGAAAGTACATTTTGTCCCTTTTACTGCATCTCAGAAGATCTGTAGATATTCGTGGCTTTATAATTCTTTGGTTGCATAGGATTGATCTAGAAGTAATATTTTTAATTAGTATGGGAGACATTATATTTTATAATTCGTTGATAATTTGGTTGGGGTCATTTATAGTATCTCAAACAGAGAAGTTACAGTTACCGATGTCAGAGATAGCGCTTCCGAGATTAATGCAAGCCGTATGGAATTTATTGTTATTAGGTTTAGGTTTATTATTTTCGAGATTTGGTAAGACTGATCTGTGATCGACATTTTTAATATGAAAACAGTCGCTTTCTTGTTGGCTTTTAATAAGAAATGATCTATACAGTTGTGCAAGCGAGTAGGAAGAAGGTAGGGAGAAATCCATAAGATGACGTCATGTTTAGATACTGATAAGAGCGTGGGTCATTGTTATCAGGGCTGATATTGATGTTTACGTCTCCAATAATTGTGATGTGATTGTGATTTTTATGATCGAGAGTAATATTGTCCTAAACAATGTTATTCTCGAGGTTACCTATCATAAGTTCGAAAAACATTTGGCCGAATTTCATTTCACCTAAAACATTTCAGCTATTATCGTTTCGTTTTTTTTTTTACTTCATCGAAGTCACGTCTGCCCCTGTCTCAGTTGACCTATTATCAATTCGATTTTTTTCGTTACTCCGACGTTTCACTTGGACGTAAAACTTTTTACCGAAGTTACACTTAGCCAAAATAACATTTGTTCGAAATATTTATTTTAAACGCATATCAAAATACTAAGTGAGAGAGAAACTGTGGGCGAATACAAATGTTTAAAATAGAGATTTGAAAAAAATATTGTCGACGGAGCCCCGCTCCGCGGGGCTCGTTTTTCTGTCTGCAGGGTCTAAAGTAACCTAACACGAAGGAGATGACGGGAGCTGAGTTCGCTCGCTATGCTCGCTCACTTCAGCTCCCGTCATCCCCTTCGAACCTAATCTATCCGAGTCGGGGTACCCTAAAATCCCAAGCTCGCTCCGCTCGCTCTTGAAAAAATTCTTTGAAATAATTAATAAAAATGTCTAATGCTATTAATAAATCATTTGCATGAAAATTCGAAATAAATTATAAACACAGACAAGACGATCGAAGTCGATTTTGCAGCGATTCATTTCTGTCACTAAATTTTGTAGCACAAAACATACTGACTTTTTATTACACCATTTTAATTTAAAATTGAAAATGTATCAAGTTACCGGCTATATATTTGTAACTAAATAATATTCCCTAAAATTTTGTTTCGGCTTGGTGAAAATATGGCAAATGAAAATAGTTCAAAAGTGGCTTCGGCCAAAAGCAAAAAGTTATTTTGTAAATCGGCGAAATGTAGTTCGGTAAAATAATACCGATGGCAATTGATACTTCGATGATCTGAAATTATGTCAAATAATGCATATAGCAAAAAAGACGTCGGTCAATCGTTTTCGGTAAAATGATATTCGATCAAAAAATATTCGGAAAAGTGATCGGTTCCCTATTCTCGATCATAAGTTGTCTAAAAATGGGTCAATGTTTCTCAGGTGGTGGTCTGTATAAGGCTATGGTAGTTAAGTTGTTAACAAGGGAGCAGATTGAGCAGCTAGCGTCAGTGAAAATCGGTTCAGTTATAGTGTGACGCAGATTGTTCCTAATATATAAGACCAGGCCATCAATTTGCCAATTTGCAAATATAAATACATCTCGGGTTTCAAGGTAACGAATATACTGACAGAATTATTACAGTCGCATGTATAATCTTAGTAAGGGTGATGGCTATAGAACTTCATAATTATCGGCCTTTTAATGTTCCCACTGCTGGGACACAGGCCTCCACTTTATGAGAGGGAATGGGCCGTAATCCAACATGTGGGCCCAGTGCGTGTTTCTGGATGTCACATGCCTTCGAATTTTTGTTACTTGGTCATGCCGGTTTCCTCACGATGTTTTCCTTCACCGTATTGAGATCAGTGGTGATGAAATAATTTAGACAAAGTAAAGCGCCTGCCCGAGTTCGAACCCACGACCGACTTGTAAGTCGCGACCGTTATCACTGAGCTACCACTGCTCTTAGCTCTGCTATAGAACTTATTAACAAAAAATGGTGATATCTGAAAAGCCCTTCGCGAAACAAAGGAAGGATTAATGACGTATAAAATTTTCAGCCGCCGATAAAATAAAAATATCATAAAACGAAACGATAAACATAAAACTCAGAACAACACCAACACCACACTATTCGAATAACATTCGAATCACTCGTCAGTTCTGTCAAAAAACGAAACCAAAGCATAAAAAAGTCTCTCGGACACAAATAGGCCAGCATCCAGTATACAAATTCCGACGCCATTCGTCCCCTGCCTATCTATTTTTATCGCATCGCGTGAACACTCGATTAATTTATCGATTATTGGACAGGCTTGCCCCGCGTTTGCTTGCCCTGTAACATTGGTGTCATCTTCCTGATCCGTAACAGCTGTAGTATAGATAAAGTTACTTTATCTACCGATAGTTAAGTAACCTATCGAAAGTTTTACTATGCCGTCAAGAGTTTAGAACAGGATGCTCTATTTATTACAGTTTCGAAAGTTTTGTTCGGATTCTTAACCATCGATTTGTATATTTTAGAAACTGGTTACTTAAGATACCACCAACTAAATGGATGGCTAAAGAAAAACGCCGTAGTTCCAGGCTTCCATACTCTTAAATTGCTGTAAAATATTTAATAATTTTGTAAAACAGAATACATACCTTTCAAGAACGAGGTTTAAGAACGGTATATTGTTAAACAAATCAGAATTTTCAAAACCTATATTCTTGAATTAGCAAGAGAAATAAAAATACTTGATAAACCCTGTTAACCACAAGATTGTTCCGGGATAGGTCTTGGCGTGAATAAATCAGGCAACAACAGAGGCCTTAGTTCGAGTTTTTACTCACGCTCAATCACGTAACTTAAACATCAATTTATATTGAAACTGGATAAGTGCCGTCTGGTGACGGTAAGGAGACATTTCTTTTTAGGGTTCCGTACCCAAAGGATAAAAACGGGACCCTATTACTAAGACTCCGCAGTCCGGCTGTCTGTCTGTCTGTCAATCTGTCCGTGAGTCACCAGGATCTCATGAACCGTGATAGCTAGACAGTTGAAAGTTTCACAGATGATGTATTTCTGTTGCTACTACAACAACAAATACTAAAAATAGAATTAAATCAATATTGAAGTAGGGCTCCCATACAACAAACGTGATTTCTTTGCCGTTTTTTGCAATAATGATACGGAACCCTTCGTGCGCAAATTCTACTCGCACTTGGCAGGTATTTTGTATAAATTTTGACATAAGAGATCGTTTACCTTGTCGCTAATGTGACTACGTTAAAAATCTTGAAATAAGCACACTGGATAAAAGCTTGACTATATTCATAAAAACTACGATAAAATCTGGAGTTTCCCTTGACGACGTGTGTCAGATCAAAATCACAAACGACAATCAAAAAAATAAAAAGTATTAGGTAGGTACAAAGGAGAATTAAGACAAAGTAGGTAGTAGGTAAAAAAGATAAAGGAAACCGAGTATTGCGTCGCTTACAAGAGAGTAAACCAATTTTATGTCACATTGTCACATTTACAACTCGTCTTTAGTCCTGCTAATTTTCCAAAGAAGATTTTTTCTAATCGCGTAAAGTTCTCCAAGTATCTATTTTTTTTCGTGTCTTCATCTGTTATTTATCAGCTCCAAAACAATTATTAATCATTTCAGTCTAGACGCTCAGAATTGTATCTGGGAAAATTTAGAGAAAGTTCTTTTTTCTCGTATGCATCTGAATGACGAACTAATCAGTTTTTACGGGCGATAAACCAGGGAGATAAAGTATTGTATTGTGTATGACAGAATATAACTTTGTGTTTATTTATTATTTGAAGTACTGGAATATGTTTAAGAAAATTGGATACTTGCAAGACTTAGGTACTTACAAAAGATTTGTTTTGTTAAATTACGCGTAGAAGAAAATAAGGTTCTTAGTCATCTTCACACACAATCATATCATCATGTACCTATTCCCTGAGCAGTTGGGCAGATGTGTATTCAAATTATTTAAAAATATGTGAGATTGCTAACACGATATAAAAATAATGATAAAAAATTTGATTTCGAATGAATTAGAAAATCCTGATAAACAATCTAGAGTCTAGATTGTTTGATGTGTGTCAAGCCTCCATATCTGGAAAAAAATATTTATACAACAATAAAGACATTTTGTTTTACTACTAATAATAATTTTTTACATATCCAAAGCCTTTGACCTAGTATCGAAACGACCTGTTACTACAGAAATTGGAGGCAATTGGTATTAGAGGCAATGGGTATCGAAATTTCTAAGTAACAGACAACACGGTGTTATAATTACAAAAGTAAATAGACATAATGACATGACACCACACTCTTCGGAACTTAAATGCAACAAATATGGCGTCCTACAAGGAAGTGTGTTAGGCCTAATTTTATTCATATTGTATATTAATTCTATATACTAATTTAACTAATATACATAGATGTATATTATTTTGATGACATTTCCATTATTGTGACATATGATAAAAATAATAATACAATTGACGATCATGAAACTGACATTAATAACACTATTGACATACTGATTGAATGGCTAAATAAAAATAATTTATCATTAAATCTTGCAAAGTCTGTTTAAATACAATTTAACCGATCAAATAATTCTAAATTTAATAGCAAAATGAATGTAAATAAAATTTGTAAGGTAAATTAAATTAATAATAATAATAATTAATTTTGTAATTTACCATTTGCATACTAAATTTTTAGGCGTTACTCTGGATCAAAACAAACTGGAAAACCCATGTCGATACTGTCTGGAAACGAATAAATAAGTTTGTATATGCGCTAAAAAAATAGGAATATAACAAACGTCCAAACGGCAATAACATCATATCATGCTTATGTTGAATCGGTGTTACGCTATGGATTGATTATGTGGGACAATAGCACCGATCAGAATAGAGCATATGTTGCACTAAAACAAATGCATTCGAGCAATATATGGGCTTCAATCCGACGATTCTTGTCGGCTGATATTTCAGAAATTTGGTTTGTTACCGCTACCGTCTCCTTATATATATGAGATATGTATGTTTGTGTGGAAGCATAAGGCATTATTTACAAAAACAGAAGATGTACATCCTCGAAACCGGCGTGATCCTCACAGGCTCGTACTGGATGTCATGCCAAGGCTTACTAAATATAATAAAAGCTCTTTGTATATGTGTGTAGAAATATTTAATAAGATACCAAGCGACCTAAAAATTCTAAGTACCAGATTATTTAAAAGTAAATTATATAATTGGCTGCCCACTAATAGTTTTTATAGTGTAAAAGACTTATTTGACACAAAAATTTAACGACTGTATTGTATGTACGAAACATTTGCACGCTTATAATGTTAAGCAAAACACGTATGCTCTGTATTTAATTTTGTACCATCTTCTATACCATGTTTTATGCGAATAAATGTTATTCTATTCTATTCTACTCGTATTCTATAAAAAAAACATCATGAGGCTTCTAGACACTACAGCCTGTTTTATCAATATCCGAATATTTTCTCGTTAGGGTCACTAAGTCAATAAATAAAAAATATCCGGTGTCATTCGTTTATTTCATCATAGAGTCATAAAAAACACCTGTTAGCAACGAACATGTAAAAGTGGCACTGACTTCAAAACGAAAGTTAGTGAGTTATTTCAACATTTGTTGCGTTTTGAAGTTCGTTTTATTTTTTGTTAAATAATGTTATATGAAAGTTAAATTGAATAAAAATCGACTCTAATACAACTGATATACGACTCTATAAATCATACTACACACACACTACATGTTTGTAATCAAGACATTGTTAACGATTTTTTAATAAAATTAAATTTAGCTTTGGAAACGTAACACATAAAGATACATTTAAATTTATTACCGTATTGTGATAAACTCTAGCTAGAACTAGGTCGTAGACTCATCCTATTTATAACCGGATATCAAAGAACCACAAAAAGTGACATCCCTGACATAAACAATTAATTGTCCATAACTTCTAGAAGCCACGCGATCTGGTCGTATTTTTTTTATTCTAAGTAGATAAATATAACCTTTTAATTTACATATAAATAACTTTTCCAGATACGGTGGCGTGACGGAGAAAAAAAAATACTTTTTCTAAGAGACAAGGTCAATGACGTGATGTGCAGTCGAAGGATACATATTCGCGAACTGACCACCTGATCCTCCGACTGCACAGCATGATTTTTTCTTGTTTACAGCTTTTTAGTTCGCTTTTTAAGCAGCCGGGTTTTTTGATTTTTAGATTTTTTTTTATTTATAACTTTTTAGTTAACATATTTTTCTAATTAGGTACATTTAAACATATAAGTGTTATATATTTTTGAAATCTCAGCTAAAAACCCTTTATTTTGATACCCCACTCGATGGGCACGGAAGATAAAGAAAATTCTAACCCACAATATGGCGCCCAAAATCCGCCATGTTCCTTTTTTTTAAAGGCACTTAGCTAAGAACACTTGGGCGGTCAAGACCTATCTATCGATGTCTTAATTATAAAAATCCGCCAAGTAGTTTGAAAGATATGAGGTAATATTACATACATACAAACATACAAAATACGCGCGAAAAACATAACCCTTTCCTTGCAGCCGGGTAAAAAGACGTGCGGAAAGTGCGATGTGGTTTTTTCTTGCTTAAGTTTCATTCATGGCTCTCAGTCGTGATCGCAGCAGACAGAGAACGGGACTAACATTTAAGTGTCTTAAAATGTTACTTCACGTTTCCATAAAAACCTATATATATGTACCTGGTCACATTGCTGCCGTGTGTTTGTGGCACAGTCTTAATGTAGGGAATGGGTACTACTTTCAACGAAGATGCACTGCGTCACTTTCAAATGATACCACCTCTCAGTCAACTTCACTCATTTTACACCCCGAAAGAGCTGTGAAACTGATATGACGTATTCTCTGTTAAGACACGGTAACATCCCTCCCCACTCCAGTTTGCATGCTAAAAATAGTTCGCGTGTAAAAATGGCGTGGGATACAATGATAGATTGTTGCCCCTCGCCAGTTTGTGACCTAATTCCAACAGAATTGGGTCAGATAACGGAAAAATGTATCAACTGCTCATCTAGTATGGTTTGGTGAAAGTGACTTGGCCAGTTTCTTTCATTCGCGAATCGACACCGTAATGCTTGGGGAAGTTGTTAATGTTTCTGTTTTTCTGGGAACCGTCTAATTGCTTGGTTATCTAGAAAAATAAAACAACATAATATTTGTATAAATGTCGGACAATGCGCTAGAAAAATATTTTTATGATTCTAGGAATACGATAAAATAGAGACGGTAAATTTATTTTATAAGTTACTTTGAAGAGATTTAATCTCAGCTTCAAAGTAAATTTGTACAGTGACATGATGTCTACTGCTTTATTAAGAGAAACGAAGATACGGAGTAGAACCAGTTAACCTAGAATAGGATCACTCCTTATCTGCAAATAGTTCAAAAAAGAACTGCACAGGTGAAAATAAAAAGCTGAACAAAAAAAGCGCGAATTCCAATTAACGTAAGAGCTCTAAAAGCAAAAGAGTCTAAGGCTCGAAGCAGTTACTGCCAAGCACAGTAAATAAGTAGAGTATAAATTTTATTAGAGGCAGCCAGGAGATTGCAGTGAGAGTGAAGTACTACGTTTATTGGGTTTTGGGAATTAGCAATAAAGCTCGCGTGGTTACTGCACCGCCGTCTATGTTATAAGATTCTATTATCGGAGCTTGAAATAAAAAACAATATTGTATCTACACAGGTTGAGTTTTCTAAGTGGGTGTGGATGGCCAAATCAGAAACTATGAGGCATATCGGAAAACAAACACTCTTAGGAGTCACGGACACGGATTTTGATGAAAATTAAAAAACAATTATTAAATTTTTGAAAAACTAATATTTCTAGCTAGGAATGACCCGTTGACTGTGAAAAAAAATACAATCTGTATTACTACATCATCTGGTAGTGTCCCTAATAAGGATCAAATTCTGGGCAGTAATGATATACGGCAAACTTAAAGGAAGATTAAATTTTTAACTAAATACTTTTTTATTCTTCTTATGGAAGATGATGTTTTATATTTTTTGTATGGTCCAATATTCAGGTATAGTAACAACATGATGTTATATTTATTGTCATGTAGATCAAAATATAAAAAAAATGTGGTGTTCACACGCAGTAGAAGTGAAACCTTCAAAAAGAGGAGACCGAAAATATAAGAAACACGATAAATAATGTAAATGCTTGTGCCAGCAGCTTCGCCCTCGTGAAAGTCAAAAATTATCGCGGGGCACATATTGCGTGCTATTCCTGACTATAATCTGTATCTGTGCCAAATTTCATCCACAACCGTTCAGCCGTTCTGGCGTGATTGATTAACAAACGTACACATCCAAACTTTCGCACTTATAATATTAGTAAGATTATCTCTAATTCTCTCGCACGTTAAATATGTACTAATATAATAAAAAGGGAAAGTTTGTAAGTTTTTTGTAGGAAATAATCTCTAGATCGATTTTGAAAGTTCTTTCACCAGTATGACATAGGCTATTTTTTATATTTTATTTGATTGTGATTTGACGCCCAGCAAAGTGGGCACGGGAGAGCTAGTCATAATTTATGTAGTTTTTGTTACTTTTTAATGTCACTTATTCGTTTCGTCGAGTTTCAAATCAAAACATAGCTGAAGAAGTGTTCACTTCAAACAAAATTTTCCTATATTTACTTTTATAAGAAAACAAAATCATGGTACGCTTATGTTCGGAAATTGGCGAAAAACAAGCAACAAAAAATATTTTTGTCCCCTACATAAGTCTCAAAGTGCGTCTGCGTGCTTTTAGTTTGTTCCACTTCGCTTGCTGCTTATCCCATCAGGGAAACTAGCGAGAGTATTAAATTACCGTTACAGTCAGGCAACTGCAACTTAATTATATGGTACGTTAGCAGATCCTTTAACGCAACACACATATTATAATAGGCAGTGTTAGTAGTGGTTCAAATAATATTGGGGTGGTAAGCAAAGATTCTATTGATTTATGGCACAAAACTGTCATAAAATTTTGGGTGATTGTTCTGACGTTTTGATACTAGGTAATTTTAAATATAGGTCGTTCTGCTCATAGGTCATTTTGCATATAGAACGCTTTGATAAAGTGTTCTGAGTTTTACTTGTTTTATTTAACATGATTTAACAATTTATTAAACTTTATTTTATTTTAATAGTGCCGAATAACTCTTATCATAAAATTATTTGTCTATAATGTGCAAAGAGCCGGTCAATGTGGCGACACTTGGGAGAGGCTTATGTTCAGCATTGGACGTCTTTCTGCTGTAATGATGATGATGAATATGCAAATATGGTCTGTATAATAATTGACCGAAATAAAGATTTTATTATTATTATATGATTTATTTATTTATTTAATACTTCATGCACACAAAAGTACAGAGGCGGGCTTAATGCCTTACGCATTTTCTACTATTCGAACTTTGGATGATGTAGAGATAAACAGAGTTAGGTGCAATATAGATTGTAAAATATCAGGATTACTTAAATTTACATATAAACTATAAATACAATATAATTATACCAGATATCATCATCATTGTAGCGCCTCTGCTGAAGTGATAAGATTGTTTTTTTTACATTAACGCAGGCGCTACATTACTTAAGACGCCGGGCAAAGGACGCCACTTACCAGTCGTTCATATGCACTCATACTGATAAGTTAGGTTGTAGAATAGTTTAGAGTAAAAATTAATTAGTATTTGTTGTAAGTTTGATGTGAGAACAATATAGTACGATTTTATTTTATCGTGAATTGTTATTTCATTTAACCACCAGAACACACGCAATATAGTATCCTAAAATCATCATCAGCCTCTTAATGTTCCCACTGCTGGGACACAGGCCTCCTCTCTGTGAGAGGGAATAGACGTTAATACACCACGCAGGCCCAGTGCAGCTTAGTGGATGTCACATGTCTTCGAATTTTTGGTTCTAGGACATGGCGGTTTCCTCACGATGTTTTCCTTCACCGTTTTGAGAGCAGTGGTGATAAAATAATTTACAAAAAGTAAAGCGCCTGCCTGGGTTTGAACCCACGACCTACAGATTGTAAGTCGCAGCCGATACCACTGGGCCACCACTGCCCTCATACCAGATATACCTCAAAATAATAAACTAAATACATAAATATACTTAAGCAGTAGTAGTGGCAGATAAATAATTGAAAAACTTTAGCGCTGTGACATTACCACTGCCAACTTCTTACGGATATGCACGCGAACTTTAACTTTGAAGGTTAACCGGTTGGATGCCAGCCTGATTTCCTGGGGGAGCGCATTCCACAGAGAAATAGACTGAACGAAGAAAGAATGGTGAATGATGCCAGTGCGCTGACGAAGATCTGGTTTACTTGGAAATGGTAAAACTCAGAGATAAATTAAATACTAATATTGTGTTAAAAAAAGAAAATGTTATGGCTAGTTCTTAAAAAAATGGTCCCATGAAATGGCACTTTATTCTATAAATTGAAAAGAAAAAAAGAAAAACATTAATCATGGGCACTTTTAACATCATATTTCACTTTTATAGGTAAATAAAGCAATGATTTTGCTAGTATTTTAATTTATAGCTAAAACCTCACTTCTGATGCTCAAGGTCGTGGGTGCAAATCCGGGCAAGTACCAATGTGACATATTCAAATTCATATGTACTTTCTAATTTTATCTTGGACATCACAGGCAACAGTGAAGGAAAGCATCGTGAGGATACCTGGAGTTGTATAGTTAAAGTAAGTCCGAAATAGCCAAGTCAGAAGCCTGTGGGGTTCCCAGAGGTGGCTTAATTAACTCTGACACCATAGGAGGCCACATCTCACACGAAAAGAAGAAGATTTTATTGAATAATAACTGTTACTTTCCTCAACTATGAATGTCAAAACAGAGTAAAAATAAAGACTTGTTTTTAACAAAGGTATTTTTTCTTGGTGATAAACATGAAATTGTTTCCTTGTCATACTGATTTTCCTTGTTTTTTTCTGACGTATCCAGAACCCGTATGACTCAAGTCTTATAAAAGCATTACCCTCTTTCTGGGAAAGTTGAGTGAATAAAATAATAATAAACGAAATCAACCAACCCTATATACGCTTATAATACATACATTACTCAAAACATAAAAGGTTCTGAAATAGTTTTTTTTTCTTTCATGGTTGTGTTTACTATTATAATTATCATCGTGATCTTTATGTCAGTAATTTTAATTATATACCCTAAGTTTGTTTTTCAATATTGTTAAATATTTTATTATTTTTCTGATTTCAGAACAAGATCCTTTTCCCAACCAACTCCTGAAAAACACAATCTAGTGATATCAACCACAAGAAAATTGAGGTAAAGAAGCTTGACGAGCCCCGAAGAAACGATTTAACTATCTCGGATCCCGCAACGAAGTTAATCAGAATAGAACAGCGAATCGCATTTTATATTGATAAAAAACCGAATTTAAATGTACTTTTTAAAATTAAATATACTTTTCTAAATCCTATAATCTCATTTGCCTATAACTTGAGCCATACAGCCAACCAGTAACACGTCCACCGAAGCGGAAAGGTGCTCAGCGCGGTTTCAATTAGTTGCTCGGCCATCCCTTACATTCAGCCAATATAGAGACACTTTAAAATATATCCCAGTCTAGACATGATGTCTCTGAGCGTTTGTCAAGAGAAACTAGAAATGGATTGCGACGAAACTTTGTGCATTGAGGTCTTTAGGATGAAAGGGGATTAAGGGCCTGCCACCGATTTAGTGCCATAAAACGGTTACTTTCTAAAGCATACTCCTTAGTAAAGGCTTGGTTAAAAAGCTTGAAAAAAATATATACTTGTGATTGAGTCATGTACATTATTTGTAAAACATGTTTTTTTCGTGTAACTAATAGTATAGTTTAAAAAAAAAAATTAACAATACGATATTTTTTCGCTACTTTTGAATACTCCTCCAAAACGACTTAGATGCTTAAAAATATTTTTACACAGAAAAATAGATGGCTAGAATTTCGTTATAACTGAAATAGGATATGTAAATCAAAGAATATTTTGCAAACAAAACAGTCAATACTGATATTCTGTCTCCAAGAGGGCGCACGGCCAGTACTGCGTTAACATAAGGTAATATATACGCCTTAAGGTGATGTGAAGACGTAATGGTAACTATGATTGTTCAGCTTAATACTATGAGTTTATATGGGTATGATGTGAAGGCACAAGAAATAGTTTCAGGACTAGTGTGATGAAAGTGAGTTAAGTATTAGATTGATGTATGTCATAAGTACACACTTACAACCAACTTAGGTACATATGTATATTATTATAATGTGATTTCAGGTATATCTGTATCTTTCTATCTGAGTCAATCGCTCAAGCACTGCGCCAACTGAATCGAAATTATTTTGAACTGTAATAATGACACGTTGATATTTTCATAGGTATGTATGAAATTGCTACTTCAATAATTATGAAGGTCCATAATTAAGTAAGAAAATTACACCTCAGACACAAAAGATTTGCTTACGACTATGATTCATAATTCATTCATTCTAGGCAAGAGTACTACACCGTCGACCACATCATCACTTACCATCAGGTGAGATAGTGCGTGGTGAGATGAGATAGTATAAGCGCAAGCCTATCAATACCAAAAAAATAAAAAAAACTACCTACTTCAATGTAAAAGTCGTGGGTATAAAGCAAATATAAACAATCGAACACAAAAAGATCGCCAGCGGTAATAAATTCTTCAGCAAAGAACAGAAAATGATATAGAAGCTGAGTTGGTAAACATTGACGTTCACATTCTCCTGATTTCGACAAAAATGTTGATGAATTTTGTCTAGAGGCTATTTGTGCGGGCAAAGGCAAACTTTTGGGCAAAAGAAGCAAAGCTTACTCAACACATACGGAAAAGTTTTCACGAAAAACTCTATTCGTTGGCAATCGTTGAAAAGGCCATGCAAAGTTCGATAAAATTGGCATACGAAAAACTACTCAAAAACATTTGAGTAGGTACTTGTTCAAAGATTTGGGACCCAAATTTTTTCTAAACATATCATAACATAATATAACACCTATGTTCCCTGAACGGTTAGGCAGAGAAGGACGTAAAATATTATACCCGCATTTCACTAGTTATGTTTAAGTCATAAAAGGAGGAAAGCATATTGCCATCAACTGACATCTAGACTTCGGGCTGTAACTGAGAACTTCCAGATGGAAAGGTCCAATTACACAGCCAAATTTGGAACGAGGAGTTAGTATCTATTTGCCTAATATTACTAAGCATACAAACATAATAAATTCTTTTGAACGAGATCAGCTCTATGAGAAATAGTATATAAACCTTGTCTAGATAATACAAACAAAGCCATCGATTCTAATCAAATCACACAACGGTACGGAAAACAAATTAAATTTTCTATCTGCACACCGTTCTAAACAATAAACATAAATCCAAAATTAAATTCGTAACGTAGAATACACATTCAATTTCAGGCTTGAAATGATCTGTTCCAATTGCGTTTGTATGTGTACGTAAATAATTGCTGTCCTGCACATATTGGATATTGACTATTGGGCATCGTGTGTAGCTTAATTAACGAGGGAGATTTTAATTTCCCCCCTTAACAGAACAGCAATGAACCGTTTAATGAGAGAAGACATGTTCCCGACAGTTTGTGTTCCATTGAAAAGTTGAGTAAAGTTTCTGTGTTGTGCATAATGACGTGAGAAAGTGTTTAAAGGAAAAGAAAGAAAATGAGTGTTTGCGCCAAGTTATAATAAAAAATTTAAAGTAGAGGCTTTTAACTTATGCTTCTTAACCTACATAATGTATCTAGTATAAGACACGTTTTGATCGACAATCCAACAAAACACGTAATCATGAAACGATTTCTGGCGATAAAAAAGGTAAAATTCGCATTACTTTTGAACTGCTGGATCGATTTTCATCAAACATACTTAAAAACACTCTCGAACAAACAATACAAAAATCAAAATCGCTACATCCGTTTTGGAGCTATAATGCCACAGTCAGACACACAAATACACAGATACACAAGTCAAGTAAGAGCTGTGGTGGCCCCGCCTTAAGAGTTGTAGGTCGTGGGTTCGAACCTGAGCAGGCATAAAAGCAGGCGCATTGTGTAAATTATTTCTTCACCACTGCTCTCAAAACGGTGAAGGAAAACATATTGAGGAATCCGGCATGTCCTAGAACAATAAAAAATCCTAATCCTATCAGAGATCAGAAAATGTCAGAGCTGCCCGAATAGCTACATACTGGTCGGACAAAATCTGAATGTTTGTGACTATAGTTTGAATTAGCCGACACGAAAGAAGAAGACGACATCATCGCTAACCATCAGGTGAGATGGTCAAAACCGATATTTATTTATTTATTTATTTAAAACTTCATGCAACATACAAGTACATAGGCGGACTTAATGCCTAAGGCATTCTCTACCAGTCAACCAAGGGAGGTGGAGAGATAACATGGCAGGTGCATAAAAATTGAAATAATTATTGAAGTAAAATTGAATAACAATATATATAGTGTAGCTAAAATAAACATACATATATATTTACTATAATAAATACCTTTATATATATATAAATACATAAATTAATAGAAAGGTGATTGAGACGACTCTAAAAAAAAACAAAACAAAAAAAAAAAAAAAACAAAAAAAAAAAAAAAATACAAATACAATAAACAAACATTTTAATCAAATAAAAGTATGGTACATTGTATTTGGATGTTTTGAAAAACCATCACCTGTAACTAAGGTATTATACCATTAGGATTAGAACACAGGGCATTTTCTATTCCGTTAAAAATTCCGAGGGATATTTTCTTTTTTGAAAAAATTTACGCAAGCGAAGCCGCTGGTGAAAACTGGATTATTGTTTCAGGCAAGGTTCTAAAATGTAAGCTCCTAAAAGACTGATTAAAAAACTTACATTATCCTTTAGATAATTTATTTATAGACAGCCAAATCCAAAATAACTTTTCAAATGTCTACCTAAGTACATTCAATCCAATCTCGGTTCCTTCGGAAAAGGTCGAATTGGTGTTATCTTAACGAATCTAAATAAATGGAGCCTCTAGAGATATCAACGCTCCTTTTGTCAAGTCTGACTTTGCATGATTACGTGGAGGTAATAATAGGAATAGATTTGTTATAAAAATTTTGATCAGGAATCAATTTATGGAACTAATTTCCTCAAGACGGAGGCAAAACCCGCCCATCTCTCGATTGGATGGGCATCTCAGGCGGTAGACGAAGTGCCGTAATATCATTGATTATGATTTGATTTGATAGTGGTCAAGCGCGAGCCTATCAATATTAAAAAATGTCAAAAAGTCCTAAGAGCTTTGCCTAAGACTAAGCTCTAATACAAGCGATATTATATCAACGAAAGTGTCGCCATAGCGATTTAAATCAAAGAACAATTTCAAAAACCTCAGACACATTTTAATTGCATGCTATATAATTGATCTAGTAGTAGACACGCTTCGATTGACAATCTATTGAACATACATGACACGATATCTTGTGAAAACACCCAGATTCAAACAGTAAAACGACCATAACTTTAGAACGGCCAAACCGATTTTCTTTAAACATAGGTAGGAAACACCTCGACAAAGTCACCTTTCAAACCAAAATCAAAATCGATTCATCCGTTTAGCAGATATGATGCCAGAGACATATACAGAAATACACAAACACACAGATACCATCTTCAAACTTATAAAACCTCTCTTTTTACTTCCCAGCAGGGACGTGGTGGAGCCACCGCTCTGGTCCCCGCTCATGTGCCCAGGGTCACTCTCCACGCATGCAGGTGCAGGCGTATCGGGCCGAGGCACAAAGCAACCCCGTACCTCTCACTCCGGTAACCGAGCGGTGGCTACACCCCCCACCGCATGACCGCGCCCTCTCCGTCCCGTTGACACCTTCGGAGCCGACAGGTTCTCTAAACTTGAACCCCGAGCCCTTGCTGCGCGGACGCTTCTTCCAGGAATTGGAGGTGCACCCGCGCGTGTCCTGGTCGGACAATTTGCCCACAGGACTTGAGCCTCAACTGCTTTGATGCCGTCGGCGACGGCAAGTGGTTCTTGGACATCGTTTAAAGTTATTATCGTCGTTGTCCGTTTTGCATGCGATCGGTCGTCATTTTTGTCCGAAGACACAGACGCAAGACAGTTGTTGCCCACCCCATTGTACGGAGGGCAATTCGAACCCAATGGGTAAATAAAAACGGGACCCTATTACTAAGACTCCACGATCCGTCTGTCTGTCTGTCTGTCACTAAGCTGTATATTATTAATAATAATTGTGAAGTATAATATTAATTGACAAGCTAGAAAGTTGAAATTTTCACAGATAATGAATTTCTGTTAATACATCATCTGCCGCTATAACAACAAATACTAAAAAGAGAATAAAATAAATATTTAAGTGGGCCTCCCATACAACAAACGTAATTTTTTTGTCGTTTTTTGCGATAGTGGTACGGAACTCTTCGTGCGCGAGTCCGATTCGCACTTGGCCAGTTTTTTAATTTAATAATAGCTTATTTTTGGTCGCTTTCACTAACTGCATTTAAGAGAATCATTTATAGGATAAACGAAATAACGCGAACGAAGTCGCGGGCGAAGCGCTGGTCGCTGATTAAACATCAATTTGTCTAAAATGTCTATTCTTGTTACAAAATCGTCAGTCAATTTCTGTTTCACCCACATTCCCTAAGATGCTCGTTCACATGGAAAATCAAGGTGACATATAAGGTGTCTTCCTTAATCTACGCAGTCTGAATATTAATGAACTGAATCCAGGTATAAAAGCTGGAATGATTGAGCATCAGCACATTCGAACTACGTACTTAGTCTTCTTATATACTTCTACATTACAAAAACCTTTGGGTCTATTAACATCAGTTTGAAGATCTTACGCATCATCATCAGATATCATCAGTCAACATGAAACTGACTTTGGTGCTTATTCTGGTAGTGGCGTGTTCTTGCTGCTGTTAGGCGCAAGATGGTGCAAGGTTCGCATTTGTTCCAATATATACTTTAGTTTAATTTTTATTGGTCTATGAGTATTCTTTCTAAGGGTTCCGTAGTCAAAAAGGTAAGTTTTTTTAGGGTATACGTAAAGAGAGCATGTTTTTTTTCCCTTGTCTGTCTATCGTCATCTTTTCTCGTCGTCATATTGTGGAGTATCACTGGAAAGGCCATTCCAAAATATTACGGTCTGTGAAAACCATTTTTCGATTCAGGGATCCCTTTGCGTAAAATTAACTGCAAATTTTTGTTAGGAGTCAAGTCCCCCCCCTCCTGCCAGCTAAATGGTTGCTTTTGGCTATGTAAAAAAATCACAGCAGTAGTATATATAACGAAATTAAAAGAGAAACTATCACAGCTAAGAAGGCATTACAACTTTAAAAAATTGTACTTGGAAAAGTAATAAAAAATCTTTTCGTCAGAACAAATTTCGGTGCTTAATTTTTTTATGAACTTCAGTATTTTTACCTAATTATATTGGTGAATGTAGCTGTTTGTACGGAACCCTTGGTGTGCAAGTCCGACTTGAGCTGTATTTATTTTACCGAATAAAAAATTAAGGCTGGCTTCACCCCTTATTATACAATCTAAGACTTTTACAGTAATTTTTGAAAAATAGAAAAGTAGGTGATTCTGTTTTTTTTTTTTTTTTTTTTTTATTCTTTGTTTTTTTGACATCGACTTCCAAAATTTAAGTTAAAGTTATTTTTCATTTTGTAGTGTTTTCATTTGGAAGTCGGTTGTATTGCTTTGTAAAAAGAATAAATTTTTGTCATTTGTCAATCATTGTTTTCGCAAGATATCGTGACATAATTACGTGTTAAATAGATTGTCGATCGTGTCTACTACTAGGTAAATTATATAGCATGAAATAAAAATGAGGCGGAGGTTTTTTAAATTTTACTAGTTACTCTGTCTTTTTTATATTCTTGTCTATTTTATTCTAAGGACCTACTGCGGGCGACAGCTCTCCGAAGTCTTAGCATCTCTCTGCTGGGGTTCCGAAGAAGAGGTGAAGCGTGATGCTGGCTGGTGGTTGCCAGAGGGCCCGGTGCGGCCACTGGGTGGTGTGCGCGGCAAACGTGGGTTGGTAGATGAATGCTGCTACAAAGCGTGCACCATTGATGAGCTCCTGACGTATTGCTAACGATCGACCTGGGAAGGGAATGAATGATTGTAAAATATTTATGTAAATAAATGATTGAGGTTATCTGACTTAGTTCGTTTTCAATCTTCACGTTAGTTTATACTTTTTTATGAACATATGTTACCCATTGTGACAATCCATATATCGTTACTATTTGTTATCCATGTATTGTCTACATAATAAGGACAGGGTTTTCTACCCACCGTTTCCTTATTTTTTATTAAGGCAATACAATCCAGCATTGACTTAAAACTACAAGGCTATGGCAAGGACATCTTCTCACTTACATATAAAAAAATTATTACTATATATTTTTTTAAGAACTGTCCAAGAATTAAAAATCTGACATATAGTTTTAAATAGGTTATTTAAAATCATAGAACACAAATATGCATAGACAAAATAGCTGGCCACAAATCCATATAAAGTTCATTGCTCCTAACATAACTGAAGCCCAGCACAAACTATCAGGTACCCAAACAGGCTGTACTAAAAATTCAATCTGCTCTCTCTAAAGGCCCGTACATATCTATGTATGAAAGGGTTGAGCGATGTTCCTGCCTAATGGCTCGGAATTGTTCCGTCCGCGATACCATCTGGGATTCCTATCAAAGCTACAAACTACACGGTTTCTTTTGAAACGGCTGTTTTTACTTTTAGATCCTTCTAATCGTTGAGGTGAAAGAATTTGTCGTTGTAAGTTTGTTTTAGATTAGTTGTACGTTTGTCTGAATTTTTACCGACTTAAAAAAAATGAGGTAATCAATTCGATACGTATGTATGTAATATTGTTGGACCTACACAATATTCACATAATTATGTTACTTTATGTGGGCTTCTAAACACGTGTGCCAAATGTCATATGTGCTTGTATGTTAGTATGATCTGCAGGGGGTTTTCCAGCAGGCTCAACATAATCAGTCGGAGGGGGATATTTGAGGAGCCACAGCCTCTTCCTTGCCTCACTAGACCTGCTGTCAATAATTGGTTTAGTTAACTTCCGAAAGCTTTTCGGACTCTTTAATCTGCTCCTTGGGTTCTCCACATTGTATAAAGAGTATCATCTATCTGTCTCCAGCTTGTGTTTTTCGGAAAAACAGACCACTTTTTTTCGTACCTCCGGAGGGGCTATGCCTGCAAACGGGTACAGTGCTGCGAGTAGGTTTTAGGCGGCCCGTAATTATCCGCGAGATATCCGGACTTACTTATGTCTTGCTTTTGCCGTCGAAGTAGGTATTTAAAGCGCCACTGTTACCACTGGTGCGCTCGCGTGTGCGTAAAGCCGACAAAACTGTCACAGCATAGGTGTGTAGAGAAGGCTTACTGTACTATTGTTTTTAAAAGTTAATAAAATACGAGAGTAGAGGTAGTAACGAAATTTTAAAGTGTTCTGTTTTCCACAAATCTGTGTATATTAGTATAGTTTAGAAAAATGCCCAAAATCGTATTTTACTCCATTACTTGATTATCACACTTCTTATGTTTATGAAAACATAAACGAACGGACTAATTAGACATATTCATACTAAAAATGTATATCTACTGGTGTTTGCAAAAACACGATTGTTTTAGGATTTTGTTTAAAATAAAAATCGAATCAGCCGATCGATATTTCAGAAATTTTTGTCATGGTCAAATTATTGATAAACTGACTTCTAAACCAAAACGCTATATGCCATACGCTAACGCTAGCGGTGTTGAAAATCGAAAATAATAGGTATCTTCCAAAGAAAGCTTTATTTAGGAAGGCGGCTTATTCTTTTTGTTAAAAAGTTTTTAGGGTTCCGTACCTAAAGGGTCAAAAATCAAAAATTTTGTACAAATTCCTTTAAAAAATGACTTAAGTAACGTTGTTAGCTGTGTAAACCAGATGGCGGTATTCTCAGTGGTCGCAATTATAAACTTAATTGCGTTTGCCGTAAGGTTGACATTTGTGTCATAGGTCGATATTTACTCAACCAAGGTCATATCAGTGACTGCACAGATGTGACTGATGTGACTTGGTTGAGTAAAATAGTATATTAAAATGCAATGTGTGATACTGATAACACATTAGATTTTTTATAACATTATCGATACCGATAGATACCCGATTTCTTATAACGAAAAATAAGAAGGTTTTTTTTTAATTTTATGACTTATATATTTTTTATAAATAAAATCAATTTAAAATTATATACTAATTTAATTTAAGCTCATCGAGGCGGGCGGGCCTCTTTATAATATTTACTTATAGAAATATTAAATTACTTATTTTCTTTTCTCTCTATCCATCTATAAAGTCAACATCAGACTCAACTACACCACTGATTGAGTAGCGTAGAACTTTCAACAATGAAATAGTGAAAATATTCAAAAGTTTTCAAATGCCGAAAGAGAAAGTAACAAGGAGCGGGCGTGCGAGGATCCAGGAACGAACCATACCATTCCCCGTGGCTCTAATGCACGCTCGTATCGGCTCTTTTCGTAATTGACGTTCTTCATAATAGATTATTTATTGCAGCTTATTTACGTTGGTTGTTTGTGTCAATTATTGAATAATTTGATTTTACTTTTTAGTATAGTTGAGTAGGTTGTTTGAAAATACTCATAAATATTTGGCGATTTTAACGAAAACTATCTCCGTAACGGCAAAACTGGAGTATACAAATTATTAAGTGGCGCTGGTTTAAAAACGCTTGCCTCTAACCGCGGTGGTACTCAAATAGATAATATTTTTTCTAACTTCACTGGTGAAGTTGGAGTTTTCAGTTACGTTGTGAGCCGCCGAACCGTATTAATAAATATACCGTACTAATGTTCATGTAACAACAAAATACCCTCTTCTTAGTGCGCATCATTATACGACTACGGAAACCTATTACTGCGCGTGGCCGGTCGTTTAAGTCACACTCTTTGAATGATAAAATCTTGGAAATACTATTCGTAATTCTCTGTAATTTCTTTAGTTAACTGTCGGTAACAATTTCATTGCCCTCTAAAAATCTCAGGGACACCTTCATATTAGTTGATAAAAATCATAAGTCATGGAGCCTAATAATGTCATTTGCGACACATGGTGCGATAACACTCATTGACTCCGGAGTAAGTTTCCCAGTCACTTTATACGACACTTTCTGTTTGTTACTTTTTGTTTCAAGTTTCATGTTCTTTTTCATATTACACGTAAACTTAATGAAAATATTAAACGTGAGGCTCTAGACAAGTGGCTTTCTATCTACGCTTGAACAGCTGCTCAACTTGTATAAAGCGCAAGTTCAATCATGCATGGTTCTCACCTCTTGGACGGATCTGCCAAATATACCAATACCAGCTTGATGCACTAGAGTCGATCGACAAGTGAGCCAAGAAGCTCATCGACAATGAGGCACTGGTCAAGTCAATGCTCCACAGCCTTGAACATCGTCTCTAAGTTGCCAGTTTGTCGGTTTTTTTATCAGTTACATTCTGTTTGTTCAGTCTGTTGTATGTGTCTGTTTGTTCAGTTTGTTGTCAGTGGCAACAGAAATACATCATCTGTGAAAATTTCAACTGTCTAGCTATCACGGTTCATGAGACACAGCCTGGAGACAGATGGGCAGACAGACAGAAAGACAGACGGATCGTGGAGTCTTAGTAATAGGGTCCCATTTTTAGCCTTTGGGTACAGAACCCTAAAAACATGTTTATAACCGCCTCAGAATTTCAAACAATTCAACAAGTTCTTAAAAAAACTATTTTGTTGAACAAACCTGCTAATTTGCCGTAACAATAGGATTAGAGTTGTTGAAATAAGCTCCAGTTCAGTCCAGTTTGCTTACCCAGTGTGCTATTTGAAAATTTCTTTTAAAATGCAACTCGTTGTTTAAGATTTTCCAGTTTTCCTGTAATTGCGTTCTGTGTAGTTTCTCGGTTGTTTGAAATAGGTTCATTAATTCTTGTGTAATGGTAATTGGCGAGTGCAGTTTACCGAGTTGTAGATTGTGGTGGCTCGTTGATTTATTATTCTGACGATTTTGCTACGTAATTTGTCTGCTTTAAGCTTATTCGGTTATTTTTTTTGTAGAGTTCTAATTTTTTGTTAATGGACTTACGAAAGGAGATGAGATTGTGAAAGAGACATTCTATCAAAAGTAGTTTAAGATCTGTCTTTCTCTTTCTTAACTCATCTCAGTATATGGGATATTTTGGAATTTTGGCCAATTGTAATCGCTGGTTGAATGTCATTTAGTCTAGGCCCTTCTCCACAAGAATAAAACCAGTGTTAATTATTATCATCATTATTGCCCGCAGGATGACACACGAGACCAGTAAATGTGGTGACGCTTGGGCGAGGCCTATGATCAGCAGAGAATATATTTCGAGTGGAATGATAATTATAATTATCATTTGTAGTTTTTTATACCATTCTCCCTCTAAAAAACTTATTCACTGAAAACTGTAATTAAAAAGCACTTTCAATCACTATTATAGTGTTTTTGAATTAAGAACACACCAATATATTCGACCTCCATCTCAATGTTATACAACCTCCTTGCGCGAAAGTTACTGTAATTATCTATACTATAGTTATATATTATTAAGATGTATTTACACAGCAAAAATCGGAAATCGAACCCAGGATCTGACCGGGCAGTGAGTATCTCCTACATAATATAATTAAGAATAGATACTTTTTTTTTTAAACCTTGTCCCACACTAGGAAGTTTCCTGCATCGTGACTGCGTTTACAGACATATAAACTCACATACACAAATACCCAGATCTGGCACAACTATCTGTAGGCCATACAAATATTTGTTTCGTGCAGGAATCGAACCCGCGACACGCAGCGCAGCAGCCAATCGCACTTTATATCCGAGATCCCCAGCTTTATAAGATAATCAAGTAAAATTAAAAATGTAGATAAAACCAATGTCTACATAATACACACAAATCCATAGTATATAATCAAATCACACAATGGTACGAAAAACAAATTAAAATTTCTATCGCCACACCATTCTAAACAATAAACATAAATCCAAAATCAAATTCGAAACGTAGAATACACATTCAATTTCAGGCTTGAAATGATCTGTTCCAATTGAGTTTGTATGTGTACGTAAATAATTTCAGTCCTGCACATATTGGATATTGGATTACTGTCTATTGGACATCGTGTGTAGCTTAATTAACGAAGGATATTTTAATTTCCTCCCTAAACGAACAGCAATGAACAGTTTAATGAGAAAAGACATGTGCCCGACAGTTTATGTTCGATGGAAAAGTTGAGTAAAATTTTGGTGTTGTACTGAAAGGATGATAACGTGAGAATGTTGTTAAAGGAAAAGAAAGAAAATGAGTATGTTTGCACAATGTAATAGTAGAAAAACTCAAAGTTCAAAAAGCAAATTAGACATAAAAGAAAAATAATCCCAATCCTATCCTGCTATCGTATCAATACTGTAAATCACTACATCAACCAGTGCCCCATCGCAGTTATTTTTTGCTTATTAGATTTTTTGCTTTTTAGAGGTTTTTATGCCAAGGGTTTCTAAAATTAATAATTTATTTCTAATTTCATGCTTTTAAACTACACATAATATACCAAGTAGTAGAGACGCTCCAATCGAAAATCTATCGAAACACGAAATTATGACACGATATCTAGCGAAAACCCAGATCCAAAGACTAAAATGCGGATAACTTTTGAACGGTTTAACCGATTTTAAATGAACAGCTAAGAACACTCACGACAAAGTCATCTTTCAAACAAAAAAACTAAATTAAAATCGGTTCATCCATTTAGGAGCTATTATGCCACAGACAGATACACAGATACACACAGCAATACCCGTTAAACTTATAGCACTCCTCATTTTTCCGTTGGGGGTTAAATATAAAAGTCTTTTAATTGTGTTTGGATGTTTGTCTGATAAAGGATTAAGATGAAATTTGTAACGAAGGTATGCCAAGGTTTGGGATTAGAATACAGGATATTTTTTATTCCGTTAATTATTAATAATTCCGTGGGTTATTTTCTTTTTCGACGAATTTCTCCCGGCCGCAGCCGTTGGCGAAAGGTAGCGTATTTGTTCAGGCAAGGTTTTTAAATTAAAGCTTTTTAAAAGAGTATTAACAAACTTACATTATCCTTTGGATAACTTATTTATAGACTGCAAAAGCCGAAAATAACTTTTCTAATTCTACCAACAATCCAATCTCAAAAAGATTATTTTAAATCAAAAACCCGTTTTTTATGTGTGTCATTCTGAACTTCGACAGTTAATTATTTCGACACAGTCTCAATTTCGAAAAACAATACTTCGACTACTCATTGCTTCGACAGAACATACATTCGACTAGCATTAGTTCGACAGATTATACTTCGACAGCACACATCTTCGAAAAACACTACTTCGACAGAACCCTTCTTCAATATGCACTTGTTCGGCAGATCTCTATTTCGACAGAACATATCTTCGACATAATACTGTTCTTTAGGATCGCGCTTGACCACTATCTCACCTGATGGTAAGCGATTATGTGGTCGACGGTGAAACACGCCTGCCTAGATATAAGCTATTCATTCTTGACTGACTCCTAGATTGTAGCTGTCGGGAAACACAAACTCCGGCAGGGAATACCACTCCTTAGCTATACGCTTAAAAGTGTTACCAAAACATTTTCTGCGTATGAGTGGGATGTCCACCATGTACCGATGGCGCATTGCCGTACGTCTAGTAGTCCGATGATGAAACGTGCTAGATGGAATTAGATCGTGCAATTCCATCGCACACTCCCCGAAATGTAACCGATTAAAAACCAACAAGCTGGCAACTCGGTGACGATATTCAAGGCTCTGGAGCATTGACTTGACCAGTGCCTCATTGCCGATGAAATTCTTGGCCCACTTTTCGATCGACACCAGTTCATGAAGCTGGTATTTGGCAGATCCGTCCAAGAGATGAGAACGCAGAGATGGGTCTGTAGTTGGCCGGATCAGGTCGATTGCCTTAGTTGGGCACGAACTGAACGTTAGCTTGCTTCCAAGCATTCGGCATATTTCCAGTCTCATACGAAAGGTGGAATAGCCGTGTCAATCGGAGACAATTCAGGCGACCAGGTTCTAGGGACTATTGCTGGTATTTCGTCAGGGCCGCTAGCCTTGTACACGTCGAACTTGCGCAGCACGCTACGGACCTTCTTTTGATGGATGCAAATGTCCGACATACTAGTCTCGCATCCATCGCAAAATGAGAGGCAAATAAAATTGCCTTCTCCTCAGCGGAGTGGTCCAGAAACCCAAACCCGTCGGGCTTCAGCAGTGGTGATAGTTAGGGATGGCAGAAGTACAACTCGACCGACTTAGCCAGGGACCAAAACACTTTACTACCCGCTAGATAAGAAGGCAATTTGGTCACTATTCGGCCAATGCGGTCGAACCAACCCCATCTTGCAGAAATTGGCAGCCCTGTTGAAGTCCCTCTTCGTCTACCCACGTCTATCGATTTGCGCGATCAAGCGTCAACCCATGCCAGGTACTAATCATACTTAAGCGCGTCGGCGTAATAACATTCGAAACCGGGGCCGGTCAACACTAGACATTGTTACGTCAGAGAACGGCGAAGGATCAGCCGATGAAAATCAAGTAGGCTGCAAGGATAGCATGCGAAGAAAGATTGCATGCCATCCCAATCTGCTGACCTGTACCAAACCCACTGGGTGCTTCTTGGGCTGGGATGGAGCGGGAAGATGACGGACACTGACTTCACCAGACAATGGTAGGATCTACCCAAACGTGAAGTTATCGACACAGAGCCACTCGCGGTTTAAAATTGTGCTCCAGGGTAAACCCCGAGTGAGATAAGTAGAACACGTCTGACGGACCCGCTATCTGCGTTTCCGTAAAGAAAAACAGCGCTGGTTTCTCAGCAGCCAGTTGGTAGTAGACTGAAGAGAGATTTGAGTGCAGACCTCTAATGTTGGTGATGTGCACTTTGTGGGGGAGGGGGTGCAGCCGCTGTTAAATCCTTTATTCTTTTTCCTTGGCTTCATAATTTTAGCAGAGTGTATGCCCTCTCATAGAGAGGAGGCCTGTGTCCCAGCAGTGGGAACATTAATAGGCTGATGATGTGTGATGTGAAGTGTGTATGCAGGAGTGGAGTAGGAAGTGAGACGAGGTTCCACGCTGCTAACCTACAGATATGGACTGATAGGACGCCATAATTGGGGTACTAGTCCGGAGACTGTAGGGACGCCCGAGCACCTCGGTATGTCCATCGCCCTCACCATCTGCTCGCCAACTAGCACGATGGTGCATTTCGGGATTTTTAGACAGTTGACGGGGCAGCCTTTCATGTGTGGCTGGCACACTACTTGTGCCTCCAACTACATGCAGTCGGTTGGAAAATCAAGCTGTGCAGTCGGAGGATCAGCAGCCTAATTGCGTAAGTGTATTCGACAAGGCGAAGGATTTCATCCCAACAATCGACCAATAACGTGCGAGACGAAAGACGCTTTGTGGATTTCCGTCTTTGTGATTGGTTGATTAATGGGACCACAGACCATACAGACCTAAACATCCCGTTTCTAATGTTAGTGTTAGTGACCATGACAGTTTAAAAACTTATATCATACAGACCTATCTAAAAAAGACAAAATTATCAAAAGCAAGGATGCATATTCATATTCACGGGGAATTTACTTGTTGCTTCGGGTCGGTGCGAACGTGTGTTGTGTTATTTCTCATAACTATTATACTATGGGGTTGATTAGTGAAATTCAAATTCGCACTCGACGAAATAGTGAATCACCTACGACTGACCGGCTACGAGTGCTACGAGTGCTACGACTGGTGACGTCCTCTGCTACAAGCTCGAACATCGGCTACGCGCTACGCAACTACAACAACTTATTAGTACAAGCGGTATTATTTTGTTTGAATAATCAATTGTTGGTCATGCAACGTCCTCCGCCGAATAAATCACTTAAAACCCCAAATACTCCGATAGAGCAGACGCAGTCAGTCCCGAATATCGTGCAGGCTGTTAATGACCCTGAATTTCACGCACGTCATAAACGCCCACGAGCTGATTCTACTAGTTATCAGCTGGAAGATTTCAAGCAGGAAATTAAAGATATGCTGTCGTTGTGGAAACGTAAGCAAGAGCAAACTATATCGAAATTTATGGCAGAACAGAATGCGGTGGTGACAAAATAAGTTTCCGATATGAAACTTCAAAATTTGGAGATTCAAAAAATAAATATTGGCATTGAAAAATCCATTAACTGTATTAGTGATCTTTATGATGATATGAAATGTCAAGTAAAGCAACTCTTGTTGTTGTTGGGAATAACTGGCCAAAAACATGCCGTGTATGTTGATGAACACCTGTCTAATACCATGAAGAGACTATTTCATTTAGCGAGAGAACACCCAAAAAATCACGACTTTAAGTTCTGTTGGGCCGCAAATGGAAATATCTTCTTGCGTAAGCAACCTGGACTTCAACAAATACTTGTCAAATCTGAAGCTACCTTCATCGAGCTACAAGAGAAGAAATTACTACTCAAAACCTCCGCATTACATAGTCATCTTTCCAGCTGGATATCATGTTACGTACTTCAATAACTGCCAGTGTTCGCTGAATTGTTATTTTGTAACATTATTGGTATTGTGTTTTTACTTTGTGTCTTATAGATGTATTTATAAGGTAAATTTAATTACCTTATAAATACATCTACACTTAACACTTTCAATTTCATCTTCTAATAACACTAATATTCACACTTAAATATCATAATCTTACTCCCACACCAAACCTTACAAATACAGTCAGTACCCTAACTAATTTTACTGTGCCTTGTTTATATTCCTTCCGGTCTGTAGTAAAGCTTCTTTTTGTCCTATTTGGTTCTTGTATTTGTGATCTCTGTTATTTATACATTAAATGGCTAATTTAGTAGATAATATAGTATCGGATTTGGACGATATTTCAGTTGCAAATGCTCATTGCTGTGTATCGGAGGAGTGTACAAAATATTTAAAGATATCTAATAACTCCACTACGATTTTGCATAGTAACGTGCGCAGTATAAAAAAGAACTTTGACCAACTCTTAACTTTCTATCCTTAATTAAAATAGATTATGATATTCTGGTGTTGACTGAGTGTTCTTTAAGTAAAATCACAAACCTTCCGGTGTTAGATGGCTACAACTGCCACTTAACATATAACAATAGAAACCAGATTGAAGGCGTAGTGATGTACATAAAAACTATATTCAATGTACCGTTCAAGAGCCTATTTTCAATGGTGGTAATTGTCTTTCTTACCAAATCAATAACGATCTAGCAATAATCGCCGTATGTCGTTCGCCCTCTTTGAATTCTAAAGTGGATTTAGATAATTTGTTAGACAGTCTGGACTGTGTGCTTCCAACATTAAATAAGTGTAATAGTATATACCTCATCGGAGACACTAACTCATAGATATTAAACCGTCAAATTCAGATGAACGATGTGCTAATTATCTAATCCTCAATGCCACCCATGGTCTTCTACCGGGTCATTACCTGCCCACTAGAATCAATAATTGTATTGATCACGTTTTACTAAAATCTAACAAATCTACATCCATACTTGTCTTGGAATCCCACATCACTGATCACCTTCCACTTCTAATATGTATAGATGATCCAGGTTCGGTGAAACAGACAGTGCCTGCCTATAAGATCCCAAAAATTGATTATCCTAATTTTGTAGAAGATATGGAAAGTCAGAATTTCTCTCAAGTCACTAACACAAATGACCCTAATCTAGCTGCCACTTGTCTGATAAACACAGTTCAATCTATTCTTAAAAAACACACACGTATAATCAATGCTCCTAAAAAAGAAAGAAACCTAAAGCCTTGGATTACTCCAGGTTTATTACGTTGCAACTGACATCGTGATAAACTAAATAAAAAAGCCCAATGATGATGACTCACGCAACAATGATGTCGTCCAAATCTCATATAAACGTTACCGAAATAATTTTAATAATCTTTTCTAGAAGCTTAAATCAGCATATGAAAAGTCTGAGTTGGACAATGCTAAACGTAACCTTAAAACACTCTGGGACAAAATAAAAGAAATTACTCATACGCAAAAAAGAAGTGCTCCTCCTCTAGAACTTCTAAAAACCCGTTTGTTGGCTGCAGTATACGGGATACTGCAGCCAATCAAGTTTGTAAATTCTTTGCCAACATAGGCGCAGTCCTAGCCTCTAAAATTGCGGCCCCCTAACAGCCATTTTATCCACCAAAAATGTCCTCCCTTGGTTCTTTTGTCATTCTCGACGTCGACTATTCTGAGGTTGAGTCTACAGTCATCATGAATTTAAGACATAATAGTGCCACTGGATAGGACGGAATATCTTCTTTTCTCCTCAAAATATGTCGCAAACCTCTCGTTCCCGTTATAACACATATAATAAATGTATCAATTGCGTCAGGAATTTTTCCGAAACCCTTTAAGAAAGCTTTGGTCCATCCAGTGCATAGGGGTGGGAGCAGAGACTTTGTTAATAATTACAGACCGATCTCGGTTCTTTCGGGAATGTCTAAGGTTATGGAAAGATTGATAAATGGTCGTCTACTTAACTTTCTATGCAAACATCAAATAATAATAATAATAATAAGGCTTTAATAAATGTGTATCTACGGAAGATGCAATTGCTGACCTAACGGAAACTGTTGCTTACAATTTTGACCATCGTCGTAAATGCCTTTCAATATTCTTGGATCTGCAGAAAGCCTTTGACACGGTCTGTGTTCCTATTCTCCTGTAGAAATTGGAAGCCATGGCCATTCGGGGAGCAGCGCATCAGCTTTTCAAGAACTATCTCCAAAACAGGAAACTGCGCGTTAATATCGATTCATACACAAGTGATGAAGAAATTATCATATACGGTGTTCCGCAAGGCTGTTTGTGGGGGCCTACGCTCTTCCTAATATATATAAATGATCTTTGCACACTAGCACTCCCCAACACCAAGATATACACATATGCTGACGATACTGCAATCGTGGTATCTGGGGATACATGGTCTGACGTGAAATATCATGCTGAACAATCGCTGCGTACGATTTTTAGGTGTCTGCAGGATAACTTTCTGTCACTTAATTTGGCTAAAACCAACTACATTCCTTTTGCTATTAGTCACAGGACCTCAGCCCCATCTGATTTAAATATTCTTGCTCATTCCTGTTTGGACTCCTCTTCATGTTCATGTTCTGCACTATCTCGTGTCAGTCATACCAAATACCTGGGTGTAGTGATTGATGACGGACTAAAGTGGTACTCTCAAGTTGTAAGCCTAACGTCAAGGGTCAGGATACTTATTTATATCAAGACTCTAAGGCATTGCGCTAACTTCAACACATTAAAAATGGAGTATCTTGCACTATACCAGTCTTTCATCGGTTATTGCATTCCGGTTTGGAGTGGCACCGCTAAGACTAAACTACTTGGATTGGAGCGCGCCCAGAGGGCTGTGCTCAAGGTGATGCTCGGCAGACCGTATAGATTTTCCACAAGGGAATTGTACGCGGAATGCAGGGTACTTACTGTGCGGCAGCTCTTTGTGCTCAATGCCACCCTCAGGAAGCATAGTCAGCTTCCTCCATTAGATCTTACCATTCGTAAAGCCAAATCTGCATTCCCATCTATTTCTCACAAAACAACTCTCGCTAGCCGCCAGTTTTATCATTATAGAAGGGTCAACAAACATATCAAAATAAGTAATTTAAACAAACACACAGTGAAAACAAAATTATAAAACTGGCTGTATAATCAGGACTACTCCAGTACAGAAGACCTTTTTTTAATATAATGTAGGCACGTAATAATCATTGTCATTATCACACAAAAACGGATACAACATCACACGAACACACCTTACACGACAACATACACTCCCGCAAGACACCCACTCCTCTCTCATACACCACACTAATTCACACCCCATCCCAATCACACAACAATCCCCCCTTGTACACACCTACTCACATATTCATAATCATAGTTAAATCAGGACATTATGGGTTTATTATATTAACACACATAAATAAAGGTTTATTTTGTACACGAAGTTACAGTAGAACACTGACTCCTAGGTCACAGAGTTCCGCCAGTCCAGGAGGCAGGATTTTTCACTATTTGTGTGGCCTTTGCCAAAAATCCAATGTAACTATGTGAAATATATTGGTATACAAAGGTATTTTGAGTCAATAAACTAATTTTTTAATACAGTTGCTCAAAAAGTGGCGTATTGCAGGGACGTATAGCGTTCGGGATGTGGGCTATTACATACTCGAGCTTTTTCTTGACCTTTTCCGAACTCGTGCTTTCTCTTTCCCAACTATCAAAATAATGTATATTAAAAAGAAAAACTAACCACGAAGTTTTTGCTTAAAAAAAATCATAGAAGTTTTTATGATTCATGCAAATATTTCTAAAAAGAAGCTACTAATTTGTTTCAATATCAGATTTAATGATTTAATTCAATTAGTTAGGTTAGGTTTCATTTCATCTCATTAAATTTCACTAACCACATACACATTATGTATGTTTTTTTTTTCATTTCATATCAATAAAAATTCTACTGAAGACTTGGCTGTATGGGCATAGTTCCCTTTGCCTACCAAAATGGGTAAAGAAAACAAAAAAAAATCTCTGCTTATATTCTTTTACGGTTGGCGCCATTTTCCAAAAATGTTCTTTGCGAGTTTAGTTGTTTGTTGCACAAAATGAGTAATTTCGACGATATTTTATTTGAATTAACACCACCGGAACTCAATATAATTGCACAAAATGGTTTGGAGAACATTTTTACTGAAAAAGTCGCTACATAATCTACATACGACGAATTTATTGCGTGGAGAGAAGAGAAAAAAGCAAATAGTTTTTCAGAAAATGTTATGTTGGCATACTTCTCCGAACTTTCAGCAAAATTAAAACCTTCTACGTTATGGTCGAGGATAAAAAGTATGCTGAAAATAAGGAACAACGTGGATATAAGTGAATAACCAAAACTAAATGCTTTCTTAAAACTACAATCTGACGGTTTTACAACTAAAAAGTCGAAAATATTAACATCGAATCAAGTGGAAAGGTTTTTGAACGAAGCGCCCGATAATCGTTATTTAGCCACAAAGGTAATTTATTAATAAATACTTATATCTTTCTTTAGTATTCAGTTTACGAAATCGCAAAATACAGTCAATATATTATTTAAAAAAATATTAACCTAAGTCCTTTTTTGTAGGTTGCGCTGATTTTTGGCGTTGTTGGGGCTTGCCGCAGAGATTTAGCCAATATTACTTTAAAAGATATTGAAGCCAATGAAAAAATGCTACTAATCAAGATTCCGAATACAAAAAAAAAGATACCGAGAAGCTTTGTTGTTGAAGGAGATTTTCTTAGAATAGTGCAACTATATGAATCAGCGGTCCCAAAAAGTAAAAACCGACCGTTTTTTGCAAAATTATCAAAAAGGGAAGTGTACAGCTCAAGCTATCGGGATAAACAAATTTGGTAATATGCCAAAAGAAATAGCTACGTTTCTTGGTCTGCCGGATGCTGAGTATTATACTGGGCACAGCTTCAGGAGGACCTCTGCTACATTATTGGCAGATTCAGGAGCCAATTTGACGTCCTTAAAGCGACTAGGAGGTTGGAAGTCAGACAAAGTTGCAGAAGGCTATATTGCTGATTCATTAAACAACAAACTAGAAACTGGGAAAAATATCACATAATCCATTAATTTAAAGTCCAGTCCGTCTCCTTTAAGTGACAATACTGAAGAGAACGTTCGTCCATCTACCTTCGTTGATATTGATAATTCATCAGATCCAATTCCATCAACTAGCAAACGCCATTGTATAACACCTTTAACAAATATACATGAACAATCATACCAAATTAATAATAGTTTGTCTCAAACAGTAAATATGCAACCTAAAACTTCCCCAGTTAGTATAAAAAACTGTACCAATTTCAATGTATATGTGGATTATAACTTTTATAAGAAATAAATGATTAGTTAGTTGAGTTTATTGTGTTTTTATAATTTTATTAAATTGCTTAATTTTTTCGCAACTGTATTAAAAATAGTTGTTCAGTACACGTGCGGAACCGTCATTGCAACTTGTTCCGACTGTCAACCCTCACCTTCGGCTGCGCAATGACAGGCTTTCCGCACTTGTAATGAAATATACTATTATGTTTACATGGCCAGACAAGTAACATTCTATCATCGAAAGCTTGGTAAAACGTCAAAAATGTATGGGAATGAAAAAGCTAAGCAATGTTATACTATATACTAAAGCAATATCTTATATTTTGGTACTTCGACTATCGCCGTCGCCGTCCTCGAATTACTTTGTAATTGTCTAGAGCCTCTTGTCTGAGCCTAAGCTCTAGACAAGTGACTTTATATCAACGAAAGCGTCGCCATAGCGATCGGAAAAAAAGTCAAACATGTATGAGGTTGTTGACATTCCCATACATTTTTGACTATCGAATTTCATGTGATCAATCCACTTACAATCTGATATTTCGACCATCGCCATCGAGGATAGAATTACACTTTTTCTAGAGCCTCTGATGTACCTAAGAGATTAACCACTTGATATTTCAGCAGCGCTTAACAATCCCATACTTTTTGATGAAAGTCGTTATCGCTGATAGAATATCATTTTATCCAGAACTAGCGACCCGTCCCGGCTTCGCACGCGTAGCAGAGCATATTATGCCTAAATATTTTTTCAGCCGTAGGGTCGCATCACCGGTGTGAGACGCGCGCTTGAATAAATTTTTGCGCGCGTTAATTTTATTTTGCGATATTTCCTAAGATATTCACATAAATTATATGGTGTAAAGGATTATCATAATGTGCAGGAAATATTTTTTTCAAATACCTTAATTTCCCATAACATGAAATAACCTTGCACAATTTTTCAAAGAATCGTAGACAGGCACGTAATAAGGTTACAACCTAGCACTGTTCTTCCACAGGTTTACAGTTTGGCACTTAATAAGTTTGCAAGATTGCACAGTTCTAAATAGTTATGAAGGTAGGTATTAAAAGGTTGAAAAAACGGAACTGATTCATTCTGTACTCCGTACTAGTTTAAACTGTACTACGGTAGAACAGTTAATGTGCATGGAATGCTTAAGGTAACTACCGTATTTAAGTTGATAATACTGTATTCGAAAAGCTTTCCAATTACCGCATTGTACGTGACCATTTTTTTTGAAGTTAGAATGGGTATAGTAAGTACAGCTTAAAAGTTAAATATATGCCATCGCGGACATTTTTGTGGACCTATAAAATAGGAAAGTCCCACTGGCCATCATACATTGTTTGGTTATATCTCAAACGGATTAGGCAGCGTTTTCGGTGAAAGCTCCCAGGCGGCTTGACTTTTGCCGACATATACAAACCAATTTATACAAAACCTTAACATATTTATATTTAAACCTCCCTCATGAAGCACTCTGTCTATTGGTGAAAACCACATGAAAATCCGTTTAGTAGTTTTTAAGAGTATCGCGAACAGATATTTATATTAATGAAGTGATATCTATTCTTGTAACAAAATTGTCAGTTAATTTCTATTTCACCCATATTCCCTACGATGCTCGTTAACATGGAAAATCAAGGTGACATGTAAGGTAAATCTTCCTTAAGCTACGCACTTACACTTCAGTCCTATTTATAAAATCAATCTGAATATTAATGAGCTGAATCCAGGTATAAAAGCTAGGAATGACTGAACTTTAGCACATTCGAACTTCGTACTTAGTCTTCTTACATACTTCAACATTACAAAACCTTTTGGGTCTATTTACATCAGTTTAAAGATCTTACGCATCATCAGTCAACATGAAACTGACTTTGGTACTTATTCTGGTAGTGGCGTGTTCTTGCTGCTGTGAGGCACAAGTTGGTGCAAGGTTCGCATATGTTCCTATATACACTTAGTTTAAGTTTTTGTTGGTCTATATTAGAGCATCCTTTTTTAGGGTTCCGTAGTCAATATGGTCAAATTTGTTTTAGGGTACCTCCTGTACAATGTGTGTTCATTTTTCACCTATACCATGTTGTTCTATCTTTGGATAAGCCAATTTATAATTACGGGTCTGTGAAATCCATTTTTAGATTCATTCATTTTTTTTTAGAGATCCGTTTGCACAAAATTAAGCTTTAAATTGCTGATTGTTGTTAGGAGTCAAGTGTCCGGGCCCTGCCAGCTAAATGGATGCTTTTGGATATGTGAAAATAACTGAGCAGTATTATATATAACGAAATTAAAAGGAAAACTATCACAGCTAAGTAGGCATAACAAGTTTAAAAAAATTGTAATTGGAAAAGTAAAAAACAAATACTTTTGGTTAAAAAAAATTTCGGTGCTCTAATTGTTTATGAACTTCAGTATTTTTACCTAATTATTTTAGTTAATGTTAATAATGTGCGAGTCTGACTGCTTTGCCCCATAACATTACAATCTAAGACTGATGTTTTTCCTTTATAATTGTCTTCTTTGCTGAGCATGTGGCATGGACATGATTTTTCGAATCAGAAAAAGTGTTATTGGGCTTTTCCATCTGGAATTTCTCATTAGCAGCCTAGAATCTGATTTCATGCCCGAATGATGGCAATAGGCTCGCTCCCTATTACATGGGCCTTAAAAGGAACTGTTTCTTTATTTTTTGACACCGACTTCCGAAATTGAAGTTATTTTTCACTTCGTAGTGTTTTTATTTGGAAGTTGGTTTTTTCATTTGCGTGTTATATATGTTGTTTACAATAAAGTATATTTAATCTATCTACATCTCAAACTGGCATGACCTAGAAACAAAAATTCGAGTACATGTGACATCCACCAACCCGCATTGGGCCCGCGTGGTGGCCCATACCCTCTTAAAGAGAAGAGGTCTTTGTCCCAGCAGTGGGAACATTAAAAAGGTTGATGATGATGATACTGTAAAAGATTACTATATCTAGAGTTATAGATTAATAAAGCATAGAGCAGAAGAGATTATAATAGAGAATACTATTATATTCTCTTTTGATCTATTCTTTATTAATCTACTCTTTATTATTTTATTCTTTTCTTTTTTATTCTAAGGACCTACTGCGGGCGACAGCTCTCCGAAGTCTTAGCATCTCTCTGCTGGGGTTCCGAAGAAGAGGTGAAGCGTGATGCAGGCTGGTGGTTGCCAGAGGGCCCGGTGCGGCCAATGGGTGGCGTGCGCGGCAAACGTGGGTTGGTAGATGAATGCTGCTACAAAGCGTGCACCATTGATGAGCTCCTGACGTATTGCTAGCGATCGACCTGAGAAGGCATGACTGATTGTAAAATGTTTATGTAAATAAATGATTGAGGTTACCTGACTTTGTGCGTATTCAATCACCACGTTAGTAAAAGTATAACTTTTCTTATTTTCATATACACATTGTGACAATCCGTATATCGATACTATTTGGTATTCATGTATTATTCACCTAATTAGAAAGGATTTTCTATCCATCGTTTACATATTTTTATTTAGCCAATACTATCCAGCATTAGCTGAATACTACAAGGCTAAGGCCTTCCCCAGGTCTTTCCAGGACCACTTCTACCTTATTTAAAAACAATATTGCTATAGGTATATATTTTTTCAAGTTATTTTTTTAAGGAACTGCTAAAGAATTTAAATCTGTCATATAGTTTTAAGTAGTACCATTTAATTAAATTAGAGAACACAAATATGCATAGACGTCAGAACTACAAAATAGCTGTCCTCAAATCCATATAAAGTTCATTGCCCCTAACATAACTGAATTGCAGCACAAACTATCAGGTACCCAAACAGGCTGTAATAAGAAATTCAATCAGCTCGCTCTAAAGGCCCGTACATACATATATATATGAAAAAGGGTTGAGCGATGTTTCTGCCTAATGGCTCGGAATTGTTCCGTCCGCGATATCATCTGAGATTTCTATCACAGCCCCGGTATTTACAAACTATACGGTTTCTTTTGAAACGGTTGTTTTAACTTTTAGACCTTTTAATCGTTGAGGTGAAATAATTTGTCGTTGTAAGTTTGTTTTATATTTAAGTAATGCGTTGTGTCTGACTTTCTTAGTTTATCTTGGACGTCGCTGACAACGGTGAAGGAAACTATCATGATGTCATCTTCTTCGTCGTTTTGATGATGGGCGTTTTGACTAGTATTCAGCCACGTCAACAGAGTTTTCGTTTGCCTCACAAATGTCGTAACTCCGCAATCGCACTGCGGGTCATTAGAGTACCACCATTCCCCCATCTAACTTAGTTGTGCCTGAAGCGACCCACTTGGCTTCAGAGTTGGTTTAAGGATTTCTAACATTAACATTAGAAACGGGATATTTACCATGTTTACTGTTTGTTTCTTTTCAGTTTATCCGTGATCATGGTGCTTGCAACAGCACCGAAATATCGGAAACTCGAAACAAACAGTAAACATGGTAAATATCCCGTTTCTAATGTTAATGTTAGTGTTAGTGACCATGACAGTTTAAAAACTTAAGGATTTCTAGTTTGGCAATGGAAGTTGATGGATTGCAAAGATCTTTTCAGCAGGCTCAACATAGTCAGTCGGAGGGGGCTATTTGAAGAGCCACAGTATCTTCTTTGCCATTAGATCTACTCTGTCGTGTATCTGTCTCCTGCTTGTATTTTTCGGAAGAACAGGCCACTTCTCTCGTACCTCTGGAGAAATTATTCCTGCAAGCGGGTACTGTTCTGCGAGTAGTGTTGGTTTTAAGGCAGCCCGTTATTATTCCCAAGATAACCAGGATTTACTTAATATTATAAGTTTGAAATCGCCAACCCGTTACGAGCAAAGGGATAGACTGACCGCTTAACTGAGATCATTCTGAAGTAGCTGCGCGGTACGGAAGGAAGTGTATTAATTAATTTATTAAAACTTCATACACTTAAAGGTGCATAGGAGTACTTACTTAGTGTCACCGCGCGTGCAGTGATCTGGCAGTCGATAGCAGACGGGTGTCAACATCACTCTTGCTACCTAAGGAACGGTCTCAGTTAAGCTGTCGGCCTATAGTGATTAATGCTTGAATCTTCTCTATATTTGCTCTGCAGAGAGACAGTGAATGGCTGGTATTATTTTAACAGGTAGTTTCAATAACGCTGGATTTGTAACACAGAACAAGAACAAGGTTATGTTAGTTTAGCTTTGCTCGTGTAGAAGAGAAAGATGAGCTGAGTGTTTTATCTGCAACCGGCTTACCGTTAATATTATTTAAATCATATTTTATTTAATATGTATCGAACAGGTTTATCATATTCAGACAGTCAAGAAAAGACAACGATTGTTTTTGGTTTTCACCCAATAAAGAATTCTAGCTTTCTACTACCAATTTTTTTACATTAAAATACCTTTAAAAAATCGTTTAAGACAAACTCTCAGAATGATAAAAACTATGAATACTATTCGTAATTCTCTGTTATTTCAAATGTAATTAACTGTCGGTAACAATTTCATTGCCCTCTAAAAAACTCAGGCCACCTTCATATTAGTTGGTAAAAGTCATAAGTCGGTACATGGAGCATAATTATGTCATTTGCGACACATGGTGCGATAACACTCCTTGACTCCGGAGTAAGTTGCCCAGTCAGTTTATACGATACTTTCTGTTTTTTACTATTATTGATTCATGTTGCATGTCCTTTTTCATCTTACATATAAACTTAATGAAAAATTCAACGTTAGGCTCTAGACAAGTTACTTTCTATCTACGCTTGAACAGCTGCTCAACTTGTATCAAGCGCAAGTTCGATCATGCATGGAGTACTGTTCTCATCTCTTGGACGGATCTGCCAAATACCAGCTTGATGCACTAGAGTCGATTGAAAAGCGGGCCATGAAGTTCATCGGCAATAAGTCACTGGTCAAGACAATGCTTCAGAGCCATGAACATCGTCGCAGAGTTTCCAACTTGTCGGTTTTTAATTGGTTACATTTCGGGTTTTTTTTTTTTTGAAATTCATCTAATTCCGCCTAGCCCGTTTCATCATCAGACTACCAGACGTACGGCGATGAGCCATGGGTACATGGTTGACATCCCACACGTACTAAATGTTTTGGGAATACTTTTATTATGCGTAGAGCTAAGAAGCGGAATTCCCTGAGAGAGAGATTGTAGCTATCGGGAAAGACAGACTAGACCCGATAGCTACAATCTAGGGGCTTTAAGTCAAGGCTTAATAAGTTTCTTCTAGGCAAGCGTGGTTCATTGTCGGACACATCATGGCTTATCATCAGGTGAGATATTGGCCAAACGCAAGCCTTTCTATAATAAAATCATTTTTCATCTCCCCATCACGGAAAGAATATTTTTGCTCTTCGATATCTGATTGCAAAAGCCGTTTTTATCCGCTAGAGGATAAAGTAAATTGAATTTAGAACATAGTGTGCACTATGTTTGTGAATTCAAAACATCATTAAACCTATTAACTTCTACCTCCATGGTGCCGAATTTAGCAAACAACCTTTTTAATTTGTTAAAAACTCAGACTCGGAACCTTCTTGGTGCTTTTTTTTTATTTGCCCTGCGCGCGCTATTTTCGTTTCACGTCATATTGTTAAAAACAAGAAACTTGAAAACAAGTGAATTACCTAAAATGAGTGATTCTAGCGACGAGGAAGTTTATTGACGCCAACAGAATTGACTGAAACTGTTAATAATGTGCAAATGAGCTTTCTCCCTCAACAATCACGCGAGAAGTATTTGAAACAGTACGATATGTTTAACACGTGGAGACTAGCTAAAGGACCACAACTTTCTCAGAAAACGTTTTGCTGGCATATTTTATTGAATTATCCGAGACCAAGAAATGAAGCACTCTATGGAGTACGTATTCAATGCTAAAAGTGAAAATAAATATGAAAAAGACATATGTATAGAAACCTATCCTAAATTAGTGGCATTTTTAAAAAGAGCCTCATCTGGTCGTCAACCAATAAAATCGAAGGTTTTCACAGCATCTGAAATTTAAAAGTGAAGAAACGAATCACCTGATTCCGTATATTTGGTGGCAAAAGTAAGTCAGTTGCACATTTAGTATCTACTTAAGTATATTAATCAATGATAGGCATAATTAAGCATGCATATCAATTTTATTAATTTACCTACTACAATACTCTTTACGTTACAGATTGATCTTATTTTGGTATAAACGGAGCTTGTCAAACTAATGAACTAACACAACTTGTGAAATGTCAAAAACATTGAGAAACATTCAGATGACTTACTATTAATTAATTTACCTAATACAAAGACAAAAAGAGACTGCAACTTCGTCATTCGCAAGGCATACGTAACAATTGTTAAGAAATATCAAGCCTTACGCCCGCCTAACACTTCAATCAATCGATTTTTTCTACAATATCGCAACGAAAAGTGTATTAGACAGCCTATGGGTGCAAATAAAATTGGCAGTAACCCACGAGAAATAGCAACATTTCTTGAACTTCCAGAACCTTTCCTGTTGTACACGGGTTATTGTTTCCGACGAACTTCTGCCACACTTTTGGCCGATTCAGGTGCTGATCTCCTGTCCCCTAAGCGCCATGGAGGCTGGAAGTCCAATGCGGTTGTAGAGGGATACATAGAGGATTCCATCCAAAATAAGTCTAAAATATGTAAAGGCATCGTAGGAACCATTACACTGAAAGAGCCTCAGTCAGATCCTTGGACTGGCCCTTCTACATCAAAAATGAGCCGCTACGAAACACCTAACCATCGCCCTCTCTCGCCAAGGGAATCCGATGAATCGGTACAACTATTAAGTATGACAGATAGTTTACCGAAAAACAGTACACAAGTCACTAACACCAACATTACAGTACCTAACAAAAATATTACACAGTAACTGTAGCAACGTTACTTTAAATTTTTCTTAATTATACCTAAGTGTTATTTGTTATAATTTAAAGATTATTCTGTAATAGAGAGTCTTACCTATCATAATGTAGTAGTTAATACCTATCCTGAAATAAAAGTATCTTGTGATTGGAAATGGTTTTTTACGCATTTAGTCATTTCCTCGCTGAGGTGGGATAAAAAGTTAGGTGTTGCACTCGATTGCAATGATTTTTCATCTCGGTCAACAAACTGAGCACGCGGTTAAATAGCAACTTTGCACTCTTGTATAATACATAACTATTATTATTTACTTTGGGTGGATTAAAACCTCAGTTATCATTTTTCCCAATTGAATTGATAATAAAAGGGTAATTATTAACTGGGTGTAAAATATACTGAATGGGCGACTATTATATTAATATAATGTATAACCGGATAAATAGTTTCTTACTTAGGTAAGTAACTATTGATCAGGTTTGAGTAATACCTTTTGGGAGGTTGTTGTTATCTACAGTAATAATGTTGATACATAATTTAATTGTATTTGGGGTTCTATTTATCTATTTTAGCATAATATTCTTTTGAAAATAGCAGAACAACCGACGGCGCAATTTCTTTGTGCAGCGCGGGCGTTCGGGTGTATTCGTGTTCTCAACGAATTTGTCCAATAGCGAGCGAAGCGGGCTCGGGAGCTTAGAGAACCCCGACACGGATAGGTTAGGTTCGAAGGGAATGACGGGAGCTGAAGTGAGCGAGCATAGTGAGCGAATATAGCTCCCGTCACGTCCTTCATATTAGGTAACTTTAGACCCTGCAAACAGAAAAAGGAGTTTAGCGCGGCTCCGTCGACAAGCTTTTATTTTCAAGTCGCTGTTTTAAACATTTGTATTTGCCCACTTTTTATCGTCTACTTAGTCTTTCAGTAAGCCATATTCAGTATTTTATACATCTTTAATTTGAATTTATTTTCACTCGTTTAAAAACTATCCAAAAAATATATCGACCCGAAGAGAAAACTTAAAATATTGGAATAATTGGCCGCTAATAACAAACAGCCCGCTACGAGTCACCATTCTGGTGCAACACGTCCCATTAGCATGTCGGTGACGCAAACCCATCAATGTTGCCCTTACCAAAAATCTTTCAACATGGCTAATGATGTTTTCACTTAAAAAATATCAGCCTAGCGTAGTTCTCTTACTGGAGAAACAGGAATGAGACAACCGTGACCCCTCCATACGGATACCATATACTACCTGCGCGCTTTAAGAGTCATAAAAGTTTTTGGTGATTTACAACCACCTTGGCAAACAGCGCGTCAGACCAGATATGAATTTGTAAGGAACAGACATCCCACTTCACCATACTTCATCACTGTGGCAGAAAATCTGCCACCTGGATATGAATTGCAGTGGCCAATCTGGAAATTGATTTTCTACTGCGCAGCCATTGTAGCCAACTTCAGGGCGGCCAAGAAGTTTACCGAGAACTATACGCGGTCGCTACTGCAGAACTTTTTGGCCCCATCGACCATCTACCACTGGCACTTCTATTATTAAATCTTAATATCATAACATAACAAAATGGCTACAGTAAAACGCAAGCCCAAATCTCGCAATTTACCATTATATTTGAACAAAAAATATTAATAGCAGTATACCAGCGGAATGCTATTATGCGCTGCCTGCGCATAATAGCATTCAGACACTGTTAAATTAATTTTATGAAGAGGGAAAAATTGTTTTCCAAGTGATAAAAACGTTGAACCCCAAATTGCGATGAACAAATTGGTGTTTTTAAAATGTAAGGGTTAGCTTACTCCGAGAGGCGATGAGATGCGACACAGCGACGCATCCCATCGCTCACTTTTTAAGATATAGATACAATATTGAAACACAAAAGGTATTGGTACATCATCATCATCATTTCAGCCGAAAGACGTCCAGTCCAATGCTGAAAAATTTAATAACAAAACTGCAAAATTACTTTAATTCCGGCAGTTGGTGTTTCTGTTTTATTTTCTTCGTTTTCTGATACCGACTTATGAATTTAAAGTTATATTGCACCTTGCAGTGTTTTTATTTGAAAGTCAGCGTCGTTTGGAAGATTTTTTTATTTTTTTTATTTTTCATATTTTTGTTTTAGCACCTCGCAGCTAAAACTAAATAGTGAGACCTAAAGGATTCACATCATATCCCTTATGAATCAATGGATCTTATATAGTTTCGTTGTGTGCCTTCGTAGTAGAAGTTCAGTCCAGCTCATAGTTAGATACTGCTTGCTTTAAGAATGACTCGAGGTGCATTGCGGCACAACCTGACGCAGCTTGACGTAGCAATGCTACATCTCGCGAATTCGAATTCCCCCTCCACGTTCGCGTCGCAACGCTGCGCAGCGTGAATCAACCTCTTCAAGCATTGTCTCATCGTATCGCGTGTCAGTGTGATCTGATCCTAAAGATGATGTTAAGTTTTTTATACCGATATGAGGATCGTTTTACTAATTAATTTATTGTCAGGGAGCCGTTTACTGAAGTTTAAGTAATAATTATAATATTAATTATGGGCATTCCAGTTACATAAAAGTATCAAAGTAGCGGAGGTTTATATTCAGCAGTGGCCATCTTTCGGCTGAAATGATGATGCCTATACCAAGATAAAATAATTACTGCTGATTTAAAAGCAAAACGAAAGTGGTCTGATATTGGTTGACGTGATAATGACATGCTTGCTTTTGCCGTCTGATTCACCTGTGTTAAAGTATCATCCTACGGAAACGCAGTTATTACCTAAAGCTAATATTACATTTTGATGCAACCGTACAAACTTTGTTAATCCAGCCATGACATGGTCATGTTGTGTTTAAAATATCTAAACTGTATACAGCCTTTAAACATTGCGTCTTATTAATAAAAATGGCGTATTACCAACTTACTCCGAAGTTGCTCTTGGACTAGCTAATCCCGGAGTAATGAAGTAATAATTTAGGTTTAGCAATGTTATTAATAAACATGGAATAACCTCGGACTAACTATTCATTCCTTACTGTTGGATTTACGCGTAACTTATGGCAACCCAGTTGAATTTAAAAGTTAAAAGAATGAACCAGTGAATGAAACCAAGAAAGTTGATGACATAAAGTAGAAAAATAAATAAAAAATAGCGGTCAGAGTGACATTTGTCATACAGTTTTGAAAGTGAAGGAGGCAATTTTAAATTTATCGCAACAATTTCAACTTAAATCGCATGTAATAAAATATTATAAATGCGATAGCAACTTTGACTGTCTGTCTGTTAGTTACCTTTAATTACTTAAAACGTTGAACCGATTTTGGATGGAGTTAGTCATTGAGATAATATATACTAAATAATTACCTCAATGGAGTTTGCTTGAGACCCTGGGAAGGACATAGTATAGTTTTTATCCCGGAAACGGAAACCATCCTTATCGGGGTAGCAAGGGAATTGGAAATTTGTATGGTGAACCAATAATTTCTCAAGTAAGGCGGCGGCCCACACACCTACAACATTATTGCGCGACATTAAAAATAAGATATTAGAAGTACTAATGCTACGCAGACAAAGTTGCTGACAACAGCTAGTATTTAATATTCGTAGTGCTTTGATAAATCTGATGACGAGTGTACCCCTCATTCTTATGTAAATAAAGTACCTCCTTCATGACAAATTGAAATAGCACCCTGGCCCTTACGCTGTGTTATTTTGATATATTACTAGAATAAGAAGGAATAAACAATTAAATATGGAATGATTGTATACAATATATTTATTTTAAACAAAAAATGTTCATCATCAAATCACGACGAACAAAATGTCAATCAAACATAATAATTGTAGTCGCCATGGATGCACTCTTAATTCAACTTTAATCCGACCTTAAGGCCGTACCCTGACCCAAAAATCTTGAGCATGAATTACTATTATGCGCGCATGAATTACAGTAGTGATTACGCCCAGATTTTAGAATAAAATCTTTATAAAATCGAATATTGGTATATAATATGATAAAAGTTACAAAATTTGCCTTATCAAATTGTTTATCCAATAGTGTTAGTACAAAAATTAATTAATGAATATTTTACGAGAAGATGCATGTGGTCAATAATTATTTTTCATTTTTATGGTTTTGTTGGAAAGAGATTAGTGAAACATATACTTTTTTAAAAAAAAGTATACTACCATTTTGGAATCAATATTATGTAGAAAATTTAATATATTTTTATTAATTTATATTTGTTTTTAAAAACGAGTCGATAGCTCTTAAAAACTGCACAAAAACGGCTAGCGCGGCGTTTTTCTCGGGGAGGCGCCTTAAACTAGCTGGTACCATGGTGTAAATTTTAGTCCGAGACTAGAATCAGATTAGTATAATCCCTCCTTATTCCGTGTTTATTAATACGAAAATTTGTTAGTACCAACCTAATGCTTGGAATAAAGTTAATCTTACCTTAGTCTACGTTTATTAATAAGACGGTGATTGATTTACAAAGATCCAAGAATATTGCCATTTACATTTATTATACTAGCTTTTGCAGCGCCTTCGCCCGCGCAGGATAAACAGCACATGTGCTATTCCAGACTAAAATCTACCTGTGGGCCAAATTTCGTCCAGATCCGTTCAGCCGTTCTGGCGTGATTGTGTAACAAACATCCATCCATCCAAAATTTAATTTTTATAATACTAACTGCAACCCGCGACTCCACTCGCGTTGACTTAATACTTAATATATTTATAGCCCATGTGTTATTTTGATGTATAGCCTATATTTCTGTATAGTTAAATCAAAATTCGTTCAGTTGTTTTTACAAGAAAGACTAACAAACATCCATCCTCACAAACTTTCGCGTTTGTCCTATGTGCTATTACTGACTATAATCTGTCTCTGTGCCAAATTTCATCCAGATCCGTCCAGCCGTTTGAGCATGAAGAAGTAAGAAAAATACAAACACACACACACTCACAAACTTTCGCCTTTATAATATTAGTGTGCTAGTAGTAGGAAGTGGGATTAGAAAGAATTAAGATTAGAACAATAAATTTTCCACTACAATAGAATCATAACAATATCACACATCACCGGGTACCTCTGTTTATCACACAAGTGTGAACCGCCTAGAGGAAGCCTCAACAGCCCTTCATTTATAATATCCTCTGACGGATGTAATGCCCTGAAAATGGGATCCGTAATGATATCTGTCATGGAGGTAACGCGTGACACATACGAATGCAACGTGTGAATACAAAATACGAATGGGATTTAGTTTTATTCATAGGAACAGAGATTTAACTGGTATCGAAAAAAATATCTAGTGAAATATTTAAACGAAATACATACATAACTTCACACCTGTATCCAAACAGGAGGATTTATTCCGTTCTATTACCAACAACAAATACCACTGGTATTTGGTTCAACTCATATTTATTTTCTATTCCGAACGGTTACCATTGTTTAAACTAATACCAAAACTAGTTCAAAGATATAAGGTACAGTCAGTAAAAATGCTTTGTTTTAGTTCCTCCTTGTACCTGTATAATATATTTTTTTGCAAAAAAAAACAAAACTAGAACAATTTACTTAAAATTACAAAATATTTCAGAAAATCAACTCTTAATTTATAGTTAATTTTTCTGATTTAGTTATTATTAGATAGGTAAGTAATTATATACGTCTAATTCTTAAGTTTTTCACAAAAACAAATCACTTTTAATCTAACATTTATAAAATATCACAAAAATCAACCTATTGTATTTGTTTTTTTTTTTACTTGTAGCAATTGAATGAACTAATATTTACGAATATAAAACACCAACAATCATTGGTGTAAATTAAATTCGATAACTATGCCGACGTTCATACAGAAACGTACATCTCTTTTACAACGACTTAAAAGTATGGGTGCAAGATTCTGTGAGATATAAATTGCAGGTAAATTTAAAAAACAGGCTTATATCTAACATCGGAAAGGAAGATATCTTTTGCCAACCTATTCTACATATACCGCCAACTAATCTCAATACTATCTAGATACTACATATTCGATACAGCTCATTTCATGGATGAAATGAGCTGTATCGAAAGAAGCTGTATCGAAGGGATGGATCCCTTGATCATTAACATCAGAGGCTCACGAGAACCTCTAACTAGAGCCTATCCCCTATATTTTAAGTTATTTCCTCCACTGAGACTCAATCAAATTGACAGTTATAACTTTTTTATGTAAAGGCATTAGTCAAGGATTTTGACTCATGACGACAAAGGCGATTTGAAGAAGCTTTCTTCAAAAAGACTTAGTAGAATTTAGTCTTTGTAGTTGTCAAATACATGCATACATGAACACACGCCTTTTTCCCATGGGGTAAACAGAAACTACAGAACGTCATCTGCTATGATCCTAACATACCCCTTAGGCTTCCTGTACGTTCATACATCCAGTGATTGACATTTACGCAGGCCGGTTATGGGTATTGCGCTCAGTTACAGATGTCGACCGTCGCTAAACAATATCATCATGCATCTCACATCTAGCGTATTCCCGCAGCCATGGCTAGGACATCGATCTACCTAGAGGGAGACCTTCCAACGCTGCTTCTTTTGGTACTCGGTCGCCACTCCAGAACTTTTTGGCCCCATCGATTATCAGTTCTGCGAGCAATGCACCATGCCCGCTGACACTTAATTTAAACAACATCGTTGATTACTCGTAACCGTTCAAAGACAATAATAACACTATCAACTAGACACCTTCCACGGTTACCTAGAAACTCTTCGCTACACTGCACCACAACTCAACCGGACCGAATTACTCCTACAACTTAGTATCATCACTGATGTTAACAACACTTTGATGAGGTAATTACAGGCCAATTACTCAGCAGACGGTAATTAAGATACCGCAGCTAGCTGAGATGTTATCAATATTATTATGGCATCTTCAAGATAAGTTTTGCTAACGAGCTGTGTCGTGCGGTTTTCGTTAAGGTAAATATTGGTAGTAGTATTGCAACTCCTTGTGCTAAACAATCTTTAGTTTCATCCTTTCAGCTATATTGGATCGGATCGCTGTTGTAGATATGCTACAAAATGATTAACTCCTATTTCCCAAGATCATTTAAATATTTTCAAGCTTCAAATGGGTTTGACTTTCAGATCTAGCAGTTGTCATAGAATACCAGTAGGAATGGTTCGTTTAGAAGGATCCCGGGAGTGTCATTTTCACAGCATACAATTACAAAAAATCTCGGCAATCGACTACTGTAACTACCATTAATCAAAACAAAATACCCTACAAACCCGAATATAAAGCAATATTTTTTTAAATTAAAAAAATTGTGCATAAAAAGAGGCATAGACCATAAAATTGCAATAAAGAAGGGTTCATCAAAAATATAAAATAAAAATTCATGTATCGAACACCTCACAATTTCCTCGGGCATTCACGCCTTTACAGCTTGCATTTTATTCTCAAATTTTATTATTGAAGTATTTTCATAATATGAAGGCAAATTTTCATTTACGAAAAATATATGTATTGAACCGTTCAAAACGGAAACTTTGTGAACCACCTTTTGTATTCACAGCTGCATTTTTAAAGCTATTTTTCTTTTTCACTGTCAATCAAAAAGGTATTATTAAACAGATGTTTTTCCACATTCATGTTCTTTTTACTACCCTCGAATATATTATTACCACGATGACTCATGAAAAACAATTTAAATGTCCGTGACGTCAGACCATTGTCAAAGCCATAGCGTGTAACTGGTATACGGCGCTCATAAATCGCCATGTGGCCACATTAAAGCTGATTACCCCCTGACCTTGTAGAAGATTGATGATTTATAGGCTGGACAATAAATTACGGATGTAATTTGAGGTCCTTTGTAACGATTTAGTGGCACTGCGAGAATCGATAGCACTTAAAACGGGAAAAATGCTTTTGGGGAAGGAATTATATTTTTAGACGTTATTAATGGTGGAATTTATTTTTACGGAGTGTTTTTTCGCTTGTTTCTGCCGCTGATACTGGAATTAAAGGAAAATGGAACTCTTTGTGCTTGGTAAATAAACTGTCAGCAACAGTTATTAAATACTTCTAACATTTAATTTGCATTTGGAATCAATTAATTTCATTTAAATGATTCTGGGAAATTTAGTTACAGAATGTACTAATACTAATTTATACTTACCAACACAAGTAGGTACTGCCATCACTTTTTATAATAAGTATATTATAATATATTAGATGTTTATTTAGTTAACCTAGGCTGATAATAAACAAACATAATAGCCAGTTATACGCACCAAAGACCTTATAATTAGACTCGACCTTTTCCGACCTTTCCAGGAAAAAAACCGCGACTGGTATGCAAATACTTACAAAAACTCTTGTGACCTAACGACGAACGATGGCAAAAATAACGTTAAGATACTACATTATCAAGAGATACATTTTTTTTTGTGTTCGTATGAACGTAACTCACTTCCTGTGTCAGACCCAAATGAATATTTACGGCGAATTCTGCGGGCTGAAGCACTGATGTGACAAAATTGGCGAATACCATTATAAGTTATTGGGGCTTATTTTTAAAGGGTTTGGACCAAAATACAATGGTCACTGGGCTTTTTTTATTGGGCGTTAATTGTTCAGTTTCAATTAATTGGCAAAAACCGCGTCAGTACCTTCGTGCTTTTACATTTTTTATTGAATTACCATTAAATACTTTCCTTTGTTTTTTCTGTTATCATGGCCACATCACATTAGTCAAAGACTGCGTTTTGCATTTTAATTTTCATTGATATTGAGGTTATAAAATATGTCCCACGTTTGCATTTATTTGAACACAAGCACAAAAGTTTTTGACACTTGGAACTTTATCAGCTTAAAAAAGCAGAAACAGTCCAGTCTCCAATCTTTAATTATATTTACAAAAAAAGTTTACTTAATAATTTTATGAAAATTAACTAAAAGCTATTTTGACCAAGTAAAGAATTTCCAAGTCCAATTTTATGGCAGTAATAATATTTCATTTCGGAATGAATATTTACGGAAAATTCAGTACATTTGCGGGCAGAAGCGCTGATGTGACAAATGTGAATACCGCAATATTTCATCGCCGGTCGTATTTATGCATGATATTGGAAACTAAAATATTTTAGTTGCAAACTCTTCTTGCAAAACTTTTAAGAAAATCATTTCGTTTTTCCACCTTTGAAAAAATATACATATTTACTTACATCGGGTAGATTCATTTTACTTAGTGATGAGTAGATTTTAATATAGGATTAGTATAGGAAAACCGGCGCCAATATACGCCCTTGGCGGACTCCTTTATTTACCCCTGTTTATTTTCTATAACAATTCCCGCTGCACCTTTGCGGCCCCTGTGGGAGTACTTTATGAGGGTTACAAGATGGTGCGGTGGGCCCATTTCAATCTTAACCCAAAACATGCCAAGTGTTGGCATAAACAACACAGTCGAAAGCCTACTTCAAGTCAACAGAACACGAGATAAGGGTTCTATTGACCATGTAGTTTATGTTATTAATCCCTTGCTTGGAGTATTATGATGTCTTAAAAACATGGATCATAATGATTATGTTTTATTTAATTTACGAACTGAAACTTACAGCTTGGCTCCAATTACATAATTAATTGTATGCACGCTTTTTTTCTCATATTAGCAGAAATTTATATGGTTTCTACCTACCCGATAGAAACTATATAAATTAGTGCTTATCCTCTCGGAAAATTCAGGCTTGATGTTATGATAAATTTAATGAATTTACTCAGATCAAGTGGGATGTTATGATAATATTGTACGAGAAATAAATCTTTATTTGACCTGTATATAATATCTATTCGAAGTTGTTTATAATTATTGAAACGTGAAAGCACAACTTGCATGTAACGGCGAAGTTCTTAGTGCATAACTTAATTACTTATCAGTTGCCACAAATTGAAACAGTTTGAGGCTGCCGTGATCAATAACAAGTAAAGACCGAGTCGGCGATTGATCAAACAGTTTGATTTGCAATATTATTTGCAATATTGCTGCTGGACTTTGAAAATGATCAGCTAAATAGCAAATAGATTGTTTGTAAAAGTTTTACCATTTCCAGCAAATAATAAATCTTAAGTATTAACTAACCTGAATTTATTGCCCAAAATAAAAACAGGGCAAGAATAAGTAACTTCGCTAAGCCTACCTTTCATCCACATTGTTGTTAACCAATCAAAACACGACTATCCCGAAACGCTCCAAATCCTCAGCATAAAACCTATCTCAAACTATTCTGCTTGGGAAATAAATAACGTAAGTACAAACGGCCTTTCCGGAGGTGTAAGTAAAACATCCCTTCCTGACCCGGACCAAGTTACAAGGTAAACAATGACTCCTTAGAGTTTTGGCCTTAAACGCTTCTACGTCTGTTGAATACAGAGCGAAGAATAATATTTGTTGTGGTCGTAAGAGATTTGTGGTTTGTGTACGCTCGCAAAGTTGAAGATGTACCAACCGTGTGTGCCCCAGTGATGTAAATATTTATTGAGTTTTAAAGTGCAATGTGAAAGTAAAGGATCATAAGATGCTGTTTTCAGTATTTGTGATTACATTCATGTATGAGATATATTTTGGATTGCTTATGTACATATTTTTGCAGAGATTCATACCGTTTTGTATTTAAAGGTACTACATTCGTTGGTGTCAAGTGACTGTTGTAGGAATAATGTACCATAGCCTAGAAAAAAAAAAGTATAATGTAGATATTACCAGAAGAAAATTACTAACAACAGTTTTAAAATTCTAATAAAACACTTTCGATTGACGGTCAAATGAGATTAATAAAAGACATTTAAAACAAATATTAACAAAATATAATTTTGCCGACGATAAAGCCTTGCCTGAGGAAAATTGTAAGCTTAGGGATTAAAAGTTTCCCTGCTCATATTTAGAACATTATACCCAATACAATTTCACTCAAACCTAATCCTATACCAATACAACCTACTAATATGCAAACACCTGAGGGAAATAATCTCTGTTCACGTACACTGCGGGTTATGTAGGTGTAGCTGTGTATAGTAAGATCGTTGACGCGTCGATGCACCGTGTACCCCATTGTCTATTAGCTGCGAGACGTTAAGTAATGAATATTGAAACTGCATTAACTAAGCTCAAGGGGAATTTGCGAAATCAATTCGTAAATGCGGCAAATTGATTTGGTGAGGGAATTAATATCCATCAGTTAGTGGTATAAAATAAAGCTGCTGGCTGGGTCTGTGTGCCTGCATATTCAGAGTAATCTAGATTAATCTGGTAGAGTTTTCATCGTTTATAATGCTGCGGGATTTACCCTATGCGTAAAGATAATGTTAGACAATGCTGGTGCTACAAAATTGATGGCAGACAGTTCAAGATAGATCGTTTGGTGAACTTTGATTTATACCCAAAAAAATTACAGCCAGGGAAAATTACTGCTCTAATATCCACTCAAAGAGACCTTTGTCGATCGTAGTATTCTTAAAATGAAAAAAAAAGAAAGCAACGATATTTTGGTTCTGGGTTTCGATTCCCAGGTCAGGCAAAGTATTATTCGCCTTTTCCCTCTGGTATTTCATAGAAGCAGTCCGTATTCTTGTGCCCGGTTGAAGGCAATAGGCTCGATTCTTATTACATGGGACTTAAACTTTACTGGTGAAATGTTGGTGTACTTTAGGTGCACCTCCGCCCAACCTTTTGGGAATACAGGCGTGATGTTATGTTACAGCTCGGTCAAAATATATGAGCACCTGAAATGTCAAACGACCCCAATCCCGCGTACACGCGCGGCACCCCGTGTTCGCCTCGTGAGCCGTTATTTCCCCAAATCTAGCAACGACCGGAGTACAGACAACCACAAGGTTATGGTAATGAGATGTCTTTTACATAGCTTTTATGACGTATCAATAACGATTGACCGTACCTACCTAAAAATCAATCAAACTGCTTAGGGTCGGCTATTGGGGTCGGCTTCTAGTCTGACCAGTTTTAGCTGAGCACAAATGTTTTATATGGAGCGATTGCCTATCTGACCTCCACATCTCAGTAACTGGGTAACACGATACCCCATGGCAAGTCTGATGTCAGATCTTAGGCTGATGTTCTGACTACCCGTAATGACTGGCAAAGATATTCAAATGACAACCGGAACCAACGGTTTAACATGTCTTCCGAGGCACGGAGGAAACTCGCTAAATGATAAATGATTTATTTCTGTAAGTTGGTTTGTACAAACACTTTCACATGTCGATCATATTTTTTAAAACTAGATGAGGTCGGCGTTTCCTGTCTGACTACTCTGAGAAGAAAGGCCGAAACAAACTCAGAGGTCACAGTCTCTTTTAAAGTCCAGACAAAAACTTGGTTAGATCATGTGAAGACCATGTAGACTGATCTCTGTCTTTTGAGAAAAGAACCAGCCAGATTGAGTGGACCTGTCCAGTCAGTGCACGCATTTGTTAATAACCGTGCAGCTCAACTTAGAATTTAAGGAGCTCAACGAATTGACGAACAATACCAAAGAAAGGACATTCGGGTAGGCCGCATAAATACTCAAACTGCCAGACCATGATTAAAAACTAACTAAGATAAATTAAAATTAAAAAAAAGAGTGATCCACATAGTCTTCACATTCACAATAATTAAAATAAAATAATATAATACTTTAAAAAGTAAATATTCTTGTCATTGCAAGAAAAATTAAAAAAAAAAAATAATTAAAAACTAAATTCACGTAGCAAAATAAAAAAATTAAAAAACGAAATTAATTGGAGCAGCTCAATCCCAAGCCTTTTTGTCCTCAACGTAATCTTTAATGTTATAAAACTCTTTCTGGCACAACTTACGTTTAATGAATGATTTGAATTTATTAACACTTAAGCCTTGTACGTCGCTTGGAAGCTTATTATAAAAGCGTACACATTGACATCTAAACGAGCCACCTATTTTCTTGAGCCTTGTTGTAGGTACTAAAAATTTGTGTTTGTTCCTAGTATTTATGTTATGGATATCACTGTATTTTTTAAACAATTTTATTTTTTTATGGGCATATAAAAGATTTTCATAAATATACTGAGAAGGCACAGTCATTACATTAATCTTCTTAAATTTCTCTCTGAGAGAGTGTCTCGGGCTTAATTTATAAATTGATCGAACAGCTCTTTTCTGCAAAACAAAGATAGTCTGGATGTCGGCGGCATTTCCCCACAACAGAATACCATACGACATTACACTATGAAAATAGCTAAAGTATACTAAACGGGCTGTCTCTATGTCAGTTAAATTACGAATCTTTCTAACAGCATATGCTGCGGAGGTTCACTTCTTTGACAATTTATCTATTTGTGGGCCCCACTGAAGCTTAGCATCCAAAGTTAGGCACAAGAATACTGTGCTATTTTCAGGATTCAATTCTTCGCCCTTTAACATCACATCAGTTTTCACCTGCCTAACGTAAATATAGCTACGTAAAGATCATCCATTCTTGGACCAACCTCGGCAAGAGTTGCTTAACCTTGTAGATCGACCTGTGCGGCTGTTATTATTTAGCCATGAGCATGAAAACATAAATAAAAAACAAAAGTCATTAATAAAAATCCCCACAGTCTCCTCCAAGCATCAAATGATTGACAGTAACGTCCGCCATTTTGTCCGCCATGATTGTTCCATCGTCGCACGACACATGACGCTTTTAAGTCATTATTTTTAACGAACACGTTGTATCATTTTACTGAGACATAAAAATGTTTGTTACCTGTGACGTGTAGATATTTTATGTGTATGTAGAAACGTCAGTTCCGTAGGGACAAAGAACTTGGTACATGGCGCTGGAGGAGAATAAGCTATCAGTTCTTTTTATGAAGATGTGGGAGAGTGGTGGGTTCAAGAATTACAAAAAAAAAAAACTGAAAAGTGAAGATTGTTTTCAAATTAAGACTAAGAAGCCTTTCTGATAGCACAATATTATTGAAATTGCGTCGATAGGCTATACCGTACAAGTATTTTTAACAAATTTCAAGTGCAAATCTGCCGAATTGCAACTTGCAACGCATTGCGTCCATGTGAACATTTTTGCAATTTGCATAATATAAATCGTTTATCGGTGTGATTAATTGAATCGCTTCGAGTCATCAGGAAGATTGATTATTTGCCTGCAAAGGAGGTAGACATCACAAGAACTGTATAAAACGAGCGGGGCGATCTCCAAACATTTTGTAACACACACAAAAGAAATAGGGATGTTTCTTAGGTAGAAAAATGATAAAATTATTTAGTCCGTCAGTTAGATTATCAAATAATATTGGACCGGTGTTTTTGCTTTATCAAATAAAATAAAAACTGACAAAGATAAAGCGCATCAAAGTTCAAGAGTAGGGACAAAGTAGGGGCTTGTGACGTCACTTTGTCAGTATAAAGTGTAGCACACCGTAACGTCACATGATATTTCAACGCACTGTACCGTCGTAATTTTGGACAATCGTAATTTTTTATGTGGAAAAAATACGTGTCCAATATTTTTAGGTTATCTAATTAATGGACTAAATAGATATTTTACTTGGAGTACTGCAGAAGAGACTTTTTCTCCTACTCAGCAAAGAATGAATATTAGGCATTGAGATAAATAATTCCAAATTACATTTAAGCATGATGACAAGGGGCTGTTCCATTCAATATTCCTACACCCATATCAACATTTAGAATGTTTTATATATCATCTCCTTTCAAATATTCATTTCATTTCTCCATTCCCTTTCATAGACCTATCAATAGGTACAATAAAGGCAGTTATACAGATCATAACAGTCCTTGAACCTTAAAATATACGGTTTGGGGCCCAATAGGGTCATTCGATCTACATAACAAAAAGATATCCACGCGTTATGTAATAAGGGCTTATATAGTGGTTGTTTTATAGGGCGTTAAATCTTACCAGTAAGTTGATAGGGCCTTTTAAATGGTCGAATATTTGATGGCTTTGTTGCTTCTGAGTTATAGCAAGCTATGTGCCCTTTGATCGTAATCGTGATTAATGTTGCGATAACTATTTTTGTGTTAATGAGTTTGGGTCCTATTGGGTTTCCGTTTTGAACATGGAAATACCTGTTTATGAAGACTACATTTTATTGGTTTTCAAAAATGTCTCTTATATTTAAGAACTTTGTCATTTGCCTCGTGAATTGTAATGTACAACGCAACAACACATCGTGAGGAAAGTGGCATGTCCTAGAACCGAAAATTCGAAGATATATGACATCCACCAAACCTCACTGGCCCCGCGTCGTGTAGTAAAGTCCATTCCCGTTTCTCTTAGAGAGGAGACCTGTGTCCAAGGCGTGGAAACATTAAAAGGCTGATGTAGATGATGATGAACTGTAAAAAAGACAAAAATCTTGGAAACCTATAATAACATCAATGTTATTTTTCTATTTTCAGACCAGTCCAAAATTCATACAAACATATTATGGCGACATCTTCGCCAAAACTACCGTGTCCAACCACTAACATAACTAACATCTATATTAGCAGAATTTCGTCCAAACAAAGTTCCAACGTCACGCGAATAACAGTCATTTTCTTATCAATAAAAGAATGTCAAATTTCGAGGTTATGTCCGTGATAACTCTCGCTCCATTAAGCTTAAAGCATAAGCTACATTGCTTAACTTCCTTCACACATGTCAAAGAAAATTCAACCTTACTTCCTTGTATGTAGAGTCTTTCAAACATGGCTGAGTTGTACAATGAATATTTATTTCGTTCTTAGGATACACAATTTTTATGGCATGTTTTTATAATCTTGCCAATGTTACGATGTCGTTCGAGCGTGGAGTAGGTTATCTCCTCTTTTGTAGCCAGTTGATTCTGCTCTGCAATTGGAAATGTATAAAGATCTGGTTTTATGTTCAGATAAAGGAGGTTGAAGAACTGAGTCTGGGGAAATTCAGAAGTTTTATGGATTCTCAGATTTCTGCGGCAAGCATTGGTTAATATGGCAACTATGGTATAACACAAAGATGAAAATGACAGATGTTGTGGGACACGGTGAAATAAGAAGTAGGTAATAATTGTTAAAAAAAGAACATTTAAAATGTTGTATGACGTTCTCGTTCGATTAACAACGTTCATTAAGTAAACGAGAATTTAATCTATAACTTCATCAAGATCTTTTCAAAACACACTGGCCATCTGTAAAAAACCACTCAATATTTCAAATGTCAATATTTCAATAGTTCAAATGTATGAGATAGTGGTCAAACGCGAGCCTTTCAATAATAATAAACTGACTGACACTTTTTTCCGTGAAGCTCCCTTCCACCATACACGCAATTAGGTACTTAGTTCTAATATTATCATCAGTCTTGATAATAAACAGATATGTGATTGGCAAGTAAGCCATCAAGACGTCCAAACAACCAAACATAACATTTATACCACTTGAGCAGAACGCAAATATGGACAGATCAGGTCGATAAACAGTAGCATATATATATTTCTATTTACAGCTACCTATAGTTTTCTTAATGGCAAACTACATACAGTTTGTCGTATCGTAACTAGGTCAGGCGACATTTGCTCGTTGCTCCAAGTAATTCGGAAGTTGAAAACTTGCGATATACGTAAGATCTAATCATGCGTTTGCAACAAACCTACGAATTGAACTTCTTAAGTTTAACGGGCCTTGCATGATGGGGTGAAAAGGAGGAGTTATCTTTAAACCACGCATTTGCAAAAAACTTGTGAGAATATTTAGTTTTCGTACAATTATCGACCACGTAATGTATTGCATAGGAAATGCAAGGTATGACGTTGTAACGTTTAAGGGAGCAAAGATCTACGCACGGTGGCTGGTAGCAGCTGTATAAGAGAAGGTGAGATAAATAGCTTGCGCTAGAAGAGATTTATATGCAGTAGTGGAATGCAGCAATATAGTCTTCTTCAACGTACCCAGTCATGAAACCCAGACTAATGCACCAATTCCAAACTGCAGTTGGTTGATGACGATGACCATTTCGGCAAAAAAATGCTTTATGGCCGTGGGCTCGCTGATTATTTCAGCAAACAGTGCCGGTTTAGACACCTTAAACCGGGCCCAAAGTCTTCAAAACAACCCAAAACACCATTCAATAATCTATAACCCGAACCTAAACAAACGAAGATCTTACGACTATAGACCACAAAATTCCCCCGATAGCCAAAAACATACAGGATGTAACGGAAAGGAGGGAACATGTTTTAAATACTGTTTATATCCATGTAAATGAACTCTCTGATTGCCGAAATTTCGAAGAAGTTTGCCATCAGCTAATCAAAATTTGTTTGGGAAATAAAGTTTATTTTTGAGAATTGACTATCCTAGGAGAAAGTTACTCATATACAGGTTGTCCCGTAAATCAACGTTAAGCTGGAAACGCGCGAGCTATCAAGCTCAACTCGTGACAGTTATCAGTAAAATATAAAAAAAAATCTTGGGCATGTACTTTGAGCAAAAGCAGTCGTTAAAATATGATCGCACGTTTCCCTTACATCCTGTATACAAGGTCCCTAATACTCGTACAAAATCATAGCGAAACTTGCAAGGTGGTTCAACGTTAAACATTAGGTACGTACTACTTGATAGTTATTGGCCATTAGCAAGTTTATGTTCTGATACCTGGAGGATCCCACTAATCTGATGTCAAGTGTTTGATCGAGCATCACTGAAGTGGGTGCCTAAGTTATTGGGACAAAGTTTGGAGTAAGCTCTCTTTGTTATATGTGGGTGGGTTTAGATATTTATAGTTTTAGGACGGCTTTCGAATGATACTCAAACTGTGAAATGTCTTTAGAGGAAACGGACCTACCAACCATATATAAGCAATTTTCTAAACTCAAGGTAACCTCAACTCAGCCTCCCTCAATCAAATTGAGTTGTAACTTTTATAAATTGACCTCTAGGTATCCTCGATTCGATTTTTTTTTTCTTTTATCATGGCAACTGAGTCGAATAGCGTGTCAAGTTTTCTTCAAATGGACTTAGAATATGAGTCCGTTTTCAAAATCTTCATATATTTTAAGCACGTTTAATTTGTTTATTAGTTCTGATAACGTCTAATACTCATATGCCTGATAACTTTAAAATTTGCATCCTTTATAAAATATGTCTTTGATCAGTATTCATATTTGTCTATAAATAACCATTCATTGGCCACCGCCTGCTACATAGCTTGATTTTTGTTAGGTTTCCTCACTTTCCTGCTCAAAGTTGTTAGGTCTTAAATTAAATATAATAGCTATACAATCATTTATATTTTATTTTATTAACATTATTTTGTCCCGCTGCTTGGCCTGTGTCCTGCCACATTTTTTTTAAAATTAGTCTTTATAATATAGTAAAAAGGCTAGTAAGGTACTTCCAGTCTATCTTCCTTTTTTGCGCATTTATCATTATCAACAATTTGTGTACTTGTATGTCCACCATAAAATCACTTTATTCAAACTATAAACTCAAGTTCAGCACTACCTTATCTCATTCGTTCGTACTCCGTTTACCTTCGCCGCGCCGGTAGGTAAGCTGGCCTTCGTTTACCTGTGGGTCGAGTGCCCAAATAGCCCTGTTCAGTTACATTGTCCGTGGCCTATCTAGGGTTGTACGGACCAACTAGGTGCTTAAGTACTCTTGTTTTGTTATGGCTGTTTAACTTTTGTGCTTGTAGAAATATGGTTTGTTGTTTTGAGGGCATTTCGACGTTGTGTTGAATGATGTGTTTGAGAAACAGAGATGTCAAGTAGACATATAAAATGTTGAAGATTTTTCATCTGAATTACGATGAGGAAATCATACACTAAATATTATAAGAAAATGAAAGCACCTACTGATAGGCGCAATGTGAATATGCTATCGCGTTTTCATCGTTTTTATTTATTATTATCCATGCCCCACACTAGAAATTTCTGGGGTGGGGCAAATATGTGCGTTTACAAACATTTAATCTGACATACACAAACATCCAGACCCGGAACCATTATCAATGTAGGCCGAACAAAACAAATATTTGTTGCTAAACGGGAATTGAACCCGCGACTTGCAGCTTAGCAGCCGATCAGACCACTGCACCAACCGTGTCCAGTTACTATGAAAAAAAAAAGTCTGTCTGTGGGAATCATTAATGACTTTGATTACGGACCAAACGTTAAAATTAAATACAGATAAAACATACAACACAAAAACTGACTTTCAAAATAAAACGACACAATTTATCACAGCTTGACTACAACCAAACGATTTAAAGCAGTAACAAAAAAGTAACCTGAAATTGAATTTCAGCAGCCCTATTGTGGCCTTTAATGGGGACGAGGGGCGTCGGCATCAGTCTGAGGCAAGCAAGGTCAGTGAGACAACGAACAAATAGGTTTAGTATGGAGACTGACCGCCCCCAAGATATTGAGGGTTTATAGTGTTATGATTAGAGTAAGTAAAGATTTGGTTTAGCTAGCGGCGTTGGTAGGTGTAGAAGAGTAATGGAGCAAGTTTAAAAGTGATGATGCTTGAGGTCAGCCCCGTTAATTTAAGCTACTTGGCAATCCTTGCACTATTTTATAAACCGTATTTAATGCAGCTCACACAGAGAAAAATAATTGGCCCTGGCGAACGTTTTATTTACTTTAAAGCGATGAAAACTTATCACCATGATTGCTCAAAGCTGATTGGTGATTTCAGTCTTAATTATATAGTTGAGAACGTAAACTTTCTTAATATCTTAAATTATACTGTCCCTATGCCGGGTATTCTTTATAGCCATCCGCTTTTCCTATACAATAGATACCTACTGTAACATAAATGCCTGATTCAGCCTCATGCAAAATTCGTTGCATCACACATTATTTAGAATAGTACACGCTAATATACTGGCCTAAATAACATGATAATTAAAATGACAATTCATAACACAATTGGTTTGTTGAACCAACTTTTTTTTTGTAATAAATGGAAAGATCATATATAAGTTTTCATACAAAACTATTTTTAGCTTTTTTTTTTTCATTGTAATTACAAAGTAAAATCCAACCGAAAATATTTTTTTGAATCCAGTACCGAAAACACCCCGACAGTTTTCCGAACAAAGCCGAGCCCGTGTGACGTCACAACGTTAATTTCTACTCCTTGTGGCACATAGCTTATACAGTGTTTTGACTTCTAACCAATTCCATCTTGTTATTATCGTCAATATATTGATGAATATCGAATACATTGATCATAAATATCGAACCTTAAAAGTTATCGTGCTTGCTTCGCATCATTATGTACGAATATTACAAATAACTCCCCATTATTATGTGATTCGCGCAATACCCAACCTAGCAAACTGTACTTAAGTTTTGAGAAATGTTCCATGTCTAACTAGATTCCAATTAGAATATGTTAATTATGTTGTTATCTTGTTTAATTTAGTATTAGATTCTGATTAATTTCTTAATTTGATCATTAAAGATTGAGAAAAGTAAATTTTTAAGGGAACTTTCGAGCAAAGTTGAAATTTTTGTATAATTACGTAACATGAAAACATGATTTTTCGTTTATGGAGATATATTCATTATTTTAATTTTAAATGACGGATATAGGTAAAACTAATATTTCTGTTTGAATTGTGAAAATCGGTCGACGCATTTAAGAGATATTTGAAAATGTACCGAATTAATATTTTCACGTTTTTGTTCTAAAAAGTTTTGTAATTATATTATATAGATATTTGTGTTTAATATTATAAAGAAATATGCAAATAATTAAAAATACCGAAAATTTTAAGCATGTTATGCAAAAAATAAATAAAAATAAAGGCTCCACAGATTTCGGGTTGTATAATATTTAGTGGTACCTATGAAGTTTTTTGATATCTAAAGTCGAAGTGTTTGTTAGCTTTTTATTTTACACGAATATCACCTACCCATATGTAACAACTATTACATTATGACAATTATGTTTCTAAATGTAATGTGTACAATGAAAAACAATGACAAACACCGGTCGCGGTTCACTATCACGTAATATTCACTCAGATGAACTAAGTTCATCTGAGAATATTCATTACGACTACTTTACTTATGCTCAATTTTTCCAAATCGTCCATCAGATGGATATCGTTTCGAAATTTTCCTTTATGAATCCTTTATCACACATGTCTAAATAAAATTTGCTGTTATAAATAATATTTTTGCACTAATTTTCGGATATTTTTAGTCAATTTACGTGACACTGTACTATGGTGAAATTCCTTGAACGTTATGACGTCACCAACATGGCGACCAATCATGGCCCGTTCGTAGACAGGTGGTTCTTTTTAAAATTTTATCGATTTTCAATTGCTTATAATAAATTGAAAAAAAATATTTAAGAGATTTTTGCAACGACAATATAATTTATGATATGTAAAGTTTTAAAATAAATTTTAAAAATCGTATTTTTTTTAAAATTCAACAACCCAATTACAATCAATTGACAACATGATAATTGATGAAACCAGCAACACGGCAGATATGACTTCCTCTAATAAGAATGTTTCCTTGGTAAAAAAATGATAATTCTATTTAGTCAGTGAGATTATCAAATAATATCGTCAAAGTTCAGGAGTGGGGGCTTGTGACGTCACTAAGGCAGTATAAAGTGCACTAGCGGCGTGACGTTTCACGATATTTCAATGCATTATATCGTTGTCACTTAAAGAAAAATACGTGTCCAATATTTTTTATTAATCTATCTGACGGACAAAAAACAAATTTTCTCAAATATGCTTGGAAATTTAAGCATTATTTTGACAACCTTCTTCGAGATAAATCGAAATTGCTGTACTGGCCAATACATGCGAGCAGCGGCCGGCAAAAGTTGTATGAAAATCCATATCTGTCGTGTCTAGCGGCCAAATAAATTACATAGTAAACTCATATCTGTCGTGTTATTTAAAATTGGAACGATCTTTTACTCCGAAACATGGCAACCAAGGAGGTAATTTATCAAAGGTTTTATTTAAATTTCGAATTGGCTTGCAAATAGAACGTTGTTTATTGAGAAAAAAACAAAAGAACACTTTAACGCGGGAACAATTATTGTTGTTCGTCATTGATCTTGACAAAATGAGTTCTAGGTACTACTTAGTTTTAATTTCCGCGCATTATTTGAGAAAAGTACTATACAAGCCTTGGCCACAAATAGGCATTGATGGACTTACGTATGTGTGCCTAGGCTTCGCCTCGGCCCACATCTACACGTTCGTCATCAATGCCTCTTTTGCTGGCCGCTGCAATAATGTACTATAGCGTTATAACCGTAAGATTTTTGTTGTGATGCCGACGGTTCTTTTGTAAATGTTTAACTGTTCTATATTTATTGTGTAACCTATGTAGCTGTAAACCTTTGTGTTTTATTATGTAACGTGCCGCCCCGACCGCATCCAAAGTTTTCGATAATTGCTTAGATGTAAAAGTATTCAGTCTCTTTCGATCTCGAGAAGAGGTCGGTCAGCATTCTTGCTCTTTGTAATTTATTTTTAATAAATCCCAGCTTCCACTCTAACAAGATGCAGCTAGATGAGCGCAGATGCAGGAGCGACCGCCTATCTAACCGTCACAACCCAGTAACTGGGTAACACGATATCCTTTGGCGGAAGTATATCAAGTACTTATTTTGCGATTCCCATAACGCCGACATAGCTAAGTGGCCAACCAACGTGCCCGAAAGGGGTGATGACAAAAAAAGCTATACTATGATTTTTTATTTCGTAGACTAAACTGACATTTGGGGGGTTGTTATTTTTCGTTACATAAAAATAGTGTCGTATCCTCACTATCCTGTTTAATCGAAAGTAGATCGAATTAGATCGAAAATGGAACTATAGCACGGCAAAAAAAAATACTTTTGTTAAGAAACTAGCGGCCCTTATTTAGTTTCCAATCATTTATGTCAGACTTCATTTTATCAATCGCATTTATTTTATTGTTGATTTCATATTGAACACAATAAAAGTTTCTTCAATAGTGTATGAATACTGTTATATTTAAATATATTACGTTTATATTCATAAAACATTTATTTGTACCAATTAGTAAAATTTAATTGAGGAGTCATGTCACAACCATGAATCACTTATGATTGAGCTTTACCTACAACACTATGCTCCACGCTTGCAACATTAAAAAAAAAATAAGTTCATTGGCAGCTGTCAGTTTAATCTACGAAATTTAAAATCTCAGTATAAATAGTTTATTTTTGTCATCAGTCCCTCAGTTAGATAACCTAAAACATTGGACACGAATTTTTCTTTTGCCACGTAAACAAAAAATGACGACAATACAGTGCGTTGAAATATCGTGTGACGTCACGCCTTGCTACACTTTATGCTGATAAAATGACGTTACAAGCCCTCACTCCTGACCGCACAAATGAATGCGCTTTATCTTTGTCAATTTTTACCCCCGACGTAAAAATGTTATGAGGTATATTATTATAAATTTGACCTGTGTATTTGTGTATCTGTGTGTGGAATCATTGCTCCTAAACGGATAAACAGATTTTGATTTCCTTTTTTATTTTTTTGAAAGGTGATTTTATCGAGAGTGTTTTTAGCTATATTTGATGAAAATCAGTTCAGCTGTTCAAAAGTAATGGGCGCTTTACTGTTTGAATTGGAGTGTTTTCTCAAGATATCGTGTCATAATTAAGTGTTCAATAGATTGTCGCGCGTCTACTACTAGATAAATTATTATGAAGCATGCAATAAAAATGTTTCGGGGGATTTTAACATTTAAAAATTTGTCTTGTTATATTTGATAAAGCCACAAATAATATTTATTTGTCAATCTCGTCAGTAAGATTAAATAGAATTAGCATTTTTCTGAAAACAAATATTTCAGATGGAAAAACTCAACAACACTTTGCCCGATCCGGGAATCGAACCCAGCACCTACTCAGCAGTAGCGCTTGCGACCATGAGACGGCCGAAAAAATTGAGGCAGTTTTTTTTTTTTTTTCCTATCTGAAGATCAAGCTTGGATTGTTTATTTGACTTCTTTGGTTGTGTATTAGAAACAGAACGCATCTGTCAGTGTGACAGATGTCAGTGTCTTCCTAACCTCTATTTAGAAAAGTCATCTGCTATCTTGTCTGACTCAGATCAATGGAAGACGTATTAGATAGCTAGTGGTAATTACTAATTAATAAGAATAAATTGTGTTAAATAATAAAATAAACCCTTGGAGACCACAAAGGAGATTTAATTACAAACAATACAGAGACATGGGCCGATGGTTCGTTCATTGAGCGAGGACAGTGTTAAGTTTCTAGATTTATGCTTAGAAAATGATACCTTTTATGCCTTCCCACTGCGGCTTCTCGCGCGATAAAAAGTATCCTATGTATCTGTTTTCAAAATTTCATCCATATCCGTTAAGCTGTTTTTGCCTGATTGAGACACAAAAATAAAAACTTTCTGCTAGCTTACTATTTAAACGATAAATACATTGAAGACCTATTGTATATTTATACAATAGGTCTTCAATGTATTTATCGTTTAACAGACATTATCACTATACCTACCTGTTCACTGTACCTATCTGTTATTTATTTAAATAACAGATAGGTTTCCCAGTGATAATGTCTGTTCAGCAGTAAGTTGCGGTTCGACCTAGTTCTTGACGACGAGACGAGAATTTACTGACCTCTCACTGAGAGTTCTGTCCACGGATGTTACTGTATGAATATACTTATAAAAGTAAAATTTAATCATTTAAAATAGCCCCGACGCATTTTTATTTCATGCTTTATAAAAAACATAATTTATCTAGTAGTAGACAAGCTTCGATCGACAATCTATCGAACACGTAATTATGACACTATATCTTGCGAAGTTACCTCGATTCAAATAGTAAAACGCCCATAGCTTGTGGTATTCTGCATATATTGTACAGTTCCACATCTACCTGAAAAGCATACTTTTAGTTATCTCCGATTGTTTTAACATCCACAACTTAATTTATATCATATTTTATACTCTGACATTTTCATCTGAACTGACGTCTGTCTGTCCAATTTATTTTCTTAAGCCATAGACATAACATACCATGGACACTTCTTCTTCTCGACCTACTACAAAGCTAATTATAATCTTCAAAATAAGGGCAGTGGCACACTGCCCCCTCTCTAAACCGTTATTTATGCGTTCTGGTCACTGCTCACAACTGCTTACACTTATCTACAAACAAAAATAAAACATGCGTCCAAACTCTACACAGTGCAACAATTACTTATAGGTAAACACCACATGAACAAAAAACTAAGAACAATCTCGATAAAGTCACCTTTCAAACGCAACGCAAGGTTGGCGCAGTGGTTGAGCGATTGACTGCTGCGCTGCGTGTCGCGGGTTCGATTCCCGCACGGAACAAATATTTGTATGACCTACAGATAGTTGTTTCGGCTCTGGGTGTTTGTGTATGTGAGTTTATATGTTTGTAAACGCACCCACGATACAGGAAGAAATTCCTAGTGTGGGGCAACGTTTTTTTTTAAAAAAAAAAAAAAAAAAAAAAAAAAACTAAGTGAAAATCAGTTCATCCGCTTAGGAGCTATGATGCCTCAGACAGATATAAAAATACACAAACACACAGGTACACACTTCAAACTTATAACAACCCTCTTTTTTCATCGGGGGTTAAATATTTGTTGTTTTCCTGTATTTGCAAAGTTTTTATAGCTTACTAAAGAAATATTTTAATCGCTTAGTTAGGGTCATTTATTCTGATTTAAATAGTTTAGCAAAAGGAGCATGTAAGGATCGTAGCAGGTGGCATTGTATGTTCTGCCTACCCATGGGAAAATAACTTTTGGATCAGAAATATTAGAATAGGTATCGAAAACGTTTTTTTTTTTCGTGTCTTAGCTCCTGTTGCCTATTCCGTAATAATATCACACATAATGATATGACAAAAATCAATGTTATATTTTTTTTCGTATTATTTTTATAAACATATTATGAGTGTTATATATTTTTAATCACTTCTTAAAATCCTTAATTTTGATACCCCACACGACAGGTATGGAAGAAAATAAAAATTAGGACCTCCACAATATGGCACCCAATATCCGCCATATTTATTTCATCAAACTTTAATGTAGCCAGTGACATTGGAAAGATTAAGACTTATCGATTGACGTAAGAATCATCAAAATTGGCCCACGCGTTTGGTCTCTAGAACGCCACATAGAAACAAATATATATACATATACTGCTAAACACATTACCCGCATTGCGTGGCGCAGGCGGGTAAAAATAAGCATATTCTCACTGAGAATTTTTTATTTTTTCGGTGCTTCTGGCGAAAAGATTACCTTTGGAAATGAACAAGCACACAAAGAGTCTTACTTCATCGTAATTTGTTAATAACTAATATAAAAAAACTGTTTGTTTGACCTCTTTGTTTTCCTAAACCATTAATCACGATGTGATGAAACTCTGGTGAGTTATTTGTCCTATGAATTCTATTCACCCCGTTGTACGATATTTGCTTTCAGTCTATAACACGCGACACAAATTCATTTTTTTAATGGAATATCAATAGATATTTAGCATAAAATATGTTTTATTCAAATAACCCAATTAGCTCAGTTTCTCAACACATAAATAAGGTAGAAATGTCCATAATACAAGAATAATAGGTCGTTACAGCAGTTTCAGTTCTATTTATTGCTTTATTACTCGAGGAGCACGTTCCTAAGTAATAACAACCGTAAGGGTCGATCTTCAAGGTTAAGCAAGGCTTGCTGAGGTCGGTCAATGGATGGGTGACCATCATAACATACCAAGATTCCCTTCTCCGTGCTTCTCCGTGCCTCTGAAAGCGTCTGACTTATGGAAGGTTCCAGTACCACAAAACATTAAACGACAGCGCATTATAACGCTAAAATATAACCCGACCAAGTGAAATTGCTCGTTAGTTTCGTATTACACGTATATTACATTGAGTTGATTGAATTTGGGATTATTTATTGTTGATTGAATCGTCGTTACGTAACTTAATAGAAGTTCATTATTTAGAAAATTTATAGCTTCTCGTGACGCGTACTTTATGCTCTCTACTCTGTGGAACGCCGAACTGTGTTGTACGATTTCAAAGTTTATACAATCATTTATTTGCAAAAAAACCTTTATGTATAAAAATATTTTTGCATTAAATAAATTTAAACAAAGCGACCGTATTACCTGGTACTATAGTTCCCTTGCTAACCTGTTTTCAAAATTAATTTTCATATGGTTTTGTACTTGATACAAGAAGATATTAAAAACAAAGAAATGGCTTTTATAATCTTGATTATTCATATTTACTTTTACGAGGGGTACGTGTCACACTTGGGAGAGGCATAAAATCGCCCGGTATTCTTTTTACATCTCATGATTCCAGCCTCGATAATACTGTCTCAAGTAAACAAGTAAAAATTTCCAGAAACCCCATCATTTTTTTAATATCATACTTCTTAAACAAGATAATTTAACTAGTGTAGACACGCTTCGGTGAACAATCTATCGAACACGTAATTATGACATGGTATCTTGAAAATACCCCGATTAAAACAGTAAAACGCCCATAACTTTAGATCGGCTGAACAGATTTGCATCAACCAACTAATAACAATCCCGATAATGTCACCTTACATATGCGGGCATTGGCGCACGGTTGGCGCAATAGTTGAGCGATTCACTGTTGCGCTGCGTGTCGCGGGTTCGATTCCCGCACGGAATAAATATTTGCATGACCTACAGATAGTTGTTTCGGCTCTGGGTGTTTGTGTATGCGGGTTTATATGTTTGTAAACGCACCCACGATACAGGAAGAAATTCCTAGAGTGGGACAAAGATTTACAAAAAAAAAAAAAAAAAATTAAGTCAAAATCGGCTCATCCGAGCTATAACGCCACAGGTAGATTACACACACACAAACAATTGCACACAAAGGTACACACATCAAACAACACCCTTCTTTTTCCGTCTGGCGTTAAAAATAGAGTATTCAAAGTACTAATACTACGCAGGCGAAGTCGCGGACAAAAGTTAGTAACTATCTAAAATAAAAGGTACATGTGTACAACATCTTCCAGCTAATCATTTACAAACCCATAACTCCCAATGCCCAGAGCCCCGAACTTCGTAAAAGGCGCACAACGGAATCGATAGCGAACAACACGGGGCGATCTAAAATAAATTAACCCTCGCTTCCGAACCGAAGATATGTAACTTGTGCGTTATTTTTCTTCGAAAGTTCTCGAAGCGCAATAACGGTAACGACTATGGTGACTGCAAACTTGGACAATGTTGCCACATTATTTCTTTTGGGGACACTGATGCGGGGGCATTTGTGGAGTATTAGACTGTTGGAAGCTTGGATATTGGGCTAGTTCCCTAACTACCGATACCGGTACCGCGTACTAGATTGTCGACTTTATACAAGGCTCTAAGCGATACACAAGTGGCATTCTGTCGACGAGGGAGTCCTGATAGCGATTGTTAAAATGTCACAAATGTATGGAATTGCCAAGTGTTATCGAAAATCACGTCAATCACGTGACATGCTCATACATTTTTGTCATATTTCTAATCACTATTGTTACGATTTTGTTGTTAGAATGTCACTTGTCTAGGGCCTCAATTAATGTGAAGACTTCATTGATTAGTGAACTTTAGTTCGCTCAGAAATCAATTATAAGACACACTTAAAAAAGTCGTGTTAAAATATGTCTCATAGAATCCATCTGATATAGCGATTGTCAGAAGTACAAAATAAATGGGACTGCTCTCGTGACAATCCGGTAGGGTAGGACAATACACAGGACATACATTTTGGATTTTTGACAATTGACGTTGATAGCACAAAACTTTGTCGAGGGCTTCGACGAAGTGACATCCTATAAGCGCAATGATCTCTTTCTAACTAGATTCTACAACTAGAGAGCACAGCACTAAGAATTTTTCTAATTCAGATTTATTACAAACTAAAAGGCTTCCAAAAACCAACAAAAAATGAATGATCAATTAATTGTATACAAATTGGTTTATGATAGAAAGAAATAAAGAATGAACGAAAGAAAGAAAAAAATCATTTATTGGTTGATAATGTAGGTATACATATAAGGCCACAGAAGGATTAAAAATAAAGACATTGTCAGCGAGTTTAATTCACAGTCTCCTAGTTTTCGCATTCCTTGCTGGATTCTTGGTACATCCGTAACGCTCCTTTATCCCGGGGCGGCGAGACTATCTCGTGAAATGTTTATCTTTGAACGGGTAGTTTAATACTGTTTCCTTGACCATGGCTTTATCATGGTCCGATGTATTGTAAATTAATGGAACAAATTAAATAGTATCACTAACATTGCACGTATACAAGCTAGAAATACTACGAAACAAGCGATCAAACTTCCACAAGTTAAACAACAATACTATAGGCCCCTAATACAAATGAATAAAATATTTATAATCTAACCAGTTCAGATCGAACCAGTATACTTATCACAAAAAGAAAATAAATAACAAACAAAGAAAAAATAACAAATAGAACAAATAAATATACAAACATTGATAATAACTGAAAAACTGCAAAATCAGTCTGATTTTTTTTCTAATAAAATACATCTATCCCTCTCGCGAAAACGCTGTTTTCTATGGCAGCTGTATGCCTACTTTACAGCCTCAGCCTAGTCGAACTTCTCATTCTAAATCAATTTCAAAGATTTATTACTTCAGCACTGAAAAAGATATTTTAAATACTTATATCACATTTGTTTCTCTAAAGCTAATAAGATAAACAAATACATGCATATTTCAGTGACAACTAATTTTAAAACGGTCAATCAATCTGAGGCTTTGGAAGAGACAGCGCTGGTAAAAATTTAGCATTATTAACGTATGTTTTTATGAACTTAAGAATAATATTTGTAACCATAAATATACACATAGGTACTTAATAATCCGATATAATACATATTATTTCCTTATTAGCTTGACAAGTTATAACAAAAGGGCACTGAAAGGGCAGATCACAAGTGACAGTCATATAAAATTACGTTCCATACAAATAAAAATATCAATATGAATGCTAACGAAAATACTTGAGACTAAAAATGCCCAACGGAATTCAACCTACAACAAAAATATTTCAAGAACAACTATTTGTATTTACGTCAAACAAATAAAAATAAAATGTTTGTTATCCTTAAAAATCAATTGGAACTTCAGCAAGAAAGAACATATACATTAGAAGCATTATCGAGTCTGAGAAGTTTGGAAACATTTCAGATGAAATATTCAAATGAAATATGTCATCCAAACTTGGTTGGACTTAAAAAATCGACGCTTTGTACCAAGTTTCTGTCATTTATTACTTGTAGACCACAGAAAGTACTTTAATGTGATTTATAGATTGATTTTTAGGGTTCCGTACCCAAAGGTTAAAAACAGGACCCTATTACTTAGACTCCGCGATCCATCTGTCTGTCTGTCTGTCCGTCTGTCACCAGGCTGTATCTCATGAACCGTGATAGCTAGACAGTTGAAATGTTCACAGATACATCATCTGATTCTATTCTATTTCTATTGCCACTATAACTACAAATACTAAAATCAGTATAAAATAAATATTTAAGGGGGCTCCCATACAACAAACGGCAACAAAATCACGTGAAAACACGTTTCACGTTTCTGTTCGTTTCTGTTTCACAGAATATTAAGTTGTATATTCACTTCAAAAAATAATAATTATTAAATTAAAATAAAATAAATTTAGGGAGCCCCTCCCATACAACAAACGTGATTTTTTACGATAATGGTACGGAACCCTTCGTGCACGAGTCCGACTCGCACTTGGCCGGTTTTTGTATTTTTTGTTTATTGATATTCAAAAGTTAGGCCCGTATTAGAATCCAAATCAATTTTAAGATAATAACTGAAAAAACCCGTAATTAATCTCAATATGTAACTGACTGATTCCAGATGAAAAGGTAGTCATTGATAGCGTGGCGGGGGATAGGTCGGTATGGAAGAAGAAAACGTGTTGTGCCGACCCAAAGTAGCGTGGAACAGGGGCAGGAAGATGATGATTTGTGATGGAGTCAAATTGGATGCTATGACTTGGAATAAAGGCCATCATTGTAAATAAATAAGTTTTATTTATTTATTCCAAATTTGTTTACACTATTACAATAAAACATTATGTCAAACTGTAAAACAGTTTGACAGAATGTTTAGCAGTTACTCTCGTGTCACGATACATTCAATTCATTATGCTAAATAAACTAAATTAAATATTCAATACATAATTCCATCGGGATCAGACTATCCCACATTCTACACCCATGATCAATTTGCAATGTCCATGGTTGCAGAATGCGAGGTGTGTTACAAAACTTGGTTATGGACAGAGTGACAGATAATATTTATTTTGTAAATCTTAATCTTTGCAGCATGTGTAAGAAACAGGCAGTTTAACTTTTATTTACTACTAGCACCGTGTGTTGACAGAACTGACCACCAAAGTCAGAACAACTGGGCGCAGGATAGTGAGGAAACACGACTCCAAATAATGGGGTCGAAATTGGGGAGTTAAAATTATTTTTCCTTAGGAATAATAATTTTAGTTGTACTGTCTATATGCGTAGCAAAGCCACGAAAAAAATTGAGCCAGGCAACTTCAGTCTAAATGTAGGTAAGTCTTTATGAAATCATCAATCTTTCTAGGCTATGCTAGCCATTTCACATTTTTTTGGGGACGGCAATTTTGTTTTTGTTTTGTGGAATGCTCATGCATACTGCGCTATCACGGGGAGAAGTGCAGTTATGTGGGACTCTAACCCACTAAAACTCCACGGTGTCCTCCAGTGCCGCTTATGGGGGCTGTAAGATGTTGTTCCAAAATAAATGAACAATGACTTACACGGGCACGGGTCAAACACTTATCCGCGAACCTGCTGACTCCTCTTCTGGGCGGTACCCATTACCGACGTACTAGAACACATTCCTCGCCGTGACCACCCCAGGGACCAAACCAGCACATGGGTGCCAGACGACCCCATGTATCAGGGGGACCAAGGGTGCCCCTTGGTCCCCCTGTGACGCGTCAGGTCAGTGACCCCGCCGCACTACGCCACTCCGCGCCTGGTTGGCTACCTAACCTATCCAGATGCAGCTGAATACCAGTATTTTAAATTCAGCGATTGTCTTTTATTATATTGCTGATAGAACGGATGGCCGTTGGGGCCTAAAAGTTCTTGAGTGGCGACCGCGAATCGCAAGGCGTTGCGTTGAAAGGCCTCCCACTAAGTGGAGCGACGACCTGATCAAGGCCGCGGGACGGTGGATGCGAGACGCACAGGATCGATCAGTGTGGCGACACTTGGGGAGGCCTATGTCCAGACGCGGACGTCTTTTGGTTGAAATGATTATGATTGTCTTCTAACCTCCATAACCCGGTAACTGAGCAACACAAAATCCCTACATACTGGTGACAGATTTTCTAGCTTCTATCCATAACGACATCCTCTTTTATCCTAAACATGCTTCCATTTGCGTTTAATACTCAGAATCAGAATCAGAATTTGATTTGGTCTAAATGTAGGTACAGTATAAGATTAGTAACATAAATAAGAGATATCAGCTACATTTTACCTTACGGCGTGCAAATTACATAAGGTAAACAAATAAAAAAATGTCAACAATACAAATAGAATTAATAATGAGAAAAAAGAACATATAGTCAGGAAATTATAAGAAACATTAACAATTTAATTCATGACAATTATCTAATAAATTACCAATATACAATAAGATGTACTAAGTAATTATAAATATCATTTTCTCTAAGGTCACACCATTTTAAACACAAAAAACACAGAACAAAAACACATCCTAGATAATTTCACAGACAATTCCTGCAAATAATACGGCCATTCCTGAACAATTAGACTCGTGAATAACCAATATAACTATTACACCTAAACATAGGGTAACAATACGCTGTCCGCCATTTACACATTACACACTAGACTACACTGCTGTCAACATAATTGATGCGTGAACACAAATACTAAACAATAATGTTTCAAGCTAGCTACTGACAATCAGACTGTTCTGTTTGTGCAATATACATACATGGTCGTACTTATGTTACAAACATAAATCAATCAGTCTTCCACTGGTGGGGTACCTTTTTAATTATTGATACATTTGCATTCGACCAATGTCTCACTTGATGGTGAGCAAGCAAGCTTGCTAAATAGGAACCAATTTACTCTTGAGTTATATACAGACGTGTATACAAATTCTCAGCTCAATCGGACTCTCTGTCTGTCTGTCTGTCTGTCTGTCTGTCTGTCTGTCTGTCTGTCTGTCTGTCTGTCTGTCTGTCTGTCTGTCTGTCTGTCTGTCTGTCTGTCTGTCTGTCTGTCTGTCTGTCTGTCTGTCTGTCTGTCTGTCTGTCTGTCTGTCTGTCTGTCTGTCTGTCTGTCTGTCTGTCTGTCTGTCTGTCTGTCTGTCTGTCTGTCTGTCTGTCTGTCTGTCTGTCTGTCTGTCTGTCTGTCTGTCTGTCTGTCTGTCTGTCTGTCTGTCTGTCTGTCTGTCTGTCTGTCTGTCTGTCTGTCTGTCTGTCTGTCTGTCTGTCTGTCTGTCTGTCTGTCTGTCTGTCTGTCTGTCTGTCTGTCTTTCTGTCTGTCTGTCTGTCTGTCTGTCTGTCTGTCTGTCTGTCTGTCTGTCTGTCTGTCTGTCTGTCTGTCTGTCTGTCTGTCTGTCTGTCTGTCTGTCTGTCTGTCTGTCTGTCTGTCTGTCTGTCTGTCTGTCACCAGGCTGTATCTCATGAACCGTGATAGCTAGACAATTGAAATTTTCACAGATGATGTATTTCTGTTGCCGCTATAACAACAAATACTAAAAACAGAATAAAATAAATATTTAAGTGGGGCTCCCATACAACAAACGTGATTTTTGTGCCGATTTTTGCAATAATGGTACGGAACCCTTCGTGCGCGAGTTCGACTCGCACTTGGCCGGTTTTTTTCTTTTTTAACGTCACTTAACTAAGAACACTTGGGTGGTCTAGACCTATCTAACAACGTCTTTATTAATAAAATCCGTCTAGCTGTTAGTCATATTTTGTAATGAAGAAATTTGAAAACAAATATATATATATATATACATACATACGAGTACATACAAGATACGCGTAAAAAACATAACCCTTCCTTAGCAGTCGGGTCAAAAAAAGCGATAGTCATGCGGTTCTTAAGCACAATAATCTCCCAAACTCCCAAACAATGACTGAACTCATCAAAGTCACCTCCCCAAATTAGATGACACCTAAAAACCGTCTGCCCTCGGCGGCATTCACGTCCGATTTGTCATGTGATTGGGCAGACGTGTGAAATGGAGCGTGTGATCCAGCGGGACGAGAACTGTGACGTATGTTAACTGCGGTTAGTGAGATTACAGATAACTGTTTACACGGAGATACAGGGATTTTTGATAGAAAGATGTGAAGAAAATTTCAGAGCAGACTTGGTCCAGGTAATGGTTGTGACTACCAGTAATTGTAAATTATTTCTTCGCCACTCACAGTGTGTTATTTTGCCTTAGTTGCGGACATGCTCGTTTTTTTTTTTGATAGCTAACAATTAATCATACACCACATTAAAACTCCGCCGGCTCTGACTACTATACTTTAAAAGAAATTAAGAAAATTGAGAAATAGCCTTAAAAACCATAGAAACGCAATATCTCGTTTTTGGATTAAATTTTTACACTTGTTTTAAGGTATGATAGGAATTTACTATAGGAACAATTTTTTTCTCGAAAACTTTAATAATCTTGTTCACCCAGGCGTAAATATTTTTTTTATATGATTCTGAAATTACTTTTTTTCTGGCGGGTCTCTTCATGGTCGCGTTTTTTTTTAATGTATATATGTTGATTACTATAATACCTATCGCCACAAAAAAACCAGACGCAACAAACCCAGGATTTCGGAAATATCAATTTTTTTATTGTGGGCTAGGGTTGTCAATAAACCTGTGAGCAACATACAATTACTTTATAAAAACATTATTTTTGGACTCGGGTATTAGCAATTACCGGTTCAAATTGTTACGTGCCTAGTTTACATAGTTTAAGTTAATAATTATGGAAAAATAGTTGAGGAAATCTAAAATTAAAAATTAATAATAGTTGAATTTTGGCCACTTTTGTTTACCTAGTACCGTCCATAGATTTTCTATCTTCGATGAAGAATATTATGCGGAATTGGGAAGGGATCCGCTCTCATCAGGCAAATGCTAAAAACCAATTGCTATACATAATATCTGGAGAACCGGGGTGAGATGTCATGGGGCCGTCAAAGAGCCATGGCACTGCTTTGCCTCAGCAGGCCCGTCCCGACACTGACCCGTCCTGCTGGGGGATGTCCGTCCGGGCCCCGACCAGAGGACTTCAGCGAGTGGCAATTATTACCGACGACCAAAGCCTGAATACGGATCCGAACAAGCTTACGAAACTGGATATTTATAATGTTTTGGTAGAAAAGGCCAGACTATATGGGTCAAAACATAGACCGGGTGACCTTGAAATGAACGAACGATCCATGATTATTTTAAATGCATTATATCCAACGGGTATTCCTAACAATGTTGATGTACAAAACAAAAGTCTTAAAGAGAGTATTTCCAAATTTATCTGTAAGTGCGAAAAAGCAAATGCGAGTGCGAGTTTGAAGCAAATGATATCACGCTGACGACTGACGAAATGGTAATTGAATCTGATAGTGAGGTTATGTCATAACCGTTCAGAGGATGACTAGTTTAAAAGTTTTTTTTTTTAATTGGCCTATATTATCCCACTGCTGGGCAAAGGCCTCCCCCATAGCCTTCGCCGGCCAATCCTTCAAAAACGAGTTCAAATCGATTGAATTAATCAACTGAAATGTTTACTAGTTTGTGAAAACCCTATTTCCATAGAAATTTATAAAAAACTTAGAAACGAAATATCGCCGAGATCTCGCTAGTTACATATTTAGAATTTCCTCAAGAAAGAAGGTACTATAAATAAGTATATTATGCTAACAAAAAAAAACGCGACCAGTAAATAGTTAATTTCATATATTTTTTTTTTGTTTATTTATAAAATAATTATTTACTCTTATTCCTGTGATGTTAGGGACTTGAAATTTTCAGGCCTGATATATTTAAAACTAACAATTAACCTGTATTTATACAAAAGGTTGAGATTTAATTTATTCAAGAAATACAGACGAAAAACTTTTTCGGGCAGATCAATGACCTTTCACAAATTTATTTTTATCTCCTAAATTAAGTAAAATATCAAAACGAGGTTTCTTTTAATGCTTTATTAGGATTAAATCTATGAAGTTAAAAAATAAAACGGGCATGTCCGCAACTGAGACAAAATAACACACTGTGCACTGCTCTCAAACGGTGAAGGAAAACGAGACCCACCAACCCATACTGGGCCTGCGTGGTGGATTACGAGAGGAAGCCTGTGTCCCAGCAGTAGGATCATTAAAAGGCTGATGATGATGAAGAAGAAAATTTGATTATAAAAGTAGACAAGAGAAAAGAAAGATAAAAGAAATAAGAGAAAGATTAGTATCTCTTACATAAAGGAGATCAGCTTTAGGAAACAAACAACTTGGTTGGAAAGATATAACAAGCAACATTTTAGAGCTTGACATGGAAAAAAGCACGGAGAAGTTAAATCGAAAACTCAACAGCAGGTCACGTGTAATTCATATTATGAAACCTATATAAAACCTTTTTAAAAAATTGTTCTTGTAAACACAAATAAAGGTACTGTAATTGTATTGCAAGGAATAATTAGTATTCAGCTTGTCCGGTTACACTAGAAGCCGAACTCATCATAGTTGGAAAAAGACAGAAAGGGCTTTTTTGTTTACCATACATCCTATGGTAAACAAAAAAGCAATATGGGTGAAAAACCTTCTAAAAACGTATGATCTAATTCCGCCTAGCCCATTTCATTATCGGACTACAAGATGAACGGCAATGCAAATTCGGTACATGGTGGACATCCCACCCATGTGCACTTAATGTTTTGGAAATTGCAATGGTGTGCAATAAAGATATTGCCTGGGTAGAAAAATGATAATTCTATTTAGTCTGTCAGTGAGATTATCAAATAATATTGGACCCGTATTTTTTGCTTTATCAAATAAATAGAAATTGACAAAGATAAAGCGCATCAAAGTTCAGGAGTGGGGCTTGTGACGGCACTTTGTCAGTATAAAGTGTAGCACACCGTCACACGATATTTGAAAGAAAAGAAAGAAGAAGTGTTTATTTGTCACAAAACGACATACAATATAATAACATACTTAAGCTAAACCCTTAAAGTAGTAGTAGGGTCATGGGGCTGACTGTTCTTGGTTATAAGTCCCTAATAAATAAAGAGAAAAAAAACCTAGGGTCATTAATTCAAGAGTGAATTGGTTACTTCTAGGCTAGCGTGGTTTACCTTCGACCATATCATTGCTTACCATCAGGTGAGATAGTGGTCGAGACTAACTATAATTTAAAAAAAATACATCACATTCAATAACATATCAAACATTCCCTTGAATCCCAAGTTTCTGACGTATCAAGGTAAGAACAAAGCACCCGATCGATCGAGCTAAACGAACCTCCACAAAATGGTGGCTCCTAAAAATCTGTGTACCTATTCTCATTATGTAGCAAATTTAGGTAATTGTATGGAGTGTACTTAGGCTAATTAAGTAGTTTGTCTTAGGGGCACAAGATGCCAGTAATTGTAACAAATAGTGCCCAAGAACGGTACCTTGCGAGATGTTTTTTCAACTGTATTGCCCTAGTTAATGTTGTGGTCACAATGTGAGCCGCAAGCGGACGGATATTTTTTAGTTTTGCCGTGATGTAAATTACCCATTTTCTTTGTAGATCCTCCAGTAACGATGGTACATATCTAGATTTTTTTTTTAGTATGTTTCACGCAATAGAGCCTTACCTTCATTTTAATTTAGAATTCGAAATAGTTAGAATATTTTGAATAAGTCCAAATTCTATTACAGCTCACACTTTTCTCACTCTTTAAAACTATATTTTTTTATATATTGTATCGCGCTTGACTTCAATTATTTATATATCCTCTCTGACACATTCTCAACTGATGGTAAGCGATGATGTGGTTGACGGTGGAGCACGCTTGCCTAGAAGTAACCTATTCAGTCTTGACTTAAAGACCCCTAGATTGTAGCTATCGGGAAACACAGACACGGGATGCCACTCCTTAGCTGTACGCATAATAAAAGTATTCTCAAAACGTTTAGTACGTATGGGTGGGATGCCCACCATGGTGACCAGCATCACCGATGGCGCATCGCCGTACGTTTGGCAGTCCGATGATGAAACGAGCTGGGCGGAATTAGATCATGCAATTCCATCGCTCACGCCCCGAAATGTAACCGATAAAAAACCAACAAGTTGGCAACTCGGCGACGATGTTCAAGGCTCTGGAGCTTTGACTTAACCAGCGCCTTATCGCAGATGAGCTTCTTGACCTGCTTTTCGATCGACTCTAGTGCATCAAGCTGGCATTTGGGAGATCCGTCCCAGAGATGAGAACAGTACTACATGCATGATCGAACTTACGATTGTTACAAGCTGAGCAGCTGTTCTAGTGTGAAGTACCTTCTCACCTTTGCAAGGATCCCCAGCTTTTTGGCAGCCAGCTGAGCCTTTGCCTCAATGTATGGGCCAAAATTGAGAATCGATGTCAACGTATCGAGAGATCTAAGAATTTCAAGATGCTTAGTTATTGACACGGTCACATCTCGCAAAGTTGGAGCCGGGTGAAATTGGCTCTTTTTAGCGGAAAAAAGACACGCCTGGGTTTAAGCAGCATGAAACCTGACCAGATTAGCATCGCCCCATTCGGAGACTGCCTGCAAGGACAGGTTCAAGTGCTCTACCATGGCCTCTCGGAGAGACTGGATCTGAGGCCCGGTAGCCCGAGCATTGGACAAATATCTGTCAGCAACAGTGGTACAAATGGTAACATAAAACCAATTTTTAAATACACGTATTAAAATACACAATTTAAAAATGGTATTTCGAATTATAAATTCAAGTGTAGCGTTGTTAGGGTTCCGTAGCCAAATGGCAAAAACGGAACCCTTATGGATTTGTCATGTCTGTCTGTCTGTATGTCCGTCCATATGACACTTCTGTGTCACTTTTATCCGAAACTATAAGAACTATGCTGTTGAAACTTGGTAAGTAGATGTATTGTGTGAACCGCATTAAGATTTTCACACAAAATACAAAACAATAAATTTTGGGGGTTCCCTATACTTAGAATTGAAACAAAATACAAACACTTCCAAAGTGGTAAAATGTGTGTCCCCCCTCCCCTGTAACTTCTAAAATACCATTACCATACACACATACATACATTATTTCTATTATGATACCATGACCATTATGACCATATTTTATATGACCATTACCATGTAAACTGCCACCGAAAATTGGTTTGAATAAGATCTAGTAAGTAGTTCTTTTTTAAAACGTCATAAATCGTAAACCGCAATTTAAAAAAAAATACGGAACCCTTCGTGCGCGTGTCCGTCTCGCACTTGACCGGTTGTTTTTGTATCACATCATCAGCCTATTAATGTATGCTCCCACTGCTGGGACACAGGCTTCCTCTCTGTGAGAGGGAATGGGCCGTAATCCACCACGTGGACCCAGTGCGGGTTGGTGGATGTCACATGTCTTCAAATTTTTGGTTCTAGGACATGCCGGTTTCCTCACGATGTTTTCCTTCACCGTTTTGAGAGCAGTGGTGATGAAATAATTTACACTAAGTAAAGCGCCTGCTCGAACCCACGACCTACAACTTGTAAGTCGCGGCCAATACCACTGGGCCACCACTGCTCACCTGTTTTTGTATTCCAGTTATAAATATCTAGTTGACAGTTTTTCAAACGTCGGTAACCTAGAAACCGAGTACTACTGGAAGTGTCTTTTAATTTTTTTATATAATCTTTTCTCGATCAACTAATCTAAACATACATAGTAATCGTTTATGCTACAGTCGTATACCTAATAAGGGTTATTGAAATAAGAGCGTGGATTTACTTCGATAATAGTATCACACGAGTGTTTCAATACCTAAATATATGCCGTTGCATACACTATTTTATCTTCACTCATACAGTTGAAATAAAAGAAAAGTGGAACGGAATAAATATGTGGTATGGCGGGAAATTTAGATGGTCAGAGCGGCTGACTGCGCAGCGCGCATCCTTAGACAAATAGCTCTGGTTGCGCGCGTCGTTCGTGGCATGTTAAACTTTAGGGTTGGTTCGTTCACACACTGTTACACTTAACACCACGTGTTATTTGACAGTATGTGGCCCCACGTTGGGCGCCACTATAAGGCGGCTAGGCGGCGTAATAAAACGATTTCAGTTCATGCCACGATAAAACACTTTAATACACACAACACTGTACATAAATGTCCTTACGCGCTAACAACAGTTTATAACTAACTACTCGTACAACTAAACTTAAAGCTACGACAATAGTTTTGGCGGGAACGAGCTAGAACCGTAAAATACCCGATCTATCTAGCGTGCGCGACTCGACTCGAATGTCTACTGACTGGCCGGCCAGCGGGCCCGGGGCCAGCGCGGGCGCCTGGACGGGGCTCATGCCGCACATCTGGCGGCCATCCGTTAGAGCGGTCTCTGTACCTGCGGCTCTCCTAACCGTAGGCGTGCACACTGAGCGTTATAGTCTCCCCCTCTAACCCTAACGAACGTCCTCGCGTTTGGGTTAGCTTCTACGAGGCCTTCCCCCCTTACGCTTCTCTTGTACTGGAGCTTGGATGCGACCAACGAAGGGTGTCAGCACGGAAGCGTGATACTTGCCTAGCACCGTGCCTTCGCTGAGGCGCTCTAGTATGTAAGTGGTGGGGCTGACCACGGCCTGGACCTTGTATGGTCCGTCGCGGCGAGGGATGAACTTAGATGTCTGCCCTCTTCCGGTGTCATTAGCCCCTTGCGTTTTCAGCAAGACCAGGTCACCAACCTCATAATCCGGCGCAGGACGACGATGTTCATCAGCATACTTTTTACGCGCTGCCTGGGCGTTCTCATAGACGTCGCGGGCATCTAGGAGTACTGATGAAATTCTCGTGGCTGCTTTATCTCGTTGGTGAGGTACACAATTTTTAACATCTTGGGTAACGTAGGAACGCTTTCTTGGCCAGTAATACTTACCAGCTAAACGTTGCAGCGTACGTTCCGCGCCCATGTGACCAGCGGTGGGTGCATCATGGTACTCGGCCAATACTTTGGCACGTTCTTGTTCTGGGACCACTAGACTGGCCGCGTCGTGGTCCCCATTCTCAGGACAGTAGCAGTACGGGACACCTTCGGCGGGCCCGTATCCTCTGCTTGTCCATACTCTCCCCCTAGAGGGATCGTCGGGCTCTTGAGCTTCAATAATCTTACTCACCTCCAGGCCTTTGTTTGGGTTCTCGCGCAGATCAACTGGCGTCAAGAGTCGGCTGGCACATCTGAATGGGCGCTCATCGGTCCTCTCCCCCTGGAGTAAATCTGCCCCAAGAGCATACCCACCGATATCAGTACTGAGGACGAAAGGTAACGTCGCATCAGTCTGGTGCAGGATCGATGCTGATACCAGCAGCTCCTTCTCGAGTGCCTCTCTCTTAGGCGGGGATAATCTAGAAGGAGGAGAAACCAGAGGTTCCTGTGTCTCACTTACCTTCATTCCATGAACAGCGAAGTCCGTAGGAGGTCCGACCGAAGCGAACTGAGCGACTCTATGTTGTAGAAACTCGTTGAGTGCGGCCCTGTGCTCCGGTGATAACGTCGTACCTTCCTCTGGCCGCAATGAAACGTCACGTAAAAGTGTCTTGGTGTCGTCACCGGGGAACACCATAAACTCTGTGTCGATTCTCCGACCACCTAGGGTGACAGGTACTGTAGCCGTCTTTACCATTTTCCTATGACGGGAGCCATCGGCAAGTCCGATATAACGTTCTGTCTCTTCAAACTGCACGTTGTTAGCCACTAACAACGAGTATAATGATGGGCTAGCAACACTAAGCGTAGCCCCGGTGTCGACGATCGCTACCCCTTCTTTATCTACTACCCCTATTGTTACCAAAGGGTGCGATGACGTCATTGTGCAACAGTCGCCTTTTACGACGTTGAAGTCGGAGAGTCTGGCAGGTGCGGCTTTATCCGAACAAGTCTCACACTTGGACTTGACTACCCCTGGCTGGCCGCATCCGTAACAACGTATTGTACTTTTACCGTTGCTCGCACTTGCATTTATATTCGCGTTATCAGTGCTATCACTGCCGACTTTCGTAGACTTCCGACATTCGTTAGTCGGGTGACCGAATGCTTTGCAGTACGAGCATCGAATGCGATTTCGTTTATCGTCAGAGTTAGAGGTGGGAATGGAACCTAAGGTTGCGCTCGGGCTAGAAGTACCACGGTCAACGACTTTAGGTAGGTTCGGATTATCCGCGGAAACAATCGCGTTACTACTAAGTTCTACGATCGAATCTTCCACGGTTCTCGCTCGCTCTAACAAAAGATCAATATTACTAACACTATCTCGCGACAAACGTTTACGTATTCGACGGTGTAAAAGGCCGTACACTATATCTACTAACATAACACTAGGAACAACATATGGTAATTTAACTAATAAAGAGCGTACCTTAGATATAAACACTTCAGCACGTTCACTTTCACATTGTTCGTGAGCGAATATCTCGCGCAGCACCCGGTATGCAGGCCTTTGTACGCCGTAGGCGGCGCGTAGGCGCGCGAGCGCGTCCGTCCACGTGGTGACGCCGGTCCGCGCACCACGCCACCACACCGCCGCGTCGCCGCTCAGCAACATGGAGAGGCCGCGTAGCGCGTGCTCATCGGTCACGTCGGCACACTCCTTGTAGACCTCCACTGCATCTATGAATGCCTCCAGTACCTCGGTGTCGCGTGACTGCCCGTCGAATCTCGCGGTACATTTCGCGAAGTTACCGCTGCTGAAAGTCGCGGGCGCGTTCGCCGTGGGCGATGCCGCCGCCACGTGGTTGCCATGATGTAGGGATTTTAGGCTTTCCACTAATGTGCGGTTGGTCTCCGCCTGCATTCTGGCGAACGACTCCATCATGGTGGACAGAAGCCGTTCTGTGTTGAACGCTGCGGCAGGCGCGCCGATATGGGCCCCGCCGAGCGTGTAGTCTGCTGAGGCAGGAGCGCCGGTACGGGCCCCGCCAAGCATGTGGTCCGCTGCAGCAGGAGCTCTAATGTGGGCCCCGCCGAGCGTGTGGTCGAGGGCGGCGCCCCCCTGGGCGCGCGTCTCCTCGGTCGCGTATGCGTGGGTGGCAGCGGCGCCCGCATGGGCGCGCGACTCCACCATCGATTCGCAGTCCTCGTCGGAATAACTGTCGTTATTCTGTTCCATCGCCTTGCTGTTGATAGCTCTGGTTGCGCGCGTCGTTCGTGGCATGTTAAACTTTAGGGTTGGTTCGTTCACACACTGTTACACTTAACTGCGTTTACAACACCACGTGTTATTTGACAGTATGTGGCCGCAAGTTGGGCGTCACTATAATGGCGGCTAGGTGTCGTAATAAAACGATTTCAGTTCATGCCACGATTAACACTTTTAATACACACAACACTGTACATAAATGTCCTTACGCGCTAACAACAGTATATAACTAACTACTCGTACAACTAAACTTAAAGTTACGACAAAAGTTATGGCGGGAACGAGCTAGAACCGTAAAATACCCGATCTATCTAGCGTGCGCGACTGGACTCGAATGTCTACTGACTGGCCGGCCAGCGGGCCCGGGGCCAGCGCGGGCGCCTGGACGGGGCTCATGCCGCACATCTGGCGGCCATCCGTTAGAGCGGTCTCTGTACCTGCGGCTCTCCTAACCGTAGGCGTGCACACTGAGCGTTATAACTATATTTAACATTAAGTCAATGAGCCCATACGCGCCATTAAATTAAAGAGTAAAAGTGTGCGCCAAAAACTAAAAAGTTATTCTATGATGCAGTTGTTTGAAAATCGAAGGAAAATGTTGCACTGTAATGGTTTTTTTATGTTGTTGTATCTACGAAAAAAAAGTACGTGTGTATACAATAATTTTACAATGCATGTCCTCGAAAAGAGCGTTTTCCAAGCAGCCAAACTGCGGCAAGTGTCACTTTTTTTCACTAGTGCTTTTTACTTTCCAATTTTTTTTAATTTTTTACTCCAACGTCAGCCCGTCGCAAAGAGTTTTTATTATTTGAGAAAAGTTTTAAATATTAGTTAAGTATAGATTATCTATATATATAAAAGAAGAAACTGACTGACTGATCGATCAACGCACAGCCAAAACCACTAGGCCTAGAAGCATAAAATTTGGCTGAAAGGTTCCTCGAGTGACGTAAGTGAGCACTAAGAAAGGATTTTTGGAAATTCCCCCCCTAAGGGGGTAAAAAGGGGGTTGAAAATTTGTATGTAATTTCTATAGTTTGTAAGTTGGACACGTGAAATTTTAGATTTATGCTCTTGGTTGATAAAAAGAATTCATGTATTTATTAGTTATTGGAAGTTCTACTCCTAAGGGGGTAAAAAGGGGGTTGAAAGTTTGTATGTAATTTCTATAGTTTGTAAGTTGGACACGTAAAACTTTAGATTTACGCTCTTGGTTGATAAGAAGAATTAATGAAAATATTGGTTTTTGGAAATTCCACCCCTAATATCATATAAAGTTTCCATCCCTATGTACCCCCATAGGGATGGAAACTTTATATGAAATTTCATCGGTTTGGAAGGTAAAACATCTGAAATCGTAGGTTTACGCTCTTGATTAATAAAAAAAACAATGAGTTTGTTGAATACCGGTAATTCTACCCCTAAGGGGGTTAAAGGTGGCAATTTGTTGGGCTTATATATTTGAAACTTGGCATAAATACTAACAGCAAATAGTAAAGGTTGTCATTACAAGTTTTTCAAAACTACTCCTAAAATACGATTTAGGGGGTGTTAAAGATTTTTGAATAATTTTACTGTACAAGGCTTCTTTTTATGATGTAGAGGAGCAAACGAGAGATATTTGTTTGAATGAAAAGTCCAATTCCTTGGGAAAAATAATAAAGGTAACATTAGTTTTTTTTACCCCCAAAATACGATTTAAGTGATGTTAAAGTTTGTATGGAAATTTTATTTCTTGGGTTGTTAAACTTGAAACTTGACACAAATATTACCCAAGTAAATAATAAAGGATCTCATTATTAGTTTTTTGAAACTACCCCTAAAAAATGGTTTAGAGGGTGTTTAAGATCTTGGGTTAATAAACTTGAAATTTGGCACAAATACTAAACTTAATAAATAATGTAGGTTGTTATTAGTTTTTCGGAAATATCCCCAAAATACTATTAAGGTGGTGATCAAGGTTTTTGAAGTATTTTACTGCAAATAGCTTCTTTTTATGATGTGGGGGAGCACAAAGGAGGGGTTTTTTGGAAATTCAACCTTTTCAAGAGGTTAAAAGGGAGACATTTATTTGTATACAAATCTTATTTCTTGGTCAGAAATAAATTGCTATCATTAGTTTTTCAATATTACCCCCAGAAGATGATTTAGGGGTGTCAACGGTTTTTTGAAGAATCTTATGGTACTAAGACGACCTCTACCTCGATTTGGAACTTCCAAACTGGACCGTTTGTCTCGGGCCAAACAAACAAAAACAAAACACAACAAAAAGTTTAAGGCTAAACAAACGTAGGTAATTTTATGAGTTGACGGTGACGTTTTAGTGTCGCGTAATTTACGCAGCATTCGTTTTCATACTAAAGTAATTTTAGCTTCACCCGAAATTATGCGACTCAAAAATCGCGACCGGTCTTCGGATTCAGCAGACTCACGGCTCTTGCCAGGACGTCAGTTGAAATTGTGCAAGGCCTTGCAATGTTGCATCTTCCAGTAACGACCTCGACACTCCAGAACCTTTCAGTCCCTTAGGCCATCTGTTCAGCAAACAATCTGGTCTGCTAAGCAACCAAAGTTTGGTCATTCTTGAGGCTATTTCAGTTACGTCAGTTTCCCTACCCGTGTTTCCGAGTCGGATTCAATGAATACCTTCTGTAAAGTCACCGATTTTCATGAGAATGGGTGATACATGGGTATTTAAAATGACCTTAGTTTAATCCATATTTATCGTAAGTCTCGTGCGGAAGCTCCGCGGCACTGTCTTCTTCATAGTATTAGATGGGGAGTGGTGTACTCGCTATGGATCTTATTGTAAAGCCTCATGACTGAGGTTTTGATCGAATGACCGGGGTGACTGTTATTTACCCAAGAGCCCTTTATTTAGCTAAAACTTATCGGACACGTCATTTAAGTTTCGTAAATCCTAACTTAAACAATAGCTTATTTTTCGCCTTCACTAATCGCACATAATAAAGTCATCTGTATTTACTTAGTTGAATAAAATACGAAATCATGCAAACGAAGTCGCGGGCGGAGTGCTAGTCATTCATATAAAAGGTAAATTAAACTAATACTTCATTAAAGGCGTTTTTAATTACTCTAGATTTAGATTTTTATCAATAAATTATTAATTTTAAATATTCATTAAATATGTTTGGCAGAACGTATATTTTACTCGTGCCTTTTTGGGTTACGACGTGACAGCTATTTGCACATACGCAGTAGATATGCCCGAGGAACTTTTAGTTAATCTGTGGTTATGCTGAGTGCGCTTGAATAAGCCCGCCATTGTATTAATTTTTATTTGGTTCAGATATTTTTTTTTTCCTCGCACAATGCATAGTAAAATGTTGTATGATACACGTACGTAAGATGATTTCCGACTCGTGTCGATTTATCCACTCATCGGAAATCACCTACCTTCTGCACTTGTAGCATAAATAACTATTGAACATTACGTTGTGAGTGTAGATAAACAAATTTTCTTAGGTCCTTATTTTTCTTAAAGCCTTGTTTTATATAAAAAATTCAATCTCATTTAGCCCTTAAAAGGATCCCTTACAAATATTTTTTTACAGCCCTGATATAACGCCTAAATATGAATGTTGCCCTTATTTTTTAGAAAACTTTCAACTTTAAAAATTAGTAACCGTTTTCAGAAGGTTCAATCTTAGATTAATATTGAGTAAGTAAAACAAATATTTTTTCTTTTCTATTATAATATTCTTGAGTACCATACATACACAAATTCATGGTGATAGGTAAAAACTACAGAACGCCATATGCTACTATTCTCACAAACTCTTTTCGATTCGTTTACGTTTATTGTTTATACCATTCCAAATCCAGGTATCAGAATAATCTCTCATTTCATGATAATGCAGCTCTGAGAGGATTATTGTGGTTCTAGTTAAGGGGTCAGTCGCGATTACAAATATATATTCTAGTCGTAGCCACTGTCCTGGCCATCGCCCTGTCGCATATTATGTCTAAAGCGCCTGCTACGTTATGGAAAGCTAAGTTGGATGAGTGTACTACGTGAGTTCAACCAACAAATGTGGCAGCTACCCCTTTAAAACTGAGGCCGTAGCCTAGCCAGCTACGAACAATCGGCTGCAGGAACCGGTCAGACGACACTGTCATTGGGGGCTTGCAGACGGCGGCGCTTGCACGCATTGCTAGTGGTAGCGGTGTGAGTTGGTGCCGTGCAGTGTCGTGAGCAACTAATTGGGGGGGGCTATATCCCTCGACTAATCCCTGGTGCTATCGTAGCATCGCCACTTGAGCACTCCATGGCGGGTGGGGGTAGTCGAGAGATGATTTTTTTTTCGGTATTTTAAATGGATAATCATAATATCAATAAAAACCACAAGGCGAATGGACCGGCGCAAGCTGGAACTGCATTTTCCCTAGCAGGAAAGTCCAGAGGTGAAACTGCAGTGGGATCGTCTCGAGGTGGGGCTGCGGCGGGACTGTCAAATGACGGTACTGCTGCGGCACTGTCGTGGGTTGGCACTGCTGTGGGACCACCGAAGGGCGGAACTGCAAACCAGCCCACTGGACATAAAGGTGCTGCCAAAGCTGGCGCGACACGGGACCCTTGCGTTAGAGGTCGAATGACCTTGGACCTTGCGGCCCTGGACGCGACCGGCAAAGACAGTACCGCGTCACCTTCCGGCGGCCGGCATGAATCAGGCTGGCTTCCGCTTGGACGATCTGGGGAGTAGCGAAAAATGCGCCAAAAGCTGAGACAGCAGGCTGCTCTAGATGGGACTCCTACGGAAGGCAAATCAAAAAGACCGTGTGCTGTTCTCAGCAGTCACAGCGGGGAAATGGCGGCCAAGAGGATGAAAACCCAAGGGCAATCATCCTCGACCGGATCCTTTAGGGATGCGGTGGCGGCTGTGAAACTCGCTGTCATCACGGTCAAGTACCCGGATGAGTACTTGAAGGCGGAGGACTTGGTGCCAATCCAGGAGCTTATAATTGAGAAACTGGAAGTGGCGCCGGATCCTCTGCCTGTTGTCACGGTTGCTCCCGAAGTTGTCGCAGGTGCAGTACATGATTCCTGCGAGAACTCTGATGCAGCTAGCTGGTTTCGGGGTGCCATCCACAATGTGGAACTTGGCCCCCTGAAACTCAAGGTCGTCGACGCCAAGGACCTTCCAAAGCCAGTCAAAATGGCATGGAAGAGTCCCCGAGGATGACATCCTCGGGGACTTCAACACCCTGGGGATTGAGTCGCCGACTGCTCTCAAGGAGAGCCAGGCGATGGAGGACGGGCCTCAAGACTAAGGCCCTCCTATATCAACACACGCCCATCAAAATCATCCAAGATGGAGGGACTAAGGTGTGTATAAATTAATTTGCATCATTGCAGAGGTACTACTGCCCTGCTGGCTCGGCAACTGAAGCATAACACATACGACATTGTCTTAATACAGGAACCTTATCTATATAAGGGGACTATAAAAGGCCTAGGTGGGACAGGAGGCATAGTGCTCTATGAATGTCCAACTAATGACGCCAGGACTTGCATCTATATCAGGGGCGGTATAGAGGCAATGCCCTTACCTACTTTCTGTTACAGAAATCTCACAACAGCTCTGATCCAAGTGGGGACGTGAACAGTTTAATTATCCTTGCCTCTGCCTATCTCCCATATGAACAAAAGGAACCAGTAACACCTCTAATCAGAAGACTGGTTGACTACGGCAACCAAGAAAATCTCGACCTGATACTTGGCTACGATGCGAATGCACACCACGTTGTTTGGGGTAGCTCAGATGTCAACAAACGAGGGGAGGATTTGCTGGACTTTTTGGTAAGCTCTTCTTTACAAATCCTTAACGCAGGCAATAAACCAACTTTCAGGACGTCTGCGAGAACTGAAGTTATTGACCTGTCTCTGGCTTCAATCAGGGCCAGCGCTCATATTGAAAATTGGCATGTATCGGACGAAATCTCTCTGTCTGACCATAATTATATATGCTTTAGGTTTAGGACGGCGGGAGGAGCCGAAACTAGACGAAGGAGAAAGCCAAGGCATACAAATTGGGACTCATATAGGAGGGACCTCAAAGTAAATCGAGGGAGCCCTAAAGGTAAAGCTTAATTCCATACTGGATTCCAAACTGGATAAAGAATTCGAAGCGGACAGAATCAAGGCAGGCACCATCGGTGCATGGGAAGATAATTGCCTAGAGAAAAAGGCCTTTTGCAAAAAGGTACCTTGCTGGACTTCTGAACTGGTCAAAATACGTCAGGAAACACGACAGGCCGGAGGTAGGCGGTAGGAGAGCTCTCCCTCAATGGAATAAAGCTGCCCTGGTTCACGGAAGTTAAATCTCTGGGTGTAACGCTTGATAAAGAACAGAAAATATAACGACAAAAGCCTTACGAGTGTTCGGCATGTGTCGTTCCACCTACGGTAAAACTTGGAGGCTAAAGCCCAAAGTGATACGATGGCTGTACCGGACAATAAAAATACCTATTATCACATACGGCAGCATAATGTGGTGGCCAAGAACAAAGCTTGCTTCGTGCAAAGCGCCACTCACCAGGTTACAAAGAACAGTGTGTCTCGGCATCACGGGTGCTTTCAGGACAACACCTACGGCAGCGATTGAGAGATACCTCAATATCCAGGAGGGATATCTGCATATGATGGTTGAATTCAAGGCAAGGGAGACATTACATCGTCTTGCTGTTACTGGACTATGGGATGCCTCTAAGCAAAAGACTAACCATACAAAGTTCGATGAGAATGAAGGCCTGGATCGGGTAACAAGCATGTTAAATTTAGTCTTGTTATATTTATTTTTTATTTCTGTATAGATTCTATTACCGATTGTTTTGTGAATGTGTGTACATTGAAGGCCTTCTAGATTTCTAGAAGCTTGTTAACATTTGTTAACTCTTTATCTCGTTTACTACTTACTGTCGGGCCTACGTTGTCCCCCCATATATAAGCACTAATGCTGTAACATGGAAATATTGTAAAAACAAACCAATATTTTAAAAAGAGTAACCGTGGAGTTTCTTGCCGGTTCTTCTCCATAGGAAATGACCAACCCGAACCATGCACCTTATGTCGACGTTTTATAAGTGCCCATATAGGCCTATTTGAAATAAAAAACATTTGATTTTTGATTTTGTTTTCCGATAAAATGCAAACTATATTTGTGTTTGAAAGGTCTTTTAAGGTTCAAATCCCTACAATAAAGTACTGGACGACTCGATTCACCAGAACAAGATAGTCTGGTGTGGTCCACTGATGGATCCAAAATGGAATCAGGTACAGGAGCGGGAATATACGCAAAAGGTTTCAAATGTAGCAAAAGCTTAGTGAAGATGGCAACTGTATTCCAAGCAGAAACATATACCATAATAACCTGTGCTCAAGAGAATATAGATAGAGGAACCAGAGGTAAATCCATATATATTATTAGTGACAGTCAGGCTGCAAACAAAGCCATGGCATCCTACAAAGTGGACTCCGGACTTATTCTGGTTGCTATCCAAACCCTAAACGGGCTTGGGAAGCACAACAGGCTAAGACTGATGTGGGTCCCTGGTTAAAAAGGAATCCAGGGTAACGAAGTGGCTGATGAACTGGCAAGAGAGGGCTCAGCAAATGATTTTGTGGGTCCAGAACCATGTGTAGGCATTTCAACGTGTTTCGTAAAAGCCGCATTTAGGGAGTTTGCAGATCACAGACAACGAACTTATTGGATGTCTAATACCAGTCTGCAACACTCCAAGAAATTCCTCGGCTCTACGTTCAAAGCCCGGGAATGCATTTGAAACATGAGCAGGGGGCAATACCGCTACCTGCTTGGGGCCTTTACTGGGACTTTGGAACCAACGACATGCTCATGAAGACTGGTGTCAGACATTCTGACTTCTGTCTAGGAATTACAGCCGGGAGCCATCCACGAATCGATCTCGGCAAGCATTGTTTACCTTGAAAATCGACCCGTATCGAAAGTATTCTAAACCACGAGCTCCGCACACCAAAGAATAAAAGCTAAAAAGAAAACAATTTAAAAAAATATAATAAATGATACAATTTATCACAGCAATAAAATCGCTTTCTTTATAACCACACCCTAATGTGACCTAATTGAATCCATTATGAGATTCTGCCTAAAAAACCTTGCGATCTAGAAGAAGAAGTTCGCAAATTAAGCAGAAAATTGAGACTCGACCATTGTACGGTGGAATTGATATTTAGTTTTCGTTTTTATTTAACAAAGAGTCAACACTAACGAAGGAAGACCTCCCACTAGGTTGACCGATGACCTGGTTAAGGTTGCGAGAAAACGCTAGCAACGAGACACACGAGATCGGTTAATGTGGTGACACATGAGGGAGGCCTATGTTCAACAGTGGACGTGTCTCAGCCTGAATGATGGTAAGCGAAAAGGAAAGAGATTGGTATTGCTCGGCGTTGATTTTGCAAAAACTATATTTTCTATCAATATGGTCGATCCCTATAACATTGGATTTAAACATTACTGGCAAAATTTGGATGTTCAAGCACCTCTGCCTCACTCTTTGAGGAATACTGGCTTGATGTTATATTTTCAATGACAGCTTTGCAGGGCTATTTCTGGGATTGAGGCCCTGGCTCCGATGTCCCTATCGGTTAAAGTGTGGATTTTCCGTAAGGAATTTCACAGTTGCAACCCGGAGTCTGGAATAGTGCCGGGTTGATGACAATAGGTTCGCCCGTATTACACGGAACATAAGCATGAAATAAAGGGGAAAACAGGTGTGATAATATGTTATAATTTCAAATTATAGTTTCACATAATTATACAGGTAGTAATCTGAATATTCTTTTCTCTCATCAATTGCTGGGCCCATATTCCAAGTCAGTTTGAAGGACCTCCACACGACCAAGACGCCACAACAGCTGCAAAATCTTCGATTAATATACCTAAATAAATAACATGCTTTAAGTGTCAATTTGTAGATTCAAGATAGAGTCAATTTGGAGTAGATGGCTTGGAATATAATTTAAGTGGCAGTGGCAACTGACTCCGGTACTGGAGTCGGAGTCTTCTCACATGATTTCAATATAAATATATTCAGACCGCTAGGAGGGTTCAACGTCGTCTATCAGACAGAGTGTGTGGGCATCATATAAGCGGTTCATGCCCTAGAAGCCAGGAGGGCTACGGACACCCACGTACGGATACTCTCCGACAGCGCATCAGACCTCCAATCCTTACGGAAAAAATACATTACATCAAAACTAGTACTAGAGTGTCACAGCGCACTAGAACAAATAACTGTATCCAGCCGTAATACGGTGACACTACAATGGATAAAGAGACACAGCGGATCGCTGGGCAACGACGCGGCTGACGAGCTTGCGAGACGCGGACCCAGCTCGGCGGTCTATGGACCCGAACCTGTTGTACCCATCCCCTTCAACTAAATACACAGGTGGCTACAGGAATTCACCCAGACATAGGCGGAGAACTGGTGGGCCTCGACACCGGGCTGTAGGCAATCCAAAAAAGCTCTGCCATCCTTGGACAGTACCAGTACCAGGCGTCTTTTACGCCTGGACCGGAATGACCTGCGCCTGGTGACGGGTACCATCACGGGACACTGCTCACTCAACAAACACTTCCACACAATAGGCATAACGGACAGTCCTCTATGCAGGGCATGCATGGAGGCCGAGGAAATCATTACGCACGTTCTCTTTGAATACACAGGTGTCACCCAGATAAGAACACGAACCCTCGGGTCACCCAGATCTTACACGGATGTTTTGAGGAAACCACGAGCTCTAATTAACTTCTGGAGGGAGGTGGGCTGGTTGGAATGACCACCCAACGGCCGCCATGGCCCACGTACAAAGGTCCATTTGAGGAACTAAGTGCGGAAACCAAACCCCCTTAACATAGAACATAGTGGCAGTGGGCAGGGCACATTGCACGCAGAACGGATGGTCGATGGGGCTGAAAAGTTCTGGAGTATCCAACGAGTAGTATCCAGGCATAATATGTATAATTGGAAGGTCTGCCTCTAGATGAACTGATAACCTGGTTAAGGTTGCGGCAATCCGCTGGATACGAGACATACAGGACTTATCGATGTTTTGACACTTGGGGGAGGACTGTGTCCAGCTGTAGACGTCTTTTTAACCGACTTGCCAAAAAGGATGAGGTTCTATGTTCTCATTTATGGTTGTTATTTTTTCTTTTATTTTTCGTTTTTTTATCACCGATTTCTCCGTCACCTATGGACCGATTTTGAATTTTTTTTTATTTTAAAGAGTATGTTCCGAAATGGGTCCTATTTTTATTTGGTAAAGATTTGACGAAGAACTTCGGACAATAGAACTCTTCAATAAATGACAGCAATTCTCTCAGGATTGTTGCAATCGCATGTCTGTTTTTGTTTATACCATTGCATAACATAATATCACGCCAGTACGCTCTAAAGGAGTACGCAGATGTGTACAGTTCACCTTGGTACACTCTCACTTCACTGTTTATGTCCTAGTTCCATGGTATTCGGGTAATCTAATCTGGCATTATAAGTACCTTACTAAAGAACTTGCTTATTAGATACAACTAAAAAGTGAAAAATAACGAAACTCAGTCGGAAAAAATTGGTTCTTACCAAACCGACTTCCAAAAAGAAAGTTATTTTTCACTTTGTAGTGTTTTTATTTGAAAGTCGTTACTATTTTTTGTAATAAAGTTTTTTTGGCTGATGTAATGATGATGATGTTGAATTGAAATATAGGTGTAAGAATACCAGCCTTCTTTCCATAAAAAAGCATTTACTAGTAAAATTGCTTTTAGGATCTTTTCAAAACTAAATCACCATCAGAGTTCTTTCTTATTAGATCATAAATATGTAACAGCCGTGTTTTATCACGTTGAATGCATTAATACCGTAAATAACGAATGGGAGTGAGCTACTGGCATATTTATCACGACTATCTACCAGATTATGGTAATATTAGAGAATACTTCTGTGCAGATCTAAAGCGGAAGGGAATATAGATAGCTGTCCTTTCGTGAGATATTCTTCTTAGCAGTTTGTTTGAAAAAATTATGGTTGTAATTTTGATGGAGAGACGAATTGGTTAGTTTTAATAATCTATGTGTGTACAAATAAATCCCGTCAAAAGCCTAACATGTAAAAAACACAAGTCTCGCGGTGAGTTCCTCTACCGAAAACAACATTTTTACAAAAAAAAACAACCGACTTCCAAAAACAAACCCTACAAAGTGAAAAATAATTTCAATTTCGGAAGTCGGTGTCAAAAAACGAAGAAACAAAAAACAGCAACAATACGACTTTGTCCGCTTCAAACTCATAAAGTTTGACACGGATATAGTCGCGGGCAACAGCTTGTAGCCACGAACTCATACCCATTCGAAGAACATCGTTTACATGCATCCTGTACCAAGAAGCGGTTAATTGGCGGAAACTGTGGGCAAACGTGAATAAACACGAGTTCGATTACTACCTGTTCATTTGTACCGTGTTTGTAGACGATTGGTACGAACGTTTGATTTCAAAGAGACGTATTTCTGTTGGCAGGAACCTGCACACTCACATGTCTCTGTGTACCTCTTCTACCTTTAGTCTATGCCTACGGTATATTGCATAGAACTTATTTGGCGAGCCTAATGGAAAATAAATGTCGTTATCGTCCAGTGGCAAAGACCTCGCCCCTCGTGTTTGAGGTTGTTCTAATCCGGGCAGTACCAATCTGCCTTTTTCAAATTGTAATATGAACTTTCTAAGTTTATCTTGGACATCGCTGACCACAGTGAAGGAAAATATTCTGTAGATACCTGGACTTAATGTTAATATAAGACGTAAATCGCCAACTCGCCTTGAGTAAGCGTGGTGATCAATGCTCGTGCCTTCACTGTTTGAGAAGAGACCTTTGCCCTGCAGTGAGACAGTTACGGGCTGATATTATTATGAAAAAATCTTCTCTTCACTCTTCATAATCTTTGGCTGAAAATGTACTGGCAGGCAGTTTGTTCAGCGCCTAGAGACAAGCGAATCGCGAGCAGCGAAGTGGAACCAATCAACGTTAGCATATGTTCGTAACCAGCCGCACTGCTCGCATATATAATTTTAGTACGATAGTTTCCCTAGCTACTTGTCCGATGACTCTTTAGGTTCCAAGCGTTAAACAAGCCACCCGTCAGACCAAGAAACTCCCAAAATATCGGCTGCAAGGAAAGGGTTATGTTTTGCGCGCGTATCTTGCATGTATGTAATATTCCTTATCTATATCTATAAAAGCGAAAGGTGACTGACTGACTAACCCACTGACTGATCAATCAACGTACAGCCAAAACTGCTAAGCCTAGAAGCATGAAATTTGTCAGAAAGGTTCCTCAAGTGACGTAAGTGTGCACTAAGAAAGGATTTTTGGCAATTTCTGCCCTATGGGGGTAAAAAGGGGCTTGAAAGTTTGTATGAAAAATCTAATGCCTTCGGTCAAAATTCTTGAAACTTAGCACAAATAGTATTCTAAGTAAATGGTAAAGATAGACATTATAAGTTTTTCGAAACTACCCCCCAATGATGATTTAGGGTGTGTCGAATTTTGTATGGAAAAATCTGATTTCTTGGGTTAATAAACTTGAAACTTGCCGCAAATACTAAACTAAATTAATAATAACGGTTTGTAATTATTATTTTATGAAACTAACCCGAAAAGACGATTTAGGGGTAAAAACTAAGTTAATAAACTTGAAACTTGACATAAATACCAATCTAAATAAACAATAAAGGCTTTCGTTGGTAGTTTTTCGAAACAATCCCCAAAAGATGATTTAGGGAATGTAATATTTTTTGAAAAATCTCATATCTTGGGTTAATAAACATGAAACTTGACATAAACATCAACCTCAATAAACAATAAGGTGGTCATTAGTAGTATTTAGAAACAACCCCCAAAGTCGATTTCTAGTATTAAACTGTTTTTGAAGAATCTTATTTCTTGGATTAATACATATAGAAGTTGACATAAATACCATCCTAAGTAAACAATAAGGATTGTTATTATTAGTTTTTCGATACTATCCCCAAATGATTTAGGGGGTGTAGAAGTTTATATGGAAAAATCTGACTTCTTAGGAGTGCTCCCCTAAACGTCAACAAGTAAAATTTAAAAATTTAAATAACTCCCGACATTTTTATTTCACACTACATAATTTATCTAGTAGTAGATCCGCTTCAATCGTCAATTTATCGAAACACGTAATTATGACACGACATCTTACGAGAAAACCAGATTCAAAGAGTAAAATGCGGATAACTTTTGAATGGCAGAACCGATTTTAATCAAACAGCTAAGAACACTCTCGACTAAGTCACCTTTCAAACAACAAAAACTAAATCAAAATCGGTTCATCTGTTAAGGAGCTATGATGCCACAGACAGACACACAGATACACAGCAACACACGTCAAACTTATAACACCCCCCTATTTCCGTCGGGGGTTAATAAAAAAGAGAAGAAAAGAGTGAATAGCATATTTAGGTTGTTCAGTCAAATAAGGAATCGTCCCAATCCAATAAACCCTGTATATCTGCGTTACCCAATTTATTTTTGTTTTAATAATAGCTTATTTTTGTTCGCCTTCACTAACAGCATATAAGAAAATAATTTATAGGATAAACGAAATCACGCGAACGAAGTCGCAAGCGGAGTGCTAGTTACCTCATATGTTTCAAACCGCTTGACGGATTTATATAATTAAGACATCGTTAGATACGTCTTGACCGCCAAGTGTTGTTAGATTTTGGACGCCGTATTATGGGGTCCCAATTTATTTTTCTTCCAAACCCATCGAGTAGGGTATCAAAATGAAGGGTTTTAAGGACTGATCAAGTGGTCAGCCAGCTCGCAAAAATATGTACCTATCCTCCGAATGTGCAGCATAGCTTTTTTCTTATTTTTAGTTCGCTTCTTAAGCATTCGGGTTTTTGGGGTTCCGAAGTCATAAGGAACCCTTATAGTTTCGCTCTGTCCGTCTGTCCGTCCGCAGCTTAGCTCATAGAATCTAAATACTAGAGAGCTATAATTTGGCATGGACAAAGTAGTTAAATAAAATTAAGAAAGGATATTTTTTTTTGGTTTCCTCCTATAGACGTACAGTGGGGATGTTTTTTTTTCGTCCATCCCATGGTGTGGTGTATCGTTGGATAGGCCATTCAAAAATATTATGGGTTTGTTATTACCATTTTTCGATTCAGAGATCAGTTTGCGTAAAATTAAGCTTTAAATTGCAAATTTATGTTAGAGTCAAGTGTGTCCCGCCCCCCTGCCAGCGAAATGGTTGCACCTGGCTATCAAAAAAAATCACGGCAGTAGTAAATATAACAAAATTAGAAGGAAAACTATCACAGATAAGTAGGCTTTACAAGTTTGCGAGTAATAGTCATCCAACTTATAAAATGTACTTAGTTAGTAAAACTTTTGTGCAAATGCCATTGAAAAATTACTTAAATAACACTGTTAGCTGTGTAAAACAGAGTAAATATATGGTTATGAACCATGTTAACATATACAAAAAATAAATCATAACAGGCATTACAAGTTTACGAGTAATAGTCGACCAACTTATTAAATGTACTTGACATAGTAAAATTTGTGTACAAATGCCATTGAAAAATTACTTAAATAACGTTGGTAGCTGTGTAAAACAGATAGTAAATATATGCTTATTAACCATGTAAAAATATACAAAAATAAAATCATAACATCCTTAATACTATTGATTTTTAAATTAATGTTTAAGCATTGGAGTGGCCGGAGTCCTTGGCAGTACCGGTCCGTAGTCCATACGGCGCATGCACGCGGGTCTATTTTGTGTTAGTGCAGAAGTATTTTTGACGTTTTTATAATCTAAAGTCAATTTAGATTCGATTGCCAAGCAAATTACTTATTTTCTTTTGTCGATATCCATCTATAAAGTCAATATTCGGCCCGAGTACATCACTAATTGAGTAGCGTAAAACATTCCAGAACGAAGTAGTGAATACTGCAGATTAGAGGTGAATACATATGATTTTCCCAAATTCCGAAAGAGTAATAAACAAGGAGAGAGCGCGCTAGAATCCAGGAACGAACCTTACCATTCCCCGTGGCTCTAACGCGCGCTCGTATCTGCTCCTTTCGCAATTAGCAGCCGCGGTGGTACTCAAATAGATAATATTTTTGTAACTTCGGTTGCAAAGTTGGATTTTATAACTCCTTCTTCAGTTACCATTTAGTCCTTCTTTAGTTTAAGTCAAGAGTGAATAGCTTACTTCTAAGCAAGCGTGCTTCACCGTAGACCACATCATCGCTTACCATCAGGAGAAATCGGTCAACTGGGGATTTAGTAGCGTATGCTATTTACATCTGCAGTGAGGCCATCGAGAGACATGGGGAAGCGCTTGCCGTCTCCCTCGACATCTCGAAGGCTTTCGACAGGGTCTGGCTCGAGAGCCTTATTGGTAAGCTTCCATCATTCGGTCTGCCCGGTGGACTGTGCGATTGTATCGCAGTCTTCCTGAGGGACTGGTCTATACGAGTGGTTATTGATGGGCGCTTGAATCTGTCCTTGAAGGCAGTCTCCGAGTGGGGCGATGTCAATCTGGTCAGGTTCAATGCTGCTAAGACCCAGGCGTGTCTTTTTTCCGCTAAAAAGAGCTAATTCCACCCAGCTCCTTCTTTCCGTGGTGTGACCGTGCCGATAACGAACCATCTACAGCTTCTTGGCGTTACGTTGACATTGACCCTCAATTTTGGTCCATTCATTGAGGCAAAAGCTTAACTGGCTGCCAAAAACTTGGGGATCCTTGCAAAGGTGGGACAGTACTTCACGCTAGAACACTTGCTCAACTTGTACCAAGTGCAAGTTCGGTCATGCATGGAGTACTGCTCTCATCTCTGGGACGGATCTGCCAAGTACCAGCTAGATGCACTGGAGTCCATCGAAAAACGGACCAAGAGAGTCATCGGCAATGGGATACTGGTCGAGACTAGGCTCAGAGCTTTGAACTTCGGCGCCAAGTTGCCAGTCTGTCGGTTTTATATCGGTTACATTTCGGGGAGTGTGCGATGGAATTGCATGAACTAATTCCTCCTAGCCCGTTCCATCATCGGACTACCAGACGTACGGCGATGCGTCATCGGTAGATGGACGACATCCCACCCATACGCACTCAACGTTTTGGGAATACTTTCATTATGCGTACAGCGGGTGGAGTGGAATTTCCTGCCAGAATCTGTATTTTCTGATAGCTACAACCTTGGAGTCTTTAAGTCAAGAGTGAATAGGTTTCTTCTAGGTAAGCGTGCTACAACGTCGACCACATCATCGCTTATCATCAGGTGAGATAGTGGTCAAGCGCGAGCCAACAAATAATAAAAAAAAAATCATCATCATCTTATGTGGGGGCCCGTTTTTAGACGTTGTGTGCCGCTGAAACCGTTTTAATGGCCATATATCAACAACAAAACCCTCTTCTTGTTCCGCATTATTATGTAACTTCGGAACCCTATTACAGCGCGAGGCCCAACACGCACTTGGCCGGTTTTTGATTTTTAAATTAACTGTGTTTTAAACAGATGGCGAAGCATAGGAAACATGTTTTTTTTATCTTATGTGTTTTTATTTCGTATTTTCCTGTATAAGCCCCCAAATAAAATAATTTTCTTTCTACTTTTCTCTGGATAATTATTATGGAAAGTACAAAGTATTCTAACGAATTTCGGAAATGGCCGTTTTATAGTCTAGCTTAGCAAACTATTCTAAATCAAATTCACGGGAAAAAGATACAAACGTTTAAGCTGAAAAATAGAGCCTCTGTCACAACGAACATTTGATAAAAATTGTAACAACAGGCTTTTTTTCTCGGTTTCTCTCCAGTGAAACCCACAAGAACCGTGGGTAGCGATAATGTGACTTTTTTTCAATTAAAGATTTGACATCGTTGTGGACGAATTTTTTGATGCGCTATGAGGCCTTTTTCCTCTCCCCTTTGTATGTAAGTTTGTTTTGTTATTAGTCATAAGATTAGGAATAGTCAGTTGTACATATTATTTGAATTAAAATAAAATAAAATCTATAAAAAAACAAAAAGATTTTATGCAATCAGATCAGAACTGCCACTGTATCCAGGTCAACAACATACGTGTCAAAGTCAAAAGCTTTATTTCAATTAGGCACATTTGAACGTCAAAAATTTAAACTTAAAAGTAATAAATAGTTATAGAGAAGAACGAACAAGAAACGCCATACGTACTCTTTAAAAAAAAAGTGTTTTACATTATTTACAAACATACATTAATTCATATACGTGAGGACAATGCACCCAGACTAACACTACAATATTATTACACTTATTACATTTTATTTTATTAATTCATTGTTCCAGAAGTACGTCCGTGGCATCAACAGCGGGCCCTATCAAAATACCAGCACGGCGTTTTTTAATATCGCTGCAAATGCTGAGATAGCAGCCTTTTTAACCGACTTCAAAAAAAGGAGAAAGTTCTCAATTCATAGTTTTTTTTATGTATGTACCCCTATTACTCAAAGATGCCTTGACCGATTTGGAAAATTCTTCTTTTGTCGAAAAACAGAATAACGATACGTACCAAAGACACCGACTTCAGAAAAGAAAGTTATTTTTCGCTTTGTAGTGTTTTGTTTTGGAAGTCGGTTTTTGCCTCGCAATGGGTTCTTTCTTTTTTACCGACTAAAAAAAGGAGGTAATCAATTCGCTACGTATGTATGTTATAATAATATTATAAAGAGGAAAGATTTTTTTGTTTGTTTGTTTGTACCGAATAGGCTCCGAAACTACTGGACCGATTAAAAAAATTCTTTCTCCAATAGAAAGCTACGTTATTCCTGAGTAACATAGGCTATTTTTTAATCCCGAAAACGGGTCCTGTGGGGTGGCCCACGGGAGCGAAGCCGCGCGAAGCATCTAGTATGTTATAATTGTTGTACTCTGTATGGGCTTCTAAACACGTGTGCCAAATTTCATAAGTGTATAAATGTTTGTTTGTATGTATGTATGTATGTTTGTCCATGCTTTTCTCCGAAACAACTTATCAGATCGTGTTCATTCTTTTTTTATTGGATTAAGTTTATTAAGAAAATCAGTTCAGCAATTTTCAAAATATGGAACATACAACCGAACTCCTTAGCGACAAACAGCACGAATGTGTAAATTATTATATGTATTTTGTCAATCCTATAAGTAGGTACATTACTATAGATTTTGCTCATTTTTTAGATAGAGGATACTTAAACTAGAAAGAGAGAAATAAAAACTTTCTCACAAAAAATAAACCGACTAGAAAGTGAAAAATTTCTTTTCACTTCGTAGTGTTTTTATTTGGAAGTCGGTTGTTATATTTTGTCAGTATAAAGTATAGCAAGGCGTGACGTCACACGATATTTCAACGCACTGTATTGTCGTCATTTTTAGATTACGTGGCAAAAAAAAACGTGTGTTTTAGATAATTAGGTTGATGGCAAGGGGTTCGCCACCTATTATCATCATCAGCCTTAAAATGTTCCCACTGCATCCTCTCTTGAGAGAGGCCTTAATCCAACACGCGGGCCCATTGCAGATTGGTGAATTTCACATGTCTTCAAATTTTGGTTCTAGGACATGCCAGTTTCCTCACGATGTTTTCCTTCACCATTTTAAGAGCAGTGGTGATGAAATAATTTTAAAAAGTAAAACGCCTGCTTGGGTTCGAACTCATGGCCTATGACACGTAAGTCGGGGCTGTAACCACTGGGCCACCACTGCTTCCCTATCCGCCACCTATTACATGGGACTTAAACTGAAGTGGCAAAATGTGAGTGTACTATAAGTGCACCTCTGCTTACATTTCGGGGTATATAGGTGTTATATTATATTAGGTTTAAATCAATATTTTTTTTACTTTATAACGCTAGTGAAACCCAACATAAACAGTCAATTAGTACAACAAAATTCAATAAAATAACAAGTAAAAACTAAAACCCCCGACACATTTATATTTCATACTTTTTAAACTACTTAACTTAAGTGGCAGTGGGCAGGGCATATTGCTCGCAGAACGGATGGTCGATAGGGCAGAAAAGTTCTGGAGAGGCGACCGCGAACCGGAAGACGTTGAAAGGTCTCCTACCAGGTGAACCAATGACCTGGTGAAGGTTGCGGGGAACCGCTGGATGCGGGACGCACGGAACCGGTCAGTGTGGCGACGCTTGGTGGTGGCCTATATCCAGCAGTCGACGTCTTTCAGCTCATATGATAATGATGATGAATCTACATAATTTATCTAGTAGATACGCTTCGATCGTCAATCTATCGAACACGTAATTATGACTCGATTACTTGCGAAAATACCCCGTATCAAACAGTAAAACGCCTATAACTTTTGAACGTCTTAACCGATTTTCATCATACATAGATGAGAACACTCTCGATAAAGTCATTTTGAACAACAAAAATCTAAATAATAATTGGTTTATCCGTTTAGGAGCTATGATGCCACAGACAGATATACAAATAACAAATATACAATAACACAAGTACACACGTCAAAGTTGTAACACCCCTCTTTTTTTGTCGGGGGTTAAAAATGAAACCATCGTACAAAAGCAAGTGGACAAGGAGACCGGTTGTTATAAAGACACCGAGCGTTCACTGCTCTGTTAGACGTTGAATTGCTGCGATCTATTGGTCATACAATGGGAGCCCAAACGGCAGCTATCAGACCTGAGGCATTCGATTACTGTACGGATCGAGTGTAGGGGGGCTACACATGGCCGATTGGTTGAGTACATGTTGAGGTGTTTTATCGAGTGTAGGTAGCAGAAAAGAAGCAAAGTATTGTAAGATGCTTGTATTTTGTCGTGAATTTAAAACTATATACAATATAATTATCTTTAATGAATAAATAATTGAGTACCCATGACACAAAAATGGTTAGGAAAACTATACGTATAGAGTGGGAGTTGACAGGATTTTTGAGCAAGCTATTCAGGGCTAAAAGTTAATAGCTGAGTAGGTGCGGCTTGCTGAGGAAACACCGAGAATAAATCTCACAAGTTTCAGATAGGAGAGCTTTTTTATAGTCTATAGGCTCGCGCTTGACCACTATCTTACCTGATTGTAAGCGAAGTTGTGGTCGGCGGTGAAACACGCATTGCACAGGGATCCACTTTCAGATTAGGCCGGGCGGTTCCAGGTTAGTGCAAGGCCATTCATTTCCATTTGATTGGGTGCAACTTGATGCTAAAGACTAATACAGACAAATTTGATAAATAATAGAACATAGATACTTAAAGAACTAGTGGACTTTTCCTAAATCAGACAGGACTTGGAATACTTCGAATTGAACAGTTCAAAATCTGATTATTTTTACTTGTCGTGTAAACAGCCTAAGATTATTAGTAGGAACTTAATATCGTGTCTGGATCGCGGTGGAGCGTTAATATCTCAACGCTCCATCGCGATCCAGCTTATGACTAGCAATATGTTGGGACCTACGTCAGATTTATTGGCAATCCTAGGAAATGGGGGTCTCACGAGAAATATCCATGTTGTGTGTTGTGGGGGTAGTGTGTCTAGTATTTGTGTAAGTGCAGTGACAGAGTCCGTTAAGACATTATTTTAAATGAAATTAATTAGTGCTCTTAAATCTAAATTTTGAAAAAATAGAAGCTGACTGTACTGAGCTAAATCAAGTTCAAGGATAAATAATTAATTAAAACACAAACATATTACACAGTTACATATTAAAACAAAAATATACAAGAAAAAGTAAATTATTTTTTTTTCACATTTTTCAGATAGAGCTAATTTATGGGTACACTACATAAATACAAAAAACTTTATTCCGTCAGTCACAAATACGAATTTCAAAATACCGATTTTCATAATTCCGAATGGTTCAAAATACCGAATATAACAACTCCGACTTATCATTACTCCTATTTTTATAATTCCTAAATTTCAATATTCCTAACGTTTATAATTACTATTCACAAAATACCGAGTTTCGATGGATCGAATAACAAAAACTCCGACTTAAAATGCAAGCAGACACGCAGCATGCAAGCAAGCATGCAAAATGCAAGCAGGCATGCAACATGCAACCAGGCATGCAACATGCAAGCAGGCATGCAACATGCAAGCAGGCAAGCAGGCTAGCAGCAAGCAAGCAGGCATGCAACACGCAGCAAGCATTATTTCTGTCACGGCGCTGGGCGGCCACACGCGAGCTTATCGTCGCAGATGGTTTTAACGCTCACCCTCACCACCGCTCCTCAGCTCGCGGTCTGCCCCACCCTTCCGCGCCTACGCGGGCTTAAATTATACTCTAGGGTAGGGCAGACAAGACTGCGTGAAGTCGGTTTTGCAGCGATTCGTTTCTGTCACTAAATTTTGTAGCACAACATGTTGACTTTTAGTTTATTCGAAGTATTGAAAATCGGAATGTCGTTTTTCGGACCGAGAACCATTCGAGCATTTAATTCTTCGAACGTATGAAAATCAGAAAACTAACAAATCACATTTACGACTTTCGGTAAAATAAATTTCGTGATTTTTAATAATATACATTATAATTCTCAGGTATTATGAAATTCGGACTTTTGAAAATTGGAACATCGAAATTCGGAATAAAATATTTCGGAGAATTTGGGTGTTCCCCTAATTTATTCTTCGTAAACAGGGACTAAAAGAGCTCATTAATCCCTAGGGACTAAAAGTGATTTGAATTTGGAATGTGGATATTGTAAGTGTTCCAATCAGCAAAGACATGAATCACAATCCATGCGGTTCAAAATGGGATTACATCTCTAAAATCGATTACCACGAATGTATGAGGTGAATGGCTAATGAGCGATGGTAATTCTATTTCAGACCGCATGGGAACATTTTATTGAACAAGTGACTGGCTGACAAACCGTGCGCGAGCCAAATTAAAAAAATAATCTATAACTGTAACGGATGATACTAATAAAATTTTTACGATGCACTTCCATGATTGTTCAAATATAAAAATTACCCTCTAATTATTTATATGTTATGTCTTATGGTTCCTAATTGCAAATAAATAAACGTAACGTTCTTGTCAAAAGTTGCACTTACAAATTTTCTCATAGGGGGTGATAAAAAGTACAGTGTCCACCTCGGGTGCAACACTATTTTAAGCTCGAGTGATGTCCTTAGAAGCCCTCGCCTTAAAAATAATTGTTTGCTCCCTAGATAAACAATCTACTATTAAAAATATTATTTTCTAATACTATAAAGTATTAGAAAATAATATTTTTAATAGTAGATTGTCAAAAAGAAAAAAAATTAAATACCGAAAAATACTGCTAGATAAGATAATAGTTGGTTTGTAAGTAAATTCTATTTAAACATCGGTTCGGTCGTTATTCTGTCTCTACTTATTGGTATGTCTGTTCTAAATCCAGAGGATAAATAAAAAACCGGCCAAGTGCGAGTCGGACTCGCGCACGAAGGGTTCCGTACCATTATCGCAAAAAAACGGCACAAAAATCACGTTTGTTGTATGGGAGCCCCACTTAAATATTTATTTAATTCTGTTTTTAGTATTTGTTGTTATAGCGGCAACAGAAATACATCACCTGTGAAAATTTCAACTGTCTAGCTATAACGGTTCATGAGATACAGCCTGGTGACAGACAGACAGACAGACAGACAGACAGACGGACGGCGAAGTCTCAGTAATAGGGTCCCGTTTTTACCCTTTGGGTACGGAACCCTAAAAAAGAACAGAATTTGTGAAATAAATTGGGACTTTTATCTGTTATGTACAATTTCATCTAACCATAGGTTCTTCTCAAATTGTTTATGTTTTGTAACTACAATAACGAAACAGTCCCGTAAACTATTAACTTCTTCATCCTGAAAATTTTCCAGTTCCATAAATTTTAAAATTATTCACAAGTCAGTAAACACAACTTTAAACATTTTCTACCTTATATAAACGCTTCTACACAGATTTTCCTACCTCGTCACCGAGTCATTTCCGACTCATGTAGACAGCCTAACATCAAACGGTACCGCTTGATAGCTAGAATCAGCCGCGTAGTATCCTTTGACGTTGGTGACGCTATCGCCCCGGTTAATCCACGTTGATGCAACTTGTTTCTACCGGCAGACTTTGATAGACAGTGCTGTAATAGACTGAATCAAATGCAGCTGATGGTTCAACGAGATTGGTTTTAGTAAAAATGTAAGTTTATGTCTTTAACTAATGTTTTCTTATGGTAGTGATGTCAATTTCGTGATTTGCGAATTGTCTCATTGAAATATAGGAAGGTAACTTTTAAAACCAGCCTTGTTATTATTATAGGAAATTTCATATCAGTGGCATTTTAAAGTGTTTAAACTATAAACTTAATGTGTGTTTTTTCGCCCTTTAGATCCTAACTAATATCATGTATAATTTCGGCAACTAAAAGTTTTTAATTTATTTTAAAAGCAAACTCTACTTCACTAAAAGCTAAAGCGGTCAAGATGTCCCTCTCACGCGAGAAAGGTTTTCACACGTTACGAACCCGATATTCTAACACGAGCGACTCGCCTCCAATATTCAGAAAATATCTTACAATTCACTTCATGTGGAACAAAGGTTCACACGCGACGTTCAAAGATGACAATTCAGATTTTTTCCAAACTAAGAAACTTTTACGGAGTCAAGAATATTCGCGGCCTTTTAGAAGTCGGAGTGGATTTTGTCAGCGTCGCGATATGCACCGGTGGGTAGTTTTAGAATCATAAAATGCATATCGTATAAGTGAAACTCGATGGAGCGCGAAATTCTTTGAGATTTTATTCAGGAACCGATACAGGGTAGACGAGTTCGCATATTTATGAGATGTTTGCTCTGTGAAGATTATGGAGCAGATCGGTACGGTCACTTGACGTCAAATATTCAGGACCCGTGCCATGCTGTGGCGGAGGTGACGGGAATATCAAGAGGAAGGATTTTGTGATATGCTGCAGTGAATTATTTGGACCGAAAATTTGGTGAAAGGAACATTTGGGGTGGCTTCCCTTTTTGAAGCCGGGTGAATAATACATGCCACATGATTATGACCATTTCTTAATTTTGAAAATGTGTCCACGGTCGGAAAGCGATGGTGTTGCCACATCTGTATAACTAATAAATCGTTTCACTTCGTACTTTAAACATGCGTTTTAAACACGTACAAAGAATGTTACAGAATGCGAACGTGTGTTCGCTAACGCTACAGCTGAGTATGAGTTCTGGTTCGATTCACCGGTTGGGTAACGTTTTATTATATCCGGTTGATGGCAATAGCCTTGCCCACTATTACATTGAACTTTAACAGAATATAAAGCGAAATGTAGCTGTACTATAGGTTCATCTCTGCCTAACCCTTCAGGGAATACTGGCGTTATGTTATTTGTTATGTAACAGGACGTTGTTTTTAATTATTATTCAACCAGCATTTTTATGAACCATCATCTATCAAAAATAATATTTTAAAATGCCTGCATTGAAAAACAAACAAACATAGGTACGTATAACCACTCAAAGCAGTCGCCACCATATAAGTTCTATGTCAAACTTGCACAGGTACACCTACACGGGCAACTAAACTTGGACAGAAGTCTAAGTCTGACGTCGTGAACAAACAGAGCAAATTACTGTGATTACAGAATTGTGCTAGGGATACTGCTACACCATATTACAAATACAAATAATTTTTATAGACAATTTTTTTACAGCAGTTTGTCAATAGCCCTGACTAGACGGACCTGTATGACAGGAGTCAGCGCCCTTTCCATTTTATATTGTCCTTATGTGAAATTGCAATTTAATTTTTGTAATAAGAAATTAAGAAATTATTCATAATCATCTGCCTAGCCTTTTCCCAACTATATTTATTCCTACTGTGGGGAAAAGAATTTAATAAAAAATAATAAAAAAATGGTTTCGGCTTCCAGTCTTACCAGATTCAGCTGAGTACCAGTCTTTCAAATGGAGCGACTGCCTATCTGACCTCCACAGCCCAGTAATTGGGTAACAAGGTACCCCTTGGCAAGACTGGTGTCAGATCTCAAGCTTCTGACTACTCGTAACGACTGTCAAAGACTCAAATGACAGCCGGGAACAACGGCTTAACGTGCTTTCCGAGGCACGGAGGAAACTCGGTTTGTTGAAATGGTCACCCATCCACGGACCGACCTCGTCAAGCGTTGCTTAACCTTGATGATCGACCCGTGCGGCTGTTATTACTTAGCCACGAGCTCATCAAATTAAGAAATTATTAACTTAATTAATTAACTGAAAATGAACTTTTAAATTTTAAAGATAAAATAAAAAATGACACTAAAAACACGAATTCAATTATCATCAAATATAACATAAATAATTAATAAAAGTACACAAAATTACCTAAACTAAAACTAAATCCAAGTCGTGCTGTGTTAGTATGTGTATATGGGTATTATAATGATTATGAGTAGGCAGAAGTAGTAGTCACGATTTGAAAAACTCTAAGGGTTTGATAATAAATACCCAAACATGCGTTTATCTCAGAGGGAATGGCAGAACTTACTGAATGTCACCTGTTACGATCCTTACATACTTCGTTGATTCATTCGTCTGATCATATGCGCCCACCGCACCGGCTCTCTACTGGGTTATAGTTATCAAACTAGGCTCAATAACCAGTGCATTATGTATCTCCATATCGCTCGCCATGCAATTGTTGCCAGCAACAACAACTAAAAAGTCACCCGTATAATCACACCGCGAAACAATACAATGAAATTAACACTCGCAAAAGTTTCGGCGGAACAAATTCAGGTCGTGGAAGTAAGTTTTATCAAGTGTAAACTACCAAGACTAAGTTTCTGTAGAACTTTGAATGGGATTGTATGAGATCGTCCCAATTCCTGGTCGGATATAAGGTGTGTTGACTATTGTTGGGCGAAGGACTTCGGCAATGAATGGTTCTCTTTTGTCAGTGAATTTGGGTGAGAGGTTTTAATTTCAATGTAAGTATGTGAATGGTATTCACCTACTTACATGGTATGATTTATTCTTATTTTGAATGTTAAATAGTCTTTGAATTGGTGAAGAAATTTTTTGTCATAACCTATCCAGATGTTTGTCCACCAAACACACGGGCACGATTTTTCGTAATAAACACTATACTTACTTCATATCAGTCAAAAGAGTTGCTTACATTTACCCCACGTTTGTTTCAACTTACCCTATGTGCTTTATAACTCACCCTACATAAATAACTTGCCCAATACAACAACAATTTTCTTCTAAGCTAAAAGTACTTCAGCTAAACATATTGAATTGCATTATCTCGCACGTACTTCCAACAACAATGAAACAGTTATCGAACATTGTGAAACAAAGTTGTACCCACGTTTACACAGTGCCAATGCAAACGCAATTGCTAAGCCGTACCATTGCAGGGCACGAGTCCACAAACACGACTCCGTACTTATTACATTTACAGCGACGATGTGCCGGCTTCAGATAGTGTATTAACCATATTGTCTGTTGAATGGTAAAGGTCTTTAAGTCAAGAGTGAATAGGGAATCTAAACATTCTAGACAACGTGTTACTCAATCAGCGATAGCTATTGTCAACATATTAGGGATTGATCACGTGACAATTTGAAAACGCTTTAAGTTTCCATAAATTTTTGACATCTCACCAATCGCTATGTACGTGGAAACATCACAACGGCGCGGCACCAGCGCCGTCGCCGTGAAACCGCTCGACGTCGTGCCGCAGACCGATTCGTGTATCGTGCGTCGCGCTGTCTGACGGTGCACCCGCTCGGTAGTTGATGTTTCGATATTTTCAGCACATATTACTCATTAATATGACCTCTATCATGGTTTCTTCGGTTCTGTTATTTCTTCATTCGTCATTTTAGAAATAACAGAAGAATAATACGTCTTTCGCGGTCCATAACTAAACAAAAACTGCAAGTTTGACATGTTTGAATTCGTTTAGGGGTCGTGGTCCAACTACAATGTCCAACTAATTGGACTACGGGTCTTCGGTAGGGGCAGTTGTCCAACTAAAATAATAATTGGACAACTGCCCCTACCAAAGACCCGTGGTCCAACTGACTTATTTTATTAATTTATATTAATACTTAAATAACTAAAATTAAAGTGTCGCTCAAAAAGAGCACTTGGAAAGATATGGGGGAGCCCTTTGTCCGGCAGTGGGACATTAACAGCTAAATAATACATAAAAATATTAATTTTATTTAATTATACATTTAAGAAAACTCATTAACAATCAAATCAACACTGTAATTACTAACAAAAAGAAATTAACGTAGTTTTTCTAAAGCATGTCCAACAGTTATTTCACCAGTTAACACTTGTAACTGTATCTCCTTGATGTAATCATCATTTTCAATTTGGCATTCTCGTCTGAGAACTATCTTTTTTGTAACTTCTCTTATTTTTTCAAGGTTTGTTATTTTTTCTAACACGTTTAGAAGCCGCAACATGTTGACATTTTTCGTGTTTAAAGTACGACTCAGTTTTGCATGTGACCCTTCCAAAACATTATTTGTTCTGTATCTTTCACTAAACACGCTAATCATCATAATGAATTTGTCAAAATCGTTTTTAATCCAGTATCGCTCTATATATTTTATTAGTTTTGTAGCTCCACCTTTACTTGCCGCTTTAATTTACTCCCATCCATTTAAAATTTTATCATGAGGTAATAAAGGCAAAACAGAACATAATGAAACTATTCTTTTCTCTCGTTTTGATTTTGTTTTGCTAAGGCCCAAGAATTTAGCTTTCCTCCAAATGCATACAGACCAATGATAGTAACAGCCCAAAATTTTAATTCGAAGACATTGTGACATCCACCAACCCGCAAAAGGCCCGCGTGGTAGATTACGGCCCATTCTTTCTCACAGAGAGGAGCTCTGTGTCCCAGCAGTGGGAACATTAAAAGCCAGATGATGAATATTAATAATAATTAATAAAATATGTCAGTTGGACCACGGGTCTTCGGTAGGGGCACTTGTCCAATTATTATTTTAGTTGGACAACTGCCCCTACCGAAGACCCGTAGTCCAACTAGTTGGACATTGTAGTTGGACCACGACCCCTAAACGTTTGAATTGATAGTTGCTGCCGTGAGCTGGCGTGGCCGCGACACGCACCGTAAACGGCACCGTGCACTACTTTGCGCCGTGTCACGGTGGCGACTCCGCCGCACCGCGACGGTACACGGTGGCGGTTTGGTGCCGTTGTCGTGTGTCCACGCCCATAGACGAGACATTCTATCAAAACTATAGATTGTCAAAAGTCAAAAATGTTTAGCATTGAGCACTTGATATTTCGGTAGCGCATGTTATCAATCATATTTTGGAATTGTTTTTTCAATCGTTAACGCTGATACGCGTAGAATGTTACTTAGTCAATGACAGAAACCACTAGGATGCTTCAAGACTAGCGTTTATATAGTCGACCACATTATCACTTACCACCAGATAGATTGCGCAGACTGAATGACAAAAATGAAATATGTTTAGGTGATCACTGAAAACCAGCGCCGTGCTGTGAGTACCTCAAAACACACGTATGAATTATTATTATGAATAATTATTCTTTATTTCTTTCTTGACTTTGCAAAACCGAAAGTCTTCAAATTGTAAATGACCTGAAATATTGAAGAACATTAACAAAATTTATAGCGATAATTTTAAGAGGTATTTAGCAAAAACTGAAATGAAACTTTATGTAATTTATTTTGTATTTCCAACTAGCTGCTGCCCGCAACTTCATCCATGTTTTTATATTTTAAATAAATGTAGCCTAAATTACTTCATATAAAATCAGTTATCTTGCAATGAAAGTGGTCCGGTCGTTTCAAAGATTAGCCGTAAAAACAGACAGACATAAAGACAGCAAAAAAAATATTTACCATCAGTAGCACTTTCATATGCACTTAACTTATTGCTATGATATTTTAACATTTCATACAGATACTTGAATTTTATAATTTGTATGTACATTGATGTAATAGGTAAGATAAAATTTAAATTAATTCTATAGTGGAATAAAGAGGTAACATAAACTTTAGTAGTAATTGTAACCCATCTCCACTTAAAAACCTTTTATCAATGATGCTCCATTTAAATCAATTCACGAAAATAAAGCCTTTTGAAGTCTGAAATGAGTTATCATTTCAGATTTCAAAAGGCTTTATTTAGATATCGTTAGATATCAAATTCTAGAAATTCATTACTGATTCACTGAGTGCGCAGCTCAAACGGATTCTGTAAGTGAAATTTTAAAAAGCTTGATACCAATTTCTGTTGTAACAGACGTCCAGACTCCAGAGAGCAGTGGTGTCCCACTGGTAACGGCCGCGACTTACAAGAAGTAGGTCGTGGGTTCGAACCCAGGCAGGCGCTTTACTTTGTGTTATTTATTTCATCACCACTGCACTCAAAACAGTGAAGGAAAACGTCGTGGGGCATCAACCGGCATGTCATAGAACCAAAAATTCGAAGACATGGGACATCCACCAACATGCACTGGACCCGCGTGGTGACTTGCGGCCCATTCCCTCTCACAGAGAGAAGGCCTGCACTCATAACGGACCAACTGGGAGTCTAAGTGCGGAAAAGAAGATCCATCTATCCTATTCTATCCTATCCTAGTCCTATCCAGATTGAATATCGGTCACGGTGGCCAATCTCAGCGGTAACTAGCCATCAGCGCGGGAGATATTATAGTGCATAAGCGTATGACTGTGTATGAACTATGTACTCTCTAATGCCTCGCTCTCATAGACCAACAAGACGGCATTCTGACACGGCCGAAAAGCGATCAGGCGAAGGACCAATAGCTTCACGTGCTTGCCGAGGAACGGGGGTTTTACACCGCCAACTGCCAATATCCGGGCTGCCACTGAGTTTTCTTAATAGAAAATCTAATGAAATTTTGCCCGGGCTGGGAATCGAAACCGGGACTTCAAGCTCAGCTCAGCAGTCACATTTGCGACCGCGATACCAATGAGACAGTTAAAATAAGTGACCAAATTCACTTCTGGAAATAAGTGATATAAATATATTTAAAAACAATATAAAAACACTTTTAACATTTTTACAGGTCCCAATAATTTCGAAAACAGCAACCAATCCTTTGGTAAAAGGTAAAAAGTCTTTCAGTGTATTCAAACTGACTTTCTCAAACAAAATCATTCTCCTATTTCTAAGATTTGTCATCTTCAATACCCTCTTAGCAACCATAATATTGAAGCATTAATAATTCCAATAATTCCACAGTACCTACCAGTGATTTATTTAAGCTTCTATCTCTCAAAAGAGATAAAGATTAAAGCGAACAAAAGAATAAAATAACAAAATCCATTCACACAGACTCCGATCGAACGAAAACTTTTCTTTCAAAACATTATTTCAATCTTAAATCGTAAGTTTGAAGGCAGTTCTGAAACGTTTCTGCTGACATTTATCTCGCCAAAAGAGACGTTCAAAATCAGGGATGTTAAAGAGCTCCGTAACCGGTAACCAAACTATCGGATATTCGAAATAAAAAAATATCCGTAACCGTAACCGAATCTGATTTAATCGTTTAGTAAAATTTTGGGTAGGGGCAGTGTCTAAATGTGACACGATATGACAGGTTTCTCTACTCACTAACCGCGAACGTCATTTGTATTGCAAGTACCAAATGATAACTCAGAAATAAAGTCAAATTATTACCTACCAACTGTTGCCCGCGACTACGATCACATGGACTTTAGTTTATATACACCGTCTTCACTTTCTTAGGGGGACTTAATGTCTCCTGGATGGGGCAGATGGTGTTCACAGAAATCTGCCGTCGCCATCGGTCTTTAGCTTCACGCTTCACCTCGCTCCACGTCATTCCGTTGCTTGTCGATTCAGCCAACACGGTGCGTGGCCAGGTTTGTCGGGTATGGGCACGCTTTCTTTTCCCTTGAGGATTCCAGTCTAAAGCTTGCTTGGGAATGTGATCGGTGGGACCCTTTTGGAGCATGGGATCAAAGCAAAAAGTCTTCTAGGATTGATAAAACGCGACAGAGTCACATAAAGCTAACCGTGCGAAAAGCAGGTAATACTTAGATGCGCATCCTTACTACCTATTTATGTTTTTACTTTTATAATTTGTTATAAATCCGTCACTGAAACTAACGGATAACCGAAATATTATTACATAATATTATTTCTATATCCGTATCCGTATCCAGATCCGTGTCTATGTTTAAAATCGTCCAATTTTTTAACTTCTCTTAATGTTTGCATGTGTTGACGGTGAACGGCTCTCATTATAAGTCTTTCAACATTGAAAGTTGGACGTCCGCCTGACGTCTTATTTGCTTTTTGGAAAAAATCAGAGCGTGTATGAATAAATTTGAATTTGTATAAAAGTTTAGCTTGGGTTTTAGTCTGTATAATATGGAGTGTAGATGATGGGTCTGGAAATGGATGTAAACTGTTAAATGGACAGGCAACGACGAAAACAAGTCGTAGCATGATTAAGTTCTTGGAAATACTTTTGGGTAAAGTCGACCACATCATCGCTTACCATCTAGTGCGATAGTGGTCATACGAGAGCCTATCAATTATAAAAAAATACTTATTCAGGACGAACATCAATAAATCCAACAATCATCATCGTCAGTTTTATTAATCTTCACACATAATATAATAAAAACCGGCCAAATGCGTGTCGGACTGTCGGGCCACGCGCAGTAATAGGGTTCCGAAGTTGCATAATAATGCGAACTACGAAGAGGGTTTTGTTGTTGTTACATAAACATTAAAACTGTTTGAGCGGCACACAACGTCTTAAAACGGGCCTACATAGGATGATGTTTTTTTTAATCTATATGCTCTCGTTTGACCACTATCTCGACTGATGGTAAGCGATGATGTGGTGTACGGTGAAGCACGCTTGCCGAAACGAGTGCGCGTTAAAGCCACGGGGAATGGTATGGATTGTTCCTGGATCCTTGCGCGCACGCTCCTTGTTTATTTCTCTTTCGGTATTTGAAAAATGTCGTATGTATTTACCTCTAATCTGCGGTATTCACTATTTCGTTCTGGCAAGTTTTACGCTACTCAATTAGTGATGTAGTCGGGTCAAATATGACTTTATGAATATCGACAAAAGAAAATAAGTAATTTGCTTGGCAATCGAATCTAGTTTGACTTTAATTTTACGTTTTGATTACAAAACGTCAAAAATACTTCTGCACTAACACAAAATAGAATCCCCCCCCGCGCGCATGTGCCGTATGGACTATGGTCCTATACTGCCAACGACTCCGGCCACTCCAATGCGTTATTCGAGCTTAAACATTATTAATTTCGAAATCCTTATCTATGATTTTATTTTTGTAAAGTTTTACATGGTTTATAAGCATATATTTACTATCTGTTTGACACAGCTAACAACGTTGTTTAAGTAATTTTTCAATGGCATTTGTACAAAAATCTACTGTGCTAAGTACATTTTATATGTTGGTCGACTATTACTCGTAAACTTGTAAAGCCTGATTTTAGTTTTGTATATTTTTACATGGTTAATAATAATATATTTACTCTGTTTTACACAGCTAACAACTTTATTTAAGTAATTTTTCTATGGCATTTGTACAAAATTTTTACTGTTCCAAGTACATTTTTTAAGTTGGTCGACTATTACTCGTAAACTTGAAAAGCCTACTTACCGTGATTTTCCTTTTAATTTCGTTATATTTACTACTGCCGTGAATTTCACATTTTCACATAGCCAAGAGTAACCATTTCGCTGGCAGGGGCGGGTCACACTTGACTCTAACATAAATTTGCAATTTAAAGCTTAATATTACGCAAACGGATCTCTGAATCGTGCGAAAAGTGGTTTTAACAAACCCAAAATATTTTTGAATGGCCTATCCAACGATACCCCACACCATGGGAGAGATGAGAAGAAAAAATTACATCCCCACTTTACGTGTATGGGAGGTTCCCGAAAATATTTTTTTTTTCATTATTTTATTTAACCACTTTGTCGGAATTATTAATATGTATATCCATGCCAAATTATAGATTTTTAGTACTTAGATTCAGCTAAGCTGCGGACGGTCAGACGGACAGAGCGAAACTATAGGGGTTCCTTGTTGACTTCGGAACCCTAAAAATGAACTTATCAATTGATTATTATAATATATTTGTAAATTAAACAAACGAGACATATCTTTTACCTATAAATATAAGCCATGAAACAAGGACTGCCTATAGTTTTTATTTTGTTCCTATAAAAATAATTATAAACAATCAATCAAAGTGGCTAGCGGTTTTCCCAACTATATTGGGTCCGGCTTCCAGTCTAAACAGTTTATGCCATATAGAAACCAGTATTTTTCGTGGAGCGACTGCCTATCTGACGTCCACAACCCAGTAACTGGGTAACACGAACATTGGCAAGAATGGTGTCAGTTTTAAGGCTTCTGAATACCCGTAACGACTGTCCAAGATATCATATGACAGCCGGGACCAATATCTAAACGTGCTTTCTGAGGCACGGTGGAGTTTCGGTATGTAATGTATGGTCACCCATCCACGTACCGGTTTCGGCAAGCGTTGCTGAACCGCGAAGATCAACACGTGCAGCTTATATTATTTAACCAGATACCTGTTCCTAGATACATACATGTTCAATAATGTCACTACATAGATCTCGTTTGTTCAAAGCTGGGAATAGAAAACAATCGTAATTTGTTTGTATATTTCGTAAGATCTTCATTTACCACAAAAAAAACAAATGGTGTTGTTCAACATACAAATATTTACGTAAGCAAATCGAACCTTTCCATAGCCTTAAAAACGCCAAGAAGAATATAAACCTCCCATAGAAGTGCTGCTACCCTTTCTGTTATCCTTTACAAAATCCATGGGACAGGCGGCCGTAAACACGGAAACATACGAGACATTTTATCTCAACAAAAATTCAGGTAAAAATTAACCAACACACGTGAAATTCGGTGGCGTGGAAGTATGAATGTGGCAAGCTATAAAGCGCCATTCAATCTACCTAGCCTTTTCCCAACCACAACCTAGTAACTGGTTAACACGATAGGTATCCCTAAGCAAAACTGATGTCAGATTTTATGATTTTTGCGACTGTCATCTTCAAATTACAGCCAGGACCAATGGCTTAACCAAGGCACGAAGGAGTCTCGCTATGTTGGAGGTAGTGGACAGTCATCCATTGACGAATCGACCACGAAAAGCTTGCCTAACCTTAATATTCGACCCATGTGGCTGAAACTACACCAGTGTTCATGATTAGCACATAGAATTGGCTCTGTGACCTCTACAGGCCTAATCTCATTCATACCCTCACCTCATCACTGACCAACTATAAAAGCTACCGTTCCCAAGGGTAACCGGACTTTCCGAGATACCTCCCTGAGGTGCACTCTCTGACAAATAGATTCCTTTATTTTGCCACATTTGCATAGGTTTCATAATAAATGCGAGGACGCGTGATAAATATTCAGAGGCGGTACAGTATTGTAAAATACAGCTGAAATGAATCGTGTCGGGTTTGCACACTTAGCTTTGGCTTCGGATTTGCATGTTAATTGTTATAGTTTTTCGGTGTTATGAAAATTTTGGTTTGTGTTTGAGTGACTTACAATTTGATTTTTTTTTTGTTTTAGCGATTTTTGTTTTATACTTTTGAGCAAGTATATTAAAACCGAGTGAGCAGTGGTGGCTTACTTATCGCAGATCATGGGGTTTGAAACCAGGCAGGCACTTTACTTTGTGTAAATAATTTCATCACCACTGTTTTAAAAACGGTGCAGGAAAACATCGTGAGGAAATTGGCATGCCATAGAACCAACAAACCGACTTCCAAAACAAAACACTACATAGCGAAAAATAACTTTCTTTTCCGAATTCGTTGTTTTCGGTGTGTATTGTTTTCCGTTTTTCGACACCAACATCGGAAAAGAAAGTTATTTTTCGCTTTGATGTGTTTTGTTTTGGAAGTCGGTATGATTTTATTGTTAAAAAGTTTTTAATCTATCTCTTTTTTAGTTTGGGTAGGTACCGTTAATTACGTTGAAAATTATTTATAGCCAAAAAACATCTTATGACCATTCCAATAATATAAAGCTAAACACGACTAGGATAAATTGTTTTATTTTGGAGTTCCAGTGCCTATCTTCCGGCTTCATTATCAGATCAGATCGATGGTACCATTTTATCAGTAAGTACCATTTATTTATAAGTATTTGCTTCATCATAGTCTGTTAAATATTCGAGATATCTTATACCCGTAACTTATCATTAATGAGTTCCAGTGGCCATCTGTGGTCTTCTTTATCAGTTCCACTTCACCAAACGGTACCTTTTGAGTGCAATTGATTAAATTCTTGATGAAAATACCAAAATCGCTACATGTATGGCTACAATATTTGAGGTGTGCCTTCGATTTCGCCAGGATTCCATCATCAGATCCTGACCTGATGACTATGGGTCCACCTAACAAGTATACCCTTTCAAACAAAAGAAAAACTTTCCAAATTGGTCCTGGCCTCTTTGAGTAATCATTAAAAAATAAATAAAAAAGATGACGATGTATTGAGAACCTCCTCCTTTTTTTGCAGTCCTTTAAAAAATATGAAGACATGTGACATTAACCAACCCGCACTGGGCCCGCGTGGTGAATTAAGGCCCATTTCCTCTCAAAGATATGAGGCCTGTGTTCCAGCAGTGGAAACATGAATAGGCTGATGATGATTTTAAATCTATCATCAAAATATAGAAAGAAATTGTCATCACAATCGATTTGGTATTTTATTATAAGTCTTTTGTCTATCTCAGAGACATTTCTCATACAAAGAAGTAACGAGTATGGATCGGCTGCTCATTTTATGACTGCCAATGACTTCCAGGGTTGGCAAATTAAAGTATGTCGTAAATCGTCTCTGGGTCATACGACCCAGCTGATAAATTCCATTTAACAAGCGTAAAAATGACTCTTCTAATTACATGAAACCAATGTTTGACCAGAATAAATCTGCCAAAACTTATTCGATAAAACTGGAGTCAAACCCAATAATTGGGCTATTGAGGTCAACTTTCAGCTTAACCGGATCCAGCTGAATTACCAAGACGAGCTTTAGCATTTTACATGCATAAAGTTTCGAGATTGTTCATTAATTGGGTAACAGTTTACTCCTTGGCAACCCTGGTTGTCAAAATTTTTGACTTTTGACTACGGTTATCAAAGATCTTCAAATGACATCTGCAACCAAAGTGCTTTCTTGGATGAGGATTTAATGCCATTTTGGAACGGGGTTGCAGGAACCTCTATGCAGCTTAAGTTTAGCGTAGCTGGCTGACTGGACGGCACCCTTGGACCCGCATCCCGCACCATTGGACCACCTGCTGGACTGACTCCGAAGCCATCACCGACGTCACCAACTGGCACCAAGCAAGAGAGTGCGGTATTGACGGCCTCCTACGTAGTCCGACCTTTGACCGGCCTTACCTTCTACCCTCTTCTTGTTTTTTTTTGTAAATACCTCTTTTTAAATATATTACTGTTAATTTGAACATTATCGTTTCTTTTACATCCAGCCTTTCGGATAAAAAGGAACGTGACAGTGGCTCGGGCTTCCATCAACGCACCGGACAGGCATTGACGATCGGACAACTCAGCCGATGACACGTACACTCGCTCCATAGTATCGTTCTACATACTAGCGAGTCATTTACGTGTAACTTTATAAAAAATTGTTGAATCTTTACCACTACGAGTGTGTTTATAAAAAAATATAGATTCAGTGTTAACCCCGTATTGGGGTCCAAAGTCCTGGTTTAACCACCTGGGACCTTCACCAGAAGAACCTGCCGACAACCACTTCATCGTCAACTCTGTGGGACGTCCTCCTGCTGGCACCTAGTCTTCGGCCTTCCACGTCATCGTGACCGCTTCTGCTGCCAGGCCAGGATAGTACTAGCGCCTACCTCCATTTAGAAGTTGAGAGATTGAATAAGAAACGGCTTTTGTACCTGCGACCTTTCTATTAAATTTTATATTGTTAGTGCTGCGTATTATTTATCTCTTTCTTAGATATTTAACCCGCAACGCTACACTGGCGGTAGGTAAATGGATGGTGCGTAGTTTGAACTGGATCTAAGACAAAATACTATTTTAGTTATTCAAGGGTATCTTCGCCGACTGATCGATATCTTATACGACCAGAGCTCATCCTAAGCTTTGTTCCAAAGAATCAGGATTACTTTTCAACATGGTAATGCTGCCAGGAGTATTTCGACGCCCAAGTGTATTTTGTATGGCGTAAGATTGGACAGACCTTTGTATACACATGTACGGTATCCATCTTATCATCTTCTTGCCCTTGTCCATGTTACTTGGGGTCGGCGCAATACGTTTTCTTCTTCCATACCGTACTGTCCCCCGTCACGCCATCACTGACTCCCTTTTCTTTCATATCACTCCTTACACAGTCCATCCATCTTTTCTTTCCCCTTCCTTTCTATCTATCCACATTTATATTCATTACTCTTTTAGTAACATGCGTTTCATCCCTCCTCATCACATGATCATAACAAACGGTTTCCTTTCAACTTTTCTGTCACTAGTACCAATTTCAAACTTCCTCTAATATACTCATTACTCACTTTGTCCATTCTCGTCACTCCACACATCCATCTCAACATTCTCTTCTCTGCTACATGCAATCTCTTTTCATCCATCTTTTTCACAGCCCAAAGTTATGATCCATACAGTACGACAGGTCTTATCACGGGCTTGTAAATTTTCTCCTTTAACTTGAGATCCGTGGGCCGCAAGTTGTTCCAGTGACCTGTCGCCATTTGATCCATCCCAAGTTGATACGGTGCGTTACGTCTCGGTCTACCTCGCCATCCAGTTGGACAAGCGACCCTAGGTACCGGAAGTCGGAGCATATCGGTACGATATCGCCTTAAATTGTTTCCAAATACCTACATGTAAATTAAAAAATATTGTGATTTTGGGTGTTGTGCTGTGTCTTTTGTGTGCACTGAATAAAGAGTTTATCTATCTATCTATCTATCTATCCGATTTGGAAAAATGTTAAAGAAAGCAGACTGTGCTGGTATGACCAAACCCTGAGACGTGGGGATGACATTCTACCAAAAACGCTCTAATATCTCAGATCGACCGCGAGGAAGAGGACGATCGCCTTCTGTAGGTAGAGCATGCAGATAGACTTCTTGAAAGTACCTGAGTACTCAGACCACCCAGAAAAGATCTCTCTGGCGCAGACATACTAGAAGCTTCGGCCCAAGCTAAACTGAGAAGAGGGTTGGAAAAGAAGGAGAAAATATTCGTATGTACGTACATAGTTTTAGTATAGTAATTTGATATTCAAGCTATTTAAGTACAAAATAAACTATTATTCGTTGAAAAAATCCTACTATTAACTCTATTAAAAATCTTACTAATCATCATCATCATCATTTCAGCCGAAAAAACCTGAAACCCCCAAGCGTCGCTACACTGATCAGTCCTGTGCGTTTTTCGCTGGCCCTCTGGAATGCGGTCGCCACACTAAAACTTTTCGGCCCCAACGGCCATCCATTCTGCTTGCAATGTGACCTGCCCAATGCCACTTAAGTTTGGCAATTCTTCGGGCTATGTCGGTAACCTTGTTATCTCAAGACGAAAGTCTATGACCAGTATGTGTTGCCAGTGATTACTTACGGGACAGAGACGTGGTTGCTCACAATGGGCCTCATCAGAAGGCTTAAAGTCACCCAAAGGGAAATGGGGAGCCGTGTTCAGTGTTTCCTTGCGTGTTCGAATCAGAAATGAAGACATCTCACTAATAATAAATAACAATATAAATGCGAAAGTTTGGATGGATGGATGTTTGTCACTCATTCACGCCAGAACGGTTAAAAGCATCTGGATGCAATTTAGCATAGAGATAGATTATATATAGTCTGAAATAGCGCATAGACTACTTTTTTTATTTCCCCAATATTGAAGTCGCAGGCAACAGCTTGTAAAAAAGTATACCAGTAAAAAATAGAAGTAATTTATAATCCTCCTAATTATAACTATAACACAATCCCAAACACTAAAACTCGAACAACAATTTCTCTTCGCTTCATAAAATTAAATAATTTAAGTAGAACTATTCTGATACCAGACCCTTGAAGCAAGTACGTGCGTGAGTTATCGCCCTACTGGGAACACTTCCCTTTCAAATGGACTCCGATATATTTCGCTTATGAGACTTTAGGATATCATGTTGTACGGGCTGTGTGAGGGAATTATTCATTGAGGGTAGTTGGTTAATTTTTATTTTGGTGTTCAAAATGTAACGAAGCTGTGGCAAAACTACGTAAATACTGAAAATACATTGGAAAAACTTTTAAAATAATTTTGAATTATAATTACCTCTTTGGCACGTTCCATAAAACTGTTTTTTAATAAAAATATCGATTTTCTATAAGTCTTGGGATATACATTCACTTTCAAAACGTCACCTGTTATATTTATTTATTTATTGGCCTATCTACAATTGTTATACTAATAATAATCTTATAATACAAGCAATAATATAAATAAGTGTACAATATGATGCGATAGACATAGCATGCAAAAACAAAATTATAACAGAAAGTTACATCAATAGTTCAAAAATAACAAATATCTCAAACATTTTGGACAATTGTTGTCGCTAATAGAATGTCAAAATGAATTAAGCAGTATTTAAAACACATTTAACATCAAAATGGTCGTCCAGTACAAATTAATCAACCAATAAGCAACAAAGGTTCCGTAGCGGATCGCTTATTTGCTACGACAGCGCAGCAATCCGCATAGCAGTTACATCTTTATGCTACACCGTAGCAAGCGTAACAAACACTATTCAACGTAGACGACGTTCATTTGTGTTTGCTTTCAGTGAATCTGATTTAAAAAATTACCTTTCACGCAATTAGATTTAATTGAAATCCATTGAAAAAGGTGTACTATTTAATTGCTAAGTTGGTTCGGTTCAATTGATTCGTGTTAATGAACGCACCTCTCATTAAAAGTAATGAGCGGGCACGTTTGACGGTTACGTCATTTGAGCGCGCCGTTTGAGAGATTAACGAGCTAAGGACTCGTATTATGTAGTTACTGGATAAGAAAGTGTATGGTCAGTTCTTCGAGTGCCATGATCATACCAAGTTTTTTTTATATCCGAACTTGAAATTTGTATAGATAAAGGATGCAGGTGCCTGGATGCAAAAGCACAGGGGAGTAAGGTTATTTTGAGATCGCGTAAGTGACAGATGTATACAAGTCATCTACATCTGTCCCTTACACACACTCAAAATAACCTTACTCTAAGAGCTTATGATCACCCCCCAGGACTGACAATGTGGTAACGCTTGTCTTTGCATATGTCCAGGATTGGACGTCTCTCGGCTAAAACGATGATTCGTTTATTTAAGTTATTTTTTTAACTTTTGCATTTTTAATTTCATTGTGCCATGTCACGTTACATATTTATTTATTTACACAAACATATTTTACAGAAAAAATAAAGAATACAGATAGAAGAGCACAAAGGTAAATCATAATTGTATATCAATATTATCCTTCTAATTTAAACATTTGGAAGCTTTGACAAATGTTTACCCTTACAAATAGTTTAACAGATGTTTTCTGAACGCAAGTGTTAATTTACAACTAATGTATTATTTTAGAGCATCATGTTCACAAATATTTTCCAAACTGCAGTATATTGATTAATTAACAATTAAAAGTGTAAGTTAGTGTCAAATTGTTTATTCATTTATTTATTTTATTATTAATGTACACACAGAAAATACATACAGAAAACGCATCATCAAAGATACTGCTTATTTCTTGATAAATGCGCGAAAAGGTGAAATGAAGTCACATCATCTACGTAAAGATGGAAACTAGATGAAATAACTCTGGTAACAAAGTAATGAAGATTGAAAAAAGAAAAGGAGAGAGAACGATACCCTGAGGAACCCCCTCAGTAAGGCTACACCAATCAGAGAAGGACTCATCAAGGCGAACACGCTGAGTACGTCCCCGAAGATAAGAAGAGAACCATGCTAAAGCGGAAGAAGAGAAATTGATGATTTCCAGAACACCGAGTAAAATGTCGTAATTCACTGAGTTAAAGGCACTGAAAAGGTCAAGCAATAGAAGTACAGTAAGGGACTTATTCTCCATAGCCCAGTGGATATCGCCAATTACTTTTAATAGTGCAGAAACAGTGCTGTGATCCGAACGAAAACTGAATTGAAAGGAAGATATTAACGAGTTTGACCACAAGAAATATGATACTTGTCTATGGACTAAGTATTCGAAGACTTTCGAGACAAATGGAAGAATATAAATAGATCTAAAGTGAGTTCATAAAGAAGGATTGTTGGTTTTAGGTAAGCCTCCTTCCAGACCGTCCAAAAAGAGCAATAACGTTAAGGATAAGGGTTGGACATTGTGGCAACGGCAAACTGGAAAGACGCTCTAAAGTTGCTGCCTTGACACACTCATACCAATAGAAATAGGAAGACGAGAGAAATTATTGTTGAGATCATTAGGGTTCACCTCCTTGCACTGGTTCGTAGGTGACTTAAGGAATCTCCATATATCGGAAGAACTGCGTTATTGTGTTGTTCATGGAAGTAGCGCCTCTTAGCATCCTGACACAAATGACTGCAGCCATTACGTAAAGACTTGTAATAAGCGAGATTCAGGTCTGAAGGTCTGCGCTTATACTTGCTTTTGTATTTGTCACTACGGGCCATACGCTCAATAATTAGTAGTGTAATCCATGGTGCAGGATTATGCCGCACTTTGACTCGTAGAATAGGGGTATGCTGGTCATACAAGTTGAGAGTTGTTTCATTAAGGAACTCCACCTTGTCATCGATGTCGTTGGTCCCTGAGTGGGTCCAGAGGAGACTAATCGGGATCACCGGCATCACGCCGCAATGCCTCCAGGTCTATGCCCTTGTTGTTAAAAAAACTATTTCATGAATAACTACTATTCGTTAGTTATTTATTTATTGTACATAAGATTACACAAGAACAACAGAAACATAAAAAAAACATACAAATGTTACTGCGGAAACTGATATTAAATTTAAATGTTTAGTACTTTTTATTTTAACTCGTGTATTGTATTACCTGAGAAAAAATATGTAGGCAATAGTGGATATAATAATAAAGTTATATATGCAAAAGGCTCTAAAACCTTATTTAAATACTTTAACATATTTTATTTCCAGTATAATTCGATTTCCAAAGAATATTTTAAAGTTTTACCACGATACTCCTGAAATCAATGAGCCACTATCTGACCCTTATAATCCAGTAAGTGGGTAGCACAATAATCCTTCGCAAGACTGATGACTTTTATAGCTCTTGACTATCGTAACGACGGCAATAGTCACAATCCATAACTCCTATCATTAAACGAGCTTCATCCAAAACGAAAATATCTCACCGTCCAAACAAAAATAGCCCGAGCTATCCGATGTATTCAATTACTACACTCGGACAGGTAGCGTCCCATGAAATAGCCTAAGATGCCACTGCAATATTCAACCAGTACTTTGATTTTGACTAAACTTAATTTTTATGAATGAACTTAATAGTAGTATAGATTCTTGCAGAGTTGCCTGGAAACATCTAGCTGCAATAACCTTTATTTTTATAAATTTATGTTTGATAGTTAATCCCAAATGTATAAGTTTTTCATGTGATTTCAACGTTATTTGAAAGAAGTTGGTGTAGAAAATTGGAAAAAATAAGACCAGCTGTCATTTAGCCCCAATATGTGGGTATACAACGATGGGTTCATGGAAGCTGTCTATACGGTCGGGTTTAAGTTTTTAAGACCCGACGAACAAATAGGAAACAAAAACTCTCCGATACTACTCTCAAGCTCATGAAGGAGAGGCGTGAGATGATCCTGCAGTCTTCAGACGAGGTATGCAAGTACCAGTAGCTTAATAGACGGATCTCCAAGTCTTTGAAATGTGACCGCCGCCACTTTAATACCGAGCGTATTAGACGCGACTAAGCAGAGTAAAGGCCTCAAAAGATCTGGCTAGTGGGCAGAGCCGTCTTACGTGTTGCCAGAACAGAGACATGGTCGCTCACAATGGGCCCCATCAGAAGGCTTAAAGGGCAATCGAGAGGGCTATACTCAGTGATCATTCATGTATTGAGTATTCATGATCGAATCAGAAATGAAGACATCCGCAAAAGAACCAGGGTTAGGTATAGCCCGAAGAATTGCCGAACTTAAGAGGCAGTGGCACTGGGTGGGCATTGCATGCAGAACGGATGGTCGAAAGGGCTGAAAAGTTCAGGAGTGGTGACCGCGTACCGGAAGACGTAGCGTTGGAAAGCCTTCTTGTAGGTGGTGCGATGACCTGGTCAATGCTGTGAGAAATCAGTGGATGCAAAAAGCACGGGACCAATCAGTGTGACGACACTTGGCGAAGGCCTATGTCCAGCAGCAGATGTCTTTCGGCTGAAATGATGATATGATGATGACGTGGATTGCCAGTTTACTTGCTTAACCTGGCAACCCAAATGGTGGCTCACTAAATGATGTTGCCTACGCACTCACGATACAGGAGAAATTCATAGTGCAGGACAGGGGCGACCAAAAAAATTAGTAAGAAAACCTGTTTTCAACCAGATGCGGCCAGACGACCCAGCAGAAATCTATTTTACAATCAAGAATGATTATTTAAAAAACTGAGTTTCATCAAAAACAAGAAATCTGCAGATTTTTGCAGTGAGATCTCATACTAAAATGGACACAAAAAAGGGCAGACACACAGACATGTAATGAAACAATGGTGACTCGACACAAACGAGAGGAAAAATGTGAAAGAAGCATTTTCGTGAGCCTACTAGTATGGTAGGGTTCTTTTTGATTTAGTTGGATGATATAAGTGAAACTTTATCGAAGATATTTTATTCTGGATTTATTTCTTTGCAGGAAACATGATTTTTGGAAGGGTTTCGTAAAAGATGACTTAGGGATTACGCTATCTTGCTTCGTAATATAAACAGGCTATTTTTGTCAAGTGTGGGAGTGAAGATGTTATATCTTCAATCCCACACCTTATTCCTGTCTGTTCATTATGTGACTACTTGGAAAAGAAATATGAAAATCGAAATTAATTCATCTTTGGAACTTGTATAATTGATACCTACCTAAGTGATTACAATTTTGTACAAATATCAAACATATTTTATATGATGCGAATAACTACCCAGAATCCATAACCCAGTAACTGGCTACGATAATACCCCTTGATAAGGCTTATGTTAAATTTCTGCCTTCCAACTTCCAGTAACGATTATCAAAGAACTACAAATGACAGTCGAGAATTACGAATGAACGTGCTTTCTGAGGCACGGAGGAGAAATTATTTCCTTATTAAGTATATCAAAGCGTAAATAGCCAAAATAAATTAATTTGAGCAAGCTTGAAGCGCACGTTCCGAGCATTTGAAATTCCTTATCCATCCTTTGCAAATCCAAGCCCATCAAAGTTAATTCGTAACCTGCCCTTTTCGCTTTTTAGTAACGCGTGTTTTGCACGGCGTGTGTTTAGCTTTTGTTCTCCTAATGTATTGGAGCAGGCTCCAAAGGTTGATAAGTAAGTAAAAAAACACTTACCAGATATTTTAAATACTGAGGGACTGATGAAATAACCGCTGCTGTTGAATTCCGTTGTTGTTGAATTAGGTATTTTACTTATGTTTTAAATATTTATAAGTATGTGAAAACCATGTTCCTATTTATCAAGTGAATGAATTTACCTGTCAATGCTTTTAATAATTTATACTTATGCGTAGTATAGTATTTAGTGCTATTCTGGGTGCATGGTCCAATAGTGCAATGGTATGTGAATTAATGTATGGAAGTAAATAGTGTAAAACATTTTTTTTTAAAGAGTTAGTGTGGAGTTTATTGTCGGTTCTTGTCTATAACAAGCTACTTTTGCGAATACACGGTAGAATAAGTTATAGTAAATTTTAATTGTTGGCATTTAAAAGTTTAACCCCTTGAGAGTCCATCGCGCCAATTTGCCATAAACAATGGAATTTCTATTGTGTCTGCTAATTGACACTTGAATGGTTAATGGCCTAATTGAAATAAACAAGTTTTAATTTGACTTTGAGTGTTGTTGGTGCTGAATGTTGAAGTGAGTGGTGAAAGTCGTGGCTAAATAATAACAGCCACACGGGTCAATCTTCGAGGATAAAATGCATGCTATCTCATCCGACAACACGTGCAAAGGATATAGATGCTGTGATGAGCAGTATGAAGCTAGGTGGCGTACAAAATTTTATAAACAGACCTTCGGGAATATGGATATCATGAAAAAACTAATCAAAGTATCTGTTCAAAATAAAATTATTTGCATTGTTGAACTACTAATCTTTCCCTGGATAGTAACTGTTTTGCAATTTTCCTTCTTATTATGGTATTTATTTCCGCTCAAAGATGCTTTAAAATTAGTGTTGAAATATGGAACTTTCGACGCTCATAACTTTCAATTTTTTTTTTACTTTTTTGTTTCCTTACAGGACTAGATAACGATGCAACAAATTGATATCATTATTTATTTTGAACGTACACCGTCAAACAATGGAGTAATCGTCATACTACGTTTGTATGGAAGAATGATCAACTATTTTTTTTTATTTTTTTTTTTATTTGTTATAGGTTCGCGCTTGACCACCATCTCACCTGATGGTAAGCGATGATGTGGTCGACGATGGATCGCGCTACCTACACTATGAACTAGGGCAACCTTAAGCTCATGGTCTCGGATATCATTTGTAGAACTTTGACAGTTGTTTTGCCAGTAATGATAAAGTCCGATGTAATAGGGAGTGAACCTTTTACCCTATGTTAGATAAAAATCCAGACTACGGGCTGCAACTGAAAAGTAAAACAAAAAAATAAGGTACAAACATGTAAAACGAAAAAGGTGCACCCAAAAAATGACATAGCTACAACATTTGATGACTTTTTGATAAATTAAATCCTCCGGGTTCCAAATGGATTAATATTGTAGCCCGTGGATATGAAAACATAAACAAATAAAGACTGTTGTCCATAAGCTTTTGCGTTGCATTCAAAAGCACAGAGTGCTTTTTAAATTTCATATCAAAGAGAGATTCCAGGAATATAGGTGCACTACAGGTATTGTCTTTGCGATTGTGCTGGCTGTATGTCCAAAGCTTTTGTGAACATCTGCAGTGTGCACGTTTAGGTTGAAATACTATGTGAACTCTTAGAACCCATGTCGAGTCAACTCAACTCTCTGAACTAAGAACCTGTTCATACAGAGATTTAGTCTGTCCTATGTTACGTCAATTAATTATCTACTTCATCTACAATCTCAATTGGTACCAGATTTTTTTTTTTTGTGTCTTACTAACACGATCGACGCAAAGTAACCAAAATTATTGCAATTTTCGTAATGAGAGCCTGACGATTCAAACTTCATCAACATTAACATGGCGATCTCTCCACACGCGTGACTGCGAGTTTACTTTCTATTAACCTCATGACTCAATATGAACTTTCTGTAAGGTTCCTAACACAAACAAATTTTCGCACCAGACATAGTGTCACACAAACTTACAGGTGCCATACAGGCTTTCAGTTGACACACAGGCTCACAGTTGCCACACAGGTCAACAGTTTCCACACAACGCTCGGCTACTGCTGACCAAAGTAGATTATTGGGTTCGTGAAAATAGGGAAAATTTAAAACTCTACTCTTCAACCAAATCATTACCCTGGGCCATGTACCACTAGTCGATCCAAACCATCTTCACCTATTCTGCAGTAAAAACTGCCAAGCTTACAGCAACCCTCGAGTAAAACCTCCAACGCCACGGTTCTCTAGCCGACCAACAATTGTATTGCTCTCACAACGGTCTCTCTAAACCCCGACCTTCGCCAGAATCCCCTGGTACGGTCAAACATAATACGTTAGATAGACTGAATTACTCGACACCTTAAGCTTGCTTATTATTATCAAAATCCTTTTGACATCAACATCGACTGGTACATAACCTGCTGGTGTCTTCCTTAACCTACCGTGTGCATACTTGTAGGTTCTAAGCATACCTATTTAAAGCTTTCAGAGTATAACGATCACCGTCCTATCATTATCATCTATCGCGGACTTAATACAGGCCCTATTTAGTTTTCGTACTAGAGTTTCCCACACATTCATTAGAAAAAGGTCCAACGATCATAAAGTTCAACACAAAGTAATTGTAACAATTCTGTTACTCTTTACCATAATTCAAAGGCAATGCATACTCAACTCACGAAACTTCTTCGTTGACCAATCGCCACATGTTACTCATGAGGTGCGGTCTAAAAGTTTCGAGTATTTGTGTACAAGCCATTCTTAACCAGATTTGGTCTCACTATCACTGTCATTAACAATGACCTCTAATTCTCGAGGAACTTGGTGATCGGGGATCCTTCTCACAAGATTCTCTCCTTTTACACAAAGATTTTGGAACATACCGACTGTTAATGTGGGGGGAACAATTATGCCTGATAATATTTGCTTCTTAATACCACATGTGAAGGAACTTCATGAATTCATTCTGATAAATATCTTTAAAATCAAATATTAACAGTAACCATTCACTATTGCTTACTAACTCAGTTTTCATGTAAGGAAAACGATACCGTTACCAACTCGATACAATTGCGTTCGCCAAATGACATTACTAACTCGCTTTGCAATCCTAAAGTTCGTACTGAACCAAACGTTGAAACTATTACCGCCAATAGGAAACTCATTAACTACTTGCTTTTTACCAAGTGTGTCTTAATTACCTAGTGATAGTGCTAGATATTACCACGACCAATTTAGTGGTCAAACATGAACAATCTTAAAGCTTGAATTAGAATCTCTTACTATACTAGAGAACATTCGACCTCACTATCGAAATAACATGGAAGCGACTCACCAATTATTCCTTTCCACGCGCGCTCGTAGCCTGCTGTCGGTTTCAACCTCTCAGGTATTGACACGTCAACTTTTGCATTCAGCATTTGAACCGCTAGCCTGCAGCAGAGGCTCCACTGCGAGGCAACACAGTTATCTTAACCATACTCAGCTTTGTGTGTGTGTAGTAAACTAAACCGGCACAGCAAAATGGGTTATTGTGGACACCGAATGTGAGTGCAGAAACCCTGTCCAAAATATATGCAACACACATTCACATCACACATCATCAGCCTATTAATGTTCCCACTGCTGGGACACAGGCCTCCTCTCTGTGAGAGGGAATGGGCCGTAATCCACCACGCGGGCCCAGTGCGGTTTGGTGGATGTCACATGTCTTCTAATTTTTGGTTCTAGGACATGCCGGTTTCCTCACGATGTTTTCTTTCGCCGTTCTGAGAGCAATGGTGATGAAATAATTTACACAAAGTAAAGCGCCTGCTTGGGCTCGAACCTACGACCTACAACTTGTAAGTCGCGGCCGATACCACTGGGCCACCCACCAACCACTGTAATATGTGAAAAACACATTACAGTGTCCCAAATGTCCAGGTAGATATATGGGCTTTCCAATGAATTCCATAGCATTGATTTGATTTAAGTCGCAATTAACGAGGCTTGGTAGGGTTTACCACCTTTTAGATAGTTTGGCCCTCCAACCACAAAAGAAGAATACTATGCTTCTTGTCAAACTTAGTTAACTCTCACTACATAAAACTATCACACTACAAAACTAATCAAAATATTTCACTTGCAATTATCATATTTTCTAGACTAAAGTGTAAGGTAGATACGTCACTGTCACCATATCGTTCTAACTTCCAATAATAGTCAGCCAAGGCCAGTCAAGGGTTATTGCCAGTGTTAGTAGAATAATAACAACTCTTCAACAACACCAAAACTTAACCATCTTAATTCTTTTATTGTAAACCAAAAAAAACAAAATTACATAAAAATTGATAATAAAGTACATGTACAAAGGCGAGCTTAACTCAATGCTGAGTTCAAGATAAACTTAGAAAGTATTATGTATGGGAATTGAAAAAGTCACATTTGTATTAGCCCGGATTTGAACCCACGACCTCAAGCACGAGAGGCGAGGTATTAGTCACTGAGCCAGCACGACATACATTAAGAAGTATATTTTATCTATCTATTGGTTTTGATTTACAGCTTACTAGATTTTTGCTGCTTCACTACCGTGGTGTGTTCAACAGGAAATGTGCATTTCGGGACATAAATACCTATGATACTCGGCGATAGCTTTCAATCAGAAAACAGTTGCCAAAAGGCCAAAATGTACAACGCATCTAGTTAAATAAGCCAGCTAATTAGCCACCTACGCCGTTCTTTAACCGCCGGCATCCAATTAAATGGCTGAAAGACAACTATCCAACTCATTGAGCGCAACGTTTGAACTTGTGAGCGAAGCGTAAAAAAGTGAACTTGGCTGAGCCTTGGTCAGTCATCTTCACAGGGCTGGCTTTCAATACGCCGAGTTGTTACGTTGAATGTTTCTAGTTCAATTAACTATCGGCTCAGGCATCCTCCTCGATGCCGGCGTTTAATGAACTGCCTAGGCTTTTTTCTGACGTGCCGATTTCAACCAGGCAACTCCTACCGCAAGCTGAGTCATGGAACTTTGTGCCAAAAAGCCTCATAATATTAAAGATCCTAGTATATCCGAAGTGCTATTAGAGCTCGCTTCACTCGCACTTGAATTCTTCTTCTTAGTTGATATCGACCACGTGACAATGCAGTAGCGCATGTTAATCCCATATATTTTGGATTTTTTACCCGACTGCCGAAGGAGGGTAATGTGTTTATCAGTCTATGTATGTATGTATGTTTGTTCCTATGTGGCGTTCTAGAGACCAAACGCGTTGACCGATTTTGATGGTTCTTACGTCAATCGATTCGTCTTAACCCTGCGAGTGTCACTGCTACATTAAAATAGGAAAATAGAAAAATGGCGGAATTTGGACTCCATATTGTGGGTGCCGAAAATATTGTTTTCTTCCAAACCCATCGTGTGGGGTATCAAAATGAAGGATTTTAAGAGGTGATTTCAAAAATATATTACACTTATATGTTTAAATGTACTTAATTCAAAAAAATAATTAACCAAGAAGTTATAAATAAAAAAAAATAATTAAAAAAATCAAAAAACCCGACTGTATATGTTCGCGAGCTGTCTGACAAAACTAGATGTATCCTCCGACTGCACAGCATGATTTTCTTCTTGTTTACATCTTTTAGTTCGCTTTTTAGGCAGTCGGGTTTTTTGATTTTTTTAATTAACTTTTTTTTTGACAATCATTTTCGCTGACAAAACTTTGTCTCGGCACTCTCATCCCACATAGTCTCGTAAGAAACTAATGAAAATTAATAGATAGAAAAGTATCAGGAAAGATCGCTCTTCGTTACGCAGGCGTTTGTGAGATGAACTAGCGGTAATAATAATAGATCTAGAATAATGTAGACGCTTGAGACGCTTTCATTTATTTCTAGATTGTTATTATTATATTCTGATTTAGGAACAAAGGATATACATAGAAACCTAATGGCTATTGGTAAGGTAATTAAAGACACAACATGTAGTTTTCTTCAGTAGAATATAGATAATTAGAAACGCCCTTTGTTTAGCTAAGACTTAGCGACTTTTCTGACGGTTGGACGCGATTCGGTTTATGTCACACTGATAGGCGATTTAAATTGGAGGCACGTTTACATGGACGCAATGCTGTGCAATTCGACCGCTTTTCAATTCAAATTTTCTTAGAAAATACTTTTATATATTATATACTTTCAAAATCCGACATATTATATCACCTATTGAAGCCATTTAAATTGCGTCACGCCTTCAGGGAGCTTCCTAAGAATATATATAATATTTAACTAGCCAAGTACCAAATCTAATTGTCTATTGGTATTTGTACGACGTAAAGCTCATATTTTTCATCTTCTCTCCTCATTTATTTATTAATAATTAATTAAAACGATACAAATACCAATTGCATTAATTAACATAGAAATAGTAATACATAACATTGTTGACAATTGTGTTGCATGTAATCAATAGTTTACATAACAATACTATACATAGCAACTCCACTATGCCTTGTTAATTGTATTGTTATTTGAACATTACAATTAAAATGGCATAGTGAAGTGGCAATGTATAAATCAATTCACATCATCAAAATATCACAGTAGGAGATGAATTTAGTGATTACCTTCGTTAAATAACGGACTCGTGTGTTTCATGCTGCTAAGGGTTTCTAATATCTGTAATTTCTCAAAAGCAGCCCGAAGTCAGGATTTGTATCGACTCGCCCCTAGTAAAGAATTAGAAATTAAGATATCCGCAGGAGGACCAGGGTTACTGAAATTCCTCCCAGTGGGTGCCCGCATTGTCGAGACGGGAGGGTTCAATAGCCGTGGCTTTGTCACCCACGGCGAAGCGAAGAAGAACCCGAGTATGGGCCGCTCGTCCTAACGAGCGGCCCCTGCCTCGGCTTAGTGGCCAAAATCCCTGGCTTTTGCTGACTAAGCCGGCGATTTAGCGGCCAACAGTTAGGTTGCGGTGCCGCATGGTAACATAGGTGACATCGCAACTGAGGCTGGCCGCGATGTCATGTGGGCTTTCCATACTGCGGCCGAAAAGTGGTAGGTGGCAAGGCCACTGATCTGACTCTACAGCAAAAGCAGATATTTTGAAGTGAGAATTTTCGATTGAAAATTAGAGTGCTTTTTTCGATATTAAGTCAAAATAAGGTGAAAATATAATTATTTTAAAGCAAAAAAATTACAGTGTATTTGGGACATAAAAAGATAAGTTTTCACCAAATTTCAAGATTTTTTTTTTGTACACTATAAAAATAAAAAAACAAAATCTAGGTTATTTGAAATTTTCACATAAATTTTGAGGTTAAGTGAAAAAAGTGTAAATGCAAAAGTTGTAGATCTTTTTATTACCTACAACTTTGCCATTTAACTTTTTTCCGTAGAACTTTTAGTTTTGCCGGAAATAGAGATAAACCGTTTTTACCCTTAAAAACTCACCCCCTTACACTTCCCGACCTCAAATAAATTATTTCTCTTTCAGTTTTGTTATCTTCTCTTCCTTTTCCAATGAGTTTCATCCTACTATATTTTTTCATAGTTTCAAAAATTATCGACCCTGGTCTATTAATAAAAATTTATAAAAATTTGGATGGATGGATATTTGTGTCGATGTATGTTTGTTGCTCAATCACGCCAGAACGGCTGAACGGATCTAGATGAAATTTCGCACAGAGATAGATTATAGTATATCTCTGTGGAAAAAACTTTTATCTCCGTATTATGTTCCCTTGGGATGATAAAACGCTTTTCACGCGGGTGATGCGCTGGCAGAAGCTAGTATACTTATATACCACAGAAAATTTACAAAAACATACAGAATATTTGACGGCCTGTCTGAAATCGGAGCTTTGGCTTCAAACAACCAAACATTTAGGAACGTGATACGTTTCCGTCAAGTTTCTCGCGGCTCACGTTGTTTGTTCTACCTTCGAGCTTAGAATCATAGTCAGAACTATAGCAAACTTAGTCTAGTTGGTGTCTATTGCACTAGTGTTAGAAGTTTCCTACTGTAATTTGGCACCTAGTATTGAAGACTCAGTTATGAACTTAATTTGCTGATATAATTTACAGGTATGCGAGTTATTTGTGGTCAGTATTCTAATCTAACTTTAAAATTAATTTTCAATTTAGCTGGTTCTCACTGTTCTTTTAAATGTTATTACTTTAATGTTGGCAATATTTTTATATGTAGGTCAACATGTCGTCTCGCTGGTAACATTTTGGTTTTAAACATGGGGTGACCATAAGCTCTTAGAGTAAGGTTATTTTGAGTGTGCGTAAGGAACAGATGTATAAAAGTCATATACATCTGTCCCTTACACACACTCAAAGTAATCTTTTTCTAAGAGCTTATGGTCAACCCCAGTTCTCTCATTATTGACATAAATATTGATGATATAATCTTTCGGAAGATCACTTATTGATAGATGAAAATATATATTTTGCAATCAATTTTTTTGCTGGTTGTAGCCAGAATCTTTATGATGATAAGTAAAATTATTAACTTAGTATAACATCATGCCTGTCTGTCCCGAACGAATAGGCAGCAAGAATTGGAACCGGTTTAAAAATAACCGGTAAATAAAATGTTATAATCGGTTTTATCGTTTATTTTGTGCGGCGATTAAACATTAAAAGAGCGTTATTAAAAACAACAATTAACCGGCGCGCCTAAAACTTAATGGTTTTTGTACTTCAGCACGGTTGCACATTGAAGGTAGGCGACAAATACCGTTCGTAACTGGTTAATTCCACAAAAACTATTTACGATCTAGTGTTTCCTAAAACCTGTAGCGGCACCGACGCCGCCACTTACAAGCTAATGACATGACGTCACACAAATCCTGCATCGCGCAAGCAAAGTTTTCGGCGCGATTTGAACGTATACAACAGTCCGACGATAACCGTTGGGCAGTTGCCCGGACCAGACACAACACCCGTCTGGTCGGAAGATCCTCGCTTTTCTATGGAGGTTTGCGGGACTTAACACCCTGTTCCGCATACCCCCAAACTGGTGACCCTCGAACATGAACATCAGCGCAGCCTTCGTGCAGAGCTACTTCATCGTGACGTCATCATCACTTCCTCAAGCTTTCGAGCAGCGAGTCACACAGCCAGCCAGTACCCACGGCATCTACGGGGGTATCCTGACCACCAGCATGCAGCGGACGCGCATACCTGGTCATCACCCTCAGCTTCTTTCATCACCGCTCCGACCCACTGGAGCCAGCAAAACTATCCCGACTCACTGGGATATCATCACCCCGACTCACTGGGGCACAACCGCATACAGTTCCGACTCACCGCGAACTCTGCGACTTCCGGTTCCGACTCACGGGAACCAACCTTCCACTGGCCAGGCACGCATCACAAGATGTATGGATGACTCAACCTGCTATCGACCTCCGGTCTCCGGAGGGGAGTGATGTAGCGGCACCGACGCCGCCACTTACAAGCTAATGACATGACGTCACACAAATCCTGCATCGCGCAAGCAAAGTTTTCGGCGCGATTTGAACGTATACAACAGTCCGACGATAACCGTTGGGCAGTTGCCCGGACCAGACACAACACCCGTCTGGTCGGAGGATCCTCCCTTTTCTATGGAGGTTTGCGGGACTTTACACCCTGTTTCGCATACCCCCAAAAACCGTTTAATTGTGATTAAAGGTAGAACAAAAACGAAAGAGCAAAAGTTTCCTATGTACTTAGTTCGAATTTCTAGCCGGTTTCCAAGTCATGATAGGCTCTTGCTCATCATCATCACCCGACATCACACTGCTTAGCACATATCATAGGGAAAAAAAGAGTTACTAGCTGACCCGAACAACTTCGTCTGCGTCACATAAGAGAGAGTGGGGCGTAAGCATAATAGAAATGCGCGCGCGATACTTTATCATTATTTTGCTGCGGAGTTATTTTTGAGCTGTTATATCTTCTAAGACATTCATTAGAATCAAATGATGTGAGGGCAACTTTCTTCAAAATTAAATACGTGTGATGAATAACGTATTTAGTTGGACAAGGATTAATACCATGTGTATAAAAAACAACTGTGCGAATAATGCATTAATTTTTATTACTATTAAAAAGTCATAGGGAGCCAACCTTAAAAAATAGAGATGCTATCGCGGCATTTTTCGTAGAACTTTTAAGGTGCAGATTCCCTTGAGTAGCTGATTTTAAAATGAGAATCACGTCTAAACGGCTAGTCGTAATTTTTTGGCAAAAATATATGTTACATTAGACCATTTTCTTAATAATTTGATCTCAGCACATTTTGAGTTTTATTCGTATAACACAATTCAATTAATTAATTAGTAAAGTTATGTCTAAAACGGACAAAAACACGACAATCGCACCAAAACCGCTGGGCGTATTTTAATGAAATTGAAACCATCTCAAAGACAATTTAATTATCTACATTTTGATCTGAAGCTTTTTTTTTTTAAGTCGTAGAATAATAAGGAAAGTACAAAAACTACTAAATTTTGGGTCGCGCGAGTGCGAAACGGGTGCGCGTTTTGTTCCCTCAAGGTCGTTGGCGTTAGTCGTCATCTTAAGAGGCTCAATTCCGTCATTCTTGATCGTTGCGTGACTGTTTAACCGTTTGCGCAGCGACGCAACGGATGCCCTCTTAAGAATTAAATTTCCCCCGTTTCTGCAATATTTACTATTAATGCTCTGCTCTCGAGATAGTCTCGATAAATGGGCTAACCAACACTAAAACAATTTTTCAATTCGAACCAGTAGTATTTGAGATTAGTGCGTTCAACCAAACTCTTCAGCTTTATAATATTACTAGCTCCTGCCAGCGGCTTCTCCCGCATGAGAAGTGTTTTATCATCCCAAGAGATAACTATATGACAAGTAACCTATGTGCTATTCCAGACTATAATCTATATCTGTGCCAAATTTCATCCAGATCCGTTCAGGCGTTCTGGCGTGGTTGAGAAACAAACATACATCCACACGCACTTCCATCCAAACTTACACATTTATAATATTAGTAATATTGAAGTGTAGATTAAAACAAAAAAAAATTGCCAACACGCCATTCTTCCAACATCCGTGACACTAACACTCTAACCAAAGTTGGCGCAAACATTTGCCATAGGAAGTACGTAATCCTCTTTGGCAGCCAAGATGTTCAGTCTTTAAATTACCTACCATATTGGCTGTGTGATGTCGGCGGCTTTCAGATATCCCGTGTGAAGTGTCGATTTTGGTTCAGCCTCTGATAATAAGATTTTGGTAAAGTATTATATAAAGGTGAGATCATCAAGGTTGTTATTATTTTCGTGTGAGGAGTTGATTTTAATTGAGGAAAAAATAAGTATTGATTGGTCAAGTGCGGCCAGCCAGAAGCTCTAGAAAAGTAGCATTATATGAACGAAAGCATCGCGATAGCGATTGGTATAAAAAAAGTGAATTTCAAAAAATCATAAATCCCGACTGCTTATGTAGCGAACTAAAAAGACGTAAACAAGAAGAAAATCATGTTGTGCCGTCGGAGGATACATATTCGCGAGCTGGCTGACCAAAACCAGATGATTGGTTTTGGTCCGCCAGCTCGCGAATATGTATCCTTAAACCCTTTTGTTTTGATACCCCACACGAAGGGCTCGGAAGAAAAAAAAAATTGCCCACACAATACGGCGCCCAAAATCCACCATTTTTCTTTTTTCCAATTTTAATGTAGTCAGTGACACTCGCAAGGTTAATATGAATCGATTGACGTAAGAATCACCAAAATCGGCTTACGCGTTTGGTCTCTAGAATGCCACGTAGGAACATACATACATACATAGACCGATAAACACATTACCCTCCTTCGGAAGTCGGGTAAAAATGTATGGGATTGTCAAGTTCTATCGAAATATCACGTCACGTCACGGCATTTTGACCATCGCCATCGCTGACATCGAATGACACCTTTGTCTAGAGTCTCTGACGGCTCGACGCTATTCGATTTATATTTTTTATTTATTTATTTAACTTACACACACTATCTTACAGGTTGAACCCAATACAATAGAATGGTTAAAATCTTAATCTAAAATTAGACTTTACTTAAATGTATAATAATAATATAAACCTTATCTTCTAACAATATTAAAATCATCTAAACTAATATAAAATAAAACTTTACTTATCTAAATTTTAATTATAACTAACAACAACAAAACTCTTGCGAATTCACTCCAATTGCACGAAAATATGTCCAGCCTCTCATGTAATTTGTTTGTTGTTTCGTTGAGAACACAGATTGTCCGGGTGAGAGGTGTTTTTGCCAATAGATTGGTTCTAGCTGCAGGCACGACCAGCAGTGGCGGCCGCCGCCTCCACACGTACCGATCTGGCACGCATAGCTTCAGGTGACGCAGCACACCCGGGTTATGTGCTACTCCACGCAGGAGCTTTAGTGCATACGCCGCGAGTGTAAATTCCCGGCGCACTCTGAGTTCGTTGTTCCCCACCATTACCAGTACAAACAGTGTAGGATACATTAGCGGGTAAAATGGGTAAACTCCATAAAGATTGAAATACAAGTGTCTTGTAAATTTATTTTGTACTCGCTCCAGCATGACATTGTATTTCGCTTCATGAGGAGCCCAAATCAACGCACTGTGCTACAAGTGACCCCTTACCAAAGCGTCATACAGCACCCTGGGCGTGGTAATATTTGTGAAACCTTGCGAATGTCTCAGCTCGAAACCCAGGTTTCTGTACGCTTTCTTGCAAATCTTAACTATATGATCCCGGAAAGAGAGATCCGGGGTAAGTAGTACTCCTAGATCTCGCACCTGAGATACTCGCTGCAATGGCGCTTCCTCTTCTTTGTATTCGTAGTCTAAGGCAGTCTTCGCGCGCGTAAATGACATCACTGAGCATTTCGCTGTGTTGAAATAGAGGTTATTTTTATGGCTCCACTCTACCACTCTATCTATGTCTGCCTGCAATCGCTCACAGTCTGACAAACTCTTGACCTCGAGTAGCAATTTGAGGTCATCTGCAAACAATAAACATAAACTATGTTTGACTACGTCTGGTAAGTCATTTATCATTAGAATAAATTCGAGAGGACCCAAATTGCTGCCCTGGCTCACGCCGGATCTGGTGTAGTATGGCTCGGATTCGAACCCGTTGTAGTCAACATACTGCTGTCGGTCTTCCAAGTAGCTGGCGAAGAACCGTAAAAGATGCGATGTACAGCCAATTTTTGCCAGCTTCAATAACAGTACGTCATTATCGACGGTATCAAACGCTTTTCTGAAATCAAAATAAGCTGCTAATAATATCATACCGATAGTGCAAAATTGCAAGTACGTTCACATGGACGAAATGCGATGCAATTCAACTGATTTGCACTTGAAATTTTCTTAGAAAATACCTGCGTGATATCGCCTCTTGACGCAATGTAAATTGCATCGCGCTTTCAGTAAAGTTCCTTATTGTTTAGAATTAACAAAATTGAGGAGGTTTCGTTACTTAATTATCTTGCTCACTTTATTAAGAAGTGTTTCATCACTTGATTTTAATTCATGTTAATTTTCAACTAAGTTTATTTTCCAAGTCAAAATGATTTTATATCATAATCAAAACTATTTGCTCGCGGTCTTAAAACTTTTATTATTTTACTAATAACAGATTGTACAAGTAGCCCTATTTTCTAAATGTCCCTTGGCAAACTTTGTGTTTCATCAGTCGTCGGATTTATTTCTTTCTTTCTGCCGGAGTCTGTATATTTATTCCTGATAGCTACAATCTGGACCGAAGGGCCTGCATCCGCTTTAGTGCCGTAAAACGGTTACTTTCTAAAACATAATTCTTAATAACGGCTAGGAAAGGTAACTTTTGGAAACTCCTCCAAAACGACATGAATGTTTAAAAATATTTTACACACAAAAATTGATGGCTGGAATTTCTTCATAACTAACATAGCATATGTAAATCAAATAATATTTTGTAAACAAACCGGTTCAAAAGGAGATTCAATATAGATATATTGGCATCGAGAGGGCGCACGGCCAGTACTGCGTTAACATTGGGGCGTATATATCGCCTTAAGTCAAGAGTGAATAGGTTTCTTCTAGGCAAGCGTGCTCTACCGACGACCAAATTATCGCTTACCATCAGGTGAGATAGTGGTCAAGCGCGAGCCTATAGACAATAATTAAAAAAAACCGGCCAAGTGCGAGTCGGACTAGCACACGAAGGGTTCCGTACCATTATCGCAAAACACTGCAAAAAATCACGTATGTTTTATGGGAGCCCCCCCTTAATTTATTTTATTTTAATTTAATAATTATTATTTTTTGAAGTGAATATATAACTAAACATTCTGTGAATATTTCAAGCGTCTACCTGTTGCCGTTATTAATATCGAGCAAAAAACGGCAAAAATATCACGTTTGTTGAATGGGAGCCCCCCTTTAATATTTATTTTATACTGATTTTTAGTTATAGCGGCAACAGAAATACATCATCTGTGAAAATTTCAACTGTCTAGCTATCACGGTTCATGAGATACAGCCTGGAGACAGACGGACAGAGAGACAGACAGACAGACAGACGGATCGCGAAGTCTTAGTAATAGGGTCCCGTTTTTACCCTTTGGGTACGGAACCCTAAAAATAACTTACTATACTTACTTATAATAAAGTAACTATTTTATAAATATAATAATTATTCTGTAATAATAATAATAATACCAGCAAATATTGCCCCCTTGGCGCTACATCACTAAAGTGCTAGCGACCGCTTATGGGGGCCCATTAATTGAGTGTTCACGTCACCCCTGCCATTTTATAGCCGTGTGTATCCCAATTGCCCTTCTATAGTTTTAGGAAATCGATCCACTAAACCTCCCAAACCTAGAGCCCAATATAATTTATTTCCATATTTTAAAATAGTCCTGCACCAACTGGGGATTATCCTTGGGTACACTTACTTAGTGCATGCAGGGATAATCGTCCGTTGGTGTCACATTTCATGATACCTACATGTTTAACAAGGCTGCCACGAATTGACTTCGGCTCCTGGCACGCTTTTAAAAGGTCCGGGACCCCAGGGACCCGAGAACGTCAAAGTTAAATAAAATAATAATACCAGCCTGTAACTTTCCCACTGCAGGGCAAAGGCCTCTTCCCATGAAGAGAAAGCATGAGCTGTCGAGCATTGATTAAGGCTTGTTGGCGATTTCTGACTTATAAGATACGATTTTTTCTTTCACCGTTGTCAGCAATGTCCAAGTTAAACTAAGGAAGTATTTATAAATTGGGCGCACGGTTGGCGCAGTGATTGGGCGATTTACTGCTGCGCTGCGTGTCGCGTGTTCGATTCCCGCACGGAACAAATATTTGTATGACTTACAGATAGTTGTTCCGGCTCTGGGTGTTGTGTATGTGAGTTTATATGTTTGTAAACGCACCCACGTTACAGGAAGAAATTACTAGTGTGAGGCAAAGTTGAGATTCAAAAAAAAAAAAAAAATTCATTGTTCAAATTTGGACTGGCGACCACAAGTACAAGAGGCGAGGTACCAACGAGGTGGTAGCCACCGCCACCACGTCATTGAAAAAATAAATAAAGATTCCCTTGATTACCCATTTAAATTACATTTGGAGAAGCTCATAAACCGGGATCATTGCTCATCGCCTTCTTCCAGAGCTCAGGCGTTCTTGATGATGTGCAATTAGAGTGAGAGCTTACTTTCCTTAAGGCCTCGAAATGTTTTAGTTGATTGAAAAAAAAATCGTTGTGAAAGGTATCGATTGAATTGAGGTGTGGTGAAGGTGAAATCGTAATTGGTAAGAGGTTGTTTGGCTTTTATTTAAAGGAACGGATTTATAAGCTTTTGATTGAAAATACAATGTATTAGGTACCAAGCATATTAATATTATGAATGTGAAAGAAACTGTCTTTGCTTGTGTGTTTGTGTGTTACCTTTTCACAACTAAATGGCTAAACCGAATATGATGAAATATAGTATGGAGATAGTTTGAGACCCTGACATATAGTTTAGTTTTTATCCCAGAAAGAGATAACTCGAAGTTAGTAAGAAAACCCAGGTAAGTGCAAGCAGGTTTAGGTGAAAAATACTTAATAATCTTTTTTATGTTATCAATACATATTATAATAAATCTACAGAAAAGTCATTTTTGTACATTGAAATTATTTCCAAAAATAATAGCCAAGGTGTTAAAGAATAATCAACAGAGCCCATTTCAAGATGTTTTTGTAGTTTATCTGTTTAGATGTGCACGCATCACATTAAATGTGCTAAACCAAAGTAGATAACTTTTACACATACAAATTGTGCGTAACTTGAAGAATTACTTAGTTTTTGATTCATAGGAATCGGTGCACTCTATCAAAAATTTTATGTACTTAAAGTGTTTAAGAAGTAAAATATCACAACACATGCAAATCAGATACTCGGACAGTTGAACTCCATATTAGTTGTGCATTTAACGTCATTTTCTGAATGACGCTCGGTCGGTCCACCACATCGGTGACCTCCCGCGTGGCCCGTTGCCGTTCACCCAGCCTAGCACCACCAGGCGCTTAATGGAACCGTTATTCCGCCTTGAGTCATGGCCAAAGAATTTCGAAGTAAGATCACACATCACATCTGCAGCCTATTAATGTTCCCACTGCTGGGACACAGGCTTCATCTTTGTGAGAGGGAATGGGTCTTTATCCACCACGCGGGCCCAGTGCGGGTTGGTGGATGTCACATGTCTTCGAATTATTGGTTCTAGGACATGCCGGTTTCCTCACGACGTTTTCTTTCACCGTTTTGAGAGCAGTGATCATAATATTTATATTTATTTTCTTATTCGACACCTGTTTCTTGATTGTCTTCATTTTCAGCATAGGCCTACTTAAGTTTTCTCCTCAAGCATAGATTTGCTTTCCTCATCGAAGTCGTCCCTGCCACATTTCTTATGTCATCTTCCCATATATGAAACTGTGTGCCTTTCCTTCTTGTTACATATTTAGGACATCATTTTGTCATTTCTTTGATTCAGTGGAATAGAACTGGTAATTAATTATTGTTTCATATCTTGCCACTTAATATACGAGTTATAATTTTACAATAATTTGGTCGTGAAGCTTAGGCAAATCAAATGATATATCCTTTGTTCAAATTCATCAAGCTATTAAAGCTACAGGGCTGAACAAACATGCTACAAACATTCAGTCATACACTTGAAAAATCTTACCCTCCTTTTGGAGCAGTCGCGTAAAAAATAATTTATTCCGTTGCTCTTAATCCCAGTTTATTCGGGTCGTCATTACATGCCTTATTTTTTCGTGCCTGATGAGTTCATCCCTTGCCAGATATTTTAGCACAATCTATTCATAGTTTTTTGGGTCTCCCTGTCATATAGCTAGCTCTCTTTCTGCTGAAATCTCTTCTATGCCTAAGGCATTAAGTCCGCCTTTGTACTTATGCATAAAGTTTTAATAAATAAATAAATAGATAAACCTTTTTCCTATGGGGAAGAACGCCACCTGCTACAATCCTTACATATCCAACCTTTGATTTTACGTGTTTTATATATTTCTATTTCTTTCCTTCAAGCAAGAAACTTCTGTAAAATTCCCAAAGTCTATCTATCAACCGTCAACAAAGATCTGTAACAAAGTTGAGACATTGAAACATCAAGCGAACACCCATTTATATCTCGCCGATGTTTGACAAGAACTTCTCACAAATTCTTCAGCCCCAAGCTACCGATCCATTTCTCAAGTCATACACAAACATTTTAATTGCTGCCAAGAATAAAGTTTAATGTTTTAAATCGTAAAGGCATCATTTATTTGCTTAATCAAAACCCAATGCTATTAATTACTTCAAGTGGGTGCCTAAGTTGGAAGCGCAGAAATTATGGCAGAAGTTTATCATCGATATAAATGTTTAATTTTGTATATTTTGGTGGAGTTTGCTTCGGAGCTTATCTGGGAGTTAAGGGGAGGGGGAGATAAGCTTCTGGTTATCTTGGAGGGGGGTGACAGTGGTTGAAATTGTTGGAAGTTATTTTATGTGTGTGTATTCGGTTAGATATAACACCCGGGTGATGACACATCGAGGTTTAGAAAGGGAATTTAACACAGGTTTTAGTGAGAGAGACGATGGTTTTCAAACACGATTCTTTTTTGTTATAACTGGGCTAGCTGACACCCGCGTTTCCACTCGTGTTATGCATTATAAGCCTTTGCTACTCTGATATAAGCTACTAGTACTTCGCCCGCAAATTCGTTCGTGTGATCCGTGTTTTATCCTACAGATGATACTTTTGGTTTCACCCTCTTAAAGGTTGATTTTCCAAAAATCCCTTCTTAGTGCTCCCTAATATCATAAAAAGAAGCCCTGTACAGTAAATTCTTCTAAATTCTTTAACACTTCTTAAATCGTCTTTGAGGAGTAGTTTTGAAAAACTAATAATGAAAACCTTTACTATTTACTTAGGTTAGTATTTATGTCAAGTTTCAAATATTCACCAACAATTTCCACCTTTTCACCTCCTTAGGGGTAGAATTTCCAACCAAAAACCGTAAATATTTAATTTGTCTACTTGTCACACTTAAAAGTGTAGAAATTTCTCACAAACTTTCAATCCCTTTTTAACCTCCTTAGAGGTTGAATTTCCAAAAACCAATAAATTCATGAATTTTTTTATCAACCAAGAGTATAAATCTAATAGTTCAGGTGTCCAACTCTGTAGAATTTTATGAAAATTTACAACCCCCTTTTTACTTCTCAAGCTAAAAAAAAATACTCATTGTTTTTTTATTAACCAAGAGCGGAAACCAATAATATCAGATGTTTTACCTTCCAAACCAAAGAAATTTCACATAACGTTTCAACCTCTATTTATTCTCCTTAGAGGTATAATTTCCAAAAACCAATAAATACATAATTATATTCTTTTTATCAACTAACTAGCGTAAATCTAAAATTTCACGTGTCCAACCTACAAACTGTAGAAATTCCATTCAAACTTCCAACCCTTTTTTACCCCATTAGGGTTAGAATTTCCAAAAATCCTTTCTTAATACGCACTTACGTCACTTGAGGAACCTCCCTGCCAAATTTCATCCTTATTTGTCAAGCGGTTTTCGATATTTCGTGATAGGTGAATGAGTGACCTTTCGCTTTTATATATATTATAGCTTTACTAAACGAAAAAAAAAGCGAAAACAAAAGCTTCAAGCACGAATGTACTTTTTGCGTGAAAGAATAACTAACATTCACATACAAACTGTCGCGTTATAATCGTAGCATAGCTGGGCCATAGAAAGGTATGACTGGGTTCTATTCAAAAAGAGTCTAGAAAAAATCACAGCTCTTGTAATAAACTAACAAAAAAGGTATGGATAGCTTACATAAGTCGATAAAATAGATTACTAAGCCCAAAACACATAAATTAGCCTATTTCGCATCGTTCATTATTCCGATAGTTTTATTTCATCCTTCACAATAAGCAGATCACGACAAAATGTCTGAAGGTCAGACTAATATTATGGAGTATCAATATCTTAGATTTCTTAGTAATAACTTAGCCACACGGAATATAACATGTAATAAGACAGAAAGTGTGTCGGTCTGAATATCGGTGTTAGGTATGAAGTAAACGTAAATAAACATGAATAGTATATTTATTCCCAGAGCTTGTGGCTACATAATAAGAGCCGTATGGGTCGATCTTCAAGGTTAAGCAACGCTTGCCGAGGTCGGTCCGTGGATGGGTAAGCATTTTTACATTGTGAGTTTCTTCCGCGCCTCGGAAAGAATGTTAAGCCGATAGTCCCGACTGTCATTAGAACATCTTTGACAGCCGTTACGGGTAGTCATACTCCTGAAATCTGACAACAGTCAGGCGAGAGGTATCGTGTAACCCAGTGGGTTGTGGAGGCCAGATAGACAGTCGCTTCATGTAAAATCCGGTTAGACAGGAGGTCGACCCCAAGATAGGTAGGCAAAGGCTAAGCAGATTGATTGAGTAGTAGATTTATTTCTACCTTATTCTCTAGCATCTTTTTCTTTTCTAATTATTTGATAATTTTTAGGGTTCCGTAGTCAACAAGGAACCCTTTTCATTTCACTATGTCCGTCTATCTATCTGTCCATCCGTCCGTCCGCAGCTTAGTTCAGGGACTCATGCTACTAGGAAGCTATAATTTGGCATGGATATATATATGAATCACGCCGAAAATATTACGGGTCTGTGAAAACTATTTTTCGATTCAGGGATCTGCTTGCGTAAAATTAAGCTTTAAATTGCAAATTTTTGTTAGAGTCAAGCGTCCTCCCCCCTGCCAGCTAAATGGTCGCTTTTGGATATGTAAGGAAATTCACGACAGTAGTATATATAACGAAATTAAAGGAAAACAATCACAGCTAAGTATGCTTTACAAGTATACGAGTAATGGTCAACCAACTTATAAAATGTTCTCGGAAAAGAAAAAAAAATGTATATTGATGTATGGGGACAACAGTTTTCGAATGGCAAAGTTAAATTTGTCTCTTCGTTAGAGCAATGCACCGAATCACCGAAGTGCTTTCATTGTTTATGAACGTTAATAATGTTACGTATTTATTTTGGTTAATGTAGCTATTTATACGGAACCCTCTGTGCGCGAGTCAAAATCGCAATTGGCCGGTTTTATGCTTGGGCTAAAGAGCAGTGGTGGCTCATTGGATACGCCCGACTTACGAGTCGTGGGCTCAAACCCAGGCAGGTGCATTCAAATCAATCAAATCAAATGTATTTATTTCAACTAGGCCATTATGCGGCACTTTTGAACGTTAAAAAAAAAATTACATGTTATAAAAAATTTATTCTACCGTGCAATCGGAAATGTAGGTTGATATGGAGAAGAATGCACAAGAAACTCCATACTTACTCTTTTAAAAAAATAAAGGCTTGTTACAATATTAACATAAATAGTACATACATTAATAAATTCTTATTTCCTCTTATTCACCACTGCTCTCAAAACGGTTTAGGAAAACATCACGAGGAAGTAGCATGTTGTACAAGGCCTAAAAAAGGCGGTACGAGTGTGTCCCAGCAGATCATTAAAGTAAATCGACTTTTTTGGTGAAAAGAAAGTATCTTCTTTTTAAGGCTAATCCGTACAAAAATAACAGCAAAAAAATCACGACAAGCCATTTACAAAAAATATTATATTGAAATTAAATTTAAAGCAGATTATAAAAATTAAATTAATAAATGACATTTAACATAGCAAGTAAGTTAACATACATAGGCAAAAATGCTACACTATAAAAGTCTCACTCTCACACACACTGTACTTAAGAAAAAAACGCCATTGTTAATTGCTTCTTCGGGCACATTACAGCCAAAGAAAAAAGTGCTTAAAACTAACAATTTATTACAGCTCCATTACCTCCTTAATCAGATAAAGGAAAACCAAAAATTTGGGACATTACACCCAATCCGTGAGGACCAAGCGATTTTTATCCGTAACGACTTTCGATTCATTTAGTCGCAAAATTGACTTGGCACGCCCTTTCGATTTTACTTTATTATTTACCATTTTCATTTAGCCCACTTGGGCATTACAACGTTGCAAAGTTAATTTTACGCTCAAATTGGCACATTTGGTTCTGTAGCAGTACATGAATTTAGGTTTTTGTACGCAAATCTTTTTGGGTAATCCAAAAGTTTGGAACATTATTTTTTTTAAATACCGCTCCCGGTTTGGTTACTCGCTTATTTATTTTGTAGGCCTTGTCTGAAATTTCATTTTGAATTATGAATGGAGATTTTTTTTTGTATTCCGTTGTTTGTACAGGCTTGCTTTTAAATTTTTGAATCAACTTCTGTGACTTTTTCTTTACAAGGCAAAGCGGTATTGTAAATTTCATGCAGGATATTTACGATGCACCTTTTTACTGTTTATGCGCCTTATGTTTTTCCTCCAATTATGGGCCAGTTTATTAAGACAAGTATATTTTGTCGTTAAGAACATGTCTAACCCTATAGTAATCTCAAAATGTGACAATCTTTCACGCTAATGTAGACTTTGACAAATACTCAACTGCATTTTTTTTATTCAGAAATCGGTGTCTTACTTAATAGACATTAAATATTTTTCTTCAGGTATCTAGTTTGAGTATGTACAAATTTCTTTAACAAAGACTTGTTTTAGAAATGTGCTTACTCAAACTAGATACCGAAAGAAAAATAAAGATCGTCTCTAGACAGATGTGCACTCCAAAATCATATTTAGATAACCATTTTATTTGTGTTCGTAGTCTGTGTGATTAATAAATCACACAGACTACGAACACAAATAAAATATTGCCAAACAGACAGTCAACAGCAAAAGTAAAAAAACTCAACTGTACCTTAATTAATACAATTAGCGAACTGGTGTAACGCGATAAAATAATCTCGGGCGTAGCGACGTGTGCTAGCAATTTGTCAATTACGACAAACGATGGCGGAGGAAATCCCTGGAGGTGCGGATAACGCACGGATGTGAGCTGGCGAGAGGTACGAGGTATGCAATATTATTTTGAAAACTTTGCTTAATTTTTTTATTGTATAACAAGCTTCATATTAACTTGCTTTTCTATGTGTGTCTGGCAACTATTAATCGATTTTACAAGCACTTGCATCTTATTAAGCTGATACCTATAGCACTATCATGTTTGGTGTCAATGGATATGTCAAACAAACCATATGACATTACTTGCTTTTAAGTCCATCAAGAGCTTGTTTTAAAAATATTTTTACTCTATTATTTGGACAAGGGTAAAAGGGAAATGATGATGATCATTTCTGATGTGAATATTAAAACTAGACCATCCGGTCTGGAGGAGCGGATTACTCACGGCTGGGGGCAGGCGAGCGGTGCCGATGTGATATTGTTTTGAAAATAATGCTATAATTTTTGAGGTGATTAATGGCCTACATTAATCCCCTCTTCTTGTGTGTCTTGTAAATACCAGGGACACCACTTATTAGGCCTTTAGGTGATTTGACTCTACTTTAAAAAGTTTTTTTTTTATTTTCTCGGAACCCTAGGGTCCCGGAACCTTTGAAAGGCGTACCAGGGACCGAAACTAACTCGCAGAGATGAAATGTGAAACCAACTGGCAATTATCCCTGTATGCACTAGTGAGCAGCCAAGGACAATCCCCAGCTGTTGCAGGACTATTGCAGATTATGGAGACAAACACATTGGGCTATGGGTTTGGGAGGTTTCGTGGATCGTTTACCTAAAACTAACGAAGTATTAGGTCATTACATATGAAATTGGCGTTTTGTAAGGGAGGAACATAAAGTCGTTCTTTTTAAAATATAATATATTTATTTAATAAAAGTATGTACCATTGCTATCTATGCACTTTTGCCATCTCATATGTGGTTCATTGATCCCTATATTAAAAAAAACCATTCGGACGGGAATCAATAAAATCTTTGAAGGCGCTTTGGACTGCCCCATCGGAGTTGAATTTTTTCCCTTGCAAGAAGTTACCCAAATTTCGAAAAAAATGGTAATCTGTTGGAGCAAGGTCCGGGGAGTACGGTGGATGTCATAGACATTCCAATTGAAGCTCCTCTAATTTGATAGCCGTCTGTTGTGCAGTCTGTGGTCTAGCGTTGTCCTGAAGCAGCAGTGGCCTAGAGTGATTGACCAGCCTCGGCTGTTTAGCAGCTAGCTTTTCCATCATGGTTTGCAATTGCTGACAATAGACATCCACCAAATCGTCTAGCCAGATTTAAGAAAGCTGTAGTGAACGACACCAGCACTAGTCCACCAAACGCTCACAAGTATTTTTTTTGAGTCAATTTGCCCTTGGGGCAGGATTTGGCTGGTTCGCCAGGGTTCAGCCATTGCGATGAGTGTTTCCGATTATTGTACAGAATCCATTTTTCTTCACAGGTAATGATTCGATTTAAAATCCCTTCATTATTGTGCCTGTTGAGTAATGTAACGCAGCAGTCAACGCGCGTTTGTCGGTTTGCTGCACTGAATTCATGAGGTACCCATATATCAAGCTTTTTCAACTTCCCAATTTGCTTCAAGTGGATTAAAACAGTTTTATCACTAACATCGCAACCTGCATCTAACTCGGACGTTGTTTGCGATGGATCCGCTTCCACAATAGCCTTAAATTTTTCATTATCAACTTTGGTCTCCGGTCGTCCACGGGGCTTGTTCTGCAGGTCGAAATTTCCAGAACGAAAACGTTGGAACCAAAAACGCAATGTGTTTTCTTTTGCGACACCGTCGCCATACACATCATTAATCCTTCGAGCCGTTTCTGCAGCACTGGTGCCATGATGGAACTCGTACTCGTAAATAACGCGATATTTCAAGTTTTCCATTTTGTAAACGGACTGGCGCAAAGAAGGGGGCAACATATACGGAGGTGCTTGAGGAGTGGAGAGGTATACCTCGACAATGCCGGCTACCAGCATCTTACTGAGTTAAGTGCCTTCCTCTGAGCACGTTTGCTCTTGCGAATCTCCACTCAAGCCCGCCTATTAAGGCAAGAAAAAGGTGGGAGCTCTGTTCCCCTGATGGGGGGGTGTTCACTCCAACCAGCCAAGCCGGAGATAAGGATTAATATTATTATTAGCCTGTGTTGTCTCACTGCAGATCAAAGGCCTCTCCTTCTCTCCTTCCAGTTCTCCCGGCCTTTTGCGACCGAGGCCCAAACTTTTAAAAAGGTATCTCTTTATGGGACCGGCCGCGTGGTCGTTTCCTGTTGTTTGAGATCCACTGAGTGGTATTCTTCGTCCATTGCTCCTCCGACATATAGCAGATGTGGCCAGCCCAGTTCCAAATAATCCAGCAGCTGCTTGGCCAACGTCTGCTATTTGTTTTCTGGATAGATGTAATGTTTGTGATGCGGTGATCTGTGAGTTTGACAACCATTATACTTCGTTCCATACCTCGTTGACAGACTCCAAGTGCCAACTTTTGACGATTTGTAAGGGACCATACAAACCACCATACCATAGGTATTGCAAACTTATCTAATTACGTGAAACATCTTATTTGATGACTAGATATTTCCCGTGGCTTTGTTATGTGGAGTACACTATGGGATAGTGTTACTTTCTATCTGATAAATAATTACTAATATTCAAACAAAGAAAAAGATCTCAAACAAAGCCATATAAACTATATAAGTAAAACACCCCTTTTTCATAAAATTACACCAAAAACATTTTTTTGTTAATAGTTATCAAAGTTTTGGTTGAAAAACTAATACCGAACTAATTAGTAAATACCAAAAAAAAGCTTTTCTATTTATTTGCTAATTAGTTTTGTATTATTTTATTAAAATTTATTTCATAAAAACTAAAGTTAGCTTAAATTTACAGTTGCCCACGACTTCGTTCACGTGGACTTTAGTTTAGAAACAACATATTTACCTTCTTGGTAGTAACTGACTTACTTAATGTCCGCCTCTGTACATTTGTGTGCTTAAAGTATTAAATAAATAAATGTCCTTCTTATGTAAACCTTTCGTTTATAAATTCATTTTTTGGTTTTTCGAGGTATACCTAATTTATCAGTAAACAACATCTGAAAGTTACCAACATATTATTAAAATTGTGCTTGCTCGCAAGCATAACTTTGCTACTTTAATCAAAATTTTCCGGTTGACTCAACTGTTTTCAAACTCGGAGTCAACGTTATATATATGTAAAATATGACGAAGCGTGGTCCTTTGTCCGTTCTATCGAACTCATACAATTTTCATGCTGTTTTGGATGTGAAAGAAAACTGACTCGGCAACATCTGGTTCCGTGCATTTTGTTAAATTCAGGTGAGAATGCAAAGTCAAAAGTTGCAAAAGGGAATGTAAACGTCGTTTTTGTAAGAGTTGTAGCAATGCAACAATTTATAGTATATAATAAGTAAAGATTTTTGTGGAGTTTAAGTTAATGATTTTTCTTTTGATCATTGAATATAAATATAACAGTGATATGATATTATGACCTCCTTCTCCCTCCTTGTGTCATTTTCCTCAGTATTGAGGGTCGTGACCTCCTTTCTGCATCACCTTCTCTTGAATGGTCTTTCTCCATCTGTTTCTGTCTCTGGCGGTGTGGAGGGCGTTGTAAACTGTAGAGCCAAGAGTGGTGCGAATCTGGTCAGACCAACGTATTGGGCTGCGTCCACGAGACCTTTTTCCGTCCACTTTGCCGGTCATGATGAGCCTCTCGAGATTGCTACCGTCTTTCCTTGCAATGTGGCTGAAGTATTCTAGAACGAAGACACTCGAATGACAGCCGCGAGGAGATTTTGAGTTCTCGCAATATGGAGATGTTAGTCCGAAATGCTGTTCAGGAGATACGGAGCATCTTTCTCCAGCACCACATCTCAAAGGCGTCGATGCGTTTGCGGTCTGCAGCTTTCAGTGTCCAAGTCTCAGCGCCATACGAAAAGATCGAAAAGACTAAAGTCCGTACCAGTTTGGTTTTGGTTTTTACGGAAATGTTGCGATCTCTCCAGATTTTTCCAAGACATGGCGCTCTTAGCCATGCCAATTCTCCTGCGCACTTCCTTCTCGCATGAACCATCGTTACAAATGCTGGAACCCAGGTAGGTAAAGATGTCTACTGTTACTAGGCCCAACGCGCCAGTGAGCTCCAACTTCCCAGATCTATCCACCACCATGACCTTGGTTTTGTCCCTGTTTACGGAAAGTCCCATCTCCTCGCTAAACCGTTCCATTCGGTCCAGAAGTGTAGCCATTTCCGACTCATTTGCTGCAAGGATAGTAGTGTCATAGGCGTAGCGCAGGTTGGTGATTTTCACACCACCAACTGTGACGCCTCCCTCCCAATTCTCGCAGTTACGTCTCATAATGTGCTCTCCATAGGCGTTGAATAGAATGGGCTGAAATTGAAAAAATGAAATTTAAAGGGATTTGAGGTTGTTTTATTAACTCTTATGACTCCCTGGCTTGAGCCATACAAGGTGCGAAGTAGGGCGATGAGATGATTCGTTACACTAAGTTCTTGTAGGACTTTCCATAAGCAACCCCAGTTGACACAGTCGAAAGCTTTGCTATAGTCGACGAAACACATTACCACTGGCGTATCAAACTCGTATGCTTTCTCAATGAGCTGCCTGACATTGAGAATCTGCTCTCAAGTGCCCTTGCCCTTTATAAAACCTGCTTGCTCCTGCGGAATTTGCCAATCCAGGTAGTAGCGGATGCGACTGTTAAGAATATGGAGCAAGATTTTGCTGGCATGTGAGATGAGATACAAGGTTCGATGCTTGCCGCAGGTCTTGGTTGACCCCTTCTTGTGCAGCGGAAGGATTACGGAGTCCGACCAGTCCTGCGGCCAGTCACCGTTTTTCCAGACGTGTGAGCAGATCTTGAAGAGTGTCACTACACCCAAGTCACCCATAGCTTTAAGCACTTCTGCTGTTATTTGGTCGCTTCCTGGCGCCTTCCTCACCTTGAGAGACCGCAGAGCAGCAGACACCTCACCCATGAAGAATCATAGGTTCCAGTTCCAGAGCCCTCCAGTCCGGGGTAGCCCCGGGCGTTGAATGGGGGTCTGTGTACAACTGCTCACAGTAGGCACGCCATCTCTCGGCAATGCGGTCGAGCTCGTGTAGCACAGTGCCATCGGCATCTTCTATGACCCACGATTTTGCTTTGAACTGCTTGGAAAGGCATCTATCTTTCTTAAAAAGGTTGTCTGATATTATGACCAACAGTGTGAATTCATCCATACTGCCCATACTAATATTATAAATGCGAAATTAACTTTGTTTGTAACCCTTACACCACTAAACAGCTGAACTGATTTAGATGAAAGGTATGGAGATAGTTTGAGACCCTGGGAAGGACGTAGAATAGTTATTAACCCAGAAGTTTGAGTTCTCTTGAGGTGATAAAACACTTTTTCTTCGACAGAAATTACTTTAGATGTAGTTTTGTACCCTAATATTATAATAATCGCCATCTGAACTAACCCACGAAAATAACCCGGTCTAACATAGTTTTGCAATCAAATGAAAATGTATTTTTCGTAGAACTAAGAAGACAATTCACGTTGACTCAAAACGAACACAACAAAACATTGTTCACGTTTAATAACTCACCTCACTATTAACTAGAACGGTAACATCACAAATTCTCATCACGAACAGAGAGTGCACTTTGAAGCGTAACAAGAGATCAATGAATGTAATGAATGAATACCTCTACAAATTAATTTCCTTGTCAATTATTAATGTTTGCTCCATTTCCAGCGCCATTGTTGTTGTGACGTTCACTACGAATCGGTTATTGTTTTCATTATTTTTTTGCTGACTTTATAACCCGGGCGCAGAAAGTTTGCCGATTACATATTGACGTCACTCTCGTTCGACAAACGAGGCGAACACGGGGTGCCGCGCGGGTTGGCAGGAGGGATAGTCATCGGCAAACTTTCTGCGCACGGCTAGTAATTACCATAAACCCACCACAAGTATATGGGAAAACAATGAGAATAATAAATAACCATTGACAATGGAAAGATCTCTATACTGGTCGCAAGAGCTTCTTCTGTGCTTGATGGCCTGGGTTCGATTCGAGGGTCGGGCAAAATGTTATTGGGTTTGTCTAGTCTGGACTTTATGTCCGGTTGATGGCAAAAATAAGATATTACATGGGACTTAAACATAACAGGGGAAAAGTGTGTATTATATTTAGATGATCCTCTGCCTAATACTTTTGTGGAATACTTTCGTGATGTTATGTCTTTTATGTTCTGACTTTGCTTGCTAATATTCTACCACAAAATGAGTGAGAATATAATAAAGAAAGAAAAGAAAGAAAACTAGTTTATATGGCACACACAGATACACACAATGTAGGTACAAATAAAAGGGAACTTAATTTTTAAACAATTACAAAGTGTGCCCCGCGGCTGCACCAAATAGAACGAACATTTACAATGGAACGGGCATAAAAATGTGTGACGTAGGTTTGAAAACTGATATGGGAGGGAAAAGGGTGCAATGGGAGTCAAATGGAGTACTATAGGAAGCAAAAGGGGTGAGAAAGGGATGTCAGTTCGAAAAGTTTTACTATTGGATATGGGTGACTCAATGATTGATACGATTGCAAATCAAGAAAGACTTGGTAAGGCCATGATAGATAAGGATGTGTATTTTTGCTGATAGATCAAATTATGGAGCTGGACAGATTGAGTAAAGTTTTAATAATAAATATTAATTTAATAACTAAAGGGTAAAAATAAAAAAGCACCAGAAAAAAATACCGACAGACATTAATATTTATTATTAAATTTTGTTACATGAAACTGTTTCATGTACAGGGTTGACTCTCCACGGGATTTTAATGATCAAAATTTAACGGTGTATATGAGTCAAGATTTACATTGGATAGGATATAAACAAGCGAAAAATTATATCTGCCTGTAATGACATTTTGTTGGAAATTTTCATTGTCGTTACCGTAGCTAAAACCTAGCCCACTTAAAAAGTAAGAATAAGTAGCGTGGTTGCCCCAGTAGGATTCTGAATGCATTCTCGCCGCGTATGGAAATCCAATGCTGGACATAGGCCTCACCAATTGCACGTCATTTTCTTCGATTTTCGGCAACTCTCATCCAGCAGCTACCCTACGATTACGGTCCACCTAGCCTGAGATTATCCTACCTTGCGTTTACCAGTCCGCGGTGTCCACCCAAGAACACGTATACCCAAACGGTCTACGGCTTTTACGGCCGGTCCATTGCCACTTCAGCTTACTTATTCTGTGAGGCATGTCGACAACTTTGGTTCTCCGCCGGAACACCTCGTTTCGGATTGGATCCTTTAGAGAGACCTCGAGCATAGTACTTTCCATAGCTCGTTGAGTGACTTTAAACTGATGGACCAGTTGTATCGTGAGTGTCCACGTCTCGGCCCCGTAGAACATAGGTCTTTACGCTCTCTGAAATACGCTCTGTCGGTCTTGTCTACCCCTTCGAAAATCACAATGTACCGTTTTTCAACTATATTGGCATTGGCTGCCAGTCTAACCGGATTTAGCAAGACACCAGTATTTTACATAAAGCGAATGTCTATCAGACCCCCACAACCCAGTAACTGTATAACACGATATCGCTTGACAAGTTTCTTGTCGGATTTTCTTGTTTCTGACTACCCGTAACGACAGTCTATAAATGACAGCTGGAACCAACTTTACGTGCTTTCCGAGGCACGGAGGAGTCTCGGTACCACAGCAACGGTCACCCATCCACGGCCCAACCTTGGCAAGCTTTGATTAACCTCGAAGATTGAACCACGCGGGTGTTATTATTTAGTCACGAGCAAACCCCCTGATTTTTATTAATTTATTGCACAGAGTCTAGCGAGGCATAGCCGATAAATATTAGATTACCGTATTGAGGTCAATTGGCGAGCTTATTATTGTTTCATCTGCTCTCGAAATAAGTGAAACTCTGCTAGTTATTGCTTTATATTACGGAGATTTAACAGCCTTCTTATCAGTTGTTGCTTTAGAGATCAGGCAGAACTATAAAACCTTTAATGTGAAGGAATTATAAATGAATCTTTAATGGTTGAAAAGTAGTAAACGGAGAATTTAACTTCTAAGATATTTCCTCTCTAATCTTATTCCAGAGGGCAGAAAATTTTCGCGGAAAATCTTAAGCATAATACTAAGCTTCAACTGAATAATAAGGTATCATTAAACAAAATAGACTGCCCAGATGAAGCAGAAGTCGGGTTTTAAGCAATTTCTCGGTATTAAACGATTATATATTCAGACATAACATTCTGGAGCGTTAACTGGGAGACTCGAAGCCTAATAAGATCCCACGGCGCAAATCTGCAGTTAATTTTGTTTCTGATTAATTTTTATTTTTATTAATCCCTTGAGTGACCAAAACGTGGATCCACGCGATACACAATGACTTTTTAATTGTTTCGGTAATTACGGTATTCAACCGGTTAATGATACTTGGTAGGAGAATAAATTGCTGCAGGTTTGCCTGGAAAAAGCTAGCCGCAATTACCTTAATTATATACATTGAAATTGTTTGATAGCTAACCCCTCACGTGTTTCAAATGTATCCACGCTATTTGGAAGAAAGTATTGAAGAAAATAGGAATAAACACATTACCCTCCTTTGGCAGTCGGGTAAAAATAGGGTTGCCAACTCTCAGTTAGCCACAACCTGTGGGTTGCCAACTCTCAGTTAGCCACAACCTGTGGGTTGCCAGTTTTCCTGCTACGGCTAACTGAGATCTAGACGATGTTGCATACGCACCCACGATACAGGATAAATTCCTAGTGATGAGCAAAATAAAAAAAAAACCTGTTACTCTAGATGTGGCCAGGTAACCCTGCAGTAATCTATTATATTATCAAAACCCATAAATAAAAATCAAGTTTTACCAAAAACAATATTTCTACAGTTTTTTGTAGTGGGATCTCATATTATGAGGAAAATTTATTTAAAGCAGACAGCGTTCTCATAGTCCATCCTATCCATAACCAGCCACCTTCATACCCACATGCTGAATGCAAATGCCTTTCACTTAGTAAAGAGTAATAGCTCAGATAAGTAGCCCCTGACTTAGCACATTTACCGCCTTGATAATACCTCGAACCGATGTTTCTGTAACATCCATTTTACTCAGACCCACATCACTCTCGATGGTTTACCCCTGCTCTTTGATTTCGTATCCTGTTCGAAGAGGAGGGGGAGGTCTTGTTACAATGGCAGTGTCCGAAGAGATGGTTAGGAATTATGGGCGAGCATTTGTCAAAGTCCTGCTTGCAGATTGTAACGAATAGTGGGTAAGTATGTTTCAATGGTAGTACGGTGTGTTGGTTAGTGGTAGTGTTGGTTGTGAAATGCAGTAGGAGTTTTCAGTATCATTTGGGGCATCTGTTGGTTGTGGCAGTGCTCCAATGACATAATTAATTTGTAATCATTAGCGACCTTCCTGATGGTTGACGTGATTCGATGTATATCACACTGATAAGTGATTTTTGGCCGCAATGTGATGCAATTCAATTGATATACATTTTAATTTTCTTGGAAAATAGGTGCGCGATATCGCCTATCGATGCGACTTAAATTGCATCGCGCCATCAGGAAAGTCCCTTACAGTTTTGAGATAAATTAATGTTCATATTACGGTATAATACATTTTTCCTATAGAGAGAATGAAATGCGTTGAATTAGAGTTCTGTTACATTTTCGTTTACCTTTTTGGCAAAATCATATATGAAGATGTCGCGTTGGGGTCACTGGCACAGTGACTAAGAACTTGCCGCTCGTGCTTGAAGTCGTGCTGGGTTGAAATCCGATTAAGTATCTACCCAAGTGAGTAATTTGTAAGATTATCTTGAACATTGCTGACAACGAGATGAAACTTGACTTAGAGTAATGATAAGTCTGAAATCGTCAACCCGCATTGAGCAAGCGTGGTGATCGATGCTCGAGCACAGTACCAGGCTTCTATTATTAAAATAGGACCTCAAAAAGTTAAATGAAGGTCCCTCGATCAGCAATTTAAATTCGAGCTGACGAACAACAAGTCTATATTATTTACCCGTACTTCTGAACACTAAGCGCAGCGCTTAAACTGCCAAGGTCAGCGCACGCATTTCATACAACTAATTAAAACTTCAAGTTAACGAGTAATAGCTTTTGTTTTTCCGCTTATGAATTCGTAACTCATAATAACAGTACATAATTAGCTCCAAACTTGTTGGGATAGGATGTTTTCCAGTTACGCAACCCTTGAATATTTAAATTTTGAATTTTTATATACGTGTCGGAATTACGCGTCTTGGGAATTGTTGGGTTTGATGTAGGTACAGGGTGATCAGCTACAAACATACATACGTACTCACGCGTTTTTCTCATGGGAAGGCAGAAACTACAGAACGCCGCCTGTTACTATCCCTACATACTCTTCTGTTTCATTTATGTTCATACAACTAGTCTTAATATACGCACGTCGTTTGTGGACGAACGACACCTGGATTTCAGAAGAACATCACCAATACTATTGGCCCAGCTAAAAGAAACAACCGAAAATACCTTTTTTTTTAACATCTACCAACCGGCACTCCGTCCCATAGACCCATTCCGTCGAGTATAGACGAAGTCTGTTTCCCAGCAGTGGGAACGTTAAAAGGCTGATTAATTTTGTTTATGCACAAGAACCTCTAAATCCACATCTAAAAATATTATACGTACGTAAATTCAAATACGAGGTCAAACATACAATAAAGACAACGATATCGGAGCTTAAAGCTCTTCGGAACAAAAGCAATTGAGCACTAACTTCGTGTACTGCATTACTGAAGTATAATAGTAAGTACATATAAACGGGTGCTGACTTGCAAGTCTTGCAACTTACTTTACAATTCGAGGATAGAAAATAGAAAGGTTGAAAGTTTATTGAAATATGTGGTTTTATTAAATAGTTAACTTTAAGAAAAAAAATCTGTTCCTTCATGTAGAAATATTCCTGTTAAGTTAATAATAGTTTCTGAAGTGAAAATAACCGCAAAATGGTAACAAAAAATGAAACAGCCAAGCACAGCAGCTTTCAGTAATTTTCCTATCAGAAACTTGGGGTTTGTTTGGAAAAATACTTGTAGTTTGGTAATAGCTGGAAGAAAACCTGTTGATATCTTCTCTTTCTTCTTCTCTCAAACTATGAGAACGGCTCGTACTGTAGTACTGGTTGGCCAGAGAGCCACATGAAAGCGAGCTTGTATCTCTCATGTGCCAGATCACACATTTCGACTCGAACGTGAAAAATTAAAAATAAATACTTAACTAACACACCGATTTTTTTAATTTGTTTATATTATAAATTTATGCCAATAATATTTCAAAGTACTCCCATATCTGGGCAGCATTTGTTATAGCTCCCATAGATGGTGAACGTTTTATTGAGAACATTTATTGAATATTAATGGAATAGTTTGTCAATGTTTTTTAAATCCTTTATCCCAATTAATTTGGTCATCTCAACATAGATATCACCCCATCTAGCCAGATCTTCTATTCACACAATCCAGCCATCGTTTAAGTATCGCCACTTACTGAGGCTATTTTTGAAGTCTGCTTGCCTCTCGACAAGCGTAATGTTTTATCTAACAGCGCATTATGACTCACTTATTCGTCATCTACGGAACTAGAAAGTCTACTAACTCCAAATGAGGCACGTTTGTTTGTCTTAGCTCCTAGAATAAGAAAATTATTTTTACAAAAATAATGAGATTCTATGTTAGACTGTATCTTTTTTATGTATGTTCACCGATTTCTCCGTCAAATGTGGACCAGTTGTGAAAATTATTTTAGTATTTGAGACTTTTTCGAGAAGTATTTTGGAGATATACAAAAGAACTCTTGATTATATGATGGCAAATATCTCGACATTGCTGCAATCGCATATCTGATCTGGTGTCAAGTCGGTCGTCGTTTTGTTAAAATAGTTACAGCCCTATTGGGGTCAAACGGTAGTTTCAAGTTTGAAGGAACCAAGACACTCCTGACGAAATTGTACATATATTTTCTAAGAAAACATCAAGGGCAAATCGGTCGAATTGCTTGGTATAATTGCATTGTGTTCATGTGAACGTATTTGGAATTACACTTCGTAAAAATCGCTTATGATAGAATGATGAGATGGATGTGCGGCGTGATCAGAATCGATATAGTGAGAAATGAGTAAACCAGTCCGTGACCGTGACCGCATAGATGCGTTTGAGATTCGGTGCAAGAGAAAGATGATGCAAATCCCTTGGTCCGCCTTTCGCACCGACGACTCCATGTTCCGCTAACCGAATATCAAGATCAGACTGTCCACGATCTACTTTCTATGAGGAGGGATGAAACGCATGTTACTAAAAGAGGAGAGGGATAGGAAGGCCAAAGAAAAGATGGATGGACTGATTGATTAAAGAAAAGGGTGCCAATGATAGCGCGAGCGATGGGGGACAGGACAATATGGAAGAAGAAAACGTATTGCGCCAACCTTAAGTAACATGGGATAAGGGCAGCAAGATGAGCAGATGGTGATCTGCTCTCGCCACGATAATGTCTTTTTCTACCATTATAAGCTAATCTTGTAATACAGGTCTTCATCAACCGATGTCTTGGCCGCATCCTCAGAATCTACTGGCCCGACACCATCTCTAACGTAAAGAAAAGCCACGAGAGTATGAGCTATTGCCAGATCGAGCGTCGTAAATCAAGATGTAGTGGTCTGGTCACATGCAAACACATTTCGTTGTAGTGGCATCAACGCCGCCACCTACGAACTAATAACATGAAATCAAACAAATTCTGCATCGCCAAGCAAAGTTTTTTTGGTATCGGGTGGTTGCCCGGACCAACACCCATCTGGTCGGAGGATCGTCTCTTTTCAATGGGGGTTTGCGAGACTTTTCACCCTGTCCCGCATACCTCCAAACACACATTACATAAAGGCCATGGATTGGAATGCCCAAGGAAAAAAAGCGGGGCGGTCCCCGTCAAACCTGGTGATACACCAAGTAGGCAGACGCAATGAGCCATGAAATGACGCAAGGTGAAGCGTGAAGCGCAAGACCAATCACGTTGGATAACTACAGTAGACGTCCTCAACCCCAGCTAGGTGACATAGGATCTTAAGTTAAGTAAGTCAAGATAATCTTGAACAGTATATGCAAAATGGCTAGTGAAAACAACGTTAACTTACAAAAATCCTGAAATTGCAGTGAGCAAGAAATAAATACCAATTAAGGAGGTAGTAGAACGGTTATACCATTCCTATGTTCTATGTTCTATGTTAGGGGGGTTTGGTTTCCGCACTTAGTCCCTCAAATGGACCTTTGTACGTGGGCCATGGCGGCCGTTGGGTGGGTCATTCCAACCAGCCCACCTCCCTCCAGAAGTCAATTAGAGCTCCTGGTTTCTTCAGAACATCCGTGTAAGATCTGGGTGACCCGAGGGTTTGTGCTCTTATCTGGGTGACACCTGTGCATTCAAAAAGAACGTGCGCAACGGTTTCCTCAGCCTCCATACATGCCCTGCACAGAGGACTGTCCGTTATGCCTATTGTGTGGAAGTGTTTGTTAAGTGAGCAGTGTCCCGTGATGGTCCCCGTCACCAGGCGGAGGCCATTCCTGTCCAGGCGTAAAAGACGCCTGGTAAGCCTACTGTCCAAGGATGGCAGAGCTTCTTTGGATTGCCTACAGCCCGGTGTCGAGGCCCACCAGTTCTCCGCCTGTGTCTGGGTGAATTCCTGTAGCCACCTGCGTATTTGGTTGAAGGGGATGGGTACAACAGGTTCGGGTCCATAGACCGTCGAGCTGGATCCGCGCCTCGCAAGCTCGTCAGCCGCGTCGTTGCCCAGCGATCCGCTGTGTCCCTTTATCCATTGTAGTGTCACCGTGTTACGGCTAGATACGGTTATTTGTTCTAGCGCGTTGTGACATTCTAGTATTAGTTTTGATGTAATATATTCTTTCCGTAAGGATTGGAGGACTGATGCGCTGTCGGAGAGAATCCGTATGTGGGTGTCCGTAACCCTCCTGGCTTCTAGGGCATGGACCGCTTGTATGATGCCAACACACTCCGCCTGGTAGACGGTGTTGAACCCTCCTAGCGGTCTGGATATATTTATATTGAAATCGTATGAGAAGACTCCGACTCCGGTACCTGAGTCAGTTTTCGATCCGTCGGTGTATATTCTCATCTCTTTCGGGCCAGAGTAGTCACATCTTTCCTCTGTGAGTGTTATGTTGTAGTGTCTGTGAAAGTGGTGTGATTTCGGGGCTTTGTCACATGGTGATGCTAACATCGGTTTACGCTTGATCGCATCATCTCTCATGCGTGTGTGCTTAATTCTGGAGTCTTTATTTAGGGAACCTGATAGGTGGAGTCTAAAGGTGGCTAGGGCTGCCTCCTCCCTCAGAATTAGGTGTAGAGGTGGGAGTCCCAGCATTGCCTGTAGGGCGGCAGTTGGTGTGGTTCTCATACTACTAGTGATTGCAACACAGGCGAACCGCTGTAGTTTTTCGAGATCTCTTTGGGCTGTGCTGAGGTCTGTCCTGGGCCACCAGACCAGCGAGCCATATGTAATGATTGGTCGGATAACTGTGGTGTATAGCCAGTAGGTGACCATGGGGCTAATCCCCCAATTCCTGCCTAGCAGTCGTTTGCACTGCCACAGGGATATGCTGGCTTTTGTGGTGATATGGTTCATGTGTTTTGCCCAATTCAACTGTTTGTCCAAATAAATGCCCAGGTACTTGGTTTCAGTCGAAAGGCTAAGGGTTGTTCCGAAGAAACGCGGTAATTGCAGTGTCATCGGTTTTCTCTTTTTAGTGAAGAGAATTAGTTCAGTTTTTGTGGGGTTCACTGAGAGTTGGTGCTCGTTGCACCATTCCTCTACTATTTTCAGGGCTTGACGCATGAGATTGCATAGGGTGTTTTCGTGGGTCCCGTTTATTATTATTGTTATGTCATCCGCGTAGCCAACGGTGAAATAACCTTTGTCGTTGAGTATTTTGATGAGGCTGTCAGCTACCAGGTTCCACAGAAGTGGCGAAAGGACGCCCCCCTGTGGACAGCCCTTCGCGACGATGGCCCTTGTAGTGTCGTTAACCGTGACTTGGACCGCTCTCAGTTTGAGCATATTGGTGATCCAACCCCCTAGGGTCGGGTCTATGCCGTGTCTGTCAAGGGCCGTGTTTATGCTGTTGAACATGGTCTTATCGAAGGCGCCCTCAATGTCAATGAAGGCAGCCAATGCTGAGCATTTGTGGTCCACTGCGCATTCAATTTTAGAAACCACGTTGTGCAACGCGGATTCTGTTGATTTGCCTGTGGAGTACGCATGCTGTTGTTTGTGCAGTGGTTGCTCTCGGAGAGGCCCATCACGGATGTGCCTATCGCAGAGTCTTTCGAGGGTTTTCAGCAAGAAGGATGTGAGGCTTATAGGTCTATATGCCTTGGGTTGTGTGTAATCAGTTTTGCCAGGTTTGGGTATGAAGATAACTTTCACCTCGCGCCATCCGAGAGGTATGTATCTTAGTGCTATGCAGGCCCGATAGATCTCCAACAGCCATGGCGTGAGATAATCTACCCCCCACTGTAGCAGGGCTGGGAAGATGCCGTCCAGCCCCGCCGACTTGTATGGCTGAAAGGTGTTGATAGCCCATTTTATCCGGTCTACTGTTACTATGTTGTGGGCTCTTGACCAGTCTTGTTCCGTTGGGGTCCATTCGGGTTCAGCCTCCCATGTCCTGTTCTCCAGGACTTGACAGTCCGGGAAGTGAGTTTCGAGAAGGACCTTGCTGGTTTCATAGTCGGTTTGTGTGTATGAGTTGTCGGGTTTTTTCAGCGCGCCGAGTGATCGGTCCTGATCAGTTGATAGGATTTTCCGTACCCTTGCGGCCTCATTATTTGTTTCAATGGATTCACAGAATTGCCGCCATGCCATTCCTTATTATCATCATTTCAGCCTTCAAGACTTCCACTACTCAGCATTATAGGCCTTCCTAAAGTGCTGTCACATCGAACGGTATTATGCGTCATAAATACAGAGAGAAAATTGCACGCCGGTAATTAAACACACGGGAAAACCATTGTCCTGTTGAACAGCAAAGCCCAACTCAATAAATACATTAAAAGAAAATTACCCATATTAAATTCCCATTAAATTTTCCGACACATTTTGTTTTTAAACAGTTCAACTACACTCACACGTCATTGGGCGTCGTAAAGCTATAGCTACACTGTATTACTATAAGCGGCTTTAAGCACATACTTGAGTGAAATATACGGAATTAAATCGTAAAATACGGTAACATTGTGTTTTAGCGTTCGTTATTACGTGTGCTTATAAAGATTTGAACATAGAAACTGATTATGATTTACTGCACTTTTATTATTTTTAGAAAATGATTGCCATTGAAATCTTACGACCATTTCTCGAACCGTAAAGACTGGTTTGAGGTGACTCAGGAAAAAATGCCTTGATTGTATCATTTGCCAAGCAGTGGGACACATTGATAAAAATAGTATTTTTTTTATGACTTGGTTCAATGTCTCGTATTTTGATTTGATGCTTCGTCATTATTTAAACAAAGTAATAGTTAACGCTTACCTTTAAATTTTTCGTACAAAACTAGGATTGAATTATGAAAAAATAATGGAGACATGTTTCTTAAATTAACTCCAGAATACCTAAGTCGAATTTTTATTTTTTATTTTAAAACGAGAATTTTCTAAATTCTCTTCGTAAATTCTAAGTAAGAACATTTTTAATGAAGCACCTCAGAGAGTTATTATAGCACCAAAAATAAATTATATTTCATCAAAAAATTCAACAAATAACAAAAAAATAATGAGATCGAATATAATACCAAGTGGGCTAATTTATTTAGTAGGTAAATTTACCACATCATAGCTTACCATCAGGTGAGATAGTGGTCAAGCGCGAGCCACTACACAATAAAAAGGTTCCTTATTCATTAATCATTAGTCGATTAATGTGGGTATCTCATTAGATACCCACATTAATCGACTTGGTTTTACTTTTAAATAAGGGCTCGTCGACACGTATTTTTCTAATGTAAAACTGTTAAAATATAATGATGAATAACTTTAATGCACAGTAGCGACACCTAAACTCCATTTGAAATAACATTAGACATGTTTCCAAATCTTTTTACAGTCCGTTCAACCGATTTTGAATTCTATCCCGTTAACATAAGGATGACATAAAAAGCATAAACCTGTTACCAAAACCAACAATTTACTACAGCTACCATTTGTCGTATCACCAACGCAATAGAAGTCAAAATCGGTTGAACGGGCTGTAAAATGGGCTAAATTTAACGTCTAATGTTATCGCAAATGGAGTATAGTATAAGATATGTCAAACTGTCAACGTTTCTTACCACCTTTTTTTTTAAATAAAGTTAGTCTGTGAATTACATCCGAGTGTTTCATTAGGTTATGGGCCTAGACACATATTTTTCAAAAGTTATCTAGTATTTTTATCAGTAAAATGGCTGGAAGTAACCTTCTTAACGTGCCGAAACTCAAGGGACGAGAAAATTAAGATGAGTGGGCGTACGCAGCCGACAATTTCTTGATATTGGAAGGCGTCGATATTAACAAGAAAGAAGATGACGTTGAAAAATGTAGCATTGAAGATCAGAGAGCAAAGTTAGTGATGACCATTGTAGTCCAGTAGGGATACAATTATTTTCCACATAACCTTTGATAATTCAAAAGTTTGTTATTTTCGCTGGGTGGATACCTTATGTGAATTCAACGCTATGTACAAAAATGCTAACAGTTTAGAATGATGCAATAGGCATAAAGTAGGTATTTCCTATTATTTCGTGTTATAACAATAATATAAAATTTAAATTTATGTAATTTAATGTTTCTTTATTAGTACTATCTAAACTTTATATTAGTGAAAATGCTAACAGATACGTACTGTGGAACAATGGAAAACTGAAAATGGTTCGTAACTCTTTCAATAAAAGATTTAAGTTTTCAAATCATTTCCTATATGCGTAGAGGGATTAGTTATACCTTACAACAAAAGTTCTAACAACTAAGTATAATGCTGCACAGGTTATTGTATTTTTACATTGTGATTTGCGAAATATTGAATTTAAGTTTATAAATTTGCGTCTACATATTCGAAATAATAAACTCTGCCACCATACAAAAGTTTAAACACTTATGTGCTATGCTAGTTTAATAAATCAAATACAATTGGGTATTGCGGGGCGCGGTGACACTCCACTCTGAATGTATTGAATGAGGCGCGAAACCATTTCATTACTGTCACATCAGTATTTAAACCTCGTTCATAAAATCTAATTTTATGGCAATTTGTTATTTTTAATGTTAAGGTCGAATACGATTTCTAACTTCTTTGTTCCTATAAAAAGAATAAGAAAGAAATATTCACAGAATACGGAATAGTCGTACCTGCCGTGCTGACAGTATATCGAGATGACAGAATAATAAAATTCTCCGTATCGTGAATCTTTGACAGTCGTTACGGGTCGTCAGAAACCCGAAAGTCTGCGGCCACCCTAATAAAGGGTACCGTATTATCCAGTAGGTTTACCGTATAATCTGGGTTGGCAGGGTAGGCAGTCACTTCATATAAAACACTGGTATTCAGATGCGTCTGGTTCGACTGAAAACATTGGAAGTCAACCCCAACATATTAGGGAAAAGTCCAAGCAAATGCGTTTTCCAAACAGATGTGACTGTAGAAATATCAAACATCTTATAACCGGTGCAACTGTCACAACTACATTGACTACATCGCTGGTTCTAAGACCTAATACAATAAAGGCAGTGTTACCCACTAAGCCTTAGTAGATGACACTGTAAGCATGATATGATGTATGCTTATACAAATCGATGTATTTATGTTTGTAAAATATTACCTACTCATTTTTTTTATTCAGAATCAATATAGAAGCAACCCTAGTGAGTCCGGCAAGTTTAGGTGTCAATTTTGTGATACGCTTACCAAGATTTAGAACATTTTTTTATTTTAAAGGTAGATAAATTTTACATGATCGTGTCTATTGCGCCCTATCTATTAGTTTTTAAACTCTATTATAACGAAAAATCGGCACCACGTGACCTTACCACACGATTGCTGTACATCAAAACCTAGTAAATGCCATAAAATATTTGATTCCAGGAAAGCGCAAAAATATTATTTGCCTATGGAATTTCATCTTGTGTTAGGTAACTAAACGAAAAAAATAATAAGCGAGTACTAAACAAGGCTTACGGGTGAACTATACGTAATAACACAAATGATATTAATGGTGTCCTAAATCTATTAAATATTTTACATATCTCTAAACAAGATAATTCAATACCTATTAAGTACCGGACATTTGCTAATTTAAGGTGTTTTTACAATTTGAAGGGACTTTCCGATTGTAAATAATGATAAAATGTATTAATTAAAGCACCAAATCTCAATTCAAATTATAAATTTCCTGGTTAAAATTACACAGTCCATCGCAGCATATTAAAACTCATTAAAATAATATAAATAAGATTATCAGGGTATAAAACCATTATAAAAATATGTCACCTACTGCGTTCTTATATGGGGCAGTCGTACAGTACCAGACATAATTTTAATATTTATTCGATTAGCACGGGGAAGGCTTGTATAACACATGCCAGATTACCTACTTTAGTGATCTTTATTATCGTAGCAATAAGGTTGCATTCATAGGCAACATAACAGTGAACGATATGTCAGATACTAGACGCCAGTTTGAAATAAGAATTTGCGCGGTAATATTTTTCTAAAAATCATCAGAAGAGTCCGTTTATGATGTGGGCCTCTGTGGTCTGTATGGTTCGAAGAATTTATACTAATCGTACATACCTACACCGCGCCCCGCAATACCCAAATTGTATTTGATTTATTAAACTAGCATAGCACATAAGTGTTTAAACTTTTGTATGGTGACACAGTTTATTATTTCGAATATGTAGGCGCAAATTTATAAACTTAAATTCAATATTTCGCAAATCACAATGTAAAAATACAATAACCTATGCAGCATTATACTTAGTTGTTAGAACTTTTGTTGTAAGGTATAACTAATCCCTCTATGCATATAGGAAATGATTTGAAAACTTAAATCTTTTATTGAAAGAGTTACGAGCCATTTTCAGTTTTCCATTGTTCCACAGTATGTATCTGTTAGCATTTTCACTAATATAAAGTTTAGTTAGTACTAATAAAGAAACAGTAAATTATTTAAATTTAAATTTTATATTATTGTTATAACACGATATAATAGGAAATACCTACTTTATGCCTATTGCATAACTCTAAACTATTAGCATTTTTGTACATAGCGTTGAATTGACATAAGGTATCCACCCAGCGAAAATAAAAAACTTTTGAATTATCAAAGGGCATATTCTTCTGGCTACTGGACTATTGATTCATTCTTGTATGTTCATATTATGTGCGAATCTACAGTTCAGTGTGTGTGGCAGAAGCTAAAATTGCTGTTTGACGATGCAGGATTCACACGCAGAATAAGTTTGTTGTGAAATCTTATTTCAATTCGTCTCGAGAGCAGTGAGTCAATGACGGCTTATGTGACTCACAGACTGTCAAAGACAAAGTGATTAAATGCTATAAATGTAAACAGACCGGCCATTATAAAAATCTGTGCCCAATATTAAAGGAAAAACCGATGAATGCGTTCAGTGCAGTTTTACTAAACGGCAATTTTGGCAAACATGAGTGGTACATTGACTCGGGAGCCAGCACTCACATGATGGTCAGTCAAGACAACAAAAAAATCACGTCGCATAACCTAAAAATTAAGGAGATTATACTTGCAAATAAAACAACTATGCCAATGTTGTGTTCAGGAGATACACAGATTACAATAGTTATTGGCAAGTTACAGTACGATATTGTTGTCAAAGAAGTGTTGTGTGTTCCAGATCTCACGACAAATTTATAATCTGTCAGTCAGCTGATAAAGAATAGTAACAAGTTAACAACGTTAGTTTCAGTGAGAAACATTGCTATATAAGAAATCAGCAGAATGACTTGATTGGTACAGCAGACTTGGTAAATGGGGTGTACAGACTCAACACTAGTTCAGTGTGTTCATTAGCAGCTTCAGCTACAACAACCTCAAATAAGATTTGGCATAGAAGACTTGGCTTGACTTGACTTGGATTAACGTTGCTGTAGAAGGATTAACATACGAGGACAAAGCAGAAAGCAATAAATACAACTGCACAACATGCTGCGAAGGTAAGCAGACGAGCCTACCATTTCCACAGAGCAGTCATAGAAGTGAGAGGGTTCTTGAAATTGTACACGCTGATGTGTGTGGACCGATGGAGACCAAATCAATTGGCTTGTCGAGATATTTCTTGCTTTTTGTGTGCATAATCCATCAGAGAACAAATCCGTATAGTCCAGAACAAAACGGGATGTGCAAGAGGTTCAACCGCATCATAGTTGAAAAAGCAAGATGTCTGCTCTATGATGCAAAATTTGAAAAGAGATTCTGGGCAGAGGCAGTTCACACAGCTGTTTATCTAAAAAAGAGATCGTTGGCTTCCACATTAAATCAGAAAACACCTTATGAACTATGGAATGGCAAAAACCAAATATAAGTCACATCCGGATCTTTGGTAGTATAGTAATGACCCATGTCCCCAAGGCAAAACGACTAAAGTGGGATAAAAAGGCTATCAAGAATTACTTAGTAGGTTATGCTGATAATGTTAAAGGCTATCGGCTCTGTAACCCAGCCACAGGCAAAGTTATCACAAGTAGAGATGTTACTATCATGGAGCCCAAAAAATGATGCAAGCAGTAGTTAATGAACATCAGGAATTGTCAGAAAGCCCTGAAGATCAGATTGGGGATGCTGTTTTTGAACAGTCTACGGATACAGTGTTGAGTCATGATGACAATTACAGTACATATGTAGTAGAAGAAACAAACAGTAGCACTTCAGATGAGTTCTATGATAGTATACCTGCAAAGGAAATTAAGAATATTAATCAGAATGATGAAGTAAAGACAGAAGTATGAAAAAGAAAGAAGCCTGACATATTTGGTTCCAGCAATATGTGCGTTGAACAGGATATCAACCTGTATGGAGACCAGATAACTCAGGAAGAGGCTTTCCATTTAAAGCCAGAATCACAAGAATGGGTCAAAGCAATGAAAGATGAAATGAATTCATATAAAGAAAACAATACTTGGGAAGTATGTGACAAACCAGATCAAGCTACAGTGGTAAAGTGCAAGGGGGTCAATAAAAAAAATTTGACAGTGATAAAAATGTGAGGTTTCGCGCCCGTTTAGTCACAAATGGTTTGATGGTGGTGGTGGTGGTGGTGGTTGGTGGTGGTTGGGTGGGTCTGGCGCCCATGTGCCGGTTTGGTTCCTGGGGTGGTCACGGCGTACAACGTGTTCTCGTACGCCGGTGACGGGGGTTACTCCCCAAAGGAGGGTCCGGTGACGGACAGCCGCGGCGGGTTCGCGGATGTATGCTTCCGCGTTCCCGTGTTCCCGCCATAAGCGGCAAAGTAGGACACCGTGGAGTTTTAGTGGGTTAGAGTCCCACATAACTGCGCTATCTCCCCGTGGTAGCGTAGTATGCATGAGCTTTATCCAAGCAAAAAAAAAAAAAAAAAGAAAGTGTTTCATTAAAAACCAAGTCGGTTAATTTGTTTCTTTGTAACTAATTAATAAGGTACCTCAAATTTTTGGCAAAGGGACGGAAATTGCAGGGTCTTTACGTTTTTTCTTTATTTATAGGCTAAGCACTAATTGTTTTCAAAATATTAAGCTTGTCTACTATAAGTACCATAGAATTTTGAAGATCGGTGACTGAGTAAGTCAGTGACGAAATTAAGGAATTACGACTTGCAATAATTTCTGAACTTCCAGTTCAATTTAAATGTAATTTGAGCATAAGCCTAACTATATTATGTTCTCTTAGTAACTGAAAATGCAGGCTTCCAGCTTTACCCACAACGAAGTTACAGGGGGTTTGAAAATGTCCTGAATAGCTTCGAGAAAAGGATGGTATGGCAGTGCCTTTGTTTGCTCGACTTGAGATTTAATTTTGTTTCGAAACGAATCCGGCGGTTACCGGTAACCGGTTTTTGTTTATTTGAAACTTAGTTTATTTAGTTAGAAACTACTACTACTAACTAAACTTAGTTTATATAGTTATGATTACAGAATTATGTACCACAGTATTGTTTTGAGAATAAACAGCTAACGCGTATTTTACAATTTTATTTTGGTTTACAAAGGAGAAACCCAGCAGATAGCAACGGCTTTATAAAAAAAGAAGAGTACAGTCATCAACATGCCCTTTAGAATTATTGTCACATCAAGAAGTCCATCACCTAGTTAGAAGTTTGTAACTTTGACACAAGCAATTGGCATCACCTGATAGCAAACACTTGCCAACAAAACCACTAATAGCGTCACAGGAAATATGAGTAAAGTTGTTCCGGATGGGCCCTGCGAGTGTCAGTCGGCGTACACGAATAGTGGAATACATTTACATTGTTTGAACAGCGTGATTTATTTATTTCTTAGTGTTACGTAACTAGTGTGTAACGCGAGAATATTGTTTAGAAACCTGTGCTTTGTGGTAGTGGAATTACGTTTGTGCTGAATATAAGCGAATAGCTTTTCCCTGTTGCTTTGTTTTTGTGAATTACAAAAGGTGTTTACAAGGCAACTCTCCTTTTGCAGGAATGCTATGTCTTTCAAGATGTCTAAAGAATTAAGCATTACCTTTGTACCTTTCTTCTATTCTTTCTTCTTGGTAGACATTAATGGAAACGCTGGGAGGCGACGCATTGGTGATATTCTTCAGAACGACCAGGTGCAAATAAATATAATCGGCGTGAGTGTATGATTAGATTATTAATGTAAATAAAGCAAAAGCAGTTTACAAGGAACGTAGCTGGTGGTGTACTGTGGTTTCTACACACTCCCAAGGGAAAAAAGCGTGAGCGTGAGTTAGTGTGTGATTTTATGTCAATTACAGAATACCTGCTGTCATCTTAACATACTCCAATTGTAATATAACGAATACTTACCAATGAGCAAACTGAATGATTCATTATTAAGAAATCTCATCGAAGATAATATAAAAGATAAAACGAAGATATAAATTTTTGTTCTTTTTATTTTTAAAAACGTTATTAGTCTCGCATGACGAGCGCTGGCCGTTAAATCGGAAAACGCTTAGTTGGACGGTTTTCATAGATTTAACAGATAATACTGGCTTACTGGATTAAAAATTTATCTATTTTACTGATATATATATTTTAGTGATCGTTTATTTCTGAGAATCTTTCTTAACAAGATAAGCCTGAAACTATAATGTCTAAAATACCAGTAAATCGTCGGAAGACCTTGTAAGAGGTACAATTTTATTTGTCTCAGTTTCTGCCTGCTTATGGCAGCAGAAAGGCCTAACCCAGGTGGTAAAGACTGTCAGCCAATAATACGTGGTCAAAAAAAATCAATGCCGTTTCAGTTACACATGTCAATGTCACTTTTACTCAGTCTGTGGTTTTTCAGAAATACAAAACGATCATAGATATTCTCGATCTAGAAACCCACCCGGTTTCTAAATTGAGTATTGAGAATTACTACACGGTCAAAATAACTGAGCACTTTGAGCTATCAATGTCACTCTGACGTTCGACTTTCGTTATTGGGTCACGATACGAACGCGAGGCACTGCACGGGTAGGCAGGAGGGGTCAGAGTGAGATAGTTTGACATTTTGGATGTTCAGTTATTTTGACCTAGTAGTATGTGTCAAACCCTACTTATACTCGTAAGCCAAATGTTGACAAGTTTTCAAGCTACAGCAAATATTTAAAAAAATATTACTCAAAATTGCGTTCTTAAATCAGAAATTGGAGGACAGTTTCATTAAAATAAAAATATTTTCGAAACCTAGAACGTAAAACAAAATATAAAAAATAACTCATAAGCCACCACCTTCCGTAACTCTAGGGACACGATTGCAACAAGTTGAGTTACCAAGATATAATGATACCCGAACTCTGCTCGGAAACTTTCGGCTCCCTACTTCGCTACTTTGCAAATTTAAGCAGCAATACTTGTAATGTATGTGCTTCGCAACTCCCTATAGTACTTCAGGCTTGGAAATAAATTCACGAAAGTTTTTTACTTAGTTTGCAGTTTTACCGTGTAATAGGAAGGAGCAAGTTATAGTGTTTAAGTTGTCTGCTTATGCATCACTGTTTTCTTTAAAGTTTATCGGGGCTGGTACATAAAAACAGGCTGTGGAGGGAATATTAATTTGTTATTATCCTCAAAGCAAGGTTCTCTTCAGATATAGAAGTAGATGACTTCTTCGCTTAAACAAGCAAAAAAACTACATGTAAAAGAATTTTGAAGCGATGAAGCGGCAGAAATGTGAGTTTTGCAGCGAAGAAACTGCGTAAAAGAGAGTTTAGAAGCGAAAAAATTGCTGAAGAGCTTTTTCTCAAAATTCTTTTACATGTAGTTTTCATTTAAATATTTTTATGCCGCAAAGGCCATGACTGATCCAAATATGTAATTAAACAATTTGCATGCTCTGTATGTATACTCATGTTTCGACAAATAAAGAAACTTGAATCTAAAAAAAACAAAATTGCTTAAAGGAGAGATTTGAAGCGAAATAAACTCATTTTCATTAAAATTTTGGGTAATCTTCGTAGTGGATGCTAACGATGAGGAAGAACGCCCTAGTACTGCCTGACTTTCGTTATTTGTCCACGAAGGTCAGCTAGCGCACCACGAAAGTTATATATCTCCAATAAATAATAACTATAGATATTTTGTGACGCCTCAGATTTATTTACACGATGCATGTATGTTTTTCAATATTTTTCTTGTAACAATTTGTAGAATGTGATTGTTTGTATGTTTTCTCATTGCCAATTTAACAGTAAACGGGGCTGTTTTGCTAATTGTATTCCAATTGCCTGAAAAATTCCAACCTCTTTTGAAACTATCGTGCACACCAATCATTTAAAATAGAATATATCTGTAGTATTTGCACCATATTTGCACCAATTGACATATACTAAAATAAAAAAATCACCACGAAAGTTACGTGGAGAATAATTTTTGAAGAATTACCCAGTTGTAGCTAACAGTCTGGCATTGTACCCGGTTGATGGCAATAGGCTCGCATGCTATTACGTGGGACTTAAATATAACTGGTGAAATGTGGGTGTACTATAAGTAAACCTCTGCCTGATGTTGATGATAAAGATGTTAACTTATGTATATTACCTATATCTTTTATAAGAAATAGATAGATCTGATATGAGAACTAGACCATATAAATTAATATCAAGCTTTTTCTAGAACAAGATTTACAACTATAGTAACAATTAATTTAATCCTACTTACATTAACTAATCAGGTGATACTTAGGTGTACTAGCTTATAATTACTGAGTCGTGACGTAAATCTGATAGTTGACGAGTTATACCGGCCTTATTACTTGGCTGGCTTGTAGATGGCAGATTAAAATAAATATACGAACGGTCTAACTAAATACAGTTTTATTTATGAAGGAGCGGAACATGCTAGGACTTTGTTGTAAATATGTAATCAATAAAATAAATACTAATAGCGAAAGAATTGCTAAACTCAAGTGGCAGCGGGCAAGTCATATTTATCGTAGCGATGCGAGAAAGAATAACAAGTAACATTAAAAGTAAGAGAGTAAAAGGAAAACGTGGCTACACTAACCATGACGTCAAATATGTACTTCACATTATACAATTTGTATATAAGTGAAAACAATGAAAATATGTAAAAACACAACAAAATGGGATAATTTTTGTTTTCCTGGCAAAATATCAAGCATATATCAAGTTAAACAAGAGTTTGTGGTACCGGCTGAAAAGCGGTAATCTATCAAACAGCTGACGACTGAACTACGGAGTAACACGGGGACTATTATTTACTTACATTTTGTTATTGTTATCTGAAACATAATCAACCCTTTCCTTGCCGACTCTATTGTATTTTAAGATCTCCAACTGGAGTATATTTTATTCATCGTACTTCTGTCTTTTCGAGTGTCCATTCATTCCACTCCATCCGATTTTAAATCCTATAATTAACGCTGTTAAAAACAAAAGGATGGAAAACAAAACCCGAAAGAGGATACTTCAACAATGTCGCTTTTTCCAATTTTTCGAAACTTCCCTTAACAATTAGTCTCTCAAAGCGTATCTCGGGCGGAATCCTTTCAATCGGTTTCCGATTGTTGCGTTGAATTACTGCAAATAGAAGAATCGTTGAACAAAACAAAGATATAAACCTTTTGTCCACACGTTTTATCTATCGGACGAAACCAATTAAGACTGGCAACTACATTTGTTGAATACATCCCTGAAGAGTGAATAACGCTCTATGTATATTTTGTTCATACACATTGTTCGATGACAATAATTACCCGGTTTAATAAGGTTAAAAATGAGAGGACAATTGCCTTTTAGAGACAGAAAACGAGGAGACCAAGTGCACTAGATTTTTTTTCGGCGGTACGGCGATTTCAGATTTTAGACTTTACTCATTATAATTACCTGAAGTTTAAATACAAGGCCAGCAATTTATTCGGGAATACCAAGATTCAGATAAGCCAGCGTAATTATAATTAATATACGCAATCTAAAACTAATACTTAGTAATTATAATTAGTAATGAGTAATGTAGAGAAAAATGTAAAAAATAAGGACATTATGATTGAATCAAACGCGTTCAGGACTCTTTTGAACAAAGCCAACCCTCATGAACTCCAATTTTAAAATGTATTTCAATATTAAAAGCAGAAGTGCAAGTCGAGTAAATTTTTCGACTAAAGTAATGGTAGCAGAACCAGAACCGAGATATTTAAAATCAATGAGAAACAATACAGATATAAGTTGTCTTCGAAATTATTGATGCTGAACCAACGAGATGGGTTCTTTAGGGGTTTGCGCGCAGAATAACAGATTGCTTTCCTACATCACATACAAACTAGAGAGGTACAGAAGTCCCATTCATTTCAGCAATCAAAAATGAGATACAAAATGGGTATTACCTTCGAAATCCCAGCAAAGATTTCATGCACCTAGGTCTGACAAATAAAATTCCGTAAAAGCGAGTGATGAATCATACTGAACTTGGCCAAGTACTAGCCAAAAAAAATACACAACGAAATTTAAAAAAAATGGTCATGGAGACATCGTGATGATAGCTTAAAGAGGCGACAATATCAATAAAATTAGCACTGAAAATACGCTGGGTGCACGATTTCAATAACAGATCCATCAAAATTACCAGTTTCTAAACACCATTTAGGTTCTGTGTGAGTAAACGTCGATATGCTTGGTTCATATGGAAAGTGTTGACGATGTCGCGACTAGCAACGCCGAGGCGTCTCCATGTTCTGTGCTTATTATGCTGTGGTCATATAACGACCGTCCGATCGATTGCTTAAACGCAATCATAAATAAGAAACACGGCATTTCTTATGTCTTGATATTGATGTAAGTCGTATGCGTGTGGACCTTTTCTCACAATACTTGATGATGACTCTGATATATAAAAAAATGCTATTCTACCGTTATTTTGGGATCCGATGTCCGGGTTTTATTGTTTTCCTATTGATTAATGCTGGCGCTGTGTAAAATTGGGGCAGAGGTAATTGTTTAAGGACGTGATTTGAGACTGAGTGGCGATTCTGTTCGCATAGTTAGTTAGTTAGTTAGTTGCTGATCGGTTATTTTGTTTGGTGGTGTTTTGACGTCTGCTATTTAAGGATGGAAAAGATGAACCGATTGTATGCCGTAATTACCGAAACAATTATAAAGCCATAGTGTCTCGCGTAGATCGACGTTTTAGGCACTCAAGAGATTAATACAAATATATTGAGGCTTTACTTTATTTCAATGTTACATGTTCACTATGTACGACGTACATTTACGCAGTTTGTCATAAGGCCCAAAATGGAAGACCAGAAATCGACCCCGTGCTTCAGAAAAGCTAATTAAGTCAAAACAGTGTTGTCCAAATAATATTGTAATAAAATAACAACACGCCACTTCCAATTTCCTGAAAACCCACTTAAATTAGAGATCTCACCTCGCCACGAAATATAATTAATTTTAATCGCGGAAATTGTGAAATTTCTAATTTATAGTCCATAATAACCCTACCAATGTCGGAGTTTTAGTTTTGAAATAAATCTCGGCTGGAGCGGGGCTATTGTAGAATTTGAAATACGAGCCAGAGTGCCATCGAAACTTTTTCAACGTTTCGTCCGTCTGCAGTGCAGGGTTATCTCTATTCTCCTCAACGTTTTCATTTAAAGTCGGTCTTGAAAAGAATGTTTGGCGTTGAACGGGTTGTTGCTTTCGAATGATATAACGGTTCTATGTTTTCTTTTTCAAGTCTGTGGGTAAATGTGTTTTTAAAGTTTATTGGTTAACGAAGCTGTTTGGAGTTTGAGAGAACTGTGATGACTGCATTTTAACTTTGTAGCTTAAGCTGGCATGTTTGAAATTTTCTGCCAGTTTGCAGTTCACTTTATTCGTTCGGTCACTGCATTAAATGACACGAGTTTAAATTAAAATCTGGTTTTGGTCAGCCAGCTCGCGCATATGTATACTCCGCCTGCACAGCATGATTTTCTTCCTGTTTATGTCTTTTTAGTTCGCTTTTTAAGCAATCGGGTTTTTGTTAATTAAAAAAAAAAAATATTTACAACTTTTTAGTAATTTTTTTTAGAATTAGGTACATTTAAACATATAAGTGTAATATATTTTTGTAATCACCTCTTAAAACCCTTTATTTTGATACCCTACACGATGGATTGGAAAAAAAAAAAAATTGAGGCCCCACAATATGGCGCCCAAAACCCATGTGCATCTGGACCGAGGGCCCATTTTTTAAATCCTTGCGAAACGAAATAAGACTTAAAGGGAAATTAGTTAAAAATAGTAAAAACATAAAGCAATTGGTCAAGAATTTCTTAAACGTGAATTAAAACAGTTATGATTAAATTACTTGGGCCCTCAATCCAGACGCGTGAATAAACTGGCATAGCCTAAATCTCAGAAAATACTATCTCTGGGTTAATCATTTTTATTTTGGAATTTAGTTAAGAATTTCTTAAATATTTTAAGAAATTCCCAAATCTGTAGAATATGACATTACAGATTTTTGCCGGTATATCTAGGGCCCTCAATCCTTTAATGTCTCTACTGAGGAATCTGCAAAACATGAATTTATCTGAAGATATATATTAATAGGACTTTAATATATTTTGCTTAGATACCTCTGTAAATTAGTTAAAAAGAAATAATGACACAAAAGTGAATTGATAGAAAGTAAATGAGAATCGAATTTTACTATAACGTCTGGACTGAGAGCCCAATATTTTCGGCTTTTTTGACTAGGTTCAACCTCATAGATTAAGTCAAATTAAAATAAGTTTTTTTACTATTTTTAATTAAAATGTCACATATCGTCCGTTCTTCTAAATGCAATACTTTAAGAGAAAATAGATTTTTAATTTTTCATAGGAGGAAGTTTTGTAGGGTACATATGATTTTGTTACTTTTTGGACTGATCAGTATGTATCCTTATACACGCTATTTTTTAAGCGCCTATAGTAAATATTTATGGCTTGAAATGTCGGAAGCGACTGTTTTTTGTGATGCAATATTTTGAAGGGAAGACAGTGCAATTTTCAGGATAAGCCATTATTGCATGGGTCCTTTTCGGGCGAGGACAAAACAAATCTTTCTTGGTAATATACACAAAGTAACTAATTTACGTACGTTTTATGTACGTTCAAAAGTGCCGCTTGGTGGCCTAGTTGAAATAAAATATCTTTGTCTTTGAATTGCGTTATGTAATGGAGAATAACGGATTGAGGATAATACCTGTGTCATGTAAATGTGTGGCAAATTCAAATTACGAGCTCTCTGATTTGATCTCATTTGATTTGAACGGGACAGATAAAGTTAGTTTGAAGGAACTACCCGAAACAATCAGTTTTAAAAGGAAAATATTTTCAAATATTAGGTGTTATTGAATTTTTCCCCCCGTTGAACCCGGCTGATCTTGGTAACTACAAGGGGCATGGTTTCATAAAAGGCCGCATGGTCTGTTATGATGATTTAATGCTTAGATTTTTTACAATAGTAGAGAAGAACAACCTATTTATATACACATTTTGACATATGATTACATCATCAGACAGCCTAACGATCCTAACTTTGAAGAGTAAAGATTAAAAATATTAAAAATACATGACTGTTCTGCTAAAATCGCGAACTACAGTTGGAGGACTGTTCTATGGAACACTATTTAATATCTCGCAGTCGTGTTTTTTTATATTTTTATTATTATTTATTTTTCTTTAATACATTTTAGTGACAAGTTTAATTTTGAAACAATATTTAAATTTCATATCCATGTTATTATAATCGACGACAAAATCTGATTTCATCTTTGAAAATAGAGCCATACAGTTAGCCGCTATTTTTGCCCAAAAATTACAGCACTAAAAACTAACATTATTAACTAGCTTTCATAACTAAAAATCAGCAACCAAACTCAGGAGACTGAACAACTACTATACATACAACACTAAGATAAAAACGGCTTATGTTTAACAAACCACCAAATCTAGTAATATACTGACAAAAATAGTAAATGATCACCAAAATTAAATTTAGAATCGCAACAGAGTCGACGGAGCCCCGCTGGGCGGGGCTCCTATTTCTGAATACAGGGTCTAAAGTAAACTAACACGAAGGTGATGACGGGAGCCGTCATCTCCTTCGAACCTAACCTGTCCGTGTCGGGGTGCCCTTAGCTCCCGAGCTCGCTTCGCTCGCTCTTGGACTGATTCATTGACCAAATCACTAGATTTGATATCTTACGGTTTTAGCACTTATGAAATTTGGTGATCAATTTACTAAATTTGGTTTAGGTTTATTTTTTTTGCTGATTAGTATATATTTTAGGTGATAGAGGTTATCGTTAGAAAGTTTTTTTTGGTGGTCATTATATTTATTCCCGATAAAAACTAAGAGCACAGTTAACGAAGATACACTCTACATACCTCTCACACGCTACCCATACACACATACTCTCACGCATACTCACACTCACACACTCACCACATTATTAAATTCACATCCGCTTGCACCTACATATACTCATATACATACGCTACTCACACTCCTACACATTCTCAGAAACATACACCATACATACACTCACATACGAACATACACACTCACGCCCACACACTAAATCCATTTAATAATAAATTGAAATTATGTACTTATAAATTACCAATCCAAAGTGTCACGGTGTGTTTGTGTATCACTTATCAACAATTTTTCTGTAGTATTCACTTAATTGTATTATACTACCATGCTTGGCATTTATTCTTGTATTGTTAAAACTCGAGGGAATGGTGCTGATACCCGTAATACAGGCTATGCCTAGTTCGGCTACAGAGGCTAATCTCTTTGCCCAAATTTAAATTGCTGCCACATTGCCATTGTAAAGTAGTATTAAGTTTTAGGAAAAAAAAAAAAAAAACTTCGCTCACTCGCTTCTTTGAACAAATTTATTGATAATTTAAACCGTTTATTTGAATATTTGTTACAAAAAGTTTGTAAGTAGGTAAATTGTATTTTACAATGTCAGACTATTTTTAGGTTACATTTATGTGAAGTAAATAGTTTTCTTATATTTATACCGATCGTAACCGTTTATTTGAATAGTTGTTACAAATAGTTTGTAATTAAATTGATGTTACGATACTCGTATCAGAGAATAGTTTTCGTAAATTTATACCGATTGTGTTTTATTCATCGAAATGAATTTGATCGATTTGCGGATTGCGACGTCTCTGGTGCTACATATACTGTCCATAGAAACAATGACATATGATTTTCCGTCCAAAAAAGTAACAAAATCATATGTACCCTACAAAACTTCCTCCTATGAAAAATTAAAAATCTATTTTCTCTTAAAGTATTGAATTTAGAAGAACGGACGATATGTGACATTTTAATTAAAAAATAGTAAAAAAACTTATTTTAATTTGACTTAATCTATGAGGTTGAACCTAGTCAAAAAAGCCGAAAATATTGGGCTCTCAGTCCAGACGTTATAGTAAAATTCGATTCTCATTTACTTTCTATCAATTCACTTTTGTGTCATTATTTCTTTTTAACTAATTTATAGAGGTATCTAAGCAAAATATATTAAAGTCCTATTAATATATATCTTCAGATAAATTCATGTTTTGCAGATTCCTCAGTAGAGACATTAAAGGATTGAGGGCCCTAGTTAAACCACCAAAAATCTGTAATGTCATATTCTACAGATTTGGGAATTTCTTAAAATATTTAAGAAATTCTTAACTAAATTCCTAAATAAAAATGATTAACCCAGAGATAGTATTTTCTGAGATTTAGGCTATGCCATTCACGCGTCTGGATTGAGGGCCCAAGTAATTTAATCATAACTGTTTTAATTCACGTTTAAGAAATTCTTGGCCAATTGCTTTATGTTTTTACTATTTTTAACTAATTTCCCTTTAAGTCTTATTTCGTTTCGCAAGGATTAAAAAAATGGGCCCTCGGTCCAGATGCACATCCAAAACCCGCCATTTTTCGATTTTCCAATTTTAATGTAGTCAGTGACACTCGCAAGGTTAAGACGAATCGATTGACGTAAGAATAATCAAAATCGGCTAACGCGTTTGGTCTCAAGAACGCTACATAGGAACAAACATACATACATACATAGATTGATAAACACATTACCCTCCTTCGGCAGTCGGGTAAAAAAGGGTATATTTTAATTTATATCCATTTCATACGTAAAGTAAACAACTCACCATGAAAACTAAGGTGAAGTGAACTTTCTGACCTGTAAATTTTTAGCTTCAACGTTGAATAGCAGGTTCTTCACGCTCACTTAATCTAAGTTTTCACGATTAAATATAAAAAAACGGACTAGTTATTCTCATAATATTTATTTATTGTTCTTGAGGATGCATCATCAGTAATACTGTAGTGGCTAAAATGTTTTGTTCTTTACTGCAAGGCCATTAGCACGATTTGCGTCGCTTTCGTTATTTTTGCATTTATAGTAGGCAAACCTGAGAGTGCCTGCATGTAGGACCTCGGAGCGTTACAAAAAAAAAATCGGCCAAGTGCGAATCAGACTCGCGCACGAAGGGTTCCGTACCATTATCACAAAAATCACGTTTGTTGCATGGGAGCCCCACCTAAATATTTCTTTAAATCTGTTTTTAGTATTTGTTGTTATAGCGGCATCAGAAATACATCATCTGTAAAATATTTTAACTGTCTAGCTATCACGGTTCACGAGATACAGCCTGGTGACAGACGGACAGACGGACAGACAGACAGACAGACGGATCGTGGAGTCTTAATAATAGGGTCCCGTTTTTACCCTTTGGGTACGGAACCCTAAAAATCATACCAGCCGTAATATTTTGCTTAGTTACCGCAGCCAGAGGGTTGGCTCTAGTCCAGAAAAGGAACCCTAATTTAAATGAAACAAGCAGAACCTTCTACATATTTTTAAAACTGATTCTAAGAGGCAAGAAAACAGGCAGATTTATTATGGATAGGATTGCGTTTGATCACTATCTCACTTGATGCTAAGCGATAATGTGGTCGACGGTGAAGCACGCTTGCCTAGAAGTAACTTATTTAGGCCTTCAGTTAAAGACCAAGGGGTATTTAAGTCAAGAGTCATTGTGTCATTTGTTAAGTGATCACAACATGGTACTGTCAAGGTTTTATTAGGTCGACAAAAATGGTGCAGTTTTGCGTGCTTTCGAAATCCTAAGTTGTTATTGTCACACAGATGAATAGAAGCAAATTTAAGATAGATGAATTGTCTAAGGAATTATATAAACAATAGCTTCTGCCAGTAGCCTCGTCCTTGTGAAATCATCCCAAAGTAACATTATAACGGGCTGAAAATTATTATGTATTCCAGACTATAATCTATCTTTGTGTCAAATTTCATCCAGATCCATTCAGCCGTTCTGGCGTGATTGAGTAACAAGCATCCAATTATCCAAGCATCTTACTAGCTTCTGCCAGCGGCTTCGCCCGCGTGAATGTCGAAAATTATCCCAAGGGAACATTATTCCCGATATAAAATCTATCTATAAATCCTATGTGCTATTCCAGGCATAATCTATCTCTGTGCCAAATTTCATTCAGATCCGTCGAGCCGTTTGAGCATGAAGAAGTAACAGACATGCAAACACACTCACAGACTTTCGTCTTTATACTATTATTGTGATTATAAATGCGAAAGTTTCGATGAAGTAAGATGAAAGAAAAGGGAGTTTATAATAGAAATATTATAATTTAACGAAGATATTGGTAGAAGAAAACGCGATGCTCCAACTCTAGGTAACATGGTACTAGGACCAAAAGGTGATGGTGATTGTCACACAGATAAACAGTATTTGCCAAACATCAGAAAGCTAAATTTCGTACTTAAAAACGTCAATAATCTGTCAAAATGTAATGAAACTAGAGGTGTTTTTAAGTAAATTATCCTTAAAATACTGGCACTCAGAAGAATAGATTTCTAATATTTTTTTGTGAGTGGCAACCCTGACAAGCGTTTAGGTAGCGTCGTCTGCCCCAGCGCGATACCATTCGATCGCTATTCAAACAAACACGCTCAACCCTACTTTTGTTTCTTTTACCGAAGCTTAAAATGTAGGTTAGCACGAACTATTGTTTTAGCAAATATCAACCATTTTGAAACGTGTTTTTTATTATTGTGAATATCGAGAGGAATTGTGTCAGGTGTGTTTGACGAAGCCGCTTTTCCATCACGACCTTTTCGAAGATGGGTCGCGTTAAACTAAACTAAGAGGTGTTTGAGCACTTTGCATGTTATACAAAGCCCACCTACCACCTCTACCTATTCAGAAGAATTAGGAATAGCTAATTAACGTTAAGGCATAGTTACCGAAACGAAAATTATCGTACAATGAATGTGGTAAATTGGAAAACTCGAGTAAGCTGCTGTCATTTGTTAAATTCATTTTCAACGAATAATCTTTACGGTAATTTCTTTACAAAAACTGGATGTAGACAAATAGCAATAACATATATCTGAGTTTTAGTAATAGTAAAGATCTTAGTTCCTTACCGGTTGCTGAGCTCACGTACGTTTCACGTACTCTCAAAAATGCTAATGCTTGATATGTGCATTGTGCAGTCACATTAGAATGACCTGTTTAATGTTTTATTTCTTTTAAGAGCCTTTTAATGTTCCCACTGCTGGGACAACAGACCTCTTTTCCGTGAGAGAGCGAAAGGATATTAATCAACCACGCGGGTCCAGCGCGGGTTGGTGGATGTCACATGTCTTCGAATTTTTAGTCTTCGTGCTAGGACATGCCGGTTTCTTTACGATGTTTTCTTTCACCGTTTTTAGAGCAGTGGTGGTACTAAAATAATTTACACAAAGTAAAGCGCCTGCCTGGGTTTGAACCAAAGACTTACGACGCGTAAGTCTTGGCCACCACTGCTTCATTTTCATTGCCCTACCACAAAAAGGCATAACCCGAAACACAGAACTAGCAACTAAAAGCATAATATCCGACCTCATACACTCGAAACCACAAGTCAATAACTCTCCCACGACGGCAAAAACCCGATAAATTATAACTTTTACAGTACACACGTGTGAAATGACGGTAGTCGCAAAAAATACGCAACACCAACAACCACTATAAATGCAAATGAAAATGTCGTATCTTGATAAAAACGTGGCACTACGAATTGTGACGTACACACGACGTGACGGATGTGTTATGCGTGGTGACAGGAATTCTGTAAGTGCTGACGAATAGCCGCTAAAATTCTAGGTGATTTCGTTTTTAGGAATGGAACGTGGTGTTGTAAATTTCTACAGTGATTATCCGTGTTCATTTCTGTTGTAGTTTACACTGTGATGGAACGATGACGCAGACATTTTACTGAAGTTTTAAGCTAAAATACGGTAAAATAACTGTGCACATCAACTGTCATCGTCCTCACTCCCACCTACCCGCGCGGCGCCCCGCGTTCGCCTCGTGCGCCTATAGGAGATTCAAACGTCAGAGTGACATTGACATCTCAAAGCGCACAGTTATTATATAGATATTTCGTTGAAGTTATAATGTGTGCTTGCATCTATCTCAACTACTCGACATTTTCGCAAACCAGCGATTCATATATTTAGCCCCAGTTGGTGGCCTTACAAAGTGCAGGTGTATGGTACTTGGACACTCCAGCATGTGTGCCATCTTCTGTAAAGAGGCAGCGCACACACACTGGGTATTAGAACGGTCTATAAAACCCCGTTTAATAATAATGTCGTTCTTTCTAAGTTTATCTTGGACATCGCTGACAACGGTGAAGGAAAACATCTTGAGGAAACCTGAACTTGTATATTAATTTAAGTCTAAAATCGCTAACCCGTCTTGTGCGAACGTGGTGATCAATGCTGCCTTCTCTGTATGAAACTCTTCTCATACAGAGAAGGCAGCACAGAGAGTACTGCCTTCTCTGAGCACAGAGAGTGTTGCTTGTGTGAATCAGTGTGTGAGTGGGGAGTGGGACAGTTACAGGTTGCTATTATTACTCCATTCAAATATATAAAAAGTACTCCATCGAATCGATAAGAAGAACAAGATCAGTGATTTGAGAAATAACTTCATATTTTATACTAACTGTAGATTTGTTAATCACTTCTAACAATACAAAACACTCAAAATTATCAACTCTAATTATGACAAACGACCCGAAACCCAATGAGACTCCCTTAAAAACAGAACTTTGAAACTCTGTAGGTAGCAAAATTTGTTTAGCTAACGAGTTGGAAAACGCCGTGTGAGATAATGTCGTGTATTTAATATCGTCAAGCCATCAACTGGAAAACAAATTAAAAAGTGTGAACATTAATTTAAAACAAACACGTCTGTTTACTTTAGGTTGAGATCTAAAAGGTTTGTTTTATTCATTACTATCGAGGCTCCCCGGCTTCACACGGGACAAACTATTTACAAAAACCTTCCTCGTTTATAGCTCTTTCTTTTAGTGTAAACCATATCAAAATCCGTTGCGTGGTTTAGAAGAAATTAGCGGAGAAATAGTAATGACGTCGACTGATGCGAACAACGACTTTGTTTTATACGAGTACTATTAAGAGAAGGTTTGCCTAAGGAGGATGTCGCGATTGCATCATGATTGAGGGATAGTGCTCTTCGTCATGTATCCGAGTCTCTCTCTCTCAGTGGAACCGAATGCCAGCGCAACCGACAAGAGATGTGAATTATTGAAATATACTCACCCTACTCCTCCACCTGCATCACTCCGACAGAGGATCTGCAGTGGTCAATCTGGCAATCCCTAAACTGATTGTGGCTCCAGGTTGTCACTGTAGAAACAACCTGGCCAAATGGGGTATCATAGACCCATCCAAAACGCAGTGCCAGTGTGGGCTCTAGCCCTTTTGCAGGATGTGGCCGGCTTCCTTGTAGGCATTCTTGCCAGACCAACTGTACCTTTCAAGATTTGAACGTAGTGAATGAGAGAGATGTCCATGTAGCTCATACTGGTGGGAAAAAATCTGAATGGTTGAGACTATAGTTTGAGTTTATCGACACGAAAGAAGAAGAAGTAGAACCATGATGACACGTCAGAGTAAGGCCCCAGATCATGTTCGCAGTACAAACTTGGCTAGAGATCGCAAAAGTCGAGGGAACGAATTTGCCCAGTTGTGGGCAAAATTTCACATACAATTTCCAGATTTGCTTGCTTACTTGAGTCCATATAACATAAAAACATTATTTGCCCAGCCTTTGTGGTCAACTTTCACTGTAACCGCATGCAACTGAATACAAGTAATTATGTGGTGCGACAACCGATATAACCTCCCACAATCTAGGTACTGGGTAACACAATATCAAAAAATTATGATACTGCTTTTATGTATAAAAGAATTATGCGTTAATGTAAAAAACATCGTTAGGAAACCGGCATGTCCTAGTACTAAAAAACCGGCCAAGTGCGAGTCGGACTCGCGCACTAAGAGTTCCGTACCATTATCGCAAAAAACGGCACGAAAATCACGTTTGTTGTATGGGAGCCCCACTTAAATATTTAATTTATTCTGTTTTTAGTATTTGTTGTTATAGCGGCAACAGATATACATCATCTGTGAAAATTTCAACTGTCTAGCTATCACGGTTCATGAGATACAGCCTGGAGACAGACAGACAGACGGACCGCGGAGTCTCAGTAATAGGGTCCCGTTTATACCCTTTGGGTACGGAACCCTAAAAAATCGAAGACTAGTGACATCTATTAATAAGCATTGGGCACGCATGAAGGTTTAGGTGCAGCCCACTTCTTCTCATAGAGAGTCCCTGTGTCCCAGCAGTGGGAACATAATATGCCATTTATGCTTTGTATAGCCATATTTATATCCTGGTTGTTGCCTCTTTACAGTTGAAATTAATCGTTATTTCTGTAGTTCAAATTCAAATGAGCATGACTGTTCAACGAAACCATGTAAGTATATAACAAATAACACAGTACAGTTCCAGTGAATTCTATTGTTTAACCTACATTACTGTTAACGGATAACTATTCATGAATTCAGACTAATCTATTAGTTATGATAGGAGCGCAATTGAGATTTATTTATTCAATGTACATAGGGTACAAAACATTATTAGTACACTAATACATTGCATATTTTAACTATAGATCCCCGCAGCTGTTGACCGGTCAATGTGTCAACGCTCGAGAGGGCCTATGTCCAACAGTGGACGTCTTTCGGATGATAAAACATGATGATGAAGGGTTTTTGCTAGCTAGCGATATAATTCTCAAACATTCAAACTCATGAAAGCCGTGACTTATTTTACTGCATGTCCTATGTGACGGGGACGGCCACGATTTCTTTTTCCTTGGGGATTCCCAGCCATAAGTTACCCTCGTCGTAGCGACCCCGCCAGAGCGTGTGGTTGATCCATTTCAACTTGCAACGCCCCTAAAACTCATAACCGCCGAGGTTATAAAGCTTGAAGAGTCCCGGAAAAACGATCTGTCTATCTGTTGAACTGTCAGAGATGTCGCTTGGTATTTCTTTTCTCTTTCTCCTTTACTATTCCTTTCTAAATAATCGAAAAAACTTGGCAACAACATACAGTCTAACATAGAATGCCTTCCTTTTTTGGAATTCAGTTAAAATGTTTTTTCACCATCCCAACTTTCACTCTCAACTGATGAATGAAAAGCCAATTTATATTTCGAATAGTGGATTTGCATTTCATTTCCCAATAAACACTGCCATATTTATTATTATCTTTGGCCACCCGCATGTGAACGCGCCTTATCGCCACAAATGAACTGTGAATTCCATTACGCTGAAATAATAATAATAATTTAAAGTTCACTCCGCCGTCATTGGGAAAGTATTAACTACTTTTCTATCTGGGTTAGCTTGTTTTGACCTGGCGACCTCTATCTTTTATGTCTGGCGTTAATAAATAACCTTTATAAAGTTTTTAACCGACTTATCAAAAAGGAGGAGGTTCTATGTTCGACATTATGTTTGTTTTTTTTTTGTATTTTCACGCATATTCCATAAATTTTGGACCCGATTTTGAAAAATTCTTTTTTTGTTTGAAAAAGTATGTTTCGATATTTGTCCCATTTTAGTTTGGTGAAGATCTGATGAAGAACTTCGAATATATACAACAGAACTCTTCAATAAATTACGGCACATCTCTCGGGATTGCAGCAATCGTGTGTGTTTGTTATGGGATTTCATAAAATAACATCACGCCAGTACGCTCTTATGGGGTACGCAGGTCTGTCATTTCACCGGTTATGTTCAAGTTTCATGATATTTGGGTAATCTATTCTGGCGTTATAGGTACCTTACTAAAAAACTTGCCTATTATGTAGGTATAACTAAAAAAGAAAAATAAAAAGCTTTTTTTACAAAAAAATACTACCGACTTCCAAATAAAAAAACTACAAAGTGAAAAATAACTTTATTTTTGGAAGTCGGTGTCAGTTTTTTTTTGTAAAAAAGCTTTTTATAAAAAAGAAAATTGAATCTAAAAAATTCATTGGATGAAAATGAAAGAAAAGAAGAAAGCCAATTTATTTTTTGTCACAGAAACATGCTTTAAATTATTGAGCTTCAACTAAAATTCTTTACGATGAGATATGTAACTTATTTTAGTGTACAAAAGAGTATGTTCTATTCTATTATAAGTTATTGTTTTCGTATTACAATCCAGTGTCCCAAAACGAAAGTATATAGCCCTTGTGCTGCCAGTGACGATATACGGAACCGACACCTGATCACTCACAATGAGCCTCATCAGAAGGTTTAAAGACATCCATGGAGATGGCTATGTTCGGAGTTTCCTTGCGTGATCGAATCAGAAAGACATCCGCAGGAGAACTAGGGTTACCGAAATAGCCCGAATTCATTGCCAAACATAAGTGGCAGTGGGCAGGGCCGAAAATTTCTGGCAAGGCGACCGCGTACCGGCGGCAGATGCAGCGTTGGAAGGCATCCCTCTAGGTAGAGCGAAGACTTGGTCAGCACTGCAGGAATCCGCTGAATGCGAGACGCTCAGAACCGGTCGATGTGGTGACAATTGGGGGAGGCCTTTGTCCAGCAGTGGACGTTCACTTAAAATGATGAAGATGATGATGAGAAGTTATTGTTTAAACTTTTAACTAAAAGCAACATGTCTAAGTCCTAAAATGATTCTTGCGACATCCTCTGACCCACTTTCATAGACTTAAAGTGAAGTTCCAATTTAGTGTAAATTTTTATAAAAGAATCGTGGATCAAGGAGCTCGTGGCTAAATAATAACAGCCGCACGGGTCGATCTTCAAGGTTAAGCAACGCTTGACGAGGTCGGTCCGTGGATGGGTGACCAATATACCGAGTTTCCTCCGTGCCTCGGAAAGCACGTTAAGCCGTTGGTCCCGGCTGTCATTAGAAGATCTTTGGCAGTCGTTTCGGGTAGTCAGAAGCCTGAGATCTGACACCAGTCTTGCCAAGGGGTATCGTGTTACCCAGTTACTGGGTTGTGGAGGTCTGATAGGCAGTCGCTCCATGTAAAACACTGGTACTCAGCTGAATCCGGTAAGACTGGAAGCCAACCCCAACAATAATTGGGAAAAAGGCTAGGCAGATGATTTTATAAAAGAATCTTGTAGGTAAACCATTTATTTTCTCTGTCTTTACCTACTTAGTGACTTGCCTGATGGTTCGAAACGATTCGATTTATATCACACTGATAAGCGGTTTGTACTAATCATAATTGCAATTACGTTCATATGCACGCAATGCGATTTTTATTTTTTTGAGTATATGTGCGCGATATCGTCAGATATGCAATTTAAATTGCACCGCGCCATATTGAAGGTCACTGAGATAGTAAATCTTAGTAGCAATCTTGTTCTCAATTCCAAAAAAAAATATTTATTCAGTCCCAACTGAGCTTAAAGCTGAATTACGCGAAGCTATCAATGTTCAAGCTGGAGTATCTAAGCTACACGAGTATCTAAGTGGCTCAGCAATGTTTGCAGATTGTTTTAATTTACTTGCTACGAAACTGCACGCTGCAAGTTTTGCTTTGTCACTGTATTATCCAAACTGTAATATAGGTTGTTGTAATCCTCTCATTTGTTACTGTATGTACAGGTAACTAGCATGTTACGTATGCCTAGGAATCTGCTGACATTGCGGCAACTAAGTGTTCACAGACCAAGCAACGGAGCAGTTACCTTGAGCAAGAAATTCATAGCTTAAGAATTAGCAGACTTGCTGACTCAGAAGTAACATTGCATCAATGTAGGAAGTTACTGACGGTGCAATCACCTCGACACAGATGCTGCCATGACGTCAAGGAATCCATGAATACCAAACTAATATTTAAGATCATTTCTTGCAAGAAGAGGCATTCCATATTTCTACTTCGAGTAGGATGGATATTCGTAGGCTAGTTAGTTGTACTTAGTCTATTTAGTTATTGTAACCTTTCCATGTCCTAATATCGGCTTGGAAAGGACATCTGTAGGTTTAGTTGTAGTTAGTAGTTGTAACCATTCCATGTTCCAACCTCGACTTGGAATGGCCATTTTTAGGATAAGTATTTGTAATTAACTTTAATAATTAAAAGTTTAGAATCATTTTGGGTTTCTTTCCAATCCCCCGGCTGTGAAAAACGTAAATAAACAACCGACGGAAAAAAGGGGTGTTTTAAGTTTGACGTTTGTACCTGCGTGTTTTATTTTATTTATTTATCAGGTTAACCAAATAAATTGTTTACGCATATAAAAAAATACATTGCGATTGACAGAAATACATTTGCAAGTGTAACAATTACTTATAGGCTAACACCGCATGTACAGTAAAAGGGTAGAAAAAAAAAAATGTTTTTTCGACATTTGGTTTAGTTTTGTTTTTATGATTAGGTTAGTTTAAGTATAACATTCGAATTCTCTAAAACATATCTGCATGAAAAATGCAATCATAAATTCAATTCCCGAATAATAAAAGTGCCAATAAATATAATTATTAAAAAAAGAATAAACATTAATTAAAATCTGTTTGTGTATTTGTGTATCTGTCTGTGGCATCATAGCTGATAAACGGATGAACCGATTTTGAAATCGTTTCTTTTTTTTTTGAAAATTGACTTTTCGACCCGATTCGATTGATCGAGAGTTTTCTTAGCTATGTTTGATGAAAATCAGTTCTAAAGTTCTAGGCCTTTTACTGTTTGTATCGGGGTGTTTTCGCAAGATATCGTGTCATAATTACGTGTTCAATAGATTGACGATCGAAGCGTGTCTACAACAAGATAAATTATGTAGCATGAAATAAAAGTGTTTCGAGAGATTTCAAACATTTAAAATTTTAATTGTTACCATCTATAAGCTGGTCATTCTCTATTGTTACATTGGTAGGTCATATATGGACTTTTTGACATTAAGTCCTAGATTTAAATAGTTAAGATTGATCCGTTCGAACGCTTACTTCTATGCGATCACCGTACAAGAAACTTGGCATTTTTAATATCTCGCGAACTTGAATGCTTCTTCCGAAGATACCGCGTGGCAAATTCACATCTTCACACATCATCAGCCTATTATTGTTCCCACTGCTGGGACACAGGCCTTCTCTCTGAAAGAGGGAATGGGCCGTAATCCACCAAGCGGGCCCAGTGCGGGTTGGTGGATGTCACATGTCTTTTGGTTCTAGGACATGCCGGTTTCCTCACGATGTTTTCCTTCACCGTTACAAATTCAAAACCGTCCGTGGCAAATTCACTTTGGACTATTCGGGCCAAATTGTGGTGTCTGAAAGACAGCAATATCTCCGCGGCCCTCCTTACTTTATAAGTCAATGCATATCCTAGAATTAAAACCTATTTTTACAAAAAAATACAACCGATTTCCAAAAAAACATTGCATTGTGAAAATATCTTCAATTTCGGAAGCTAGTGTTCCGTTCTGTTTTTGTTTTTTTATTTATTGGGTCCGACTTCCGAAATTGTAGTTAGCTTTCACTTCGTAGTTTTTTTTTTGGAAGTTGGTTGTATGTTTTTGTATTAAAACCTATTTTTACAAAAAATACAACCGATTTCCAAAAAAACATTGCATTGTGAAAATATTTTCAATTTCGGAAGCCAGTGTTCCGTTCTGTTTTTGTTTCTTTATTTATTGGATCCGACTTCCGAAATTGTAGTTATTTTTCACTTCGTAGTTTTTTTTTTGGAAGTTGGTTGTATGTTTTTGTATAAATTGTTTAAATTTTTCACTTTTTACGTATGGTACATAATGAGCTAGTTCTATTGTTACGCACAAAGTTATGCGACAAAAGATTACCCGAATAACATAAAACTTGAACTTATGTTCGGTCTGGTGAAATGAGAGCATACCAGGGTGAACTGTACACATCTCTTTTAGATCATACCGGTGTGACGATATATTATGAAATGGTGTAAACAATAAACAGACAAACGATTGCAGTGATCCCGAGTGATTTTCCGATGTTTATTGAAAAGTTCTGTTGTATATCGCCGAAGTTCTTCTTCGCACATCATCGCTTATCATCAGGTGAGGTAGTGGTCAAGCGCGAGTCTACCAATAAAAAAACAGATCTTCACCAAATTTTAATGGAACCACATGAGAAGCACCAGCTTCCAAATAAAAAAAGAATTATCAATATCGGTTTACCTAGTAAGAACTTTTGAGGTGACGAATACAAAAAAAAAAGTCGAATTGAGAGTCTCTTCCTTTTTTACCCGACTGCCGAAGGAGGGTAATGTGTTTATCAGTCTATGTATGTATGTATGTATGTATGTATGTATGTATGTATATATGTATGTATGTATGTATGTATGTATGTATGTATGTATGTATGTATGTTTGTTCCTATGTGGCGTTCCAGAGACCAAACGCGTTGACCGATTTTGATGATTCATACGTCAATCGATTCGTCTTAACCTTGCGAGTGTCATAGGCTACATTAAAATTGGAAAATAGAAAAATGGCGGCTTTTGGGTGCCATATTGTGCGGGGGCAATTTTATTTTTTCTTCCAAACCCATCGTGTGGGGTATCAAAATAAAGGGTTTCAAGAGGTGATTTCAAAAATATATAACACTTATATATTTAAATGTACCTAATTCGAAAAAAATGTTAACTTAAAAGTTATAAATAAAAAAGTTAATTAAAAAAATCAAAATACCCGACTGCTTAAAAATCGAACTAAAAAGACGTAAACAAGAAGAAAATCATGCTGTGCAGTCGGAGGATACATCTGGTTTTGGTCAGCCAGCTCGCGAATATGTATTCTCCGACTGCACAGCATGATTTTCTTCTTGTTTACGTCTTTTTAGTTCGATTTTTAAGCAGTCGGGTATTTTGATTTTTTTAATTAACTTTTTTTTGAATTGGTTAAAAAGAGTAAAATTGTGTATGAACGTTTCTTGCTATTCCGTGTAATCTCATGCGATTCTTACTGTGGCTGTATTTTCCAATTTCATTTAAAACAGGAAATAATATTAGTAGATTCAATAATCAGGATTTTGTAAACAATAATTACTTTATCTTTACTAATTCAAACAACGGATACACACATATCCAATGAAAACTAAACCCAAAAACATATAATAGATGATAAGGTTATTTCACATGAATGATGCTTGAATAGCTAATATGTTGTCAGATTTCCAGAATCAGTATATTTATAGTCAGCGGCTAAAATTAACAATATAAAGCTAGCAGAATTCTCGTAACCATCTCACAAAACAACGCGTCTAATTCACACTATTTTCCAAGAAGGCATCCACCTAATTAAACTACTCACAAACTTCTAAGATTACATGACGAGAAGTACCTAAATCATCGCGTTCGTAAACCGAGCATATTAAACTGTAGACGTGACGTCAGAACTCCCCCACATTAGGGCTCAAACAACGTGTGCTTGTAATTACCATTTTAATAACTAATCGTGTGCTGACTGTTAGGGCGACGTGTCACGGTCTACACTCTGCACTCTGCAGACCTCACGATAATTTGATATTGGTTTTACTCGCGTTTTAGTTTAGTGGAGCTGATCATCATCATTCCAGCCAAAAGATGTCCACTGCTGTAATTATAGATAGGCTCGCGCTTCACCAATCACCTGATGGTAAACGTTGATGTGCCTCTCCCAAGCGTCGCCACATTGATCGGTACTGCGCCTCTAGCATTTATCTGATTCCCACAGCCTTGAAGTGCGGTGGAGCTGGTGTCTAAATAATAAAAACTGCACGGCTCGATATTCAAGGTTGAGCAATACATGGCCAGATTAGTCCTCCTCTGTACCTCTGAAAGCACGTTAAGCTGTTGGTGTCGGCTGTCATTTGTAGTTCTTTTACATTCGCTTCTTATAGTCAGAAGACAGAAAATCTGACCCCAGTCTTGCCAAGGAGTATTGAGTTACCCATTCACTGGGTTGTGGAGTTCAGATAGGCAGTCACTCTGTGTTTAATATTGGTACTCAGATGCATCCGACTCGGTTAGAAGCCGGCCCGAACACAGTTGGGGAAAAGGGAGCCAGATTGATTTATTCACGTTTTAGTTGAACTCTGCAATTTCAAATTGTTGACGTGTATTTGATTATTTGCTAGTTTGATGTTTTGATTATTCTCTGATATCCCGTTTGTTTTATAGTGTTGTGTTAATTTAGCGCTTTAGGTGTAATGTTTGTGTTTATTTTAGTTTCAGTTGTTTTATTAACGTTTTGATGAAGGTTCGTGACCATTTTGCACTATGTTTTGTTTCTATTGTGTAGTGTTGGTTAATTCACTTTTAGACAGTTTAAGTTCTACTATACTATCTTATGTATATCCTATTACTAATATTATAAATGCGAAAGATTTGATAGATGGATGGATGTACGTTTATTACTCAATCACGGCAGGACGCTTGAACGGATCTGGGTGAAATTTGGCATTGGGCACAGAGATAATTTATTGTCTGGAATAGCACATATGCTAGTTTTTATACAGGTAGTATGTTTCCGTGGGCTTATCACGCGGGCGTTGCCGCTGGCAAAATCTAGTAATATTATAAATGCTAAAGTTCGGATGGATGGATGGACGTTTGTTACTAAATCACGCCGGAACGGCTGAAGGCTTCTGGATGAAATTTGGCACAGAGATAGAATTATAGTCTGGAATAACACATAGGATTTTTATCTTGGTAGTATGTTTCCGTAAGATACACAATTCCTGACACCCACGTGGGCGAAGCCGTTGGCAAAAACTAGTGTATTATAAACGCGAATGTTTGTGAGGATAGATGGATGGATGTTCATTTATCTCTCACGCAATAACTACTGAACACATTTTGATAAACTTTACAGTATAACCTAATAAACAACCTGTATATTAATGTGATGAGTATAACTTATAATAATCATCACATTAATATACAGGTTACAATTTATAAAGATGAAGTATAATAATCTTGTGAGTGGAGCCGCGGGCGGCAGCTAGTCTTACTAACATTAAAAATGTGAAAGTTGGTATTCTTGCCTTTCAATAACGTAAAAACGGCTGAACGGATTTGGATGAAATTTTGCATAAAGATAGTTTATAATCTAGAAACACATATAATTTTTTATCCAATAAACTTAGTGAAATAATCCATTGTGAAAATAAAATACTATATACAGTTAATAGTTTCAATATTTATATTTTCACAATAACACTTAGGTATTTATCAAGTAACTCTTTGAAAATAATGTAAGTCAAACATTTTGCTACAGGATTGCAAAGAAATTTAAAAAAATCTGCAGACCTGTGTCATCTATTGAGGCCATAACAAACACATTGTGTTTCATTTAAAAGTGTCACTGATAACGTGTATGACGGACAAATAGAAAAAGCCGCAGTTTTAAATGTTCAATGAATAAGCAATATGCAAACTATTATTTAACGTCGGTGTTCATTAATTTTCAGTGTTTTTGCAATTAATGCATAACTGAACGTAGCTTTAATAAATTATTTCGAGAAATCATTTTTCACACAATTTTAAGTAAGACCATGACCTTTTTTTATGGACTATAGTCAATATCTTTAAAGAACTAAGAAAGTACTATGTAAAATACTCGTACTATAAAAAAGAAGAGGCATTTTCAATAATTTATCAATCCGAAAACGTAACACTAAGCGTGATCTACATATTACTGTCTTAAGAGAGAGATATACCTACCCTTTATTTTAAATGGTTTGGATCAGAGTATCTCGACATTGTTTAGAGCAACAAGGATTGTCACGAGTTAGAAGTAAATGAGACTAACTTTTCCAAAGGCTTTGCTGCTTTGTCATGGTTAGTTCTTCAAAAAGTATTTTTAACGTAACTTTCGAGACCAATTTTTTTTTAGACTCTTCTTAATATTAATGGAAACACATGTAAAACGCTGTAAAAATAATCACATCACATCACATCATCAGCCTATTAATGTTCCCACTGCTGGGACACAGGCCTCCTCTCTGTGAGAGGGAATGGGCCGTTATCCACCACGCGGGCCCAGTGCGGGTTGGTGGATGTCACATGTCTTCGAAATGTTGGTCCTAGGACATGCCGGTTTCCTCACGATGTTTTCCTTCACCGTTTTGAGAGCAGTGGTGATGAAATAATTTACACAAAGTAAAGCGCCTGCCTGGGCTCGAACCCACGACCTACAACTTGTAAGTCGCGGCCGATACCACTGGGCCAAAAATAATAAGTATAATCTTTATTAGTAAATCGATGCATAAACTACAGAGTTATTTTATTTTGACATTTTGGTGCCCACAAAAGACGTTGGGATTTTTTAAACAAGAGAGATACAATTGGTAAAACAGCCCTGTTTGAGGTAGGGTAAACTGTTAAATGGGGTACAAGAAAACATACAAACAGAAACACATTCTAAGAATCATTACGAGAAAAAATATTAAACACATACGTGCATATAAATACATCATCAACATCTTTCTTTTGGGTTAATGATTCGAGTAAATGCATCTGCGGTGTCACAAAAAATCTATAGTTATTTTTTAATGGAGATATAACTTTCATGGTGCGCCAGCAGACTTTCGTGGACAAATAATCACGATATTTGTGCCACGAAAGTTACAAAAATTTTAGATTTTTGCCAATTACCATTAAAGTTATAGGTAAATTAACGAACAAAGTACTTAGGAATAAGCTCTTAATTCAAAATGATTTGGAATATTCTAAACATTATCCTTCAAAATATGCGCATGAAAATTCTTGACCAAGGCTACTTGAAAATATTCAAAGATTATATTATCTCGAATTTGTTGGGTTTAGAAGCGACGAACACACGTGTCTCCTCCACTGACTTTGGATACTACTAACTACTTGGCGCTTTTGAAATATAGGTGCAGTTTTGTGGCGCGCTTGCGAAACTAGCAAAATCGTGTGACAGAGACATAATGCCTTTTAAGTACTGTACCATAAGAGATAAAATAAATGTTCTTGAGTAATTATGATGACTAATTAAACTCTATTAATTTGATGTATTACATTATATACTTATGAATTTAATACAAAGGTTATTAAAGTTTGTCGTGAGCTTGAACAGAGTGTGACGCGCGAAGAACACCGATATCGCTCCCATTTTCGGCCCCGTGACTCCTTTGATTGTTTTCATATGTTCTGTCATAGGTTCTGCTTTGCTGCGAATTGAAGATACCACTCAATCATACATTTTATCTACGGTTAATTGACATTCCTTAATTATTTCGTTTATCATGGGTACCGTCAACTGCCCTGATTTTGCCCGGATTTTGATATTTTTGGCCTTTAACGTAACATAAAATTTAAAATTTGCTTGATTTCCATGTTGTGTACACATTTAATCGATGAAAAAACCCAAGAGTTATGGAATTTAAATTTATTTAAGCCAATTTTCGTATGTAAATAATGTTTTTGAGGTATTTTAGAAAGTAGGCAAAGTCTTGTCTCTTATCTCTGACATTGCCTAATGCATTTAATCCAAAAAAAACAATTAGATTTTTATGCTGGCACACATTTTATGTAATTTTTCCAATCGCTTACGCGACGCTTTCGTTGAAGGATTATCACTCCTCTCCTTTCACTCTGCCAAAAATGTCTCTGGTAAAGGGTGACATATAGAACAAAATTGTAACTTTGACGTGATATCAATTATTATTAATATATAATAATTAATTATTATTATATAAAAAAATTAAATTTTTGACGTTTAAAAGTGCCGCTTAATGGCCTAATTGAATATAGATTTTTTTGGAAATATACGGATGATGTTATGTCATAACAAAACATACATAAAATGACGCCATTTTTCCCATGGGGTAGGCCGAAACTACAGAACGCCGCCTACTACGATCCTTACATCACTATTAAATACTCCTATTGCTAAATCAATACATGTAATAAGTCTGTAGAAATGTCGTTTTTGTACATCGAAAATATTTCCAAAAAATAGGCAGGGTGTTAAAGGATAACCACCAGTACCCATTACCAGCTTCTTTGGAAATTTTGTATATTTGTCGATTTGTCTGTTTGTCTGTTTATTTGTACACGCATCACATAAAATGTACGAAACAATACCCGGACAGTTGGACTCGATATTCGATAAATGTACCGTTAGTTTACTTTCATGAATCTATTCATACAAGCACGCCAGCAATGAAGTTGTTATAACAACTAATCCTAAAACGGCAAACCTGGCCCATTATGTACATGCCCCATTAGCCAACGGGCAAGGCTGTCCGTATTAATCAACAAGCGTCATTTAACCTGCCCTAATTCATCAGCATTTTTATCGTTATGGGTTGTATGCACGACATCCCATGATCGAGTTTTGAAGACCATAAGGTTTATGGTTGTCGTCATACAAGATGGAAAGGGTGGTAGGTGAACTGTATGGGGCTTACCGGAGGTAGATGAAGATACGGCACAGAAACCTGAATCACCGTACCGTACCGGCAGTAATTGCAAATTCAAAGGCAGGCATGTATGGGAATTTCGTACCGCTAATAAAGTTTCACGTTTTGGGATATTTTTTGTTTTAAATGGTAGTTATTATGATAGATAATTTAATTTTAAATTATTCGATTTTTAGAGCTTGGGACGTAAAAGTTATAACCAGTTTAATTTTTTTAGGTTATGTACTAGTGTACCAATATAAATTGTTACATATAGGTAAATTTTACTTGTTGTTACACAATGTGTAAAGTAAATGGTTTGTTGTGTTTTACTTAAGTAGGTAGCTTGAGATGAGGATAACGTACCTACTCAGGGCATTAGGAGATACCTGTGGCCGGCAGCGAACTGCAACAGTTTGATAATGATTGTGTGATTATATTTAATGTTATTTCTATTTCTAAAAAAATAATTATCGTTTCAATATTTGTGTTATTTTACATAAGGCAACTTCTAAAAACATAACTGCGTTTAGTGTACGATTTTATTACGTTTATTTATTAAAATCTATTTATTGATATTATTAATTAATCCGAAGTTCTAAAAATAGTAAACTTACATGAAAATAAATGGCTTATTAAGTAGTACAAATTCTATAAACGAACAAGAAAAAAGTATGCGGTACAGAATCTGCCTTCACCTTTAAATTCTTAATTGTTAAGTGTACAGAATTTCGAAGATGTTAACATAAGATAGGTTCTTTGAACTTATTTATTTATATACATACTTGATTGTACACCACAAAACAGGAAAAACGTTCACAATAACAAGTATACAACGGGCGGTCTTATCGCACTAGGCAATCTCTTACAGACAACCTTTGGATGGACTGAACGATAAGAAGAAGAGAAGAGTTTAGGGCTGTCAGCGTACAAATTATCATAAATAAAATACTAACATATAATATTACAAAATATACTAATACATATCAAATATAACAGAGAAAGGAGAAGAATAAAAATTATAGTGAAAGGTAATGCTCCTTCACCATTTTCTTAAACGTTGGCAGTGTTTGAGCACGTCTTATTTCAATAGGTAATGCATTCCACAACCGGGCTGTTTGAATCGTGAAAGATTTGTCAAAGAAGGAAGTGGAATGCATACGAATACTTAATTTTAGATTTTCCGATGATGGGTGGATGAATGGGTGTCACAGAGGAACTGAAAGCGTTCTTAGAGATAAAAAGGAGCAAAAGGATTAAAATGGGATAAAAAAGAGCAAAATTTTATATTATAACATACTATTCTTATCACGCCTACATCGCGCTTTTTCCCATAGCGGTAGGTAGAAATCGTTGTACCTGCTGCGATCTTTACATACTTCTTTTGCTTCATTTACGTTCATATATCGGGTATACACACACGGTGGTCATAAGTAATACGCACCTGGCTGACTAATAAATTTCCGAGGCAAGTCGTCATATTTATACTTAGTCAGAATTGTCACGGATCGTTAATTTCAAGGCGATGTATCTCGGTGCTTTGAGAGGCAACGCTAACTGCCGGTTTCCCAGCTCAGAATTATCGGGCTGTTAACGTAATCGAGGATTAATCGCCTGTTAATTCTACTTTCAGTTTCTCAACATCCAAGTGTGACAAATGGTTGACAATTTGTCACATTTGAGTAAAATCTGGAATTAACCACATGTTACAGCAGTTTTGGGTTTCTGAGCACTTTTTTCAATGTTAATCTCTTGTCAACGAGCCTAATTTATAATTGTTGGAAATTGGTCGATTATTCGCGGATTAAAATTAATATTATGACTTTAAAGGCTTATATTACGATAAAAAGATAATAGGGGTCGGCGAAAACTATGGTATGGGTTGAGTTATAAAAAATATGTTTAATAAATCAATTATAGTGGATTACCAAGATCTAAAAAAAAAATAGCATATTACAAACTTTTAAATTAATTACATTATAAAAACTTGACACAAAAAATGTTATTTTGTATTTATTTAAATAAATAAAAATAAAACAAACTGTTACTGACCTGGGAATCGAACCTTCCTCACGCTAGTGCGCGTGAGGAAGGTTCGATCTCCAGGTCAGTGTTGACTATACCCTGTACTTTTTTGTTTACTGTTTGTGTTTAACTTGAAGCGGCTGGGGTGGTGACCGCGCCAGGTTAAGCAACACTTACCAAGGTCAGTCTTGGGATGGGTGACCACTTTTTTTTGGATCGCTTGTTTATGGATAGGTGACTCCGCCAGGGTAAGCAACACTAACCAAGGTCAGTCTTTGGATGGGTGACCACTTTTTTTTGGATCGCATGTTTATGGATAGGTGACTCCGCCAGGGTAAGCAACACTAACCAAGGTCAGTCTTTGGATGGGTGACCATCGCCACAAAATTTTTGATCATCCATCCTAAAGTCACCCCGTTAGGTTAAACAACATCTAACAAGATCACCCATCCAAAAACAAGCGAACCCAAAAAAAGTGGTCACCCATCCAAACAGTGACCTTGGTAAGTGTTGCTTACCCTGGCAGGGTCACCCATCCAAAAACAAGCGAACCAAAAAAAAGTGGTCACCCATCCCAAGACTGACCTTGGTAAGTGTTGCTTACTCTGGCAGGGTCACCCATCCAAAAACAAGCGAACCAAAAAAAAGTGGTCACCCATCCCAAGACTGACCTTGGCAAGTGTTGCTTAACCTGGCGGGGTCAGCCATCCAAAACAAACGAACCAAAAAAAAGCGGTCATCCATCCAAAGAATAACCTTGGTAAGTGTTGCTTAACCTGTGTGGGTGGGGTCACCTATCCAAAAACAAGCAAACCAAAAAAAAAGTACCCATCCAAAAATCGACCTTGGTAAGGTTTGCTTAACTTGGCGGCTACACCAACCCAGCCTCTCAAGATAAAATACTATTTAAAGTTACTGATTACGTTATAGTATGAATGAATACCAGCTAGGGTAGCCAACCGAAATAAATTAATGTCGATTATTTAATGTAACAAGCGATTACGTAATTTCTCGATGATGAAGTGTTGAGAAACTCACTGACAACTGACGGCTGGTTAATTTGTGACAATTTGTCAGCTGATTTGAGATGTGACGTTGACTTCAGAAACTGGCCCTAAGCAAATAAAGCCAGTTGGCCTTATTTATAAAAATCTCGACAGTGTTTAGCAACTAATCAAAAGATTTTTGGAACGAAGTACCTTAAAGTTGCTTGCGATTGAAATTGCCTGGTACAGATTATCAGGTCACGAAAAAGCGTTATACATTGACATAGGTCATAAATCGGTACAGAGTGGAGACCACAGTTTTCTCATTCAATTATAAAATTCTTTAACGGGTTCCTATCGTTAAGGATTTAGTTTCAACAAAATATAATACCTACTACTGTTTTGCTAATGTTACTATGTAGTTTTGTTGCAATTAAATACATTTTCTTAGATTTTTTTCTTTCTTTTTTATATTTCCAGAAAATTTTAGGGTTCCTGTTAGGTTGGTCAAGGGAGCAAAGCCGTGGAAAAAACAGTGCCCTGTATGAATTCACATTTAAAAATAGTCCTCCAGGCCGTAATTCAGCCACGGCGGGCAAAATCAGCGAAGACTTGCCTTCGGCGCGGGATTATTTATATTATTGTGCACAAATGTTTGTCCAAACACAGGTACACTCTGTTCCCTCAGTCTCATAGTCATATAGAACGGCAATCGGACACGACTGGAGAAAGATCAAGCGTAGGAATAATGCTTGGCTTAAAGTGCTTTCCAAAGCACGAAAGTGTCACACCGTCAACTTCCAAACTTCGAATTGCTATTGAGAACTTTCTAATAAAATATGGCTCACATGCTGGCGTGTCCCAAATGCTACTACACCTGCAGTTTGGAAGACCGTTTGCTTGCCATCAATGCTGTAATTTATGTGGCTATCTACTGAGCCCAAAATATTTAAAGAGTTTTCCAGCGACTTGAGAAAAAAAGAAAGAATGAAAATACGTTTATTTGCGCCAGGTAAGACGCATACCATAAAAAGTAAAAGGAAAATCTTAAAAATAAAGTATGCATCGCATCCACGCAAAACGGTCATAGCTTAGCATAATGCTGGGACTCGTGTGCGAGACAGAGCCACAGCGCTGGTTTTCTGCGATAGCCGGTGTCGACTGAGTGACGCCGAACCAATGAAGCCTTATGGGCAAGCGACGGAGCGAGCATGTTCCATTTATAAATAATAATAAATAAATGAATAAACACAAGAAGAAGAATAGATTATAATTTTTTGTCTGATTAATTTAAACGCTAGGATTCAAATGCATAATATGCGAAAGCATCCGATCAAGCAGTTAACATAACACAGATAATAATTGTATTACAAAACAAAATCAAAAACCAATCTAAGAAAATGAAATAAACAAACAAAAATACAAGGAAAATTCCCGAAACACGTCGAATACGGGATTATTGTCGCGAGAAACGTCTGTCGCATTTCCAAATCACGTTACCTCGGTAATTTGTCGTAAAAACGTATTTTACGAGGCCGAACGCGGCCCGTGTGACATTACCACTGAATGTATCCTATATTCACTATTCCTGAGGTGTGCCCTGCGATTTCTAGGAATCGGTTATCGTAACAGAATATTATGAATTACTTTGATACGAAAAATGCTTTATTTCTGTTCGGTATTTTCTCGTTTTAGGTACGGAAGGCATCTTAAACGTCGTCTCTCGCCACTGAGGATCGCGACAGCATAAGACAACTTGGAGTTACCCGCTCGATTCATGCTGCCTCCAACAACCATCTCAATTGCATTTGATTATCTAGCTGGTGGTCTGCCTTGAGCTCGTTGCCTTTCACCCGACCTTGTGTGTGTTGCTGTGACCTTATCTCTCAATGCTAGCTATATCAGTAAAACCAGCTCCATACAACGAGCGAAAACGTACACACGCACACAGACGCAAACGTACGGCGATCTAAATCAAATGACAGAGGATGGGCGCTTGTACTCGTTGTACGTGAAGTGCATTTTTCTACATCATTATCATTTCAGCCGATAGACGTTCACTGCAGAACATAGACCTCTCCCAAGTATTGCATTGTATCGAACGGTCCCGTGCGTCTCGCATTCAGCGGATTACAGTGAACTATCTATTTTGACTTTCAATCTATTTTACTTTAAATTTGTTGCTACGAAAAGCATTTCTTCTAAATTCTTAGAGAGCATCTGTTTTCCTTGAATCTGTGCGACTGGTTGTACACTGCACCTGTATGAGTGTATAGTTGTGCACCTCATTGTCTTCTATGTACTTCAATGTTCAATGTTCATGGAATCGGGCCTCGCATAGTACATTTATTTGTACAATAATGCGTCTAGAAATATAGCATAAAACTATGGGTCTAAAACCATGATATTGCACATATATATAATATTTAGCATTTTTGAAAATTTTGCCTTGTATGGAAGCTTGTCATTATCGGCGATGTGTAATATTTTCAGACGCACACCTTGGACGTCATTTATTTTTAATAACTACATTTTAACATTCATATAATTTACGATTGCTCTCATTATTATTTAATTAAATTAAATAAACATTTATTTCAGAATCACTTCCATTTTTGTTAGTATACTTATAAAATTGTGTTAGTAACATTTATTCTAAGCTATGTGAGACACGCCGATCCTAGGGAGTATTTATTTGACTGCGTACAGTCGTATCCGCCGCCCCAAGATCGGAGACTACCTATAAGCCAACGTTCTAAGAATGGTATTGGCGCTGGCGCGAACACGACGCAGCAGAGATGCGCATCTTTTTCGCATGATGGCCGAAAAACTATCAACGTCCGGGACGGCAAACATGCAGGACGCGCTACAAAAACGTGGCAGCCCCTTCAACATTCTGAACGTGTTACTGTATTGTGTGCGCAGTTAACCATATGCCCTATGCGTAAAGTTCACCCACAGGCTTCACGTGTAAACCTGTAAGGATTGGCAGAAGTCTTTGAAAAGCGTCACCTTAACCTGAGCCGTACAACGTGCAAACCTGCGGGGCGGGCCAACATCCCACATCGAACAGCCAGCTATCTGCGCTCCCGTTCTACATCAACGTTATCTTTCAAGTCATCTGAGACCCAATAACCCAGATATTTAAAATTTGCAACTATCTTTATTGGCTTTTTAATGGAGTTAAAAAATGGTTTTGTTTTCACCTTTTTGCAAGTAACTAAAAATCACTACTGTGTTCCCTGAAGAGTTGGATAGGGGTGCACTTATGGCTCATTTACATTAAGTCGTTTTGACCAATTCGGTTGCAGCCCGTATTCGGGCACCGACTATTGTAAACGGGTTTTCGGTTAGCCGTATTCGGCCGCAAACCGTTTTCGGTGACCGAGCACGGCTGACTTGTTGAAACGCGCCATTCATTGTTTAGTTTACGGTTGCAGAAAGCAGTTCGGCTGAATGCAGTCGCCGTATTCGGTGACCCGACTTAGTGTAAACAGCCCAATTCGGTTAACCGATCCGGCTCGACCGAAAGCGGTCGCCGAATACGGTGGCCGACCTAATGTAAACGCGCCATTAAAGTACACCCACATTTCACCAATTATGTTTAAACATAATAACTAAAACCTGAAAACATGGGACTGAAGTCACATTTATTGTTTTTGCAAGTACGTAAATATACTAACAAATGTTTTGTTATTCATCTCATTCTATTGAAATTCAAGAACAAAAGCAAATCATGAAAAAAATACGCAATAAAAATACATGAATTTCTGTTTTATGTCAGTAACTAGACGAAATATCACAAAGTACACTGTAGACATTTATAACATCGTTACCGCCAGTCCACTAGCGTTTATTTACGTTAATATTTCTATACAAGGACTAAGTAATAGGCACTTAAGTTATTTTTTCTATATAAAAGCTGTTTCTTGAAGCCTGCCTTGGAATCTAGCTAGCCAAAAATGTTTTATTTGGGAATAGTACAACGCTTTATTAAAGTTACATTTTAGGTCACCAAGAAGACCTTGCATCTGAATTAGAGAATGTTATAATTAAGGACCGGGTTATATGCAAGATAAAAAGCTTGACTATGCATGTAAAAAAGCATGAAAAATGCGTAAAAAAGCATAAAAATTTATAAAATATCATCATCATCTTCCTGCCCTTGTCCCATGTAACGTGGGGTCGGCGCAACACGTTTTCTTCTTCCATACCGTCCTGTCCCCCGTCATGCTATCACTGACTCCCTTCTCCTTCATATCACTCCTCAGACAGTCCATCCATCTTTTCTTTGGCCGTCCCCTCCCTCTCCATCCGTCCACATTTATATTCATAACTCTTTTAGTAACATGCGTTTCATCCCTCCTCATCAGATGACTATACCAGGACAATCGGTTTCCTTTCAACTTTTCTGTCATTGGCGCCACTTTCAAACATCCTCTAATATACTCATTTCTCACTTTATCCATTCTCGTCACTCAGCACATCCATCTCAACATTCTTATCTCTGCTACATGCAATCTCTTTTCATCCATCTTTTTCACAGCCCAACATTCTGATTTACAAGTCCGTGATTGGACCTGTCGTACTATATGGTTACGACAGGTCTAATCACGGAATTGTAAATTTTCCACTTTAATTTGAGGGGCATCCGTGGGTCGCTAGTTGTTCCAGTGACCCTGTCGCCATTTCATCCATCCCGAGTTGATCCGGTGCGTTATGTCTCGGTCTACCTCGCCATCCCCTTGGACAAGTGACCCTAGGTACCGGAAGTCGGAGCACATCGGTATGGGTGTTCCAGCGAGAGCTATAGGCACGGAACTGGAGAGACCGCCAAAATCGCAGAACAAGTATTCGGTTTTAGTGCTGCTCAAATTCAAGCCAACACTCTCCAATCTGTGCCACCACATCTCCAATCTGCTCTGGACGTCTAGGCCACTTTCGGCAACCAGCGCAATGTTATCGGCAAACAGCATACACCAGGGTGCCTGCCACCACATCTTCAATCTGCTCTGGACCTCTAGGGCACTTTCGGCAACCAGCATACACCAGGGTGCCTCTTCCTGTAATAAAATATGCAACACGAAAAAACGAAATAGTGGTGGGTCTTATTTTTTGTATTTCTTAATAAGCATACAATTACTGAATTATTTTAATTGAATAAATTACAATACCAAAATGTAACAACTTTGTAGACGATCATAATGCACTAAAACGATTTATGTAACATTGTAAACGTAAACAATCAGATAGGTAGGTGTTTTAAATGTTTAATGTTAAATGGATGACATACCACAATAAAAAATAAAAAATAAATCTTCTAAATGTTTAATCATCAATCAATCAACATATTTTTATAAGTGAAAATTGGTATTGTATATTTTTATGGGCGAAATTTTAGTAACGAAGTTTGTGTGTTTAACTATCTTGGGACTCTGGGGTCCCAGACTTTTGAAAGGCGTGCCAGGGGTCAAACTCGCAGAGGCCTTGTTAGATATCAATGTATTACTAGATTTTGCCCGCGGCTTCGCACGCGTAGACTACATGCTTCTCCTTATCATATTTTAACAGTATGTAGAGTAAAGTAAAAAATAATATAATGCGAAAGTGTTTCTTAGGACAGACTCTACTTACCTACTCTATCATCAATACGCTCTATCCTTGTCCCGTTCCGTATGCCTACACTATTTCTGTGTTTATCCATGACTAATAATTAGTAATCATAAGCATAAGTAAGTAATTAAGTTAAAGTATTTCCTTATAAACAACATTTTAAACCATTTTGGATGTTGACGCCAATATCACCAGACTATTTGATGAGATAACACGTGAACAGGCTACATAGAACTGTCCATGGAAAAAGCAATTTGCCCTCAAATCTACACCAGCATACTTCAGAGTTTGTCCTTGAGCCTTATTAATTGTCATGGCGAAGCAGATTTTCCCGTCCCTATTTAATTCCTATATTTATGCGTTGAGCCATTTTATAGTTACCAACAGACTTTAAAGTATTGAAAGTATTTTTATTAATTTTTCCTTTGTAAAAGAAGGACTTTTGTACACAACATTTCATCCCCCATGATCCACCCCCCAAGGATGGAATGCCTAAAAAAACCTTAATTTGCGTTAGATTTTAATCTTCAGTCCAAACCCAATATTCGAAGACCCTAACGTCAAAACTGGCCGACTTTCATACAAACTTTCATCCCCTATTTCACCCCCTTAGGGGTGAAATTCACAAAAATTCTTTCTTAGTGGATGCATGCACAGTATAAAGTATCTATTTGCAAAATTTCAAGTCTCTAGACGATTTCATCCTCATGGGGGTGAAATCTTCAAAATCACTGAGATACGTGTAAATTATTTTTTAATCTTCAGCCTAAACTCAAAATATGAAGATCCTGACTTTAACACTGACGGATTTTCATACAAACTTTCATCCCCTATTTCACGCCCTTAGGGGTGGAATTCACAAAAATCCTTTCTTAGTGGATGCCTGCACAGTATAATGTATCTATGTGCAAAAATTCAAGTCTCTAGATTTAATTATTCCCATAATTGCATCCCCCTTTTCACCCTCATGGGGGTGGAATCTTCATCAAAAGAACGTCCGTAGGGTGCTGCGTAGCCTTGATGTGAACAAAGCGAGTAGCCCTGATGGGATACCGTAATTGTACTTAAAACCTGTGCGCCTGAATTGTCTCCGATGTTGACACGCCTATATCGCCTTTCGATAGAGACTGGAAAAGTGCTGGAAAAGGCTTGGAAGCAAGCCAACGTACAGCCCGTGCCCAAGAAGGGCAGCTGGATGGGTCTGTAGCTGACCCGGCCAACTACAGACCCATATCTGTAACGTCAATCCTCTGTAAGAGTATGGAACATGTGCACAACGGTAAGCTCCTGGCCTGGAACGACATCCTCAGTGACCGCCAATACGGCTTCCGCCGAAATCGGTCCACTGGGGATCTTCTAGCGTATGCCATTCACATCTGGAGTGAGGCCAACGAGAGACACGGGGAAGCGTTAGCCTTCTCCCTCGACATCTCGAAGGCTTTGGACAGGGTCTGGCACGAATGCCTCATTGGTAAGCTTCCTTCCTTCGGTCTGCCTAGTGTTCTCTGTGATTGGATTGCGGACTTCCTGAGGGATCGATCCATCCGAGTGGTTATCCACTGCTGCTCGTCCGGTCAATTAGATATCAACGCTGGAGTCCCTCAGGGGTCAGTGCTCTCGGCAACATTATTCTTGCTGCACATTAAAGATCTGCTAAAACCCGGAACCTTTGGGTACGCAGACAACAGCACTGTTGCTGACAGTTACGTGTCCGGCGCACGGACTACTGGGCCTCAGATTTGGTCTCTCCGGGAGGCCATGATTGAACGCTTACAGGTTCAAGCGTTCAACCTTGTTCAGGCCTTGAAGGCGGTCTCCGAATGGGGTGATGCCAATATGGTCACTGATTTGACTGGGTATTTTACCCTATATAAACAGTTTTATGTGATAATATGAAGACACTGTTACTGCCCGGGTTCTGGTCTGTCGGTTTTTTATCGGTTACATTTCGGGGAGTATGCGACAGAACTGCACAATTTGATTCCACCTAGCCCTTTCCATCATCGGACTACAAGATGTACGGCCATGCGCCATCGGTACATGGTGGACATCTCTCCCACACGCACAAAGCGTTTTGCTAATACTTTCATTGTGCGCACAGCTAAGGAGTGGAACTTCCTTCCGGGTTCTTTGTTCCCTGATAGCTACAACCTTGGGGTCTTTAAGTCAAGAGTGAATAGGTTTCTTCTTGGTAAGCGTGCTGCACCGTAGACCGCATCATCGCTTAACATCAGGTGAGATAGTGGTCAAACGCGAGCCTATAGATACTAAAAAATAAAACGCAATTTCATATGCAAATGCATATAATACGGTATCTAATATAATTATGTTTACAATAATCTGTCACTTAAGCATGAAAAATCTGGTTTTAAGGATTGCCTAAACTCACGGCTTGATCCCATAGTAGAAGTCAGAAACTTACGCTGCCTGCTACGAGCCTTATACTTCTTTTGCGTTTAAGCTGATACACTTGGTCATATACGCACGCTGGTTATGAGTACCTAGCTAATAGCAAATGTTTCACATTATAAATTTAGTCTGGAAGCGAGAGCAATACCTCGGAACGTTTTCTTAGAAAATATTCACTTTATACGATTCCTGGGTTAGAGCGGGCAATATAATATCGTTGCCTCGTCTACTAATAAATCGGGTTATCTGTCTGTAGGTACTTTCATGTGAGTACAGGTGAGAGTTAAGCGAAGTTGCCCAACTTTGCGATGTCGATATAATTTCCTCGCAGGTATTCCCAATAATAGCTTGTTCAACCAAACATAACAACACGTCTGTTTTCCTTGAAAGGTTTTGGCTGTATTATGGGTACAAAGATGTACTATAATATAGTAACCCAATCAATTTGCCTACCCTTTTCCCTACTATTTTGGGGTCGGCTTCTAGTCTAACCGGATTCAGCTGAGTACCAGTTTCTTACATGGAGCACTCCACCACTCAGTAACTGGGCAACACGATGCCTATTTGTAAAACTGGTGTCAGATCTCAGGCTTTTGACTACCTTTGACGAATGTCAAAGTTCTTCAAATGACAGCCGTGACCAGCGGCTTGAAGAGTTTTCCGAGCCACGGAGAAAACTCGCTTTGTAAAGATGGTCAGCCATCCAGGGACCGACCTCGATAAGCATTGCCTAACCTTGAAGACTGACCCGTGCGGCTGTTATTATTTAGTCAGGAGCTCCTCAGTGAGTGTACATAAAGGACTTTCTACCAACATTTTGCATGTAGGTGAGCTTATTGCCACCGACCCAGGACTTATGCTTTCACAAAGATCCTGCTGGAAAATTCCAGTCGGAAAACTTATAATTCATAGATAATACACGCAATAGATTATACTACGCACTAGATTTGTCTAGATTTGTCTAGTTTTGTCTATTGTTGAACCAAACGCGTAAGCGACATCAATTTCATGGCGCTTAAGCGTAATTATTTTATACATATTTATAACTAAATAATATTTTTATATAATTCATAATTCATCACTTAGCCTGATCTAAGAACTGAACCCAGTACCAAATTTTTGGCACTAGCGCTTACAATCGATAGTTTAACAGATATAGAGCCATACTATCACAAATGGCAACGGTCGAAATGTTGTGGGATCAAATCCGGGCAAGTACCTATATGACCTTTTCAATTTATAATTATGTACTTTATAAGTTTTTCTTGGCTATCATTGACAATGGTGAAGAAAATCGTCGTGACCAAACCTGGACTTATAGTCTACACTTATATTATATAACTAGCTGTGCCCGCGACTTCGTTCGCGTGGTTGTCGAGAGCAAAACAACGTCGTTTAGATAAGAGTATATCACCTTTTTGATGATTTAGATAAGAGTCCTGACTTTGGTATAGTTGATTACGTTAATGCTTCTCTATATACTATGTTAGCGGTGGAATTACCCGGAGCATATACAAAAAGGTTGTTTGGGTTGCTAACACGTGATAGAGAAACATAGAGTTGGCCGTGTGAAAAACAATCAAAAGTAAGGTCTACACCCGCAACGGATAACGTCTGGCCTTGGGCTTTATTAATAGTCATAGCGTAACAGAGGCTTACAGGAAATTGCACACGTTTGAAAGTAAACGGAAAATTATTGGGGATAATGGGTATCCTGGGAATGAAAACAACATCACCGGAGCCGCAACCTGTTAAGATTTCGGCTTCGATGACATTTCGTTGGAGATTTGTTACTCTCAACCGAGTTCCATTGCATAGTTTTGGTGGGCTTAAATTTCTGAGTAGAATGATTGGTACTCCGACTTTTAAATAAATTTTGTGTGCTGGAAGACCTGGTGTATTTAGAGAGTCTAAAAACTCTACTGGATAGTGGGTGGCATCTCCTTCTTCTAAAACCGTGTTAATAGATAAATATTCCCTACTTTCTCCAGAAACATGTACCAATATTTGAGAATTTATTGCTGCTGCTTGGTCGTTGCGAGGTGCCAAAATAGCTCGTTGGCATAGCCAAGCAGCGTCATGGTTCGAGATCTCTGATGGATCTCCGTATACAGAGGAAATGAGTTCCTGCTGTGAGGCAACAGAAGAACACAGGCTTTCGACTAAAGTTACTTTACCTCCTTCTTGAGTCGGGTATGTGCCGTTACCAATTTGAAGTAGTAAATTTGAGAAAACCTGCGCGTTTGCGTCACCTCCCAAATATGCTCGCATATTAAAGCTCAAATTAGTTAATATGACACTACGCCATAAAATAGAGCTCTTTAAACAGGCACCTATTTCATCGGCCCTCGTTCCTCTGGGTATTATAGGGAGTGTCTGCCTGAAGTCTCCACAGAATAGCACCGTTAATCCTCCCATCGGTCGGTCATTTTGTCTTATATCTCGCAACGTTCTATCTACAGCTTCCACAGCTTTACGATTTGCCATCGTACACTCGTCCCAAACGATAAGGGCGCAATCGCGTAAAACCCTTGCTTTATCACTATTGCGAGACACGTTGCAAACAGGGTTTTCTGTGCGGTCCAAGTCGATTGGTATTTTAAATGTTGTATGTGCAGTTTTTCCTCCTGGTAATAAAGTGGCAGCTATTCCTGAGGAAGCGACGGCAAGGGCAATTTTGTTTTGGCTCCTTATTTGAGCCAAGATAACTTTAGTGAGGAAAGTTTTACCTGTTCCACCAGGTGCATCTAAAAACAGCATTTCTCCTAATGAATGTTCTACACTACAGCATACTCTATCAAAGATTTGACGTTGTTCTGACGTCAAATTTGAACAGCCATTTCGCAATATTTCTGCTAACTCTTCGGGGTTGTAATTTATTTCAGATGTATACTCCCTATTAATTCGTTCCCCACCAACTGTCGGTGTCGGCAAGCCGTATTGACTGAGGGGGTTCCCTCCTATACTTGTAACTATATCTTGTATAGCCAGCAAAGCCCTATTATGGCAGCTTTCACGTACTTGGTCAGAAGTTTCACTATTTATATTTTGCTGTCTCAAAAAATCTTCGGCAAACGCGTCTTTATATTTTTGCCACAACTGCCCAGCGTCCGATAGGCCACAAAATGTCAACAAAATGGCAAATAAATGGCGCAAACGATGTGGACTATCACTGACGCATGCTTCGGCTAAAGCATCATCCCAATGCTGATCGCCATCTAATAAATGCCGTGCGCGGCAAGCAGCTTGAAATGTGGGATATTCTATATCGTCCACTTTGCGGAGCTCAGCAAAAGAAGTAGGTCCTCGCACTGTGTGAAGAAGAAGGCGTAAATAATAACACTCTGCATTATTTGGGTGCACCGTGTATACTCTTCCAATCACGTGTTCTTTAAAAATGCCGGACTCGCCTTCTACAGCAGTTCCACGTCTCCTGCGATTAAAAACACCTTGCTGCTTGTTATAAGTATAATAATGTGGCACTTCATTGTACAACAGAGACTTAGCGAAATTGTCTCTTTCGCAAAGGCGAAAGAATGCGAGCAAGGTGGTTTGTCTTGGGTTGTTCATTCTTTCTGCCACATTTTCTGGCTGAAAGTAAACTCGCTGCCCGCCTTCCAGGTGCACGTCAAGATGGATGACTGGCGGATACCTTTCATGAATAGGGAAACTCAAAATGCGCCAAACTGCCTCCGAAGAGCTTATGTATCGGCCAGATTGATACCTTGTCACTTCATCAAATTGGTTGTTATTTCTTAGTGCTATCATGGCTTGATCACTACCTTTATTAACATATTTACATATATATTTTATAGATTCGACGCTATTACAAATTTCAACATTAATGTGTGCTTGAAAAGCGTTTGACAAAACTGGAGAATACGGTACCACCCAACTATTATTTAGAATTATTTCTTGTCCACGGAATCTGACAGTAGCTGTGAAACCACCTTGTGACGGTGATCTTCGCCGGTATTGCGGATACCCATTTTCCCCAGCCATAGTTAGTTCTTTCAGTGCTCTGGGGTATTTTTTTGAGCATTGACCATCTTTCATGCACGGTGATTCCCTGTTTAAGAGGCCACATGGCCCGTGAACCATATGTGTTTTTACTATGTCATGCAAAATCGGATCTGCATTATAGTCCGGAAATTCTGCACTTATGACACTGTCTATAGCATCGGGACGAATTTTTTCTTCCAGCCACAGAAGAATGTGCGCGTGGGGTAAACCACGCTTTTGCCACTCGACGCTATACATAAAACAAAGAGTTGAACCGAAAACTTTCTCCTTTGTAAGTAGATTAATCAAGACTTTGAGTTTTAAATGAAAAATCCTAGCAATAATGTCATGTCTGTCGTATGACGCCTGTCCTGTGAGAAGTGCCTGGCAAATCTCCGTCCACTTTGGATTTGTTGTAAATGTTATAAAAAGGTCCGGCCGGCCGTATTTACGGACGTAACAAAAAGCATCTTGCGTTCGTTCGTGCATATACCGCGGACCGCCTGTGAAACTGGATGGCAAAATAACCAATCGACCCAAGTTTTCGACGTTATTATCTGATTGCATGGCGTCCCGCAAGTGCACGTATTCTTCAGCGCGTAACCGTCGCTGGTTAGTGCGAATATACACTAAACGTTCAGTTTCTATTTTTGCGTACATGTCCACAATAAATTGGCTGAACAAACCACGAAATCGTTGCAAATATACGAAACTGTTTTGCCTTATTTGTAAAAGGTAGGAATAGTATTGTTGAGCAGATATTTTTTTTTGATAATTAGTGACTCTCGTAGTAGGGTTCACTTGGTACAGCCCAAAATTGTACCCATCTTCACCATGACAATAGATTAGTGGATATTGCAGGGCGTCGTAAGCTCGGTGGGTTTCCAAAATGCGTTGAAGGCGATCGTCGCGTGTACGCAACACGATATCACGTCTCTCACACTCCTGGTCGACTAAAACAACTGCAACTTCATCTGCGACGGGTGCATTGTGTCTTCCACGGTGTTCACCCACAGGACGTCTATCGGCACTTATAACAATTTTGAAATCATTGCTGCCTTGTGGAATTGACTCCAATGCAGCTTTGAATTCACGAACGTACTGGTTAACGCGATGCAGCAATTCTTGAAGTTGACCCAAAAGCTCAGCATTGAGCTGGGGAAAATTGTGATTTCTAACATTGAGCTGTTGCGTGTAATCGGATACAAAATAAATTTGGAGAAATTTGGGTTCATTTTCTGGCAGCAAAGATCCAATAAGGTGATAAACTTGACCTTGTACTTTGAAGGTTGGCATGAACGGTCCTTCCGTTATTTGTTTTGCCCCAAAGGAAGTCATTTGGAAAGCACTGTTATATAAACGAATATTATCCAAAAAACGGTTCGACTGGGGATGATCGCCATTCAGGAGACTTATAAGTAAGTGTGGTGGATCTTGGAAATTTGGAAGAACAATTTTTCCATTTGAGCAGCACATTCCATCTGTCTCTTTCCTCCATTTCAAAGCATGACAAAAATTACAAATTTCTCTCATGTCACCCACGAAAGTAAAGCCAGCATAATTAATTCTAGACGAATATGTGAACCCTGATTTTTCCCTATTGTCCCAAGGTAATAAAATATTTGCATCGTCATTTTCCATGGACTCATCAGCTCCGCTATTTGTTTCTCTATTCATATGGTATCGAGCTCGTTCTATTTCTAGGCGAGATTGACGTTGTTCTGCTGTTTCTGCTCGTCTTAGTTCATCTATTCTTTCCCTTTCAGATGCAAGATAACTTTCATTGTTTCTTTGTACACCTACATAGTTATGTCTAGCTATTTCTAATCGTTCTTCTCTTTGGGAGAGAGATTCAGACTCGCGCGAGAGAGCGTGTCGCTCTCGGTCAGATGACAGACGTGCTTGGCGTTCCTCGATACTCTCTTGAGAACGCAAAGTCGCGGTCCGAGTTCTTTGCGAACTTAAGCGCGACTCCCTTTCTGTGAAAGTCTCTGACTCGCGTGAGAGAGACTGGCGCTCCCGATCAGCAGACAGCCGAACTTCGCGTTCCTGGATATTCTCTTGAGAACGCAAAGTCGCGGTCCGAGTTCTTTGCGAACTTAAGCGCGACTCCCTTTCTGTGAATGTCTCTGACTCACGTGAGAGAGAGTGGCGCTCCCGATCAGCAGACAGCCGAACTTCGCGTTCCTGGATATTCTCTTGAGAACGCAAAGTCGCGGTCCGAGTTCTTTGCGAACTTAAGCGCGACTCCCTTTCTGTGAATGTCTCTGACTCACGTGAGAGAGAGTGGCGCTCCCGATCAGCAGACAGCCGGTCTTCGCGTTCCTGGATACTCTCTTGAGACCGCAAAGTCGCGGTCCGTGTTCTTTGTGAACTTAAACGTGACTCCCTTTCGGTGAACGTTTCCGATTCACGTGAAAGAGCGATGTGCTCTCGGTTAGCAGATAACCGTGCTTCACGATCTTCTTCCGATTCCTGAGACCTACAAAGTCTCATCCTTTTCGCATTTCGGCTACGCAGCGAAAGGTTAGTTTTTTTTCTTTGAGGCATTTTCAAGGAAAATTAAAGCAATAAACAAAACTAACAACACTTATGACTGAATAGCCTACAAACTTAAAAGAACGGTGCGTCGAACAGTCTAGTGTGACAACGTATCGTCTGTTCGTGGTCGTGACTCAACGAATTGGCAACACTAACTTACTGTATAACGATTGGCACTATTGGATTCAAACTACGAAGTAAATCAAATACAATCTTAACTTCGTACTTCAAACCAATGACCAAAGTTGACCAAACGAAACCAATAAGATAAGCAAATACTTTTTTTTCGACCAATTTAGAAAATCGATAAACCAAGCAACCAAAGAACTTTTACGACACACGCAAGAACTTTTAAGACACCTAACGAAACCCAATTTGCCTAGTAAACACGGTGGACGTCATCCTCGCGCGGAAAATCTTAACACCGCGATTCAGAAAATGACGTCATTTGCACAACGCCATCTATCGGATTTAGATTTCAACTATCAACATTAGTTCTCGTAACGTAATATTTTACTTCTTGAACTCACTAAATTAATCATATCTTTTGATAGAGTGAACCGATTTCGATGAAACAAAAACTAAGTTAAACCTCAAGTTGCGTATAATTTTTGTATATAAACATTGTCAGCATTGAATTCGTAGATTTTACGTGATGTGCGCACAAACAAACAGACAAACAGACAAACAGACAAACAGACAAAAATTTCAAAAATGATGGAAATGGGTTCTGTTACTTATCTTTTCACACGCTGGCTATTTTTTGTTTCAATTTCTTCAATGTACAAAAATGACTTTTCTACAGATTTATTATATGTATAGATAATATTAATAAACTGGCCAAGTGCAAGTCGGACTCGCGCACGGGAGGGTTCCGTACAATTAACGCAAAAAAAAAACACGTTTGTTGCATAGGAGGCCCACTTAAATATTTATTAAATCTGTTTTTAGTATTTGTTATTATAGCGGCAATGGAAATACATCATCTGTGAAAATCTCAACTGTATACCTGTCACGGTTTATGAGATAAAGCCTGGGGACAGACAGATAGACTAGTAGTCTTAGTAATAGGGTCCCGTTTGATTAAAAACGATAACGACGACCCTAAACCCTAAAAATTTATAAAATAAAAAAGACTAGATACTTTTTCTTTCCTTGTTTTACAAAGAGGAAAGATTTGTTTGTAAATCTGTTTGTAATGGATAAACTCAAAAACTACTTTAACCCATTTTGAAAATTCTTTCACCAGTAGATAGCTACATTATTCCTAAGTGACAAACGCTATGTTTTTATCCCGAAAACGCGTCCTGTGGTATGCGCCATGGTAGCGAAGCCGCGGGGAAAAGCTATCGTTAATTATAAGTTTGTGTGCTCTATTGATGTAATTGCTGTAAGGCGTCCCTGTGCGAGAAAAATCGACTAAACAATGTCATGTAAGGGATTTATCACGTGACATTACGATATCGCTTAGCATTCTCATCTCACGTTGTTCCAATCGCTAAAGCGACGGTTTCGTTGATAGAACTAAACTTCGTATATAGCATCTGCTTGCTAAACACAACGGACGAAATAAAAACGAAACCTTCAAAAACGATTTCTCGACCAACTCAAATCAAACTTGATTAAAACAAAACTTCTCTATCCAATTCTTTTGCAGTCCCTGTAAAAGCTTGCACAAAGCATGCAAATGAAGTTACTACAGCAGCTAATAGTAAGTAAAGTCGCAAGTCTATACCATCGGCTTCTTGGTCACGTGCGCGCTATTTGCAATCACAGTAAGAAAATGTACAGCAATGAAATGGAATTCTATTTCGTATTATGTTGTTGACTGTTATTGTATTGTTTTTCAGATAAAAATTGTAGAAATAAAAGTAAAGTTAAAGTGAATTGCGTAGAGTTTATACGTTCACGGTTGGGTTAAGCTAGGTAAGTGTGTAGTGAAGCCTACGACAAGTTTGTGAAAATTTGTAAGAAATCGTCAGCTTTCTATTCTTTTCCTAAGATTTTAGACAAATTATATTAGTAATGGCTTCGATCTATAATATACTAGATTATCAATCCCATACAAAACTTCTCTTTAAAACTGACGCCAATTGTGTTTAGGTAATTCTAACAATCTAGTTGAAATAAATATACATTAATGCAAATTCAACCTTAACAAAGTTTTAGTGAATGCAACCTTAAACATAGCACATTTTTAAGGTTACACTAAAACTTTGTATAAAAAGCAATCAAAAATGTATGTGCTCGCTTCGGTGCTTAGTATATCAGAACAAATTTAGTCTTACACGCATGTTTTAAAGTCTAAATTACAAAGTTCCAGAACAGTTGATGTTTGTTAGAAAAGAAGGCGCGTTGTTGACGCAAATGTTGGTCAAACAATCAAAATATTTTGTAATTGACTCATATTTACTATTTCAATCGGTTTTTACTTTATGAAAAACACGTAATGATATAAACATATCGAAAAAATGTCATTCCTTCCAAAATAGAGGTTTTACGGTGTTAATATGCTAAATTTTTGAACGTACATTGCAGCATTTTTAACGTCTTAAAGTTTGCTGTGATTGGACTATACTAATTTGAAATAAGACCACAACCGTATTTGTGGCCATATTTTTGGCGCTGAATGGACATCTAGTGTATTATTGATTGGATTCACTTTCTGAATATTCTTAAAGAGGTAGATAGAAATAAAAATGACAGCTGTATCGAAATTTAGTACAATCTTACTAAAAAGGGGCTAATATTATAAATTCATAAGTTTCGATGTGTGTATGTCTGTTACATAAACGCACTAGAACGGCTGAACAGATCTGGATCAAGTTTGGCAAAGAGATAGATTATAGTCAGGCATAGCTTATAGGATACTTTTATCCCGGAAATAAGTGTCTCGGGATAATTTTCGACCTTCCAGTGGGTGAAGCCGCTGGCAGAAGCTAGTTAATAATAGTTTACAGAATAATGTATGTACTTGCTCATCCACAAGACTCAAAACACCACATCATCCCTGTATTCTTTGATGAGTTAGGCAAAGGTGCACTTGAAGTACATACACATTTCACCAGATACGTATAAGTGCGAAATCACAGAGGGCGAGCCATTTGGGCGCAAGTCTAGCCCCCGACTACCAAAAAAGGTCAAATTTATTATTATTATTTATTTCAAATGAATAACCCAATAACACTTTGGCCCAACAAGGAATCAAACCCAGAACCTCGTACTCAGTTAGCGTTTGCGAGACAAACGGAACAATACATTCACAAAACCTCTCTGCAAAGAATACTGCACACATATCGATTCCAATACGCGTTCCTTATTTATCCATGGAAAAGTAATAGCAATCTTATGGTGACTGCACTGCAATTCCCGGGACTGATGTACCTTACTGTACAGCAACCAAGACGTATTTACGATGTGTACACCCATTTAATTAAAGAGCAAACAAGCCAATATTGCCTCAGCTCTTTGTAAAGGATCGTCCTGATGGTTCGATGCTATTCGAATAATTTTACATTTTACTAAGGCCCACTTCCACGAAAAACTTAACTCAGAGTAAGTGGACCTAAGCGAAATTGCAAGTACATTCACATGGACGCAATGAGATACAGGCCGGTCGATTTGCATTTAGAATTATCTTAGCAAATACGTGCGCAATATCGCCTATTGACGCAATTTAAATTGAGTAGAGCAGTGGTGACCCAATGGTATCGGCCGCCACTTACAACTTACTTGTGGGTCGTGAGTTCGAACTCAGGCAGGTGCTATACATTGTGTAAATTATTTCATCACCACTGCTCTCAAAACGGTGAAGGAAAACATCGTGAGGAAACCGGCATGTCTTAGAATAAAAAATTCGAAGACATGTGACTTCCACCAACCCGCACTGGGCCCCCGTGGTGAATTACGGCCCATTCCCTCTCATAGAGAGGAGACCTGTGTCCCAGCAGTGGGAACATTAATAAGCGGATGATGTTAAAATTGCGTTGTCAAAGTAGAGCGATGACCTGGTTAAAGTTGCGAGAAACCGCTGAATACGAGACACACAGGACCGATCAATATGGTGACAATTGGGGAAGGCCTATGTTCAGCAGTGGACGTCTTACGACTGAAATAATGATAATGATGAAGAAATTTCGCCGATCCATTAGGAAGTTCCCTTAGAGTAACCAAATAAATTAAATCATTCCATCAATCGTGGAAAATTCAGTCTCTTGGCACTTTGTTAACCCGTTATGAATGAATTATTCCGTATTAATATTCCACAGTGATATTTCGATCCACAAATCATGTTGCTTAAATCAAATTTCGGTACTGTGATGGCTTGTCGTCAGTTCAAAATACAATCATCTATTTAGGCACTACTAGGTTTCGCCAACGGCGGCGGCGACGCCCGCATGAACATCGGAAATGATCTCAAGAAAACCTACTGCTGATACAAAAATATATCCTTTATTCTTCTTTCTATCCTATGTTCGTATTAACTAGTCATGAACCTAAAAACAGGTTTTCACATTTGTAATGTAAATAGGATTTGCGCCATCGATGACATATAATACAGATTAACCGATTGTGTGCCGTAAATAGCGAAACAATTTAAAAGTCATGTCTCGCGTGGATCCACTATTTAGGCAATCAAGGGGTTCATTTAAACCAGATTATTTTAGGGTTCCATACACGAAGGGTCCAAACGGAGCCCTATTGCTGTCACTCACGTGTCTGTCTGTCCATCGTCTGTCACAATATTTTGTACCGAAGATTTTTTTAACATCCCATTGACCTATGAACTTAAAATTCAGTGATAATGTTTATTATCTATACTAATATTATAAAGAGGAAAGATTTTTTTGTTTGTTTGTTTGTTTGTACCGAATAGGCTCCGAAACTACTGGACCGATTTAAAAAATTCTTTCACCAATAGAAAGCTACGTTATTCCTGAGTAACATAGGCTATTTTTTAATCCCGAAAACGGGTCCTGTGGGGTGGCCCACGGGAGCGAAGCCGCGGGCAACAGCTCGTAATATTATAAAGAGGAAAGATTTTTTTGTTTGTTTGTTTGTCTGTACCGAATAGGCTCCGAAACTACTGGACCGATTTAAAAAATTCTTTCACCAATAGAAAGCTACGATAGGCTATTTTTTATCCCGAAAACGGGTCCTGTGGGGTGGCCCACGGGAGCGAAGCCGCGGGGAACAGCTAGTTACGTATATTTTAGTAACAAATACCAATATATTGAAAAATCGTTTTTTTTAGTACGGAACCCTAAACGTGTAAAGTCCGACACGCACTTGGCTGGCTTTTTTTAAATGAAGCATATTTTATAGATTTATCATCATTGTATTTATTTAACGTTTTTTATTTATGTAACGCCGGGAGGGGACGCCCTAGAAAGACATACATAGACCTTATAGGTGATGTTCTTCAGAAAGGCCAAGTGCGTAGTACTCATAACCGGCGTGTGTGTATGACTAGTAAGATGTATGAATGTGAGTGAAGCAAAAGAAGTATGTAAACATCGTAGCAGGTGGCGTTCTGTAGTTTCTGCCTACCCCCATGAGAAAAAGGCGTGAATTTATGTATGTATGTATGTATTTATATAAAGGCAGCAATGTCTCATACAAATACCATAATGCTGTGCCAATGGTTTAGCGTGTGTCCCAGTGTTGGAACAAGGCCCCTTCTAAATTGTTTTCTGTTTTGCCGCAGTTATTGTTGTCTGTTGTTGCAATGTCAATTGCGGCAAAAAAATACATTAGATAATAATTATGTTTAGATACTTGTATATTGATCTTATTAATATTTGCGCTCTTTCCCCATGCCCTTTTTTCTTGTACATATTAAATTAATTATTTTATGATTATTTTAGTCTAATATTAAAACACGCTTCCAGAATAGCCTTATTTCGTAAAACAAACTCGTAATATTCGTAACTGTTGACTAATAACCAAAATCGGGGTCCGAAACCCTCGTTAACAATGTTAAACATCGGCCATTTTCATTTAGAGCCCAAAAAATAAGATTTATAAAATCTTTGGTAATTGGCCGTTAGGGCGGCCGATCGGGTCCAGCAGGGAATATATTAGAAAAATATATTATGAAAAAGGGACAAGCGAATCTCCTGATGTTGTTTTGACGGTTCTGCATTTTTGTAGAAGGTTTCTAAAGATTGTTATTTTGCAACTTGATTAATAATTTTATTTGGCTATTTATCTATTGATTTCAATAATCTCCTTTAGGCTTATTTTTTATTAAATTGTCCAGAAAAATCTCCCATTACGATTAAGGTAAGACCGCACTAGGCGTAACTAATTTTGCTCGTCAGTCGATCGGCAATTTTTGAGTAAGATGCAAGAACGCTACTTGTGCTTATTTTTACCTATGTTATGAAAAAGTTGATAAAAAATAAATACCAGTACACAAAGAAAACGGAATTTATTTACCCTTAACGCCCAATTGCTCGGCAATTTCCTTCCAAACGATGTTTTTCTGGTAATGTTTATATTATGCTCATTTTGGAGGTCTAGGTCTAGGTCCTGGATATTGACTAACAAGAATAATTAATTGTTCCTCGTTTAAATCCACGTAAGAATTGCAATAACTTGCAGTGTCGCGCCGTTTGCTATACTGTACTTGCGGCAGTGGAACTACGTGACGCGCCACGCCGCGTCCAAGTTGGTAAGTTGGTCTACTTTGACGCGCAGTTCTGCTTCGCGTAGTTCTATCGTATATCTCATTCAATTTCATACTGTGTATATTTGGTCGTGTCGCGGCCCGTCGCGTCGCTCCGCTGACGTGTAGTAACGCCTTATGCGTTCTTACCTAGTGTACGAATTGGACTGCTGCATAAATTTCGTCTATACCATATCCGCTTCTTTTTTATCTTTATTTAATATTTATTTTGTGTTGCTAAAAATATTTCTTTTTGCATTCTCTTTCTGGACTTTTTGTATGATTAAAAACAGGCACCGAAAAATCACAATTAACCTACTTGTTTACATTTTACAATAACTACAAAACTGAATTTTATGACGGACAGACAGATACAGCTTATTCTAAGGCTTAAGTACCTAGCCAACTAACCCTATCCAAGGCCTACCCAAGGCCCCGTGACCCTGTTTGAGTACGGAACCCTAAAAAGTGCGTAATTCTTTCGTTTACGAAGCAGCGACTTCCTAATGAAGACGTCGACTGTTTAACATAATGAGAACTTGTACACGATTTGCTTTTAACGATGATGACTCCCTTCAGATAGAAAAACAGAACCACAGGAAAATTTAACTTTAATCTATATAACGCAAAGTTCAAATTACCGTGTACTGTAAGATTTTGGCATCTAATTTGTATGCGGCTAGCGTCCGCAAGCGTCATGGTTGGTAGACAAAATAATGGTTTTCGCGAAGATCGTGTAACGTAGATTAAAATCAGTAACAGGCTTACAAGTCAATAGGAAATTAAATCTGAAAATAAAATATTATTTATGTATGCCTAATTCGCACGTTTGCTGCTTTTAAAACCGCCATCGATGTAATTGTACATACGAACGCTTTAAAATCACTCGTGTCTCATTTCTCGCTTCAGTAAGACGTGGAAATGGTTTCTGCTAAATTACTAGCAATAGCGATTTGTGTTGCTGTTAGTTGGTAACAACAATAAAATAAATTCAACGATATAACTAGATACATATATCGCTGTAGCCGAGAGACGTCCCCTACTGGATACAGGCTTCTCCCAAGCGTCACCACAGCAACGAGACCTGTGTTTCTCGCATGCAGCTACTCCCAACAGCTCTCATAAGGTCTTCAGTCTACCTTGTGGAGCGATGCGTCTTCCGGTACGCAGTCACCACTCATAGCCAAAAAAGAGCCACAGATACGCCGTCGCTATGCCATCAATATGTTTTTTTGTTTTTATGTTATCGTCCAATGTTTTCGCCCGATCTGGATGAAGCGGGAGTGCGTGTCAGACTTTTACTGACTAAAGTCTTCCCGTGTTCCTTCAGTTGCTTGAGCCAGAGCCGCGGTAACTCTTTTTCAAATTTATCCGCGGCCGTGGTTTCCTAGCTTAACTGCTATGCGCCACAATAACATGAATAACATTTGTAATTAATCAGTTAGGTAAATATATACCAATTTGCTACGGTGTGACATACAAACTAAAATTTAGCTTGCAACACTGGGCCATAAAGTGGTATTTTCAAGTGAACTCAAATAAGATTTGTTCAAACACAATAATTTAAAGTTTAATTCTTGTTGAATTAAGGTCTGCGGTGTATTTCAATTGAAACTTCTATAAATTTACTGTAGCGAATATAAATTACTCAAAGAGATTACTTTTACAACGAATTCATTGGTCTTAGGGCAACAAAATTTCTTAGAAATACCTAACACTCAACGTAGATTTTCTACCACAATAATAATTTTGGGGATTACCTATCTTAAATAAATATCAGAAACTTAAATTAATTATTCGTAGATTCAGTCTATGTTAAATAGATTTATTCATTAAAGTATTTGCTAATGTAAAAAAAATGTAATTAGAAGAAAATTTTATTCTTTCTAAAACTTAAAAATGTTAAAGTCTATAGATATTTGCTGAAGCTTCGGTCTCTTGATCGGCAGGCTTATTACGAATCTTGCAAGAGCAAAACGATAGCGATTTTGGCGCAATAATTGCTCTTCAATACCCCTTGATCTGGGAATTGGTACCAGTGGTACCTAGGGTCAATCAAGCTTTATTTGGCCAGGAGTGAGCCGCCACCTGGCCGCTACCAGGCCGCAACCGAAACGGCGCGGCGGGCCGCTGGCTCGTTTTGTAAACAAACTATATTTATGACTTCTTTTCTGAATATATTGTTAACACTTGATATTTTTTATAATGCCAATGAACAGGCCTTTTGAACTGTGTATAAATTGTTTAAAAATATGATTGTCTTAATCAATTATTTTGCATGTAAATTTGGCAGTCACTTCGTGATCGTAGTAATTTCGAGTCACAAGGCATTATTTAAAGTCACTCCGAATTTTTTCTGCTTGTGTACTCCCGGTACCCAAGGCCAGACAACTACTCTTTTATTTTGTGTATTACTGGTACCCATGACCAATCGGAACAATAATGCGGCACGCTTCTGGCCATCACGCCGGATACAGAAGTTTTAAAGTTTTTTGGAAGTAAGTTAAAGTTATTTTTGTAGAAATAAGTGCATGTGAATAACAGCTAGCGATTAGTAAACGATTGTATAGGACTGGGACACAAAATAGATATTATACAGAAGGGCCACTCCCACCGTTTTGAAAATTGACAGCTTAACTTGACATATTCACTGGGGTTGCTACTATATTGATTCCGAATTAAAAAAAGAGTAGGTTGTATAAGTTACAAACATAAATACATTGATTCCTCTAAACATAGGTTTCCTTTTTTATTATTTTCATATCATACTTATATGGCTTAGAGGGTAGACAGAGCATCAAATATCCATTAAAAATCACGATGCCACATATGACGAAGATTGGAGGGTAACAAGACGTAAAAGTTGTGTAATAGTGATCTCACTAAAAACATTGAATTGTGAAAAGCACCAAGCTTGACTAAAATAAAAATGTGACAAAAAGGTAATAAAATCAAAAACCCCAACTGCGAACTAAAAAGATGTACAAAAACTAGAAGAAAATTATGCTATGCAATCGGAGGAAACATATTTGTGAGCTGGATGACTTAAACCATATTATTATCACAAATTTCAAAGCCTTTCCAATTTCGACTATGGACTTAAAATAACTTATTATAACCAAAATCCCTGTGACGCAGGCGAAGCCACGGACAGGAACTAGCAGTAACTAATACTATCGCTCTATCACCGCATCTGTGTCGCTGTATATTGGATCTACTTTGTTGGGAAGTCAATCTTAAACAATATTGACTTAACGGCTGAATGGATTTGGAAAAAACATAACACATAACCTGCATAGGAAAATCATCATCATCATCATCGTTTTTCAGCCAAAACGCGTCCACTGCTGGACATAGTCCCTTCAAAGCGTCGCCACACTGATCGGTCCTGTTTGTCTCGCACCCACCGGTTTCCCGCAGCCTTAACCAGGTCATTGGTCCACTTAGAGGAAGGCCTTCCAATGCTGTGTCTTCCGGTTTGCGGTCCCCCGGTAGCAAATCTCCCCATACATAGGAACATTATATTACTTCCACCGTAGACTCCACAATCGACGGTTGTCAGGATGTTGCAGTCAGTAGTACGAATTCGGTTATTCATTAAAATTTCTAATTCGGGATTCCTGGGTTCTTCCGTACTGGACAATCTATATTGCTGCTGCTGCAAGGGCTGTGGCTGGACAACCCTGCGTGTTACTCTCTGATTAGAATACTGATCTACCTACCTGACTGTCACCAGTTACCTACGTTCTGGGAACTACAGGATAGTGGTTCTCTTTCGGCGGTCTTGAAATTAACACGCGCAAACTCGATGTCGAGAACTCCCGCCAGTCTTTCGCTGTGGCTCTCTTCAAACTTTTGATTAGGACATAGGATTATTAAATTATTTTTGTTCTGCTAGTAAGTCTCAACTCCGACATCTAAGCAGGCGAAGCCGCGGCCGGCAAGTATAGTAATAAAACATTTTGCCAACACCATTGGTTAAGAAAAACAAAACAAGACAGTGCAAAAATAATAAAAATCTCTTTCTTACACATTTCCTCTTAATATGAATCTCGCAAAGAATTAGCATTTTTTCCTCAAGCCGAGATTTTTTTTAATTTTTTTCACTCTTGAGAGTGAAATGATCGCGTTCCCTTTTGTCCCGGCGGTTTTGAATTGTTTAGATTTTTCTTTTCGTGTCTAAAAACCTCCTTTACTATGGTAATCGGGGCGAAGAGGGACCGTTGTAATGAAGACTGCTTCTCACTCATTATTTTCTGGTGCTCCAAGATTTTTTGCGAAACGGAATGATAAGGAAATCTTGGAAAATCAAGGGATATAGCTAGGATGGAGAGTAATTCTGTTTATTTTATTTATTTATTTTCTTTATTTAATTATGTTTCTTATTATCTACATTTTTAAATATTTCTATAACATAAACAAAAAATAAAAAAATAAAAAATTCACCGGTATCGGGAACAGGGTCCAAGCTACCGGCGGTCAGGGCTCCAGAGAGAGGAACCTCCTAACAATGCGAGCCGTGTCCAGCAGTACTGCTTTCTGGATCAGGCCCTTGACCCAGCCGCCTAACGAGAGCCTCCTAAGGTGTTGGTCGAGGCTCGTGGCTATTAAGCCATTGGCCGACACGACTATCGGTACAATGATCGCTGTGTCTACATCCCACATGTCAACACGCTGTGTCGCTGTGTCGCTGTGTCTCTTTATTTTGTATTGTGCGTTTAGTTTGTGCAGAATAAACAATTTTTCTTTTTTTTTTTCTTAACAACCTCGCGAGCCAAGTCAAGATACTTGATTTGCTTATCTTTCTCGGCTTTCACGAGGTTTCCGTCATGCGGGACGGTAATGTCAACAATCATTGTACGCCTCTCGATTCGGTCCACCACCACAATATCAATAAATACATAGCTCATACAGAAAATGCAAACAGAAAACACATCATGACAAAGGAGTACAAAGGTACTTCTTATTTCTTAAGAAATTTCTACCAGCAGACCCGCGAAAAGAAGAAATGAAGAAGAAATATAGACAAATAGTGTGTGAGAACAGGAAGAGAAGAAAGTGAACGACTAACCTAAGATATAAATACATTTCATTATAAGCAAATTCACTTTTTAAAGAACAGTTCGTGACCACTATTTGACTAAATAGAATAAATAGCTCTCATCTAGAGACAGAAGTCTAGTCATAATAATTATTAATAGGTTTCTCGTTTTTTTATTGGTATTTATTAGTCTATTTTATTATTATATTTGTAATATTAATATATATGTAAATATATACATTTTCGTATACAAGTTGTTATTTTCTAATGGGTGTATTTTTGTGAGAAGAAAAATATAATCTGTGAGCAGAAATAGCTAATTGATCAGCTACTCATGGCCAGAAAACATTCCAAAATCAATCAGCAATTGTAATTCTGGATGGCTGTAATTATTTTTGTACAGCATATTAATTATATAAGCTGCAATGAGCTGCTCCTGTTTAATAAAATTTTGGTAACTACTCAGAGGGTAAGCAAAAAAAATCATTTTGAGCTGCATATAAAAGTAGCAAAAATACTTTAATGTTTTTACTGTTGACATTGATTTTAATATAGAATAGGTGCAAGTTAGATTTGTATTTATGGGACAGAGTCGACGGAGCCCCGCGGGGCTCCTATTTCTGTATGCAGGGTCTAAAGTAACCTAACACGAACCTAACCTATCCGTGTCGGGGTGCCCTAAGCTACCGAGCTCGCTTTGCTCGCTCGTGGACTGATTCATTGACCATCAGTTATTATTTTAATGTTGACATTGGTTTTAATATAGAATGGGTGCAAGATAGATTTGTATTTATGCGACAGAGTCGATAATCCCGCCCACTTTTAATGTACATTACCGATTTTTCAACAAAAACGCAATCCAATTAGTTATTTTGCTCACCATGTTTTAAATATGCATACCAATCAAATACTCTGCTTATAGACATGTTTTGTCGGCTGACCAATCATGAAGTCTTGCTGATCAAGTAGTTATTTTGCGGACTGAATGTTTATTATGCAAAATCATGTTATTGTAAGCTGCCTATTTATGATTTAATTTTTGACCATTATCAAAATTATTTGCGGAACAAGGATTGCTGCCTGATTTTTTAAATTGCAAACATTATCTTTGTATGCCGACCAAATTATTTAAATGCTGTTTTTTGTGGCTCACCAAATTTTATAATAGCTCAACATTTAATTACTTCTCTTTTTAACTATTATTTTGTACCCGTTCACAACGTTGTCCTTTTAAACCCAAAGGTTGACTGGTAGAGAATGCCTTGTGGCATTAAGTCCGCCTATATACCACTATTGTACATGAAGTTTATATAAATTAATATATACACAATATATAGTGTGAGTGATATATACTTAAATAAATACATAACTCTAATATATATAAATATATAAACATATGCTTAAAAATATCAGATTTGAGGGGAAAGATAATGCTCTATATACCGTTTTTTAAAAAGCGATATAGTATCTAGATCTCTGATGCTAGGTGGAAGTGAGTTCCACAATCTCACAGCATGGACAGAGAAGGAATAGGAATAATAGACGGTTTTATGAGGATGGGATTTAAGGAGGGATCTAAGATGTGACATACATAATGCATCTCTAGGACGAGCCTAAGAAAATCGCTCACGCATTTTGGAAGGATAAGGCGGGTTATGTAAGATGTTTAAGAGGAGACATAAAAGCCGAGTGCTTCTGCGAAGACGGATTGGGAGCCACTTGAGTTCCTTGCGAAACATGATCATACTTGCGTTGACCTTAAATAAAGCGAATGCATAAGTTTTGCAGGCGCTCAAGCTTGTTTAATAGCTCCTCTGTGGCATCCATTCAGCAGGCGTCAGCATAATCTATAATCGGCTGAATAAGTGTTTGCGCCAAAGAAATTTTCGTCTTTAAGGGCAATAGACTGAAGGCACCTCAGTGAATGGAATGAAAAGTGAACCTTACGACTGACTTCGTTGACTTGAGCATGCTACGAAAGATTGGAGTAAACGATTATCCCCAGATCTTTTGCAATTTCGGTAAATTCTATGCGAACACCGTTGAGATATAGAGGCATCAAAGAAGCAACGTTAGCCGATTGCGAACGAATTTGCTGCCAATGACCATGGCCTGTGATTTACTTGGGTTTATTTGTAGACCAAATGAATAAGCCCATGAGCTGATACATGCCAGGTCCCGGCTCATAGCCGCAATAGCCGAACCAGCGCCGTCTAAAGTAAAATGTCAGTACAGCTACAAGTCATCTGCGTAGAGATGGAAACTACATGAGATTACTCTGGTAACAAAGTTAATGAAGATTGAAAAAAGGAGAGGAGATAGAACGCTACCCTGAGGAACCCCCTCAGTGAGGCTACACCAATCAGAGAAGGACTCATCTAGATGAACACACTGAGAACGTCCCCGAAGATGAGAACTGAACCATGCTAAAGCGGAAGAAGAGAAATTGATGGATTCTAGAACACCGAGTAAAATGTCGAAATCCACTGCGTTGAAGGCACTGTTAAAGTCAAGCAATACAAGTACAGTAAGGGACTTATTCCCCATAGCCCAGCGGATATCGTCAGTTACTTTTAACAGTGCTGTGACCCGAACGAAAACTGGTTTGAAAGGGAGATATTAACGAGTTTGACGTCAAGAAATATGATACTGGTCTTTGAACTAAGTGTTCGAAGTGTATTTATAGAGATCGATATATTGACTCTACCTTCTCTTTATATTTTGGAATGTATTTTGTATGATCGCAAAAATAGAGGGCTTTTCAAAACTAGAAGCGACTTCCATAATTTAAATACGCGCAATAAGCATGAAATTGTAATAGTTACCCAAATCCAGATTAACGAAAACTAGCAAGTATTTTCTTAAAAACAGTATACGCTTTTATAACAAGTTGCCAAAGTCAGTTATAGAATTGACCGATGGAAAATTCAAAAACTACATCAAACGTGTCCCTATTAAAAAAGCATATTATAAAATCAAGGACTATGTTGAAGATAAAAATTTTAGCTCCTTCTGCGCATGCGGCTTCTCTGGTAACTCATAAACGGCACAAATATGTGGATGTCTCTAACTATTCTCAATCTCATTTTTTCTTTCTTTTAATTAGACTTTTTACAATGATTTCAATAATCTTTATAGCCCTTTGCTAAGAATAGTTACAGCACTGATATTTTCACTGATATTATATAGTATTTTTTTTCCTTTGTATAGATTCTTTTACCGATTGTTTTGTGAACATTGTAGGCCTTCTAGATTTCTAGACGCTTGTTAACATTTGTGAACTCTTTATCTCGTATATACAAACTTCTTTTTTTTTTTTAATTTCTTACCATGTATTGTCAGGCACCCACGTTACGCCTACGTTGTCCCCCCATATCTAAGCACTAATGCTGTAACATGGAAATATTGTAAAACCAAACCAATTTTTTTAAAAGAGTAACCGTGGAGTTTTTTGCCGGTTCTTCTCCACAGGAAACGACCAACCCGAACCGTGCACCTTTTGTCGACGTTTTATAAGTGCCCATGTAGGCCTATGTGAAATAAAAAACATTTGATTTGATTTGAAGACTTTAGAGAGAAATGGAAGAATAGAAATATGTCTAAAGTGAGTTTAATAACGGGAACGTGGTGATTGGTACAAGAAGAGAGATGCCTATGCTAAGCAGTGGGCGAAGTCAGGCTGTGGATGATGATGATGATGATGAGTTTAATAAAGAAGGATTGTTGGTTTTAGGTAAGGGTATGATGTGAGCGTGCTTCCAGACCGTCGAAAAAGAGCAAGATATAAACGAGTGATTGAGAATGTGAGTTAGAACAGGAAGCAATGTTGGAAGGATAAGAGTAATCATTCTGTAATATAACTTATCAGTACCGACTGCTGAAGAAGTTATTGCAAAAACAGACTTCTTAACGTCATCCTCAATAACATCGATAAGGTTAAAGGTAATAATTGTGGCAACAATTTGCAAGTTGGCAAGTTGCTGCCTTGACACACTTAACAAGAAAAAAAAACCGGCCAAGTGCGAGTCGGACTCGCACACGAAGGGTTCCATACCATTATCGCAAAACACTGCAAAAAATCACGTTTGTTGTATGGGAGCCCCCCTTAATTTATTTTATTTTAATTTAATTATTATTATTTTTTGAACTGAATATGTAACTAAACATTCTGTGAATATTTCAAGCGTCTAACTGTTGCCGTTATTAATATTGAGCATAAAACGGCCAAAAATCACGTTTGTTGTTTGGGAGCCCCCCTTAAATATTTATTTTATACTATTTTTAGTATTTGTTGTTATAGCGGCAACAAAAATACATCATCTGTGAAAATTTCAACTGTCTAGCTATCACGGTTCATGAGATACAGCCTGGTAACAGACAGACAGACGGATCGCGAAGTCTTAGTAATAGGGTCCCTTTTTTACCCTTTGGTACGAAACCCTAAAAAGGAAAACGAGAGAAATTATTGTTGACATCATTGAGGTTCACATCCTTGCACTGGTTGGTAGGGATTGCCTAGGAGGATTTGCCTATGTATTTTATATGCTTATGTGTGGTGATTTCAATTTTTACAAGCGAAACTGCCAAGTAACTTTTTGTATGAGTTATTTTTGCTTGTACTGCTTGCCAATATAATAAAGTTGATCAAGGACTAATGAAAGAAAACCGATTTAATGATACTTCAAGAAAGACAAAGCGGTAAGAAAAATGTGGGTGGATTCGTACTATACTAAATACTATTGTAATCGCGAAAGTTTGAGAGGATGTTGGTTGCTGTTTTACGCAAAACTACAGAACGGATTTTGATGAAACTTCATAGCGTATACATCAGATTAACACATAGGCACTTATTAAGATATTCGGAGGAGTACTCAATACACGCCGGTAGAGCCGCAGGCGACAGCTTCTTAGTAATAGGGTCCCATTTTACCCTTTGGGTACGGAACACTAAAAAACAGTAAGCAGATTAATATGTTTGAATTAATAGGTGGGATTAGGGATAGGATCAGGGATGAATGTGTCTGTAAGCTAATGCCCTGTGCCAAGACCATCCATTGTACACTTGTGTTTATAAATTTTTGTCCTGTTTTATTAAATGGTTTAGGTAAAATAAAGTACATAATAAATAAATAAATATAACACAGTCATCATCGCTTACCTCTATTATTATATTTTTATATATAGCAGGTTCGAACGCGAGCCAGCTATATAAAATAAATTATCACTTCAGTTTGATATTTTTAATGCGACTAGATGTATCGATCTCCTCCCCAATTTCTATCGCCGTAAAATTTTACAACGGAAAAACCAACGGTTCCCAGCCAGGATGATAAGAAGCTCCGTAACCGTAACCGAAAGTATACAAAATAAAAATCTCTCACGCCAAATCAAAGTCTTCATCAACCGCTGTCTTCATCTCATTCTCAATCAAGATCAAGCGTTGCGAGTGGATTTGGCTCACGCTCCGACGGGGTCCCGATCTCATACTCAAGCAAGCTTTGGACTAAATTCTCCAAGGGAAAAGAGAGCGTGATGGTCCCCGTCAAACCTGACGTGGCGCCGTATAGAGTGAACTGACTGTAAATAGAAGTGACGAAAATAGGAATGACGTGGAACGAGATGAAGCGTGAAGCTTATGACCGATCGCGATTGGCGTACTATGCCAAATCAAATGCCAAATAATCGAATATCAATTTATGGAATACTACAAATCGGACGCCTGAATACTCGAACGTCCGAATGGTTAATAAATCGAACATTCAATATATCGTTTATTCAATACATCGAGTGTTCAAAATATCGAATACTTGTTACATTAATTTTATCGAAATATAAGTATACTATATACATTTTATATAGAATACTTACCTCAGGAGGCCTAATAGATGATATGGACCCCCTCTGCCCCATCTAGGGGACATAGGACATAAGTCACGTAAGTCATGTCAGGATTTTCTAGAACTGGCTAGTGTATCGGCACGTCCAGCCGATACACTAGCCGCGCGCATCACTTACATGTTTTTACCCGACTGCCGAAGTTAACTTTATTTTTGGAAGTCGGTGTCTTTGGTAGTTACCAATTTTTTGCGTTCTGGACACCGATTTCCAAAAATAAAGTTACTTTTCACTTTGTAGTTTCTTAATTGGAAGTCAGTAGTAATTTTTTGTAAAAAAGTTTCTTTTATTTTTATTTTGCGTAGCTACTGTTATGTCTTTAGTGACACTCGCAAGGATAAGACAAATCGATTGACGTAAAAATCACCAAAATCGACCCACGCGTTTGGTCTCCAGAATGCCACATAGAACAAACTTACATACACAGACTGATAAACACATTACCCTCCTTCGGAAGTCGGGTAAAAAGGTATAAACAAAATGAAAATCATGCTAGGCAGTCGGAAGATACACAAGGTTTTGGTCAGCCAGCCCGCGAATATGTATCCTCCGACTGCATATCATGATTTTCTTCTTGTTTACATCTTTTTAGTTTGCTCCTTAAGCAGTCTGTTTTTATTTTAATTTTCTTTATTTTTTTATAAAATTCTAATATCCGTTACTGAAACTATCCGAAAGTAACATGTAATCCGAAATAATTTCATATCCGTAACCGTATTTGAAACAGGTATAATATTGCTTCTATATCCGTATCCGTATCCAGATCCGAAATTTCATATCCATAACACCCCTAGTCCCAGCAACCGTCAGCTGATTCATAGCGCCTTAGAAAGTCCTTGGGGCACATCACCTCCTATGTTTGCCATTAACTTGATTCTATCTCTCTTGCGGTGAAACGGTAGCTTTCCCAACCGTATCGGGAATTACTATCTAAAGTACTTCCAGGGTTCATAAACATTTTAGTAAGAACAGAAAGGGGGTGGCAAAAGGGTAAGTGGTTAAGCCGATGTGATATTAGAAATTAAGTAAACAGTATGGACAGTTTATTTAGGTTTCTGTTCAGTTTATTTTCTTAAGTAGTTGATAAGGTGTTGAGGAGCTCGTGGTTAAGGACGAGTAATAACAGGCGCACGGGGTGATCTTCAAGGTTAAGCGACGTTTGCCGAGGTCGATCAGTGGATAGGTGACCATATAATTGTTTATTACCACAAAGGTCAAGTACATTGCACTTTATACAGATAAGCATTAGGTAGATAAATAGGTTCAACTCTGTCACCTAAACTAGGCTAGGCCTGTATCTTAGGGGGCAATATCAATCCTACTTGACTCGTAAGGGACGTTCGTCACGGATCACATTTAAAGATCTTTGACAGTTACAGTAGTCATAAAACCTGACACCAGTTTTGCCAAGGGATGCTGATCGTGTTACCCAGACAGACGTGTCAGATAGGCAGTCGCTACATGTAAAACACTGGTACTCAGCTGAATCAGGTTAGACTGGAAAACCCCAAATTAGTTGGTAAAAGGCTTGGCAGATTAGCCGAGTTGATAAGGTCTTGAATTTGTGTGTTATTATGGTCATCCGGTCTGGTCTCTTACCATCGTTGCGCGCCAAGCCATTGGGTTCTAAAATAGCTGGCACCCCGTGGTCTTTTCCTTGGCCAGAGAATCAGCATTGCCATCCATCGTAGCAATGCTGCCAGCGTTCTGGGCACGTTGACAGCGACGTGGACGAATTTTTTGACGCCCTATGACCCCTGTCCTTTTATACGCGTTCGTAGTTTTATTTATTTTTTATTTAACTGTATATACAGGCAGTTATTGTTAATTAAGTATTTTATTCTATGTAAATTTTGATTGAATTAAATTAGCAACTATAAAAAAAAACTCAATGTTGGGAATCAAGAGTACCTGCAGTTAAGTTTTTATCCTTGGAACTCAATGATGTTTCGTTTGGTTGTACTCACCTAAGATCCTTACAATAACCGCATGGATACGCATGAATTTTCGTAAAACTTTTCCCAAGCATAAGAAAAACCATATTACTAACAAAACGACGCCTAAGGTACCTATAAAACATTTCACCACATACTAACCTAACCACAAAACTTTCCGCTGCAAACTATCGGCCCGACACCCACTAAAAAGATCGTGTGGCCAATTTTTTTTTCGCACCCAAAAAATCCTTTTTATTTCAGGTAGGGTCAGCCTTATAAATCTTTCGTCCTAAGTTGTAGCGGCCATAAACTCTAGTGGTCGGATCCGATGGTATCAAGATTGCTTTTATCGAATATTGGCCGTACCTAGCGAATGTTTATATATATGAATAAAATATAGAATATATTTTTATGTTATACAGGCGCGTGAGCTTGAATAATGGTTTGTTTTTAGATTTTAGCGGTTTTTCGGCTATTTTAGTGGTTTAGATAAAGTGGTTGTCTATGACATTATTTTTTTATAAAGCAAAACATTTCTAATTAGGCAGAAAATACAGAACGCCATATGCTTCATGTTTTTCTTATTCTTCTCATTTCTTCTTCAGATTGTTTGCTTCATTTACGTTCATAGGTACATCAATATCATTGATAAAATAATTATGCTTTATGATAGCTTATTTTTTTCTGTATTGGATTTCTTTGGGAACATTTTCCAACCTAAAACCAAAAACATAATTACTCAATTCTTATTATTAAAATACTCAATTTCCAAAAAAAAAACAACAAAGAAAACTTTCCTAATTCAAGTAAAAGTAAATAAAACAATAATAAGAATGTCGTGACTGAGACATAGCGACATCACGAATAAAGGAACAATCAAATCACGGAAGAAGTTCAAATGTATCTTTAATTTATACATCTGAAAGAAAGTTAAGAGGAGGCCCACTCCAAACTCCGGAACTTAAAACGATGCGATACCATTTTATTCGGCGCAAGTGACAAGATTTTTTTATATTGAAACTTGAAGCAGGTATGATTCAGCATGATTTCCAGGAAGACTGGATTAAAAAGAAAATAATACAAAAACATTGCATCGGTGGTGCAATAATTGCAAGCGCTATTACTGAGCTTGAGGTAAAAAAATAAGATAAAAAAAAACCGGCCAAGTGAGAGTCGGACCCGCGCACGAAGGGTTCCGTACCATTATCGCAAAAAACGGCAAAAAAAACACGTTTCTTGTATGGGAGCCCCACTAAAATTATTATTTTATTCTGGTTTTAGTATTTGTTGTTATATTGGCAACAGAAATACATCATCTGTGATAATTTCAACTGCCTAGCTATCACGGTTCATGAGATACAGCCTGGTGACAGACGGACAGACAGACGGATCGCGGCGTCTTAGTAATAGGGTCCCGTTTTTTCTCTTCGGGTACGGAACCCAAAAAGGTCTGATGCCCGTGTCGGGCAAAGTGTTATTGAATTTTGTATCTGAAATTCAAGCTCGGAGTTAGTTTTTTGTGCCCGATTGGTGGCAATTGACTCGTCCTCTTGCATAAAATTTGGAACATAACTGTTGAAATCTGGTACTGGTATAAGGTTATACCTACACTTGCCTATAACCGTCATCTGCAACCTGTCTACACCCACAGCTGGGAATACGACTCCCTTTTCTTGTGTCAAACTACATGCTGCTGTGCATTATATCTAGGATCTACCCGCGAAGGCAGCAATGTCATCTGCCCATCTCGCTGCCATCTGGCTGGCATTCCTTCTTCCAGAACATGCACCTCTGCCTAACCATTCGAGAAATATATTGCAGTATTCTGATAGTCTATTGAAAAATGCTAATATTTTACGAACCTGCTCATAACTTGACCCCTCTGAAAAACTTGTTTTCAATTCATCAAAGGACCACGGTCACAGTTGAGAGAGTGCTCCAATATTTCATTCAACACTGTGAGCCGGCCTCAAATCGTCCGTCTGACGGCTTTCTGTAACTCTGTCTTTTTCATGCTCAGCACGTGTTTGAGGGGAAAACTGTAATGGAAACTAAGTTTGAAAGATTATTTGGAGTTGATTCGCAATTTTTCAGCAACGGATGGGCTATTGGGCTTTTTGTAAGACTGTCTTTTGTAAATTTTGTCATTCAAAGGTGCTAATTCTCAATCACCAACTACTTAGGGGCAGTTGCGCGGTATCTTCTCGTCAATCTTACCACAGTGTCTCAAGACGAAAGTCCACCAGTGTGTGTTGCCAATGGCTATACCTATGGCTCTGAGACGTGGTCGCTCACAATGGGCCTGCCTCATCAGAAAGCTTACAGTCACCCAAAGAGCAATGGAGAGGGCTATGCTCGGAGTTTCCTTGCGTGATCGAATCAGAAATGTACAGATCCGCAAGAGAACCAGGGTTACCGATATAGCCCGAAGAATTGCCAAACTTAAGTGGCAGTGGGCAGAGCACATTGCTCGAAAAACGGATGGCCGATGGGGCAGAAAAGTTCTGGAGTGGCAACCGCGAACTGGAAGACGTTGTGTTGGAAGGCCTCCCACCAGGTGGACCGATGACCTGGTGAAGGTTGCGGGTATCCGCTGGATGTGGGACGCGAGGGACTGATCAATGTGGCGACGTTTGGGGGAGGCCTATGTCCAGCAGTTGACGTCTTTCGGCTGATATGATGATGATGAACTACTTAGGCTGGTTTTAGAATCACGATGATCGACGCTGACCGTCGGCGCTGATGGTCGCCGCGAGCTCGTCATTGGGCGATTCTGACGGCCGTCAGCTCTGAGCTAAGCGACTCGATCAATGACGAGCTCGCGGCGATTGTCAGCGCCGACGATCAGTGTCGGTATGACTCTAAAACCAGCCTAAGAGTCATCATCATCATCATCATATCAGCCGAAAGACGTCCACTGCTGGACATAGGCCTCCCCCAAGCTTCACCACACTGACCGGTCTCGTGCGTCTCGCAACCAGCGGATTCCCGCAACCTTCACCAGGTCATCGGTCCACCTGGTGGGAGACCTTTCAACGCAACGTCTTCCTCCAGAACCTTTCTGCCCCATCGGCCATCCGTTCTGCGAGCAATGTGCCCTGCCCACTGCCACTTAAGTTTGGCAATTCTTCGGGCTATGTCGGTAACCTTGGTTCTCTTGAGGATCTCTACATTTCTGATTCGATCACGCAAGGAAACTCTGAGCATAGCCCTCTCCATTGCCTTTTGAGTGACTGTAAGTTTTCTGATGAGGCCCATTGTAAGCGACCACGTCTCAGAGCCATATGTCATCACTGGCAACACACACTGGTCATAGACTTTCGTCTTGAGATACTGTGGTAAGTTGGACGAGAAGATACCGCGCAACTTCCCGAACGCTGCCCAGCCGAGTCGGATTCGACGGTTGACCTCTTTCTCGAAGTTGGCCCTACCCAACTGGATCGTTTGTCCCAGGTAGACATAGTCGCCCACAACTTCGAGTGTAGAGTCTCCTACCTTGATAGGAGTGGGTGTAACATGGGCATTCAACATCACCTTGGTTTTGTCCATGCTCATTCTAAGACCCACTCTTTTGGAAGCTCTACTGAGGTCATCGAGCATTGTACTGAGGTCCTCCATGGTCTCAGCCATAACCACTATATCGTCAGCAAACCGAAGGTGAGTGATGTACTCGCCATTGACGTTGATGCCTAGCCCTCTCCAGTCCAGAACCTTGAAGATATCTTCCAGTGCAGCGGTAAACAGCTTCGGAGATATGACGTCTCCCTGTCTCACACCTCGCTACAGAAGGACTGGTTCCGAGGTCTGATCCTGAAGTCGAACTGACATGGTGGCGTTTTTGTATAAACACTTCAACACTTCGATGTACCGGTAGTCAATTTGGCACCGTTGGAGAGACTGCAGTACAGCCCAAGTCTCGATCGAATCGAAGGCTTTCTCGTAGTCCACAAACGCTAAACAGAGAGGCAGGTTGTACTCTTCGGTCTTCTGTATAACCTGCCGCAGCGTATGTATGTGGTCTACGGTGCTGAAGCCTTTACGGAATCCGGCTTGTTCGGGAGGCTGGAAATCGTCAAACCTGCGCGCGAGACGATTCGTGATGACTCTTGAAAACAGCTTGTAGACATGGCTAAGAAGTGTGATGGGCCTATAGTTCTTCAGTAAGGCATTGTCACCCTTCTTGAAGAAGAGTACCACCACACCCTGCACCATGCCTGTGGCGTTTTCCCTTCGAGTATGACGGAATCAAACAGCTTCTGAAGGGCCTTAAGGATTGGTTTTCCACCCGCCTTCAGGAGTTCGGCCGTAATTCCGTCGTCACCCGGTGCCTTGTTGTTCTTAAGCTGTTTCAGAGCCATCCTAATCTCATACAGGCTGACGTCCGGAATGTCTTCGGTATAGTGTCGGGTCAGTCTAGCTCTAGGGTCATTCGCTAGATTCGCGACGGGTTTACTGGTTGACGTGTACAGCTGCCCATAGAATCTCTCGATCTCCCTCAGAAGCTCTGGTTTAGCGGAAACGATCCTGCCATCATCGGTCTTCAGTTTCGTGAGCTGGCTCTGCCCTATAGACAGATCTCTTGCAAAGACCATGGAGCCCTTATTCCGCTCAATCGCGTCTTTTATACGCTCAGTATTAAAGCGGCGGAGGTCGCTTATCAAGGACTTTGAGATCCGTCTATTTAGCTGCCGGTATTTCAGCGCATCGTCTGAAGACTGCAGGATCGTCTCACGCCTCTCCTTCATTAGCTTGAGAGTAGGATCAGAGAGCTTTTTGTTCCTATCTGTACGGCGGGTCTTGAAAAACTTAGACCCGACCGTATGGACAGCTTCCACGAACCCGTCATTGTATTCGTCCACTGAGCTCCCTAGGCACTCGAAACGATTCTGGAGTTCGAGCTGAAAGCTCTCGGGGTTTTGGACCTGGATCTGTGCTGGACGGAGCGTGGACTTCATCAGTCGAGACCTTTCAAGCTTGACATGAATGTCCAATGTGCCTCTTACCATGCGGTGATCGCTCCCGGTTTTCACCGAATTGATCACAGAGACATCATTGAACATTTGCTTCTTGGTTGACATGATGAAGTCGATCTCGTTTTTAGTTGCACCATCGGGGCTTTGCCAGGTCCACTTCCTGTGCTCACGCTTTTTGAAGAAGGAGTTCATCATGTAGAGGCCCTCCTTCTCCATAAAACTGGCCAGTAGGTGACCCCGATGGTTCCGACGTCCAACTCCAAATTGCCCCACTTGCAGCTCATCCTCGTCTCGTTTGCCCAGTTTCGCGTTGAAGTCCCCCATGACAACGGTGAAGTGAGTTTTGAAACCATGCATGGCTGTAGAGATCCTCATACATGGCCTCTACCTCGTCGTCGGAGTGTGCCGAGGTTGGGGCGTAGACCTGTATGACCTTCAGCGAATATCTTGCGGATATTCTGAGTATAAGGTACGCCACCCTGGTCGACACACTCTCGATCTTCACCACGTTGTTCACAAGGGACTTGTGGACGATAAACCCGACACCACCTTGGGACTGCCGGTCACCCTCTCGGAAATAGAGCAGGTTACCGGTTTGAGGATTATCGAGTCCTCTCCCTCTCTTCGGACTTCAGATAACCCTATAATACTCCATCGTAACCTGCTCAATTCCGCCTCGAGTTCGGTTATCTTCTCGTCGGTCCGGAGTGTTCGCGTGTTATAAGTTGCCAGGTCCAGTCGTCGGTGTTTATTGGGGTAGCCGGGTCCACTCCGGGGATTCTTCGCGCCCCTTGCCATGCCATCGCCTCGACCGCTACCGTAGCCGAGGGTAGACGGGCTGCCGGGCACTTGGGGCCGTTTTTTCTGTGTGCTGATCGTTAGGATTGGGGGGTTTTGCCATAATCGCCACGCTTGGCAGGCGGGTTGGCGATCGCAGTTTGTTGATAAAGTGCACAGAGAACGCTGCTGCCCATTCTCTGGTGTGTCCCTTAGTCGCCTCTTACGACACCCACGGGAAGATATGGGATGGTGAAATTCTTTACGTCCGTCACCATACGGAACCTAAGAGTAGCTTACAATAATAATCTAATAATTCAACATTTTCTATATATAAAAGAAACGATATAACTGAAAAAATAATAATAGGTATAATATTAAGTATTAAGTATCTTGATCTGGCTTGCGAGGTTGACGACATGTGGGATGTGAAAAGAGCAGTAATTGTGCCAATAGTCGTGACGGCCAATGGCATAATAGCCAAGAGCCTCGACGAAAATTTGAGGAGGCTCTGGTTGGGCAGCTGGATCAAGGGCTTGATCCAGAAAGTGGTACTCCTGGACACGGTGCGTATCGTTAGGAGGTTCATCTCTCAGGAACCCTGATCTCTGGTAGCTTGGACCCTGTTCCCGATACCGGTGGGCTACAATTCTTTATATTTTAAATGTTTTATTTTATGTTTATAACCTAATATTTAAAAATGTAAATAGTATGTAAGTACATTGATTGAATGAAGGGTATAATATCATCGACTCGATCACACAAAGAAACTGAATTATGAACGAGGAAATTAAGCAAGGTTTTTCTTCTATCATGGTTAGGACCATCGGGCCAAAGAAAAAGGGGTAGACCAAATGCGCGCTGGGCAGACGAAGTTATAAAAATAGCAGGTACCCAATGGATGCGAGTAGCCTTAACCTTCGTTGGGAGGGGTTCTTGCAAATTGTATATTTACACCCAAAAACTGACAATAGTTAATTAATTCTACATCACAAACAATAGCAAAAAAAGTATTTTCAAGAAATTATCACGACTAATTTTATTTTGTAAAATTTCATTACGTATTCTTATTACTGTCTAAGACAATTATTAGAAGTATGAAAGTTATTTAATTGTAATGCAACGCAATTAATTTATTGAAAATCGAAAGTTTATTGTACCTGTTATTAGAATGATTTAATTGTAAAGTAATAAATTTATTGGAAATTGAAATTCAATTTTATGATTTAAATACCTACCATAATACTATTAACCCAGTACCAGTAACATTGAGTCAATTAATTAATAATTACTCTTACTAACAATAAGCTAATCTAATTATTTATGCATGTACACTGTTTTAACTTGTCAATCTCTACTGTAAAGCAAGAAATAAAATGTTTTTTTTTATTTTATTTATTTATTCTTCTACCGATCCCACCACAATTACAAGCACAACGTTAGCACAGCGTGCCTACCGACGCGCGAACGCAACAAGGGAGAACATAATCGTTGCAACGATACAGTGTGAATCGCCACTTACAGCAGTCGTTAATTCTCACAGATAACAGTTAACTGGCCACGCTCATACATCGAAATACAAATGATCCGTTCCGTGAATTACTGGCTGGTTTTAAAGCTTAACTTGTTTGTATTGGGAGTTTGCAGGAGTCAGAACTGAAAATATCTGGTTCGATTTGCCTGGTATTTTATTTTTGGACCATTTTTTTCGTTGTTTACTATGAAGTTGTGTTGGAGTTTATTGACAATAGTACATTACTGCAGCGGTCAGCGAAAGAGGCATTGATGGACGAACGTGTGAATGTACACATACGTAAGTCCATCAATGCCTAGTTGTGGCCAAGGCATGTATAGTACTTTTCTCAAACAATGCGCGAAAATTAAAACTAAGTAGTACCTAGAATTCATTTTGTCAAAATCAATGACGAACAACAATAATTGTTCCCGCGTTAAAGTGTTCTTTTGTTTATTTTTTTTTCAATAAACAGCGTTCTATTTGCAAGCGAAATTTTAATGAAACCTTTGATAAGTTACCTCCTTGGTTGCCATGTTTCGGAGTAAAAGATCGTTCCATTTTTAAATAACGCGACAGATATGAGTTTACTATGTAATTTATTTGGCCGCTAGACACGAAAGATATGGATTTTCATACAACTTTTGCCGGCCGCTGCTCGCATGTATTTGGCCAGTACTGCAATTTCAATTTATCTCGAAGAAGGTTGTCAAAATAATACTTTCCAAGCAAGTTTGAGAAAATAGTTTTTTGTATGGCCCACATTTACACGTTCGTCTATCAATGCCTCTTTTGCTGGCCGCAGTAATGTACTATTTTTTGTATTTAACACACGTAGATAATGAATAGGTTTGACAGAACGACACTGGTTTTTTGTCCTAATAAAAAATGTCACTCTATCCGTGATGGCGATGGTCGAAATTGTGGCGACACGGTTGGCACATTGATTGAGCAATCGGCTACTGCGCTGCCTCTCGCTGGTTAGATTTCCGCACGGAATATATATTTGTATGGCCTACAAATAGATAACAATAATAATAATGTATTTAAAAGTAAGAACGTTCGCAAAAATGTAGATTAGGTGCAGTAGTATAATTTCTAAAACAAAATAAATATAAATAAATAAATAAAACAATGATATAAATAGTGCGTCATAAGTAAACTATAACTAAAATATTATTCAATACTGTGCGCGACAGAATGTTCAGTGGTAGTGTAAATAGTATTAAATAGTGTAATGACAGTGTGTTAGTTAAGATTTAAAAGACAATAGTGTTTAGAATAGTTATTTAGAATAGGGAATTAATAGGAATGATCGAGAAAAACACGTTACTGTTGTGAGTAGATAACAGTTTAAAGGCGCCGCGCCGCGACGGCGGCGTCGCGAACCTTCTAATTGCTCAAAGCGGCCGCCGACTGTAGGATATATCCTTTGTACGCACCGACACCGCGACGCACGTGGGATACAATGGTATCGGTAAGCCAAAAGAGCCGCTACCGGTACCTACACTCTTTAAACTAGCCGACACGTGTGAATACAATAGGTCAAAGAAGCCGCGCCGGCCGCGGAATCTCGAATCGTCTTGACTGTTATTGTTAGAATTTCGACCGTATGCCGACCGCCTAGAATATTTATTTATTTATTTTATTTATTTATTTATTTCTCACCACAATAAACGTTACAGACAATGTTACACTAACGGTACATGGTATAATTTAGTTTACTGTGGTAGACTGGTGCCTAAGCTAGGCTTTAAGGGCCTGTGTTTCAGGTCACCAGGTCTCCACCCTCTAGCAGTTAGATACATTTCATAATAATACAAAATTAATTTTCCAATTTAATCACAGGTTGTGTAATATTAATAACTTTTAAAAGTCTGTAGCTCAAAATGGAGTGTACAAAAAAAATAAAAAAAGATAAAATTGGGTATAAAAAATATTCAAAAAGTATTATGATTTGGTATAGTGTTAGTATTGTTAGTAAACATTTTTGTGAGAGCGTGAGTAATTAAATGTGTTTGGTGTGTGGATATGTATGTCTGAGAGTGCGCGTGTGGGGGTGCGTGTGTGGGTGAGGATTTATTAGATAGCATTCGGTATACACTAGGTCACGGTGGTAAGTAGTTTTTCGGTGTCATCATAGTTGAGTCCCAGTAGCCACATGGTAAGCTTCCTTTTGCATTGTCCCTTATTGAGGTTAAATATGGGTTGCATTGTATTGATTTTGTTATACAAAAATCTTCCCAAATAGCAAAAGAAGCGGTTAGAAAAAACAGTCGAAAGGCGAGAGTGAGTGCGAGTTACGGGATTATATCGTCTCTTACCATATGTCATTGAGGGGTGATAGGTGAGTAATGAATGTTGTTTTAGTAGAATGTTCAGGATAAAAAGTTGTCGTACTGTAAGTGTTTTTGATTGCTTGTATAGAAGATCTGTAGGATAACGGTATGGAAGAAAATTAGAGACTTTTAAGATAACTCTCTGGGCTCTTTCGAGTTCAAGGATAGTGGTTTTAGGTGCACCACCCCAAATTGTTATGCAGTAACTTATCAATGACTGAACGAGGGCGAAGTAGACTGATCTCTTAAGTTTGTCGTCAGCCACTTGTCTCAGAGTTTTGAAAACATATATCAATTTACGTAGCCTAGTAATGAGTGAGTCTATATGTTGTTGAAATCTAAGGGTGTTGTCAACTATTACCCCAAGATATTTCACAGATTCAGCTTTAGAGAGGTGGAAACAAGTGCAGGTACCATCGTTCGGAGTTGAGCACGAGTGAACTTTAATGGTGTCTGGCACTGTAGGTAAACTTGATTTTTTGAGAGCAAAGGTAACGTAATGAGTTTTACTCTCATTTAGTGTTAGTACGATACTACGCAGACATTTTGTGACAGTATTAAAGCCCGACTGAGCGTACGAGTACACATCGCGCCAGGAAGACGCACTAAACAGGAGGGCTGTGTCATCAGCAAAACTTATAATTCTGCCATTAGGAAGGGTGAGCATACCCAGGACATTAATATAGATGAGGAAAAGGGTCGGGCCAAGCACGCTGCCCTGAGGCACGCCGTAGGTGACTTTCCGTTCATCACTAAGAAAATCATCTATCTTAACGCACTGAGTACGGTCACTGAGGTAGTCTTTAAAAAGCTGGAGTTGAATTCCTCTAATTCCCAGGCTCTCCATCTTTTTAGACAATATAGGTACAGAAACCGTGTCGAATGCCTTAGCCAGATCCAAGAATATACCAAGGACTTTTTGCCCTTTGTCTAGATTAGTAACAATATAATTCGTCAGTTCATGTATTGCATCCGAGGTTGACTTTCCGGTTCGAAAACCAAACTGAGATGAGGAAAAAAGATTATGCTTTTCCAGGTAACTGACAAGTCTAATGTTCATGATTCTCTCAAGTACCTTCGATAAGGCAGGGAGCACCGCTATTGGCCTGTAGTTATCGACACGGTCTCTGTCCCCATTCTTAAAGATCGGGTGTAAAATAGATTTTTTAAATACTTTTGGGAATTTGCCTGTGGAGAGTGCAAGATTACAGATGTAAGTTAGAGGTGGAGTTATCAAGACCCGATGTCTTTTTAGGAGATCACTGGATATCCCATCCCATCCCACTGCGCTGTTATTGCGTAAATTCATTATTAAATTTCCCACCTCATCCTCGTCGGTTGGTAAGAGTACCATGGATTGGGGAACTCTGGCGCTGTCATCAGTAAACGATGCTGATGGACAGCTAACAATTTTCTTAGCAAGACGCTCACCAACCGCAGCAAAGAAGTCATTAACACTGTTAATCGAGAGCTTTGGGGTGTCTGACAACCTTAGGAGTGGTTTGGAGGATTCTTTGTGTGTAGCCCTATTTGTTAATGCATTTATTGCCGACCAGAGTTTCCTAGAATTATTACCAGCTTTTGTCAGTTCGCTTTTTTCATATTCCCTTTTTAACTTCCCTAGCAGTTTGTTACAGAAGTTTCTGTACCTAGTGAAAGTTATCTTTAGTGTTTCATTATTTGGTGACTTTTTATATTTTTTATGAAGGTTGTCTCTGTGTCGAATGCAGCGAAGAAGACCTGGAGTTATCCATGGCTTCACAATTGTTTTACGGTTAGGTACTTTGATAGATTTAGAGTTAGTTTCAATCACTTTTTTAATTAAGTTGACCATGGTTTCAGCCGCTTCGTCGGGATCTTGTGTGTTGTAAACATGACTAAAGTCAACGAGCTTTAGGTCTGCATCAAGCTGTTCATGATTAATGCGTACCACTGTTTTTCTTGGAGATTGTTTAAAAGTCTTTTTCGCAAGAAATAGCATTACTGTGTCATGGTCAGTTAATGCAGAGTGTGCAACTAGTGTTGAGGCAGGGTATTGTGTTTTTAGAATGAAGTGATCGAGGCATGAGTTGAGTCGTGTGGGCAGTGTATGAGAATGCAATAGGCCATGTGAAGCTAGTAAGTTGAGATATTTGTACTTGTTTGGATCACGGCATTGGTCATTGATATTTATATTAATATCACCGGTGATTATGATGTTATTATAGTGTGCGATACTAGTTAAAAGAATAGTTTGTTGTATACTTTTTTGTTGATGTCGGCATCTCTTTAATGTAAATATTTATAATAAATCACGATAAGCGAACAATGCTATCTTCCGCCGCGGGTCGACTTTGTCGGAAAGTTCGGACTCACGGAGTAGTATAAAAGCGCACCGCGGTCGCCATTCAGGTGGTGCCTGGCTGGAGGCTTAGTTTAGTCTCCACAGGATAGCCCGGTTAAGCAGTAACCAATCATTTGGATTGTAAACTGCGAGACGTCACTTAAAAAAGAAAAAAAAAAAAAAAAACAAAGCCATTCAGGTAGTTGAGCTTTACTCGTCGCTGAAGACAGTTCAGTTTTACTAGTAGCTGACGAAGTTCGGATCTAGCATTCCTATAGACAGTTCACATTTCAGTTTTAGTCGTCGCTGAAGACAGTTCGAGTCTAGAATTCGTTACGTAGTATTGTTCGCCAGTCGTCATACCAGTCAAAGAATCTTTTATTTATCTTCACCTTCTCCGCCCATAAACAAATAGAACAGTAACTTCCATCCCACCATACTTCACACAACTGAAGCAGCACCCGGAACCTATAGGTGCAGGACGCCAGCGGCTCAGCTTGGACTTCGCCATAGTTTTCACCCAACACGAGACCGCCCGTCCGGTACAAATACAGTTGTTAAACATGGCTTACTTTCAGAGACTATAATTATGATTTGAAAATGAAATCTTTTGCATAAGCATCTTTCTGTTACGCCGTCGTGACTTTTTTTTTACGAGCTTAATCATTACTTTTGCAGTTGAGTTTTAAATTTATAAGTCAATTAAGCGATCTTCATCCCGTGCACAACAGCAAATTTCACTGAATTTTACTAATTGCTCGAATTTTACACTCAATTTTAAGAATTAATTATTTATGTTGAAATAAACATATTTAATTCTTTGATTTGTTTTTACTATTTGCTACAAATGTATTGAAAAACGTCGTATGATACACGGGTGTGTAGGTTTTTTTTAAATCGTGTCATTAAAAACACTCGCCTTCTGGTCAGGCTTGTTAATGACAGTTCGTTTGGAATAACCTACTTTCCACTCTTGTATCAGAATGTATTATAATTACAACTGCAAGATAAACAAGTATTCCTTACCTGCCCGATTTAGGTTATTTCAAATCTGTGTTTTAGGTCATCACTTTACATGAAGCAATAATTGGGCCAAGTAATAAATTTAAGGTCAGAGGTGTAAAAGTAAGGTCAATAAGTTGTACCGGAATTGCTGTTTAAGTTGTACCGGAATTCTGTGTTTTGTATGTGACTTTATATATGTTTGTAATTACACCCACGATACAGGAGTAATTCTTATCGTTTCACAACGCGCTTATTATTATTCTTAACGCTGCAAACATTTCGATAGCGCTTGGCATTGTCTAGTCTGCCTAGCATTTTCCCAACTATATTGGGGTCGGCTTCCAGTCTTACCAGATTCAGCTGAGTACCAGTATTTTACATGGAGCTACTGCCTATCTGACCTCCACAACCCAGTAACAACACCATACCCCATACCCCTTGGCAAGACTAATGTCAGATCTCAAGCTTCTGACTACCCGTAACGACTGTTAAAGATCTTCAAATGACCAACGGCTTAACTTTTTTTAACTAGTCAAGTAAGATTCGTTTCTATTTTATGTAAGCTTGATCGCGTTTCTTATTTTTTAAATATTAGTATCTTTTTTGTAAAGGCACTTTCACACACTGCACACACTTACAAAAATCTAAGCACACAAGTATACCATTCACACATGTACATTCAAAACTTTCACAAATCACATTCTTTATTGATTATTATTAGCATATTAGCTAAAGGTACTGTGGGTGGCTATCTTACTGTACGGAATGCTATTATGAAACAATATCAAGAATATTGGGTTTATCAGGTTATTTTTGGGAGTAATGATGATCAGTTATGTTATTGCAGTTTAAGGTCACGTCACAATCATATTAAACACAGATCACCTCACATACAACACAATTTCCTGAGCACAGTGATACATAATATATTATTACATAGCACAGGCTATGTGTATTATTCTATTTCTCAGTTATCAAACGGTAACGGATATGACTGGTTCCGTATAATTGTTCGGTTTTCAAAAATAATGGTTAACAGAGCGTACTTGAACTCTTATAAAAATGAACAATATTCATGACATTATCAATAATCTAGATTCATATGGGTCCAGTGTATTGTATAACTGCCAGCCTGAGAAATGCGCCCAGCTAATAGGTAACCATAATAGGATCAAAGTGCTGCATTTTAATATACGCAGCATTAACAAAAACTTTAATAACGTTTTGGTTTTATTATCTACACTGCAAATAAAGTGTGACGTTATAATTTTCTCAGAGTGTTGGCTAAGTAAGACCTGGTCTATTCCGCAACTTCAAGGATATTCGGGTTATTCATCAAGTCATTTTTTTAACCAGAATGATGGTTTAGAGATTTATGTGCGCTCGGATATGCAACATACTATCGCTGAGCCACAATTCATGGAAGCAAACTGTTTTGTTTGTAATCTGAACCGCGAAACAGTAGTCATAGCGGTGTACCGACCACCATCGTTTAGACACACAGATAACTTCCTAAATAGCTTAAATGATATTTTAACTTCAGTGTCCACGTATAAAAATATAATTCTGGTGGGAGATATAAACATAAATATAAGCCCAACTAACAATGATCCACATTACAACGAATACATGAACTTGACTGCGACACACGGACTGCTGCCGGCATATATATCTTCCACGCGGGAAAATAGTTATTTGGATCATACTATGATAAAAGTTAAAAGTTCGGTTATCTCTTTTATATTGGATACTCACATTACCGACCATGTACCGATATTAGTTTGCTTGAAAAGTAACCAGAATCCCCAAAAAAAGTCAAAGTTACTCTCAAAAATCGATTACTGTGGAATAGCGACAGATATATCCAATACTGATTTTAGCTCCGTTATGATAAGCGATGATCCGAATGAAGCGACTGATCTCCTAATAAATACGCTTACTGCTATTGTACAAAATAACACCAAAATCAGTCGGGTCCCGTCAAAACTGCAAACTATTAACCCATGGATCACACAGGGGCTACTCAGATGCATTCGAAATCGGGATAATTTGCACAGGAAACATAAAAAAACACCTGAGAATTATACCCTAAAAATCACGTACCTACGTTACCGTAATTTCTGTAACAAATTATTAAACCGACTTAAAACTAATTACGAGAAAAATGAATTTGATAAAGCAAAAAATAATCCCAAAGCGACCTGGAAAGTAATAAATAACATTCTGAATAAATCTAACTCTAAATCGCCCCCCACCGACCTTTTTGACCATGTCCGGTTCTAATAAAAATTCAATAAACGAAGTTAATAATTTTTTCGCTATTATTGGCAAAAACCTTGCCGACAGGCATGTTAATATGCAAAATGATAGACATGTGCCATATCTCCGAGATGACGCACAGCTAGGCTCTCTCACGCTCCTTACTCCGGATCTTGAGGAAGTGGACAGAACAATCATGAGCCTTCGTACTGGTTCTGCTGCAGGGTGGGATGGAATTACAACCAAAATGTTAAAATTGAACCGACAGTTCGTCGTACCCCCAATCACACACATATGTGAGTTGTGTATCTCCAAAGGAGTATTTCCAAGGCCCTTAAAGAAGGCGATAGTGCATCCTATACACAAAGGTGGGGACAGAGACAGTGTCAATAATTACAGACCTATATCTGTCCTTCCGGCGCTGTCAAAGATTTTGGAAAAGATCCTTAACACTCGATTGATCAACTATATGGAGGCGCATGGTATTCTGTCAGAAAACCAATACGGCTTTCGTAGAAAAAAATCGTGCGAGGACGCTGTTGCTGCCTTTGTTGACAATACAGTAAAGGTACTGGACGAAAGGTCTAAGTGTTTAGGTGTTTTCTTGGACTTATCAAAGGCATTTGATACTGTCTCTGTCCCCATATTGCTCACTAAACTAGAGAGGATAGGAGTGAGGGGTCATGTACTTAAAATTTTTGAGAGCTACCTCTCTGAGCGGACACAGTGCGTCAAAATTGGATTAGACATTAGTGATGAACACTTACTGACATATGGAGTTCCGCAAGGCTCAATTTTGGGACCTACCCTATTCTTGGTATATGTTAACGGGCTATGTAATCTATCCGTCCCATACTGTAGCATATATACTTATGCAGACGATACGGCATGGCCCTGACTGGGAGGAGGTTCGGGAGCGCGCGGATTTTGCGCTCGGTATTGTAATGTCTTGGTTAAATTGTAATATTCTAACACTAAATGTTGACAAAACGAAATACATCCCGTTTTCAATCAAATCTTCCACACAGCCGGATGAGTCGTATGTTCTTAGGGCTCATACCTGCAATGACCAGATAGATCATTGCCTCTGCCCCCCCCTAGTCAGGGCAAATCAAGTCAGGTACCTAGGCATCATGATAGACAACCTGATGTCCTGGAAAGTGCATATTGGGGGAACGTCTGGCAGAGTGAGGAAACTCATAGCGATTTTCAAGAACTTGCGACATAGTGCTGACTTAAATACGCTCCGGACGGTCTACTTTTCACTCTGCCAGTCGGTACTCTCATTTGGGATAATCGCTTGGGGTGGCGCTCCAAAAACATACATGCTGCACTTGGAACGGGCACAAAGGGCTGTTCTTAAAGTTATGACTTTTAAACATGCAATTTTTATAATGATTTTTTTTTTTTTTTTTTTAACTTGTAAATTGAATTTTAAAATGTAAAAATTGTATTTTTGGAAATAAAGTTATTTATTATTATTATTGCATTTATTTATTTTATATACATATTTTTACATTTTTAAATATTATTCTATATAAAAAATAATAATAAAAACATTTAAAAATACAAAAATAGTAGCCCACCGGTATCGGGAACAGGGTCCAAGCTACCGGTGGTCAGGGCTCCTGAGAGAGGAACCTCCTGACTATACGCGCCGTGTCCAGGAGTACCGCTTTCTGGATCAAGCCCTTGATCCAGCTGCCCAACGAGAGCCTCCTCAGATGTTCGTCGAGGCTTTTGGCTATTATACCATTGGCCGTCACGACTATCGGCACAATGACTGCTGTATTCACATCCCACATGTCGACAACCTCGCGAGCCAGATCAAGATACTTGCTTTTCTTATCTCTCTCAGCCTTCACGAGGTTCTCGTCATGGGGGACCGCTATATCAACAATCATTGCGCGACGCTCTGGTCGGTCTATCACCACTATGTCAGGTTTATTGGCAACAATAGTCCTGTCAGTGATGATAGACCGATCCCAATACAACGTGACATTGCCATTTTCGAGAACTGGGTCGGGCACATACTTATAGTAAGGCACTTCCGATTCCACAAGATTGTATTTAAGAGCAAGTTGCTGATGGATAATCCTGGCTACAAGGTTGTGTCTATGCAAATAGTCTCCGTTAGCCAGACTAGAACAACCGGAGATAATGTGACGGATAGATTCACCCGGCCGGTGACATGCCCGACAGATGTCAACTGTGCCATCCTTCACAATATATTTCCGGTAGTTGTTCGTCATCATAACTTCGTCCATAATCGCAAAGACAAAACCTTCGGTTTCCCCGAAAAGGTCACCAAATCGAAGCCAGGCCACGGACGCTAAAAGATCTACATCGGACCCATGTAGGACCCGGTAGAAGCGTCCGTGAAGCTCCTTGCTCTGCCATACCTCCCTGCGGTCATTAGTATCTAATACTATAGGTTTGCGCCAGTTCTCGTTAGCCAAGGAGAGCGGGGTAAGGCCCTTGTCCACCGCTACCACATCTCGATGCATACCCACGTCAGCGGCCTGGAAGTATTCCCTAAGACTGCACACCTCGCGGTTGTGCAGGGTCTTAGCATTTAAAAAGCCTCGACCCCCACACTTCCGCGGGATATACAGTCTCATGACCGATGACCGTGGGTGATGCATACGATTTGCGGTAAGCAGCGTGCGGACTCTCCTATCCAGGGCGTCAAGTTCTGTCTGAGTCCATTTGAGTATGCCGAAAGAATACATCAAGACCGGCATGACCCAGCCGTTGAAGGCGCGCACCTTGTTTCCGCCTGATAAAAGACTATTTAGTACTTTATTCAGGCGGCCAAAGAAGCGTTCCTTCAACGACTTTTTCACGTCACTAGCATTGATGCCTAATGCTTCCGACATACCCAAATACTTGTAAGTTTCGGTTGAGGAAAGGGATCGAAGGTGTATGGAATCCGAGAGTTGTATTCCCACGGATTCCATAATCTACCCTCGCTTTACATGCATGACTGCACATTTGTCCACACCAAATTCCATCCTGATGGCGTCACTGAAGGTTTCTGTCACCTTCAGTAGCTTCATCAGTTGAAAGTTGTTGGGGGCAAAGAGCTTCAGATCATCCATGTAAAGGAGGTGTGATATAACCTGACCACCTCTTCTCAACCGATAGCCTAGGCCCGAACCCTCCAGCAGTGTACTGAGAGGGTTCAGGGCTAAACAAAACCACAGAGGACTCAGACTGTCGCCCTGAAATATTCCGCGCTCAATCCTTATAGGTTCGCTGTTTTCCTGAATCTGTCGACATCCTGGATAGTGAAGGACCGTCCTCCACTGCCCCATACATGACGTCAGGAAGGCGCGCAGTGTTGCATCAATTTTATACAACTCCAGCACCCTCATGAGCCATGTATGTGGCACTGAGTCATAGGCCTTCTTGTAATCTATCCAACATGTCGCCAGATCCTTGCGGGAACGGCGAACCTGTTGGCTAATAGCAATGTCTATGAGGAGCAGCTCCTTAGTACCGCGGGACCCATTCTTACATCCATTCTGAGAAGCAGACATGATGGAGTTATTGTCAATATGTTGATTAATTTTCGCTCTCAGAATGGATATAAGAACTTTATAGACCGTCGGTAAACACGTTATCGGTCTATAATTTTTAGGTTCCGCAGTACTACCCGATTTATGGAGCAGGTGGGTTATTCCTGTCGTTAGGAACTGGGGCAGCGACCCTAACTCTAAGGCAGACTGGAACTGAGATGCCAAACGAGCGTGCGAACTTTGGAACCACTTAATCCAAAAGTTTTGCAGTCCGTCTGGCCCTGGAGATTTCCAATTGGGCAACGGACGGACTGCACGAGCCAGATCTTGGGGGCTGATGGTAATTGCCCCCATTTGTGGTATCGGATCGCACGCTTGCTCGACCTCCCGAATCCAGTCACCCTCGGTGTGACTGACAGGCACCGACCAGATATCGCGCCAAAACGAACAAATGGCGTCATTATCCGGTAGGCGCATGTCAGTCACACCTTGGTCGGTCGCTCCCAAGCCCTATAAACCCACCTTTCGTTGCTCTGGAATGTGCGATTCTGAGTGTATCGCTCCACTCGCCGCTTGTACCGACGAATACGGCTTGCCCATGCATAGATCTTCTGCTTCAGAAAGTCGATACGCTCTGTGACGCGGGACAGATAATCTCGAGAACTGATATCAGTCCCCGAAAACGCCCGCCTCACAAAGCGCATCACTCTAGGGCGAGTGTTGCCCTCCCTGAAGCAGATAAGCTTGCCGATGAGTGCTCTAGCCTCACCGATACGATGCTCAATCCTGTACTGCCAAGCTGGTATAGCTGGTGGTGTAGCTCTGTCAGTTTTGGGAAACTTGACATTAGCTACACGACATGCCGCTGCAGCCGCACAGTACAAGATCGAGTGGGTATCGGCAAGATCTTTGCTGCTATCAAACACATTTGATAGCTGCGAATCTAGAGCACACACCAGCGCCCTATTTTTCTTATGCATGGGCAGACGAGGTAGTCGAGGTCTAAGCTCAGGCGGTGTGGAACGATACTCTCGGAATGCACACTCAAAAGCGCTCCTCAATCGTGCATTGCATTGGGTACTCACGGATATAGCCCCGTCGTCGTCATCCTCACCAACATGGTCGGGTCGCGGAGATACACTGGGTTGCAGTTGCACCGCGGCCGGAGGCAAGGCAGGCGAGACACGGCTACTCCGTGATTCCTCACGCAGTCTATCAAGTACGGTGTCATCCAGCATATGGTTACGCTGGATGACCCGCACCTGATCCGATAGACGTTGGGCCGACACGTTGACAGCTGGCTCAAGCACCTGAAACAGAGAGAGCATCCGACCACGGTACGCAGTCAGTTTACTTCCCCCCTCTGTAGCCCCAAAGTATGCGCGCATGACGTTTTCGTTAATTGATTGCGTCCATCGCATGCGCTGCACACTTCCACCGGGAGCGGGGACCCTGTCAGAGGCCGATGGGCCTCGAAGTCCCAGGCTGTCCGGCGGCCGGCGTCCTCCCCGTCGACGCGCAGGTGGTTTATTATTATTATTATTAACATGCTTTCCGAGGCACGGAGGAAACTCGGTATGTTGAAATGGTCACCCCATCCACAGACCGACCTCGTCAAGCGTTGCTTAACCTTGATGATCGACCCGTGTGGCTGTTATTATTCAGCCACGAGCTCCTCCTTTGTAATACACTTTTTTCCACTCGCTATCGCGACGCATTTTTTGATAGAATGTCACTAGTTTAGTGCCGTCTCGTGCTTCGGAAAGCAAGTTAAGCCGTCAGCCAGCCCAGCGCCTGATATAAACAGGCTTTAGCGGTACTTAATACCTGGGCGACCGAGCTCCACTCAGTTGAAAATAGAGCAAACAACATTTTCTAAAAATGAAACCTAACTAGATCAATTAATCGCACCCGAAATACTAAATTTCATGCAAATCATTGGAGGCTTTTCCGAGATTCAGATTATATATATACTTACCATATATACAAGAATTGCTCGTTTAAAGGTATTAGATTAGATACTAATAATATCTTTTATTTATAACCTATGGCACATTTTACAAAAACGTATCTTAAAAATATAAGAGAACTTATTTACTTATTTGCCTGAACTATGTTGAACCTGTGTTTCAGGCTATAAAGTGCTTAAAACTTATAATAATAATAAATGAACAATGGGTATAACTTGTATATGATTACTTAAATTAAAGACACAAGAAATTTATTATTTCGGTACAACATTGATTTCGAGCTGTTAATATAATTGTGATGGTGAAACTTGGGAGAATTATAATACCATCCTGTTACTGTCCCAACTGTAGGGCAAAGGGATTTTGTCAAACACAGAAGGCACGAGCATTAATTACCACGCTTGTCCAAGATGGGTTGACGATTTCAAACTTATGCTAACTGTATGTCCAGGTTTCCTCACGAGGTTTTCTTGCACCGATATCAGCTATGTCCAAGATAAACTTAGAAAGTATTTACATGTCTTTTTTTAACATGCATTGGTTTATTCTGTGCATCACAGCATCTCATAAAAATAGCCCTTATCTTCAAGACGTATGGCGATGCGCTAACAATACATGGTAGACTTACGCACTAAACGTTTAGGGAATACTTTTGTTGTGCGTACAGCTAAGGAGTGAAATTCTGTGTGGGGGTCTTAAAGTTAAAAGTGGATCTAGGCAAGTGTGCTTCATCGTCGACCCCATCATCGCTTACCACCAGGTTAGATAGGGTCAAACGCGAGCCTATCTATAAATAATTACTTAATAACAAAAAAAACAATAACAGACTTAAATCCAAACCAAATGCCAATATTTATCAGGCTACCAACATAAATACCGAGTAAAGTAACTCGATAACGAAAATGCTGTCGCGATTCAATACTACATAGTCGGTGATTCGATCCTGTGTGATTCGTGAATGTTCGCTGTCGATGCAGTGTTATAGTCATGCATGTATTTCGATTGGGCAACGAATCGTGGTTCGTTTCGTTGTTTATAAAAGGTAGAATTGTTTTTCGATCGTCGGGCCTATTGTGATGAAGGACTGTCACAAAATGGAACCAATCATTCATGTGCGTTATTGCGTAGTGAAGTTACTATATGTAGTGGTTATTATTAATTTACTAGCTTCACCCAACAACTTGCACGAATAACGTAACTCAGAGTTAGTTGCAAAAAATTTACAATATTGTAAGATAAACTCTCGTATTAGCACCTAACTGTGAGTTAAGTTTTTCATGAAACTTGGGCATAGAAAAATATCCCCTGTCCAAAATGCAGGCCGTGGTTACGCATATGCTAAAGACGATCATTCTTTTTGTTTGAAGCATACTCCACCAGGCTGTAATGATAGTAATGAAAACATATTGATTACAACCAAATCTAATTTTCGGTCGAAGCGTGATTGATTAACAAACATACAAACCCACATATATTTTATGTTATTTATTAGTAGAATTTCAATGAAAATTACTATTAATCTTAATCAAGCACTTTGTTTAGTGAAGGGCTAATCACCTGTCATTTCAGCAGACCATTAAAGTTAACAGAATCATTCTAATATTGCCAAGAATTATTAGAAAAAAGCTCCAACTACCATAAAGTAAATACCCTGAAGAGTATCCTATCTCCTAAGCTCGATTTTAAACACTCGATTAATTTTCCCCCACCGCAAGGGAAATAAGCTCCACAATACTTCACTACTTCAGAATTTTTAATTACCATCCACGTGGTCTTAATGAATATGCCACTTTGGGGGCGACGGCTGAAAGAAAATGTTCGCAGCAGACTTCCATGCTTATCGTTAATGCTGTCTGTAATAGTTGGCCAAACGTTGGCTCTAATGAACCAATGGCAAATGTTCGGCTTACATGAATTGTATGCGAAATATTTTAAGTTGTTATTATTTGCGTTCCAGTTTCTGAAATCAGTGCCTACGATAAATAGTGCCTATTGATAGAAACGCATAAATATCATTTGTTTTTCAGAGGTCACGGCAATCCTGTGGATGCGAGACGCACGGGATTGATCGATGTTGTGACACTTGGAGGAGGCCTATGTTCAACAGAGGACGTATTTCGGCTGAAATGATGATGATGAAAAGTTCTTTGGTAGACATAAAGGACATCACTCACATTACCGCCATCTTGCCCATTGGTTACGTCAAAAAATATAGTTTCGTAGAAATTGTAAGACATCCATACCACAGTCAGCCATGTCAGGACAAACGCGTCTCAGTCATTTACGTAGAATCAGTAACGTCAGTAACGTTAACGTCAGTCACATCAAGTTTGGGAAATTGACGGTGACCCGACTGATATGTCAGTATGAACCTTTAACCTTATTGTTTGGGTGCTAATTAAACAGGCTTCTTTTTAATATCATTATTCGCCCCCAAAAATGTATGTTGCCTTCTAAATTACTAAGTCAGCCACAATTAACGAGCATCTAAATAATACTATGTTAGCCACTAGTTATCTTCTATGTAAACCGCTCTAAATACAACTCAGCATGATGGTTATTTTTTAGCATCAAAATTTTTAACATGCATTCTAACAGTAAATTTCTAAAATACTATTAAATGACATCAAAAAATATATTTATTTAGCTTCTAATTTTTTAACTCAGTACGTTTAAAATGTAACTCATGCCATATTAATTGATCGTAAAAAAATTGCAAAAACATTTCATCAAATAGTATATTGGCCACTAATATTACCAGAAGCTATTGAGGAGAGACAAAATAAAAGACTTTATTTTTTGGTTTTAATATAGAATAGGTGCAAGTTGGATTAGTATTTATGCGACAGAGTCGACGGAGCCCCGCTGCGCGGGGCTCCTATTTCTGTATGCAGGGTTTAAAGTAACCTAACACGAAGGAGATGACGGGAGCTGAGTTCGCTCGCTTTGCTCGCTCACTTCAGCTCCCGTCATCTCCTTCGAACCTAACCTGTCCGTGTCGGGGTGCCCTAAGCTCCCGAGCTCGCTACGCTCGCTCTTGGACTTATTCATTGACCGTCATTTATTATTTTAAATATAATATATTATTTAAAATTCCTCGTCAGAACAGAACAGTGGTACTTCATTTTCACTTTTAAACGTCATAACTAATTATTACTCATCGAAAACTTTAATTTAATTACAGCGAAAACAATTGCAATACGAACGCACGAACGACAATAAACAATTACATGTGATCAACTCAACTCGTCGTCACATGAATCGAATGGCGCTCTCTGATTGGTGCAAATGGCCGGTCGCTGTCGTCTCGCGTACTCGCGCCAAATCATGCAGTGGCTATTTTCACGATAAAAGAATATGATGTATTGTTTTACATGCTAAGTTATAATAAATTATGCTTTCTTTCTTTCTTCGATAGAAGCTTGAATTATATTTTTTTGAGGATATTGCGTTGAAGCTGTAAAACGTAAAATGGTGACAAGATATAAAATCCGTGGCCGAGTTAGTAAATTACGTGGCAATGTATAAATAAGAAGGACAAGTCACAATAATTGATGATCTTTACTTGACGCTTTCTGTAGAATATTTAGTTGGCGTTGCAAAAAAGACGAATTAGTTTATTAGAGGCTATGTCATTTTCCCGTTGCTTAGTTATAAAATTAGAAGTTTAATCACGTGTCCAATAAATAATTTTGTGGCTAGACTTATAATTTCCCTTATTGTTTTTGTTGCCTGATCGAACAAACGTTTTGTTCCATCTGTGTCATACCACATTAATTTGGTGATATTGGCGTCTGCAGCCAACATGCCAATATGAAATTTCTTAAACATCGGCGTTGGCTTGCATGTGGGCCAACACAACCGTGTTGGCCCAACTTTTGAGGAAGTATAAAGGCTCCTACACATTTTGTAGACAAGAACTTGCACGCTGAGACTACAAAGTAATTATTGTAATATGCGCTGAATGGAGAAGCCCCCTTTCAGTAAGTTGTGACGGAATGTGATACCTACGTGGTTTCTGCTTGATTGCATTTTAATGCTTGGGTTAAATTGTATGGACTTTTGATAAATGAGTAAATTACTTTATTTGCTCCTCGGAAAGCACGTTAAGCTATTGGTCCCAGCTGTCATTTGAAGATCTTTGAAAGTCATTACGGGTAGTCAGAAGCTTGAGATATGACACCAGTCTTGCCAAGGGGTATCGTGTTACCCAGTTACTGGGTTGTGGAGGTCAGATAGGCAGTCGCTCCATGTAAAACACTGGTACTCAACTGAATCCGGTTAGGCTGGAAGCCGAAAAAAACATTGCGCAAGGCATGACGTATTAACCCATTAAAATCCATACTAGTATTATAAATGCGAAAGTAACTCTGTCAGTCTGTCTGTTACCTTTTCACGCTTAAACCGCTGAATTAATTAATTCAGATACAATTTTGGTATGGAGATAGTTTGATACCCTGGGAAGGACATAGGATAGTTTTTATCCCGGCAATTATACTTTAGGGGGTGGACAGGGAGGTAGAAGTTTGTAAGCCACACACTTATAATATTATGGCGCGATATAAAAAATAGGATGATCAAAGTACTAATGCTACTTAGACGAAGTTGCGGGCAACAGCTAGTTAATAATATAATTGAAAAAGCTTAATTACAAATACCGAAAGTATGCTTCAAAAGCAAAGCGGCTAGCGCTCAGCATAATGCTGAGACTAGCGTGCGAGACGGAGCCACAGTGGGATTAAAAAAGATTGTACTGACAATGTTTTAAAGAGTGTTTAGGAACACGTCCGCTTGTTTTATTTACTCGATAGTTATACTCCATTTGAAATAACATTAAACATTGAAATAATCTCTTTGTACAGCCCGTTCAACCAAGTTTTTTTTTTACAACTGGTGAGCACAAAAACGGCAGCCATGTACCAAAACATAAATATACGATTAAGCAATGCTTAACTAAACATTATGGAAACGTCGTTATAATATTCAAATTCCAGGACCATCATTGCCAAATTTGTTTACACACCACGTTCCGGAAGCGGTAAACAATTTGCCCAATGAAGGCTTCCCTGCCGATTGTGACGAAAACACATGTGTACCTACTAACATTATTTTGGAAATGGCGAAATAGACTAGACGAATTGACAGAATAGTTTGATTTTATTTTACTTTATTTCTATTTGAAACTACTTTATTTGATGGTCTGATTAAACAAACTTGTTATTATTTATTTTAATTACTAGTAGCCCGCCCGCAGGCTTATTACGTATATTTTGCAAGAGCAAAACGATAACGATTTTTGCGCAATAATTGTTCTTCCATACAGAAGTTTTAGAGTTATTGGTGTATTTTTTTTAAATAAGTGCATCTGACAAACAGCGAGTGATTAGCAAACGATTGTGTAGGACCTACCATACCTACACTGCAGGTAATGCCGACTTTTATGACATAAAGCGTTTGATCGCTATCGTTTTGCTCTTGCAAAAGATAAGTAATAAGCCTGCGGATTTTGCCTGGATCATAATACTTTATAGTCTATACCAACTGAAATAATGTAACTTTAAATGGTGAAAGATTAATTCAAATAAGTGTAGTGATTCTAGAGATAACCTAAATCGGGAAAAAATATAACTAAAAAGTTAAAAATAAATAAATATTTATTAACTTTTCTGAACAGTTTTGTTTGCAAAATATCATTCAGTTATGAACAAATTCTAGCCATTACATTTTTCTTTGTGAAATATTTTTAACATCCAAAGTAGCGAAATAATATCTTGTTGTTATTTTTTTTTTTAAAGCGAGACTATTACATAGTTACACGAAAAAAACAATTTTCACTAAAAATATATTTGTATATATTTTTTATATATGATTTTTATACACTTCTAAATTATTATATACGTATATATATATATTATATACGTTGCCCCACACTAGGAATTTCTTCCTGTATCGTGGGTGCGTTTACAAACTTATAAACTCACATACACAACACCCAGAGCCGAAACAACTATCTGTAGGTCATACAAATATTTGTTCCGTGTTTGTTTTCGGTTGCTGACGATATACTTTTTCTTCACATAGAAGCGGCCTTCAGATCAGATATTAATACTATCACCAGCTGGCACCAGTTCCAGCCGGAAAATCTAACCCCAACCTAACTCCCTACTTGCCTAAGTATTTTCCGTTTTCGAAGCAGAATCAAATTTAGTTCAGCAGATCGATCATAGTATGGCAAAGAAAGTTCGGCTTCGCCTGGGTGATTGATTGTGTACATGTAATTTCTTAGTTTAATAGTTGGGTATTTTGCCGGCATTTCCAATGGTGTAAGTATTAAAGGAGAGTACTTTGTCAGGTGCTCGTTCTATCAAAATGGCGACAGTTTGGCTGGATGAAATAGGACGGGACTAGACGGATTTATTTGCTCCGTTTTATGGCTTAATCTAAGGTCTGATAGGGAAACTAATGGTCGAATAGTCAAACGCGTAATTTGTTACATCATTTTGTAACACACGGTTGGCGCAGTGGTTGAACTATCAGCTGCTGCGCTGCGTGTCGCGGGTTCGATTCCCGCACGGAACAAATATTTTTATGGCCAACAGATAGTTGTTCCGGATTAGGCTGTTTGTGTATGTAAGTTTAAATGTTTGTAAACGCACCCACGATACAGGAGAAATTCCAAGTGTGGGGCTTTATATATATATATATATATAAATATCTCTCTAGGGTTTAATTCGGAAAGTTTTCCAACTCGTTACATTACTTCGCCATTTAAACATTAATATTTATCACAGACAAAAAATAATCGTAAAAACGACAACTTCAAATACTTCGATACCAAGGTGGAGGTCCCAATAGGCTCAGCAGATTTAATTATTCGAGTACATTCCCCAACAATTGTGTTAAGCCCCCTTACTTTAATAATTCCAGTTTGTTCTAGAACATTCCCGGCTAAGGACTTTTGTCGTTCCCCGATCCAATTAAGGAAACTGAAATAATATTCGGCAGTTATTGAAATTCTCTTCCGGAATATTCCGGGTCGTTTATTTTGATAAAAAGTAAAATGACAATGATTTTTTTGCCATCGCTTTACATATTTTACTAGCACTGCGCCCGCGACTTCGTTCGCGTGATTTCGTTTATCCTATATTTTTTCTTATATGCAGTTAGTGAAGGCGGTGATATTATAGATATACAGGGTTTATTAGATTGGGTCGATTCGTTATTTGACTTAAATAATTTTAGGTTACCGCCACAAAGTAAAATCGTCCCCTAAAAACATATCAACCCCTTTTTGCCCCGTTGAGGGTCGAGTTTTGTACAACCTAAATATGCTATTCCATCATCATATTTCATTTATACGTCATTCCTAAATATTTTTCGTATACGTTAGTCAGATTGTGCAGTAAGATTCCTCAAAAAAACTTTAACACCCCTAACTGTCTGGGGGCGAGGTTTTAAAATGATTTATGTAAATTTTGATTATTAACTTTATCCCCAAGCAATTTGATTTTTTCATACAAACTAAGTTTGCCCCTTTTCACCTCCTTAAAGGTTGATTTGACGCAAAATCGCTCCTTAGTGCTCTCCTAGAACCCCACGTCAAAAACGAAACCCTGCCCAGTAAGCTTCATAGCTTGGGATTAGTTTCAAAAACTTATAATGACAACCTTTCCTTATATTGGTATTTGTGCCAAGTTTCAAGTTTATGAACCCAAGAAATATGATTTGCAAAAAAAACATTAACACCCCCTAAATCGTCTTTTGGGGGCAGATTCGATAAACTAATAATGACAACCTTCAGTCAGTCAGTCAGTTTCTTCTTTTAAATATATAGATTGTAAACCAAGATAAAACAAACATACAACAGGCGGCCTTAACGCGTTCTGCCATCTCTTCCAGGCAGCCTAGAATGGAAAGTAATAGCCTGCTAGCTATGTATGTTTCATTGTAGTATTGACAGGCCATTCTATATATATGATTATATGGCCAGGCCCAGGCTTTAACAGGCAAAACTGTGCTCAGATTTAATAAGACAAAAATAATTGAAGGCAGTGAAGCCTTTACCGCAAATTTCAATGCCCAACAACCACAAAGTCTGGGCGATGCCACCAACATTCTTGAAAGTTTGTCCCCAACATAACCCTGCCTGTAATTTAATTCCACCAACTTATTGGTCCAACTATGTCTGATACACGAGGCATATTTTATTTGATTTCTACGAAACATTCAGAAACTTTCTAATTCTGAACAAGTTTGGACTAACTAAATTTTCTAAACTCAAAATGTCTTCAAACAAACGGATGAACTGACATAAAATATTGAAAACGAATAGAAAAGTTTTTACTCTATGTAGTAAAAAAGTTTTTAAAGTAGATTTATATTTTCAAGTCATAAATCCATTGTTTCGTCTCCATTGGTAGTGCCAATGAACTTTGGTTGAGTACTTAAATATTCTATGATCTAAATTGAATATTTTAACAGAGAAAACCGAGATTTAATCATATTTAATCCAGTTCTACAATGCTTCAAATCTATTTGGCTGCTGTATTAACATTAAAATGGTAATTTAAGATAGCTACTATAATAATAAGTTATTATTTCTTAACGTTTTTTATGTTAAACTGAATAATAAGTACTGAAGTACAAATTTATTGAGTCTATAAAAAATATTAAATTTGCCATATATTTTGCCGTCGACTTATTGCGTAATAAGTAATATATAAACACGAAAGTGAAGAAAAGTGTTTCTATCTGTTTAATAGAACACGTTGAACGCCGCTTTAATTTTTCAGTCTTTCCGTTTGGGCTATTGTCGACTTACAATAGTTCCGTTGGGGCCGTGGGTAGCAACACATGTGAGCTTAAGCTTGTCTATTAAGCCATCGGGCACAGATATGACCCCCACGGCCCTGCAGACAAAAATATTGTATTTAGTTTTATTGAAAAATATGACAGAGAATTATGACGAATGATGTCATGACAGAATTATTTCATTAAAAAGCGTTGTGCATATATATCCATACTAATATAATAAATCCGAAAGTAACTCTGTATGTCTCTGTTACCTTTTGGGAAGAAATGGGGGGTGTGTTAATTTTTGATGTAACTTCTTATCACGCAACTTATATATATTATGAACCGATTTAGATAAAATTTGGTATGGAGATAGTTTGAGAGCCTGAGAAGGACGTAAGCTAAAAAGCATAAAACACGAAGGGGGCGAAATGGGGGATGGGGCGTTAGTTTTTTATTAAACTTCTTAATAGGGCTTAAACCGATGAACTGATTTAGACAGAATTTGGTATGAAGATAGTTTTAAATCTTGGGAAGGACATAGGCTACTTCTTTTTGCATAAAACACGAAAGGGGGAGAAATGGGAGAGAGGGTGAAGTTTGTATGTAACTTCTTATTATGCAATGCCTTCTTATTATGAACCAATTTATATGAAATTTAGTATGGAGATAGTTTGAGACACTGAGAAGGATATAGGCTACTTCTTTATGCATTAAACACAAAGGGAGAGAAATGAGGGAGGGTTAATTTTGTATGTGACTTCTTATCATGCAACTTCTTCTTATTATAAACCGATTTAGATGAAATTTGGTACGGAGATAGTTTGAGACCCTGAGAAGAACATAGGCTACTTAATTTTGCATAAAACACGAAGGGGAGGGACGGTTAATTTTGTATGTAACTTTTTATCATGCAACTTCTGCTTATTATGAACCGATTTAGATGAAATTTGGTATGGAGATACTTTGAGAACCTGAGAAGGACATAGGCTACATTCTTTGTGCATAATAATCGATGGGGGAGAAATGGGATCGGTTAGTTTTCTATCACATCATCATCACATCATCAGCCTATTAAAGTTCGCACTGCTGGGAGACAGGCCCCCTCTCCGTGAGAGGGAATGGGCCTTAATCCACCACGCGGGCCCAGTGCGGGTTGGTGGATGTCACATGTCTTAGAATTTTTGGTTCTAGGACATGCCGGTTTCCTCACGATGTTTTCCTTCACCGTTTTGAGAGCAGTGGTGATGAAATAATTTACACAAAGTAAAGCGCCTGCCTGGCCTCGAACCCACGACCCACAACTTGTAAGTCGCGGCCGATACCACTGGGCCACCACTGCTCTCCAGTTTTCTATAAAACTTTTTATTATAGAGATCGATTCACTTCAAACTTTGCGTAAATACTGCCGTAAGAAATAGTTAAAATGTACTGTTTTTTTTTTAAATACCCTTAAAAGGTGGTTGTGGTTGTAAAGATAAGATGTACAAATATTCTTCATGAAGCTGAATTTTGGCAGGTGGTATTATATAGATAGTAATCGTTAGTTAAGAAAGGATTTTTGTAAATTCGAATTTTAAGGGGGTAAATTGGGAAAGCTGAACTTTGTATTAAACTTTTTATTGCGGCTTCCAATTTGGATGAAACTTTGCAAGCATGTTTTTGACAACAAATAATTGAGATCTGTACATTTATTTAGATTATGTAATGTTATAAGGCTTCGTATTAGTACATCGGTGCCAATATATTAACAGGTGTGAGAAAAGGGGAAAGCGTGTTCATACGTCGAATCCCAATAATCGCCACTGACCTGTCATTTCAATTTAAAAGATTCCAGTTTCCAACCAAACTTAGTTTTGCTATTACTATTAACAAAACTCAAGGATAGCAGAGGTGCATTTGGAAAAGCCATGCTTTACCCACGACCAGCTACATATAGCTGCTGATATTCGCGTATGTTCAGGAATGTGTATGTATTAGCATCAAATGAAAGTACATACAACATAGTATAAAGCAGCATCATTAAATGTTATAACCATGATTAACGGAATAATTAAGTAATGTAAATTAACTGTAGATACAATTTTATTCAATTAAATAAGTTAATCGTTTTTACGTCAATGCTTCCTGTACCTATAAAGGCTGAGTTTTCCAAGTGGGCGTGGATGGCCAAATTATCACTATGATGAATAGCACAAAACAATAAAAGGAGTCACGGGGCCGATTTTGATTAAAACTAAAACTGCAACATTGGATTTTCTCATCCTGTATGTCGACAACCAGAATTGATTGACAAAACTTATATTAACGCGGGCGAAGCTGCGGGTAACAGCTAGTGGTCTATAAACGCGAGGCCGTCATTTTCGGCACAATGGGCCAAATAAAAGCCGTGCCACTGGCCGATGAATTCAGTTGCACCTCAGCCAACGAATAGGCAACAAGTAAGAAAGAAAAGCCGAAATCTGCGGAACAATTTCTCAAGAAAATCCGCCTTTTATTTCTGTGGTAGTAAAATACGTGTTCCTTGGGTTGTCCTCGTACTACCCTACATACGCATTCAGTGGTGCGTGGTGACGTGTGCCACCAGTGGAGTCGCCAGACTCAGGAAGTAGCGAACGCACGTCAAAACCAAGTGGAATACTGTCCCAGGGCGACCGTGGGTACTAACACCACCCAGGTACCGTACCGCAACAAATAACTGTGCATTACATTATCATAATGCTTTGTCATATTTAGTTGCAATGAACTTCAGGCCGTCTGTCAGCAGTTTGTTTTTTTTAGTCATTACAGCAGTGTTGCTTAAAATAATTAAGACATTCCACTAAGCATTTTGTGAAGTTACACCAAAATTTCGTTGTACTTACTTTATTCCGTCAATAAAACCATCACGATTTAATTACCTTACAATTAAGAATATGGACGGATTTTGTATGAGGAAATTATAAATTAAATTTGATATTTTTTATATATAATATTCAATATGGCAACACTATCATAGCACATGGCTCACTCAATATCATAAATATGACTCACAAATCTGTGATCCTAATATATATTATAGTGTAATACAGTTTGTCTAGGAAATTTTGCTGTAATAGCCAAATCCATAATAAACCAATTCATTTTTGGACGTCAGTTAGTTTCTATATTTTCGTAAAACCAACCTTACCCATTTTTAGGGTTCCGTACCCAAAGGGTAAAAACGGGACCCTATTACTAAGACTTCGCGATCCGTCTGTCTGTCTGTCTGTCTGTCTGTCTGTCTGTCTGTCTGTCCGTCTGTCTCCAGGCTGTATCTCATGAACCGTGATAGCTAGACAGTTATAATTTTCACAGATGATGTATTTCTGTTGCCGCTATAACAACAAATACTAAAAACAGTATAAAATAAATATTAAAGGGGGGCTCCCATACAACAAACGTGATATTTTTGCCGTTTTTTGCTCGATATTAATAACGGCAACAGGTAGACGCTTGAAATATTCACAGAATGTTTAGTTGTATATTTACTTCAAAAAATAATAAATTAAAATAAAATAAATTAAGGGGGGCTCCCATACAACAAACGTGATTTTTATGCAGTGTTTTGTGATAATGGTACGGAACCCTTCGTGTGCGAGTCCGACTCTCACTTGGCCGGTTTTTTTTAATTTCTACAATTACAACGCCAAAATCCCTTCAAATTTACCGAAAAACACCGCCGATCTCCAACCGCAGTCTACAAACGAATTTAACAAGATAAAATTGTGCGAAACTTGACTCTGATAACAAGGGTCTTGGAAATTTTAGCAGTTCTCTTATCAGCTGTGATAGATAAGTACGGGTTGCGGCTGTTACGGGTTTATATTTAGAGTAATGACTTGCTCAGAGAGCGATAGCGGGCAAAAAATGCTTGAAGATTTTGGTTTAGTGACGATAGATGATTAAATTGGATTCAAAATATTTTGCTTACTTAGTAAAAGTACTCATAGTATTTAGTTAGTATCTATCATCTTTGACAGTCGTTATGGATCGTCAAAAAAAGTTAATTCAAAAAATCAATAATCCCGACTGCTTAAAAAGCGAACTAAAAAGCCGTAAACAAGTAGAAAATCATGCTGTGCAGTCGGAGAATACGTATTCGGGCGCTGGCTGACCAAAACCAGATGTATCCTTCGACTGTAAATAAAGCTATATTACTGCAAAAATTCATCAAATTCCGTTTAGCAGTTTTTGCGTGAAAGAGTAACAAACATCCATCCATCCTCGTGTTTTTAGTGTGTAGATAGTAGGATAATACACGATGTTATGTAAGTCTAATAAATTCTTCTATGAAATGAGTATGACGCAGACAAAGTCGCGGGAATGCATTTATTTCTTCTATGAAATTTTAAAACATTTACATAATCATCAGATCCAAAGAGATCTCCATAAGACTGGTAAACGTTTCTGCAGCCAATCTCAATCTCTTTAAAGTTTATACAACACCAATATTATCTCAGTTTGTTGTCTAAAACGTTCGCGCCAGTAACCACTCAAGTAAACTGATCGACTGCAGCGCTGCGTGTCGCGGGGTCGATGCCCGCACGGAACAAATATTTACATAGTCTATAGAAAAATAGTTTCCAATGCTCTAGACAAAGTGTTATTTTATCACTTTCTAGCTGTTGCCCGCGGCTTCTCTCCCTTGGACCATCCTACAGGATCCATTTCCGAGATAAAAAAATAACCTATGTCACTTAGGAATAATGTGGCTTTCTATTGGTGAAAGAATTTTTCAAATTGGTCCAGTAGTTTCGGAGCCTATTTGGTACAAACAAACAAACAAAAAAATCTTTCCTTTTTATAATATTATTACTATAGATAGCATTGTCAAATGTCAAAACGAAGGTATTGATCACAAGACATTTTGATAGCGCTAGGCAATCCCATAAATTTTTGACATTTTACTTGACTACAAGGAAAGGGTTATGTTTTTCGTGCGTATTTTGGATGTTTGTTTGTTTGTATGTATGTAATATTCTTTATTACCTCAAACCCTTTTTATTCATTCAAACTGTTAGACGGATTTATAGAATTAAAATATCGATAAATTCTTCTTGACCACCCAAGTGTTCTTAGATAGGTGAAATTTAAAAAAAAAACAAATATGGCTGCATTTTGGGCGCCGCACAGTGTGTTATTTTGAGAATCTAGACGGACAAAAGTCAATTTAGGAACATGTGTTAAAAGATCATTTTAACGGAATACATTCAAAGCTGACATGTTTTACTACGATCTAGTACACTTTTTGGCAATACACGCGAAACAATAGTAGGTAAAAAAAGGTCGGGACGGCCGGCTACCCGAGCCATACCGACAGAGACCGCTCGCTGCTATCGTTTCATTCGTCTGAGTTTGCTCGATGAATACGCTGAGTCTGTGTGCTAGTGATGATTTTGTGTTGTTATCGTTTATGTGGAACTCTCAAGGTAAATTTTCATATATTTTTTTGTTATTATTTATACTATTTTAATGATAAATATTAAATTAACAGAGTGAGGTTTTTATTTACTCATAAACAGTACTTCTTTAGTTTCATCTAGGGTTTTAGTTGATTTCCCTGCATTTCCCTGTACATTGGGTATATTTTTCTGAAAGGTATATTTATATACCTACTACAAGAAAAAAATTCATTTACTTGCGAAAGTTTGCGACACTCATACAACATTTTCTTATTTTCAGAATGACTTCACAAATTTCTCGTCGTTCGTTTTTTGATGTTTGGTTTGCTAACGCCTGAGAAACAAGACAGGAAGCTTTTTTACATTATTTTTTGCAAGAACTTGGTGTCCCAGTCCGTTACGGATGATATTTTGAAGAGTTTAAAAGCAAGAATAAGTAGAGTTAGTCAAAAATTTATCAAAAATGGTCGAAATCAGGCAGACATCGAGAACGCTTCCTGAAAACGAATTCTTTATGGTTAGAAGCGAACATATATTTTCGGGTATTGTCAGTGAAACTATCGTTGATGTTTCACTACCTGGAACAAGTAACCGGGCCGGAAGCAACAAACCGGAAACACTAATGATGGAAATACAGGTCGTAAATTTTTCCGAAATGCTGAAAAGTCAGCAGAAATAACTGGTGTCAATATTGATCTTATCAAACGCTTCCATGTCATATTAGAGACCATAAATAGCGGGTATTTCATAAATGTTGACAAATTTCATAAATTCTCCAAGGCTACAAGAGAATTGTATTCGTGGTACCCAATGCCAGTAATAAAATTTCATTTCACGGTAAGGATATAATTTCTGCATGTGTTTTACCAATAGGTCAAATGTCTGAACAAGCTCAAGAGGCACGAAACAAACAATAGAACATTCAGGGAACTTTTACTAGGAAATCTTCACGAATGAATACAAATCGAGATTTACTGAATAGATTGTTAATTTCATCGGATCCGTATATTGCTAGTTTGCGAGCGGGTCCAAAAACAAAGTGTGGTATAATTAATGCCTAGGTAAATGAGTCATTAGAAATAATAATTCTAACTATTGAACGTGAGATATCAATAGACGAAACAGATAGAGATTCTAATGAATCTGAATCAGAATCTGAAGACTCAGATGAAAGTATGGAAGAATCTGACGAGGATTCTGAATAATCTCTATCGGTTTAGACTACTGGTCTTCTCTACTTCTAATCTTAATTGTACTTAACTTTGTATAGCTTTTTTATTAATAATAACGCATAATTATGGAAAAAAATTATTTTGTCCCGCTAGATTCTCAAAATAATACACTGTGCGCCGTATAGTGCGAGACCGATTTATTTTTTCTTCGCATTCCGTCGTGAGGGTATCAAAATAACGGGTTTTAAGAGGTTGTTACAAAAATATATACCACTTATATGTTTAGAAGTAATTCGAAAAGAGATTATAAATAAAAAGTTAAAATATGAAAAAGTTAAATTAAAAATCAAAAACCCGAATCAGAATTAAAAGTAGAACCAAACTAAAAAGCTGTACAAGAAAAAAATCTTGCTGCGCAGTCGGAGGATCAGGGAATCAGCCAGTTCGCGAATATGTATCCTCTGACTACAAAGCATGATTTCATCTTGTACAGCTTTTAGGCAGTCGAATTTTTGAATTTTAAATTAACTTTTTTGTGTATGTCAGTATAAAAAATTGTAAACGGCCCCACGATTCATGTGTAATTGCTACAGTAGGGCAGCGTTTAAAAAAGCCGGGGCCTTACTACAACGTTTTAAAACCATTGAGATTCCGTTGTTGAAACGGAATAGTGCTATTCGTCCTGCATAGCTCCGTATCTCTCACACATGATATATTTAAGGCTCACTTGTGGTTAACTTAATAACTCGATCCGAGTTAGTAGTCAGTAGGTAACCAGGCCAGTTATGTATGACATATTTGTTATTTAAACTCGTGTTAGCAACTAATACTGAGTAAATTTTTTGGCGCAACTGGCACTAACCGTCAAAAATATCATAGTACACTGTTTGCCTCTGATCCCAACTTTATCGCACCGATTCGTTGTTTATTAAAACACAAATTAACCTTTCGCCGCGCTTCAATCTATTGCTCGTTAGAAGCACTCTAGAGATAATTGGTAAAAATAATAAAAAGAAAACAGCTTTGAATATTATTTTGTAGAAACACGGATCTTATTGGTGATGTTCTTCAGATAGGCCAGGTGCGCAGTACGCATAACCGGCGTGTATGAACATAGATAAAGCAAAAGGCGAATGCAAGGATCGTACCAGGTGGCGTTCTGTAGTTTTTGGCTCCCCTTGGGAAAAATACGTTTACATTACATGTGCTCAAAAAGAGCTTTTTCCAAGCAGCCAAACTGTGCGGAAAGTGTCACTTTTTTTCACTAGTGCTTTTTACTTTTCTGTATTTTTTTTATTTTTAACTCCAACGTCAGCCCGACGCATAGAGTTTTTAATATTTGAGAAAAGATTTAAAAATTAGTTAAATACAGATTATCATTCATATAAAAGGTAAAATAAAACTAATACTTCATTAAAGGCGTTTTTAATTACTCTAGATTTAGATTTTGATCAATAAATTTTTTATTTAATAAGATCAATAAATATTAATTTTAAATATTCATTAAATATGTTTGGCAGAGCGTATATTTTACTCGTACCTTTTTGCGTTACGTCGTGACAGCTATTTGCACATGCGCAGTAGATATGCCCGAGGAACGTTTAGTTAATCTGTAGATATGCTGAGCGCGCTTGACTAAACCCGCCATTTTATTAATTTTTGCTTGGTTCAGATATTTTTTTTTATTTCCTCGCACAATGCATAGTAAAATTTTGAATGATACACACGTACGTAAGATGATTTCGACTCGTGTCGATTTATCCACTCATCGGAAATCACCTATCTTCCGCACTTGTAGCATAAATAACTTTAGTATAATTATGTATGTTTGATTGTGTATGTGTATTACAATCCAGTGAAAGGCTTCGCGCCTCGAATGAAATATTAAATATAAGTACTTGTCATGCAGACAAGTATATTTAACGCTTCATTTGAATTTAAAATTAAAATCAAACAGCCCAACTAAGGATTTGTAGGTCGTGGGTTTGGACCCATGCGCCTGCATTACTTTGTGTAATTTATTTAGCAGTCTGCTAAATACGTGACTTATCTAAGCCAATAAGTTGGTAAAAAAAAATATAAGAAAACTACAAGACGAAATCTCTTGGTCATTGAAAATCAGACTTTAAAACGACGTCCCAAAGTGTTTATTTATTGGCAACGGCCCTTCAAATCCTATCTTTTCAACTGGAAGCTATTAGAGTTTTATAAATGTCGAGATACATCCAACGGATAGTTCGCCGGAGACACTTCAAACGACTTTTGAAAGTCGTAACTACAAACTTACGTGCTAAAATAAAATGCACGTTTTAGACATACCTTTCGGTGCCCAAGTACATGGTAGGTACCCATATATTTGTAGAACTTGCAGTTCTAATATATATAGAACGCTGCTCTCACTAATATTCTCCATGTGTTAGTTTAATGAACACTAATTTAAAAATACCATTGTCATCAGCAAAACGAGAAGGTAAGGCTTGCAGTAGATGGCAGAAGTATATGTGTGTTTATGTTTACTAAACAAGCAAGAAAGTCAATGTTGCGAGTAAAAACCTAGCAAGTGCGAAAGTTTTCATATCATTAATTATTTTCTAAGATTTTCTTTGAAATCATTAATCCACGCAAGTTGATCTAATCAAAATTCAGAATCACTGGTCCACAATGGACCTGCATCAAACCATAACACCTGTCAGTCATAGCATTTGTCCAGGAATGTTATGATACAGGCTGACAGAAACCATTAACGATTGATTTATGATTGATTAGGTACCTGACGATGGAAGGCACCATCGACGCCTACTCAGAAAGAGGAAAAGAGGATTTCAAAGCGTAACATGAGAGTTAAGTTCAGAATCTCAGGACTTAGGGGAGGTCTATGCTGTGCAGTGGCACATCGATGGAAAAAATCTAGGGTGGCTCATTAGGCTATTAAGTGGCACTTTTGAACGTCAAGATTTAAATTTATAAGTAATAATAATTGATACTACCGTCCAATTAACGAAAAAGAATTTTCAGATAATCTGATACATAGACCTTTAACGCGTACAACAGTTCCAAACCAGTATACAACAAACCTAATACCCCTTTAAAATAAAACAAATCAGCGTCAGTCCAATCAAATCCGATCGCGCACCCATCGAGTTACACGTCAAAGTAACAGCAACTGACGCGGAATGATAGCCTTGCGAACATCAACGTCACACTACTGCACAGTGCGACAATTTAACAGTCCTTTTTGGACAAAAAACTAGATGTAAAACCTGTAGGTACAACTGAAGCGCTGCAGCGTGATGCAGAATAATTTTGTACACGGTTTATTCGACTACCTCTCCTTTTAAAGGTAGATGTGATTGGAAATGCCGGGAGGGGACGCTCTATTAGTAGGACAGTAATAGTAGTATTCACGCCATATTAGGTGGCAATCATGTTTGAACATGTTCTTTTATTGTAATCCTGCATGCACCAATGATTATTTGTTGTATGTATAGTGTTTGTTTGCATGTTTATGTAAATAAATATATCTGAATCTGACCCTTGCCTACTGTATTCTCCATACAAGCGTATTGTTATGTGAAGTATATCTATCTATATTCTATATCAATATATATATTTCTATATATACCATATATAAAATAAAGTCGTGTTAGTTACATCACTCATAACTCAAGAACGGCTGGACCAATTTTTATGATACTTTGTTTGCATAAAACATGAAGCGGGCGAAATGGGAGTAGTGTTAATTTTGTATGTAGTTCTTATGCATGGCTTCTTCTTATTATGAACCGATTTAAATGAAATTTGGTATGGAGATAGTTTGAGACCCTGAGAAGAACATAGGCTACTTGCATAAAAAACGAAGGAGTGAAATGTGGGGCGGATTAATTTTGTATGTAACTTCTTATCATGCAACTTTTTCTTATTATGAACCGATTTAGATGAAATTTGGTATGGAGATAGTTTGAGACCCTGAGAAGAACAGAGGCTACTTGCATAAAAAACGAAGGAGTGAAATGGGGGGCGGGTTAATTTTGTATGTAACTTCTTATCATGCAACTTTTTCTTATTATGAACCGATTTAGATGAAATTTGGTATGGAGATAGTTTGAGACGCTGGGAAGGACATAGGCTACTTGCATAAAACACGAAGGGGGAGAAATGGGGGATGGGCTGTTAGTTTTGTATAAAACTTCCGATTTAGGTGGCATTTGGTATGGACAGTGGTGTCTCATTCCATACAAAGAAACCGTGCCGACGTACTGGACTGATTATACGGATTATTTTTTGTACTTCGATCGCGTTCGGCTCCGTTCCACGGATATAGATGGAGATCTATCTATCGCCCTGGAACGGAAGCGAACGCGATCGATTTAAAAAAAAAAATCGGTATAATCAGATGAAAAACGATAGTTACGTCGGCACGGTTTCTTTGTATGGGGATGAGGCATCTGTATGCTAGTATTATATTATCTGTGGTATGGAGATAGTTTGAGATTTTGGGAAGGACATATATTACTTTGTTTGCATAAAACATGAAGGGGCGCTCGTGTTAATTTAGAATGTAACTTCCATATCATGCAACTACTTCTTATTATGAACCGATTTAGATGAAATCTGGTATAGAGATAGTCTAAGACCATGAGAAGAACATAGGCTACTTCTTTGTGCATAAAAATCAAAGGGCAAGAAATGGGAGGGTTAGTTTTGTATGACACTTCTTATCATGGGCACAGATAATATAATACTAGCATACAGATACCTCATCCCATACTAAGAAACCGTGCCGACGTAACTAGCTTTTTCGTCTGCTTAATCTGGCAATTTTTTGTACTTCGAACGCATTCGGTTCTGTTTCACGGTGATAGATAGATGGTGTTAGCAGCGACTTGCAAGTAAAAGGGTTTACTAGGATCGTGAATATTTTTTTCTGTAATTTATTTGCACGTTTTTACAGTTTTTTGTGCACCAAAATGTGTTAAAATGCAAACTTTAACAACCGAGTGGAATGCCTCAGAAATTAAAAAAGGGAATAAATATAATGACCACCAAAAAAAACTTTGTGACGATAACCCCTATCACCTAAAATATATACTAATCAGCAAAAAAAATAAACCTAAACCAAATTTAGTAAATTGATCACCAAAATTTAGTAAATTGATCACCAAATTTCATAAGTGCTAAAACCGTAAGATATCAAATCTAGTGATTTGGTCAATGAATCAGTCCAAGAGCGAGCGAAGCGAGCTCGGGAGCTAAGGGCACCCCGACACGGACAGGTTAGGTTCAGTTTACTTTAGACCCTGTATTCAGAAATAGGAGCCCCGCCCAGCGGGGCTCCGTCGACTCTGTTGCGATTCTAAATTTAATTTTGGTGATCATTTACTATTTTTGTCAGTATATTACTAGATTTGGTGGTTTGTTAAACATAAGCCATTAAAAAATGCGCCATCTATTGGCACCAATTTTAAATGATCCGTTTAATAGACTTTAAAATGTGAATTAAGAGCCAAATATTTAAAAAAAGAATTAGAATCTAGATAGGTATGAAGACTTGGGTAGGGAGGTAGGCATGGAGGAAAGAGCAGGGTAGATAGGTATTTAGGGTAGATTAGGACAGACAGGTTGGTAGGTAGGATAGGTGGATAGATAGGTGGAGTAGGTGGGTAGATAGGTAGGGTAGGGTTGGTAGGTCGAGTAGGGTAGGTTGGTTGTTGGGGTACGTAGGTACGGTACGTGGGTACGGTAGGGTAGGGTAGGGTAACCTACCCTACATACCTACCTGGTACGTAGGGTAGGGTAGGGTAGGTAGGTGACATTTTCTTCAAGATAGTTCTTACTTACAGTTAATTAAGTGATCTCATATAAATCAATAGTATTCAATATGTGTCACGAGCTCCCGCCAACAACAACCATTGTGTTATCAATATAAACCATTCCAAACAACAATTTAAAGTACTCAGTGAAGAATCTTTAAAATAATTTATAATATGGCAAAACAACGTTTGCCGGGTCAGCTAGTTTTACAATATAAATAACAAGATCTACATTATTCCAAGCCAGTATTAAAATATCTCAGCAAGGCAACCAAAAATCGAAGGTCCAATAAATATAAAAACAAATACGCATCTCCAGTGTTAGTATTCATATCATGGAGCTAGTAAATTCCCAAAATGATAGGCTGTAAATTTTATTACAAGAACATGTATGTATGTATGAATCTCTCTCAGAATTTTCTTCTGCTGAAAGCTTTTAAGATTTTTTTCTGGTACCTTCAACATAGGGGCCTTTAAGTCAAGACTCTATAGGTTACTTGTAGGCAATCAAACTTCATCGTGAGATAGTGAATATAATGCTGAGATAGTGGTCAAGGGTGAGCTTATCGTTAATAAAAAGAAAACAGTACCTAACAATTTTGTTCTTTTTCCTACATGTAAGTAAAATAAACAAGCTTGCAACTGCATAATACCAATCAATCTGCCTAGCCTTTCACCAACTATGCTGGTATCAGCTAACCGGATTCAGCTAAATACCAATATTCTAAATGGAGTGACTGCCAAACGGGCAGCCACAACCCAACTGGGTAAAAGTATATAGTAAGTATCGCACAGATTATCCCAGCAACTAGGTAACAGGTTATCTTAGTAACTAGGTAACAGGTCTTCCCAGTAACTAGGTAACATGCATCACACCATTATATATTTTTTTTTTTTTATAGTTATGTGATTCATATTACCTAAAATATAAATGTCTTTTTTCCCCTTTTTTTAAACTAACAAAAAACCCACACTAGGATCCGCGGTAGATTATCTGTTGACTTCCAGTAGTAGGAATATTATAAAGCTTTTTGGTCTAGTGCTCGCAATCACTGCTGCTGAACATGACCTCCTGGGTTTGATTCCCTGGTCGGGCAAAGTATTATTGGGTTTTTTATTTGGAACTCTCAGTAGCTGCTCGGGGTCTGGATTTTTGCCCAGTTGATTTGATTGCATTAGGCTCGCCTTCATAACATATGGGTGTACTATTATAAGTCCCTTGCCCAAGCCTTCAGAGATATAAGCGTGATGTTACGTCATCACGCTTTTTAAAACCGAAAGGTTACTTCAAAATACAAGCAGAAACATTTTGATCAACCATGAACTTCCATGAAATTTTCAAGTAAACAAGTCTTGGAAGGCTGTCGTGTCTTCCATATCTTACTTAACTTTTCAATCAAATTGTAAGACTGAGAGGAAGTTGTGCAGAATTTTTAACTAACGCGACAAGCTAGCGAAACGCTTCGAATAAAGTTTTAGTGAGATTTTCAAACTTTTCTGTCGCTTTAAACGGCAGTTCTCGAGAGCTTAAAGGTTCTATGTGTCTTGGGAACTGAATCAGGTGTGAATTTTTCCAATTAGTGCTTTTACCAAGCTTACCTTTTATTTAAGTCAGCGATCTATGTATAAGCTATGTATTAAGAAGCTTATCCTCTACATAGAAGATCCTACTAATTATTATAAAGGCGAAAGATTGTGAGTGTATGTGTTTGTATGTTTGTTATTCTTTCACGCAAAAACTACTGAACGGGTCTGGATGAAATTTGGCACAGAGATATATTATAATCTGGAATAGCAAATAGGATTATGTACACGATCTTAATTTATAATAATTATTTATTCTATATTAATTACCAGGTGACCCTAGAGTGTGTCTTTTGAAACCTTGTACTTTGTAGTACGCTCTGGACAGTTAGGAACGCTGTGGTAAGTCCGACGCGATAATGTGACACTAGTACGATGACTGTTTTTCATGGAAATCATTCTAGGGATCATCTTTATCATAATTTTAACCGAAAGACTGAAGACTGCTGAACATAGGCTTTCCGTGTGTCTCGCATCCAGCGGATTCCCGCAACCACGACCAGGTCATCGGTCTACCTAGTGGGAGGCCTTCCAACGCAGCGTGAGTGAGTCTGCCGGTTCACGATTGCTACTCAAGAACTTTTCGGCCTCATCAACTATCCATTCTGCGAGCAATGTGCACTGCCCACTGAAACTTAAGGTTTGCAATTCTCCGGCTATGTCGGTTACTTTGGTTCTCCTGCGGATGTCCACTTTTATGATACAATCACGCAAGGGAACGCCGAACACAGCCCTGATGAATTTAAACCTTCTGATAAGGCCCATTGTGAGTGACGTCCTAGGGATAATCAATCATATTAATCAATCAATACATATAATAAATCTGTAGCAAAGTCGTTTTTGTATATCGAAAATATTTTCAAAAAAAATAACCAGGGTTATTATATATATTATAGGGTGTTGAGGATTCAACCAATAAAACCAGGTCAACTACCGAGGCAATACTTCTTCTTTATTCCAATCTTGTGTACAGGTGTTGCTTGCGCCGCTGCTCGCAGTAAAAAGGGGATTTTGCCAACAATGGCCCCTTATTTATACATTTGTTCCTAACGCCGCGCCCCTCTACAAATTGCGCCGTGTCGAGCAACTTCACGTCGATCGAGCGTCGACCAATAATAGCGAAGCGGTTACTCGACCAATCAGCGCAAAGTAGTCCTAATTTGGGCGCGACGCTATTCCATGACAAAACGTTACTGTAACGAGGCCCGTTTGGCTATTTCGAATTAATTTCTCTTTAAATTATGGGCCTCGCTACAATAAGTTAACAAAACATATTAGCTACATAATTTGGTTTACATATAAATCAGAAACATATTACTAAACTGTCTTAAACACTTATATAAGTCCATATCCACTATCACTGTCCTAAACACTTATATAAGTCCATATTCACTGTTAATCATGAGTCTGAGTCTATACACACTATCACAAATCACACTACGTTGAGGATTAGCAGGCTGCGTCACCAACAGTCTCCCCCTCGGTGCCTTGCACCTCAGCTTGCAGGGGTGACGATGCTGGCACTATCACGACCAGCCGGGATGCTGGCCGCCGCTGTACGCCCGCCGGGGTGCGGACGTCGACGATCCGAGTTCTTCCATCTGGCCCAGGGTAGGTCGCGCTGATCACGCCGCGTGGCCACGAGCAGCGTGGCAGGGTGTGGTCCACCAGCAGGACGAGGTCGCCGACGGTGGGATCCCGATAAAGGGGACCCTGGAAGTACCGGGGCGAGAGCGCTGGTAGGTACTCTCGCACCCATCTGACCCAGGAGTGGTCGGCCAGGCGCTGGGATGTCCTCCACGATGGAGAACCGATGAGCTCTGCGTCGTCGAGTGAGCCAAACATGTGGGCTCTGTTGGACCTGTCTATAAGAAAGTGGTAAAGGGTTAGTGCTTCTTCTACGTTGGGGTCGGTGCTCACGGAAAATAGTGGCCGTGAGTTGATCGCGTGTTCTGCCTCCAGTAGCAGTGTGTGCAGGACCTCCTCCGTCGGTCTTCGTTCGTGGAGTGTCGCTGCCAGTGCGGTCTTGACGGTACGCACCAGCCGATACCCATGAGCCACCCATGTGTGGGGCTCCAGGAGGAATGAACCCCCATACTATGCCGATCTCGTTGGTTTCCGACGTGTAGCGCCGACTTCTGACGAAGGTTCAATTCTTCGCTGCTTCTTTTCATGATGACCGGCGTCTCGTCTTTCTTCTGTGACTTCTTCCAAGCCGGGTCATGTTCTTCCTTAGAGGTTCTTCTGGTGCTGATTGTTCTGTGGGCAATGCTTTTCTTAAAAGCGTCCACAACTTGCGGGAATATTGCCGTCGCAAACCTCCCTGACTCTGGGACGGCGGTGGGCGCGACTCTTCTCACGCTCAACGTGACGGCGTTTGGCTTTTCTTCCCCTGTGTCCTTGGTGAAAACCTTTTCACCTTGTGGCCACCTTTCTTGGCCTTTATCGAGGAATGACGGCCCCGTGAACAACCGATGTTCCTTGACGGAGTCTTTGGGCACGTCTCGCGTGGCGTCGTCCGCGACACTGTGCTTTGTAGGCACCCATCGCCACTCTCTATGTCTAGTCAACTCTTCAATCTCAGCGAGTCGATGCGCGACGTATGGCTTGTATCTTCTGGGGTCTGACTTGATCCACGCTAGCGCTGTCTTCGAGTCTGTCCAGAAGCATCTTCCTGTGATGCGCAGATCCATTTCTTGCTGTGCGTTCGTGGCGAGGCGACTGCCCAGGAGACATGCTTGCAGCTCCAACCTCGGGATTGACGTGGGTTTCAGTGGTGTCACTCTTGCCTTTGCCGCCAGGAGCTTCACTTCTACTCGACCGTCAGTGTGCCGCGCGCGGCAATACACCGCGCACGCGTACGCCTTCTCGCTAGCGTCACAGAAGGTGTAGAGCTCCCCCTCGTCGACGTCTCTCGCCAGACAGCGCGGAATACCCAGATCCACCAGTTTCTTGAGGTCTTGTAGCCACCTGGACCATTCTTCCTCTCGGGCAGGCGGTATCTTCTCATCCCATTCCACGCCGCTTCTCCAGAGGTTCTGCAGCATAATCTTGCCTTGGATCGTAATGGGAGCGGCTAAACCAAGCGGGTCAAAAACTATCATGATCGCGCTCGTCGCTTCCCTCTTTGTGGGAGCACGCTTGCCGTCGATGGCCTCTTCTGGGGTGATTCTCAGCGTCAGCGTGAAGTGTAGACTATCCTCTTTCACGTTCCAGTTCAGCCCAAGGGTCTTTTCCACCTGGTCCTTTTGTTCACCCAGGCGAACCGTGCCCGTGCTGACTCCGGTGTGAAGCTCTTCTATCACTTCAGGATTATTGCTCGCCCAGCCTCTTAGGAAGAACCCTCCTCTCTTGTGCACTGTGTCGACATTGTTTGCTATTCTTCTTGCTGTCGCCACGTCTGGATAGCTTGCCAAGTAGTCGTCCATGTAATGGTTGCGCGTAATTGCCCTTGCCGCCTCTGGGTACTGTTCTTCAAACTCGCTGGCGTTCTTGTTCTTGATATATATTGCCGCACATGGAGAACACGCAGCTCCAAATATCAAGGACGTCATCCTATATTCCTTATCTTGCCACAGGAATCGAAGACTGTCTCTGTCTTCCTCGTTGATTTTCACGCGCAGGAACATTTCTTTTATATCCGCCACCACAGCTACTGCGCTTTGACGAAACCGTAGTAATACTCCGAACAATGATTGAAGTAAGTCGGGTCCGGCTAGCAGCGCGTCGTTAAGTGATATTCCATTCGACTTAGCCGCGGCGTCGAATACCAATCTCATCTTTTTCTTCTGTGGGTGGACGACTGCGAAGTGCGGCAAGTACCAAGTCCTTGCAGAGGTAGGTTCTTCCTTAGCTTCCTCTGCGTACTCGCTGACGATCAAGTTGTTGATCTGCACTTCGTATTTTTTCTGAAATTCCCCATCTTTCAGGAATCTCTTCTGAATTCCCTTCAAGCGCCGCGCAGCTGTCGTCTTGCTTTCAGGTAGGTGCTCGCCTTCAAACTGGTGCAGCTCGCTGACGTACTTCGGTGCGCGCCGCATGATTGATGGCGCCTTATTCTCAGACGCGGACTTGACAGTTTGAAGGATTGCTTCTGCCAGCTGGTTGGTGTGACTCGGTGCGGCGATCGCGGTCTCTGGGGCGGGCAACTCACTTGGCGGCTCCCCCTCGTTGCGTTCCACACTCTTCGTCGTTGACACCCACGCCGCAGTTGCCTGCGCTGCGGCGGCTTCGACTTCAGCATCTTCTTCTCCTTCCTGGTCGCTCAAGTCCGTATCTTCTTCTACGCGCGCTAGTTCCAGCTTGGTATTAGCGAGCTTGGCCTTCATTCTTATTTCTGCTAATTGCAATTTTTCCAGCTCCAATCTTGCTTCTAATTCCTTCTTCCTTTTGGATCTATTCTTAGAAGCTGTCTTGGACTGTTTCTTCTTGCCTTTTTCAACCACGGTGATGTCGGCCTCCTCAACCACAGTCGAGTGTTCGGTCGCTGCGGTGCTGTCGGTCACTATTTCCGACGTGGCACCCGAAGTCGTCCCCGTTGCCATCGTGTCACCACCGCGGGTTTGTTCCTCGGTAGTTGCCCTCGTGCTATCTCCTTTGCGGCTTCGCGTCATCATATCAGGCTTCGAGATGAGTAACTTCTTCAAATATTCACTCTTCCCAGCGTAAATTCCGACGAATCTTCAATAGGAAATCTTCCTGCTTCCAAGACGCGACGTAAGTAGGTACTTATTCTTCGTGGCGCAAGTAGCGCTTGGCTCAACCTTGCTGCCGCTAAGTACTTCACCCCGATGTGCTTGAGCGTAGATTCGACGCGGATTCCAGGTTGATATGACGGACGCAGCGATAATTCTTCAGTCGATATCCTTTGATGTCTTCCCGTTGATCTGCACGTTCGTCTTGAAAAAGACGTTTGGTTTCGATCGTTTCGAAAAAGACCACGTGTATGATCGTCTCGAAAAAGACCACGTTTTGACCATCTGATAAAGACTACACGACCCTGTTAAGGACCACGTGTTTTACTATCGTCTTGAAAAAGACGTTTGGTTGTGATCGTCTTGAAAAGACCACGTGTTCTTGAATTATCTTGATAAAGATAGCACGTATCTTCAATTCTTCAGCGGTGGAACTGTATTTCTTCTGGCTTCAGTCTTGAATCCGGCTTTCGAAGGACCATGGCATTGTTGAGGATTCAACCAATAAAACCAGGTCAACTACCGAGGCAATACTTCTTCTTTATTCCAATCTTGTGTACAGGTGTTGCTTGCGCCGCTGCTCGCAGTAAAAAGGGGATTTTGCCAACAATGGCCCCTTATTTATACATTTGTTCCTAACGCCGCGCCCCTCTACAAATTGCGCCGTGTCGAGCAACTTCACGTCGATCGAGCGTCGACCAATAATAGCGAAGCGGTTACTCGACCAATCAGCGCAAAGTAGTCCTAATTTGGGCGCGACGCTATTCCATGACAAAACGTTACTGTAACGAGGCCCGTTTGGCTATTTCGAATTAATTTCTCTTTAAATTATGGGCCTCGCTACAATAAGTTAACAAAACATATTAGCTACATAATTTGGTTTACATATAAATCAGAAACATATTACTAAACTGTCTTAAACACTTATATAAGTCCATATCCACTATCACTGTCCTAAACACTTATATAAGTCCATATTCACTGTTAATCATGAGTCTGAGTCTATACACACTATCACAAATCACACTACGTTGAGGATTAGCAGGCTGCGTCACCAACATAGGGGATTATTTAAAGAATAATGTCTGTATTTCTTTCTTACAAAATAAAATATACAACCAATTTTTTTACCTCTTTATAATATTAGTTTAGATTTTTATAATAAAATAGTAAATTGCTTAATTGTCTTACTATTATTTACTTAAATAACTTAAAGTATATATATTCCATATTTGATCCTACGGAAAACTTGGTTCATAAAAATATTATAGCTACTGAGCTTCTCAAATTGTTTTAAAATGGTAATTCCGCTAAGGTATTCTACTAAATTAATAAGTCCGAAGAAGTAGAACTAATAGTAGAGTTAGGTTTGAATTTTGTTTTAAATCAACCGAAGATGTTTAGGGGCTAAATTAATATAATTTTTATGTAGCACGTCTCCCGTAGCAGCAAGTCACCCCAGTCCCATAAGTAAAAATATAAGTTTGAAATCATCAACCCGTCTTGAGCAAGAGTAGTTATAAATGCTTGTGCCTTCTACAGAGAATGCACGAGCATTTATCACAATGCTTGCATACAGACGAGAAGAGGCTTTTGTCATACAGGAACAGTTTTAAGCTGGTATTGTTATAATATTCCATACCAACATTTACCAGTACTCACCGTAAATATCTAAGGAACTCTACTCACATTCCCGCAACTCCTACAAACGATCTTTCTCAGCAAACACGAGCAAGCGAAAGCTCTACGAATCCCCATATCGATACAATTGTTCTAGCTCACATTTGTACTCGTTCGTGTAAATTCCACAATCGATACTAAAACGTTTGCCGGACTCAACGAAGCCTTAAGCAATGGATGAAATTCTCTAACGCGTTCGCGAGATAGGAACGTTCTTGAAAAGATAGTTTTTAATTGTTTTTATTTAGGAGCTAGGACTGAAAATTTATTTTGTTCAGTGCTTTTATTTATTTGTGTTACAGGTCAGCACAGTCACTATGCTTGCTATATATTAATCAATGGAACTTTTTATAAAGTTCCTTAACGTGGATTGCGTTAGGTAGGATTTGAAAGAAAATGTAACATCACGTCAGATTTTTGCGTATTCTTTTTTTTTTTACTTTCCCTACACTATGAATTTCTCTGATATCCTGGGTGCATTTGCAATTTAGGGGATCCTAGTGGAACGAGTGTATGTAGCGGCACCCACGCCGCCACTTTCAAATTAATGACATGACGTCACACAAATCCTGCATCGCGCAAGCTTTCGGTGCGATTTGAACACATACAACAGGCCAAGCAGACACAGCAGAGCAGTGGTGGCCCAGTGGTATAGGCCGCGACTTACAAGTTGTAGGTCATGGGTTCGAACCCAGGCAGGCGCTTAACTTTGTGTAAATTATTTCATCACCACTGCTCTCAAAAACGGTGAAGGAAAACATCGTGAGGAAACCGGCATGTCCTAGAACAAAACATTTGAAGACATGTGACATTCACCAACCCGCACCGGGCCCGCGTAGTGGATTACCGCGTAGTGGATTCCCCTCTCACAGAGAGGAGGCCTGTGTGTGTTACAAAGGGAATCTACTCCAAGTCTCGGCAAGCACTTTAAGTCGTTGGGTCCGGCTGTCATTTTAAGAACTTTGACAGACATTACAGGCAGTCAAAAGCCTGAGATCTGACACACCTGTCTTAAAAAGGGGCATCGTTTTACCCAGGTACTGAGTGGTGGAGTGCTTCATGTAAAACCCTGGTACTCAGCTGAATCCGGTTAGACTGGAAGCCAACCCCAACATAGTTGGGAAAAGGCTAGGCAGATTGATTGGGTAACTATGCTTTGTACCCATAGTACAGCCCATAGCATAGTAAACCCTTTCAAGGAAAACAGACGTGTTGTTATGTTTGGTTGAACAAGCTTTTATTGGGTAAATCTGCGAGGAAATTATATCGGCATCGTGAAGTTGGGCAACTTTGCTTAACTCTCACCTGTACTCACATGAAAGTACCTACAGACAGATAACCCGATTTATTAGTAGACGAGGCAACGATATTATATCGCCCGCTCTAACCCAGGAAACGTATAAAGTTATAAAGTGAATATTTTCTGAGAAAACATTCCGAGGTATTGCTCTCGCTTCAAGACTAGATTTACAATGTGTAACATTTGCTATTAGCGGGTACTCATAACCGGTGTGTGTATATGACTAAATGTGTCAGCGTAAACGCAAAAGAAGTATAATCGAAGTAGTATTTAATAGTATAATCGTAGCAGGCAGCGTAAGTTTCTGCCTACTACCATGGGATCAAGCCGTGATTTTAGGCAATCCTTAAAACTAGATTTTTCATGCTTAAGACAGATTATTGTAAACATAATTATACTAGAGATTGGATTATATACATTTGCATATGAAATTGCATACTTACCCCATTCTCAGCGGAAATTGCATATTATATCTAATATATAGTGATGATGCATATTTTCGCTATATTTATTATATATTTCGGTAGGTTACCCTATTGATAACTGTATTAATAATCTCCATAAACTCACTCGCTTTGTGGCGAGCTGATGGGCAGTGGTGATTCTACGGACCTAATCTCCCGGGTATAGTCTTGTTCCTCATCTCCAGCTTGCCTTTATTGGCCGGTTGGTGTGAACACTGACGGGGAACAGAGCTCCTACCTCTCTCTTGCCTTAGTTGGCTGGCTTGAGAGGAGATTTGCAAGAGCAAACGTGCTCGTTGGGAGGAAGTAAAATCCAGTAAGATGCTGGTAGGGATCTTGATCGTACTTCCGGGCGTGTCCTGATAGATTTGGTATATATAAGAAAGAAGAAAGAAAGAAAGAAAGACTCACTCAAGTGCTTGCGACCCTTTATGGGGCCCATTAATAATAACTCTGCAATGTGCTTACGGTCCGACAACTTTTTGTAAGGCAAGTTACATTTGATGCAGCTGTCATTTGATGTCAAACTTACCAAAAATAAACGTAGATTTGATAGAGTTTGCAAATCATTGCCGCGGAGAACTATACTGGCAAGTCGCCATTTTCTACATCTAAGCTAACTGCTCTATAATAAAATAAATAAGGAAATAAATATTTACCCTCTTCCGCTACGTGAATGAAAATCCCAGATCTTTACGTACCTACAAAGTCGCACATATGAGGAGACTGAATTTTATTCTTATTAAGTTTCTTAAATTTTGTGTTTCGTTTTAATTTTATTTATTGATTCTCATTTTTATTCTGCTCGTTTTTTGTGTTTGTTTTAGATTTGAATTTTTAATGCTAGAATTTGATTTGAAATTTTGTTTTAATTTTAATTCTGAACAATTAATTTAATTTTAAGTGTTTTTACTTTATTATTTAATAGGTAATTGAATGTTAATTTGTAATTTAATTTATTTCTTGATAATTGACTAACCATTGTAATTTTAAATTTTGACTATTATTTTGATTAATTGATTTTTAATTTTTATTCTCATTTTTATTTTGACTTGTATTTTTATTATTAGAATTTTTATTTTTATTTATTTTGGAACGTTGCGTCTCCCTTCTGGAGGTGGGCGTTAATGGCAGCGACACAGTTCCACTAATGCAGCTATTTCCGTACAAAATTAAATAATTGTATATGTGTTTTATTGTTCCAATAAAGGTTATATTAATTAAGTGTGCAAGTCACCCCCTGCCATTTTAAAAAAAGTGGTCAGGCAGGGGCCAATAGTCATTCTATAGTTTTAGGCAATCAATCCACTATACCTCCCAAACCCATAGGCCAATATCTTTGTCTCCACATTTTAGTTTAGGTATTATTTTGATGTTTTATTTCGATGTAATATCGACCGACCGACCGAGGGTTAACAATAGTAGGCGATTGTCCTTGGGTGCACTTACGTAGTGCATCCTAATAGGGTAATCATCGGTTGGTGTCACATATACATGTGATACCAACCGATGATGTCACAGATACTTGTCTAACGAGGTCTCGGCGAGTTGGTTTCGGCCCCTGCCACGCCTTTCATAGGTCCGGGATCCCAGAGTCATTTATTGATGCATTTTAATTTAGTTGTTAGCGTGCAGGAAGAATCAATCGCAGAATTTGAAAAAAATAACAGCTACAAAACATAGAAATCGATTCTTTTATTTTCATAAAACTGTTACTTGTATTATTGTTCCATGATGCTGTCCATTTATTCAATGAATTACGACCAGTTAATAATTATTTTGTTTGCACTTACTCGTGGAATGCATATGAATTACAGAACGATCTTAATTTATGTTACATAAATTAAGATCGTTTAGATAAAGTCTGCATATATGTATTTTGGAGTCGATTCATGGATATTTGTAAAGTTCATCTAAGGATTGGTAATGTTACAATTTAACGTATCTTTGTGCTATTCCAGACTATAATCTAGCCCTGTTCCAAATTTCATTAAGATCCGTTCAGCCATTCTGGCGTAATTGACTATCAAACTTCCATCCCTCCAATTATCGCGTTTATAATTTTAGTAGGAAATAAGATAAATTTATATTCACCCTTCTGAAATATGCGAAGCACCTATTAGTGAAATTAAATCATTTAACACAAAGACAATTTAATATCAATCTTTAACAAAAACACCACTTACAAAATTCATTTGGAACTCAAGACAGGACGTTGTAATACTAAAAATAAACAATAGATGTTATTATGAAAACGTCGAAGTTGAGGGATGATAAATTAAAGAAGCTCGCTTTGTATAAGACAAATCCTTCAGAGACGGGGCTTGAATTATTCAATTCATTCGATTAAGGTGGGATGTATTAATTCGACTCGCGCACTGAATTTGTAAAAGGACTTTTTCGGGGGATATAAGGGGTGATTTTTTTGACGGAACGGTTGCGAAACTTGAGATCTTGAAATCTACTTTTTCTTCCTCACCTAGTCCCAATATATTTGCGGTCCGGCCTCATTGTGTGTCTAAGCCAAGATGGTTTATCCTGGGTTTTCGACGGTGGTATGTTTTGCTCCTTCAGAGGCCCTAAACAAGTGACTCTCTTTCATCCAAAGGGTGGCGATAGCGAATGAAATAATAAAAAAATTTTGAAAAGAATGTATGATTGTAAACGCTATAGAAATGTCACGTTATCAATCCTTTACATTTATGCATTTCGACCTTTGAAATTGCTGACATTGAATGACAATTGTCTAGAGCCGCTGGTCTCTCTCGACAGACACGGAGATCAGCGGCGTCTAGCGGCGGCGGGGCTGATGTTCTGCCCTATTGTTTTCACGGTGTAGTTATTTGATTGCCATTGATTTTTAATAGACTGTTTATTTTTTACGTTTACTAAGGGTTTGGTTGTTGGGTACGAAAGAAACAGGACTTGTGTTACATTATTTAATGTTCTGTAGGCTCGCGCTTCTTACCAAAATGTATTACATTTTTTTTATTTATGGTGGGTTTGCTCTTGACAGCAGCCGCCCGACCGGCCATGACATACGGAGCTGAATGCTGGCCACTCAAAAAGCAGCATGAAAATCAGTTACACTGCGCAGAGATGAAGATGCTCAGGTGGGCAGGTGGTGTAACTAGACTGGATCATGTCAGAAACACTCACATAAGAGGCACCTTTAAAGTGAGACCTATCCCAGATAAACTTCAGGAGAGCCGTCTGCGGTGGTACGGACACGTTATCAGGCGACCATCCGACCATATGACCAGAAGAGTGCTAGATATCAAAACTAAACCCCGAGGACGAGGAAGACTCCGAATCACATGGATGTCCGTAGTAAATAAGAACCTTAAAGAAGCCTAAATCGACAATGAGATGATCCAGGATCGAGCTGCCTGGAGACGCATGATACGGAGGGCCGACCCTAAGTGAAATGGGAAAGGGCCAGGCAAAGAAGATGCTGAGCTTGCTCTTGACTCTAGTCTAAGTCAGAGGTGACAGAGACAAAGTCGACGATGAAGTGAGCTTACCCAGAAAAGCCTGCAATAAAACAAAAATAAAAATAAATTGCAACAAAACAGAGTTTTGCTATTTGCAAATTACTTTTATATTACTTTATTAAAGTTTATATTTTAATAACTAAAGCTTGCTTGAATTTAAAGTTAGTAAACTTATCTATATATTATTACTTATATCTATAAATAGTATATTATAGGTCAGAGTTTTTCCTCAGCGTTTCCCAGCATACCCGCAAGCTTTTTACGCCCGTATATCCACCGTGAACCCTAAAAGTAATGGAAGGGAATCGTTTACATATAATTATTCAAAGTATTCGTTATTACAAGTTAAAATGGTCCTCGTATGTATGAGATATCAAATAAATGTTTAATTTCTGTTTAAATTTTCAGTTATGTATACAGAAGGATTAAAGAGTTAAATTAAATTTAATATTCAAACAGATTTACTTGTGAATTAATTTGAATAAATATAATGCTTATATAATGTCTATTTTGAGTAATGTTTTAGACGTGGATTTAACTTTGAGATACTATCTTCTTTGCTCTTGACAGAGCGGCCGTGGTTACGATGTATTTGGTCCAATAACTAATGTTTTTTTATTATTATTATTTTATTTATCTAAGCCTTTTTATTGAGATAATTCCAAAGTACTTTTATATTATATTAATTATTACTATATTTTTACATAACATCGACACATATAATATCTGTTTGCCCATTTCGGCAAAGGCCTCCACCAACCTCTTCCTTCTTTTATTATTATTACAACCACAATACTACCTTCCTTTTGTATAAGTGTCCTGTCCAGCAACTAGAAATCCATTTTTCAGGCACTTCCTGGCAGCCGATTAAGCTGAAACTTAGCGTATTTATTTAACTTTGAAAACTATAAAACAATATTTTACTATAGAGCTGGTTTCATGGTGGAGCCGGCAGGTAGCCATAGCAGCTTCTCAACCACACAAGAAAGCGATATCGTGTTTGGGCTCATTGGATGTGTATTGACAAGTGATATTACATTTAGTACCTTCCAGTTGAAAAAGCTTGTTGAAAAATAAATCTTAATACTTATTGTTACTCGTCTCACGATCTTTCTCTATCCAATTCTGTTAGTTGATAGTCTAGCACAGTCATTAATAGGGACTCCAATCGCAGATTTAATCTGATACCGATCAGATTAAATCAACGGTGTCACCTCATCGGTGACCTTCCGCGTGGCCAGTTACCGTCCACTTAGCCCTGCACCACAAGGCGCTTTATAGAGCCAAACAGTATGAAAGCCTACTGCAAAACTCTGCAGGTATAATATTTTTAATGAAACTTGATTTTTTGAATGATTCTTGATATTAGAATAGATTACTCTGGGGCTGCCAGACCACATCAGGCCGCAAGAAGGATTTTGGTTTTATTAAGGTTTCGTTCTTTAAAAGGAAAAAAGAAAGTACCCCTTATAGGATCACTTCGTTTCTGTCTGTCTGTCCGTGTGTCATGACCTTTTTCTCTGGTACGCCTGGAGATATCAAGCTGAATTTGATATTTTATACTAAGGTCTGCAATCCCTTGAAGCTGTGAAAAATTTAAACTTCTATATCAATGCGATCAAAAGATATAGCCGTTTATGACGCATATTTGAGGAATCGTAAGGGTTTGTGTCTTACAGCATAAGTAAAGGTAAACTGAAAACTGTAAATGTGTTCCTACATTAAAAACAAAAAGATTATTAACTTATTTGCAGTTGGTAAACTGACCGCGACCTATATTGATGTAAGGGGACTACAGTTTTTGAACAGCTAAGTTAATTTTGTACCTTCGTTAGAGCTATGTCCGGTGCGTTCATTGTTTATGAACATCAGTAATGTTACCTTATTATTTTGGTGAATGTAGCTGTTTATACGGAACCCTCGGTACGCGAGTCCGAATTGCACTTGGCCTGTTTTTTTAACTTTTCTAAACCTCCTTAACCTGTAGAGGTTGCGGCTAACTGAGACCTGGCATCCTTATTTTGTCCTATTTTTTCTACACCACTTGTTTTCAAATAACCTTGGATACACTTGAAAAACTTATAATATATAATTTGGAGTCAAAATCAAACAAATTTTAATTTATTAGATTAAGGTAATTGTGGCCAGATATTTCCAGACCTTGCAGCAATATATTCTACAGTCAAGTAGCATTCATGAAAATTAAGTTTATTCAAAAACCCTGATTCCTGCAGATTTCTTTAGTCGGATCTTAGGCTAAAAGAATTTCAGTTTTCGAGACTGTACTAATACTGTTAGAAGCTGTTAGTCTAAAGATACTTTAGACTAGGCATTTATTGGCTTGCTGAGCTTTTGCCAATGTTGGCACATGTTCCCATGCAATATGTGTATTGGGCACAATTCCAATCAGCGGAAATGGCTAAGAATTTTTACAGTAATACTTAAACATCTAAATAGATTATTTTGTTTTCCAATTTAATGTTATTTTCTTCTTTGCGAAAGTCTGTCGTCCCAGCTGCTGTAAGTCTTTACTTACTACCACTTCTGCCTCTTTCAAACCAGGAAGCCGATTCAGGCCCAGTTTCTGAATTGAAAATCGTCTCCATCTTTCTTCTGGCTATTCGCCCAGCTTATTTGGGGTCAATCCCAGAAGAAGGAGGGGATGGCTAAAGAAATGATAGAGATGACGAGATGGAATGATGATGAGGAGTGATATGAAAGATAAGGGAATCAGTGAAAGAATGAAGGTGGACAGGACGGTATGGAAGAAGAAATCGTGTTGCGCCAACTTAAAATAACATGGGACAAGGCGGGCAGATGATGATTTGGGGATGGTTTGGGGTCAGCCCTCCTAGGACTTCTGAGAGACAAACCACGATCTTACCTGTACCTTTCAGTGTGGGCACCGTAAGGTTGTGGGTTGTTTCTTTTGTTGTATTGATCACTTATCAAGTAATACTTTATTGTTCATAGCCAGGTCACCACAGAATCACTGAAATGTGTTGCAAACTTAGCTCTTGATGAACTCACTAGATTTATTAACAAATGTTTGGAATCGGAAACATTTTCCGATAGTCTTAAGGTTGCAAAAGTTACGCCAATTTATAAGACTAGAGTTAAATCAGAGCCAAATAACTACCATCCCATCTCAGTTCCTGTTCAATCGCCTCGAAAAATAACTTATCTCTCTTAATATGCGAAATAAAATATGGTTTTAGACTGAAATCAAATACACTCTCTGTTCCAATAGACCTTGTGACAACTATAAAACTTAATATTGATAGCAAAAAAATCGCTCTTGGCAAATCTCTCCTATTGACTTAAAAAAGGCGTTTGACACAGTTCTCAGCCTCATCTAGTGCGACATTTTTATCTATGCGAATGATACAGCTCTGCTGATATACGATGGGGACTGGGTCAAGGCTAAGCACAGAACTGAACTCACTTTGCGAACTGTTATGGACTGGCTTTCTACTAATCCGCTGTCTTTCAATATATCCAAAACCAAAGTAGTTAAGTATCGCTCACCAAACTCACCTGAACCACCTACAGGCTCTAAAAAAATAATGAAGCATACTTGCCATAACGGAATGCCATGCAATTGTAACTGCTTGACTATGGTTCCTAGTATTAAATATTTAGGGGTTTATATCGACGAGAGGCTGGATTGGCGTGTTCACATGGATAGTATATGCTCCCGGCTTCTAAAACTAATGTACTTATTTAAGGAACTCGGCAATTCGGCTGACATTGATACAGCTTCCCTTGTATATCGTTCCCTGTGTGAGTCCATAATAACTTACTGCATACCAGTATGGGGGGGACTTTCAAAACCGTGATGCTTAGGGTGGAACGAGCACAGCGGGCGGTCCTCAAAGTAATGCATTTAAAGTAATGCAATCTAAAACCGTAAAAGGGACTACCACACAGCCCAGCTGTACTCCGGCGCTCAGGTACTTACGGTGAGACAACTTTATATCATCCACACTGTTCTGCGCAGTCATTCCATGATGCCACTTGATAAAAAGCTTACCTGTCTATGAATTGGCTTTCCTGTTTGTGAATCGGTCCAGTGTCATTCTGCACTAGCTCGACGCCACTAGCGTGCCCAAAGCTTCCAAATTTACAATAGGGTCAACAAGAAACTCGCAATTTACAGATTTACTGTGCATAAAGTCAAGCAGAGCCTTAAGCCATGGTTATTGTCCCTCAGCTACGAAGAAACAGAGCAAATACTAGTAACCATCTCGTGAAACAAATCCTCCCATTAGTACAATACACGTAGAGACATTATCACATACGTGCAAACACACACACACAATCACACATACAAATACACTCGCTTACACACTCACACACAAATATATTCGCGCCGGACTTTGACTTTTATTTTATTATTAGTTTGAATATGTACCTTAGTTTTAATTTTACTCTGTTAAACTGCATAAGAATAATTTGTAATTCCTCCCCGGAAGAGGGCACTGGCTCCTGGCGTCCTGTCGCTGCAGTCATGATTTCGAACCCGACTGCAGACGGCAGCGCTGTATTCCTATTGGTTCTTAGTGTTCCAAGAGACAAAATGTCTGAATGCACTCATTCTCTACTGGTCACTACTGATCTGCGGTCGGGCGACACGTCGTCTGCGATTCTGCGACATGTAGTCGGGCGACACGTGTCGCTAGCTGTGGAAGGTATTTCATAGAAATACATAGAAACCAGTAGTGTCGCTGCGACACGTCGTCTGCTGCTACTGCGTTTAGTCGGCTACCAACTTGTAACTTAACGCAGTCCAAATAAAAGGGGCTTAGCAGGGCTTAGCATATGAGAAAAATGAGCGGTTCACGTACTATTACTGGTGCTATTTGTAGAAACCGAATTTTGTGGCTATTTATTTCATATGATAGTGAGAAAGACTGACTTACGCTTTTGTAGGTGCCGCACCTTCTAGAATTCGTACATCGGAAGCAAGAGGACGTATACTAGATAAGAGATACAGAAGGCTCTAGATAAAGTATCATTCTTTCAGCGATCGCGATTGTCAAAATGCCAAAATGTAAGGGCACGTTTACACAGAACATCCGTATTTCCAGGATCGTTTTTAACGTTACTGGTAAGTGATGTTCACACGGCATTTACAGTACTGTTTTAACGGATCCATCGCTACAAGGGGTAATGTTCACACCAAATGTAACCATGGCGCACGGTTGGCGCAGTGGTTGAGTGATTGACTGCTGCGCTGCGTGTCGCGGGTTCGATTCCCGCACGGAACAAATATTTGTATGACCTACAGATAGTTGTTTCGGCTCTGGATGTTTAACGAACCCACGATACAGGAAGAAATTCCTAGGTGTGCAACGATTTAAAAAAAAAAGAAAAAATAATAATAATATAGTGTACCTCCCTGTAGAAGGGAGTTCAAACGAAACGGATCAGTATTTTAATACCTTGTGTGTGTGAACTCGCTCATACAACTACATAATGTGTCGAATAAAAACATATACGATAAAGCAGACCTGTAAAACGGACTGCTGTATATTTTTGCGGATCGGCATTTTTTACTGGATCTAGGCATACTGTCATGTGTATGAACTCGCTCATACAACTACATACGTCAGTGCTAATTAAAAACAGATACGACAAAGTGGACCTGTAAAACGGACCTCTGTGTGAAAGAGCACTTAGCGATTTATCACCGGACACATCAATAGCGCTTGGGCATTTCAAATACATTTTTGCCTTTTTTCTAACACTTGTCTAGAGTTATAATGATGAAGTCCCATTTTTTATTCGTAGTTAACTCAACCAATGGTTAAAATATGCTAACCAATGGTTTCAAATTGTGGTGCAACGCGTTTATTCATCCATTGCTAGTCTAACAGTTGTCAACAGTGTTAGTCACCAGGCTGTATCTCATGAACCGTGATAGCTAGACAGTTAAAATTTTCACAGATGATGTATTTCTGTTACCGCTATAACAACAACTACTAAAAACAGAATAAAATAAATATTTAAGTGAGGCTTTCATACAACAAAAGTGATTTTTTGCGATAATGGTACGGAACACTTTGTGCGCGAGTCCGACTCGCACTTGGCCGGTTTTTTTATTATAACAATTTTTATGTCTGTGACCTTGCTTTCGTACGTGTTCCCGGATAGAACAGTAAGTATTCTTTTATCAGATTTTTTTATGGCTTTTACTATTAATTTCTTTCTTCCTTTATTGGGTTTAAATACAAACTTCATTTATTTTCGATTTTGTATTGATAATGGGTTAGAAGTTAATGTTCGGGAGGTCTGCGTAATCACTTATTGCTCACCAAACTTTGGTTGGACTGTTTCTAAGATCTCATTATCCTTATCGTGTGCGAGATTAATACCGGGTGGATGAGAAAATTTCAAGATCAAGCTCAGTGGCGAGCAATTGCAAAGGTTCATATTTATGTCCATCAGTGGTCCACCACTAACCTCTAATGCAACACTGATGATGATGAAAAAAATTATGTTAAAAAAGAAACCAACACTAATACTCTAGCAAAAATTACTTTATTGACTTGAAAATGGCAGTATGGCAGAAGAGCTTGTACTATATCGCTCTGTTGACTTTTTCTTCTTAACCGTAGTTAGGTTTGGGTACAGCAGCCTCAGGTCGTGGAGGATTAGCAGCGATATAGGCCAGAGCACGGATAATGGCTTCAGGGGTGGGAGGTGGCACGGGGATGTGGCTTCCCTGTGGAATGCAGAAGGACATATTTAGAAGCGTCACAAAGTACTACATGGGTGATAAAGTAGTAGCAAGAAACGAGCGCAAATTTGTGAATTGACATTCAAATATCATGTTGAATGTGTACATTGGTTGTTAATTGAATTAAAATCAAAGGAGGTTCACAATTTAATGGATTAAGTAGATAAAGATTTATAATAGGCATAGATAATGGTCGTTGACAGCCATTAGATAATGACAGCCTCCACGAGAGCAATCCTGATACAATTCACGCCAATGTAACAAAGATATGAAGTTTACACATACCACGGCCTGGTATCCGTTCTCGTTGGCAACGTAGCTCACTTCAACGGGTGTACCGTCAGGGGCGGAGTATTTGTAAGCACCGTTCACTTCCAGGGATGGGTATTCCTGGAAAATGCAGGAAATAATGTCAATGGAAGATATGAGTGAGGAAGAAATAAGAGTGATGTCTATAATACAATGAATTTTCGTCTAAAAATCTGTACAGTCTTAATGAAGCACCATCATGTGTCAGATCAAGAGTCGAGCTGAAGGGGAGCAAGGTAATAAATATCTTCTTTGAATGAAAAACTATTTTTAGCTTAGCGTTGCCCGTGAATTCGTCCGTGTCAAACTCGTAATTTATTTTTTTATATCTCCACAGGAACTGTGACCAAAATTTGCCAGGATAAAAAGTAGCATATGTAACATCAGCTGTCTACCAGTGAAAGTGCCGCCAACATGGGCCCTGCCATTTCGGCGATTACCCGGCACAAACAGAAGGATATACAAAAATCTTAAAAATTGCGCATTTTTTATTAGTACCGTATAATATACCGTATAACGTTTTATTGAATGCATGTGACAGTATACACACATGCATTCAATAAAACGTTGATATTACAAACAGATACTTCACAGAATTTAATTTATTTGTATAGATATAAAAGATGTGGCGACGCTTGGGGGAGGCCTATGTCCATGTGGACGTCTTTCGGCTGATATGATGATGAGGATGATGATAGATGTATAGAATATTTGCCTAGAATTTTTGAGAATTCAATTAATACTTGATTCTCGACCTTTCGCTTTCCAATAAATCTATTGAAAATGTCAAAACAAATGCAGATTAGAATTAAAAGCATTAATTCCAACAAAGTGCCATCTACAACCACACGTGGTCAGAACGTGATACAAAACAAGTTGCCATAAATTTATTTGCCAGCGAAAAGGTCTCCAAAGCTTTTATTTATAGATCAATATAATTTAAATATGTTCTCAGTATTACTAGCATTAATTTAAAATATAGTTAATATATATATTTTGGCCTTGATACAATTTCAAATTATGATTTTATGTATACGGTGCCATCAGTGCACCGTGGCATTGTAACAAACCCTTCACTTACAAGGTTGAGGTAATGAACTTATTAACTATTGTTAATTCTACCTCTACTGCCGTCATTCACATTAGTGTTAATGATTTTGTTTACATCTACGTACTGATTAGTTACAATTCTATTAACAACATGCTTATTGTGACAGATTATAAATATGTGCTTGTTTAGATTCATTGTCGTAAAAAGTATAAAACTTTAAATTTATGTAATCCTTGTCGGTGAAATAACAATTCGGAACTTTTTGTAAGTACGCCACCGATGAAAATTAATTAATAAACAGTTTTATTATGATGCTTCTAAAATATTGAGCCAAAGAAGGTTTGGGGGTATTTAAAACTTTATATACAATAGAAATAACAAGGTTAAATATTACAACGATTAAATATTTATGGTCAATCAATTAAATATTTGGTCGGGCAAGTCACAGTTAATTTAATTTAGATCTATGTCTAACCAGGCTATATTTTATGTCATTTACAGTTATTAGTACCACCGTTTCCACCTAAATAATAAACATAATCAGCCCATAATCTTTCCACTGCTGGGACAAAAGCCTCCCCTCTGGGAGATGGTCCAGGCCTCAATCCGCCACGCAAATCCAGTGCGGGTTGATAGATGTCACAATATCTTCAAATGTCGTATTCTAGAACATGGCTCTTTAAGCTACAGTTTGACGTATTGATTTTAAATCTGTCAGCTGAACTTTGATTTGTATTAATAACACAAATGAAGGATATTTTTAATCTTTATAGATATAGTTGTAATCTTACAAGACCGTTATTCAGAAATGCATTTCACAATAACAAAACTTTACATTTTTTAGTAGGCAGAATCCATTTGGTCATGCATAAATAATATAATGGAGTTGTAAAAAAAATGGAATTCGAAATAAATGCATCTCAATTTAGGTCTCAATTACTTTTTACCCAATTTTGGATGACAGATATTTGCAGCTTAGACCGCATTTAAGATAGGTCTGTTATATTTAAGTTACAGCTTCACTAATCGAATTTTACCAAATGAGGTGACATTTGATGTCACCTCATCCAGGCCGAGTTTTGGAACATCACTTAAAGGAAGCCTTGAAGCATCTAGACGGGAGCGCGACGGACCGTGGAGAAGATGATAAGACGCTTTGAATGGCTTTCTAGAGAATTAGTGTAAAGAAGCACAACACTGATGGAAATGGAAACAATAGGTAAAATTAGTTTAAACTTAGCAAAATATCTTACCGAGTTTGGGTTCTTGACGACACCAGCAGCCTGGCCGTAGATTCCATTGCCGGTCTCATATTGGTAATTGAAGGAACCATCAGGGCTGCTGTCGATGTCTGACCTGATTATGGGCGCTTGACTCTCTAGGTGCGAGACGTCGGCGCTGACGCACGCGATTGCCACTGCGAGAACCAATAGGAATTTCTGGAAGAGATTTAAAATCATTGTATTTTCGTTCCTGATTAGCGAATTCTATTATATTATAAATGTAAGAGGACTACAAGTTTTTTCAGTATAGTATAGTATATTTACAATAGAAAAAAGATATTATGTTTTTTTTATGTTACTTTGCAGAAAGTTTTGAATAATATAAAAAAGAAAATGAAACTGAAACTTAAAAACTATGTTATGTAAAGGTAGAAACAAAAATATATTACAAGCAAAAAATATAAATTAGTCAAAAAATCTTTAAAAAGGAGCTTAAAAGCAATTTTATTAATGCACTTTATGATTACCAAAAAATACACAATGCTTACTTACCATTTTGATATTGGGATATCAACTTTTTGTTTCGATCTGATTGAGGTATTCCGTGTTCGTCTTTATATACCAATCGTCCATATTAGAAATGAGGATGTTTTATTATTATTTGAGAGCAGCCATTGGTCAAAGATTATCAATGTGATGCAGATTTGATGCATTTAAAGATGCATATTTTTTTGTTAGAAGATCAAGGATGTGTGAATGCCAAATACTAATAAACCGGTGCTGTATATAGCCTTAAAAAAAGCATTCTTGAGATGTGTGCAATACATTATTTTATAATATTTACGGTTTGGAAGTGAGTCCTTAATTTATGGCATGGATTCATGGAGCCAGATGACAATGTACATAGTGCTGATGATATATAGCGTTTTCAACTGGATGTATGAACGTGTATAAAGCAAATTAAGTATGTAAGGATCGTAGCCGATGGCGTTCTGTAGTTTCTGCCTACCCCCATGTGAAAACGGCGTGGGTTTATGTATGTTGTAAATAGTGGCCTCCCCAAATAAATTAGGAAAAGTTCAAGAGATTGTCAAAAATATAATCAGTTAATTTACAGTATCTTAAAGTCTTCATCGTTCTATAATTTTCACCAGAATGAGTCCGCGTAGGTAAAGTATTAAAGCTGAGAAAATAAAATTAATTCGAAAAGTATAACGGGCTGCAAGCTTTGTGTGGAAAATGTATTAAAATGTAATTAATTTTATATGTACACCAGGAACGAAAATAATGTTGAAAATTATCCTGAGGGAACATATTCTCGAGATAAAAAGTATCATATGTGCTATTCCTGACTATGATCTATCTCTGTGCCTTTCATCCAGATCCGTCCAGCCGGTTGAGCGTGAAGAAATAATAAACATACACACACAGACTCTCACAAACTTTCGCCTTTTTATTAAGTGTGATTATTCGTACCCAGGTCATTGGTGGTCGTCCATGACTTCTGTTTCCGTCTTCTATATTCATAACTCTTGTAGTTATATGGTCAACCGCCTCATCATATGTCCGTACCAGTGCAAGCGGTTTTCACTTAACATCTCAGGTATCATAGCGACTATAAAAATACCACAGATGTATTCGACTTTATTTTATTTTATCAGTTTTCGAAACTTCACCTTACCAGTGTAAAATCTTCATTTCTGTGGTGTGAATTTTCTGTTCGAAAATATAGTCGCAAAATGTATGTGCCAAATATTGAGGTAGTAATTGTAAAGTGCCGAATTATCAAATGCGCGTAAGCTGCTATTGGTTGAATGATCTATCAACATTTCGTCGCTTGACTTGCGCTTAATTTGGGACGCGTCAATAATTTCTATGAAACTGGGAGTCAAATTTAAATCCCAATGTCCCAATAATATTAGGGATATGCCTGTAGGCGCGACGCAATTTAAATTGCTTGCCGGTAATGTCGCGCACGTATTTTCTAAGAAAATGTTAAATACAAATCGATCGAATTGCATCGCACTGCGTATATGTGACGTACCTCAATTTTGATTAGTGAAAATCGCTTATTGGTGTGATATAAATCGAATCGCATCGAGCCATCGGGAAGGTCTCTTGCCGGCAACAAAATAGAATTCAGAAACACTTCTACTTTGCTATATTAAACAACGTTTTTATCGCCACGGGAGCAAATCATTGCCTTTACCTCACTAAAACCAACCCGGAGATGACCATCAGAACGTAGAAGCACGTGTCCTCTAAAAAGATCACCCGCCTTCTGTGCAACGCATGTCTCCTGAGATTTTTCAGATTTACCAGTTATTAAACTCCAAAATGCATTCAAAACTTTATAAATTCAAATATGTATATAGAACAATCAGAAAAATAAAAATGTAATACAAACTCGCAGTAACAACATTTTATTGCGCACTTACACTTTTCGGAGTAAAACTAGCTTTGTTGGGCAACTTTCGTTCATGAATACTGTTTACATTTTCTACATGACAAGTTGTAGCAATGTTTTTAAATAAACAACAGTAAAAACCTACGTTTGTTTCGAGAATTTTATTTTGTTGCTTTTCTTTGGGAATAATTTTGACACTCGTGAATAACAGCCACACGGGTCTATCTTCAAGTTAAGCAACGTTTGCCGAGGTCAGTCCTTGGATGGGTGCCCATCTTAAAATACCAAGATTCCTTCATGCCTCCATGCTGTAAGCCGTTGGTCATTTGTAAGTCTTTGACAGTCGTTACGAATAATTAGAAGCCGTGTTAGCTTCTAACTCAGGGTTACTAAGTTAACCTAAGGTGACTCAAGGGGGCCTTAGCAGACTTCCTCATATTATTTGCTCAAAAAAAAAGAACCATCGTTCCCAGCAATCCCTACTGCCCTCATTAGTAAAAGTTTGTGTGAAAGAGAGCAAAAAATCTCGTAAACTTATCATTTCACGAACAAGCAGGCCAAATTACCTTCAAAGATGCGCTGCGAAAAATAGTCGCCTCATTAGAGTTACGAAGTTAGGACCTGCACTTTGAAAAAATTCGAAATCAGGAGGTTTTTTCGCTTAAAACTTTATCACCGAATGTGTTTATAGCTGAAGTGTTTTTGCTTGCCTTGAGGTGTAGAGAGTTATGTTTGAATCAGCATAAATAATAATAGCTGCACGGGTCAATTTAATCGTGAGGAAACTGGCAAGTTACAAAAAAATCGAAGTCATGTGACATTCACCAACACGCACTGGGCCCGCGTGGTGGATTCGGGCCCATTCCCTGTCACAGAGAGGAGGTCTATGTCCCAGCAGTGGGAACATTAAAAGGCTGATGATGACGATATCAGGGTAAATAATAAAAGACAAACGAGTTTATCTTCAAGGTAAAACGACGGTTGCTTAAGCCAGTTCGTGGATGGGTGACAATTACATACAGACAAGTACGTTATTCTAAGTTTAAACCATTTGTCCCGGCTATCATTTGAAGATCTTTAACAATCGTTACACGCGTAGTCAGAAGCCTAAAAATCTGACATCAGCGCAACAGAGCACCGGGTCTTGGACAGTTATTGGGTTGTTAAAGCACCTCGAGCCGTTAGGTCTACGCCTAATCTCTCTCCAGTCGTCTTGGATTGCCCCCTGTCGGACTTTGAGAGTGAGGGAAAAGAGAATGTACCTGTGTTTGTGCGCACATTGTGTACTTAATATCGCCCGCGTAGATGACTAGTCTTAAACATTACCTCAATAATTGGTACACGATTTATCTTTCTTTCTTTCTTTTTGGTAGATAATGTTTTTTTCGTTTTTGTTTTAAATGATATGCTTGCGTTTGGCCACTATCTTACCTGATGGTAAGCGATGATGTGTTCGACGGTGAAGCACGCCTGCCTAGTAAGCTATCGGCTGGTTCAGTAGTACATTAAAACGATTAAACAAATTATCATAAAAACCGGCAAAACATACACATACACACTTCGTTTTGGCTTATAGTTGGGAAATAAACATAACACATCCGCCTTTAGCTAGTTACATATTGGATGTAAAAATAGCTCTCATAGCAATAAAAAGTAATGACAAACTAATCAAGGCGGCACTAGTGTCTTCCGAATGGCAACTTGTGATCGAGTTGAACGAGCAAGGGGCTGTACAGAATGTTGTTTGAACGGAAGCATGTTGGAACCAATCCAACATTTGCAGTGATTGCCTATCGCTGTGTTTATAATACAGATATTGGCCATGGGTTTTTACAATTATATACCTCCGTTGTATGGAGTATGTAAGGCACGAAGCAGGTCGCGTTCTGTAGTTTTTGGTTACCCCCATGGGAAAAACTGTAAGTTTATGTATCTACCTATTTTGCACGGTTTGGATTTTACAGTTATATAAAAACCGATTTGTTCGATATTCGAATCAAAATCATTCATCATGTGTCGCAGCTGCTTGAAAAATAAAACAAGATTAATATCATGGTCATATTCAACCACGTCATCAATCTCCTGTTGTATTTTCAAGTATTTACTTCTACTTGTTGCAACAGCACACTTTGAGCCTTGCCTTCCTAGAATAAGCTTCTACTGACTGAACGAAAGATCAGTATACTTTTTTCAACAAGTTACTACCTGAATATCTTTTTCCAGTGGATTCGCTTTTGTTTTATTCACCACCTACACGAAACTTTCCATCAGGAATATAATTTTCATAATCGGAAAAATTAAGAGATTCATCATCGTCATCATCCGTACCCTGACTTCAAACTTCATGGAAAAGACCTCTCTTTTCTTGTGGCATTCCCAACGCTCCTGTACCACCCTTATCCAGGTTTTACCCGCGATGGCAGCAATGTCGTCTGTCCATCTCGATGAAAGAATCATGAGCAGATTACCTATAATCATATTAACAATTTAAGTTTGGATACTAATATTAGTGAGTCTATTACAACATTACTCGGTAAAAACAACAAAATAAACATCAAAGTGATGAATACTATAGATTCCGAAGCGGATCGTTTCCGCCTCGCCACCCTGTTATCCCCTGTTTGCGCTAGAGGGTCTTTGTCGCAGATTTTGTTTCACCCTCTCTTCAGAATGGGAAGCACCGGCTTTTTTTTCTCCTTTTCTTGATCGAATTTTGTTAATAGTTCCTTTGGAGTCTTAAAGCGTGATTGAGTCCGGTGATGTCGGTTTTAAACTTGGCTTTCTTTGGCATTGGCAATCTGTCTTCGAAATTATGGTGAAAAAATACTTCTTTTGTTTAATTGACCGACTCCTTCCTTCACAGCTTAAAAATGCCTGTAAATGGTGTAATTGAAATAAATGCTCTGATTTAAGTTGACACATCCCTAAGTCACCACGTCTTTGGGTTGTGTTTTTATATCGTCTGCTTATGACAGGGCACATACCTTCACGTTGTGGACTATACCCAATCTTAGACTGTACCTTACGTATACTACTAATAAATGTGAAAGTTTATATGGCGGCTTTTTACGCTTATACGCAAAAACTACAGAACGTATTTTGATGCAATTTTACATTAACATAGCTTTAACATTAGAATAACACATCGCCTATAATTAATAAATATATTGGAAGAAGTATAAATCGTAATTCCGCCATTTTCTTTCCGAACCGTCCCAATCTGACCAACATACCAAAACTATAAAAAAGGCGGTAGTTACATATTTATAGGCCCACTTCCTTTACACGTCCAGAAAGTTAGCGTCCATTCCTTTTCAAGGCTAACCTTTTCAGCTTAATATCACGTAGAATTTTTTTCACGGTTCCTTTAGGCGTATCGTCAAAGGAATGTTCTCTATTACTTTTTATAAGGGACCTTGAAAACTTTGTCTCGTCTTTATGCCTTTGAGTTAGGAGTTATACAAACCCTGCCGGCGGCTGTTTCGCAATAGACTCCGTCAAACGGTCTGTCCCTTATTACGCCTTTCGTCGTGAATGCACGCGTGAAGTTTGCGGTCTATTTCTTGTGTTGGGCTTTGGATTGATAATACCAGCATGTACTGTACCAGTGTAGTGTACCAAGAACTCATAAAGAGAAGGTACGAGCATTCATTACCATGCTTGCTCAAGGCCAGTTTGTGAATTCAGACTTCTACTAACTACTAGCTCCCGCCCGCGGCTCCGCCCGCATGGTATTAGTACGTCTCTCAATATCTTTATAAATTATAGCCTATTTGTTATTCTGATGTATAAGCTATATTTCTGTAAAGTTTCATCAAAACCCGTTCAGTAGTTTTTGCGTGAAAGAGTAACACACATCCATCCTCACAAACTTTCATGTTTTTAATAGCAGTAGGATAGGATAAGTCCAGGTTACCTCATGATATTCTTTAATTTGTTCACCGTTACCAGCGTTGTCTAAAATAAACTAATTAAGTACATACGGATTGAAAAAGTCACATTGGTACTTGCTCTAATTTCAAGTACGCGTGCAATGTATTCTGGTGCGCCGGTGATGGAGGGTATTCTCCAGAGGTGGGTCCGGTGTCGAACAGCCGCGGCGGGTTCGCGGTGAGTGCTTACGCGTGCCCGTGTTCTCGCCATAAGCGGCACAGGAGAACACCGTGAAGTTTTAGTGGATTGGAGTCTCACATAACTGCACCATCTCCTCGTGGTAGTGCAGTATGCATGAGCATAAAAGAAGTACGAGTGGCGTCGTTTTAGTCACTAGACCACTACAACCTGCAACCTTGTTTTGGATTATGATGACCTGGGATAGGAATCAAGCGTACCAGAAGACGTAGCGTTGAAAGGCATCCCACAAAGTGGATCTATAACCTGTCGAAGGTCAGGCAATCCGCTGTCTGTGAGAAGCATAGAACCGGTTGATGTAGTGACTCTTTATTATGCTGAATATTGACGATAAATATCTCCAAGCTTGAAATCGGACCAAAACCAATCAATCACTTACATTCTTTAACATTTAACTTACTAAAACAAACATAATATTGTTTCATTAAATAGATTTCCTTAAATAAAGTCAACATCTCAACTGAAAAATATATCATTAGGCAGCCAACGAAAAGTTGTGAAGTTTAAATTATTTACTTCAAGCGGTGAATTGTAAACAACGTTCAGAGTCATCCTGAATAGTTTCAAGAGGACAACACGACTATAATTAATTTGCTGACTTGTTTTAGCAGGAAAAGTGGGCTAAAGTAGATTATTTTGCATATTTTGGTGAAGTTGTTTTATCTTGATAATATATTATATTAATAGGTCATCTAAAATCTAAACTAATATCTTAAAGAGATTAAATTGTTTGTTGGTTTGTAGGAGATACTCTCTCGAAATAATAAATACTTTAACGAAAGGTCTTTCACTAATGGGTTACTTAATATCTTCGAAAAAATCGTTGTTATGATCGCGAAATCGCGTGAAACAGCTAGTGTAATGTTTAAGTAATTTATTACTACTTTTATCCTCGCACTAGAACACCTTGCATCAATTAAAACAATCGAGCACAAACATATAATAAACCAACAATAAATCCAGGTTTCCTAACGATGTCTTTCTTCGCCGACAGCAATATCTTAGATAAACTTAGAACGTACTTCTAATATTATTTTTGTAAGATACTTAGTTTATCTTCAGACTTTTACGACAAAATATACTCTTTAGATTGACAGTATTTATTTACTTTAGCAAAAACTACCATCGGCAAACAAAACCGGATATTTTTGCCAGACTTACAGAAACTAAAGTCGTACAAAAACTACGAAGAATAAAAATAAATAAACTCGTAACTCCTGGATTTTTCTAGAATAGAATTCGGAAAGTATAGTGTCGTTATACACAAACCGTCTAGACTGGCCACAAATATTTATACACTGAATAAATATTTATTTTAGGGTGCCAGAATTTTAGCAAAAAGAGGATAGATACTATTTCGTCAATATTTTGTCCAAAATTATTAAAATATGAACGGATAAAAATATATAAATATGAACGGTGAGAGCAGTGGTGGCCCAGTGGTAACGGCCCCGACTTACGTTTCGTAGGTCGTGGGTTCGAACCCAGGCAGGCGCTTTACTTTGTGTAAATTATTTCATCACCACTGCTCTAAAAACGGTGAAGGAAAACATCGTGAGGAAACCGGCATATCCTAGAACCAAAAATTCGAAGACATGTGACATCCACCAACCCGCACTGGGCCAGCGTGGTGGATTAAGGCCCATGCCCTCTCTCACAGAGAGGAGGCCTGTGTCCCAGCAGTGGGAACATTAAAAGGCTGATTTTGAACGGATATCTCATGTTATTTTACTTGCAAACTTATTTTGGTACACATGGAAAAGTCAAGTGAAAACATTATGCTGCGCTTTAAAATAACCTTGCTTCAACACGCGACTTTGCGAAGATTAATGTCGGAAATTATCTTAAGGATACGTACCGGGATCAAAAGTATCCAGTGTCCTCCAGGCTGCAGATCATGATCTACCCACGTACCAAGCCCATGCAGCGGTTATGGCGATCATTAAGGTTGCTCTAGTCGACGGCACGGACTAATTTGTGCGCGGGGTTAAAATGCCTGCTATCTCATTCGACAACACGTGTGAAAGAGATAGATGCTGTGATGAGCAGTAAGAAGCTAGTTAGCAGTAACTTGTCTACGAATTAGCACTTTTGCAAGTTTGTAGCGAAATGGATGATGATTTAGGACGAAAACGAGCTCACGAAATTTAATAAACAGACCTTTGGGTGTGTAGATATCATGAAAAAACGACTGAATGTATATTTTCAAAATACAATTATTTGCATTGTTGAACTACTAATCTATCCCTGTATGGTGGCCGTTTTCCTTCTTTTTATGGTATTTATTTCCGCCCAAAGATGCTGTAAAATTAGTGTTGAAATATGGAACTTTCGACGCTCATAACTTTCAAATTTTTGTCTTATTTTTTTGTTTCCATACAGGACTAGATAATGATGAGACAAATTGATATAATTTTTAGGGTTCCGAAGTCAACAATGAACCCTTATAGATTCGCTCTGTTCCTCCGCAGCTTAGCTCAGAGAATATTAGTACTAGAAAGCTATAATTTGGCATGTATATACATATAATGCCGACCAAGTGGTAAAATAAAATCATGAAATCTATAGACGTAAAGTGGGGATGTTAAACCATTTTTCGATTCAGACATCCGCTTGCGTAAAATGAAGCTATAAATTGAATTTTTTTGTTATAGTCATTTACACACCCTGTCCCCCCTCCGCCAGCGAAATGGTTGCTCTTGGCTATCTGAAAAAAATCATGGCAGTAGTAAATATAACGAAATTAAAAGGAAAATTATCACAGATAAGAAGGCTTTACAAATTTACGAGTAATAGTCGACCAACTTATAAAATGTACATGTAACAGTATTTTTTTTTTACAAATGCCATTGTAAAATTACTTAAATAACGTTAATAGCTGTGTAAAACAGAGTAAATATATACTTATGAACCATGTAAAAATATACAAAAATAAAATCATAATAGGGATTACAAGTTTACGGGTAATAGTCGACCAATTTATAAAATGTACTTGGCACGGTAAATTTTTTGTACAAATGCCATTTAAAAATTACTTAAATAACGTTGTTAGCTGTGTTAAACAGATAGTAAATTTATGCTTATGAACCATGTAAAAATATACAAAAAACAAGTCATAAAATCCTAAATAATAATGATTTCTAAATTAATAATGTTTAAGCTCGAATAACACATTGGAGTGGCCGGAGTCATTTCCAGTACCGGTCCGTAGTCAAAACGGCGCATGCGCGCGGGTGTGGTTATTTTGTGTTAGTGCAGAAGTATTTTCGACGTTTTGTAATCTAAAGTCAAATTAGATTTGATTGCCAAGCAAATTACTTATTTTCTTTTGTCGATATCCATCTATAAAGTCAATATTCGACCCGACTACATCACTAATTGAGTAGCGTAAAACTTTCCAGAACGAAATAGTGAATACCGCAGATTAGAGGTGAACACATACGAAAATTTTCAAATTCCGAAAGAGAAATAAACAAAGAGCGTGCGCGCAAGGATCCGGGAACGAACCCTACCATTGTCTCTAACGCGCGCTCGTATCGGTTCCTTTCGTAATTCGCACCCGCGGTACCACCGCGCTCAAATAGATAATAATTTTCTAACTTCAGTTGCGAAGTTGGATCTTATAACTCCTTCTTCAGTTACCAGTTAGTCCTTCTTTAGTTTAAGTCAAGAGTGAATAGGTTACTTCTAGGCAAGCGTGCTTCACCGTAGACCACATCATCGCTTACCATCAGGCGAGATAGTGTTCAAACGCGAGCATATAGATTTAAAAAAAAAACAACGGGCCCACATAGGCCCTTTTTTAGACGTTGTGTGTCGCTGAAACCGTTTTTATGTTCATGTAACAAGAAAAATACCCTCTTTTTAAACCGAATTATTATGTAACTTCGGAACCCTATAAATGCGCGTGGCCCGACACGCACTTAGCCGGTTTTTTATTTTGAACGTACATCGTCAAACAGTGGAGTAATCGGCAGACAACGTTTGTATAGAAGAATGATCGACTAGTGTAACCTTAAGTGTCAAACATCTAAATATCCAGACTTTCACACTTATTACATTCGCGAAGTATATGATAGAAATGATTAAGAAACTCAAGCAGCATAAACCTCGTTTACTAGGTACGTCTCACAGTATTGTTTGCGTATTATAACCTGCAGCTAAGTCTCGGCTTACATAATGCAGTATCGGCAAACTTAGTGTTCTATTACATCAAGTTTGCATTGCAAGCTCATTGATTCAAGGGAGGACGTAGTAAATGGATAACACATGATTAAAAAAGATTACTTGCAACTAGTTTCATGTTTTGGAATGACCTAAACTGATTGATTATTTAAAACTGAAATAAATAATTTGAGTTAGTCATGTACCAAAGAGAAAGCTCTAACATGACCGTGATTGACAATGATTGATTTCTGAAGAAGCACAATACTATGATCAGGTTTTTTAATACGACTATACAGGAATATTGAGCCATCTATATACAATTTATCTAACGACTGCGATGCACCAAAACCAATATTCATGTCAGTCATCTTTCTTTATACACACGTGTGCGTAAATTAATAAATAATCTTTGGAACTTCTGAACCGAGTTAGTTATTGCTTTTCACTAATAGAACGATATAAAACTGCTGAGTGCTAAAGTCTAATTTCCGGAAAAAAACCACATGAGCAAAATTGAGGCAAAAAGTTAGTTAAAAATAATAAAAAAAATCATAACAAAAACCAACGTCTTTATTTCTTCCAGTCGATTGCTGCACATTATCACTCCATGCCTTACTTACTCTGCGACCGCTGGATACAAAATCTTAGCGGTTGTTTCTCTTTGGTGTAGTAGTTTCTGAACCGAGTGACCGCCCGATACTCGAGTTAGAATGTTAGAGTGGCTTACAGACGAACTTGTAGTGTTTGGTCATACACGGAATTTAGCAGTGTCTAATAAAACATACCCAAGAGTCAGGGCTGGCACCTTTTAAAAGCCTGGACAGCTTTATTTGTAGCATATTTTTATTGGTTAAGTTGGAAAGACGTCCACTGCTGAACAAAGGTCTCCCCTAAGCGTCACTACATCGACCGGCCCTGTGCGTCTCGCATACAGATCCACCTAGATAAAAGCCTTCCAACGTTGCGTCTTCCGGCACATGGTCACCATCCCCGAATTTTCGGCCCCATCGACCATCTGTTCTTCGAGCAATGTGCCCTGCCCACTGCAACTTAAGTTTGGCAATTAATTCTTGTCGTCTTGGCGTCTAATTCTGTGCGTCTCGCATCCAGCGGGTTCCTCAAACCTTAATCAGGGCATCGTTATACCCAGTGGGAGGCTTTTCTACGCTGCGTCTTTCAGATCACGGTGTTTGGAACTCAAATGAAATAGATATATCTGTCTAGTACAGACACGTCTGACGAAGAATGACGAGGAGAGACAACCCTTATGATAATGGGATCAGGTTATACCACGAGACATATTTTAAAACTGTAACAGTTCAACAACTACTTAATAGGTTTTTGTACTTCGAACGACCAACCAGTCTTAATGTTAAGACTTAGCAAAATGTTTGGAACGAAACTGATGGTCTTATTTAACAAATTTATTCCATTTATTTCAGTGACTGATGACTTCTTGAGTTCTTTCATTTCTTCAAATCGTCTTTACCATACTTTCCCATACAAAAGAAACTTGATGAAATAATTTTTCTAAACAAAAACTACCCAACGAATTTAAACAATATGAAATATCAATTACACGGTCTGATTTTTCTGCGAGTCGAATAATCGAATAAAATCGAATCTTGAATTGAATCATGAGCTGGTCGTACTCGCTTCATCGTTTACTTTGTATCGATATTTACTCGGACACTGAAACCGAGTTATAGACGTCCATTCTCTTGGAATCCAGTTGATGCGTTGAAACTGGGTTTATTGGTGACGTCGGTTGTAAGGGTTGTCGGTAAAGCAGTTTTGTTTGACGGACTTTTTATTTCTTCGGTTAAAATCATAGTGTCAGTCTTAAAAGGATAGTTGACAGTTCCTGATTGACTGTTGCTTAGCAGAATTCTCTCTTCTGCAATCTTAACGCAATTAAATTGGAAAACACTTTTGTATTAGTTGGTGTGTCTTACATGATTTTTATAAAAATATAGTAAGCATTCTTAATTCGAAGACTTGTGACATCCACCAATCCGCACTGGGCCCGCGTGGTGGATTACGGCCCATCCCCTCTCACGGAGAGGAGGCCTGTGTCCCAGCAGTGGGAACATTATTAGGCTGATGATGTGATGTGATGATGTGAAGCATTCTTAGCATTACTCGTTTTCTGAATCTGAAGTCAACATTTGGTTTCAGAATAAAAAAATAGACCAGAGTCTCTAGGAAAAGTCACATAATATCAGTGATAAGAATTGATGAAAAGTCAAAATGAACTACATTTACATGCGTTATTAAAATATTACGTGGTCAATCCCTTATTTATTGACTATCTTTAGCGCGATTGTCCATCGCTGCTGTCACCGGGTCGTCAACGAGAACGAGATGATGGTACCTAAGTGGCCGCACACACATTTACTATAGCCGCAAGCCCGTAGCTCGAGCGCCGTCATCCCTGTGATGTATCTTTCACGTATTATCGGATGAATCAAAAATTCTTTGCATCACCTACGCCTTCGAAAGTAGCAAAAGAAGTTGTCGCTGGTTTAATGCAGCCATTCCCTAGTTTGTTTTATTTCTATGCACTACCACGCTCGACAGCTACAACAAACTGACTGAACCACTGAGATCGTTGCGGTAGACAAACAATCGCTGATTCGCTGCCCGTCACGTCATCTTGATCTCAGCCAGAAATAATCTCGTTCTCGTGACATCCCGAGGATCAAACAGTCGCACTTCGCTATCGCTGGTAGTTTGACGCTTTGTCTCGAGCCACAGTAGGTATGGGCGAAGTCATTTTTGGTAGACTTTGGGCACTTTTACTCTGTAACTAAATGTCCGCATTGTCTAAATGACATAATTATTAAAAGTCATTTCGTCATTTGTATACCTTTCAATCATAAATTTGTACATTTCGTGTCGAGCATAAAAAGTCGAGATTTTAACACGAGCGATATACTATAATATAAAAGGCTTGACTTTAACACTCGCATGTAGTAATTGGTACTACATGCAATTCTTATTCTTTTTTTAGTACCTGATGAGCTTACTTAATTAAATACAAATAAGTTCCAACAACAATTTATTAGAAACGGTCAGACTAAAAACCACAGACTACATACACACAATCAACTCGCGTTTTCGAGAGGTTCGCGGTTCAGTATCATCCTGCCAGTTACATAATGATCCATACAAAAGTCATTTCGTAACTGACGTAATTTTTTTTTTTTTTTTTAATCTTGTGTCTAAATATTGATATTTTGAAACGATTTTCTTAGGCAATGTAAAAATGCATAATAGACAAGTTAGTAAAGAAATAAATTTATGTTGTAAAAAAACAATCCAACATTTGCTTACCGTAATTGATTATTTACTAATTTAATGGATCATTGCGTTAATTGTTTCAATTGGTTCGCGGTCACGAGTAATTTACCTTTGAAATAACGAGGTAATGTGCCTTTGTGGATGCTAATAGTATTGAAAAATATTTAATTAATTTGCCGTTAAACTTTAATGGGTTGTTCAGTAACGGTGGCTTTGCCTTTTAAAGATTTTTTTTATACAGGCTGAAACAGATAGGTGCGATCGTATTTTGAAGACTGCTTCTGCTTATGTTTATGAATAAGTTTCTCCATGAAAGTCATGGTCACTTCTCAAATAAAAGTGTTCAGTTTTTCCAAGGAGGTCATAAGCAATTCCCAAAAACAAAATTTTGGTCATGTGACGACGACTTTGTATGGAAAATCCAATTTTTTTTTGTAATTGCCTATGAACTCCTTGGAAAAACTTGTACATATACATAGGTAGAAGCAGTTTTTAAAATATGATCGCACCTTTTCGTTACAGCCTGTTTTTTTTCTGTTTGCTTCATTCAAAGTTACCTACTGTTATGTAAACACGGATTCATTACGATTACGATGGTGAATTTTCACATAGATAATCTAAGTAATTCTAATTCCTACTATGTGTCATTTTGTCCTACTATGATGGACAAAATTATTATAACAAGGTAAAAAGAAGTACAGTCATAATCATATGTAAGGATCGGATAGTCGATAGGGCCGAAATGTTCTGGAGTAGTGACCGAGTACCAGAAGGCGTAGCGTTGGTTAAGATTTCCAAAAATTTACTGAATGCGAGACCCACAGGACCATTCGATGTGGCGATACTTAAGTTCCTGTGGATGTATTTCAGCTGAATTAATGATGATGATCAGCAGGTGGCATTCTGTAGTTTCCTATATTGCTTATCCACTTTTTTTTTGCGTTGTGACATGCTCATGCATACTACACTACCACGGTGAGATAGTGCAGTTATGTGGGACTCTAACCCACTAACACTCCACGGTGTCCTCCTGTGCTGCTTATGGCGGGAGCACGGGTACGCGTTAGCACTCACCGCGAACCCGCCGCGGCTGTCCGTCACCGGACCCTCCTCGTGGGAGTCCCCCCATCACTGGCGCACCAGAACACACTGCACGCCGTGACCACCCCAGGGAGCAATCAGCACATGGGCGCCAGACGACCCCGTGTATGGCACCCTTGGTCCCCCTGTGACGGGTCAACAAGGTCAATGGCCCCGCCACCTACCATTGTTCGGCCGCAGGGGATAGGGAGAGCGGCTAACGCAATACCGACACTCCTCCTCCCCTGCGGCCCCACCGCGTCCGCCATCAGACGGTAGCGACCCCGTCCGGGCCGCGGAAGGTAGGGAGAGCGGCGCACCGCAATACCGGCACTCCTCTCCCACCGCGGCCTCCAACCCTTAGCCGCAACATCGTATGGGACCTGGGAATCTCCATAAGACATCGCGGCCCGCCTCAGTTGCGATGTCGCCTGTTACCAAGCGGCACCGCAACCTACTAGTTGGCCGCTACGTCGTCGGCTTAATCGGCAAAAGCTCTGACGAACGGCCCCTCCTCGGGTTCCTCTTCGCTTCACCGTGGGTGACCAAGCCACGGTTACTGAGCCACCCCGCATCGACAAAGCGGAAACCCACCGGGGGGGATTGCTTATCCACTTAGAAAAAGGATTCAGGATCTCTGGAACTCTCTCCCACACTCCCTACGCGATAGCCCTTCTATCGATGTCTTCAAGAGGAAAATTAAGGAGCATTTTCTTTTAACGAAATAAATAATATTAGTAGATATATATATATATATATTTGTATTTATGAACGTAGTTCTTTTTTGTATGTATTATTATTTTATATTTAATTAGTATCTTACTGTAAAACTGTACACTGGATTACTGCCCTCAATTATTATTATGATCTCTATCACTCAAAGGTTTGCTGGAAGAAAACTCCATTTTGGAGTTAAGCTCGCCTTTGTACATGAATATTGATTTATTTTTGTGTAAATGTATTGTTTTGGTGTACAATAAAGAATTAAGAATTCAGATAGTCTTACAGTTTAATAATGTGAAAGGTATAAGAGAAAAGCCAAACGCATAAGTACTTAACACTAAAGAGTGATCCTGGAGCAGACAATTGCCAGTCGAACTTCTCAGAGCTAAAAGTACTTGGTAAATCTATTTTTCATGATAGACCCTAATGTGCTTTTAAGTGAATAACCCATTCTACGTCCCCACTTTGACCACTAATATGTATCATATGTCAAAAAAATACCAACCTGAAACTAAATTGGTTAGCAAATTGAAAAAAAAGCATTATTTTTTGATTTTATCAAACACACGTTTGACACAAACTTAACATAATTTTACATTTTCCATTACAATTTAAATTATTCATGTTTATCTTGGATTTAAGTTGAACAAAAATCTCTGTTTTACCTTTTTGTTTTCTTTTAAAAACATCATTATTTATTCATTTGAACAATGCCGAGATAGAATTTGAAATGATTCGACGAAATATTTTAATGCGAAGAAAATGTTTTTTAAATCGTTTCGGATTTACTAAAATATTCAATTTTATTTTCTGTTACACAACAACAAAACCCTTGTTTTCCGCGAAGGCTTCGACAGTGGTATTATCTATAGTGAGTACATCCATATAGAGGGCGAGCTTATTGCCACATGTTAATGGGCACTGATCTCCATTCCAGGCTGCTACAGAAAAATTCCAACCGAGGAATCGAATCCAGGACCGCCAGGCTGAGTAGTAGAAATTGTGATCACTAGACCAATGAGGAGATTTCCTATTAGAGTTAAATAAATCACAGTTATAACGCATAAAGTATCATTGTATAGATAGTTCAAGTCATCTGTGCGCGCAGTGCTATGTGTGGGTAAGCATGTGTGGGTGGTTGTTTGCACTGCCGCGTCACTGCCACACTAATTAAAGCGGTGTATTTACAAGCGTACGCATAACGCACGCACATATGGCTCCGCGCCCAACGATGAGTTGAACTATCTATATCACATTGTAATATTTCTGCCTATCCCAAAGGAAAACACGTCAGAGGCTCTTTATAAGTGACAACAAAGCGTCGCAATTGTCAACCGCTATCGAAAAGTCTCGTTTTCAATCCCTTCAATTTCGGCATTACGAGAATCGCCATAGCTGATAGATTGACACTTTATCTAGAGCCAAAGGTAGGTAAGGAAGGTATATCAGCATATCAGTCATAAGCCAACAGGCCCGATGTTACTTAAGACAGACCAACCACCCTGCTCCAAGAGAGCCGTAGGGAGATCAGCACGATTCGCGTACACAAACGGCCTTCGTCCAGTCATGCCCGCCCCGACCCTAGCTCGAGCCAGCCCGCACAGCTGAGCCAGTAGAGTTAAATTAGTCATAGAATAGAAAAAATCTAAACTCAGATCCAACCCGACCCTTGCTGTCCCCTCAGCGATGCCCTGCCAGTTGACTAACGTTGGTCAAACGACGATAATCTCAGAAAACCTATGGAGAAATAGTTTAGGTCAAATAGGTTTTGGATATATGTTAGTCCTTATGTTAGTAAAATGGTAGTCATTTCAATGTGCATGTTTGACTCTTTGAAGAAGCCTTGATTAGGTAGCTAGGTGGATCGTGTTCCACCCCGGTTGGTTCCCAGGTCCCGTACGATATCGCGGCTGAGGGTTGGAGGCCGCGGCGAGAGAGGAGTGCCGGTATTGCGGTGCGCAGCTCTCCCTACCTTCAGCGGCCTGGACGGGTCGCTAACGTCTGATGGCGGACGCGGTGGGGCCGCAGGGGAAGAGGAGTGTCGGTATAGTGTTGGCCGCTCTCCCTATCCCTTGCGGCCGAAAAATGGAAGTTGGCGGGGCCATTGACCTTGACCTATCACAGGGGGACCAAGGGTGCCATACACGGGGTCGTCTGGCGCCCATGTGCAGGTTTGGTCCCTGGGGTGGCCACGGCGATCATTGTGTTCTGGTGCGCCTGTGATGGGGGGTACTCCCCAGAGGAGGGTCTGGTGACGGACAGCCACGGTGGATTCGCGGTAAGTGCGCGTGTAACGCGTGCCCGTGTTCCCGTCATAAGCGGCACAGGAGGACACCGTGGAGTTTTAGTGGGTTAGAGTCCCACATAGCTGCGCTATTTCCTCGTGGTAGAGCAGCATGCATGAGCATTTCTCCACGCAAAAAAAAGAAAAGGTGGACCGTATTTTAGCCCCAACGGTACTTGTGTGGGCGCTCAGCGTTCCATTGTGTTAAAATGACAATAACATACCTACCATTAATTGACTTAATCCTTTCTTATTACTCGGCTTATTTAGCCAAACTACATTGGACCCACAATCAATCTACCTAGCCTTTTCCAAACTATGTATATTAATATTCCGGACTGTCATTTGAACATATTTGACATTCGTTACAAATAGCCTGAAGCCAGACGGGCTCCACCAGAAGTCACCGTGAAGTTGCCAGCCGCGTCGAGAAGGGGAAACAAGAACGATGTCTTGTTCTTCGTGTTCGTTTGGGAGTCGCCACCGCCTATTTGAACATCAACTCGAACCTGCACGCCTTAAAAGCCGCAAAAGCTGTGGAAAACCACACACCCGGCCCACCATACTTCATCACTCCGGCAGGTCATCTGCCCCCTGGACTCGATCTGCAGTGGCCAATCTGGAATTCCCTAAAACCGATTGCAGGCCCAGGTTGGTCGTTGTAACGTGTCGGCCAAATGAAGTCTCATAGACCCATCTCAAACACAGTGCCAGTGAGGGGCCCTCTCACAGGATATGCACCTTCTCACCTTCTTGTCTGCCCTTCGGCCCAGTCGTTTACGCCTTTCAGGATCTGAACGAGGCAAATGACAGAGCTGTCCAGGTGGTACATACTGGTCAGACAAATTTAAGAATAGTTGAGACAAAATTTGAGTTTATCGATACGAGAAGAAGAAGAATCCAGGCCAGATAGACAGTCGCTCCAGGTAAAATTCTGGTGCGCGGCTGCATGCGGTTAAAATTGAAGTAGACCCAAGATTAAAGTAGAACATAGTTGGGAAAATACTAGGCAGGTAGTTCGATTCAAACCGTCTCAAAAAAAGCAAGCAAGACTTTAGAGTGATAATGTTTTTCCAAAAAGTTTTTCGAAAAGCGAAACACACAAGCTTTCAGCGTTTTTTCCATAGCTTTTCAATCGTTTCAAAACAACAAATCTCATTGGATGGCTTTCTAGCAACTTCGAACAATCCGACAGACTTCCAGTCAATTCGCTGCTGAAAATATTCAGCTCTCGCGAGGCCTGTAATAGTTTGGCGGCCGCAATATTGCATTACATTCAAAACATGGATAATAGAAATGGTGGATATGTTATTAAATATAAATTTAAACCTGACCACGAAAATGGCGCGCTGCAAAGTATGATATAAGAAAATATTCTTAGATGATAGCCGTGGTCGTATGCCATTTATCCTATTGCTTACTGTCTACTGTTATAACGTATTGCTATATCAAAATGATATACCCTCTAAGAATATTTTCATATATGATACTTTTCAGAGCGCTAACTCTATAACCAGAGGACGATCAAGATATCTAATTTGTGGTTAAGTTAAAAGGGAACAGGTAATAATACATACAAACCATGAGTTATTTCATTGCCACTGAGTGGAGTTTCTTGTCCGTTATTCTACATAACAAGCTATTTTTCGAATGGACGGTAGAATCAGGTATTAGAAATATTACTTGTAAATTTAAATTTTTGACGTTCAAAAGTGTCGCTTATAAAAAATCGAAGACATGTGACCAATTCGCAAATCGAGTACACGGGCCCAATGTCCGCGTACTCGATTACGGCCCACTCCTTTTTACCGAAAACCTACTACTACCCACTGCTTTCCAGCAGTAAGATGTCTAAGAAATTTAAAACCGCGCCATCTATTGGAATTAATTTTAAATGATCCGTTCAAATAAACTTTGAAATGTAAATTATGAGTCCAATATTCCATAATTTGTGCTAAGGAGAGTTGAATACAATTTTTAAGATCAATTCTAGGCTAATGTTAATTTTACCCACAATTCAATAACAAATTGATGCATATCGCGGCATCTAGTGATATTTATTTGAACATTTACTTTGTTAGCGCTGAAACTTCGTACCCAAGTTAACAAACGTAGTCATACACTGCCAGTTGACCAGTACCAAGTGACGGGTCTGGGTAGAAGTACAATTTATACAGTGGACAATATTCTAAGTGTCACCCTCTGGAATTCTGCCAAAGCTCAAATGCTCGGCTCATAGCACTGCTGCACTGGTTATCTTGAAATGTAGGCACATTTTGAGCATAGTCCTTCTACGTAACCTTGTCTTGAAAAGTCTCAGTATACATTCTATGATCTGCGACATCGGCGTACCTCGGTATATTGGAAAAGTTCTGAGGTCGCGAACGCGGGGTGCATTTCACGCCATATTTGCCCCCTAACGTCAGTGACGGGTACATGCAATTATTCCAAGTATCAAGTGCTGGGTAATGGGTAGCTTCTTGAATTTGTTCGTAGACATTATACTAAAGAAACATCTGAACCTAATCATAGCATAGCATATGCATATTTAACGGATAATATTCCTACTGCTGGGACATAATTATTATACCTCCTCTCTTTGAGATGGAGTAGGCCGTAATCCACCACTTAGATCCAATGTGGCTTGCTAGATGACACACGTCTTCGAGTTTTTGGTTCTACGACATGCTGGTTTCCTCGTGTTTTCCTTTACCAAATTTGAGAGCAAATGAAATAATTAAGACAAATAAAAGCGCCTACCTGGGTGTGAGCCTATAACTTGTAAGTCACGTCGGTTACCACTATACCTAATAATGAAATCAGAAAGGAGTAAATATGTTAGAATTTTTCAATGAAAGCAATTGAATTGAACCAATAGAAGCATAGAGGCATCTCGCTATCTAATGATGCATGGTAAATCTCATCCATGGGCCGACTTTGGCAAACGTTGCTTAACCTTGATGATACTAGAAGATAACAGATATTTAGAACGGTAATTGATTAAACAACAAACCTTTAGTTAGGTTATTATTTTTTACCTTTTTGTTGTGGTACATAATGAACAAGTTCTACATTAAGGTTCTACTCAAGTTCTAAATTATATAATGCACAAAGTTAATGCTAGAATAGATTACCCGAATAAAATAAAACTTGAACATAACTGATGAAATGAGTGTACTAGAGTGAACTGTACACATCTTCTCTTCCCCTTTAGAGCGTACGGGCGTGATGTTATGAAATGGCGTAAACAATAAGCAACCTTGCAATCGCAATAATCCCAAGAGATTTTCCGTTGTTTATTCAAGATTTCTGTTGTATATCGCCGAAGTACTTCATCATATCTTCACCAAATTTATTGAGTCCACATGATAAGCATCAGTTTTTAAATAAAAAAAGAATCATTCAAATCGGTTCACCTAGTATAAAGGATTGAGGTAAAACACATAAATAAAATACAGTCGAATTGAGACTTTTTCAAGTCGGTTAAAAATATAGAGATTGGTTCACAATCAAGGTAATAATTACAACTCATCTACATAATTAATTATGAATGTCCTGGTAGAAATTAGTCTAAACTATGGATATTGGCCCGGAATCTGGATTGATGCCCAGTAATGGTAACGTGTTTCGGATAACTGTCGAAATCTGGGTGAAATATAAGTACGTCTCTGCCTTACCTTTCTGGACATACAGGCGTGATGTTACAATTATGTTTGGATCATCTTTTTCCAGCGGCTTCGCTCGTGTGAATGTCGAAAATTATCCCAAGGGAACATATTCCCGGCATAAAAAAATACCTATTTGCTATTCCTGACTATATTCTATCTCTTTGCCTAATTTCATCCAGATCCGTCCAGCCTTCTGAGTGTGAAGATGTAACAAACACACACACACTCACAAACATTCGCCTTTATAATATAGAATAGCCGTTTCGTTAAAATATCACACTAATACAGTGTGATATTTTAACGGCTATTCTTGAAAAAACCAGCACCTAAAGCACACATGCTGCTTCCACGGTTCCACCTGATACATTAGCCGCTGCATACTGCGACAGCAATTATAACGCGGCGCATAACTCACAAGTCGAGTTCATGCATTAAGTGTAGCGAGTTCTAATTTATTACAGGCTTTCTGGTGCACGTAATATCTTTACAAATTGGTGAACTCTGGGCTGTGCTTTGATAAATCGTGGTTCCACTGGAGGCTGACGTCATTTGGGAAAGGACACAGAGAGACAGTGAGATTTTTTTGATGGAACAGTAAGTTCGGATACCTTGATTTTGCAGCAATAGGAAAACGTTTTTAGAGAGTATACTTAACTTTTTATTCGTAAATTTGTTTATTATAAGTAGTATTAGTCAGGTTTATTTAAAGATGAGCAGTCTCTGGCTTTTTTGTAGTTTTGATTTGTTACTACGCGGAGTAGGAAAGCCTTTGTTTTTCCATGGGAATATAGGCTAATCATAAAAATAACTTTAGCCTCTCGTAGTCCTTCTAAAAGCTCCGGGACTCCAGGGTCGAGATATCTATTATAAAAACAATCAGTATACTGCTCGATATAATAAATCACTCATTCACCGACACTCACAGCGACCTTCTTGATGGTTCAACGTGATTCATTTTATATCACACCAATAGGTAATTTTTACTAAATTGAAAATACGTTTCATACGATATGGAAAAATTGTCATTGATATCGCGAGATGTAACACGTTGGTCTTGATTTAATTATGTTGAAATTGGTTTATAACCAACCAATCGTTATTCGAAATTACGTTCGCGATCCGCGAGTGGTACTGTGACTCACCCGTGCATTTGTGTATATATTTCGAGCGCAGCAAAGTATTTTTGTCGGGAACGTGTCTAGTGGTCTGCCGGGAATTCCGGTCCAGACCACATCGGTTTTCCCTTATTATTTATTATATGTATTTTCCCCCTATAACCTATAACCCCCGACCGGACACGGGATTGAACGAGACCAGGAGACCACCACGGGGACAAATGTGAGTTGTAGATGTACGTTGTGTATGCTTGTAGAATTATAGGACTACCACCTTCCAACTATACGGGCATCTGTATCTTAAAAAACAAACCGCTGCCGCGTATCGCGGTTTTGCGGATATAGACCTTGTTCGATCCAGGATTCGCAGCATTGCTCGTGGGGCCCAGTGTTGCCTCTTGTTTTGTGATCCGCAGGTCTGTATTCAACATTCGATATCAATGACAATTTAATCATATCTTACGTAAATTTTCTTAGAAAATGCATACGCAATATCGATTATCGACGTCATTTAAATAGGGATGTTTATTGAGTAGAAAAATGATAATTCTATTTAGTCGTCAGTGAGATTATCAAATAATATTGGACACGTATTTTTTGCGTTACCACATCAATACAAATTGACAAAGTTAAAGCGCATCAAAGTTCAGGAGTGGGGACTTTGACATCACTAAGGTAGTATAAAGTGTACTAGCGGCGTGACGTCACACGATATTTCAACGCATTATATCGTAGTCACTTTATGTTTACGTGTCAATAGAAAAACCGGCCAAGTGCGAGTCGGACTCGCACACGAAGGGTTCCGTACCATTATAGTAAAACACTGCAAAAAATCACGTTTGTTGTATGGGAGCCCCCCTTAATTTATTTTATTTTAATTTAATAAATATTAGTTTTTGAAGTAAATATTCAACTAAATATTCTGTGAATATTTCAAGCGTCTAACTGTTGCCGTTATTAATATCGAGCAAAAAACAGCAAAAATATCACGTTTGTTGTATGGGAGCCCCCCTTAAATATTTATTTTATACTGTTTTTAGTATTTGTTGTTATAGCGGCAACAGAAATACATCATCTGTGAAAATTTTAACTGTCTAGCTATCACGGTTCATGAGATACAGCCTGGTGACAGACGGACAGACAGACAGACAGACAGACGGATCGCGAAGTCTTAGTAATAGGGTCCCGTTTTTACCCTTTGGGTACGGAACCCTAAAAAATAGTGTCCAATATTTTTTATTAATCAACCTGACTGACAAAAAACTAATTTACAAACTAACTAAAAACTATCCTGTTGCGTCGTGCCATCAGGAAAGTCCCTTATTACCATTTCTTTTAATTATTTTAAAGAGGTAACATTAACAAAAGTTAGACGACAATTGGTATGTTCGAATGCATGAATATTGTAATAGTGAACACATACGAAGCTAACCGCTGATAGCGAGCAGATGAAACTCATGTTACTGTAATAGCCCGGCAATTTGCTGGATACTCGATCTCCCAATTGACGTTCAAACGTTTGCATAAGTTTGGTACAACAGAGTAAATCAACTGAAACTATTTCCTATTACTTGTTAACTGAGGAACAGTAATCTATTTGAAATGAACTCTGACCAAAATACTCTACGTAGTAGATAATTACAATGATACATAATAATTACATGGAAAAATTATATCAGTAGAATATCTGGCTGTGTATATGACACTCACAATATCTACAGGTTCGTCGTTCTACCATGCGGCCGTCGTGAGTCCAGTGATTCAAATCGCTACGACGACGGTGACTTAGCAGCTCGAGGCCCATCGGTATCCGATAGGGTCTCCGCTCCCGGTGGAACTGTGCAGCGCATGCGATGGACGAAATCCAGCGAGCATACTATGGGGCTACAGGTGAGGTTACTGTCCCCCGCAAGTAACCCGACTGCGTACCGTGGTCGTACCGTGGTAGTCTTACCACTCGTAAACGGGCGCACTGTTGGTACAGTGGTTGAGCGATTGACTGCTGCGCTGCGTGTTGCGGGTTCGATTCCCACACCGATCAAATATTTGTATGACCTACAGATAGTTGTTCCGGCTCTGGGTGTTGTGTATGTGAGTTTATAATAATATGTTTGTTAGCGCACCAGTGATACAGGCAGAAATTCCTAGTGTGGGGCAACATGTTTTATTAAAAAAAATCTCTCTCCTCATTACTAACAAACGCGGAGTAAAGTTACAACCAGTGTGCAAACCTTCAGATAATGTATAAACTATTATATTACTGTAAAGGTTCATCGAAGCCCGTTGACTTGTTTTGGCTTTTATAAGTTATTACTTCACATCCATCCATATATCCCCACAAACTTTCTGCCTATAGAATATCAAACGCTGATCATAATTATTTCTAAAAACACAAAAACTAAGTTACACATCATCACACATACACAGCTGACACACACAGTACACACACACACACACAGCTCATACACAGATTATAAAACATATACCTCTAAATGACACGATGGATGGATTACTCCGGAAATGTTAATGCAACATTCTCAAAGGACAGACAAATACATCCAAATCCCAGGATTAAACTCTTATTTTCCTAATGCACGTTAACAAGAACCAAATTTGTGCATTGTCCGCGGTCACCCAGACAAAGTTTTAATGAAACATACATTCATTTGGGGACTCCCAATGCATTTGCATGAGCAATGCTCTTATAAATCTAAAGTATACACATTGCAGGTAAATTGCACATGGTGGATTTATTGTTGACCCCGTCGCCTTTAAAGTGAGTTAGAGCTTGCTACTGTTTGTTTTCGTTTGTTATTCGTAGTGAGTTAATGTGTAAGTTATTGTTGGTGTTCTTTAGTTACACTGAGTTTTACTGTTGATAGTTTTTATTGAACAGATTTTCAATCTATATTCTGCCTAAACTTTGTCCAACTATATTTAAGTCACCATCCGATCTAATCGGATCAAGCTGAATATCAGTGTTTTAAAGGGAGCGACTGCCTATCCGACCTCCACAACTACTGGCTAACACGGAAGGTGCCATTGCGAAGACTGGTGTCTGATTTCTGGTTTCTGACTACTACGTTTGTCAAAGACCTTCAAATGACAGCCGAGACCAACGGCTTTAAGTGCTTTCCGAGACACGGAGGAGTCTCGGCTTTTTCTCGAAGTTCGATCCGTGTGGCTGTAAATGTTTAACCACGAACTCCTTTTTTTCCGAGATTTTATTCTTAACTAGCACTCCGCCCGCGACTTCGTTCGCGTGATTTCGTTTATCCTATAAATGATTTTCTTATGTGCAGTTAGTGAAGGCGACCAAAAACAAGCAATTGTTAAATCAATAAAATATGGAATATCGTAGATAATGTAGGGTTTATTGGTTTGGTGCGATTCGTTATTTGACTTAAAGAATAATATATGTTAGGTTACCGCTACAAAGTGAAAACCTGCCCTAAACACTTAATAACCCCTTTTTGCCCCGTTGAGGTTCGAGTTTTGAACAACCCAAATAATATGTTATTCACTCTTTTCTTCTCGTTTTTATTTTTGTTTATGTTAGTCAGATTGCGCAGTAAGATTCTTCAAAAACACTTTAACACCCCCTAAAACATATTTTGGTGGTAGTTTAGAAAACAAATGATGACAAACTTTATCTTTTACTTATTAGTATTTGATTACTAAGAGATTACTATTTGTGTCAAGTTTCAGGTATGCGAAGGAAGGTGTTTACCTAAGGAATTAGATTTTTCATACAAACTTACAACCCCCTTTTTACCCACTTAGGTCATTTTAGGAACCTTCCTGCCAAATTTCATTCTTCTATGCTTAGCGGTTTTGGCTGTACATTGATCGATCAGTCAGTCAGTTAATTTATTATATATATACCTATATAGATTATTTTAATGATAAAGTATGCCTGTCTATTACGATTTCACTACTAAGCCGCTGAACCGATCCTAATGAAGCTTGCCGCACAGATAGACTATGACCTGGATTAGGACATAAGATATTATGTTCCCTTCGGAATAACAAAACACGTTTCACGCGGGCGTTGTCGTGAGTGTGCAATAGGCTTCAAATTCTTTTCTGAAAAATGTTTTAATATTATTTTTTGGCATTACTAGCAACCGTATCAAACGAGCTACACGAAATTGGGATTGGAAACAAAGACAAGAAATAACTTGCAAAAATTGATTGCTAAAATTGATTGCAGACAAAAGGCAAACTAGGGATTGGATTGGAATTGAGGTTATGGAATATAATAAACTAATAGAAGATATCGCAAATGAAAGTTAAACGATTCAGTTTAAACCAGTGTAATCTGAGTTCACTGTATGTAAACAATTAGGTACAATCAACAAGATTGAAACCTAATCCACCACAAGCTGATTCTTCGACAAATATTCTGATTCTATTCAATTAGTTCAAATATTGCTTAAATATATATTTCCTTAGTAACAAACTTTTATCGATTTAATAAGACAGTACCAACATTACCCATTTTTTGTTATTTCAATGATATGCCACCATTTTAATATCTAATAAGGTTTGGTTATTTGGCATTTCACGTTCGCCTTATCGTATAATGTTTTTGAAATCAAATAATCTTCTGTACTTCTTTCTATAAGCAAATAATGCTGGACATGATGTATGATTATGATGAACACAATGGTCAAAATTGCTTTATCCTATAGCCAAATATACAGTTATTAAATTGTTTGAATCTTCTTAAGTGCACTAATCTTTAACGTTTTGTAGTTTTCTAACTAATTTTATCGGCTGAATTGGTCAATAAACCACCAACTTGAACGTACAAGCGTATGAGACAAAAAAACAATGCAACTAGTAAAAATCACAACATCTTTGAGTGTGAAAACGAAGCAACACATACACATAAAACACTTTAAACCCACAGCTCTCGTACCGAATCCGGTGTTAAAACCATTAATTTAGCTGAAGTATTAATAGCTGCAGACATTTACCGAGAACAGTGAGTACAGTGAGTACACGGTACCGTCCGGCTAGAGTCCGGTAATATCTGAGCAAATATTGGAATTCCAGTAGATATCACAATCACTTCTGTTGAACCGGACGGTTCTGTTCAAATCCCTCCGGTTATATTTGATAATTTAGGATGCATTCGACCTTTGAATTAGCAGAAGTAGGATTGGTGGTTGTAAGCTTGTTTTATCTGTGCATTTAAACGGTAAATGAATTCATTGTGGTATATACGGGATCTGTCATAATTCATATTAAAGAACCTTTTAAAAATTACATAACATCCAAGTCCAACCAAGTCCCTGTTTAGAAGTTACAACATGGTCAAAATATCTGTACACATCGACTGTCATCGACCCCACTCCCGCCTACCCACGCGGTGACCCGCGCTCGCCTCGTGCGCCAATAGCGAGTCGAATGGACGAGTGACGTGACAGCGCCAAATGCACAGATATTTTGACTGAGTAATATATTATTTTGACTATTTTCGCAGTCGGGTAAAAAACATCTGTTTTCGTCTTAGCTTAATATTATAAGGAGGCAAATGTTTTCTTTTTGTTCTGAGTATTTTTGTTGATTTTCATTAAGGAGGTAATCTCTGGAAGTGCAGAACTATTACACGATTTTTTCGCTAATAGAAAGTCGACGCCGAGGGAGGCCACGATGAAAATGCTGGCGTGACGACTTGGCCGGGAAGAATAGAAGGCCATGAGGGATACATTTACCCAGCAGTAGGATAAATCAGGTTAAGAAAAACATTTAACATCGTTGAGAACTTTTGTATCCCGAAAAAATTACACTGTTCCTGTGGAAAACGCCACGGTAGAGAACCCGCAGGAAAATTTTTGTGTTTGATAATAATACCAGCCTGTAACTGTTCCACTGCAGGGCGAAGCCCTCCTCTCATCCAGAGAAGGTACGAGTATTGATCACCATGCTTGCTCAATGCATGTTGGTGATTTCAGACTTACATTAACTGTAAGTACAGGTTTCCTCGCGATGTTTTTCTTCGCCGTTGTCTATGATTTGTAAGATAAGGAAGTAATATTTCTGAATTTGAAATAGTTCAAGCACGAGAAGCGATATTTTAGCCAAAGGGCAACCACTAAACAGTAATTAATAAGGAACTATTATTTTGCGAATTTCAGCAATTCTTTATTTTACGACAATATTTCTATCGTTGCTGGAGCTCGTGGCTAAATAATAACAGCCGCACGGGTCGATCTTCAAGGTTAAGCAACGCTTGACGAGGTCGGTCCGTGGATGGGTGACCATTTCAACATACTGAGTTTCCTCCGTGCCTCGGAAAGCACGTTAATCCGTTGGTCCCGGCTGTCATTTGAAGATCTTTGACAGTCGTTACGGGTAGTCAGAAGCCTGAGATCTGACACCAGTCTTGCCAAGGGGTATCGTGTTACCCAGTTACTGGGTTGTGGAGGTCAGATAGGCAGTCGCTCCATGTAAAACACTGGTACTCAGCTGAATCCGGTAAGACTAGAAGCCGACCCCAATTGGGAAAAAGGCTAGGAAGATGATGATTTCTATCGTTGCTATTCAGATTAATATTCGGTTCATAAAAATATAATTTACAAAAAAAAAAAAATTAAAAAAATCAAAATACCCGACTGCTTAAAAAGCAAACTATTAAGACGTAAACAAGAAGAAAATCATGCTGTGCAGTCGGAGGATACATAATATTCGCGAGCTGGCGTACCAAAACCAGATGTATCCTCCGACTGCACAGCATGATTTTCTTCTTGTTTACGTCTTAATAGTTTGCTTTTTAAGCAGTCGGGTATTTTGATATTTTTAATTATTTTTTTTATTTACAACCTTTTAGTTATTTTTTTTTAGAATTATGTACATTTAAACATATAAGTGTTATATATTTTTGAAATCGCCTCTTAAAATCCTTTATTTTGATACCCCACACGATGGGTTAGGAAGTAAAAAAATTTTTTTCCCCCCACAAAATGGCGCCCAAAATCCGCCATTTTTGTATTTTCCAATTTTAATGTAGCCAGTGACACTCGCAAGATTAAGACAAATCGATTGATGTAAGAATCATCAAAATCGGCCAACGCGTTTGGTCTCTAGAACGCCACATAGGAACAAACATACATACATACATACATACATACATACATATATACATACATACATACATAGACTGATAAACACATTACCCTCCTTCGGCAGTCGGGTAAAAATGAACCCATCTTTGAGCATTGTAGAGAACCCCTAGTACTAGAAGCATGTGTAGTGTTAACAAATACTCGTAGTTGACAAGTCGACGCGATTCGTCGCAGCACAGCAAGTGCCTAAGTAATGAACTCTGCGTCAAGTGAAACGCTCAAACTATTCCGTGCTAGTGCGATTTTAGAGACTTTAGTTTTATTTGTACTAGTTTTGTGGCAAACTGTGTTTTGCCTTACGTTTCTAATTTATTACCGTGAAGGCTCGGCAGCCACTACGCATAGCACAATATTAAAGACCTGAGGGTGACCATAAGCTCTTACAGCAAGGTTATTGTGAGTGTGCGTAAGGGACGGATGTATATGACTTGTATACATCTGTCCTTTTTTCATAGACGAACCATGCTAGTTTTGACACGTCATGGTACTGCGGCAGATTCTCTAGAAAAGTGACATTCGATGTCAGCGATGGCAATGGTTGATATGCAAAAATGCGTCATAAATGGAGGAGATCGGTCACGTAACATTTCGATAACGCGTGTCATTACCAGATATTTTTTTCATATTTATCAAATCGTTGTTTTCGTTGATAGAATGTTACAAACATTTAACCGCCATTTGTTTTTTGGCATTGTTAGTTGTTGTTGTCAATTCCTAGCCTGAATACTAAATTGCAATTTTCTAGTACTTCAGAACCGTAGAGTACCCTAGGATTGGAATTTTGAAAACTCAATATGCTTCGCCAGCTCAGAAAACTCAATATGATTCAGGATTCGATAGCGTCGCTATTAAGGATCAAATTCTGTGTAGTAATGATATACGGCAAGCTCAAGTTAATACCTCATTTTCAACAAAATATACAGAACAGAAATAAACCGTTTGATTTTTAATTTTTAAAACGGTTTGGTTCATTACTTCCTTTTAAAACTCCTTCCTTAGATTTTTAATCACATAAATATATGCAATGAAAGGCCTTATTCCCTTTAGTTGAAAACTATTTTGGTTAATTTGCTCCACTCTTTGCAAAATGGGACTGATTATGCCTAATGAACTTTGGGTTGCCTCGTATTATTCTGACTGAAACTATAAGGGTTCGAAAAAACAACAAAACGTTTAAAAATAAAAATTGTGCCTCACTTCCTTTGGCTCCTAGCCAGATGTATCCAAACTATTTCCACAGTAATTTTACGTTTGCGTACCGAAATCAGAGAAAGATCTTAATATTCAGCGGTAGTGTTAGCTAAACTCCACAGCGTTAAAGCTTCCGACCACTATAGCGTTCATCGCTTTACATCGCTTCATTCAAGTATTGGTATTCGGTCCACGCTTACGGCTAAACTGATTCATCGAGCTAATTTGGGACAACTCTCGGCGAAACGACGGTTTAGTTGAGTCGATGGCGTATGTACAGGAATTGTTGATCGTCCCGACTTGAGTGGGATTGTGTTGTGATAGAAATCCATCCGTAATAATATTATAAATACGAAAGGAACTGTTTGTTTGTCAAGCTTTATATTATTTTGCTTTCGTATGTGTCTGGCAATTAGTAATCGATTTTTCAAGCACTCACTTACTATATACGATTAAGCTGAAAGTTGGCGTAATTCTGTAATGTTGGAAACACTAAAATAATAAGGCTCTATGAAGCTGGAAGGTGGCAATGCCGCAATTAGACATATTTGGGCTCATTGGCCAGGTTGATAAGCGATTTTTACTTTTCATTATTTTGGTATGAAGGTAGTAAGAGACCCTGGGAAGGACACAGGATTTATCCAGGTGGTGTATTCCCTTGGGACAATAAAACACTTTTTACGCGAGCAGAAGCTAGTTGTTTTTGAAGCGAGAAATTGTGAAAATAAAAGGAGGTAGAGATGTTTTAGACGATCATGATGACGGATACGGGTTTTCTTGAGAACCAGCTTGTAGCTTAGGAAACGGCATAAGAATGAAGGCACCAAAACGTAGTCAGCGTTGATATGTATGCTTAGGTAAGATTCCTATCAAACGTTGGAATATAATCCCCAAGGCAAAATAAAACATTGTCACCGTCAAGCTAGCCCCCCTAGCCAAGTTATAAACGTTTCGTATCGAATCTTTCCACAATCGCCTGGTCTGACCACGTGGCTTAACTATGATGTGTAACTCCCGTACATTGATTCATTTTCTGTTAGCGTTATCGATTGTAGATTGCCAACTTGGCTACAGGTGCTGGCGACCCAAAGTGATGGCAGACGGCGCGTAACGGCATATCGCTACTATATTTTTTTTTTTATACTTTTAGCCACCCTAGGAATTTCTTCCTGAATGTGAGTGCGTTTACAAACATTTAAACTCACATATACAAAACACCCAGATCCAGCACAACTATCTGTAGGCCATACAAATATATTTTATTCCGTGCGGGAATCGAACCCGCGACACGCAGCGCAGCAGCCGATCGCTCAGTGGTTGACCGTAAACCGTGTGGTCAACCAAGGTGAAGCGTGAAGCTCAAAACCGATCGCGATGGAGGACTACTGTGAACCCCTCTGCCCTATCCTGGGGACAAAGGACATTTAGTCAAGTTAGTCATAATCCCTGCCGCAACTATTTAAATAACTGAGCATAAGATCAATCAAACAAAATTGTTCCCAGTTACGGCTTACGGTTTTTGAATTGGTTTAGCTGACTTTCAAAATCTTGAAGAGCATAAAATAATAATAGAAATTACTGCATTCCTTTTTATCAAACACGGAGTAAGTGTATATGTATAAGAAATAAATACCTATAAACATAAAACGTACATAAATATGCATTTTTTTCAAGCAGAAACAGAGAACGCCACCTGCTACAATCCTTACATACTCCTTTTACTTCATTCACATTTTTTTATTCGCCTTTCAATAATTATCTCGACATGAACAAATCATCTAAGCATACTCTTTTCAATTTTTTTCGCTTCCTTTTTTTTTATTATTATTTTTAGGCCCACGCTTGACCACTATCTCTTCTGCCCCCCTAGCCAATTTACAAACGTTTCGTATTGAATCTCTTTCTACAATCGTTAACGCCTTTTATTTGTATGGTCTGACCACGTGACTTAACGTCCAGATGTGTCATTCCCATACATAGATTCATTTTCTACTAGCGTTATCGATTGTAGATTGTCAACTTGGCTATAGGGGCTGATGATAAGCGATGATATGGTCGACGATGTAGCACGCTTACCTAGAAGAAAACTATTCACTCTTGACTTAAAGCTACAGGCTGTAGCTATCAGGAAATACAGACTCCGGCAGGGAGTGCCACTCCTTAGCTGTACGCATAATAATAGTATTCCTAAAACGTTTGGTGCGTATGGGTAATTTTCTGTGTACCGATGACGCATCGCCGTACGTCTTGTAGACCGATGATAGAACGGGCTAGGAGGAATTAGTTCAAGCATGCCCCGAAATTAAACCAATAAAAAAACTGACAGGCTGGCAACTCAGCACAGATGTTCAAGGCTCTGGTGCCTAGACTCAACCAGTATCTCATTGCCGATGTGTCTCTTGCCCCGTTTTTAGGTCGATTCAATTGCATCCAGCTGTTACTTGAATAGGTCCCAGAGATAAGAGCAGTACTCCATGCATGACCGCACATGCGCTTGATACAATCTTCTTTAACTTTACAAATACTAAACATTTTATGATTTCAGCTACCAATAAATGAATGATCTAGGACCTTGGCACTATGCAGGTAGGTACGCAGCCAAGTCTTCAGTACTGAAAAAGAAAGAGCTCTCTTGGCAAGATTCTCAAAAGCATTTATGAATTATTGTCCGTTCCTTGGCAAAGTTAACAATTTATTATCGCACGATGTAATGGAGTATGTGTCTTGTTTTTAGGTACAAGTCGGACCTGGTAGGTACGTTATCTGTAAGAAAATCTTAGCATTTTAAATCTTTGCTAACTTTTTTCTTTTTAAAGCTTTACGGTTCTACATAATTATTTATAAGATTGTCGTGGTGGCCCATTGATTAAGATCTGCACATTAATTGTATGGATTCAAAGTGTAGCGCAAGGTATGCTTTCCTTGCATTCATTGCTTCATATTATTTATTATGTTTAAAATGCCGTCTACTCGACAGCGTAAAACACGAAAATATTCATTTCGTGTTTTACGCTGTTGAATTATCAAAATAAAAGAAAGAAAGAAAATACATTTATTTAGCACAGACTAAAAGACATTTAGTATAGGTACTAGATTCATAATAATAAACATCTGATAAAATAAAAATTAGTAAAAAAAGGGAAAAGTATGACGTAAGAAGTTAGCAGGAACAGGGGTTAGCAGGGGATTCTTGCTGAACTGCGCCAAAAAGGCCCAATTCAGCAAAAATGCAAGACAACAAAAACAAAACAAAATGAGTGTGCTTCGTGCTGTTTAAACATATACGCTAGCATCTCGTGCTGGCGTAGCGTGGGTTCAAACCCGGATAAATAGCAATGTGACTTTTCAATTTATATGTACTTTTTAAGTTTATCTTGCGCACCGGTGATGGAAAAGGTCCTGGGAAATCCTGTGCCTCTAGACAGTAATAGTTTATCTGCGACATAGATTGTCGAAAAGTCAAATATATATGGGACTAACTTCCGCCAGCAGTTTCGCACGCGTGCAATTTTATCATCCCAAGGGAACATTATACCGGGATAAAAAGTAGCCTATGTGCTATTCCAAACTATAATTTATCTCTGTGCCAAACTTTATACGTTCAGCCGTGATTGAATAACAAACAAACATACATCCATCCATCCGTCCCAACTTTCACCATTATAATATTAGTTAGATTGATTTGCACTACTGAAATGTCACGTGACATGTCCTCCACTGACAGACCTTGTCTAGAACTTCAGGACTTAATTAATATAAAGCCCTTTACTGATGGTGTGACGCAATTTAAATTGCATCAATAGGAGATATCGCGCACGTATTTTCTAAGCAAAAAAGTGCGTAGCGGTCTAATTACATCGCATCGCGTCCATGTGAACATACTTGCAATTTCTTTTAGTAATAATAGGTTTTCGGTATCATAAAAATCGTATAGCATCGCGCCATCAGGAAAGGGCTTTAGTCTAAAATCACAGACGAAATTCAAATAAGACGTATTTTATTTGCCATTCAAAACTGTCATTCCAGATGCATTAAGCCCCCATAAAACACATCAGCCCTAGAATTGGTCCAAAATTAATGGCCTCAGTTAGGGGCATGGCAAGCCTCATGTCTTGGGAGCACATAAATTGCGAGTGACTGCACTTTGTCACCGGTTGGCGTGGCCAGCGTGCGTAGCGTAGGACCGCTCGCTCCTAGCGGGTATTTCATGGAAAATTAGTGTGAGGGTTGATGGTTATATGTTTGAAGTGGAAAGGGTTATGGTGTTTTGTTAAGTCGCGCAAAACTATATCTCTATGCAATTTTTTGTATCGTCAATGTTGGCTATTCTATTTACTACTTTAATTAATATTATAAATGCGAAAGTTTGAATGGATGAATGTTGGTTAATAAATCACGTCAGAAGGGCTGAACGGATCTGGATGAAATTTTGCACAGTGATACATTATATCACACATATGCACATAGGTTTTTTATTCCTCACGTTAAATAATGATACCTTGGGATAATAAAACACTTTTCGCGCGGGCGATGCCGCGGATGGAAGTTAGTATTATAAAAGTGATAGTTTGTGTGGATGTTTGTTGCTCTTTAAAAAAATACAGAACGGATTTTGATAAAACTTTGACAGCTTTTCCATCATCATCTATTTTTACAGAACACTGTTAAGTGTTCTGTAAAAATACGGTTATAAGGTATGGTCAGCGACGAAAATCGATTTTATCAATGCTATTTTTTACATTATTATGCGATTTAAATGCCAATATTCCAGTGAAAAATATTTTTTTTTATATAACTGGGACTTGGACAACTTATGGGTGGTTTCTGATTTAAATATTTCAGGAAAACGTTAAGAAAAAAGTTCCAAACTTTGACAGTTTTGCAGGCTAAAGTATAGTTTGAAAAATACTCAACTCGTTCTTAACCTCAAGTAATTAAATCAGAAACCGGCGGCCATTTGGCTCTAGACAAGTGTCATTCGATGTTGAATGCCAAAATGTAAGGGATTGATCACGTGAAATTTTTGATAGCGTTTGATATTTCCATACATTTTGCAAAGCGCTATCGCTACGCTTTCGATGATAGAATGTCACTTGGTTAAGTGTTTATTGATTTTTTTCGCTGACTAGGTATATCTGTTATGGACTAAGTGATTAATACGGCATTTTTAATAATGTCCGGCCAATTAAAATGCCCAATATGAGTAGGAAATATGATAAAAACTATTAAAATAATTGAATTGACCGGGCTTTCTGAATAATGTCCATCACTTATTGGGCAGGGTAATAAAATTATGTGTTTAAAAAAATAATTTTGATGTTGACATTATTTTAATAGGTAAGTACAATCGCTTCGCGGGGCTCTTATTTCTGTCTGCAGAGTCTAAAGTAACCTAACATGAAGGAGATGTCGGCTGCTGAATTGAATCGCTTTGCTCGCTCACATCAGCATGCGTGTCGGGGTGCGCTAAGCTCCCGAGCACGCTTCGCTCGCTCTTGGACTAATTCATTGACGATAATTATTGAAATGGCCGACCTTTATATATAAATATTCATAATGACCAGACAATGTGATAAATATAGAAGTTTAAATCAGTATTCATTACATTGCCCGATTTGAGTTGACTTGATTCATAATCTCTGGGCATTATACATACTGCTCTGATTAATCACTTGATCCATGACATATCCAATATTTTATAACAAAACTATGAGTTTTAAAACAGGTTAATTTGAGCATTAATGCCATGCAGACATTATTTTAAACTCAAATCAAACTGTACTACTCAGCAGAACTGTTACTAAACCTGAAAATATAAAACCAGTAATAAATATCCATTACTTTTGCATTAGCATGATTGTGATGAAAGGGTTCAATAGTTGAATGGATCTGACTCGAACCCGCGCCCTTCCGGAGGATATCCGCACCCTGAGCTATTGTCGCTCACTGCGTCAATGAGGCGACAATAGTGGGGTTTGTAGCTGATAAATATAAAGGTAAATGATGAAGAATAATAATCTATATTAATACGAATATATGCTTTTGCTGTTGTGTGTGTGTATGTGCATCACTTGAGAATGTTCGTAACGTACGCAAAATACGCGCTTAGACGTGGAGTTGCAGCCCGCCTTAACTAAACTATTCTGAATAAACAGAAATTAAAAAAAAATCGTGCATATACTAACATGTAGTGCATATAGTAACTTATGGAATTTGTATGAACAGGGAGTTCATACAAATCCCATACTGATTTGTTTGAAGATTTGACAGGATAATGTCTGCCGTAGTACCTACATCAATACGTAGGACATACACGGATCTTATTGGTGATGTTTTTCAGAAAGGTCAGGTTCGCAGTATTCATACAAGGAGACCATGTATGACTAGATGTATGGACGTAAAGGCGTTAGGTAAATTCGGTTAACTATCTTTTTATTTTATTTATTTATTTCAGCAAAAGTAATACTTGGCTGTAAGTATGTGTACTAACAGCCAAGAAAGTATTGTGTAACAGCCAACAAAAGTCGTGATCAAATTCTGATTCGTGAATTCATATGACTAATCAGAGAGAGGCATCTTCCTCCCGGACATGAATTGCAGTGGCCAATCAAGGCATATTTGACTCATTCCAAACACGGTACCAGTGTAGAGCCCTTTCAAGCATAAGCACCACCTTCTTTCCTGCCCAGCAAACACAACTATTTGCACACTCCAAGACGTGAGCAAGGCCAGCGATAGCTCAGAGGCCATAGACGAGTGGTAATCGATGTCAGCGAGGCTCAATTATAAGTGATTATGATTGAGCCTTACCTACAACACTATGCTACGCGCTTGCAACATTAAAAAAAAAATGGTCATTGACAGCTGTCAGTTTAGTCTAAGAAATTAAAAATCACAGTTGTGGACAGAAGCTCTAGACAAGTGACATTCGATGTCAGCGATGGCGATGGTCGAAATGCCAAAATGTTAGGGATTGATCACGTGATTTTCGATATCGCTTGACAATCCCATACAATTTTGCTTTCGCCACGCTTTCGTTGATAGAATTTCACTTATCTCTGATGGCGACATTTTGGTCGTGCAAAATTGAGTCAAATTGCCACGTAAAAAAGATATGACTAATAATTTGGATTCGTCGATATCATTAAAATAAGATGTTCGTCACTTTTCTAAGCAAAACTATGTCCTGACTGTACATGAATTTTACATCAGAAACCTACATAGATATGGAATTGTTAAGGATGGGTTGTTTCAAGCTGTCTGAATTAGTTAAGTATGTAATTGTGATTCGGGCAGCCGTTTGTGACGATAACAGACAGGTTAAGATGGTAAAACTGACCCATAATGTGCAATTGTGGATTCTACTGCTATCTAGTATGTATTAGTTGTCTGTAGTTTTTGTCAACTTCCACAAAAAAAAAGCATGAGTTGATGTATGTATGTAGTTTTCAGTGTTACTTTGAAGTACAGGATCGGTCAGTATGGTGACGCTTGGTGAGGTATATGACCAGCAGTGGACGTCTTCCGGCTGAAATGATGATGACCATGATGATCTAGTTTTGTAAGGTAGCTGTAAAATTACACAAGATTTGAAGATCGAGGTAATTTTATTGGTATTATATTTTTTTCTGGTGTCATGTTGTTTACGATTGTTAGAAATATATCCATCTGCGTAATCTTTTCCCAAATAGTTTGATGTTGGCTACCAGAACTAGACACAGCTGAATAAACAGTCACACTTTTGATGGAGCGACCACCTATATAAGGCCCTAGACAAGCGACATTCTAATATCGAAAGCGTGGCGATAGCGAAAAATGGAAAATTGTCCAATATGTATGGGAATGTTAAACGCTATCGAAATATCACGTGATCAATCCCTTACATTTTGGCATTTCGACCATCGACATCGCTGACATCGAATGTCACTTGTCTAGAGCCTCTGTCCACAACCTATACTGTGATTTGTAATTTCATAGACTAAACTGTCAATGACCAATTATTATAAATGTTGCATGCGCGGAGCTTAGTGTTGTAGGTAAGGCTCAATCATAAGTGATTCATCGAATCAAAGTGACATGACACCACAATAAAATTTTGCTAAATAAATGTTTTTTTTTTTTTTTTACTTTGTATAGGCCTGTGTTTGACCACAATCTCACCGTGGTCAGTGATGTGGCCGATGGTGGTAAGCACACAAAGCCTAGAAGGGAACTGGCTCTCAAGTGCTGCTGTCGGAACACACCGGAAGGTGCTTGGCGACAGATTTTCAACTTGAGGGTGGTTGCCAGCCAGGCGGGTACTACAAAGTACCCTACCACCGTGCTATGGTTTCCTCACGATGTTTTCCTTCACCGAAAGCTCAAGCTCATTGTAGGATTCGAACCTGCGACCTTCGTCTCGGTATCCGACGTCACTACCACTGAGCTATCATCGCCTTAAATTTATATTAATATCAATCTGCCTAGCCTTTTCCCAACTATATTGGGGTCGGCTTCCAGTCTAACCGGATTCAGCTGAGTACCAGTGTTTTACATGGAGTGACTGCCTATCTGGCCTCCACAACCCAGTAACTAGGTAACACGGAACCCCTTGGCAAGACTGGTGTCAGATCTCAAGCTTCTGACTACCCGTAACGACTGTCAAAGATCTTTAAATGACAGCCGGGACCAACGGCTTAACGTGCTTGCCGAGGCACGGAGGAAACTCGGTATGTTGAAATGGTCACCCATCCACGGATCGACCTCGTCAAGCGTTGCTTAACCTTGATGATCGATCCTTGTGCCTGTTATTATTTAGCCACGAGCTCCACCACACTTAAATTTTACTAATTGGTGTAAATAAATGTTTATAAATATACACGCAATATATTTAAATATAATAGTATTAATACACTTAGTACATAAACGTTAATAAATAAGAAACCAAAAATAAAATAAATACGATCGATAGAATGAAGTCTGACAAAAATGAGTGGATTTAATTCCAAAAAATAAGGGCCGCAAGTTTCTTAACGAATGTACTTTTTTGACGTGAAATAGAAAAATTTTAGATTTACTTCGATTTCCGATCAACTTTCGATCACCCAGGATACGATACTATTTTTATGCAACGATAATGTGACAACCCCCCAATTGTCAGTTTAATCGACAAAATTAAAAATTAGAGTATATAAGTAGGTAACATAATACCGCTTGGCGAGCATTGATGCAGAATTCTAACAGTCTGACGGAGGACTCTCGCTATGTAATGGACGGTCACCCATCCACAGATCGACATCAGCAAGCGTTACTTAACCTTGAAGATCAACCCGTGGCGCTGTGATTATTCAGCCATGAGTTCCTGTTGTTAGTTGTTAGAAAACAGTAAACCTAAAACAATATTTTTAACATAACTGTGCTCGTTATATACTTTTAATAGAAACCAATCTTGTATAGCCTAAAACATCTGTATTTTTAAACCTTATATTAGTTTCAAACTATTAATTAACCATATGAAAGTGAAGTCACGCCTGATCGACACGCTATCCTCGACTACCGAAATGGTTTTAAAGGTTAACTACAGAAGTGATCACTGCATTCATTATTTTGACATTTCTCATAATTATTTAACTGATAAGTCGTCTTACGGATGGTTGATGGGGCTGAAAAGTTCTGAAGCACCTAGACAAGTCTCATTCGATGTGGCCGATGGCTTTGGTTGAAATGTCAAAATTGATCACGTGACATTTCGATAACGTTTGACATTCCAATACATTTTTCCAATCGCTATCGCCAAACTTTCAATAATAGAATGTCTCTCTAAATGTCTCTGGAGTGGCGACAGCGTACTAGATGATAGAAGGTGTATCATTAGGTGGACTGATGACCTGGTCAAAGACTTTGGTAGTTTGCTCCAGTCTATTATAATAAAATTGTGTAGTCACAAAAGCGCGCGCTATCTTGACGCTTAATTGCGTTGGAAATCTCACGTCAAAAAGAAAAGACAGGAACTCGATATACGGTACAAAAATATGTATTGGTTACTCGGCAGAAAATCCTGTCTATCGATACACAATAAAATTATAATATACAAGCATATTCTTATGCCAATTTGGACGTATGGTATCCAACTATGGGGCTGTACTAAACAAAGCAATGTTAAAATTATACAACAATTCCAAAATAAAGTACTCAGAGATGCTGTTAATGCACCATGGTACATCAGAAATGACGACCTTCACCGCGACCTTAAAATGAAACTCGTCACCACCGTTATTCAAAACTTTGCTGAAGCCCACGAACACAGACATCATCGACATGTGAATGTGGAAGCAATCCAGCTGCTAGATAACACGGACATAGTGCGTAGGCTAAAGAGAACTAAACCATTTGAGTTAGTGTAGTAAAAGTGTATTATAAGTGAAAAAATAATAGCAAACAATATTGTGCTATACATGTAACACGTGAACTAAGTGTTTTTAACGTATCAGACTCTAAGAAAGTGCTACCTTACTGTATAAAAGTGCAAATTGACACTATTCTTAGTCATAACAATATACAATATAATAATAAGTTAGAGTTAAATTGCTTATTAGTCTATTAAGGCTAGATTGTAATTTATTATTAAGAACATTAGTTTTTATAAATAGAGAAAAAAAAAAAAAAAAAACAAAAGCGCGCGCGCGCGGTTCGCGCTGCTTTTTAGGGTTCCGAAGTCAACAAGGAACCCTTATAGTTTCGCTCTGTCCGTCTGTCCGTCCGCAGCTTAGCTCAGAGAATCTAAGTACTAGAAAGCTATAGTTTGGCATGTATATACATATTAATAATTCCGACAAAGTGGTAACATAAAATCATGAAAAATATTTTTTTTTCGGGTACATCCCATAGATGTAAAGTGGGGTTGTATTTTTATTTTCTCATCTATCCCATGGTGTGGGGTATTGTTGGATAGGTCATTCAAAAATATAATAGGTTTGTTAAAACCATTTTTCGATTCAGAGATTCGTTTGCGTAAAATTAAGCTTTAAGTTGCAAATTTATGTTAGAGTCAAGTGTCCCCCCCCCCTGTCAGCGAAATGGTTGCTCTTGGCTATGTGAAAAAAATCACGACCGTAGTAAATATAACGAAATTAAAAGGAAAATTATCACGGATAACAAGGCTTTACAAGTTTACGAGTAATAGTCGACCAACTTATAAAATGTACTTGGAACAGTAAAAATTTTGTACAAATGCCATTGAAAAATTACTTAAATAAAGTTGATTGCTGTGTAAAACAGAGTAAACATAATGCTTACGAACCATATAAAAATATACAAAAATGAAATCATTACAGGCTTTACAAGTTTACGAGTAATAGTCGACCAACTTATAAAATGTACTTGGCACAGTAAAATTTTTGTACAAATACCATTGAAAAATTACGTAATAACGTTGCTAGCTGTGTAAAACAGATAGTAAATATTTATATGCTTATGAACCATGTGATTTTATTTTTGTATATTTTATATACAAAAATAAAATCATAACATACTTAATAATAATGATTTCTAAATTAAAAATGTTTTAGCTCGAATAACGCATTGGAGTGGCCGGAGTTGTTGGCAGTACCAGTCCGTAGTCCATTAGGGCATGAATATCGGAATCTCGGAATCTCGTAATATCGGAATCTCGGCACGAAATTACCGATATTATAATTCCGATACTGAGTGATCCAATATCGGAATCTCGGAATCAGAAAAAATACCTTATTTTAGCTCCTTGTGAAGCGTCGAGCGAGAAAGCGCGGTTAAGTTCTTTGACTACGTTGATTAGCAGTAGTCAGATAGTCTGTTTACTAATCGGGCGCTTATTTACTTAAACTTGAATGAAAATATAATATGTATCTTGATGAATTCCAGATTTACAGTGCCGATATTGCTAAAAATGTTAACTTTAAATACACAGATTCATAGAACCCTTCGTAACAATGATATTTTCATTGATTAATCCTTAGGTTACGGGTATCCGCAGAATATGAGACGCACGGCATCGGCCAATGTTAATAGTTTTCTGGCTTCTGCTTGTATTGAATACAACAAATTAATCTATACGATCATTAATATTTTAATTTCACTTGGTATGATATGGACTGGTTCTGAAATAATTGAATTTTAATTTATTTATTTTTTAATTTTAATTAATATGTTGGATAAATCAACTTCCACTACGTGACTTCATTGTCTCTCATCATCATTATCATTTCAGCCATAATACTACCACTGCTGAACATAGGCTAGGAGGCCTTGCCCCAGTTACTGATACTCAGTAATCAGTATTACTCACTACAATTATCGGGACTACTTTCAGATTGATCTGTCTTTTTTTGCATTCTCCTTTTTCAGAGATACATTACTTATATTCCTTCTTGGAAACAAATGTGCAGTTTAGTTAAATAAACGCCCGATTACACAGTCACTAGTGATTAGGGAGAGAAACAATAGAAAATCCTATTATGTCGCGGCATAAACGTGTTTTTTTATTGTACTCAATCCAGCCTTATACCGAATTTGAGAAATTAACAATAAAAATGCGTTATTTAACGAAAGTGCCCAATTCCGATATTAGTATCGGAATGCCGATATTGAGATCTAATATCGGAAATCAATATCGGACTTGAAAATCTGCCGATATTACATGCCCTATAGTCCATACGGCGCATGCGCGCAGAAGTATTTTCGACGTTTTGTAATTAAAACGTAAAATTAAAGTCAAATTAGATTCGATCTCCAAGCAAATTACTTATTTTCTTTTGTCGATATCCTTCTATAAAGTCAATATTCGACCCGACTTCTCTAATTGAGTAGCGTAAAACTTTCCAGAATGAAATAGTGAATACCGCAGATTAGAGGATTCACCTTTAATCTGCGGTATTAGAGGAGATTAGAGGTGAATACATATGATTTTTTTCTAATTCCGAAAGAGAAATAAACAAGGAGCGTGCACGCAAGGATCCAGGAACGAACTATACCATTCCCCGTGGCTCTAACGCGCGCTCGTATCGGCTCCTTTCGCAATTCGCACCCTATGTGGTACTCAAATAGAAATATTTTTCTAACTTCAGTTGCGAAGTTGGATTTTATAACTCCTTCTTCAGTTACCAGTGGACTAACTGGTAACTGATTTAGTTTAAGTCAAGAGTGAATAGATTACATCTAGGCAAGCATACTTCACCGTAGACCACATCATCGCTTACCATCAGGCGAGATAGTGGTCAAACGCGAGAATATAGATTAAAAAAAAACATCATCTTATGTGGGCCAGTTTTTAGACTTTGTGAGCCACTGAAACCGTTCTAATGTTCATGTAACAACAACAAAACCCTCTTTTTAGTCCGCAGTATTATGCAACTTCGGAACCCTGTTACTGCGCGTTGCCCGACACGCACTTGGCCGGTTTTTTCTATATAAGACAATAGTTCAGACTGATAAAGCAAGGTAATTTCCATTGTGTGTAAGGGCCGGATATATATGTTTTGTATATATCTGTCTCTTACGCACAATGAAGATAAACTTTCTCTAAGATCTCATGGTAGAGCGCCTGTTTCCAAGGCTATCACACATATATATTACACTGGTTACGGGCAACAATATTTCCGACAATATTTTTAGAATGACACAGCGTAGTGGGACATATGTCACGGTTGAACGAGATGTTTTGCACGACTACACTTCGGTTAGCACGCGTCCCGCACACTGCCAGTGACAAGCTTCCACAAATCGAAACTATTGGGATGCGACACAATTTGATTTGAACGAAAATCTATTTAACAAAAAGTTACGCCGTCCACAGTTACGCCTGAACTGCTCCTATGTTCGGCTCAAAACGCTTTGCTGGCGTTTGTGTCAAATTCCACACATGTACTTGTCCAATTGTTTGCAATTCACGAATCACTAGTGAACATACAGCGTATATACGAAAAGGATTTCAGTGAAAAGTTGGGGATTCTTGCAAAGGTGAGATGGTACTTCACACCTGAACAGCCGCTCAACTTGTATAAAGCGCTAGTTCAGTCGTGCATGGAGTACTGCTCTCACCTTTGGGACGGATCTGCCAAATACCAGCTTGATGCACTTGAGTCGATTGACAGACGGATCAAGAGGCTTATTGGCAACGATGCACTGGTCGCGTCAAAGCTCTAGAGCCTCGAACATCGACGCCGAGTTGCCTGTCGGTTTTTTATTGGTTACATTTTGGGGAGTGTGCGACGGCACTGCACAATTTGATTGTGCCTCGCCCATTTTATCATCGGACTACAAGACGTACGGCCATGCGCCATCGGTACATGGTAGATATCCCACCCAAATGCACAAAACGTTTTGCTAATACTTTCATTGAACGCATAGCTAAGGAGTGGAATTCTCTTCCGGAGTCTTTATTCCCTGATAGCTACAACCTTGGAATATTTAAGTCAAGAGTGTATAGGTTTCTTCTAGGCAAGCGGGCTCCACCGTAGCAAATGAGTAGATAAACGGAACAGAGACAAAGCTTCCTAAGAACGTGCAAAATTGTTACCTATTTTGGTAGGTTTGTCACAATAGGTGAAAACAAAAACAAAACATTTGTTTTATTATTTATTACATATATACTATTAAAATAACAAATTACTTACTCTAATAATTTTCTTATTATAATTTTTGTTTTTAATAATTTATTGTTTCTTAGATTTTCTTAGATTCTGAATTTATCACACCATTAAAGGTGTGATAAATTCTGAATCTAACATAAAATTTCCCTCGTGAGGAGACTATCCTGTCTGCTGCAGCAGTTTATGGTGGTGATAATGTTTAGCAAACAAAATTAAATTTAAATGCCTACAACGTTTCGAGTCCATGCTTCTATCCGTTAAAGAGTTCCCTCGTAAGGAGACAATGCTGGCTGCAGTAGCAGTTCATGATAAAAATAGTGTTAAACTATCAAAATTAAACTAACATACAAAATTTCGTGACCCTGCTACTACCCGTTGAAGAGTTCCCTAGTGAGGAGACAATCCTGGCTGCAACATCTGGTTATATATTATTGCATTTTCACTGAAGTTACGGTATACAAAATTTCAGCTCAATCCGACACCGGGAAGTGGTTCAAATCTTACTTGCAATATTTGAACTTAACACACATACCTACAAATGTTTAGTAAAAGATTGTAATAACAATAAAAAGGTAAAAATACACCGTGTAGTACCCTCTTCTTATCAAAAAAAGGGATCATACAATAAAATAAAGGTACTTAATTAAAAAAGTAATAATCCAATATTTACTTACCTATATCGAGCTCGTGGCTAAATAATAACGGCCGCACGGGTCGATCTTCAAGGTAAAGCAACGCTTGACGAGGTTGGTCCGTGGATGGGTGACCATTTCAACATACCGAGTTTCCTCCGTGCCTCGGAAAGCACGTTAAGCCGTTGGTCCCGGCTGTCATATGAAGATCTTTGACAGTCGTTACGGGTAGTCAGAAGCCTGAGATCTGACACCAGTCTTGCCAAGGGGTATCGTGTTACCCAGCTACTGGGTTGTGGAGGTCAGATAGGCAGTCGCTCCATGTAAAACACTTGTACTCAGCTGAATCCGGTAAGACTGGAAGCCGACCCCAACAATAATTGGGAAAAAGGCTAGGCAGATGATATTGTACTCCATGGGATAGTTAAAGTATGATATATTTTAATTTTTTCTAGTATTATTCATACACACAGTACAATAAACAACCATTATTAATAATAAAATACAACGTTTTTACATTAAAATATTCAAACTTGCAACTTAAAAAACAAACTACGTGCGTTGCACGGACTCTGAGATTGTACACTGGCTGTGCCAACGCAAACCGATATGAAGGCGATGATAGCTCAGTGGTAGTGACGTCGGATACCGAGACGAAGGTCGCGGGTTCGAATCCTACAATGAGCTTGAGCTTTCGGTGAAGGAAAACATCGTGAGGGAACCATAGCACGGTGGTAGGGTACTTTGTAGTACCCGCCTGGCTGGCAACCACCCTCAAGTTGAAAATCTGTCGCCAAGCACCTTCCGGTGTGTTCCGACAGCAGCACTTGAGAGCCAGTTCCCTTCTAGGCTTTGTGTGCTTACCACCATCGGCCACATCATCACTGACCACGGTGAGATTGTGGTCAAACACAGGCCTATACATAGTAAAAAAAAAAAAAAAAAAAACCGGTTTTTACCAGTCTACCCGCGTACGCGACAAGCGACCAGTGGTCACGCACTCATGCGTCCATTCGCGCGGTTGTTTGAAGTTATTATAGGTTATCTCTGTTCCGTTTATCTACTCATGTGACCGTAGACCACATTATCGCTTACCATCAGGCGAGATAGTGGTCAAACGCGAGCCTATACATGCCATATACATGTCAAACCTAAAGGGAGACCAAAGTACTGCCATGACTAAGGTAGGTAGAGCAAACACCCTTCGGCGAATACAGGCGTCATTTTATGATTTATTCTCCAAAGTGTTCGGCAGTGGTGTACCAAATTTCGTCAGTTATATTTAAGTCGCATGTAATAGGGGGCGAGTCCATTGTTATTTGCAATCCAATTGCCTTCAACCGTCGAAATAATCAATAACACTCTGCCCGAGCCGGGACCAGAATCAGCATAGTAGTAGGTATACATATTTTCGAAATATTAACTCTGAAATGTTCTGCATAAATATTATTATGTACTTTACCAAACCAATTAACCTTGGCCCAGTTAAGCTCTGGTCTCCACACATACACAGAAGAAAGATAAATCATATCCACTATTGCTCGGCGAATGTCAGTGCTTTAAGACAAGTTCAAGATTTTTTATTGCATGTGATTGCATATGTGATTGTAGGTACATCAGTATTGCCAAAGGGCATTGTGGTAACCAGTTACTGGGTTCTAGAGGTCAATCGTCAGTCAAAGATGAAAATAGGTACTGATGCTCCAGACAATGTGTCATTCTACCAGCGATGGCGATGGTCGAAATTGCCAAATATAAGGGTTTGGTCACGTGATATTTTAATTTAACATTTGCATACATTTTAGATTTTTTATCCCACCTATTCGAAAAGAGGCGAAGGGATCCTCGATAAATGCGCGCAAAATGGGTCATTTCGGCGCACTTAATTACAGTGACGAAATGTCTTTTTGAATTTGGAACACAATTTAATTATAAAGTTTGAACGCAATTCGCTTCGATAAAGTCCTAGCCGGTAATAAAAAAGCGCGACTGCCGATGCGCCAAATAATACGCGGGCACATCTTATTCGTATTTTTATCAAAATATAATTTTGATTTGATTCACACAAATTGAATAAAAGGTGAGTTCTAGCAAAGTTCCAGAAAGTGTAAAATTAAACGCAGATACTGTCTTAAACAATTTACTACCAAACAAATTGAGAGCGGATGGAAATCCTGTGGTGTCGCGGTAGGATATATCGAGGACTCAATCGAAAATAAGGCAGAAATTTGCAAGCGCGTAGTTGTGACTATTAAATTACGTCCCTCGCTACGCTCGCGCGCTCGTGATTCTACTCTAGAATACTTCGCTTCGCTCTGGATTCAAACAATCACTCTCGCCTTCAATACATTATTTTTCATCCCTTCTATTCGAAAAGTGTCTCTATAAATGGGAGCAAAATAGCTCTTTTCCGCTAGGAACTTTTTAGCGGGCGGAAATGAGATTTGAATTAGGAACAAATATCATTCATAGAAATCGAACGCAAATTGTATGAATTACTTGCTGGTACGAGTATAAGAAGGCTGCACGGCACGAGGAACCGCGATACCTAAAAAAAAACATTTTTTATTAGGTATCAAAATGGAAAGTGCTTCAAACAGGTTATGGTAAAAATAGAATAACTTCAATGCCCCTAGAAATCGCTATATACTCGTACTTGAAGTTGCCCGATTGCAAGCTATACACTTTTGGCAGATTCTGGAGCGGACCTTACTGATTTAAAGCGGCACGGAGAGTGGAAATCCAGCTCTGTAGCAGAAGGTACATCAAAGATTCCATTCAAAATAAGAAAAAACTAGCACCCGCATTGTAGAAAATATTAAATTAAGACCTAAAAACAATTCGCCCATGTCATTGTCGCCACGTCCTTCTACATCAAAGGATTCTGTACCTTTTCTTGAGCACCAGTCAGTAACTAAAATTAAAAATACTCAAAATGTATATGAATCGACAACAATATCGATCTCAAATAAAACAGTGACAATAACTTTTCAAAATTGCGCTAGTATATCAAATATAAATTTGTAATTGTTTTTACTTATATTCACATGTCTTTTTTTAATTAAATATATTCATTAATTACATAACATCGTCTCTTATTTATTTTCTCATAGAGGGGGGATGAAAGTAGAGTACTATAAGTACTCGCTGCGCTCAGGATTCTACGTTAGAATCCTTCGCTTCGCTCGTGGTTCAAAGTAGCGTCCTCGCCGTAAAATACTATTTTGCTCCCTTGTCATATAATCCCTTGTAACACAATCTACTACAATTTTCAGTCGCTATCGCGATGCTTACGTTGATAGAATATTAAGTACTTGTCTAGAGCCCTTGGTACGCAGGTGCATCCGGTTTGAATGCATGTCGATTCCAATATAGTTGGGAATAGGCTGAGCAGATTTATCGATAGTACAACACTTTAGGTTTCTAAGTATCTACGGACTTCTTCAGAGACTTTATAAAAGTTTCAGCAATGGAAAGCGTCGAAATGCCAAATTGTAAGGGTTCGTACTAAACTTGGCAGCCCACTTGCTTCTCTTCGTACGACCTATCGTCATGCACTGACGACGTGACGGATGTATTACGTCAGCGGATGGAGTTCTATATTCCATTCTCTGACATAACAATATGTAACGTCCACCATGGTTCGGTGCCGAGTGTAACCGCGCCGACGCGGTTAAACACAAAACATACTAGTATGGGTCGACGCTCGAGAGTGCAAGGTAAATGGCGTGAATCAGAAGAAGACAGCCTTTAACACGGTTGCACAGTCCTGCAAAAAGGTGATGCGAAGATCACGGTTTAACCACATTAGCAGAATCTCACGATCACGTGACATTTCAAAAACTCAATAGTGTGTGTAAGTGCATACATTCGCATTCCCATATTTTTTTACATGCTTTTATATAACTTGCAATGTATGTATACCATTTATATATTATTATATATTATTACCGTTTGTATGTAAATTACTGTCTTGCAACTGAATTTAATGCAATGCAGTTACCCTACACCGATTAAGATGAAATTTTGCATACACGTTTAGTTTCGATGATAATGCATGGTTGTGATGTCAGTTATGTCAGTTTAAATCCAATATGGTGGACGGCCCAAGATGGTGGACTAGTTATTTTTTGTGCACTGCCATGATATGGGTATCAAATGAAAGGTTTTGCTGAGGAGAATACAAAACAATCTTGATTTAGAACGGATTTTTTTATGAACAATATTATTTGTTTTTTTTTCTAATCGCTATATAAAAAATAAAATGACACTTGTCTAGGATCTCTTGTTGTTTTCTTTAATGAAACGTTTTGGCTTTCACAACAATACATACATCACATGCAAGCGCAATTGTTACAAGTCGTGTGAATATCTTGTTTTCCCAGGCGAGCAGTTTAAATGACAAATGTTTTAGGCGGACTCGGATACACGCCATAAGGGAAACCTCATGTGAAAAGTTAGTAATTTTGGGGAAGCTAATATAATAATATGAGCATGTCCCTGGCTACAGAGTATATGGGAGAAAAAGGTAAGTACTGCAGAGGACAGAAGATGCCAAAAAACAAAGCTTGCTTCTATACTTATAATTGCACGCCCACTGCCCACGGCTTCGTCCAAGTGATTTTTTTTATTATCCCAAGAGACCATTATACCGAGTTTATAGATTTAAAAATTATCCTATGTACTATTCCAGATTATTATCTATCTCTGTGGCAAACATTCAGATCCGTTCAGCCGTTCTGGCGGATTTGAGTAACAAACATCCATTCAAACTTTAGCATTTATAATATTAGTAGGAAGTTAGATGGAACTAACTTTTGCCGCGGATTTGCTCCTATGGCCTGTCCTACATAGATTAAGCATTTTTCTGGAGAAAAACACTTCTTGATAATGTACGAAACCGGATCACTTTCCTTACATGATGTCTTAAAGTCATCATGGTACATTTAAACATATAAGTATTATATATTTTTGAAGTCACCTCTTAAAGTCCTTTATTTTGATACCCCACACGATGGGTTTGGAATAAATAAATAATTTGGTACCCTACAATATGGCGCCCAAAAGCCGCCATTTTTCTATTTTAAAATTTTAATGTAGCCAGTGACACTCGCAAGATTAAGACAAATCGATTGACGTAAGAATCATCAAAATCGGCCGACGCGTTTGCTCTCTGGAACGCCACATAGGAACAAACATACATACATACATACATAGACTGATAAACACATTACCCTCCTTCGGCAGTCGGGTAAAAAGAGATAATGCCATTCGTCGACTCGTGTATAGTCTCTCTCCCACAGCAGAATCATGATGGCATTAGTCACGGGTAAAAGCCTTTGCTCAGCAGAGGGATGAAGCAGGCACAGTGTGAATGGCTTCAAATAATATTTTTAGTATTTTATGATAGTTTTTTCACCTCTTTCAATATTTACACCATACCAGATGACATCAATATGCGCGCCGCCGGTTACGAACTTTGTAATATAACCCTGTATTTTGAAACGGTGGTATCATTCACGTCAACAAGGAGGAAGATTCAAACGGAAACTGCCTCATGAAACAGATTTACGTATGAAATTGGATTTCTCAAATCAAAATTCGAAATCAAAGGGCAATACAGCTTCCTTGTTGATAAAATTCGAATTATAAGCCCACATATAGAAAGAACAGAACAACCTCTTCGAAGGTGAAATGAATACGTGCATGAAAAGGGGCTCAGGATTCAGCCATGATCCACCCGACCGTGAGAATTGTTGTGCCGGGTACACACCGGAGGCGTCAAATGTCACGTACTCAATTTCTAACATTTTGCCATTTCAACTATCGCCATCGTTAAAATCGAATGACACTTGTCTAGCTAGAGCCTGTGTACGAGCGAACGAATGCTAACGAAAGGGAATTGCTGACACCGAACGCACGATCGTGATACGATCGAGCGTTAGAAATTCCCTACAATAAGCGTCAAGCGACACCTCTCCCACACACCCGCGCGGGGTGCCGCGAGGGTGTGTGGGATAGGTGTCGCGTCGGGGTGTAGGTCATCTCGAGTGCCCACTTATTTACCTGACACGGCAAAGCAAAAGGGAGGGTTATGGTTTTGACCGGTATGTGTGTATGTATGTATGTTCATCTGTTCCCTCATAACCACGGTAAATTTATGGGATTTTTTTCTTTTTTCATACTTTTTAAAGCGTGATTTTTCGCGTATTTTTTGCGTTTTTTTTCGTAGTTGGCTTTAGTTTTTGAACATATCTTTGACTGTGTAGTAATGACCAAGCGACCGAAGCGTGACGCAGCTACGACAGACAAACGAATGGGAATGAGTGTATGAAGATGAATGAGTGAACGTAGAACTTTAGCTTTCATTCGCTCATAGCTCACTCCAAGACGTGACGCACAGATATTTTGCTGGTATATACGGCATGCAAGAGCCTGCTAAACCCATAGAACACCTAACGTCTTCACGATTCGTTTCACGTGAAATAGCTGCTGCAATTTAATAATACAATCAATCGCATTTCATCAATCGCAATTTCCATCAATCCGAGATGAGATCCTAATCCATTGCTTCAAATATTATGTCTACTCGACGGCGCCAAATACGCAATGGATACTGTTGAATAATCTAATTGTACTCACTGGCCTCTTGAACTATCGTCTCGTTGCGTCTAGTGTGTACTCAGCATTACAGATTGAAATACGAATCTCGCCGGCTTGACATTTATAAAACGATGTGGAAAGTGGAGTATATTTCTATACGCTCTCGTGCCGCTTGTTCGACACGAGTGGTGATAGGTCAAGCTGAAGTAAGAAGATTTTCCTGACAGCAAGGTTGCTGAGGGACTGACTCACTTTGACGGTACGGTTGGCGCAATGGTTGAGTGATCTGCTGCTGCACTGCGTGTCGCGGGTTTGATTCTCGCACGAAATATATTTTCGTATGGCCGCTAGTTGTTTCGGATCTGAATGTTTGTGTATGTGAGTTTAAATGTTTGTAAAAGCAAGCACCCACAATAAAGAAGAGATTCCTAGTATGGGGCAATTTGGCGATACAAGTTTTGCCACTTATAAATGTATAAGTATCGAAACTCTTTTATAGCCTTTTTATGCCTGCAAGTCTTGGTGTTTACGTAGTAAGAGTCCTGGAGACAGGTGCGGCAATACGACAACCTTTGTTTTTTATTTTTAAATAAATAATATTCTTCGTATACACGATTACTTGTTCAATAGTACCTAATGTTCACTCGTGATTGATCTCAAACGCAGATAATAGTATAAAGATTTCGTACTTGGCAAAAGCACGACAGCACGAGAGATTTGCCGCCATTTATTGAAGAATTAAGTTTTATATCCCCAAATTTCTACATCAGATGTTCACCAAATTTATATGGGAGCACCTTGAGAAAGTACCATCTAACAAAAAATTTCGAAATCTTTTTACAAGTGAGAGAGAAATCAGTGAGCATACATAAAAAAACGAACATAGAACCTCCACCTTTTTGGGATGTCGATAAAAAAAAACACCTACATAAAATAAATTCGTAAAATCAACAAGAAGCAATGATAATATTTATTAGTACTATTTTCATCGTCCAATTTACTCCACAAGCGTATGAGAAGCACATGAGATATCAATAAAGACATCTTCCATATTCTAGTATTACTGATCCAACATTTAAGCACATAGAATTAGTGCACTTCACGGCGTACGTTATTAGATTGAATTTCACTATACGTTCTAATCAAAACGGTTCCGACCCCTCATAAGATGCTTGCCAGACTGAACACACGTTTTGCTGCGACGGATATTATTATATGAGCTTCTGCCTGCGGCTTCGACCGCGTGAAAAGTGATTTATTATCCCAAGGAATAATGTTACCAAGTTTATCGAGATTTAAGGTATTCTATGTGTTAGAGGTTATAAACTATCTGTGTGCAAAATTTCATCCAAAATCCCTGCAGCCATTTTTGCGTGATTGAAAAATAATTATAGGTACAGACTATGATATATTGTTACCGCTGATAGTGATAGAGCATCACCTTGTCTAGAGGCTCAGCCGGTCCAATCTGTACACATCTCGCCGTGATGACATATGGCTGAAACTGCGTTAAACGGGCGCCCACGCGGTTCCATACAAAAATGCTACGTCGCGGGGAACCGCGCGGGCAACCGTCGCAGAGGCACGCGCGGGTCCCACCAGTCGCAATAGCTGCAGTTTTTTGCTAGTCGTCGTTTTGTATTGTAATAATAATATATTAAGTGATCCATGGATACAACTGTATATGCACACCGTTAAAATACACTGCGTAAATAAAATAATCCATGTATAAGTGCGTAGATACGCGACGGCGTCCGAGTTTCAGCCCTTAGTAGTTAGCCTCTAGTGAAGTGAGCTCGAAATAAGCTGTCATTCCAACAAGTGCTAGGGATTGACAGCTCACTTCGAGTTCACTTCACTTACATTACTACACGGGGAGATTTTTAGAGTTTACTGTTGTGTTAGATCGTCTGTTAATGCCTTACTAAGGATACTAGCAGGCAGTAGCCGAGGCCTGCACTCAAGTTATTAGTAGGTACTTGTGCCCGTCGTGTTCAGTTTCTCCTAATCCGTTTTAGAGTGATCATACGTTTAGTTATATAGTACATTATGTTGTAGACACACAGTTTAGTCAACGAAATACGTGGTGCAAGTTCATGTCATGTACCTGAGGTAAAAATAGTTTATTTGTTATTAAAGGTAACCTATGAAATTACTAATCCGACTACGGGGGTTATTTTATTGATAGAAAGCTACTTCATGGCTGAGTGCCATAGACTGGCTGAGCCTTTATCCTGGCAAAGTACTGTATTCCTGCCGCGAAATTGAAACCGCGGGAAAATTTAACTTCATATCTGTAATTTTATTATTTCTGATCTACAAGATTGAGAAAGTACCATACCTACATTTCTTCTGCCTCTTTCTTTCACAATAAAAATAACGCGAACCATGCTTGGCTCACAACTTAAGTGGCAGTGAGCGGGCACATTGCTCGCAGAACGGACGGCCGATGGGGCAGAAAAGTTCTGGAGTGACCGCGAACCGGAAGACTTTGCGTTGGAAGGCCTCCCACCAGGTGAACCGATGACCTGGTGAAGGTTGCGGGGATCCGCTGGATGCGGGACGCACGGGACCGGTCAATGTGGTGACGATTGGGGGAGGCCTATGTCCAGCAGTGGACGACTTTCGGCTGATATGATGATGATGATGACGCTTGGCTGGCAAGTAGTTTAGTGAATTTCTCCAGAATGGACTGATTCGTTCTCATGGCAGTCCATAGTATAAGAAATAGTCTGTAGAAGTCTAATGACAACACCATTTCTTAAAAGCTTTCACAAATGGTATTAATTAAATCCTGGCCAGTCGACCCTGTACGATATTTTTGCCTCTTGGCCTCCGACTAAGTGGACGTTACTCCAATCTTTCCCTCGAGAGTCGTAAGAGAAGTAAGCTAATTACTCCTAATTATGTTCAGTGGCTTCGTAGTAATAAACACTGTTTTAAACCGCTTTAAAGTTCTTTATGACTATTCCCGTGATGTACGAGAACAGACGCCTTAAATTGGGTAGAACAGAATTTGTAGTGCCATTCAGTGTACACTCTGTGATGAAGTGTCTAAGTTATAGTATTGTAAAACCCTTCCAGAGAGAAATTTTTCCATTATGCATATACAAAACGCATATTACCTTAAATTAGACACGGTAGCACTACTGAAAAATAATAATACCTGTTACTAACCCGCTGCAGAGCAAAGGACTCTTCTCATATAGAGCCTAAGCAAGCGTTATTCACCCAAGACAGGTCGATTTTAACTAGAAGTTCAGGTTTCCTCACGATGTTTTACTGCCCATTGTCAGCGAAGTCCAAGATAAACTTAGAAAGTACATATGAATTAAAGGAGTCACATCGGTACTTCCGGACAAGTACTGTTGTACTCACGACCTCAAGCATGAGAAGCGAGCTCTCAGCCACTAGGCCACCAAGACAGACAAAAAAAGACTGCCAAAAAACTAAACATAAAAGATTTGAAAAGTTTGAAAGCCTACACCATATTGGCAATTGCATATTGCAGAAACTAAGGTCGTGGAGACCATCTTTAATCTCCCTAGATGCGTCTATACCCTTATCGGTTCCTTAAAAAATACCTTTTGCTAATAACCCATACCTTGCAGTTGATGAAAAGCGGTCCATTTTATTTCAAGATAGTGTTAGGTTTTCTTTGATAAATACATCTTTTATTTGTTAAGAATTAAATTATTTATTTTTAACATCAAATAGTACTTAAAAGTTGTTAAATTGATTATCCTAGAAAATATTCGAATGTCAAATGTCGTCACATCTAATGACAGTAGTCGGTTGGAGGGGGATTGTACGGACACGAGGCGCGTTGAGTCAGGTCGTCAGTCTAGTCTGGGCGGGCTTGGAGGCAAAGAGTAATATAATAATACCTGGAAGATTGTACTGTTGACCTAAGTGGATGTATTGTATGGAGTTGATGGTAACTGAGTGTGAAATGGTAAATAAATAATAGTTCAAAGTCCAAACTGTGTGTTATTGCTGAATTACCAACTACACGTAAGTATTACCTATTCTTGGGTATTTTTCTATCCTACTGACCTACCGCTTTGTACTAGCTCTGTTGTCTATCTAGTGATATATTACAATAGTTGGTTACCCTCCGTCAAAACATCTCTAATTACACGAGTGCTTTCGCCCCACATAATTTCTCTTTGCACGTGAGAAAAGCTTGAAACTTTGCACACGTGCATGTGAAAATATTATCTTTAATTAATATCCACCTCGGACGAAGGCAAACCAAACGAACGGTTTGCTGAACACACTGCTTAACTCGAATATATTTGTGAAGTAAACACGAGAAGCTACTTGGTTTCTGGGTGGTTAACGGCCATTACTGGGCACGGATTGTGCTCGTACTTTTATTGAATTAATTTGTTTTTGATGTAGGTACTATTAACATTTTCATTTTCTCTAATATTTCGAAGGAGTCCGTGTAGTAAATGACCGCTATTGTCACAATATTACAACAATAAGTCTGATAAGATAGTGGTCAAGCCCGAGTCTATCTAAAATAAAAATGTCTGTCTATTGGGATATAGAACGAATTAAAGCGTCGGTTTTACATTACGACATTTAACCATTAGGGATTCCATTGAAATTGCTGTGGAATTATTTCATTTAAAATCATACCGTCGATATTACGAGATGGTGATATGCCATGATAAAAAGTGTTCGAACTAGTAACTATTCGAAGCCTGTGAGACAATCCTTTGTAAAAGCATGTCTTGCTTTAACATGTAATCGTCAACCCATCGACCACATAGCCACTAGACGCCTAATGCTTGATCTAATACATTAAAACAATTCTGTCAACTAGCTGAGGTATGAGGCACGGGGGTACTGCGCTCTGATTGGTCCCTTACCAAGGTCATGCGCCTCATTAAGGGTGGGACAGGTTTAAATAAAACCAGGAAGGTATCGATATTTTATAAATAGTATTTATTTTATTAATTTAATGTCTTTAATTTTAAGGCTTCTAGTTCTATCGATAACAGATTTGGTCATAGGATATGGTGAATCACCAGTTCTATTTACGAAATTATAGAGGAGAAGAGACACCGAAAAAATCACTTTAAAAAGAAAGAGACGCAAATATGCGGTGGGCGTTTTCACCTACAAACTTGACCAGTATAATATGAACTCTGACAAATAATATCAGAAAATAAATCTAATTATGTTTATGTAACTATTAACTTATCAATGTAATGTTATGGCATTTTTCCGAAAACTCGAAGTCTGACTATTGTTACCATACCAACGTATTGTTCAAGAGACCATTATAATATTTATTTCATAATTTTTTTGTTGACGGACGCGTAATTGTTTACGGTTCACAGAAGTGGTCGCTACTAATTCGAATTTGTCGAGTGGCGACCTGTATTACCTGTATATGATCTTTTAGTCATATGTGTTGACAGATATCGCTCGCCTGTTATTAGGCGTCTAGGGGCTGTGTGGTCGCTGCGTCAACCCGACTGAGGAAGCATGATGTTCGTCTTCTTGTAACCTACCTACTTCAAAAAAAGGAGGAGGTTCCCAATTATTTATTTTTTGTGGGTCGCTGGTTAACTTTTTATATAGATTCGGTCCAGCAAGTGGCCTTGTTAATAGCAGCGTCAAAACTGCAGGTATGTTGGCACTTAGGGCACTCAATCATTTCATGTTCTGGACTAGCTGGCGGAGCCCTGAGGAGTGCATGGTGATTCTAAATACCGGGCGTATCTTCGAAAGACAAGTAACGCGGAGAACATAATAGCTGAATAAAGCCTCCGCCAGATAACAAAAAATAAAAGTGATTTAGCCGACTTGTACCAAAAAATATAATTACGTAATATAAATTAATGTGATTTTTTGTTTATAGAGATATTTTGATAAATTTGATCTTAAATGAAAACGCGTAGAACCATTTTATCCGTTTATCTAATCTTATACCTTTAAACGAGCAATTCTTGTATATATAATCTCAATCTCGGAAACGGCTCCATCGATTTTCATGAAATTTTGTATGCAGGAGGTTTCAGAGGCGATTAATCGATCTAGCTAGGTTTCATTTTTAGAAAACGTCGTTTTCTCTATTTTCACCCGAGCAGAGCTCGATTGCCCAGGTACTATCATGTTAATCGGTCCAAGGGTTTATGAGATATTTACTCAATACTGAAAATAATTGTCAAATAAAGTTTCATTATACTAGTACCTTACTAAATAAATACGACTGAACATGGTATTGACCAAAAGGTTTATAACACATGCCAAGTGAGAGGGTCAAGGACGCCACTTACCGCGATTGTCCGCGATACGTTTGTTTTGATCGTGTTAGCGACACTGCCTTTACATTTTATTCGTATCGTTTTGAAATATTGGAATACATTGGTCAGGTGTTAATAACTTATATTTTTTGTTATCTTGCGGTTACTTTAATCCTTTTACCTTATTTCATTTCTCGATAATAGACGCAAACTGCTCTCCCCACAACCATGAGCGGAATGATGATAATTCGTGGATTTTCTGATTAAGAAGAGACATTTTACTTTCCATCATCATCGCGACAACAAGTCGTACGATAATGTGCAAAAGGTTTTGGGGATCCCTGCCGGCTACTGTGTTTTCTGATAGCTAGAACCTGGGGGTCTTTAATTCAAGAGTGAATACGATACTTCTAGGCTAGCGTATTGTTTAGGGGATTGTCAGAGTATAACTGTTTAAAAAATAGTGTTGCTAGTGTTTTGCAGGTATCTTTGGCTGGGGCGCTGGAGTGCTTGCGCATTTAGTCACGCTCCCCCGGCCAGGTATTGGCCCTGGTTACTTTCTGGTCTGGTTACTTCTGGTCGGCGTAACAAGTTTTCTTCTTCCATACCGTCCCGTCTCCCAGCACGCTATCACTGACTCTCTTTCCGTCGACCGCATCATTACTTACCATCAGGCGAGATAGTGGTAAAACGCGAGCCTATCACTAGTAAAAGATATACAGTGAAACATAGAACTTCCTCCCTTTTTGGGCAGTTGGTTAAAACAATGAGACAACATATTACTCAGAATCATCTTCATCTTCTAACTAATATTAAAAATGTGAAAGTTTGGATGGATGTATATTTGTTACTCAATCACGCCAGAACGGCTGAACGGATCTGGATGAAATTTGGCAAAGAGATAGATTATAGTCTGGAATAGCACATAGGCTAGCTAGCTTTTTATTCCGGTATAATGTTCCCTTGGGATGATAAATATCTTGAAAATCGCTGACAACACAACATATGGAAAACATCGTGAGGAAACCTTAAATTATAGTTACTATAAATTTGTGCTCAATTGGTGTAATTGATGCAAGGCGTTCCAGTACTAGGATAAACGGTTAAATTAATACATATGAATAACAAATCACTAAAATGCCTAAGTCATGAGTCCGCCTCTGTTTGTTTGTGTGCTTAAAGTATTCCATAAATAAATAAAATAAATTATTACAGGCCAGTTTTATAAAAAAAACCTTATTCTTTGTGAATTCGTTTTAGTCGTACCCTAAAGTCCATAAATTCATGTTGGAACTATCACTCGTGAAGTCGTTATGCCCCCACGTTTGACATCGATAGCTCCGATAAAGTATACTGTATCAAAAGCGTTCGGCACTCGGTCGATGCTAACTCAAAGCAGTTAGAACCTGTAGCATACGTCATGATATGATGTCAAAGAGTATTTAAAATTGTGTGTTGTTTGAAATTGCGGATTTATTTTCAAAACAACTAAGCAGAGTCATCTCACCGTCTTCTTTTCTGTTAATTTATAAATATATATTTATATAAGTATATATTATTTTCAATATATATATATGTACGTGTATTTCACCTATTTTAGTATGTTATATAATAACTGGCTTATTATTATTTTTGAAAAATGCACCTGCCATGTTGTCTCTGCACCACCCTTGGTTGACTGGTAGAGAATGCCTAAGGCATTAAGTCCGCCTTTGTACCTTTTGTGCATGAAGTCTAAATAAATAAATAAATATTTGTATAGGGATAGATTTGGAGAGACTAGACTACACCATAGATTGAAATAGCGCTTAAGATAATATAACCATTTCCAGGCGGGTATGGGACCTTTCTGATGGCGTGATGCAATTGGGTTGTTGAATTTAAAAAAAAATACGAATTTTTAAATGTATTTTGAAACTTTACATATCATAAATTATATTGTCGTTACAGAAATCTCTTAAATATATTTTTTTAATTTATTATAAGCAATTGAGAATCAATAAAATTTAAAAAAAAACCACCTGTCCACAAATGGGCCATGATTTGTCGCCATATTGGTGACGTCATAACGTTAAAGGAATTACACGATAATACAGTGTCAACTACACGTGAATTGACTAAAAATATCCGAAAATTAGTGCAAAAATATTATTTAACAACAAATTTTATTTAGTCATGTGTGATAAAGGATTCATAAAGGCTAATGTCGATAATATACCCACCTGATGGAGGATTTGGAAGTTTTGAGCATAAATAAAGTAGTCGTAATGATTATTACGTGTTAGTGGACCCGTGTTAGTTATTGTTGTTTACCAGGTACATTTAGAAACATAATTGTCATAACTTAATCGTTTTTACATATGGGTAGGTGATATTGGTGTAAAATAAAAAGTAAACAAACACGATTGGCGCGAAACTTCGACTTTGGATATCAAAAAAATTCATTAGATACCACTAAATATGATACACATAAACATAACATTTTCGTTAATTCAGATTATTTACATATACTTTAATAATATTAAACACTAACATTTATATTACATATTTACAAACACTAATTAGTTTGTAGAACAGAAACGTGAAAATACATTGAGGTATTAATGTACTAATGTGAAAATATTAACTTGGTAGATTTTCCTTACACTAATTCGTCAGTAAATATATCTTAAATGCGTCGACCGATTTTCATAATTCAAACAGAAATATTAGTTTTACGCCTATATCTGTCATTTAAGACTAAAATAATGAATATGTCTCCATAAACAAAAAATCATGTTTTCAAGTTACGTAATTATACAACAATGTCAACTTTGCTCGAAAGTTCCCTTAAAAAATTACTTTTCACAGTCTTTAATGATCAAAGTAAAAAAATTAATACGGATCTAATACTAAATTAAAACAAAATAACAACATAATTAACACATTATAATTGGAATCTAGTCAGACATAGAACATTTCTAAACTGGTCGATCTTTATGATGTTCACGCACCTGTACGAGCAGTTAAAGTTAAACATTTGCCGGCGCCGTGGCTGACAGATGACATAAAACATTTAATGAACAAAAAGGTTGCGGCAAAGTCCAAATTTAAGCGTCGGCCTACTGATGCGAATAGGGAAAAATATGTCTCAATCCGCAAACTCTGCAACAAGGTGTGTAGGAATGCTAATCGCCAACACATTCATAACTCTGTCCAAAACGGAGACACATCCAAAGTTTGGAATTTTCTAAGATCACTGGGGGTCGGTAAAACCCGGCAAGAGTCAATCCCTAAAGATTTAGACATCGATGCATTGAATAATCATTTTACAGCTTCGTCCTCTTTCGATAGGACAATTAAATTCAGTACATTGAATTATCTTTCATCTCTTACGACTCCCAGTTATTCTCCATTTGTTTTTAGTCCATTCTCCGCATGTGATGTTAAGAAGAGCTTGCTATCGATTACTTCCAATGCAGTAGGATGTGACTGTATCAGCCGGAAAATGTTACTACCGGTACTGGACGTTATCCTTCCTGTCATTTGCCACATCCTTAACTTTTCTGCGTCTAGCGGTGTCTTCCCAAGCTCATGGAAAGATGCGCAAATTATTCCTTTACCCAAAAAGTCCAATCCTACATCCTATTCTGAATACCGTCCAATATCCGTCTTACCATTCCTGTCCAAGGTCCTAGAACGATTAATTCATAATCAAATTAGCACTTTCCTATCCAAAAATAATCTCCTCAACCCCTTCCAGTCCGGCTTCCGTTCTGGTCACAGCACCTCCACTGCTCTACTCAATATCACGGAAGATATCAGATCAGCCATGGAAAGCAGTAATCTGACGGTATTAGCATTGCTAGATTTCAGTAATGCTTTTAATGCTGTTGATTTCGATGTTTTGCTTGGCATTCTACGCTCTCTTAATGTATCTCCATCGGTGGTTGACTGGTTTCGAAGTTACCTGTTCGGCCGCCGGCAACGTATATGCATCGGGGAGAACTTATCTTCCTGGTGTAGTACTTCTGCCGGGGTACCACAGGGTGGCGTTTTATCCCCTTTACTTTTCGCAGTTTTTATAAACTCAATCTCCAATGAACTCATTTCATCCTACCATCTTTATGCAGACGATCTTCAAATTTATTCGCGAGCTCCTCTCGGAAATCTGTCTGAGGCTATCGTTGCCATCAATCTGGATCTGGCTCGCATTTGCGATTGGAGCAAGCGGTACGGGCTTATGGTCAATCCTATCAAGACGCAGGTTATACTAGTGGGCAGTTCGAGAATGGTTTCAAGGATCGACTGGACGTCTCTTCCCAAAGTTCTTTTTGACAATTCAGTTATTCCCTTCAGTGAAAAAGTTAAGAACTTGGGGATATTCATTGACAAGAACTTCTCTTGGACTGCCCAACTGCAGGAAGTAAGCCGCAAGTTATTTGCATCTGCTGCGACTTTGACGAGACTACGGAATTTTCTTCCGACTGCCACCAAGATTGCGCTTGCACAATCTCTTCTTCTTCCCATCCTTGATTATGCTGATGTCAGCTATCTTGACCTTACTCAAGAACAACTCGATAAACTTGAGCGTCATCAAAATTTTTGTATACGGTTCATATTCGGTTTGCGCAAATATGACCATGTTTCCGATTTCCGTGTGAAGCTCAAGTGGTTGCCAATTCGCCTTCGCCGGAATGCTCATATTCTTTCTCTTCTGTATAATGTGCTCTTTACTCCTTCCACCCCTCTTTATCTCAAGGATCGTTTTCAGTTTATCTGCGATTCCCCCACGAAATCACTTAGGTCATCGGATAACTTGCGACTTAAAATGCCAATGTTTTCCACTACTTTCTTAGATAAATCTTTTACTGTCCAAGCTGCTCGTCTGTGGAATGCATTGCCCGACCCAATAAAACGCGCCCAGTCGTTGCCTGTATTTAAAAGACTTGTAAAAGAACACTACCTTTCACTGTGATTGTCGTTACAACATCTACTTTCATTGCCTATTGACTTTCGTTATATTGGAGTATGTATGCATTTATGTATTTATTATATAACATATGTATGTATTTGTGTATCTATTATAATATGATTAAAAATAAATATTTTTAATTTTATGTGTTACACCAATGTCAACCCCATTTCATGTCCAGGCTATCACTGTCCATTCTAGGTTGCCTGGAAGAGATCGCGGTATGCGATAAGGCCGCCCATTGTATGTATTTTAGTTTTAAGTTTCCTGTTCTATGTATTAACTTGGTGTACCTACAATAAAGCATATATAAATAAATAAATTTCTCAAATTTAGTACAGATTGCTAGGTACTTGGCTATTGCGCGAAACACATAATGGGGATCTTTTTGTAGTGTTTGTACATAATGATTCGAAGCAAGCACGATAACTATTAAGGTTCGATATTTATGATCAATATATTCGATATTCTTCAATATATTGACGATAATAACAAGATTGAATCGGTTAAAAGTCAAAACACTGTATAAGCTATGTGCCACAATGCAAGTAGAAATGAACGTTGTGACGTCACACGGGCTCGGGTTTGTTCGGAAAACTGTCGGGGTGTTTCCGGTACAGGATTCAAAAAAATATTTTCGAATGGATTTTACTTTGTAAATATAATGAAAAAAAAAAACTAAAAATAGTTTTGTACTAAAACTTATATATGATCTTTCCATTTCTTACAAAAAAAAATGGTTCAACAAACTAATTTAATTTGCGTCGATAGTATTTTATTTAAAAAAAAACAAGTGGAAATCCGTCGAATTGCATTGCATTGCGTACATGTGAATGTGCTTGCAATTTAACTAAATAAAACAATTTGATTTAAACAATCAAAAACCCGACTGTTTAAGAAGCGAACTAAAAAGACGTAAACAAGAAAACAAAACATGCTGTGCACCCGCTATGCTCTACTCCCGCTATGCTCAACTCGAAAAATACCTACTAAAAAGTCCCGCTATGCAAGAAGTTCTTTGATGCTACGTAAACAATGAAAAGTACAGTTGGAAAAAAAAGTGTTTGAATTCAATTAAACTGAGCAGGATGCTGAGAAATATTGAAATTAAACAGAAAATATCGAAATCTTAGTTCTAAATAAATTATTAGGTTAAGTTTACGGCAAGAAGTTTCGTTTTTCACAGTTCTATGGAATGGATGGCAACTTTGTTTTTAAAATGAATGACGTGACGACGTGTTGAGTGGCGGCGAGGCGAGTGTCCGTATGATGAAACGGAATGTTCATTAACTTTTTTCGCGAAAGTTACGGAATTTACAAGTAAGGTTTTCTTAATTTATTTTTTAAATGGTTAAATAAAATATTACCTACATTGTAACTCTTTCCTTCATCACTGCCCACGAATGTGATTTCGTGCATGGCGGCACTTTTTGGTAGGTATTTTTCGAGTCGAGCATAGCGGGATTAGAGCTAGCGGAACGAACCGTGCAGTCGGAGGATACATAATCGCGAGCTGACTGACCAATACCATTTATTTATCCTAGTAAACAACTAAATAACTAGCTCCTACCAGCGGCTTCGCCCTCGTGAATGTCGAAACTTATCCCATGTTAACATATTTCCGGGATAAAAAGTATTATAATTATGTGCTATTTCAGACTATAATCTATATCCGTGCCAAATTTCATCCAGATCCATCTAACCGTTTGAGCGTGAATAAGTAACAAACATACACACTCACATACTTTCGCCTTTATAATATTAGTGTGATTTCTTTTTCGAATTACAATTAAACATAATAACTGGTATATATTTTTGTGATCACTTCTTAAAACCCTTCATTTTGGTACCCCACACGATGGGTTTGGAAGAAAATAAAATTGGGACCACCACAATATGGCACTAACAAGGTTATGACGAATCGATTAACGTAAAAATTATCAAAATCGGCCTACACTTTTGTTCTTTAGAACGCCACACAGGAACAAACTTCTTCGGCAGTCGCGTAAATAGCTTATCACTGTGGGCATAAATCAATCATGTCGAGCCATTGAAGAATGAATCTAGAACCAACGCAAACAAACACATCATTCTCCAAATATATATATATAGCTTATAATAATAACATTAGCCTGTAACTGCCCCACTGCAGGGCAAAGGCCTCTTCTCATAAAGAGAAGGCACGAGCAAAAACCACCACGCGTGCTCAATGCGTGTTGGCGATTTCAAACTTAATATAAGTTTGAAATCGCCAGTTTATATAACAATACTGCCAGGTTTTCTCACGATGTTTTCATACACCGTTATCTGCAATGTCTAAAATAAACTTAGAAAGTACAATTGAAAAAGTCATATTGACATTTGCCCGGATTTGAACCCACCAGAGAGTTTGTATAGTAACTAGAGATAACGTATTTACGACGAAAAAGAAACTGTCAATTCTCTCGTTCTTGCTTATAGAAAAACTCAGAGACAAACATAGATAAACGCAACCATCCTGAACGTCAAAGAGATAACTTTTTAGTCACTGTTGTAACCCATCGGTTAGCAGCTCTAATTAAAGTGTTTCGCTGTTTTCACACCTTTGTTTCGTTTATATCAGAAAGAATTTTGTTGTTTAATTATCTGCATGAACCATGTCGTGTGTGGCTATCAGTTGCAAGAGTAGAATGAGTGTATTAACAGAAAATAATCAAAGGATATCTTTCCACAGGTGAGTTATCGACTAGCATACTGAAATTATTGTGCAGGGAATACATTTCATAGGCTGTCCGGACTATAGGGATCTTAGTTCTAAATACGTCGAGGACGTATAGTATGATTTAAACCATTCTATGTAGTGAAATAATTAACTTTTATGCGTTCGCTAAAAGAGCTATGACAGTTTACGTACTTACGTTCTGATGTTAGAGATGTGACAAAAGTCACAAGAAAGATTTATCGATACTGTATTTTTATTTTACTTGTTTTCATTTATTTCTTAAAGTTTATTTGCTATTTGTTATTATTAATCTAATATTGATTGTGTACAGGTTTCCTAAGAGTACTTATTTAAGAAATAAGTGGATCAAGAATATAAAAAATGCTAACTGGACACCTTGACCATATTCTCGCTTGTGTTCACTGCATTTTATTGAATCACTATCGCTATCCCTCGTCCTATCTATGGATACAGGTTGATGAATCATGTTTATTTTCGCATATTAATTTTTCAAATTAAATAATTATATTTGTACCATTTAATTATTATTTATTTTGTTACTTTTATACTTATACATACTCGTCTGTAAACTTTATTTTCAGTCTTGCACAAGAACTAGCCTATTATATATCAGTATATTGATCAGTACCTGTTTGTACATATAATCGTACGAGTGTACCAAAAACTGTCACTTTGATGTCATGATGTACCTCGTTTTTGCACAAGGTTATGAATAAACATTATTATATAAAAGTGAATGTGTTCACTTTTTAAATAATTATAAAGATTCACTAAAAAAACGTAGAAATAATTAGCCGCAGTCAGGGACGATTCTTACAGATATTTGACCAAATTTGTAGAAAATCCTCCTAAACTAAACTAGATAATATCGATATGACTTTGGCACAGATCTAGTTCTGATATATGTCTATAGATAAGTATATATAGCATCCTCGGTCACACTGGCAGAAAAGATGGCATAGACAAAAGTATATCTATCTCTTTTTGCTAATGACGTTATCTGTTAGTGCGAAAGTGAATACCGATGTTGAAATTGCGTCTTAAATATGTTACCTCTAGGTTACTATACAAACTCTCTGGAACCCACGACATCAAGTACGAGAGGTGGTCTGAGCCACTGAAGCACCTGCAGCTTAATAGTTAAAAATAAAACTATTCTACTCTACGACTAATTTCAAACTAGTCTTTGAGACATAGTTACCGTACCAAAATGCTTTGACGGTAAATTAGAGAGAACACAAGTTCATGCACGACTGAGTCAGTTTCGTGACGTCATGACGAAGGATTCTGAAACTTTGTGATTTTATTACCTGTTACTTGAGTGGAACGAAAGTTTATCGTACTGGGAATTATTTAATACTACGGGTTGCAATTGGTTACCTTCTGTGGAATTTCTTCATGAACCAGAAAAACTTACTACTTATAATTATGTGGGTTGGCTCGACGTTACGTAATAATAGCCGTACGAGTCGACCTCCAAGATTAAGCAACGTTTGCCAAGGTCGTTCCGAGGATGGATTTTCATCTGTTACACTTTTTTTTTGGGACATTCCACTGCAACTCTTGAAAGCCAGAATCAAAAGTGGCGACCGCCAGAAAAGCGCCGAGGCAATGAAGCTCGACGAAGTCCCGGCGAATGAATTTAACTGTCTTGGATCCCGCAACGAAACTAATCACAAAAGAATAACGGAGGAGTAGGAAACAAATTGTTACACTGGAGGCACGGCGGTCATCGCTAGCCAAGATCAGTCCGTGGATTGGTGTTTATCCGTTACATTTGTGTAATGGATTTTTTTCTACTTAAACTGTAGTGGTACCTTTTATGCACCAATAAACGTTTTTATTTTTTATTATTTTTTGGAGAAGTGGTGGCCCAGTGGTATCGGCCGCGACTTCCAAGTAGTAGGTCGTAGGTTCGAGCCCAGGCAGACGCTTTACTTTGTGTAAATTATTTCATCTCCACTGCTCTCAAAACGGTGAAGGAAAACATCGTGAGGAAACCGGCATGTCCTAGAACCAAAAATTCGAAGACATGTGACATCCACCAAACCGCATTGGCCCGCGTGGTGGATTACGGCCCATTCCCTCTCACAGAGAGGAGGCCTGTGTCCCAGCAGTGGGAACATTAATAGGCTGATGATGTGTGATGATAGCTATCATTTAAGGATGACCATAAAACCACGCTTGGTGATTGGGTTGGGGATGCAAACAAATAATAATAAAAATTTAAGGGGACTCCTCAAAATCTGCAGAAGATAACTCTCGTAGTCTCGTTAGATAATTGAAAGACAATCAAAGGAAGCCTGCAAAAAGAACTTAAGTTTGTTAATTCATACAACACACACATACAACACAAAACGCATCACACTCACAACACAACATAACACACTACACATTGACTAGTTATAACCACAAACGCCACGGCACGAGTAAACACATAGTGTCACAAATTATAGAGCGTGGTGCTTCACGCACGCGCTCACGCTTCGCTGCGTTCACGCCGCGTGAACGCCGCGTACCAGCCGCCTGTGCTTCACACATGACAGCTTCCATTTGTTTGTTGTTTTAGAAAATTACTGGGTATACACTGGGAACAGTGATGAACTGGTTTTATATCAAATCTTTTTAATTTACTTGCAGAAATATTTACCACTGGACTATTTATTAAAAAACCGGACAAGTGCGAGTCGGACTCGCGCACGAAGGGTTCCATACCATTATCGCAAAAAACGGCAAAAAAACACGTTATTTGTATGGGAACCCCACTTAAATATTTATTTTATTATGTTTTTAGTATTTGTTGTTATAGCGGCATTAGAAATACATCTTCTGTGAAAATTTCAACTGTCTAGCTAGAAAAATCGGATTTTGCTCACTGTCTTTAAACAGCAAAACCTGCTTGTTTGTGGTGCTGAGGTGAAAAACACTTTTTACGCGGACAAAGCTTTTCGCAGAAGCTCGTAAAGAATAGGAACTAGTACTTATTCCTTACTACTACGTACTTATATAGGTAATTATATACGAACGTAGGTAATTATAGTTTTTCTAATTTCTAGTTTTTGAAATACGCCGAAGAAAAGATATCTTTAATCTTTAATGTGCTCATGTACCTACCTATATTGTGATTTTTAATTTCGTAGACTAAACTGACATTTGGGGGGTTGTCACTTTATCGTTACATTAAAATAGTGTCGTACCCTAACTATCCTGAGTGATCGAAAGATAATCGAAAATCGAAGTAGATCGAAAATGAAACTATTTCACGGCATAAAAAAATAATTTGTTTAGAAACTAGCGGTCCATATTTAGTGTCTACTCATTTATGTCAGACTTAATTTTATCGATTGCATTTATTTTATTGTTGATTTAATACTTAAAACAATAAAAGTTCATGTACTATGTGTATGAATACTGTTATATTTAAATATATTACGTTTATATTCATAAAGCATTTATTTACACCAATTAGTAAAGTTTAATTCAGGAGTCATGTCACATCGATTCGATGAATCACTTATGATTGAGCCTTACCTACAACATTATGCTCCGCACTTGCAACATTTAAAAAAAATAAGGTCAATAGCAGCTGTCAGTTTAGTCCACAAAATTAAAAATCATAGTATAAGTTAATATTTCTGGGAATAAAGATTATCTTAAACCTAAATCCTACTTAATTTTATTAATGCAAAAGTTTGGATGGATGAATGATTGTTACTCAGTCACGCCAGAACAGCTGAACTGAACATTTCTTTATTGTACACCAGAAAATACAGTAACAAAAGAAACTTAAAACTAAAAATATACAACGGGCATAGTATGTTCCCTCGGGATAAAAAAAACACTTTTCACGCGGGCATAGCCGCTAGCAGAAGCTATTTTTAGGGTTCCGTACCCAAAGGGTATAAACGGGACCCTATTACTGAGACTCCGCAGTCCGTCTGTCTGTCTGTCTGTCTGTCTATCACTAGGCTGTATCTCATCGTGATAGCTAGACAGTTGAAATTTTCACAGAAGATGTATTTCTAATGCCGCTATAACAACAAATACTAAAAACATAATAAAATAAATATTTAAGTGGGGTTCCCATACAAATAACGTGTTTTTTTGCCGTTTTTTGCGATAATGGTATGGAACCCTTCGTGCGCGAGTCCGACTCGCACTTGTCCGGTTTTTTAATAAATAGTCCAGTGGTAAATATTTCTGCAAGTAAATTAAAAAGATTTGATATAAAACCAGTTCATCACTGTTCCCAGTGTATACCCAGTAATTTTCTAAAACAACAAACAAATGGAAGCTGTCATGTGTGAAGCACAGGCGGCTGGTACGCGGCGTTCACGCGGCGTGAACGCAGCGAAGCGTGAGCGCGTGCGTGAAGCACCACGCTCTATAATTTGTGACACTATGTGTTTACTCGTGCCGTGGCGTTTGTGGTTATAACTAGTCAATGTGTAGTGTGTTATGTTGTGTTGTGAGTGTGATGCGTTTTGTGTTGTATGTGTGTGTTGTATGAATTAACAAACTTAAGTTCTTTTTGCAGGCTTCCTTTGATTGTCTTTCAATTATCTAACGAGACTACGAGAGTTATCTTCTGCAGATTTAGGGGAGTCCGCTCAATTTTTTATTATTATTTGTTTGCATCCCCAACCCAATCACCAAGCATGGTTTTATAGTCAACCTTAAATCATAGCTATCATCACACATCATCAGCCTATTAATGTTCCCACTGCTGGGACACAGGCCTCCTCTCTGTGAGAGGGAATGGGCCGTAATCCACCACGCAGGCCCAGTGCGGTTTGGTGGATGTCACATGTCTTCGATAGCAGATTTCATCACTGGATTCAATCATATTTATTTTTATTCACTTATTTTTATTATTATTTTAATAATATCCAACGTGTCTAACTTTGTAGCTAGCGTCACAGAAGAAGAAAAAAAAAAATATCCCGCTATTTTTTAAAGATACGTTCGGAAATTGCACCGCGCAGGTGCAATTTCCGAACTATTACTAAATTATTCTGTTAAAATAAAGATTGTTATAACCTTAGATTATGTAAAGTAACAGATATAGCGTACCGAACAAGAGAGCGCAACCACCAATACAAATACAAATTGAAAAACTAATACAACCTCGCGTTAGTACGAAACTACGCGTCGCACTGCTTACACGTCACAAGTCATTTCTTATTTCATGTGTAAAAATGCCGTCTTGTATCTTTAAACATTGCAAAAGTGGTTCACAAAAACAAAAAAAAGAAGATGGAATATCTTTCCATAGATAACTTTTGATTATTTTATAGTTTTGATATTGATTTACTCACTAACATTTGCGGCTCACTCGGAACACAAAATATTGGCAGTAAATGGTTGGTGTTGCCAGTTTACATCAAAATAAGTTTCCTTGAATTAGGGAAATATACTTGAGACGTAGGAAGATCGATTAATTTATACATTTATACAAGAAAATTTTGTAACTAGTGTGCAATTGTTTTTAGTGGTTCAGTATCAGTAATGGAACACATTTCCATTAATTTTTCAATACCTTTTTTATATCCGATTTGAAATCTATAAAATATGGACACAATCTATTTGTATAGGTAAATATAATTCAATGAACCAGTGGCACGCGGTGGGGTTGCGACAGAGGCGCAGGGTACCCGGGAAGGGGGATAAGTGATAATCGTATTGAACCTTCGCATACCATTTTTGCGTTAATTTTTGCTTAGCTGAAATCTTTGGAGCCTTGATTTTTATTCATTTTTTCGCATATTCCTTACAAATTTTAGCTTAATAGATAGAGTTTTCACACAAACTCAATTTACAGTCATAATATTTACACATTTGGCCATAATTAAAAAGTTTCTAGAACAAAAACATGCAAAATTCCGGTTTGTTTACATTTTCATTACAATGATTAGCGATTATCTCGTAAACGCGTGAACCAATTTAGATGATTCAAACGAATAAAATGGTTCTAGGCCAAGACCTTTTATTTGACAGCAACATCATCAAAATATCTCAACAAACAAAAAAACACATTTTCAAGTTCCTCGCGTAATTATTCAACATGTATGATATCGCTTAGCAATTCATTAAAAAACTAAATACAAGTAATTACTGTAAGTAACAATTTGTAACATTAATATTTTTGAGAACAATCGAAAAAAATGTGGGATTTTATTTCCCCAACATCTGGCATCCTTACACGCACACAGATGTATGTGTCTCTACAGTGCCGCTCTTCGCTGTCACGCACACTTATATACAGCGCGGCACCGCTCGTTTGTTCCGTACGCTATATCTGTTACTTTAGATAATCTAAGGTTATAACTTTAAATATGTGTAGATACGTGATAAACTTCGCATTTTTTTCTTCAACATCTATTTATACTGTTAGTCAACTTGCCGAATACAAAGACTAACATTGACAGGTCCTTTGTTATTCGTTAGGAACATGTAAATATTATTGAGAAATATAAGGCATTACTCCCTGCTAATACGAAAGCAGATCGATTTTTGTTGCCTGATAAGTGTTCGAGACAGACTTTGAGAGTCAACAAAAAAGGCGGGACGTCGCGAGATTTAGCCATTTTTATAAAACTACAGTAACCTCATTTACACTGGACATTGCTTTCGGCCACGTTTTTGGCTGATTCAGGAGCGGACCTCACAACATTAAAACGACACGGCGGATGGAGGTCGAATACGGTCGTGGAAGGATATATTGAGGGTTCGATCCAAAATAAATCTAAAACCTGTAAGCGTATAGTAGAGACCATAAGCTTGAAACAAACCTCAGATCCTTGGTCTCGCCCGTCTACTTCCAGAGTCACGAATACCGGCTCTGAGTCACCTACTTTCACTATCCTCTCGTCACAATCCACAAGTAAGGAAGCCGAAACCTCAGCGAATACTCAAACTCAAGTGGCTAACACAAAAATATCGGTTCCAAACAAAACTGTTACTTTTAATTTGCAAAACTGCAATAATTTTACTTTTAACTTATTATTATTTTAATATTAACTTAATTTTAACAAATATACATGTGGTTTAATTTTTACTTTCTTGTATTTTTTTAGCTTTAGGTAATATGTTCTCGCTGCTGTGATGGAAAGTTGTATGTCTTACACGAGACCAAAGTTATTTGCATCTCGTGTCTTTGAATCTCTCGCTGCGCTCAGGATTCTAACCTAGAATCACTCGCTACGCTCGTGATTCAATTATAGAATACTTCGCTTACTCGGGATTCAAAATCAACACTCGCAGCAAAAACCAACTTTGCTCTCTTGTTGCATAAATAACTATTATCATCCTAAGGAAACATTATACCGGGACAAAAATTACCCACCTAGCCTATGTGCTATTCATACTATAATCTATCTCTGTGCCAAATTTCATCTAGATTCGTACAACCGATGCGTGTTGAATAGCAAACCTACAACCTACATCCGTCCATCCAAACTTTCGCATTTATAATATTACTAAGATAATTACTAGAATAATGACTTAATTCTTTTTCGTCTTCTTAATATAACACATAAGGAGAATAAAGTAAAAACTACTTCAGCTCAAAACTAAACGGAAAAGTATTACCAACTTATGCGAAAATATCATTAGCTCGATTCAGTCTACGCTCATTCGCACAAATACAATTGAACAATTGTACTCATCACGAACTACTAACGAGTTCACCGACTTGCCAGTAGATGTCGCTGTTCTAAATATGGCACGTAACCTCAGCAGTAATTGGACCGTTTTGTGCTCTTACACGCGAACTCTTTTTCTTCGAAGTTTGTTAGCTACACCCATTGTGTGAGATTGTAAAAGATTAAACACTGTTTTATAAGACCGACCTAGATTTTACGATAAAGAATGTTGGGGAAGATTTTTAGCTAATACACTGTTTCTTGTTGGAACTTTAACTTTTGTTGTAAGAGCAGTAGAGAAGTTGCATCGAAGTGTATATACTCACACAGTAGGACACTAAAGAGTTTGCATTCGATTTCGTGAATTTATATGTAACACATTAACTACACCGTTCTTCTGGCATTATACTTGTGTAACATTGGTACAGGAGCTAACAAAATCATTTCCCAACCTTGTAGATATACCATCGCCATCACCAAAATCACTAAACAATATTTGATACTTTTAATTATATCGCGACGACAAAGTATGGCAGCGACGTCAGAGTTCGTGGCGCGTATAAATTCAAGGAGCAAGTTGGAAAAGAAAACTTTGACATCTGCCCATGAAACTATGAAAATTGTTTGCGCTTCCATCAGAGGCGACAGTGCCGCAAAGTTGAGGGGAAAAATGAAAGGATTTTTATAGTTCTGTTTGGAAATGACGCAGGACTTTAAGTCGACAGCAATTACAGCAGTCAGATCTTACTTCCTTTTATCCAGCTATGAATATAAATGTGGATGGATAGAGAGGGAGGGGAGGGCAAAAGAAAATATGAATAATAAGAAAATTGAAATACTGCTTATTAATACAACAGTAAATAAAATCATAGTTTTTTTAAGTATCAATAACGAAAAATATTTTGAGACACCCTTTAGAACACTACTGGTCCCATGGGGAATACAGCCCCATCGTGAAAAAACATCACACTCTCAAACAATTAAAGCAAAAAATGAAACAGCTGTCAGCATTCCATTGGTCCACATCTCTCCTACAGATCAACGGAGCTATAAAACCAGTAATTTCGCTAGATTTTTATGACACTTTTTTATATGTTATTGTTACGTTGGTCCAATAATGGAAACTGAACGGCCCATTATTTTATTTGCTCTCACATTTTATGGTTGGAACGATCACGTCGCAAAATGTCCGAGTTTTATTATAATGAAAGTTAAATTTTCAATTTATACCATGGCGGAATTTGGTTTGATTTTTTCGTTGGTTTAATGGTTGTTTCTTAGTGCTTTCAATGCAGCTTTTTGTCGTATGACGAATGTTACAGATATAACTGGTTTGGTAACACTGGTTGAGCGTCCCGATAAAATTTGAGGAGTTCCTTAGACATCCATGGGAGCCTATAGCGTAGTTATTTCGTTATACCCGAAATTCGTTAATATGCTGTAAATCCCTAATTACAAAAATTAATAACCAGCCAAGTAAGTGTCGGGCCACGCGCTGTAATAGGGTTCCAAAGTTGCATAATAATGCGAACTAAGAAGAGGGTTTTTTGTTGTTACATAAACATTCAAATAGTTTCAGCGGCTCACAACGTCTAAAAACGAGCCCACATAGGACGATGGTAACTGATGAATGAGTTATAAAATCCAACTTCACAAGTGAAGTTAGAAAAAGTATCTATTTGACATCTATTTCCACCGCGGGCAGAGGCAAGCGTTTTTGATAAAGATTTTAACCATTATCACTTAATAATTTAAATACTGCAGTATTGCCGTTACGGAGATAGTCTTCGTTAAAATCTCCAAATATTTATAAACCCAAAACAAATATTTTAGTATGAGTATTCTCAAACAACCTACTCAACTACCAAAAAGTAAAATCAAATTATTCTGATAGGAACAAACAACCAACGTAAATAAGTTGCAATAAATAATCTATATGAAGGAGTCAATTGTGAAAGGAGCCGATACGAGCGCGCGTTTGATGCACGGGGAATGGTATGTTTCATTCCTGGATCAGCGCGCGCACGCTCCTTGTTTATTTCACTTTCAAAATATGAAAAATTTCGAATGTATGCACCTCTAATCTACGGTATTCACTATTTCGCTATCGAAAGTTCTACGCAACTCAATTAGTGATGTAGTCGGGACGAACATTGACTTTATACATGGATATTGACAAAAGGAAATAAGTAATTTAATTTTTCTATAAGATAATATTATGAAGAGGCCCGCCCGCCTCAATGAGAATAATTAAATTAGTACATATATTTAGTAGGCGTCCGCTAAGAACGGATTTTGCGACAGGGCTGGATTTAGGGGCTCTAAGGGCTCTCGCAAGTTTGTACGAAATTCCTTCATTTTTTGTGCTACAATCTTTAAATTTGGCAGGGAGGTATTTAATGGTTAGTAGACATTTGCTATTTCTATTCGCGGATTTCTTGTCAGAGCCGGATTAAAGAGGTCTAAGCACTCTCGCAAGTTTGTATGAAAGTCTGGCGTTTTTTTTTGTACTACCGTCCTGAAATTTAGCAAGTCTAGAGATTATGAGTAGGAGACATAAGCTAAGAAAGAATTTTGTGATACTCTATATATTTTTTCTAATTTAAGCCTTGAAAAATGATGCTTAGCGTAATAGACATTTTCTGTTGACTGAAATATAAAAATATTTTGCGTTAAACATTATTAAACTTTATATCTTCATAACCACGCGGACGAAGTCGCGGGCCATATCTAGTTATTGATATGCATATCCATGCCAAATTATATCTTTCTAATACTTAATAGCTAAGCTGCGGACGGACAGAGCGAAACTATAAGGGTTCCTTGTTGACTTCGGAACCCTAAAAAGGGATACGACAGTGGCTTGGGGTAATTTCAAGTAACTAAGATAAAGTAGTATTAGTAGTAGTACTAGTATTTAAAACATCAATATATGATACAATTTTTTTCAAAGTTAATCCGTTTTTACCCGGCTGCAAGGAAAGGGTTATGGTTTTCGCGCGTATCTTGTATGTATGTGTGTATGTTTGTATGTATGTATGTAATATTCTTTATTACCTCGTATTTTTCAAACCACTTGACGGATTTTTATAATGAAGACATCGTTAGATAGCTCTTGGCCGCCCAAGTGTTCTTAGATAAGTGCCGAGATTTTGGGCGCCATATTGTTGGGGTCACAATTAATTTTTCTTCTAAGCCCATCGAGTGGTGTATCAAAATGAAAGGTTTTTAGAGCTAATTACAAAAATTTATAAACACACTTACATGTTTAAAAAACATTCTAAAATAAAAAGTATAACTAAAAAGTTGTAAATAAAAAAGTTAATAAAATCAAAAAACCCGACTACAATTATTAATACATATTCGCGAGCTGGTTGACCAAAACTATAAATACTCGTATCCTCCGACCGTACAGAATGATTTTCTTCTTGTTTACATTTTTGCAGTCGGGTTTCTTGGGTTAAAAAACCTGAAACTTGGCACAAATACTAAACATTACATAAATAATACAAATTATTATTATTTGTATAGATTTGTATTATTTGTTTTTCGACAAAACCCCCAAAAGACGATTTAAGGGGCGTACAAGTTTTTTGAAACATCTTATTTCTTGGATTAATAAACTTGACATAAATACAATTAAAATAAACAATACAAATAGAGCAGTGGTGGCCCACGGGTAACGCCCCCGACTTATGTATTTGGTCGTGAGTTCGAACCCAGGCCGGCGCTTTAATTTGTGTAAACTATTTCATCACTACTGCTGTTAAAACGGTGAAGGAAAACATCGTGAGGAAACCGGCATGTCCTAGAACCAAAAATTCGAAGACATGTGACATTCAATTCACCAACCCGCACTGAGCCCGCTTGGTGGATTAAGGCCCATTACCTCTCTCACAAAGAGGATGCCTATGTCCCAGCAGTGGGAACATTATAAGGCTGATGATGAAATAAACAATAAAGGTAATTATTAGATTTTCGAAAATCCCCCAAAATGCGATTTGGCTGGTGTTAAAGTTTGCTAAGAATCTTACTGCACAGGGCTTCGTTTTTAATATAAGGGTCTAGGGAAGCACAATGAAAGAAATTACGGCGATTACAAAAACCTTTAAGGGTTGAATTCCTTGGGGATAAAGTAAATAATCATTATGACGTAATAAGATTTTCAAAACTGCCCCCACATAAGGTTTAACACAAGGGGTGTTAAAGTTTTTTTGAGGTATCTTACTGCGCAATCTAACTTAATCAAAAAATATAATAGAGAAGAAAAGAGTGAATAACAAATTTGGGTTGTTAAAAGCTCGAGCCTCATAAGGGCAAAAAGAGGGTTAATACATTTTTTGACTTTAAGTCTAATAACGAATCGCCCCAAAAGAATTAATCCTATATCATATTTTTTTTTTTTCATTTCATTTTTATTAATTTAATAACAGCTTATTTTTGGTCGCATTCACTAACTGCTCATAAAAATGTCAGCTGTAGGATGAAATACGAAATCACGCGAACAAAATCACGTGTGAAATGCTAGTTAGCTATTAATTGAATTAAATAAAAAATAAAAACAATATTACGCGATAAAGCTATCGCTAAATGTTAATAAAAATAAAAATAGAAAAATTAACCAAGACAAAAATTATTACATATCTGCCTCGCCAGACAGTATATCAATACATATAATAAATCTGAAGAAAAGTCGTTTTTGTACATCGAAATTATTTCCAAAAAAATTGCCAGGGTGAAAAATCAAACCGAATTCCAAAACAAAACACTACAAAGCGAAAAATTACTTTCTTGTCCGAAGTCGGTGTCGAGTAAACGAAAATAAAAAAGACACTGACTTTCCTTCAGATTTATTATATGTATTGTGATAGTGTATTATTTTGGAAGTCAGTTTGATTTTTTGTTAAAAAGGTTTTTTTTTCTCTTTTTAGTTATGGTAGTTACCTCCAATTAACATAATAAAAATTATAGCCAAAGTACATCTCATGACGATTCCAATAAGCCCAAACACGACTAGGATACATTGTTTTATTAAGGAGTTCCCGTGGCCATCTGTGGTCTTCTTCATTAGTTCTACTTCAACAAATGATACTTTCTGAGTGCATATGATTGCATTGTTGATGAAAATACCAAAATCGCTTTACGTATGCCTATAGTATTTGAGAAGTTCCCTCGATTTCTCTGGGATCCCATGATCAGAGCCTAGTTTTCTTATCATAGTGCCTTGGGATATCTCCTTTCCAACAAAAAAAGAATTATCAAAATCGGTTTATAAACGATGAAGCGAATATACATAAAAAAAAAGAAAATACGGTCGAATTGAGAAACCTCCTCCTTTTTTGAAGTCGGTTAAAAACCCATTTCCAGCATTTTTGGATATCTTGTCTGATTGTCGTATTTTGTCTATTTATTTGTGCACGCATCACGTAAAATGCACGGAACCAATCTAGATAAATTTTATACATAAAAATTGCGCGTAACTAGAAGTATTATTTAGTTTTATCGCAACCTGTTCACTCTATCAAAAGTTAGATGAATTGTGTTCAAGAAGTTAAATTATCATAACACACGCAATTACTCGGACAGTTGAACTCCATATTTGTTCGATGGCGTTGTGCATTTTAAGTCATTTTCTGAATGGTGGTGTTAAGATTCGCCGCGAAAGAATGATCCTAGAAAAATAATGGTAGGTAGATAGGGTAGGCAGGAAGGTAAGCAAGGTAGGTAGGAATGTAAGTAGGGTAGGACAGACAGCCCATCACCATTTTACAGTAGTAGTAGGTATCTCAACGAGACTAAAAGACTAAAAACGTTCGCAAGCAGAACCGACTAAGTGATGAGCAGGCTAAGGTATCAATCAATCTGCTTAGCCTTTTCCCAACCATATTGGGGTCGGCTTCCATTCTAACCGCGTTTTACTTGGAGCGACTGCCTATCTGACCTTCAAAACCCAGTAACTGGGTAACACGGTACCCCTTGGCTAGACTGGTGTTAGATCTCATGCTTCTGACTACTCGTAACGACTGTCAAAGATCTTTAAATGACAGCCGGGACCAACGGCTTAACGTGCTTTCCAAGGCACGGAGGAAACTCGGTATGTTGAAATGGTCGCCCATCCACGGACCGATCTCGTCAAGCGTTGCTTAACCTTAAAGATCGACCCGTGCGGCTGTTTTATTTAGCCACAGGATAACGTATCAAAACTTCACATAATCTTATCTGCCTGTCAATAAAATAGAAACCGGCTAAGTGCGAGTCAGACTCGCGCACGAAGGGTTCCGTACCATTATCGCAAAAAACGGCAAAATAATCACGTTTGTTGTATGGAAGTCCCACTTAAATATTTATTTTATTCTGTTTTTAGTATTTGTTGCTATAGCGGCAACAGAAATACATCATCTGTGAAAATTTCAACTGTCTAACTATCACGGTTCATGAGATACAGCCTGGTGACAGACAGACAGACAGCCGGACCGTGAAGTCTCAGTAATAGGGTCCCGTTTTTACCCTTTGGGCACGGAACCCTAAAAAGGGATTTTATTTCTACAGTGAGAACCAAATGAAATCCAATGTATTGATTTGCATGTAAATTTAAAATAAATTGATTAATAGTTGCTTTTATGAGCAAAGAGAGTAAATACTTTTATTTTGTTATCACTGTATTTTATTAGTCACATTATGTACCTAAATAAGAGATTATGTCACTTTTTGCTTTTTTATTTTAAAAGAAAATACCGACCACGTGCGAGTCTGACTCGCGCACAGAGAGTTCCGTATAAACAGCTACATTCAACAAAGTAAATAGGTAACATTACTAACGTCCATAAACAGTGAAAACTCCGAACATTGCTCTAAAGAAGGGATAAAATTAAATTTGCCGTTACTGTTGTCCCCATTCATCAATATACAAAATTTTTACTTTTCCAGGTACATTTTATAAGTTGGTCCACTATTACTCGTAAACTTGTAAAGCCTACTGGGCTGTGATAGTTTTCCTTTTAATTTCGTTATTTATACTACTGCCATAATTTTTTTCACATATCCAAAAGCAACGATTTAGCTGGCAGGGGAAAGACACTTGACTTTAAGAAAAAAATTGCCATTTAAAGCTTAATTTTACGCAAACGCATCCTTAAATAAATAAATGGTTTTATGGCATATCTAACGGTACCCCACTCCAAGGATAGACGAGAAAAAAATAACATCCCCACTTTACGTGTGGAAGCAAAATAAAAAAAAAAAAAAACGTGGTTTTATTTTAACAATTTCGGCGTGATTAATATGTATATCCTTGCCAAATTATAGCTCTCTAGTACTTAGAGTCTCTGAGCTAAGTTGCGGACGGGCAGACGGACATGGCGAAACTATAAGGGTTCCTTGTTGATTACGGAAACATAAAAATGTTAGATAACTGCTTTACACAGACAAAAAAAAACAGTAGTTTAAGCTTCTGCTGTTATACGGTTTTGTTATAAAAAAGAGTAGAAAAAGCGAAGTATGCCTAAGTAACCTAACTCTTTTTTTATTTGCTCTTTTTATGTTCTGAAGATTTCGATTTATACTAAGTTATCATCCAACAAAAGATAAAAAGATAAACAAAATTTAAAAGTTTATGTTGCATGGAAAAAAAATAAATGGCGTTGGACAGGACATGTGATGAGAGAAAGAAAAGTGGACCAAATTAATTACAGAATGGGGTACCATAAGGAAGAGGAACTAAAAGAAGTAGAGGAAGACAGGTAAAGCGTTGGGAAGACGATATAAAGAAAGTGGCAGGTCCAGAATGGTTACGGGTAGTGAATGACAGAGTCAAGTGGAGAACCTTGGAGGAGACCTTTGTCGAAAGACAAGCTGGCGCGAGGGAAAATAAATAAATAATTATAAATACAGTGTAAATAGGTTATAATCTCATTTAAAACCAAGTATAGTAAACTAGCTGTTATCCGCAGCTTCCCCCGCGTTAATATAGATAATGTCAATCAATTCTGGTTGTTGACATACAAAATGAAACAAATCCAATGCTCCATAATTAAAGTTTCATATAAAACTAACCCCTCCTATTCTGCCCGTTAGATTAGTATGCACAAAGAAGTACCCTAAATCCTTCTCAGGGTCTGACACTGTATCCATACCAAATTTCATATGAGTCGGTCCATAATAAGAAGAAGTTGCGTGATAAGAACCCTCCCCCCATTTCTCCCCCTTCGTGTTTTATGCAAAAAAAAGTAGCCTGTGTCCTTTTCAAGGTCTCAGACTATCTCCATACCAAATTTCATCTAAATCTTTTCATGGGTTACATGGGTTCTGCCCTATTAGGAAGTTTCATTCAAAACTAACGCCCCATCCCCCATTTGTCCCCCTTCGTTTTTTATGATAATAAGTAGTATTTGTCCTTCCTGGGATCAAAAACTATCTCCATACTAAATTTCATCTAAATCGGTTCAGTGGCTCAAGCCATATAAGAAGTTTCATGCAAAACTACCCCACCAACCATTTCTCTCCCTTCGTGTTTTATGAAAATAAAAGTAGCCTATGTCCTTTCCGGGGTCTCAAACTATCTCCATACCAGCATTCTTCTAAATCGATTTGCGTTTTAAGCGTGAAAAGGTAACAGACAGACAGAGTTACTTTCGCATTTATCTTAGTATGGATTGTAAATAATAGGTTAAGTAACTCGCAATAAAGGCTTATTTTATTTTTATTTATTTTATTTTATCATCCAACTCTATACCCCTACCGATCCACAGTAAACAAATGAACCGCATAATAGACACAGAAAATCTCTAATAATTCTTCACGGAGCTCGACCGGGCGCAGCTGGTAAATCCCCCTAACCGGGCAGCATTAGAGAATTACTCGATATAATCCCTCCGCGGGAGTATTATTTGCTCGCTCTGGCCTGATGCTGCACTGAACCTCGTCAAACGATATTATAATTCCTGTGGGATTGCGAACAGGTGCCTGTTGAGTTTAGCAGTTGAAGTTTTTTGTAGGATGATACTGATTGGTTAAAAATGTTTGTTTTATAAACTCCTCAGATTTACAACTTAAATTATCTCTATTTGAGTACCTATAATAATTTTCAGATGGAGTGGCTTTGTATTAAACTCAAAGGTACGCTTAAATCCAAAAGTTATTTTTTCGACTCATTTAACCCATTTTGGCGCAAGTTACGCCAGATTGAACCTACCTACCTAGATGAATGTGTTAAGGCTTCTTCTCAAACAAAGAAGGTACTAGCATGTCGAGCATTGATCACCACGCTTGCTAGAGGCGGTTTAGTTATTTCAGAATTATATACGTCACCCTATATCATGTCATATATGAATATATAAAATGCAATGAAAATAAAATTAAGATCATTTCAAAGAGCTGTAGAAAGAAACATGCTTGGCTTAAAAATAAGCGACCATATAAAGAGCAGCGTCATTAGGGCAAAGACCAAAGTCACCGATGTTTTATATATGGCCGAGAAACTGGAGTGGAACTGGGCGGTCCACATCGCGAGGACCGCAAACAAAAAATGAAGGGAGCGCATCCTGCACTGGTTCCCACAAAACGGAAACAGACGCCGCAGCAACCATTGCAACGATGGCGAGATGATTTATTTATTAAAACTTCATGCAACATACAGGTACATAGGCGGACTTAATGCCTGAGGCATTCTTTACCAGTCAACCAAGGGTGGTGGAGAGATAACATGGCAGGTGCATAAAAAATAGAAATAATTATTAAATTAAAAAATTAAGATAAATCGATAGATATATCGTTAAACTAAACATAAATATATATTTCCTATAATAAATACATACATATATATATATATAAAAGTAATAGAAAGGTGATTGAGACGACTCTGCTATTGGTGTAGAAAGTAATGCCGTAACTTCCGCTTAAATGCATATTGACTGGTAGCCGTCCTGATATTGAGAGATAGCGCATTCCAGAGAAGAATGGACTGAATATGAAAGGAAGAATGAATAAAATCAGAAGTATGAGAAGGGCAAAGCAAGAGAAGATGATATCGTAGCACTGGCAGGGATAGAGTGGATCAGAACGGCCCAGAATAGATTTAGATGGAAACAGATGGAGGAGGCCTTCATCCTTAATAGGTTAAATTAAAAAAATATCTATGTATAGAATTGTAAATTATAGGGAAATAAAGGCTATTTTTACTTTATTTTATTTATGTCATATCATAACGACTGTTTTCCCCGAAGGGTCACGCAGAGGTGTTAACCGAAATCTAACCAGCATTGGTACATACTTATGGTATACCATGTGAACTTACTACCATAATGTGCATATCATCATCACCATCATCCTCAACAGCCTTTTAATGGTCCCACTGCTGGGATCTAAATTCACCACGCAGGTCCAGTGCGGGTTGGTGGATGTCACCACACTGGCCCAGAGCGGGTTGATGACTATAAATATAAAAATTTTTGGTTCTAGAACATGTCGGTTTCCTAACGAGGTTTTCCTTTGCAGATTTTAGAGCAGTGTTGATAAAATAATTTACACAAAGTAAACCGCCTGCCTGAGGTCAAATGCATGACCTACGTATACACAATGCGCATACACATACACAATCCTCTCACTGTGCATATGTGCAGCTATAATAAACTCTTAGAAACACATAACAACATACTCGTATATAGGGTTCCTCGAAAGTCTAGTAAAAACTTTCCTTGCAATATAAAGCGTGTCACAGTGACAAATCTCCATGCCGTACCAACGCGCGCAAGAACTAACACTTACCTGAGTAATGGTCGTGCTTCTTACGGACTTACCCCTCAGACTGACGGATTTCCCCCTGTCTTCTAGTAGAAAATGGTAGGAAAAGATACTAGGAGCAAACATGTTAGGTGCCAAATATGTTGGGCTATAATATTTTGTTCTTGGAAAATAGGAACTGAAAAGGAGCTATTTTATCAGTTATGTTTTTAGTTTGGAGGTAGTGAGTTTTATGCGTTTTGTATCCACAATATGTACGGTATTAGATGTTCAATATTGCAACTACTTCCACCTGAAAACAATATTTATCTGCACTCACAACGTAATGTTCCAAATATGAATTCAAAAAATAATGTTTATACATGTACTTTATATTCCTGGATAGGCAAAATTTAAAAAGAAAACCATCAGTCCAACATTTTCCTTCGATTTTCAAACAACTGCTTCATAATAGTAGTTTATGAAACTGCTGCATAATAAGGGGTAAAAAAATGTGCAGTTTCATACACTACTTTATCTACACTCATACATTGGGATTGAACCTACTAAATACCTTTTTTGCATTTTCCATGCCATAAAGTCGTGATAGTATTTATCATATAATTTTCTCGACTTTGCTGGTAATAAATTATGAGTAATTTCCTTTGCCGCATCTAAATAAAATATCGGGCGAAGTCAAATTTGCTTCATATTCACTGATATCAGACATTTTTAAGCAAGAATTCAAAAAACTCATGAAATTCAATACAACTAAACCTGCAAAATATGAATGGCGCCAAAACCCAGCACATTGCGCATGCGCTAAAGTTTAGCACGCACTGTGATTTTTATTCGTGCGAATTTTTTTCACCTATTCTGCGACCTATGGAATTGTATGAAGTTGCTCGCATTGCGGTAAAAAATCGTGCAGAAATAATACCGCAAGAAATCCGTGTTTTTCCACAGAATCCACCTTTCCAATTTTGAGCTCTATGAACATGTACAAAGTACATGTAGAAAGAGACAAAATTCGCGCGAATAAAAATCGCAGTGCGTGCTAAACCTGAAGCGGGCATTATCATAGACAATTCAAAGAAAAATGGAATAAAATCTTTTTAAATAGGTACTATAAAAATGGCATTACAAAAAATAATTGATGAAAACTCCTTGTGATTAACTTCTTGGATTTGTCCTGTATCGTTATAGAAAAAAAAATGTATTATAGCATTATTTTATTAGAGAAAAAGTGTTATAATAAGATTCTATTTTTAAATATCGGTATTGTGTTTTTAAAGTATGTCAATATAAACTCGTTTTGAAGTTTATAATTCGAATATTACATGAGAGTAGATAAAATAACTTTACAATGCATGTCCTCGAAAAGAGCGTTTTCCAAGCAGCCAAACTACTACTTTACTACTGCTTTTTACTTTTCTTCTTTTTTTAATTTTCAACTCCAACGTCAGCCCGACGCAAATAGCTTTTATTATTTGAGAAAAGTTTAAAAAATTAGTTAAGTACAGATTATCAATCATATAAAAGGTAAAATAAACCTAATAAATACTTCATTAAAGGCGTTTTTAATTACTCTAGATATAGATTTTGATCAATAAATTAATTTTAAATATTCATTAAATATGTTTACACAACGTATATTTTGCTCGTGCCTTTTTGCGTTACGACGTGATAGCTATTTGCACATGCGCAGTAGATATACCCGAGGAACTATTTGATAATCTGTGGATATGCTGATCGCGCTTGTGAATACCATTTTATTAATTACTTGCTTGGTTCAGATATTTTTTATTATTTCCTCGCACAATGCACAGTAAAATGTTGTATGATACACGTACGTAAGATGATTTCCGACTCGTGTCGATTTATCCACTCATCGGAAATCACTTACCTTCCGCACTTGTAGCAATAACTATTACAATGCATATCCTCGAAAAGTGCGTTTTCCAAGCAGCCAAACTGTTTGGAAAGTGTCACTTTTTTCACTAGTGCTTTTTACTTTTCTGTTTTATTTTTAATTTTTATTTCCAATGTCAGCCCGACGCATAGACTTTTTATTATTTGAGAAAAGATTTTAAAATTGGTTTAGTACAGATTATCATTACTATAAAAGGTAAAATAAAACTAATACTTCATTAAAGGCGTTTTTAATTACTCTAGATTTAGATTTTGATCAATAAATTATTAATTTTAAATATTCATTAAATATGTTTGGCAGAACGTATATTTTACTCGTGCCTTTTTGCGTTACGACGTGACAGCTATTTGCACATGCGCAATAGATATGCCCGAGGAACTTTTAGTTAATCTGTGGATATGCTGAGCGCGCTTGAATAAGCCGCCATTTTATTAATTTTTGCTTGGTTCAGATATATTTTTTTATTTCCTCACACAATGCATAGTAAAATGTTGTATGATACACGTACGTAAGATGATTTCCGCACTTGTAGCATAAATAAATATTTTAATTTTTATAGCACACTTTTAATTTACTGGCGCGTATGGGCTCATTGAATTAATCTCTGTAAGACCATGGCGATGTCTAACAGCTACACAAAACAAGTAAAAGTCAATGGAAATCCACTGGAATACACAGACAAATACATTTACTTAGGAAAAACAATCAGCTTTGAAAAGGAAAACAATGATTTCGAGATTGAAAGAAGTTCAGCGAACCTGGCACAAATATTGGAGTTTGAGGGAAGTTTTCAAAAGTAACATGCCTATTGATCTGAAATCGAGGGTACTGAACTCTAGGATTCTACCATGCTTGACTTATGGCTGTCAAACTTGGCAATTTACGTCAAAAATCAAACAAAAAACCTCGACCTGCCAGCGAGGAATGGAGAGAAGCATGAGAAGCATTAAGATAAAAAAAATTGATAAGATCCGTCACTCAAAAATAAGAGCAAAAACAAAAGCCACAGATGCTTTAAGCTACGCACAAAAGTTAAAATTGAGGTGGGCCGGCCACATAGTGAGGCCTGAAGACAAAAGATGGACGTACAACGCCACCATATGGAGAGGACCGCAAGGGAAAAGAAGGAGGGGAAGACCCTTTTCTCGATAGGACGATGAGATCAAAAATGTCGCTGGCCCAAACTGGTGGAAAATAGCACATACTAGGAAGAAATAGGCAGCTTTGGAGGAGGCCTTTACCCAATCTGGGGACCTAGCTTAATGCATAATATAATTATTAATAACATACCTAGAATTAAGTAATTTGTATTTATAGTTATTTATAAAGGACAGAAAATTTACAATTATGTTTACCTAGCAACTAGCAAGTAATTAATTTAGTAACTAAGATGAAATGTAGATAGTAGCTTGGACAAATAAAGGCATTTTTATTTTATTTATTTATTTTTATATGGGCTTATTGACTTAATGTAGAAATGAAGTGTCATTGTCTGTGGATGCGCGCGCTGCGCAGTCATGCGCAATGAGAATCTAAATTGCCCGCCATACACATATTTTTTCCGTTTCCATTTTTGTTTTATTTCAACTGTATGAGTAAAGATAAAGTAGTGTATGCAACGGCATATAATTAGGTATTAAAACACTCGCGTAATATTATTATCACATTCGGTTTCGCCTAAAGTGATAAACCTACAAAAAATAGCTGTTTTAATAACCCGTATTATATGACCATTGCATAATCCACTATTATTATCATAACATAAAGCCTGTATGTATTCCCTGAAAAGAAAAAAGCGGTTGTGTTCATAAAGTACAGCCTCATTTCGCCAGTTATATTTAAGTCCCATGTAATAGGGGCGAGCCTATTTCCATCAACCGGGCACATGTCTAGAGTCCGGGCTAATACTAGACTCACCTATTAAGAGGCAAACTTCTTACCTATTATAAGACTGAGGCAGATAACTGTTTAGTTTTGGAAGGTGATTGAAATCAGAATGCTTGTAAAAGAATTGAAGATGTTTTTGGTTTAGCTTACCTTGTCACTTCGGTACGTGCCCGCCTGAATGCAGGCGACAGACGTTGTTGTTAAAATATAACGTATGAAAATATTTTCTGGGTATTATATAAAGTTCTCTGAGCTACCCCTCACAACACTATATACTATAAGAGCAGTGGTGTCGTAGGTCGTGAATTCGAACTCAGGCAGGCACTTTACTTTGTGTAAATTATTTCAGCACTTAAAATGGTAAAGAAAAAAAAACTCGGGGGAGGCTGGGTCGACCCAACGCGAATGTATACGTACATCCGTGGTGGGGCGACCCGGACTGCCAGGCACTTCTTCTCATGCAACCGAGCGGGTGGGCAGGTTGCGGATAGCCCAACCCCGGCTGCGGTACTAGCCGATGGCGGCTTCGCTCGCTGTTGGTTTTCCGGCGGTCGGGGCATCTGATAAAGATCCCGGACAAGAGAAGTTCCCGAAAGCCAAACCCCAGGCCTAGGGTAACCCAGACACCACTCTCCCCTGAGCCTATCACCCAAATATTCCATCCTTTCCCTATCCGCACACATCCCGTCGATCCCTAAATCCCGAGGTTAACTCCCAAGCCTAGGGTGACCCCCCAAGACCACTCCCCTATCCATCAAATTCCTTCCTTCCTTCTCCTTAAATCCCGTCGATCCCAGAGGAAGGGTAACCTCGATTCCAAAAAAGCCCACCCCCCACATCATGAACAATGCAGGAAGAGAAACTAACTACCCAGGTGGGTCCCGGCCAAGCCGGGGAATCCCACACCGCTTCGGCGGTCAGCTCCCATCGTAATATGGGGGGAGCATCTAACTGCAGTAATGATGTACTGATGCCGCGCTTTTCTGCGCGGCTGGCTGCTGATCTAGCGCCCAAACCACTGGCTGCGTTAAACGCGCCCACAAACCCGACCCTGGCTGCGACTAACGCGCCTTTAGACCCGACTCCGGCTGCGACCCACGCGCCAGCACCCACTACACGGGGCATGCCCCCCGCGAACCTCTGGCAACAGAGCATCGTGCGGAACAGCTCCACCTACTCAGACCGACACGACAACACAGACACGGGGAAGGTCGACAAGCCTGGCAGCTCTATCACTCGCCCGGCTGATGTCGATGAAGTACGCCTGGAAAAGCGCGGAAAAATCCCAGCCGGGGAGAAGGAAGTAGGCGACCGAAAGCGCAGCACGCGCGAAGGCAATAGCCAGCGCGAAGCGCGATCGGACGCTGAAGGGAGGGTACGCGACCAGCCACGAGTACGCGCAGGGGCAACCCAGCGCGGAAAGGGGCCGGACGCGGGGCCACGCGATCGGCCGCTTGCACGCGAAGGGGAAACCCAGCGCGACGAGCGACCGGACGCGGGGCCACGCGACCAGACGCAAGTACGTGCGGGGGAAACCCAGTGCGAAAAGCGGCCGAACGCGGACCTAAGCGAGCGGGGGAAGGTACGCGAAGGGGCAACCCAGCGCGAAGAGCCTCCGCAAGCGAGAGCATCTGCCGGGGCCGCCGCCCGACCCCAAGACACCGACAAAACCCACAACCAGACACGACCGAAACGCACTAGGGGAAAGCGCTCTCATGCCTCACGCCGGGCGTTGCTGACATCCGACGCCCTGCCAGGCACCTCAAACCCGAAGCCTGTACCAGGTGGGACGGGGCCGGGGAAGAGGACGCGCCCTGACGACACGGCCTCACCCAGTACGCTCCAGGGGGATGCCAAGCGCGTGAGAATTCACTCCGCGCAGGGAGGGCAGAGAACCTACGCGCGGGCCACAAAGGACATTCCTGCGCGGCTGGCGGTAGCAATCTGCCTTCCCCACCCCAGTAGAGAGCTAACTGGGGATGAGGCCGAACTCATTAAGACTGCCCTAGAAGACAGACTCATGGACTCGGATCCGTCCACACCACTCCCGGCCTTCCGCGGATACCCACGGGTAGCGGAAGGCACGGTGCAGATATGGTGTGAGGACGAAAACGCCCTGACCTGGCTGACCCAAAACGTCCCACTCATAAAACTCCCCGACAACGACCAGACGCTGACGGTACTGCGACAGACTGACGTGCCCACCCGGGTCCGAGCCTCGCTCTTCGTCCCTCGCTATAGAGGTGATGTGGGCAGGCTCCACGGTATTCTGATTCGTCAGAATACCTGGTACAACATTGCCCGGTGGTCACTATACAGGGCGACTGCCGTCGGTGGCGACCGCTACGGGACGTATCTAACCCTGGGGCTGCCACCGGAGGAAGCCGAAAAGGTCCTGGGGCGGGAGCGACGTATATCGTACCTGCTAGGGTCGATATACGTGCGCTTCTGGCCCAAGACCCGCCCCTCTGACATCCAGACCGACGACACAGACACTAACGCGACAGAACCGACGACGACACAGACGGGCGACACGGACATTGTCCAACTCGAGGAGTACATGGCCCAAACGACAATGGCCGAGGTCGCCGAACCCATACTGCCCGCATCACCCGGCTGGAATGCGCAACTTCTTGCCTCCTCACCGGGGGACACGCACGACGACGAGCTTTACCGGGAGGTGGAGACGGAGGGACTATCCGATGGATCTGTCTCCGATTAACCCCGCTCCCCCTCCACCAGCCCCCCTCAACATCATCCAAACTAACCTCCAACATAGCCAGACTGCCACGGCTAGCTTACGCAGGGCACTGGAGGTTAAACACCGAACCATCGCACTGATCCAAGAGCCGTGGATCAGGAACAATAGAATATGTGGCCTCGGTAACATCGGAGGTAAGATAATTCTCGACACACATGGCTCAGGAAAGCCAAGAACCTGCATCTATATACCCAAAGAAATTCCCTTTACGACACTAACTCAATTCTGTTCCAGAGACCTGACAACTGTCAGGCTCCATACCGAAGTTAGCGCTCCGGATGTTGTACTGGCCTCGGCATACATGCCAGGTGAGGACACAGATTGCCCTCCAAAGGAGCTGGCTGACCTGGTGCAGCACTGTGAGCGCGCCGGTTTGGACCTGATCATCTGTACTGACTCGAACGCACACCACCCGCTCTGGGGCAGTGTCACACCGAACTCCAGAGGAGAGGTACTATCCACCTATTTATTCTCTACTAATCTTAACATTGTTAACCGCGGCACAGAACCCACTTGGGTCACGGCCCGGGGACAAACAATCATAGATTTAACACTCGCCACAGAAAACGCGACAAACCTTATCACAAACTGGCACGTATCGGACGAGCCTTCTTGCTCAGACCATAGAAGGATACGCTTTACACTTACCACAAACACCAAAAAACCCGCACCAAGGCGAAACCCGAGGCGTACCAACGTTCCAAGGTTCAAAAGCCTTCTGGCCTCACTTTTAGCTGAGCATCTAGCACTGGCAACCGTAAGGGACCAAGCACAATTAGAACACACTGTAACGGAATTATCCAAACACATAACAGAAGCTTACCACGCATGCTGTAAATCAAGAGCGCCACAAAGCAGGAACGAGAGGAACCCCTGGTGGAACGCTGAACTTGGTAAACTCAGAGATACGCTGCGTAAGCAATTTAACAGAGCAAAAAACACGAGACTCCCGGAAGACTGGGAGATATACAAAGAGACCCAATATGCATACAAAAAACAGACTAGAACCGCCAGGAGGATGGCGTGGCGGAAATTCTGTGAATCCATTGAAACAAATAATGAGGCCGCAAGGGTACGGAAGATCCTATCAACTGATCAGGACCGATCCCTCGGCGCGCTGAAAAAACCCGACAACTCATACACACAAACCGACTATGAAACCAGCAAGGTCCTCCTCGAAACTCACTTCCCAGACTGTCAAGTCCTGGAGGACAGGATGTGGGAGGCTGAACCCGAATGGACCCCGACGGAACAAGACTGGTCAAGAGCCCACAATATAATAACAGTAGACCGGATAAAATGGGCTATCAATACCTTTCAGCCATACAAGTCAGCGGGGCTGGACGGCATCTTCCCAGCCCTGCTACAGTGGGGGGTAGATTATCTAACGCCATGGCTGTTAGAGATCTATCGGGCCTGCATAGCACTAAGATACATACCTCTCGGATGGCGCGAGGTGAAAGTCATCTTCATACCCAAACCTGGAAAAACTGATTACACACAACCCAAGGCATATAGACCTATAAGCCTCACATCCTTTTTGCTGAAAACCCTCGAAAGACTCTGCGATAGGCACATCCGTGATGGGCCTCTGCGAGAAAAACCATTGCACAAACAGCAGCATGCGTACTCCACAGGCAAATCAACCGAATCCGCGTTGCACAACGTGGTTTCAAAAATTGAATGCGCAGTGGACCACAAATGCTCTTCATTGGCTGTCTTCATTGACATTGAGGGCGCTTTCGATAAGACCATGTTCAACAGCATAAACACGGCCCTCGACAGACATGGCATAGACCCGACCCTAGGGGGCTGGATCACCAATATGCTAAAACTGAGAGCGGTCCAAGTCACGGTTAACGACACTACAAGGGCTATCGTCGCGAAGGGCTGTCCACAGGGGGGCGTTCTTTCGCCACTTCTGTGGAACCTGGTAGCCGATAGCCTCATCAAAGCACTCAACGATAAAGGTTATTTCACCGTTGGCTACGCGGATGACATAACAATAATAATAAACGGATCCCACGAAAACACTCTATGCAATCTCATGCGTCAAGCCCTGAAAATAGTAGAGGAATGGTGTAGCGAGCACCAACTCTCAGTGAACCCCGCAAAAACTGAACTTATTCTCTTTACTAAAAAGAGAAAACCGATGACACTGCAATTACCGCGTTTCTTCGGAACAACACTAAGCCTTTCAACTGGAACCAAGTACCTGGGCATTTATTTGGACAAACAGTTGAATTGGGCAAATCACATGAACCATATCATCACAAAAGCCAGCATATCCCTGTGGCAGTGCAAACGCCTGCTAGGCAGGAATTGGGGTATTAGCCCCATGGTCACCTACTGGCTATACACTACAGTCATCCGACCAATCATCACATATGGCTCGCTGGTCTGGTGGCCCAGGACAGACCTCAGCACAGCCCAAAGAGATCTCGAAAAACTACAGAGGTTCGCCTGCGTTGCAATCACCAGTAGTATGAGAACCACACCCACTGCCGCCCTACAGGCAATGCTGGGACTCCCACCTCTGCACTTAATTGTGAGGGAGGAGGCAGCCCTAGCCACCTTTAGACTCTACCTATCAGGTTCCCTAAATAAAGACTCCAGAATTAAGCACACACGCATAAAGGAGGATGCGATTAAGCGTAAACCGATGCTAGCATCCCCATGTGACAAAGCCCCAAAATCACACCACTTCCACAGGCACTACAACATAACACTCACAGAGGAAAGATGTGACTACTCTGGCCCAAAAGAGATGAGAATATACACCGACGGATCGAAAACTGACTTAGGTACCGGAGTCGGAGTCTTCTCATACGATTTCAACATAAACATATCCAGACCGCTAGGAGGGTTCAACACCGTCTATCAGGCGGAGTGTGTGGGCATCATACAAGCGGTCCGTGCCCTAGAAGCCAGGAGGGTCACGGACACCCACATACGGATACTCTCCGACAGCGCATCAGTCCTCCAATCCTTACGAAAAAATTACATTACATCTAAACTAATACTAGAATGTCACAACGCACTGGAACAGATAACTGTATCTAGCCGTAACACGGTGACACTACAATGGATAAAGGGACACAGTGGATCGCTGGGCAACGACGCGGCTGACGAGCTTGCGAGGCGCGGATCCAGCTCGACGGTCTATGGACCCGAACCCGTTGTACCCATCCCCTTCAACCAAATACGCAGGTGGCTACAGGAATTCACCCAGACACAGGCGGAGAACTGGTGGGCCTCGGCACCGGGCTGTAGGCAATCCAAAGAAGCTCTGCCATTCTTGGACAGTAGGCTTACCAGGCGTCTTTTACGCCTGGACAGGAATGGCCTCCGCCTGGTGACGGGGACCATCACGGGACACTGCTCACTCAATAAACACTTCCACACAATAGGCATAACGGACAGTCCTCTGTGCAGGGCATGCATGGAGGCTGAGGAAACCGTTGCGCACGTTCTCTTTGAATGCACAGGTGTCACACAGATAAGAGCACTAACCCTCGGGTCACCCAGATCTTACACAGATGTTCTGAGGAAACCAGGAGCTCTAATTGACTTCTGGAGGGAGGTGGGCTGGTTGGAATGACCACCCAACGGCCGCCATGGCCCACGTACAAAGGTCCATTTGAAGGACTAAGTGCGGAAACCAAACCCCCCTAACATAGAACATAGATGGTAAAGAAAAACATCGCACCGTGAGGAAACCGGCATGTCCTAGAACCAAAAATTCGAAGACACACATTCACCAACCCGCACTGGGCCCGCGTGGTGGATTATGGCCCATTACCTTATCACCTTACCATTATCACAGAGAGGAACCTGTGTCCCAGCAGTGGGAATATTATAAAACTGATGATGACTATATACTACATATATTGCTGGCGGAAAATCCCAAAAACACTTTTCCCACCCGGGAATCGGACCGGATTTCTTATGTTCAGCAGTATATTGATTTTGGATTACAAAGAATTTTTTCTGGGTCTTTATTAAATCTTGCACTTAAATTCTCATAATCACTCAAATATAATATACCTATATTTTGCTCCGAACCGATATCGAACGAGCAGGTAGCGTAAAAGCTGATAACTAAGTTATTGGGCCAACCGAAATTCACTTGCCAAGTACCGTCAAACGGGGTGAATAAGAATGCCAGGGTCAATATAAACAAAACTTTGAAGGGAATTTTTACGTTATTTAAATATTTTTTGCAGCATTTAAGTAGGTACTCCAATATATTAATTAGTTATTTTAAAAATACGATGTTTTTTTTGAAACCAATAAAGTGTTATTCAAATTAAAATCTTAATCAAAGTTTTATTCCCATTCACTCCTGCATCCCTATTCACCCTGTTTTTAGGTAAATATACTTTAATAGTGCTCAAATGTCACTACCCAAAATAATATAACTTATAGCGGTTTCGCCCGGGTGAACAGTGTTTTATTATCCCAAGAGAACAATATACCAGACTATAATCTATCTTTATACCAAACTAGCTGTTGCCCGCGACTTCGTCCGCGTCAAAATCGTAAAAAATATATTTTAATTTTTTTAGTTGCTCGCCGGAACTATGAATTTTCTCGTGATCAAACGTAGCCTATGTTACTCGTTATTATATCAGCTATCTACCAGTGAAAGTCCCGTCAAAATCGGTCCAGCCGTTTCGGAGATAACCCGGAACAAACAGACAGACAGACAAAAATCTTAAAAATTGCCTATTTGTTGTTAGTACCGTATATACTTTCACTTGCATTCAATAAAACATTGTTATTTTGATATTACATACAGACACTTTAATTTTATTTATTTGTATAGACTAGCTGCTTCGCGCGGCTTCGCTCCCGTGGGCCACCGCACAGGACCCGTTTTCGGGATTAAACAATAGCCTATGTTACTCAGGCATAACGTAGGTTTCTATTGGTAAAAGAATTTTTTAAATCGGTCCAGTAGTTTTGGAGGCTATTCGGTACAAACAAACAAAAAAATCTTTCATCTTTATAATATTAGTATAGATTCCATCCAAATCTGTTCAGCCGTTCTGGCGTGATTGAATAGAAAACATCCATCCATTTATCCAAAGTTTTATATTTACCATACTAGCTTCTGCCAGCGGCTTCGCCCGCGTGAAATTTAAAAATTATCGCGAGGGAATCCATACTATCCATACTAGTATTATAAATCCGAAAGTAACTCTGTCTGTCTGTTACCTTTTCACGTTTAAACCGCTGAACCGATTTAGATGAAAGTTGGTATTGAGGTAATTTGAGACCCGGGAAAGGACATAGGCTACTTTTTTTTTCAAAAGACACCAAGGGGGAGAAATGGGGGAGTGTGGTAGTTTTGTATGAAACTTCTTATTATGGCTTAAACCGCTGAAACGATTTAGATTAAATTTGGTATGGAGATAGTTTAAGACCTTGGGAAGGACATAGACTACTTTGTTAGCATAAAACATGAAGGGGAGAAATGGGGGGCGTGATAATTTTGTATGCAACTTCTTATCATGTGACTTCTTATTATGAAACGATTAAAATAAAATTTGGTATGGAGACAGTTTGAAACCCTGAGAAGGACATAGGCTAATTGCATAAAACACGAAGGGGGAGAAATGGGTTATGGGGCGTCAGTTTTGTTTGAAACGTTTTAATAGGGCTTAAACCGATGAACCGATTTAGATATAATTTGGTATGGAGATAGTTTGAGACCTTGGGAAGGACATATATGATAGGCTACTTGCATAAAACACGAAGGGGGAGCAATGGGGGGAGGGTTAATTTTGTATGTAACTTCTTATCAAGCAACTTCTTCTTATTATGAATCGATTTAGATGAAATTTGGTATGGAGATAGTTTGAGACCCTAAAAAGGACATATGATAGGCTACTTGCATAAAACACGAAGGGGGAGAAAAGGGGGATGGGGCATTAGTTTTGTATGAAACTTCTTAATAGGGCTTACACCGATTTAGATGGAATTTGGTGTGGAGATAGTTTGAGACCTTGGGAAGAACATAGGGTACTTCTTTTTGCATGAAACACGAAGGGGGTGAATTAGGCGGGATGGTTAGTTTTGTATGAAACTTCTTTTGATTCACTTCAAATTTTGCGGCAATACTTCCGTCACAAAGAATTAAAATGTATTGTTTTTTTTTTAATACCCCTTAAAGGAGGTTGGGGTTGTTAAGATAAGATGTACAAATTTTCTTCATGAAGCAGAATTTTGGCAGGTGGTAGTATGAAGACAGCAAACGTTAGTTAAGAAAGGATTTTTTTCTAATTCGAATTTTAAGGGGGTAAAATGGGGAAAGCTGAACTTTGTATAAAACTTTTTATTGCGGCTTCCGATTTGATTGAAACTTTGCGGGCATGTTTTTGATAACAAATGATTGAGATCTACATATTTATTTATAATATCTATTGGGATGAGGCTTCGTTTTACACATTATGGACAAAATATAATAGGTGCCAATATATTAACAGGTATGAGAAAAGGGGAAAGAGTGTTCTTACGGCGAATCCCAAAAATCCCCACTGACCTATCATTTCAATTCAGAAGACTCCAATTTCTAATCAAACTTAGTTTTGCTATTACTTTTAACAAAGCTCAAGGGTAGCTGGGGTGCATTTGGAAAAGCCATGCTTTACCCACGGCCAGCTACATGTAGCTGCTGATGTCCGCGTTTGTCCAGGGCCCAGAATGTGTATGTATTAGCATCATATGACATCATAGTATATAGTAGCGTCCTAAAATGTTGTTCCCATGATTAACGGCATAATTAAGGAATGTCAATTAACTATAGATACAATTTATGATAGAGTGGTATCTTTAATTTGCTGCAAAGCAGAACCTATGAGTCTGTAGTTTATTTGTTTCCTTTTGTAACTATTTAACCTATACCTGTATTGACTAACGTCTTCAATTAAATAAGTTAATCGTTTTTACGTGAATGCTTCCTGTAATACATGCTGAGTTTTCCAAGTGGGCGTGGATGGCCAAATCATCACTATGTAGAATAGCACAAAACAATCAAAAGAGTCAAGGGGCCGATTTTGATTAGAACTAAAACTGCAACATTGGATATTTCTCACCCTGTATGTCAACAATCAGAATTGATTGACATAATCTATATTAACGCGTTCGAAGCTGCGGGTAACAGCTAGTATGCTAATATATCCCATGTGCCATTCCTGGCTATAATCTATCTCTATGCCAAATTTCATCTAGATCCGGTCAGCTACTTGAGCGTGAAGAAGTAACAAACATACACACTTACAAATATTCGCCTCTTTACCACCTTCTGCCACGGCTTCGCCCGCGTGAAAGTCGAAAATTTTCCCGCGGGAACATATTCCCGGGATAGAAAGTATTATATGTGCTATTCCAGGCTATAATCTATATAAATGCCAAATTTCATCAAGATCCGTCCAGCCGTTTGAGCGTGAAGAAGTAACAGTCACACAAACACACACACACAAACACACTCACAAACTTTCCCCTTTATAATATTAGTGTGATGTGATGTGATTATACTAGGATTAATATATACTCACAAAAGTTACGCACAAAGCTCAAACGGGTTAACAGTTCACAAATACCTACAAACGACCCAATGTCCAAACCCTCCGAAATTTTGACCTCTCACAATTGACCTTTACATCTTACGAGATGACGAAAGGCTCAATTTTCCCTCTCGCACCCAAATCAGTATAAAAATGTAAGAACAAAATGCTAACACACTTTGATATGCAAAAGGTGAGGCCTTAGATATTTCACATACAAATAAATTTTCCGCTAATATTTCTTTTTAAAGCTGACACCGCGTCAAAATGTCCCGCCTGGATTCTTACACGTGGAGACATTATTCAAAAAGATTTCCCTTTTTTCCGTCCCAGATCCAAGCAAGGATTTGTTCTTACCTTGTTAAAAAAGGGACGCAGAACAAAAAAAATATTGAGGCTTCAGCAAAAGATATAACAGTGCGCCAAACTTTTGTAGTTTCGTTTTTTTATGCTGTGGCTTATTACAGGGGTCGTTCCTTAGGATTATTTTTTACCAGAAAATCTTAGTATCAAGCGTAAATGAATGTTAGTGAGACAAAGTCTTGTAGTAACAAATACGATCTTGTTTGGTTGAGTGGCCTGTTTTAGAGTAAATTGGCATCATTAATTTGAAAATTAGCGCTAACTCTAGCGAGTAATTTAATGTGCTACTCCTTTAAAGCCCATTTTGTTAAAAGCCGCATATTATTTTAACGGTATACTTATTATAATAATAGAGTCTGAAATTAATCTTCTCCGTGGCCCCACTTTTTTCCGTACCATTGTGAGCTCAGCCCGCTTTGCCCAAAGAAACCATTGTGCATTGCTAGCTAACGCAAGACTAGTTGTTTGTCAAAAAAGGATACAGTTTTCTTATTTCAGGGACTGGCGAACGACCTTCTTTATTATTTAGTTGTTGAGATTCATTTCTACACAGTTGTATACGATGTTTTATTAAAAATTTCAATTGAGAATAGACGTACCTACACATTTTCGTTTACGAGAGGTATTTGCCTAGCGGTAGAACTATTTAGAAAGTAGCATTTATGCCATTACAATGCACAAAGATGTACTTACAACAAAAAAAAACACCTATAGAAAAACCATGCACTTCATTCGCAACAAACAACATTGAGTCAATCACAATTAAAAAAGAATCACGCGCCTTCAACCCTGAAACGCGTCGTCCCGGTCTGCGCGACCAACGAGGCATTGCGTAACATACTGTACTCGCACTTACGCATAAGTGCGCAAAATTACAATAATTCTCGGCGAACGCGAATTTCGAGCCCTTTGAATCCCTTCGGAGCGTGAAGTGCTCTAATTAAATATTTCGTCAATCTCGGCGCACCTGCCAGCCTCGTTATACCTGGCGGGCGAACAAAGGGTTGGATATTTTGAGACAAAATATTTTGTATGACAATGTTGGAGTTAGTCAATGACAATGTTGGTTCTTTATTTAGTGTTTTGTTTCGCTTGTTGGAGTTATTTTGATTAATTAGTAAAAGGCGACGCAGCGAGGAAAAACTATAATGGCATTTATTTTTATTTAAAATAGTGTACTATACCACTAATTAAAACGAAATTTTGTTCTGCGAATTGCTGTTGGATGGTTGCCACGAAATCACGATTGCATGGTTAATCGGAGGCTGCAACTCTGTGCTATATTTTTATTTAATTGGTTTTATGTTCAAAATAAATACACTCACTCTTCATTAAATATGTTTTCACTTAAATTATATTATTTAAAGAGAAAACTCGCTTATGCACTTCTACACATTCTGAGTAAAGATCATCTTTATTTTTAAATAGTCTGAAACAAAAAAACACAGATGGATGCGACAAGCCGGAAATACCCCCGTTTAAAATGTACTTACTGCAACAAACAACACTAAGTAACATTAACTCCACCAAAACCAAAATGGCTGCCGTCAAAGTTGCCCCTCTTGACTACTTCCTAACTAATTTATTATAGATGCGAAAGTGACTTTGTTTGTTTGTTACGCCTGACGCCTAAATCACTGAAACAATTTTAATGGTTTTTTTGGGTACTGAGATAGATGGGACCCTGAAACGGTTACGGGCTACTTATTTTTGCATTAAACTTAAAGGAGGAGAAAGGGGGGGGGGTGAATTTTGTATGAAACTTGTTATTATGTCGTCTAATTAGCTTACTTACAAAGTACTAGGAGACCAGAAAAATGAAGAAACAATAAATCCGGGGCTGGAATCATGAGTATTTAAGACTCTCAAACTACCAGTAGAACAGAATCATAAAGAAAAGAAGTATTTCCCGGATTGGCATCATGAGCGATAATCACTCTCAAACTACCAGGAAATCAGAATCATGATAAAGTAGATTGACAACAAAAATTTATTAACAAAATCTATATTAAAGCAAGCGAAGCCGCGGACAAATGCTACTAATATAGACACTAATAAAGTGACGGGTTGGCAATCGGTTTCTAAGACGTGACCACGTCGACGGCGACGGTCTGCTTTGGAACGAGATATTAATTGTGCTAACAAGACAGTTACGTAATTAGACGCGCTCGAGGCTTCAGGGCTCGAGGCTTCAGGGCTTGAGGCGTCAGCACGATTTGTGGTGAAGCAACTTTGAGCTTGATTCATGGACTTTTTGTGAGGAAGAATATTTTATGCGACTGTTTTGTAGCATCTAAAAGGCATTACTTACTTATTTATTTAATTTAAAAAGAAAATAATATGTAACAGTAAAAGGCCCAAAAAAGAAACCAACAATAAAAAATACGGATACAAATAATAACCCTATAATTTCGAATCATTTGTTATGGTTTAAATATAGAATATTATACTTTTTTCTTAATAATTGAATTATATTTTTTTATTATAATCAAATAAAGAGATGTTGAAGAAAAAAATCAAATAATTTTTTTTTTAAATATCATAATCAAATTTTATTTTTTATTTTTCCGAACGTATCTTTAAAATATAGCGGGCTTTAAATTTTTATTATTTTCTTCTTCTGTGACGCAAGTTACAAAGTTCGATACACGTTCGTTATTATTAAAATAATCTATATATATATAAATATGAATCCCTATTTCCCTTGGTCACGGCATCACGCGTGAACTGCTGGACCGTTTTCGCTTATTCTTTTTTTGTTGTGTTTGTTATTGTTAGGAGAAGGTGCTTATGGAAAAAAAAAAGAAAAAAAAATTGGTACCTTACCTACATAGGTAGGGTAGGTATGTAGGTAGGGTAGAATAGGTAGGGTTGGGTAGGTAGGGTAGGGTAGAGTAGGTAGGGTAGGGTAGAGTAGGTAGGGTAGGGTTGGGTAGGTAGGGTAGGGTAGGTAGGGTAGCTAGGGTAGATGAATGTTTGGTGTTTTTATGGCAAAACAAAGTTTGCCGGGTCAGCTTGTAATAAATAAATATGAATGAATCCAGTGATGAAGTCTGGATTGCTCCTTTGTTATTCACTAGGAACATGTAAATATTATTGAGAAATATAAGGCATTTTTCCCTGCTAATACGAAAACAGATCGATTTTTATTGCAGTATCATACTGATAAGTGTTCGAGACAGCCTTTAATTGGAAGTCAACAAAATAGGCGGGACGTCGCGAGACATAGCCACTTTTATAAAACTACAGAAACCTCAGCTTTACACTGGGCATTGCTTTCGGAGAACTTCGACCTCACCACATTTAAAACGACACGGCAGATGGAGGTCGAATATGGTCGCGGAAGGATATATTGAGGGCTCGATCCAAAATAAACCTAAAATCTGTAAGCGTGTAGTAGAGACCATAAGCTTGAAACTGACCTCAGATCATTGGTCTCACCTGTCTACTTTCAGAGTCACGAATACCGGCGCTAAATCACCTACTTTCACTATCCTCCCGTCACAATCCACAAGTAAGGAAGCCGAAACCTGAGCGAATACTCAAGTGGCTTTTAATTTGCAAAACTGCAATAATTTATCTTTTAAGTTTTAGAAATATACATGTGGTTTAATTTTTACCATGTTGTATTTTTTACCTTTAGGTAATATGTTCTCGCTGCTGAGGTGAAAAGTTGTATGTGTTACACGAGACCAAAGTTATTTGCATCTCGTATCTCTGAATCCTGAGCGCAAGAATCCTTCGCTTACTCGGGATTCAAAATCAACACTCGAAGCAAAAACCAACTTTGCTCTCTTGTTGCACAAATAACTATATTCTTATTTCGTCACTGTCATTAAGAGCGCCGGAATGATCCATTTTGCTCGCACTTATCGTGGAACCCTTCGCCTCTTTTCGAAGTGGTATGAAAAAACATTAATTTGACACAGCACATCGCATTTAAACAGAGTAATATAAAAAGTGACAGTCTTAAAAATAACACGGCTGCGCCTAAAAGGTCCATTTCAGCAATGTTGCTAGACAGAAGCTGTCTGAAGTTATACTGCAAGAAAGTATACATAATTAAGATATTTCACAAAGAAATATGGTGCCGAAGAAGGATAATTAAAAACCTAAACATATAAAACTTTATGATCAACTGGCTGTTGCTCGCGACTTCGTCTGTGTATTATTAAGTGTGAGGTCTGTCTTACTTGAGAAATTATTAGTTCAACATACAAATTTCCACTCCCCCAGAATTCTCCCTAAAGGCCTATTTCCGGCAAAATGTTACCATATGGCCGTTTCCTAGGGTCGCAAACTATCTCCATACCCAATTTCACCTAAATCTGTTCAGCGTTTTAAGCGTGAGAAGGTATCAGACAGACGGACAGACAGACATAGTTACTTTCGCATTTATATTAGTATGGATTATTCTTAGACTACTGATTTAAAGGAAAACTTTCTACAGATAGAATACGAGTACATACAACCAAAATAGTGTTCCTAAATTAGGAGGCACCATAGAAATATAAAATACTTGTTATTATATCTATGGGAGACACATATCTATAAGCGATCTAGTTAAACTGTTTTAGCCGGTCACAAATAATATAACACCACGCCTATATTCTCAGAAGATTTGGGCAGAAGTGCACTTATAGCACACCCATATTTCGCCTATTACGTTCTAGTAACATGCAATAATGGACGAGCTTATTGCTATCAACCGGGAACAAGTCCAGACCCAGGGCTGCTACTAAGAAATTTCAAATGGAAAAACCCAATAACACTTTGTCCGCCCCAGAATCGAACCCAGAACATCAGCTCTTAAGTAACGCTTTGCGATGACAAAACCAACGAGGCAGTTAAACGGTTTGTTGTATTTTAATCACACTAATATTATAACGGTGAAAGTTTGAGAGTGTGTTTGTATGTTTGTTACTTCTTCACGTTCAAAGGGCTGGACGGATCTGGATGAAATTTGGCATAGAGATAGTTTATAGTCTGGGATAGGATACTTCATTTCGGTATAATTCTCCCTTGGGATAATTTTCACCATAACGAACGGTCAAGATAATGAATAAAATACTCCCAAATCAAAATTCAATAATTATTCCACCTCACTTGATGTTTTTACAACCGCTAATCTCCTTAACATTTTTTCTGCCAATTTCAAATCAAAATTTTCCTTATCGTCCCAATTTCCCTTTATTATGCCAAAAACGGTTTTATTTTTGGAAATAAACGTGAAATTGTGTCTAAAATGTGGCCATTATTCAAAATTACACGACGGGACTGATGGGTAAGCCCGTCAGTCCGAAGTTAGGGAGAAATATCGTATAATCTCTGGCCGACGGAAACGTCCGTCATGGCGATCGGACACAGTTAGTTGTCTACGTTAATTACAATAGCTTTACTTCCCGTCCGGGTCAAAATGTGCGCTATTATGGAAAATGGATGGAGGGTAGCCTTGATGTTACATTTAGTTATTGTTTGACAGTTACGTTTACGTGTTGATAATTGTTTTGATGTACTATAAAGTTTATTCTCTATCTGTTTTACTATTATTGTAAACATTTGTGAGGATGAATGTACGGAGGTTTGTTAGTCTTTCATGGAAATCTTTACAGTAATTATTGTCCCTACCACTTGACTGATAGAAAATGCTTAAGGCATTAAGTCCACTTTTGTAGATTTGCATAAAGTTTTAATAAATGAATAAAACGGCTTATATAATAAAACTTGTAAATCAGAATAGCATACAGGCTCCAATTTACAAAGATATAAATACTTATAATGTAGCCGCGAGCGCAGCAGCTACACTAAATAAAACAAAACATTATTTTCTTGTTCGTAATTTAAACAAAAAAACATAATTCTGATATAAACGTCATTTTAGACTCACCCTAAGACTATTCTCTCCAAACATAATTTTCGCCTGTAAACACAAAACATAGTCCAGTATAAGCACTTAACATTAGGCAACATTCGTTAGCTGTATGGACACACTCAACATTATTAGTGAACAAACGGACAAGCAAAGTTTGGAGAGCTAGAGGGTACAGTCGCCGTCCCGGAAACGTTCTCATAATATCGTCCTCCGTCGCGGTTGACCGCTCGACGGTCATTATAACTGCGTTAGGTAGCTTGTTGCAGCTCTGGTGGAAAAGGGCTAGAAAGAAATTAAAAAAAACGAGAGATGTGTGCGACGAATGCGAGTGAGGAATCAACTACACACCACTCAGCTACATGCCGATTCACAGCTTTGCTTTGCTTCCTCGAACCGCGAAAGCAAGCATTCGTGGAAACAAATACAAATTGACAGTGCCTCAAACAGAGCAAACATCCTCGCATCGCCTAAGCTACCTCGCATATTTCTGGTGGAAGAGCACCGTTAGGTCTCTTGTTTGCACTCCTCCCGTTTGTATTTCTAGATGGTCGGCCATGCAGTTTTGATGTCTTCTATTACACCTTTAGTTTAGAAGCAAACATGCATTGGTTGTAACTTCAAAATGTTATTGGGTTGAATGATCCCGCGGGTCCATTTGGAGTGGGGTCCAGTTGACCAAAGACTCCTTAAAAAAATTATGTGAAGTATTTATGTCATACTTTTGTACGAATAAATCATTTACTATTTTTTGGCAGCAGCTTTTATTAAATCGAAATGGTACTTACTGCGGGGACAAAACAGTATCCTGCGTCCTAATCCAGATCAAGGTCTACATCCTTATAGGTTCAGCCGTTTTACAAAGATCATCTAGAGTTTCATATTTATAATATTAGTTAGAATTGTTTTTCTTTCTTTGGAAAAACATGCAGATCAAGTTATTTTTAGGGTTCCATACCCAAGGGTTTAAAACGGGACCCTATTACTAAGACTTCGTCCTCCAGGATCCGTCTGTCTGTCTGTTTTTGCCGTTTTTTGCTATACTGGTCCGACTCGCACTTGGCCGGTTTATTTTCAATAACCAGGTTTTAGTTTTTGTTGATGAACGCTATCCCTCAAGGTATTGCTAGTTCTAATCGACCGAATAATTGTATTCAAGGATCTTATTTAATCTTCATTATTCCTAAGTAAATCTATAAACACCACAAACCCACCGCACAATCAAAACCAAAATTATCCACGTCACAGCTACGGAGCATCCAGTACAGACGTTGGGCCGCGTAACCCAAAATCAATTAGACTAGGATCGTGCCGATCGGGGGCTCCCTGAGAACTGCGCTGACGTCACAACTACGGCCTTTATTACCAAAACGTGTAATTGACTTTTAGAATCAGCGGTGGACGAGTGACAGGGACGGATTGGCAGGAAGGTTACGGACCAATATTGTTTCTAAATTGACACCTGGGGGTAAAGCTTATTGAAACAGAATCGGCGTTAATTTCTATGTACGTAGCATATTGACGCATATCTCCACTACGTTTTACCCAAAAAGGTAAAAAAGTTTATTAAAAAAATCAAAAAACCAGACTGCTTGAAAAGCGAACTAAAAAGACATAAACAAGGAGAAAATCATGCTGTGCTGTCGGAGGATACATCTTCGCGAGCTGGCTTACCGAAACCAGACGTATCCTCCATATTTTTGAAATCACCTCTTAAAATCCTTTGATTTGATACCCCACACGAAAGGTTAGGAAGAAAAAAAAAAATTGGGCCCCCGCAATATGGCGCCCAAGAACCGCCATTTTCCTTTTTTTTTTTTTTTTATCTTTATTTATTATTAGGGGTTTTATCACTGAGTGATAATGTCACCCCCATAAAAAACAACATAGCATCTTAAAACTATACAATGGGTAATGAACAATTAATCTTTACTTATAACACTACTACTAATCTATTAGTATATTAAACTTAAGTGGGTATGTCCGCCAGACATATCATAACATATTTAGCAGACACCCACTCATGCTCAGTCCCTCTTTAACAGTCGACATAACATCCTAGCCTCCTCCGACAAAGGAGATGCTAGGATGCTATTGCATACCCCCACCTCAAATCCCCCACTAAACAAAGTATGTCTTTCTTGTATGTTCCGATCACATTCCATCAACACGTGATAGGTGTCTTCAATCACCCCACATACTTCACAGTTTGGTGAGGTACTTTTGCCCATTAGATATTTGAATTTATTGGATGGTATGTGGCCGGATCGCAACCTGAACAAAGCTACCACATATTTCCTCTCTATTTCCCTTCCTTCAAACCATGGGCAACGAAGCGGCTCAGATTGAATGGTTTTATACCATATTCCCTTTATCTTTGAACGCTCATCAAAATATTCGTGCCATCTCAGTCTACATAGCTCTTTTACATGACCAAGCCAATCTGAATATAACGGTAAGCATGTGTAATTAATACCCTCGTAAGTTGCTTGTTGGGCTGCTAAATCTGCTTCTTCGTTGCCCATGATTCCGATGTGTGAGGGAATCCATTGAATGGTGACGGTCTTATTCAGAGACTGGATCTTACATATTGAGTCAAGAATACTTATGGCTATCGGGTACCCTCGAAGACTCGAGGGTACACGAGCCAAATGTTGGAGGCTGCTTTTTGAGTCCGATAATATAACAAAATTATCTTGATTTATATTTAGTAAATATAACAGGGCTTCAGAAATAGCTATGAGTTCACAATACATAATAGAAATATTAGCATTAATTTTGAACTTTGCTTTAATATTAAGTTGAGGATCAAAAAAAGCAGCTCCTAAGTCTGAACCATCCTTGGACCCGTCCGTAAATATTTTATAGTGTCGACTAAACTTATCATCCATCATTTTTACACAAGTATTATTAAGATCCGTGACATTAATGAGTCTTTTTGGCAAATTTATATCTTTAATTGTTTCACTTATTACATTAGTTAAATCTATATTAGTTACCCAAGTGTCCAAAGAGTAAATATCCAATACCGGGCTAGAGTACAAGGGCATGTTTGTGTATACTCTGTGAACATCGACTAATAATGTCAGTTTTTTGTTTCTCCAATAAAAACCTTAGCATTGGTCAGACAGCTCGCCCAATATACTAATTAGAGTATTATTATGAACCGATTTTGATCTTAGATAAAATTTTGATGTCAAAAACAGTCTTCGAATAAATAACGGTTGGAGGCATAGCTCCCCTTCCATCACATGAATAGGCGTGCTCCTAATAAATCCTCCTATGGTCCTCATTGCCTGATTTTGCACTCTGTCAAGCTTAAGAAGATGACTGTTTGCACAGTGTCCGTACAAAAAGGAACCATAGTCTATCCTACTTCTAATTATGGCTATGTACAGCTTTCTGAGATGCAAGGGATGTACGCCCCACTTGGTACCCGCTAATACTTTAAAAACATTTAAAAAACGACACACTTTTTCCCTTACCTCATTTATATGTTTGCCCCACTTTAAGGAACTGTCCAACCACATTCCAAGGTACTTGACACAATTTAGTTGTTCAATGGGGTTATTATTAATAATGAGTTGGATATTATTTCTTCTTCTCCCCCTACTAAAAAGACACACCTTTGTTTTCTTATGGGAAACATTTAGACCTAAGTCAGCCATCAAGCTTTGAAAAATATGTAATGCGTTTTGTAAATGGGACACAGAATCGGATAAACTTTTCTGTATGTCATATAAAATGAAGTCATCGGCATATTGCGAAATGTAAACATTGGTTATGCTTCTACAAACATTTTCAGTGGCCGCATTAAATAGTAAAGGGGACAGAGGGTCTCCTTCAGCTATACTACCAGAGCTAGCCAGTACTTCGACATATTACACTGTTGTCCCGCAGTTCAACGATTAGATGTCTTTGATGAAGATACTGCCAAATATAATAACAAAGAACAGAACCCACTCCCAAGTCATCCAAAATCCTTAAAAGAGATGTCAAATTTATATTATTGTAGGCACTTTCAATATCTATGAAACAGCCAATAGCTGGTACACTATTAGAAAACCCTGATTCAACCCGTGTAACCAACCTGGAAAGACCATCATAACATGACTTAGATCTTCGAAAGCCCGTGGTGTCATGGGATAATAAATTATTTTTCTCTAGAAACCATTCAAGCCTGCGTGTTATAATGGTATGAAGTATCTTACATAAACAAGATATAAGTGCAATAGGTCGAACATCGGCACTTGAACCCGGCTTCGGTATAGGAACAATTTTAACTTTTCTCCATTGTTCTGGTACGAATCCGGATGACATAAACTTATTGTATATGGATGTCAGCAGTTTTTTTGCGATATATGGTAAATGTTTTATCATAGAGTATGAAATATTATCATGTCCCGGCGCTGTATCTGTTTTTTTAAGTGAGTTAACTACTTCCTGTACCGAAACCGGCCAGGACAATTGCAAGTTACAAGAAGTAAATGTGGGGGTAGGTGGCGATACGTAATCGGGGGCTAGACTACTCAACAAATTTTCGGCTTTACCTCGATCAACAAAAGATGTAGGTGATCTGTACCCTTTGACCCATCTCATGCGCTTCCACATTTCTCTTGAAGAAGTTACACTATCTATGCCATTGCAAAATTCCTGAAAGGATTTATTCTTAGCTTGTCGTATAAGCCTTTGAGCTTCACTCACTTTTCTTCGTAAAACTTCAAGATTTTGTGGGTTGGGATTTCTTCTAAAAGTAGCTAATGCAAGGCGTCTCTGTGCAACAATATGTGATAAATTTTGGTTCCAATATGGTTTTGGTATGAATTTGTCTGACTGAAGAGGATTCTCGTTCACTCTATTTGTAGGTATGTATTGATCCGCTGCAGAGTTTACAATATCTATAAATTTATTATATGCAGATTGGTGTTCTAAAGGTAGTTCCAAGTTTGTTAAATCCGATTCTATTTTCTGTGTGTATCCTTGCCAATCTGCTTTATTAAAGTTCCTCCGTTTTTTTAAAATATCAGATTTATTATTTTCTAAGCAAATTTTAATTATCATATGGTCAGTTCCCAAGTTTTCATTCATCACCCACCATTTTAATTTCAAGGCCAAATCTGTAGAAACAACAGTTACATCTGGGGAAGATTTTTGTATAGCCCCATTGACCAATTTCAAACGTGTATGTGTGTTATCATTGAGTGTACATACATTGTTGTCCATAACAGCGTCAAAAATCTGATTACCTCTGGTGTCAGTTCTGGAAGACCAATTTGAGTGGTGGCCATTCAAATCACCTGCAATAAGGGCTTTTTGCTGTGCTATTGAAAAAACTTCATCCCAATCACTTTTGCATGTGTGCACCGACGAGGGGTAATAGATAGAAATAATATTTTCTAAATGACTGCAGTTGAGCAATTTTATGTGCAGAATTTGAATTTGTGAATTTGAAATATTTGTGTTGCATTGTATGGCCTTGATAGAACGATGGATAAAAACAGCTGTACCTCCATAACCATCGTCACGATCTGCCCTGAATATATTGTATCCATTGAGTCTGAATATGCTCTCTGGGTCAAACCAAGTCTCACTGAGTACAGCTATGTGAATTTTCTCTTGATTAATTAAAGCTTCAAATTCCGTTATCTTTGGTCGCAAACTCTGAGCATTCCATTGTAGAATATTGATTTCTAATTGTTTATGTTTGTTGTTGTTATCCATTTTTTTATGTTAGATAAGAAAGGCAGTTCTGTTATGTATCCCACTATGAAAGATGTTAACCATTCAAAGATAACTTTTGCGCAATCCATCACTTTATTTTCCAGACTAGTCCCGCTATCCCAAATTTTTTCCTTTAATTTATCCAATAACAATTTCCAAGACTCCTTTTCCTTTCTGTTTGAATTATCACCTGTTTCTGTGTCTACGTGTTGTATTTCAGAGTCACTGTCTGAACATGCCACCCAATTCATCTCAGTATCAGTTTTATGTTTATTCTTTGAATTAACCCAATTCTTTTTATTATATTCCATATATTTATATATCTTTGCAGTCTTTCTTTTTCCTTTGGAATTTGAACTTACCGCCTTCTTTAATGTATCAGCATATGTATCTTGAGTTTGTATTAAATGAACCATTTCTATATTTGTTTCTTGACTTGGTAAAACTTCGTAATACTCTTTCTCGGTTTGCAGTTCTTTTTCTCTAGAGATATCATGGTTTGGTTCAGGTGGAACGTATAGTGTTAAAGCTCTTTTGTATGTACAGTTAAAATCTGCCATCAATTCTCTTAACTTTCTTTCTTTTACATACATTGGGCATGTACGAGATAACGCCATATGTTTTCCGGTGCAGTTATTACACTTATAAGCCGTAGTGTCACAATTAGGGTGAGATTCGCCGCATTTTGGGCATATCACTTTGATTGATGAACATACTCTAACATTATGCCCATATCGCCAACACCGTGAGCATTGCGTGACGGGGAATTGGTAGGGGCTCACCTTCACCCTACTATCAAAGATGTGTACGTAACTAGGCAAGGAAGATCCTTTAAAGGTTACTCTGACCGATTCTCCAGGTTCCCATTGACCAGTATTCGTATTGCGTCGTTTTAGTCTTTTAGCCATTTTCCTATTTTCCAATTTTCATGTAGCCAGTGACACTCGTGGGGTTAAGACGAATCGATTGACGTAAGAACCATCAAAATCGGCCCACGCGTTTGGTCTCTAGAACGCCACATAGTAACAAACATACATACATACATACATACATACATACATACATACATACTTACATACATACATACATACTTACATACATACATACATCCATAGACTGATAAACACATTACCCTCCTTCGGCAGTCGGGTAAAAAGGGGCTTGTACGCTACTGCAACATTTCGGCTTATGAATTCAATCAGTATTTAATTATAGCATGCAAGTTACACACATTTATGCATGTTACAGGCACGTGTTATGTTGCCCTGATGCTCATTTTTCTGTCATTTGACCTTTGATTTTTTGAATGAGATCGTCTTTTTTATCATCATCTTCCTGCCCTTGTCTCATGTTACTTGGGGTCGGCTCAACACTTTTCTTGTTCCATACCGTCCTATCCACCGTCCCGCTATTACTGCGTCCCGTTCCATTCATATCACTTCTCATATAGTCTATCCATCTCTTTTTTGACCTTCCTCTCTCTATCCATTCATCAACATAGGTTTTTTGGACATCGCAAATATTTCCAAAACAATAGGCAGGATGTTAAAGAATAACCAACAGAACCGATTGCCAGCATTTTTGTCATTTTTGTCTGTTTATTTGTGCACGCATCACGTAAAATGTACGAAACCAATGTAGATAACATTTAATACAAAACAAGTTTTTAAAAAAAAAACAAACCGACTTCCATAAAAACACGGAAAACAATAGGTACCAAAGACACCGACTTCGGAAAAGAAAGTTATTTTTTGTTTTGCAGTGTTTTTAAGGAAGTCGGTTTGTTTTTTGTTAAAAAGTTTTTTATTTATATCTTTTTAGTTTTGATAGGTACTTCCAATTGCCATAAAATTATATAGCCAAAGTACATCTCATGGCGATTCCAATAAGCCCATACACGACTAGGATATATTGTTTTATTTCGGAGTATCAGTGCCTACCTGCCGGCTTCATCATCAGATCAGTTCGATGGTATTTGCTTCATCATAGACGTTAAACTATTCGAGATATCTTATAAACCATGACATACTTAGCATTAAGGAATTCTATTGGCCATCTGTGGTCTTCTTCACCAGTTCCACTTCACCAATGTTACTTTCTGAGTGCAGATGATGGCATTGTTGATAAAAATACCAAAATCGCTATATGTATGCCTATAATATTTAAGGAGTTCCCTCGATTTCTCCAAGATCTCATCATCAGATCCTGACCTGATGACTATGGGACCAACTGGGAAGTATACCCTTTCAAACAAAAGAAGAATTTTTTAAATCGGTCCAGGTGTCTTACAGTAATCGGTGAACATACATAAAAAAAAACATAAAAGATTCCGTCGAATTGAGAACCTTCTCCTTTTTTTGAAGTCGGTTAAAAACATAGTGCGTAACTTGAAGTATTACTTAGTTTTTGTTGCATCGTGATCGGTTCACGCTATCGAAAGTTAGATGAATTTAAAGTGTTCAAGAAGAAAAATTATCACAACACACGCAATTCAGACACTCGGTATTCGATAGATGGCATTTGAAGTCGTTTTCTGAATGGCGGTGTTAAGATTCTCCGCGAAAGAATGACGACCCTAGAAAAAAAATGATAGGTATAGTCCTCGGCATGTAACTTGTCAAAATTTTGGCGTAGTGGGGGTAAGTTTGCGTATAGTGCGCGAACTGACCAACCATTATATAGAGCGAACGGAACGTGGACGCGACGCGATTGGTCAGTCGATCCTTGGGCCAAATGACCAACCAATCGCGCGCTCGGTACGGTGCTAACCAAAGAGACCTAAAAAACTACTAGTGCGCATCTAATGACTACGACTCTTGCCAAGTTACGTGCCGACAACTATACCTAGGTAGGGTAGGCAGGTAGATAAGTAGGGTAGGGAAGACATTCAGTTGACTGGAGCGAAGCCGGGGGCAAAGCTAGTAATAAATAAATAATGGCTGGTAGAAAATGCCTCAGCCATTAAGTCAACTTATTTACCTGTATGTTGTATGATGTTTTAATAAATAATCGGAAATATAGTACTGCTTAATGCAGCGGACAATTCTAGCTAAAGTTATCTAGGGCATATATGTACACAGAAACATTCTATCAGCAATAACGACTTGGCTGTTAAGACTGTTTTTGTGATCAAGAATATTATTCCATCTAATTTGTATTCGACTATTTAACACATTCGACTAATTGTGCTTGCAATTCCAAAACAAATGTATTTGTGCCAGTCTATGGAAAAACTGTCACTAGCATGATAGCAGATGACACCATAAATAAATAAAGAACGTCCCTTTTTCCGTTGGCGCTGGTCGAGGTCGGACACAATTCGTATAAAAGGAGCGTCCTCACTGGGAGCATTATTTCTTGAGCATTTGTAAACAAGCAATCGTAACACGCAACTAATGCTTCCCAGCGAGCCCAGCATTCACTTTCGAACAAAACTATGAACATTCGAGTCGAACATTCCCTTGTGAGCTTGGAGCATTCGAATACGATCTCGTTATAATGTCATTTATTCAATAATACGATTGACCAAGAAGGTCTCAAACACTTAAGATCAGGGAACTGTTCCTTGCTATACAAGTGGCCTGTAATATTCCTATATACATACTCATTCATCTCATTATCTGAGTACTCGCTTTTGAGCGTTTTATTTGCGTGAACATTCGAATGCGAGCCGTTTCCGCGAAAATAGTTGCGACGTCCACACCGGCCGAAGTTCGCGCTTGGGTGTAAGCTTTGTAACGCTCGGCTCAACGTCTACAGTTCTACACCACTCAAATCGAAGTCGAATGCTCATTACACGTGAATGCTCTCAGTGAGAACATTCCTTAATGTGATAATAATTATTAACTTTACCGGAGTCACACCAAGTCTACTGGAGTCTAGTATATTTTAAATGAAATAAATATTAACATGCTATATTGGAGTGAACTGTTTTATTTCATTACTTTTGGTATTTCAACAATCGCTTTCGCTGATAGAAAATTTAGAGCTCCTGTAATAAGCGAAATGGACTAAATACAATAGCAACATGTCATCTCGGCACTCTGGGACCTTATATGCAAAGATAAGTTGGTCCTAATGCACATTTATGAAACTGTGTAGTTATACCAAGGACGGAGTGTAAAATTACCACTGTATATGATATTAGGTGCAGTGCGATGTGCAGTCTTTCGGAGCTCAATGTGAATAAAATCTAGCTTTTACTTAAAGCAGACGAGAGGAGCTCTCAGGTAACATCATTTCAAAGAACAATGGCGAAATTTTAGCTGACTTAAATTTAATCGTCTGAAAGTGAGTTATATACGAGAGACATTCTATTAATTGTCTATGTTTTTTAAAGTATAATTAGGCCTGGTCCAAAATAGATTAAAAAAAACATAATAAATAAAAAGTTATATGATTTTTTAGTTCATTTCTTTAGCATAGTGTTGCCATTATATATTTTATCTGCTAAGTGACAAGTAGTAACTATATTCATTATAGTATTTATTCCAGTAAATGAGTTAACAATACAGTTTATGTCTAAGTGTAGATGTTCCTTGCAGGTAGATAAGAATATTGTAGTGTAGTAGAAATAAATGAATTACTTTCAATTAATGATTGGCAAAAAGACTAGTACCCAAGTCGAAAAAAAATATAGCTTGGTTGTTGGTTGTAGGTACTTTATCTAAGATAGTAACTATACAAACTCTCTGGTTGACGACAACCTTTTGATACACGTCAAAGTCACTTAGTTTAAATATATATACTCTTTCCAAAGAGTATACTACACAATTTCATGCTAAAATAACTAGGTAAGGGAAATACTAATGCGATATTCCCCTTTTACTGCCACGAAATTGAATAATATTACCTATTAAACACATTATTAAAAGTTACCCAGACATAACCTACAAAAGTTTATGACTGAATATCTATTATTCTCTACATTCTCGAACAAAAATTCTTAATCAAACTAATTCAGAACATCACCCTGAGTTAAACCAAATATTTTTCATTTAATGACTTTTGAATTTAATCTCAGCTAAAACAATGTATGGGCACCTGCCATTGTTCTTTCAAAGTTAAGTAGCATAACAGTAGGTAGTTCATACGTACCCATATTCCTCTAATGTGGAAGCAAAAGTATACATTTAGCTAAACCACATGCACGGCAGATGAATAGGTTACTTCTAGGCAAGCGATGATGTCATCGCTTACCATCAGGTGAGATAGTGGCCTATGATTAATAAACAAGTGCGAGTCGGACTCACTCACGAAGGGTTCCGTACCATCATCACAAAAAACTGCAAAAAAATCACGTTTGTTGGATGGGAGTCTGAAGTCATAACTGTCTAGCTATCACGGTTCATGAGATACAGCCTGGTGGCAGACAGACAGACAGACGGACACTGGAGTCTTAGTAAAAGGGCCCCGTTTTTACCCTTTGGATACATAACCCTAAAAAAGAATATATATCTCGCCGCTTCTCCATGAAGCTGGCCAGTATGTGGCTTCATAACATCTAGAATATTTAGTTAAATATCACCACCTCTCCATTCAATAACCTTTTCCAAAATCCAGTACAAATGTCAGCCAACAACATAGCCCCGTAATCCGGCACTGTGCTAATTCGTAATAAACCATTGTTGACACCTGCACCACGGGCTCACGGCTCTAGCTTTATACTATGTCACCGGAGCTCCGCATTAAAACAAATTGTTAGTTAAACTTCGTCTGTTGTGTGTATATTGCTGTGATTTACGTACTACAGTACTTGCAAATGTAGTTTGTTGAGTGGAAAGTAGGAATTATGGTTTCATTTACTCTTTGTAACTTCTTTGTGCTTTTTTTATGTGTGATTAAAGTATGGTACACGATCTTTGCTTTGAGTGCAATGTTGGCCCAGTGGTAAAGGCAGCGACTTACAAGTTTAGAACTTACAAGGTTCGAACCTAGGCAGCCGCTTCATCATCATCATTTCAGCCGAAAGACGGCCACTGCTGGACATAGGCGCTTTACATTGTGTACATTATTTCATCACCACTGCTCTCAAAACGGTGTAGGAAAACATCGTAAGGAAACTGGCATGTCCTAGAAACAAAAATTCGAAGACATGTGACATCCATCATCACGCACTGGGCCCGTATGGTGGATGGCCCATTCCCACTCGTAGAGAGGAAACCTTTATCCCAGCTGTGGGAACATTAATAGGCTGATGATGATGACACGATCTTTTACCGGTGATGTATGAGATTATCTTAACTAATATGTATTATGAAATTATTACATAGTTTATAATAATGGTGGTTAAAAATAATTTTGAAGAGAACTGACCCGATCAAGAAAATTTTGTCACTGAGCTATAAAAACAGGCCAAGTGCGAGTCGGACTCGCACACGAAGGGTTCTGTACCATTATCGCAAAACACTGCAAAAAAAATTGTGAGTGATTTTTTTGCAGTGTTTAAGGCGGGGGGCCTTAAACACTGCAAAAAAATCACTCACAAATTTTAATTTATTTTATTTTAATATAATAATTAGTATTTTTTGAAGTGAATATTCAACTAAACATTCTGTAATTTAATATTTCAAGCGTCTACCTGTTACCGTTACTATTATCGAGCAATAACGGCAAAAATATCACGTTTGTTGTATGGGAGCCCCCCTTAAATATTTATTTTATACTGTTTTATTTTATGTAGTATTTGTTGTTATAGCGGCAACAGAAATACATCATCTGTAAAAATATCAACTGTCTAGCTATCACGGTTCATGAGATACAGCCTGGTGACAGACGGACAGACAGACAGAAAGACGGATCGCGAAGTCATAGTAATAGGGTCCCGTTTTTACCCTTTGGATACGAAACCCTAAAAACGCCGGGTGTCCCAGGCTATTTTGCATCCCGTAAGAATGCATTGTTCCTATGTGACAAAAAATTCTAGTCAATCAAAATCTTATTGATACATATTTTTTTATAGATAGGCCCGCACTTGACCACTATCTCACCTGATGGTAAGCGATGATGTGGTCGACGGTGAGGCACGTTTGCCTATAAGTATTACATTAAACTCAAGTGAATAGCAAATCCTCATTCTGGACCATCTCAAAGATCCTTTATCAACTAATATTGACAGCCTGATAAAAGACAAAAAAATAATCTTTATGTAAACCTGGTACGAGTTCCAAACCAAAAGCAAACAACCTCAAGAAAACTTTTGTGTAAATTCCTCAGTAGTTTTCCTCTTTCAGTAAAGTATCCACATTAGCAAAGTGAGTGCATAATAGCAAGCATATGGAGTTAATTGGTACCCCGACGACTCGGCAGCAATTAGGTGAAGTCTACTTCTTTTATTAGATACATTTTCTAACAAGGACTCTCCGAGTACGCCCGGTTGAATTCAGTTAACTATTTTGTATTAATATTTTAGTTTCTTTGAGCGACTTAAAACAATAACGTATATAGAAATAACAGACATATTAGATGATAACCAATTCTTTTTTTAGAGGCGCTCGTGGCTAAATAATAACAACCACACTGGTTGACCTTCAAGGTTAAGTATCGCTTGCTGAGGTTGGTTCGTGGATGAATGACCATCTTAACATACCACTCCTGCCTCGGAAAGCACGTTAAGCCGTTGGTTTCAGCACTAATTTTTACATCTTTGACAGTAGTTACGGATAGTCAGAAGTAAGGACACCAGTCTTACGAAAGCGATATCGTATTACCCATTAGTGGGTGCTGGAGGCCAGATAGGCAATCACTACATTTAAAATACTGGTACATAGCTGCATCCGGTTAGACTGGCAGCCCACCCCAAAATTGTTGGGCTAGTTAGATTTTACAACCAGTTTTTTTCTACTCAATCAGAATCATCATCATCCTTGTTAAAGTTCCCACTGCTGAGATACAGGCCTCGTCTCTAAGAGAGGGAATGGGCCGTAATTCAGCACGCGGGCCCTATACGGGTTGGTGAATGTCACATGTATTCGAATTTTTGGTTCTACGACATGCCGGTTTCCTCACGATGTTTTCCTTCACCGTTTTGAGAGCAGTGGTGATGAAATAATTTACTCAAAGTAATGCGCCTGCCTGAGTTTAACTAAGAACTACAACTTATAAGTCGCGGCCGATACCACTGGCAACCACTGCATTGCAATCGGAATACTGTGACTAAACTATGTGATATAGCTAGTATTGCACTCCACGTCGCTAAGGATAGAGACAGATGGAGAAACATCGTCAGAGAAAAGTTGATCTCCTGTCGGGAGAATCAGGACCCTCAGTAATGAGCAACACGACGCGAGGAGGGTGGGGATAGCTAGAAATGAGTTATCTATTGAGATGACAGATATATATGGAAGAAGCAGAATTGCTGCAACAACTCCAAGTAAATTGAAATACTCGTAAGAGCAAGAGCTCATTGCTTACATAACGGATGGTCGATGGGGCCGAGCAGTTCTGGAGTGGTGACCGCGTACTGAAATACGCAGCATTGGAAGGTCTTCCTCTAGGTTGACCGATGACCTAGTTAAGGCTGCGGCAATCCGCTGGACACGAGACGCAATGGACCAATCAATGTGGCGGCACTTGGGGGAGGCCTATGTCCAGCAGTAGATGACTTCCAGCTGAAATGATGATGATAAAGAACAAGAGGATGATGATGATGGATCGAATAACTATGGATTTATGCAGTTGTTTTTTTGTGTGACATTTTAACTTTATCTCTCATAATGCCAACCCCTTAATGTCCGTTTTTTAGGTCTTTTTAAATATCTTAATTAACAAGTAACCACAAAATTAAAGCCAATTTTCAGTAGTCTAATTGACTACGTAGCTAGCTCAAAACGCGGTAGCGTACATATTATTTAAGCGCTCCTTGCATAGTGACGCTTAATCCGGACCAATACCTGCTTACAGGGAAGGGGAGGGCCTTCAACGAATCAATTCGGGGAGTCCCAGACATGCTCCGGTGAATTATCCGCTAGGCTGCTGCGGAAAGTTTTTTGTTTAGAATTTTGTGATGTCTTTTGGATTGCTCAAATAGAGGAAAAAGTGTGTTTTGTTGTGGGTTTCACGTATCAAAACTGTGACTAGTGTTATTGCAGTGTCAATCGTTGTTAAATACTTGGGTTAATCCCACATTACCCCGATCCCAGTTGACCCCGTCCCTTTAGACCCCGAATACGATAAATATAATTACATTTATTTTATCCCTCATTTTCAATTTATACGGTCGACATAAAAAGTACTAAAATGTATGTTTTTAAACTACATATAAGACCAATAGGTAAGTAGATTATTTGAAATTTTTTACTATGTCGAATCATAGTTTTAATAAAGGTTATGACGTGTGAAAGTGTTTATTATATGCCGGGCATGTCTATGTCTTACATATACAAAATAAAAATTCGAGTGTTTGGACCTGCAGTAATAAAAAAAATATAAGATGTGGTGGTGCAGTGAAATTGGACACTGAAGGTGACTTTGTAAATACTCAATTTAAACATGTACCACAATGTATACCAGATTTTTTTTAAAATTATGTGCTTGTAACAGTCAGCCAATTAAGTGAAGAAGTGGCAATCAATTATGTCCCAATTTTTATAACGATTTAAAAAATATTGTTGGTTTTTTATGTATTTTTAAAAGACTGATTTAAATGTAAAGATTTCGTTTTTTTTACTTTTATTATTAATGTTGATTATTTTTTTAGTTGATTTTATTTAAGAGTTAACTTTTACTATGCTACATTATAAAAAATATTTCCTGAAAGTGAGACTGCTCGTGCGTATTTTTTAAATTATGTTAATGTTCCATGTAGAGTAGGTATTATGATTTTCTGTATTGAAAAAGGAACTATTGTGATAATAGTTAAAAGCTGTGATTGCTCTAGGAGACTCTATATATATTGTATTTTCTAATTATAATATTTACCTTAACCAAGCAAGACTTTACCATTTATTCCTGATCCTTAAATTAAATTATTTATTTAAATTGTATTTTTTACTCAAATTATAATACTACTTAGTATTATAATTTGAGTAAATACCTACCATAACATTTTATCTGCTGACGTTACTTTTAAGCTAAATGGACTTTTGATAGAGTTTCTATAGAAAAATAAATCGGGGTCTAGCTGGACGGGGTCAACTGGGATCGGGGTAATGTGGGACTAACCCAAATAGCATACGCACGATAACCATCAGAATAAAAAATTTGAACAGAGAACAAATAAAAAAATTAAAAAATCAATCTGCCTAGTATTTTTCTAACTATATTATGATCGGCTACTGGATGCATTTGAGTACCTGTATCTTACATGAAGTGACTGCCTTTCTGACTTCATAACCCCGAAACAGAATAATACGGTTGCCCTTAGCAAGATTGGTATCAGGGGGGTGACCATAAGCTCTTAGAGTAAGATTATTTTGAGATCGCGTGACTGATTTATACCAGTCATATACATCTGTCCCTTACACACACTCAATATAACATTCAACATCTCTAAGAGCTTATGGTCACCCCCAAGATCTGGCTTAGCTAACATTATCGTCAAATATATATATTATCAAAGATCTTCAAATGACAGCCGGGAGCAAAGACAACGTGTTTACTTGCTTTGTGAGACACGGCCACGGCGGAGTCTGTATATAATGGATCCATAGACCGACCTCAGCTTTGCTTAACCCTGAAGATCAAACCGTGTAGCTGTTTTTATTTAGCCACGCGCTCCTACAAATTGATAAATGAATAGGCGGACTTAATTATGTTTAAATAAAACCTACAGCATCTTAATTTGTAAGCATCAGTTTAAGGTATATTTTCTATGTATGCATTCCCAAATAATCTAAGATCATTATAAAACATTGAATTCGTAAAGAGTTCAATTCAACAGGGATAAATGGTTCAAAGCTTTCTTTAAGGAAAATACCAAGATAAGGGTTTTTTGGGGAAAATACGTTATTTTCTTTCGATACCTGTGTTGCAAAATAAATTTATTGTAAGCTTCCCTGAGGGTGAAATTGAAAGAATTTAATGCATAAATTTTGTATTTCTGTCATTTTAATGCTGCCTTTCCTCTGTCCTGCTATCACATTTAAACTAATTTGATGAATTACCATAGTTAACTATTGTTCCTGATCTATGCAATTCTGAGTGTGATACATTTACCCCTATTTTTAAAGTGCTTCAACTCGACTCCACCTCGAATCATCAAATTGACTGTTATAGCTTTATAACCGTCGCGTCGTTAATCAAAGGGTTTTCGGTAACTAAGTCGATTGTAGGTCCTTCACTGAACTGACTTGGACTATGCGCCAGAGCTTTGAACTATTAGGTATTATATTCGTCGAAAAACTCATAAATAATGTTCTTTACTGTTTCCGCCTTAAAAAAAACGGAGGTTATCAATTCGACACGTATGTATGTAATATTTTTGGAATTGCCCAATATTCACATATGTTACTCTAATTGGGCATCTAAACATGTGTGCCATATTTCATAAGTGTATGTATGTTTGTTTGTATGTATGTTTTTCCAACGTGGCAATGCTGCCAGCCTTCTGGGCACTTTTCCTGTTGACAGCGATGTGGACGAATTTTTTGACGCCCCGTAATTGTACATATTAGATTTTCTTATTTTAGTTCTAATATTAGTTTGTAAATAATGTACATTAGATATAATTTATTGGGCTAATAAACATGAAAGTTAACATAACCTCAGTATACAATAAAGGTTGATATTATTAGATTTTTAAAACTGCCTCCAAAATACGATTTAATAGGTGATAAAGTTTTGTTGAAGAATTGTATGTCTTGGGTTAATAAACTTGAAAGTTGACATAAATACCAACCTAGGTCGTTTCTCCACGCATTTCTCCGAAACTACTCATTGAATCGTGACCATGCTTTTTTATTGGAATAGGTACCTCTCAATTTAGGGAATATTGCATGTTGCATCCAAATCGGTTCAGCAGTTTTTTTTTAGATTTGGAACATACAACCGAACTCCCTAGTGACAAACAGCACGAATGTGTATTTTGTTAATGCTTCAAGCACATCACTATAGAACTGGCTAAATTTTTAGTGATAGTGTACTAAAACTAAAAATAGAGAAAATAAAACATTTTCTCAAAAAAATAAAGATACTTCAAAAAAAAAGTGCATAATAGCTTCCGTTTCGGAAATTGGTGTCGAAAAACGATAAAAAAAGAAGTAAGTACCAAAGACACCGGTTTCCGAAACAAAAGCTATTTTGCACTTTTATATTTTTCTCTATCGTCGTTCCAAAAATTCCATCTAATTGTTTATTTCTCAGTAGCAGCGAGTATTCTGAAGATATCTTCTTATTTTGTACCCTCATCCAATAAGCTCCCCGGATCGAAACTTTTGGTTCTGCCACCATTATGAATTTTAATTTACGCTTCCGCCTGTTGCCTGTATTGACGGCTTGACTACTGAAATACCTCGAAATAAATTGTTTTTATAAATTGTTTCTTTTTAATATTACCTTTTCGCTTGATGTAACCATTGTGCATTCAAATGGACTCTTTGATTGACGTAGGTCGATTTTTGAGGGCAACTCCTTTACACTTTTATATAGCTGAATGATTAAAATACTTTCTTTTTCTATACAAACAAATAAAATTGAAGTGTCTATTTATAATATCAAAATAACAGCGTTACGGTGACAACTCACCAGGGGGCGCTGCAGCGAACATTGCTCTCTGAAAAGTGTAAAATAAAAAGCAAAATTAAAAATTTTGTATAATCCCACGATGGTTAAAAAATTATAAAATAATTGAAACACCCTCCACTTAAATTAACTAGCGCAAAATTAATTAGTGCAGTCGGAGGTTACATCCGGTTTTGGTCAGCCAGCTCGCGAGTTAAAGTTAATAAAAAATTTAATATAATTTATTTTTAATTTTGCTTTTAAGAAAAAGAATAAGGTTACTGAATAAGAAAAACCCCATGCTTTTTCTTTAGATTTACGACTTTGACGCTTAGTAAGTAGACATTTTAGTGAGAAATTTACTATTTTAATCTCGTCCGAGTACCTCTTGAATATTTAACTAATACATTGGTTGTCATTGAGACGAAAACAAGAAATTATTGTAAAAAAATAAGTTCTCAGTGTTGTTAATTTTTTATTTGTAACTTATTCACACATTTATTTATTTGTATTTGTTAATTTTCTATTTTGAAACGCGTAATGTACGTAAAACAAAGTCCTCCTATATTTTACCAGAGGCCCTAGACAAGTGTCATTCTATAATCGAAAACGTGGCGATAGCGATTAGAAAAAATACAAAAATTCTATGGCAATGTCAAACGCTATCGAAATGTCACGTGATTAATAACTTACATTTTGGCATTTCGACCAACGCCATCGCTGACATTGAATTTAATTGATACTTGTCTAGAGCCTCAGGTAAGGCCGTTTTTTCAATTTTTATTCGCGCAAATTTCTGCCCGCAATTTTGCGACAGATGGGTTTTTGTACGAAGCTGCACGCAATTACAGTCGTGCGAATATAATTTTGTTTGATTTTTGTAACAGAATCTGCCGCGTGACGGCGCGATTTAAATTCTCACGAATATTTTGTGCACTATGAACGAGTAGAAACAGTCAAAAGTCGCGAGGAATTTTATTTGCCGTATTAACCGCACCAAAAAAATCGTAGGCATAAAATTCGCAGTGCGCGCTAAGGCTTCTAGTTTCGTATCTATTTTTGTTATTTGTTCTGGTCAACTGTGTTGCATTACCTACATGAGACAGGACACCTAAAACCTCAAACACCAGAGGTGGCCACATCCCCACACGAAATGAAGAAGAACCTAAAAGCAAAATCAATTTGGCGTGCCATATTAGGGCTCAAGCTTGGAAACAGTCTCATGGGGTCCCTGTTGTCGAAATCGATAAGAAGGATTATATATTCTGAAACTATAATAGCAAATTTATTTTTACTTTTATTAAGGTATTCGATTTCCACGAAAACACACCTAATTCGTTTTCCCAAGAACCAAGCCCAATTTGGCACAAACCGAAACTTTTATCTGTACAGGTCTCGGTACTTTTCACACTTTAAATTTAAAGCAAAACGGTGTCTTTTATACCAGGTAAAGCCTTAAAATGACGAACAAAACTGTATCAAACCATTTTTCGCACACGAATCCATTTTTGTTCCTTCCTACACCAAGCCTAGATGGGTAGATAGATAGGTTGGAACAGAAGGTCAACAAGAGTAATCGTCGATACAACAAGTGAAATCACGCACACAGATTATATATATTTTTTGTTAATAGTGATGTTATCAAACCATCGAATGTTCAGCCTCTAGAAACATATTCTTTTTTTTTAACGTATGGTTAATTTAAGTACTGGCTACCAGCAGCCTAACTGCGCAAGTGAACTCGGCAAGGCAAAGGATTTGAGCGCCATCATTCGACCAATCACATGCGAGATAAAAGCCGCGATGTAGATTTCTGTCTATGTGATTGGTCGATTGATGGCGGTAAATACCGAGGTGAAATGTGGGTGTACTATAGGTGTACCTCTAGTAACCCTTCGTGGAATACTAGTCTAGCAACGTCTCTATACAAGATGATAATCGAATATCAAAATATATAGTCATCGGCACGTAAGTTGGCAAGAGTCGTTAGATGCGCAGAAGTCGTTTTTTAGGTATCAATAGTAGTGAAGCGGGGCGCGGGGAACATTTAGGACCGTTCCGAGCGCGCGATTGGTCGGTCAGTTGACACAAGGATCGACTGACCAATCGTGTCACGTCCACGTTCCGTTCGCTCTGTATGGTGGTTCGTCAGTTCGCGAAATATACGCGAACTTACCCCCACTACGCTAAAACCTTGCCAACTTACGTGCCGGGCACTATACGTGATTGGTCACTTGACATTTCGATAGCGTTTGACATTCCCATACATTTTTATTATTTTTCCAATCGCTATCGCCTCGCTTTCGTCGATCGAATGTCACTTGTCTAAGGCCTTAGAGCCTGAATAGTCTCAAACTAATCCCAATCGTTTCGTGTATGTGCTTGCATTCGCTGTACGTGATGCGTGTTTATGTGTGCTTGCGTTGCCACTCGTTGTACGTAGTTGACCTTCTGTATTTATCTACTCTGTGCCTAGTTGTAGTACCTACTGAACACGGCTAGACTTGCCCGCGGCCCAAAACTGAATTTGCAAGTGAAATTCCTGCCAAGCCATAACTTTGTCAGACGTATAGGATGCGAGTCTGACGGATACGGCGATTGAACGACCGGGGGTTCGGTTCCTGGGTAGTTGAGTTATCGCATGAATCTTGTCTGTATTTAGCATAGATATTGGGTAGATAACGTTTGTATTTAGGTACCTATTAGGATTCTATTACATTGATTACCATAACACTAATACATGTTACTTTGGAAGGCCTCGATAAATTGACCGATGACCTGGTTAAGGCTGCGAGAATCCGAAGCATGCGAGGTGCACAGGACCGATTAGTAAGGCGACGCTTGGGGCAGCATATTACCAGCAGTGGACAGCTTTTGGCTTCAGCCATGATGATGGTGATCATACAATACAACCATTATACCGTAAGAGACGCGAAGCTAAATGAAAGCAGGCCACAGGTCGATCAAAGATAAAGCTAATTTTACAGAGGCCGCTTCGTGAATTAGTGACCGTCCCTTACATATCGAGGCCCTATATTAGTTATGCCCGGCTGTCATTGGTAGATCTTCGAAAGTCGTCAGAGACCAAAGAGTCTGGCAATCAGTATTCACAACGAGCAACTTATTTATTTATTTATATACACACAAAAACAATTTACAGAGAAAATAAATAATACAGATTGAAGGGCACAAAGGTCTTATTAACCAGTTTGTTGATGTCTTCGCCAGTAATGTTTAAGTCTTTAAGTACCGGTAAAGCGAGCCTATTGCCATCAACTGGGCACAATTCCAGACATCGAGCTGCTTGATCGATCCGAGAATAGAACCCAACACCTCGTGTTCAGCCTTAACCTTATTTCAATATATATAATAGGGTAGTTTACTGAAAATTTGTTTTTTGTCCGTCAGGTACGGTAAAAAATATTAGACACGTATTTTTTCTTTTGACACGTAATCATAAAGTGACGATGATATAATGCGTTGAAATATCGTGTGTCGCCGTTAGTACAATTTATTTTACCTTAGTGACGTCACAAGCCCCAACCCCTAAACTTTAATGCGCTTTAACTTTATAATTTTTTATTGATTTGGTAAAGCAAATAAATACGTTTCCAATATTATTTGATAATGTCACTGACGGACTAAATAGAATTATCATTTTTGTACCCAGGAAACATCCTTATTCCCTAAGCCTCAGTATCAGGTTATATTCGTACGTTAAACTATTGTTTCTCTTAGCGAGACACTGGGGATTAACTGAAGCTCAATGCATTAGCCTGAGTGTTTTGGCTAGTACTTAGTTGTAGTTAAAACAATTCCCAGCTATTACACGAACCAAAATGTAACTTGATTTGAATGTTCTATTACTAACATTTGTTTTGTATTATTATTTATAAATGAACAAAGATTTAGAAGTAGAATTAATTATGAATTTTAATAGTATTGATATTCTTTGTATAACTGAATATTGGCTTAAAAGCCACCAGTTATTATTCAATTTTAATAATCACCATGTTGGTAGTTCATTCAGCAGAGTTAATGCTGTAAGAAGCTTAAATTTAAAGACCGTAAGGATATTGTAAGCCAATCTGTTGAGCGGACAGTTGAAATAGCTTGTATAGAATTGGAGCAGTTTATTGTATTAAGTGTATACAGACCCCCTTCAGGATTGTATGACTGCTTTGAAAAAGTAATGGATGAAGTGTTACACAAGATTTGTAACTCGAATAAATCCATTAATTTATTAGAAAACTCAGGTTCATGTAGTAAAATAATAAGTCTGTTTCAGTCCTACAATCTTGTAAACCTATTTTTGGAGCCCACAAGAATAACCCCTACTAGTGCCGCATGCTTAGATAATATTTATACTAATGTTATACCAGTCCACAAAGAAATTATAAATTTACTAGATTCTGATCATTGCGGTAATCCTCTGATTACTATACCAAACCAAAATAACAAAGTGGCTAAAAAGGATATCACTGTTAACCCCAAAACTGCAAGTCGCTTGGCAGCTTTTAAAGTTAAACTAATTAATAAATTACCAATTTTGTCAATTCATGCTAATCCTAATCATCATATGATGATTTTTTTAATATATACTGTAAACAATTTAATTCCACTTTTATTCCCAAGACTATCTCGGTTAATAGTAATGCTTCATTCGGTGATTGGGCTGCCATTGGTATTCATAAAAGTAGAACACGGCTTTATGAGCTGTACAGCGAAAGGACTTATGTAAACACTGCTGAATTTAATTTATATGTTAGAAATTATTCAAAATTATTTAAAAAGTTTGTTGTTTGGCCAAGTCACGTTATTTGAGTTCGAAGATTAAAAGCAGTAGCAATGTTATTAAAACGACTTGGAATATTATTAGTAGTGAAACGGGAAGATCTGGTAACCGCAATATTGACTACAGCTTGTCTATTAATCAGAATCACAAGTCGCAGGGTTTTTAAAAAATATTTTCAGATATTCCCATTTCAACTACTAAATCCCTAAACTCATCACCTTCTGTTGCTGAGTCTATACTAAAAGAAAATGTTAATGTTTGCGATTCGGAATTTCTTTTCGAACATATTTCTTGTATAGACATAATTAAAATCATATAAAAAATATTTGAGAAATTAATTTTAGAGCAATTGCAAAGATTTTTTAATAAACATAAATTATTACATAGCAAACAGTTCGCTTTTACAAGGGGTCGTTCAACTCCTGATGCCGCCGATGTTGAGCTTTTAGGACACATTTATAATGCATGGGAAGATACGTGCGATGGCTTGGGAATATTTTGTTATTTGTCCAAGGCATTTGATTGTGTTCTTCATCAAAATGCTAATCAGGAAACTCCGCCACTACGGGGTCCGGAACAGCGCTCTGGCTCTTCTTACTTCATTCTTGATTTTCGATTCAGAGCGTTGACGTTAATGGAAAAAGATCTCCTGGATCTATAGTAACAATTGCAGTCCCGCAGGGCTTAATTCTTGACCCTTTCTTGTTTCTTATTTATATTAATGATTTGCCTTACCTCATAAAGGATACCCATGATATAGTGTTGTTTGCGGATGATACTTCACTTTTGTTTAAACTTAAATGTCAGCAGCTGGTTACTGACGATGTAAATAACGCGATCTCAAAAGTAGTTCACTGGTTCAATGTTAACAATTTACTTCAAAATGAAAAAAAAACCAAATGCATTAAATTTACCCTACCTCACGTTAGGCAGGTGAAAACTGATGTGATGATAAAAAGCGAAGAATTGATTCCTGAAAATAGCACAGTATTCTTAGGCCTAACTTTAGATGCTAAGCTTCAGTGGGGCCCACATATAGATAAATTGTCAAAGAAGCTAAGCTCCGCAGCATATGCTGTTAGAAAAGATCGTAATTTAACTGACATAGAGTCAGTCCGTTTAGAGTACTTTAGCTATTTTCATAGTGTAATGTCGTATGGTATTCTGTTGAGGAGAAATGCCACTGGCATCCAGATTATCTTTGTTTTGCAGAAAAGTACTGTTCGATAATTTTTTTAATTAAGCACGAGACACTCACGCAGAGAGAAATTTAAGGAGATTAATGTAATGACTGTGCCTTCTCAGTATATTTATGAAAATCTTTTATATGCCCATAAAAATAGGTTAATAAATACAGTGATATACATAATTCTACATATGCATTTATTAGATTAGGTTAGTTATTATTAGCTAGATAAATTTAATCTTCATAATCACCATCAAAATGTAGTGCTGGCCCAGTGTCACCACTTTGACCGGTCCTGTGGGTCTCGCATCCAGCGGATCCTCTAAATATATCATAAATAAAAATCGCATAACTAGAATCCAATAATTCAATTTGCTGAAACAAAACCTGCAAACCGGAGCATATAATACACTTATACATCAACATACATACTTAAATGCGGTGAGGAATGTATGTTTGTAAAATAATTCAAAGTCCGCTCTACCGAGAGACGCTGGCAAGCCACGCTGGCTCGTGTTAAGAAGCCATGAATATCGTCCCAGCACTCACCTTACTGATATAGGGAGAATGGAAAGGCAATTTGCGGGTCTATTCTGTCAACATCTCACCGTGAATAATAAGGTGGAGTTTACGTGAAGAGAACTGTCACATCACCAAGAATGGATAGTTTGACAGCTCACTTCATGATCACGGTAAGATTTTACTGAATAGTACTACTGAAACAAGATTTTAATGAACAGAAGTAAAAAATTAAATTGGAATCGGATTGAGAACATCAGTTTGCTGTTGGATCTAAAAGTCAATCTTAGCAAAACCAAAGTAATGATGGTGGATCGTACCAACAGCCTTGAACTAACGGGAACGCTGAACCTTGACATCGTGAGCGACTTCTGCTACCTAGGGTCTAACATTAAAAACACAGGATCATGCGAATAAGAGATATGAAGAGACGTAAAGGGATGGCCAAAAACGCAATGGCCCAGTTGCATAAGATATGGAGAGACCGTAACATCACGCGAAAAACTAAAACCAAATCGATGACTTCACTAGTTTTTTCCATATTCAGTTATGGAGCGGAGACCTGGACACTGAAAATAGCCAACAGAGACCGAATAGACGCCTTTGAAATGTGGAGCTGGAGAAAAATGCTACAGATTCCATGGACCGCCTTTCGCAACATCGTGTCTATTCTGAGAGAGCTTAATGTCAAAACTAGACTTTCCACTATGTGCCTGAATGGGCGCTGGAATTCTTCGGACAGCTGATGGTGACAGGCAAGGTAGATGGCAAACGTCCCAGAGTCAGCAGATGGAGGGAAATAGTACGGGAGAAACTGATGCAGCGGGGGAGGCACGACCCTCATTAATGAGGAAAACGACGCAAGGAGGAGTGCAAAATTAAAACCCAATAATCCAGCAGTAGATAAACCAACGACGCAGTCCTTTTTTCTTCTAATTTATTTATTGGCCTAAATTCAATTGTTACACTAATAATAATAATATATACTATGTGTACAATATGATGCGATAGACACAGCATGCAAAAAAAATAAGTAGCCTCCTCCTACAAGATCTCAAATTGAAAGCCAAGCACGAAACTACTAACAAATCTCTCTATATTAAACCGATGCAAATCCTAGCAGTGTGCTCAGCGGTGATTACCTCCGTTATCCCCTGACATCTTGCTAAGTGTAGCATTAATAGACTATTACCGCACCACAGGTAATGTGTTGATGCATTATAATTGAGGTAAAGAGGCATCAAGTGGTTTCTTGGAGAAGAAACGGTTTTTTTTACATTCTTCTTATTCACATCACATCATCAGCCTATTAATGTTCCCACTGCTGGGACACAGGCTCCCTTTCTGTAAGAGGGAATGAGCCGTAATCCACCACGCGGGCCCAGTGCGTGTTGGTGGATGTCACATGTCTTCGAATTATTGGTTCTAGGACATGCCGGTTTCCTCACGATGTTTTCCTTCACCGTTTTGAGAGCAGTGGTGATGAAATAATTTACACAAAGTAAAGCGCCTGCCTGGGCTCGAACCCACGACCTATAACTTGTAAGTCGCGGCCGATACCACTGGGCCACCACTACTCCTTATTCATACTACTAATACTATAATGCGAAATTAACTTTATCTATGTGTCTGGTACATTTTAATGCTTTAAACCGCTGAATCGATTTACATAGAATTTGGTATGGATATAGTTAAGGATCCTGGGAAGGATATGGGATAGTTTTTATCCGGGTAGTATGTTCTCTTGAGATGATAAAACACTTTGTACGGACAGAAGCTGCGAACAGAAGCTAGTATTCTCTAAACAGCATATAGCCCTTTGGCTTTACCGACGTCGGGTAAAACAAAGTCGCTGTCGACGTCATTCCTGTTTCTCCACTAAATTGTTTTAAACCACGCAATGGATTTTCACTATAATACCGTCGAATAAATTTATGTCTATTCTATTCACTAATATAATGTCTAATAAACGAGGAAAGTATTTGGACTTTGGACATGTTATCACAAGCTCCTTTCAAAACAATAAAACTAAACCATGTTTAATTTTATTTCAGTTGGATGGATAAAAAACTATGTAATATACGTAGATGCAGAAGACTTTTTTAAATTCCGAATTCTTTTACAAAGGAAAGTTGTAAAAATCACACATGCAGTTGGCGTGTCGCTTCCTGCACATAATACTCTACGTTTGCATACATTTCAGTCCAGGACAGGACGTGGCGGCATTTCGCACGGAAACATTGAATAATTTTATGCTAAGAACTTGGCCAAATGAATTCCTACCGCTAGAGGTATAATGTCGTAAACGTTGGTTCAGCGAAGTCACTCGGGAGATTTTTACAGATATAATAATGCTAATCTGTCCCACTACAGGGTAAAAGTCGGGTTGGCCTTTGTATCCAGGACCCCGATTTTGATGTTGTTAGGAGTTGGTTTTTTATAGGCAACCCCTTATTTCAAATGAAAAAAAACTACAAGTTTGCTAATCGCGAAGTTTTTAGGGTTCCGTACCCAAAGGTAAAAAACGGGACCCTATTACTAAGACTTTCACCATTTGAGTGTCTGTCCGTCTGTCACCAGGCTGTATCTCATGAACCGTGATAGCCAGACAATTGGAATTTTCACAGATGATGTATTTCTGTTGCCGGTATAACAACAAATACTAAAAACAGAATTAAATAAATATTTAATTGGGGCTCCTATATCGTAACAAACGTGATTATTTTGCTGTTTTTATGCGATAATGGTGCGGTACCCTTCGTGCGCGAGTCCGACTCGCAGTTGGCCGGTTTGTTTAAATTATTTATTTTTGTTTTATAATAATTAATTATGATTTTAGGTTAAGAAAAGCTAAAATAATTATGTGTACGATGATGAAATGGAACGTTTTCCGCCATTTTGTGGGTTAGTGACCTGATATGACGTGTAATTTATCCCGTTTCACTTGTAGTTACATTTACATTATTATTACACTTCATGGTTAAAATAGGTCGGATCTGTTCCAAAACCAAATTGGGGCATCTCGACCTCACGTATGTTTTGGCTGATACCCCTAGAGTGTATATAAAAACCGGAGATGCGAAGGGAGAGCAACCCTCGTCCGCAGCATGAATGCCTATCCTTTGTTACGGAAGGGCGAAGGGGTTGCACTTCCCGCCGCACCGGAGACGATGCAGAAGCAACTTTTGAGTTTTTTTTTGTGTACATAACCTCAAATATGAAAATATTATGAAAACTGTTTATTTTCTAGGTTTAAGGGTGAAAGTGGCTATGCCTTTGAATCCCCCCACTTTCCCTCCTCTGCTTAGAAACCTAGAATTAGTATTTTATTTTTATTTTTTTATTATTGTTTGTGTTTTGCTTATCTAGTATCTCCTGTGCGGGTCACAAATAAATATTTTTCTTTCTTTCTTTAGATATGTCCAGGTTTTCTCACAATGTATTCCTTTACAGTTGTCAGCGATGTACAAGATAAACTTAGAAAGTACGAATGAATTGTAAAAGTCACATTGGTACTTGGCTGTATTTGAACCCATGACCCGTAAGCACGAGAGGCGAGATCTTAGCCACAGGGCCACCACGACTAAACGATTACTTTTTTAATGTTTTGTTGCTATTAATCAAACAGAAAAGCTGTGAAAATATCAAGTACTAAATGTGTGGAAATACTTTAGAAACAATATTTATTTTATGCAAGAAGGACAGAAATTGAGAATATTCTCAACAAAAATAAAAATAACGCCTGCAAAATTTACCAGGCGAGCATGTAAAGATGAGAGCATTACGGTTGTCACGTATTACTTAGATATTGGAGATTATCCAGCAGGCGGCAAGCTTGCTAAGTGGCTGTCACTGGCCTATAGACGTGTAGTTTGTTGTGGGGCCGAAGCAAGCGGGGCAAATGAACTGGGAGATCCTTAGAGCACTTACACACCACGTTTTTTTTCAGGCACCGCCGCAATCGACGTGCGTCGCACGCAACTATAACGCGCTGCAAACGCAATGTTATCGCAACTTATTTACCTATTCACACGTTCATAAAATTGTAGTATGCAGACGTCGACTTTTTCGCGAGCTTTCGACGCGTTACTAGCCCGATGTTACATCGATACACGACGATGACAAGAGACGCGCTGTGACAAACTCTTTAGCTGCTGCAAACACAAACGAACAGCGCGTTTTAATCAGATACTTGATGGCATCAATCGAGGCAACACATATTACACTTCTTCTTTTATGAACGTGTGAATAGGTAAATTTCAAGCGCGATACACGCTAGTTCGCGCACGTGCTACACGCGTGCGCACGAGCGTGTATCGCGCTGGAAATTTTTTGAATGTTATTTTATAATGTAATTTCCTTTGGATGGATGTATCCAACGTGATTGCTTAAAAAATGAGGATATCTGCATGAGAACCAAAGTTACCGACTAAAGGTCTATCAACATATATCAGGGTCGTGCCAGGGACGTGGACGGATCGTGTCGGGCGTGTCGGGCGTGTCGAAAGAATTCATATAAAATGTACGCAACGATATTGTTTGAGCCCCTGACGGGACACTGTCTGTCCACGTCCCGAGCACGTCCCGGGCACGGCCCTGATATGTGTGGATAGACCTTTATCCCGAAGAATTGCCAAACTTACGTAGTAGTGTGCAGGGCACATTACTTGCAGAGCGGATGGTCGATGGAGCTGATAAGTTCTGGAGTGGCAACCGCGTAACGGAAGGCGCTGCCATGGAAGTCCTCTGCCTACCTAGCTGATGACCTGCTTAAGGATGTGGGAATCCACTGGATATATAACGCACAGGACAGGTCGATGTGACGACACTTGGGCGAGGCCTATGTTCAGCAGTGGACGTCTTTAAACTGAAGTTATTAAGTAAATCCAATTTAAATATGCTTTATAAAAGAGTTTCAAGATTTTAAGCCCAACTCAAAATGTTTATAATTATCTATTCTGCCAATCAAGTAAATTCTTAGTAATAATTTGCTTCAAATGTCTTACTGACTTACAGTTCATTCATAGACAATATTAAAATACAATTGTTGTTTAACTATTATATGCATTTAAACTAACTTACCTAATTTTGCCCCTGATGAAAGACAATACTAACACCTTCGTGGAATTAATAATAGTAACGTTAGCAGATGTATCTAAAACAATATTCATATATTTCAGTCAAGATAAATTATGAACTACTAATAACGTCTTCTTCAAAGTCTCGAAAATTAATCGACTACTTAGAATTTGAAATTGAGCAGAAAGTTCTTTTAAAAATGTTATTAATTAAATTTTCTTCATAGAACAGTTTCATCAACTAGCTCAATTTTATATTTGATATTATAATAATATTATATTAAAATGGCATAACTGATTTGTTTGTTACCTGGATGATGAAAGAAAAGAAAGAAAGAAAGAAAGAAAAAGTGTATATTTGTCACAAAACGACATACAATATAGAAACATACTTAAGCTAAACCCTTAAAATAGTATTAGTAGTACTTAAATTAAGTTAGTAAAAACGAGAAATAAACAAACAATAATAACATATACTACCCACATTTTGATTATAACAAAAAAGAAATAGGGTGAAAAATATGTAGGCAGATGCATGTCGTGATTGTGACAATAAGGCTTCCACTCAGCATAATGCTGTACCGTGGGGGACCCACAGCACGGCGCTGATTTTCAGTGGTCGCCTAGTATTAAAGTAATTATAATGATATTAAAGAATATATAATATGAATATAATGATATTAAAGTAATTATAAGAATCCCTCAATCCAAGATGGTTTGTTGTGGTTTTCAACACAATAAGTTGTAATCACACTTATTATACAAATATAATAGTAATATATAATAAATAGTATGAGTATGACACAGAAAACTTGTTGTCATAATATAGTACACTAGCCAACCCTCGCATCTTCGCGTCATCTGGCAACCAACCTACCTACCTAACTACCTACCCTACCTACGTACCCTACGTACCTAACCTACCTACCCTACCTACGTACCCTACGTACCTAACCTACCTACCTATCTAACCTGCCCTACCTACCTACTCTACCCTACCTACTTCCCTATCATTTTGTTAAACTATTTATTTGAATAAGAATTATTAATACTGCAATACCAATGTTACATTATTGCAATTCTAATAAAGATCTGTAATTTTTTTGAAAATTATTTATGGCCTATGTTACGCCGGTAATGTAGTTTTCCAGAGGTGAAAGTATTTTTAAATCGTTCCAGTAGTTTCGAAGCCCATTCGATACAAACAAACAAAAAAATCTACCCTCTTTATAATATTATTAGTATAGAAGACTATGGTATACTTAACTGTTTAACTGGTGACTTTGTCGAGATTGTTATTTGCTATGTTTGAATAAAATCGGTTCAGCCGTTCAAAAGTTATTCGCATTTTACTCTTTGAATCTGGATTTTTTCGCAAGATACGAGTATCGTGTCATTATTACGTGTTTCGATAGATTGTCGATTGAAGTGTGTCTGCTACTACGTATACTATATGTAGTTTACAAAGCATGAAATAAAAATTAAAATCGGGGTTTTTTAAAATTTGTATTTTTTTCTTGTTCCTATGGGGTTTGGCAGAAACTATAGAACAAACAAGTTTTGAAATTTCGACCATCACCATCATCGATGGAATGGGTCTAATGATCACAAGCGCTACTGCTGCATGAGGTACTGGATACGAATCTCAGGTCGGGATAAGTGTTATTAGGTTTGTCCATCTGTCGCAGATAAATTTGAAAGAGAGTTACCGCAGCCCAGGCACACGTAACTAAAGGAACAGGGGTGGGTTTTAGTCAGTAAAAGTCTGATACGCCCTCCAGCTGAAGCGCGACCAATGTTTCAATAGCGCCTCTAATAATACCTCTAATATTTTCTACTACTCTGGGTGAACCCAGAATGGGAAAAATCATTGGAGGTAATACAATAAGAAAAAAAATCCATCTGTAATTTCTCAGTAGCAGCTCGGATTCTGCATTTATGCCCAGTTATGTATGTTATGCACGCATATTCTAATACTACACCAATGATCTGTGCAGCCATGTTCTCACCGCAAGCAGTCAATCTCGAGCAGCACATGGTCGAGCTGGCCTGAGAATCAATTAACAGCTACATCTACTGGGCTGTCATACTCCTTGACGGCCGTTATCTCAATGACGTGAATGTCAATAATTGATCGGGGACACAGAATAGGTTGGTACAGAAGACCGACTCCATGCATATATCCATACTAATCCTCCTCCTCCTACTTAAATATATGCGAAACTTTGGATGGATGGATGGATATTTGTTACTCAATCATGCTAGAACAGCTGAACTGATCTGGATGAAATTTGGCAAAGAGAAATCTGGAATTGCACATAGACTTTAATTCCGGTATAATGATCCCTTGGAATAAGAAAACACTTTTCACGCGGGCAGTGCGGCTGGCAAAAGCTTGTATATTTATCATCATCATCATTCCAGCCGAAAGACATCCATTGCTGGACATAGGCCTCCCCAGGCGTTGCCACATTGACCGATCCCGTGCGTCTCGCATCCAGCGCCTTCCCGCAACCGTAACCAGGTCATCGGTCCACCTAGTGGGAGGCCTTCCAACGTATTGTCTTCCGGTTCGCGGTCGCCATTCCAGAAATTTTCGGACCCATCGGCAATCAGTTCTGCGAGCAATACTGCCCACTGCCACTTAAGTTTGTCAATTCTTCAGGCTATGTCGGTAACTTTGGTTCTTCTGCGGATATCATCATTACTGACGTGATCACGCAAGGAAATTCTGAGCATAGCCCTCTCCATTGCCCTTTGGGTGACTTTAAGCTTTCTGATAAGGCCCATTGTGAGCGACCGCGTCTCGGTCCCATAGGTTATCACTGGCAACACACACTGGTCAAAGACTTTTGTATTGAGACATTGCGGTAAATTGGACGAGAAGATACCACGCAACTTCCCGATCGCCGCCCAGCCGAGTTGGATCCGACGGTTGACCTCTTTCTCGAAGTTGGACCTACCCAACTGGACCGTTTGTCCCAGGTAGACATAATCGTCTACAACTTCGAGTGTAGAGTCTCCGATCTTGATAGGAGTAGGTGTTACATAGGCATTCATCATGACCTTGGTTTTGTTGATGTTCATTTTAAGACCCACTCTTTCGGAAGCTCTACTGAGGTCATCGAGCATTTTACTGAGGCTCTCCATGGTCTCAGCCATGATCACTATGTCGTCGACAAACCGAAGGTGAGTGATGTACTCGCCATTAACGTTGATGCAAAGCGTCTTCCAATCTAGAACCTTGAAGACATCCTCCAGTGCAGCAGTGAACAGTTTCGGATAAATGACATCTCCCTGTCTCACGCCGCGCTGGAGAAGGATTTTTTTCGAGGTCTTATCCTGAAGACGGACTGACATGGTGGCGTTTTTGTACAAACACTTTAACACCTCAATGTACCGGTAGTTGATCTGGCACTGTTGGAGAGACTGCAGTACAGCCCAAGTCTCGATCGAATCGAAGGCTTTCTCGTAGTCCACAAACGCTAAACAGAGAGGCAGGTTATACTCTTCAGTCTTCTGTATAACCTGACGCAGCGTATGTATGTGGTCTACGGTGCTAAAGCCTTTTCGGAATCCGGCTTGTTCGGGAGGCTCGAAATCGTCAAATATGCGTGCGAGACGATTCGTGATGACTCTTGAAAACAACTTGTAGACATGGCTTAGAAGTGAGATGAGCCTATAGTTCTTCAGCCAGGCATTGTCGCCCTTCTTGAAGAAAAGTACCACCACACCCCTGCACCATACCTGTGGCGATTTCATCAGTCGAGACCTTTCAAGCTTAATATTAATGTTCAATGTGCCTCTTACCATGCGCTGATCGCTCCCGGTTTTTACCGAATTGATCACAGAGACACCATTGAACATTTGCTTTTTGGTTGACATGATGAAGTCGATCTCATTTTTTGTTGCACCATCGGGGCTCTGCCAGGTCCACTTCCTGTGTTCACGCTTTTTGAAGAAAGAGTTCATCATTTAGAGTCCCTCCTTCTCCATAAAACTGGACAGTAGGTGACCCAAGTGGTTCCGTCGTCCAACTCCAAATTGCACCACTTGCAGCTCATCCTCGTCTCGTTTGCCCAGTTTCGCGTTGAAGTTCCCCATGACTACGGTGAAGTGAGTTTTGAAACCATGCATGGATCTGGAGATTTCCTCATACATGGTCTCTACCCCGTCGTCGGGGTGCGCCGAGGTTGGGGCTGTATGACCTGTATGACCTTCAGCGAATATCTTGAGGATATTCTGAGTATAAGGTACGCCACCCTGGTCGACACACTCTCGATCTTTACCACGTTGTTCACAAGGGACCTGTGGACGATAAACCCGACACCACCCTGGGACTGCCGGTCACCCTCTCGGAAATAGAGCAGGTTACTGGATTTGAGAATTATCGAATCCTCTCCATCTCTTCGGACTTCAGATAACCCTATAATACTTCATCGCAACCTGCTCAATTTCTCTTCGAGTTCGGTGATCTTCTCGTCGGTCCGAAGTGTGTGCGTGTTGTACGTTGCCAGGTCTAATCGTCGGTGTTTGTTGGGATAGCAGGATCTCGTCCGGAGATTCTTAGCATCCCTTGCCAAGCCGTAACCTCGACCGCTACCGTAGTCGAGGGTAGGCAGGCTGCCGGGCACTAGAGGCCATTTTTTTTGTGCTATTCATGTTTTGCCATAATCGCCACGCTTGGCAGGCGGGTTGGCGAACGCAGTATGGTTGTTATAGAAGCACAGAGAACGCTGCTGCCCATTCTCTGGTTTGTCCCTTAATCGCCTCTTTCGACACCCACGGGAAGACATGGGATGGTGAAATTCTTTACTTCCGGCACCATACGAAACATATAATATATGCTTGTTTATTACGAGTCTATTATTCAAATCGCTAGTGGGAGTAAGAAGGTCACTAGAAAGCTGCGGGTTCAGTATCGTTTGAAAAATGTATTACCAATCAACACGAAGGCAATGTTTGTGCAGATCTTAATTTCTCCTATCATTTATGGTGACGTGTGCTACTATGGCCTGAATGCAGATCTCCTCAACAAACTTGACCGTCTTCTAAATTACTGCGTTCGATTTGTTTTCAATTTGCATATATATTATCATGTCTCTGCGCATCGATCGCTTTTAAAGAGGTTGCCCATACGCCAGCGCAGAGTGCAAAAGGCACTAACTACCTTGTTCTGATTTCTCGACTCTTCCAATTTCCCTAATTATCTGGCCCCTCACTTTCAATACATTTGCGCCAACCACAGTGAAAATCTACGGTTTTTCACATAACCGCCTTCTTCAATGTCCCACTCACCGCACTGACTTCATTCACCGTTTTTTCTTCGTTCAGTCTATTTCTATGTGGAATGCGCTGTCCAAGGAAATCAGAATGGCAAACAACCCCTTCAAAGTTCGCGAGCATATTCGTAAGAAATTCGTAGTAGTATCGTCACAGCGCTATTTAGTTTATTATTTTGCGTATATATGGTATAATTTTATAATTATATTGTATTTATAGTTTATATGTATATTTAAATAATCCTGATACGTTTAACTTTCATTATTTATTTATTTATAATATTGCACCTACCACTGTTTATCTCTCCATCACCCAAAGGTCGACTGGTAGAAAATGCCTAAGGTATTAAAGTCCGCCTCTGTACTTTTGTGTTCATGAAGTACTAAATAAATAAATTATAAATGCGAAATTAACTAACTCTGTTTGTTTGTATTTTGTTTGTTACCTTATCACAATTCAACGGCTGAACCATTTAGATAAAATTTGGTATGGAGATAATTTGAGACCCTGGGAAGGATATAGGAGTTTTTATCCCGGTAGTGTGTTTCCTTGGGATGATAAATCACATTTCACGCAGGTGAAGCACACGCATAGGTACTGTACGTACGGCAATGTCAAACTATATCAGTGGCCTTAGTACAATTTTTTTCGATCACGTTGACATAAATTTAATGGCTTGTACTAAAACTGTGTAAGCTCCTATCCAACTGGTGACAAAACATAACATCATGGCTGTATTCCCCAAAGAGTGGGCAGAGGTGCACCAGTTATGTTTAAGTCCCATGGGTAAAGATTAACGCGCATCTAGACGCACCTCAGGACTCTCAGGAGCCGCAGGCGCCGTAGTCATCGCATTTTCTGAAAGCCCCGCGCAATCTGCGCCGATCTCGCCACACGCATCGTATCCAATTCTGTACATCTTATTATATAAATATTATCTATACGGATGACGTATCCGCGCCGCCCGCACCACACTCGCCGCAAGCATCGAACGCGCCGAATCTGATGACGTCATCCGCTCGCGCTGGTGGAAGCCGTATACCTTCAGCATTTTGCTGAAATGCGGTCGTGCGTGGCGGATAGGTGCGCGGGGCTGCATACGATTTCATATTAAGATTTATAAAATGCGATGACTGCGGCGCGTTCGGCTCCTGTGGTGCATCTAGGTGCGCGGGCCTTTTAGTGACAAAAAGACTAATGGTGATAATTTATGTTTGCATAACTCTGCAAAATGCACTGAACAGCAAGTTTTTTTTGCAGTATCTGGTTTGGCACTAAATTAATAGATTTTCGTAATAAGGAGTACACTGACACCTTTTTGGTTTTGCATTTATTCTGTTACACGTGTTGTACTCTGTGCTGTGAGTACATACTCTGTGTCGTAAGTGTCCCAGATGAACGCGGCTATGAGATTACCGAAAGAAAATCTTTAGGGAAAAGATTGGAGACATTTGTCATTTTGTGACGTAATTAATTTAGGTGTCACAGACCTAAAGCTCTAAAGCTCTAGCTAGATAAGTGCAGTCGAAATGCTAAAATGTGAGCGACTGATCACGTGATATTTCGTTAGCATTTGACATTCCTATACATTTTTGACATATTATTTCCAATCGCTATCGCCACGCTTTCTATGATAGAATGTCACTTGTCTAGGGCTTTGAATGTGTCATTAGATTGGTTAAATGTCAAAAATTTATGAATTTCCAAGTGCTATAGAAATGTCATCTAAGCTTCATTTATTGGAATTTCAACCATCGCCTTCACTGAAAGAAGACAATTTGTTTAGAGCCTCTGTACCAAAATTAACTACGCTCCAAGAGTACCTTTTAAAACCGTGACCTAGAACAAAGTGCCATTTTATCAACGACAATGGTTGTCAAAAAGTCAAAATGTTTAGAATTGATATCGTAAAATTTCGGTAGCACATGCCAATGTCGCAAGATAAATATAAAGATATATTTATTTTCTCAAACACGTGTATACTGCAGGCATTATTTATGCCCGCATGCAGGATAATATAAAAAACCGGCCAAGTACGAGTTGGACTCGCGCACAAAGGGTTCCGTACCATTATCGCAAAAAAGTACACAAAAATCAAGTTTGTTGTATGGGAGCCCCACTTACATATTAACTTTATTCTGTTTTTGTCTGTATTTGTTTTTATAGCGGCAACAGAAATACATTATCTGTGAAAATTTCAACTGTCTAGCTATCACGGTTCATGAGATACAGCCTGGTGACAGACAGACAGACAGACAGACAGACGGACAGCGGAGTCTCAGTAATAGGGTCCCGTTTTTGCCCGTTGGGTACGGAACCCTAAAAAGTACCAAAATGTTCGGACATGTTTGCCACATTCTATGGCGTGCAAATTTTTCAAAGTCATTATAATGGACAATTACAAAAATGAATTTAAACACAATAATTACAAAAATGTCAACAATAAAGAACTAAAAATAAATAATAAATATGTCAAAATAACAGACAGACAGAGTTACTTTCGGATTTATAATATTAGTATGGATAAAAACGTGCTTTTCAGCACGACAACGTAATCCGTACTAATAAGTAGGTATGTTACAATAAATTTAATAAATAAATATTCGAAATTGTATGGTACTAAAGTGAACTCTTTTTTAAGACAAAACGTCGACAGCGCGACAATTTATTCGAAATTGTATGTTCGTACTTTAGTCGGAATTAAGGTTAATTTTTGAACAAGTACGGAGTTATAGTAAGTACATTAGGTTAGATAGGATTAGATTAAAACCATAATTTATCAATTGTATTTCTTCTATTAAGATCTTGGATTGAATTTAGAGTTAAGGCAATTTAGTATTAGGGCAAATATTTTTAATTATCGAAAAACGTAGTTTAAGGTAAGGTACTTAAGTTCAAAAAGAACTGAATAGAATAGCTAGGTAATATCTTTTATTGTTGATAATTGTTAATTATCTTTTGTTTTTAGTCGAACGAATATTAAGTAAAATATTTTTACTGCAGCACACATACTAATAATATGCCATTGTCATAATCATACGTATAGTTTTAAGGCGTGAGTTCAAACAAGAACTAATTAAATTTTGTACAGAAATTATAAAGTAATGTCTGGAAGACGTCGTCGTTCGAACATAGGTCGTAGTAGCACAGAATAAATAATAGTACAAGTACAGAAGACTCACTTCGTGCAACAATTCATTGAAATAGAGACTCCTGCTAGTTAGCAACAAAGTGCAATTCAGCTCGCATAAGCGCTCAGTGCCTAACGTGATATTCACCTAAACGTTGCCGTTCTCTTCTAACGCGTATCTCCGTCGCTGTCTGGCGCGGTTTGACTCGGCTCGTAAGGGTTGTCGACTTGCCGCTTTCGCTTACATCCACTACCTACCTACTTGACCACGTAATTTTTCGTAGGTTTGATGCCTATGATTACACGGTCAAGTAGGTAGATAGACAATGAATATTATAGACCTTCATTTTGTTTGGTACTTAACAAATGAAAACTAGGTTACCTAAACTTCATTTACTATAACATTAGACATTTAAATAAGCCCATTTGTACAGCCCGGTCAATCGATTTTACTTCTATTGCGTTGGTGATACGACAAATGGAAGCTGTAGTAAACAGTTGGTTTTGGTAACAGATTTGTGCTTTTTATATCATCCTTATGTGTACGAGATAGAACACAAAATCGGTTGAACGGGCTGTAAAACGAGTTGTAAAGACGTCTAATGTTATTTCAAATTGAGTATAGGTACCTACATCTTTGTTTACTCTTTAGTGATATTTTTGTTAGTTTATTTAAAGTTGGCTTGAAAAAATCTTACGAAATATTTTTTGTTTGTTCGTTAGGTATAAGTAAGTACCTAGTTTTATATACAAACGTTAACTTTAACAAGTGGGTACACTTAATCAGGCTATTGGTAAATTCATAGGTAACTACTTAGGCAATTATAATTTATTTTAAACTGGATCTAAAGCGTTTATTTTTATGTTAACAAAACGGTAACCATTCAAAAAAAAAAAGAAATCAAATTATATTTGTGAACAACACGAAAATCTAAAATATCTAAGTAGGTGGGTATCTATTTAGGTATTTCACACACCTATTCATTCTTTTAGGAACACCAAAATGCTTAAATTTTTATACAAAACTCGTACTCATTATGCACCTACTACCGATAGTTACAGATTATTTATGTAATGATTTAAATAGGTACAACAAAATAGCTTACCTTTCAAAATCTTTCGGTACTTTAAAAAAACTTAATATCGATTCATTGTTCTTTGCTTTATTTAAACACCCGTAAACACAACAATATCTTTTAAAGGCCTTAGAAGTACGTTTAGGAGTCATCGTTATTTGCTGCATAATATAAATAACGTGGCTAACGTGCGAGCCGAGCGGTAAGCGGCAACCTAATGCGTTATTCCCTCTGCAAGGTACCGCCGGCCGATCGTACCTAAACTGCGGAGTGACACCCCCCTGGTAGTAGGTACAGTGAATGTCAGAAGAGCACGTTCCGCAAGAGATGAAGAATCGTCAACGGAACCTGAGGAGGCTTCAGCCAGCTTCGGGATAGATATAGGGCTGAGAGAGAAAAATAAACCTCAGTAAAGCGTGAGGGCCGCCGCAGCCAGGTTCGGGATGGACATAGAGCTCAGAGAGTCAGAGAATCGTCTGTAGAACTTGAGGCTCGCCTCAGCCAGGATAAGGATAGACATCAAATACAGAGAGCCAGAGAACCGTCTGTATAGCGTGAGGCTCGCCTCAGCCAGGATAGGGATTGATTTACAACATCCAAGAGTTAGTCAATAATGTCTATCCCGACATTGATAACATAAGTTGTAAGACTATATCTTGATTTAAAGAAAGAGTGAATCTGATACCAACTAACGAACAAGTAGATAAGGTAAATAACTTGATTCTTTCAAAGATTGATGCGCCGACGAAAATATACTACTAGGTCGATACTGTTCTCGGTTTGGATGAAGCTGTTCATTTACCTACAGAATTTCTTAATTCTTTGAACCCATCTGGATTCCTTTCTCATAAAATGGTGTTGAAAGTAGGTTGTCCTGTTATTTTATTAAGAAACCTGAATCCACCTAAACTTTGCAATGGCACGCGTTTGCTGGTAAAATCTCTAAAAACTTTCATGTTAGAGTGCACAATACTCACCGGATGTGGTAACGGAGAAGATGTAGGTATTGTATTACCGTTCCAATTTAAACGCCTACAATTGCCGGTAAAGATATCTTTTGCAATGACCATTAATAAATCGCAGGGTCAAACTTTCAACGTTGCAGGCTTGGAAACTCAACGCTCAACGTTGAGTGTTTTTTACATGGCCAATTATATGTCGCTCTTTCAAGTGTAACCTTTAAAGATAACATGTTTGTATTGTCTAATGACGAAAAAGCTGTGAACTTTGTATATAATGATATTCTGTAGTTTATTTAGTATCAACATTGCACTCGTGCGAAGCCGGGGCGGGTCGCTAGTAAAAAATAGAATAAAATCTAAGTATGTCAAAACTATGCAATATTCACAATGTACATTATTTACAAACTGATATTAGAACTAAAATAAGAAAAACTAATATGTACAATTACGGGGCGTCAAAAAATTCGTCCACATCGCTGTCAACAGGAAAAGTGCCCAGAAGGCTGGCAGCATTGCCACGTTGGATGGCAATGCTGATTCTTTGGCCAAAAAAAACGCCAGCCCTCTGGTCACGTGAAGAGTCGACCAACCGCTTGGCGATATCCCGAAATAATAGGTGTGCACTCGGACCCCATGGCCCTAGTGTTTCAACCCCAAACGGCTCAAAAACATAATTACCAATTAAGTTGTTGTATTTGCGCCGTTTGAGGTTTTCAGCACCTGCAGCAGCCGCCCCAGCGCAGCCCACCGTGCTAGGAAGATGGGATGGTGCAAGGGTGTCGACGCAAGTTGCATCCCACACCAAAGACCTACCCAACTTCCATGGCATTATGGTCATACCATCTGGTCTCTTACCATCGACACGTGCCAGGCCATTGGGTTCTAAGATAGCTGGCACCACGGCGGTGCCAAGAGCACGACGGATGAGATCATTAATGCTAGCGTGCCGCGCAATCCGACCTGCACTCTTACTACAGGAAAGGCCATGATGTCCGAGGCAGTCGACTGCTTCACCGCATTGCCAGCGATGTGGAGCCCCACAAGGAGCGCCAATTGGACGTTATTTAGCGCCCTCCAAAATTTGGGTAACTTATTATAAATAGTAGGAGCCATGCAGAAGACACTTTTGCGCATAAGTGCCGTCCTACTTCTATGTAGACAGACTTGACTCTAGTCATGCCGTTTTCTAGGAAATTAATCCGCCATTCAGGGAAATAAGTGATTATTCGTCTTTCTAATATAAAGGGATCCCAATGATAATAGATCATATCGTATGAAATAGGCCTTACAACTATCGGTGGATTTTAAATTAAACATAGATCTAAGGCATCTCTTTTGTGCTTTAAAAGCCAATTCTTTATTAGTGGTGTTGTTTCTTTATAAGTATTTGTAGTAAGAAGACGTAAGAAATAAGAACATTCGACATCTATTGTGATTTCGTGGCATCCCTAGGAATTTCGTGAAATCCCTGGTGTCCGCATTTCCCTGCGACATCAATACATTTTGGTTAAGTAATAACAGCCGCACGGGTCGATCTTGAAGGTTAAGCAGAGCTTGCCGAGGTTGGTCTGTGGATGGGTGACCATCGATTATATATCGTGTCTCCTCCTTAAAGCATGTAACTGGATTGTGGAGGTGAGATAGGCAGTCGCTCCATGTAAAATAATGGTACTCAGTTGAATCCCGTAAGACTACCTACCGACCCCAACATAGTTAGAAAAAATTATGCAAATTGGCTAGGTTATTTCTAGGCAAGCGTGCTTCACCGTCGACCACATTGGTACACACGCGTCATCGGTACATGGTGGACACCCCACCCATACGTACAAAGCATTTATTGTGCGTACAGCTAAGGAATGGAATTTCCTACCGGCGTCTTTGTTTCCTGATAGCTACAACCTAGAGGTCTTCAAGTCAAAAGTGAATAGGTTACTTCTAGGCAAGCGTGCTTCACCGTCGACTACATCATCGCTTAATATCAAGCGAGATAGTGGTCAAACGCGAATCAATCATATTTTTTTTTTATTAATGTCAATACATTTTGTATTTTAGGACAATCGTTATCGCTGACAGAATAAAACTTTGTCTTAAGCCTCTTTACAGATTGATTTCAAAATTTTCCATTTACAAAAACCGAAAACCCTATTTCGGAGGAAACCCTTAAGGCTGCCACTTGGTGCGGAGCGGAAAAAAGAGGCACGGAGCCAAACAATCGATTTGCAAAACTCCGCTCCGCTTTAGTGGGCAAGGATTTGAAAACTACTTTCAAAATTGATAATATGTTTACGCGGAGTGGGGCCGCGGAGATGAGAAACAGAGCAGTGAGGCGGGGCGTGGGTGGGGCGCGGGAAATGGCTTTTTTCGATAACATGTTTACTGCCACTGACATTTCGCATGGAAGTAAACCAAACGCCCGCCGCCGACAACTCAAATGACTCGTCGCGTGCTCCCGTGAAGCCGAGCTCCACGTATGAAAAAAAAACACAGTCCGCTACTCCGCTCCGCTACGCCGCTCCGCATTTACGTTTCACTGCCTCGCTCCGCTCTTGTGGAGAATAGCCTTTAAGCTGATATAAATAAACCACATCATAATGGTATGTCAGTTTCGCTTAAAGCTTCACAAGAACTTCAAACAAAGGCCTCAAAAAGAATTTCCTTAGACAAAATCCGATCTTATTATACATGTTAGAAACAGACGAGGCTTTCCATTATTTCCCCGACATTTAATTGGAGATTCCGCGTTGACATTGAAAGACTGACATCTAATCTGTAGTAGGAGTTATTAGTTATGTCAGGCGCAGATCAATAGCTGTATGAACCGGCCGCTTTTGAGAGAATTATGTAAGTATATCTTGAAGGCTTCGTCTTTGAAGCGATTGTCGTTCAATTCGAAATGAATAAAATGATAATTTTAGATTGTCTGCCTCGTTGGTCTGATAGTTGTAAGCGCTACTGCTGAGCTTGAAGTCCTGGGTTCGATGCCTGGGTCGTGCAAAGTGTTATTGGTTTTTACCATCTGCGATTACTCAGTAGCAGCTCGGAGTCTGCTCTGAGCTTTGGTAATCACGTTAAAACGAAAATGTTATGGATAGTCAGAACCCAGAAGATCTGACATCAGTCTTACCAAAGGGGTATCATACCCAGTTACTGGGTTGTAATGTAAAGGTCAGATAGATAGTCGCTCTTTGTAAAATACTGGTACTGAGCTGCGTCCGTTTATAAATGAAGATATTCCCAATATAGTTAGAAAAAGGCTAGGTAGAAAACTAATAAAGGTACCTAATACAAGTCACAGTTAGCAAAACAAACGAACGTCTTAACCCCATACGTCACGGCTGACATTATGTTCTCAGCTCGCAACACAAAAATATATTACAATTAGAAGAAACAAACTCACAAGTCCCAGTAACGAAGACTTACACAGATTATGTACCTACTGTAAAAATGCCGTAAGTTATAATAAGGAAAACTGGCATTTGCATTCAGCTTGAAATGTTTCAACGGAGATCTCTGGGAAATTAAACAATGCTAAAAAAGAGTGCCTGTTTCAGAGATCACACAGCTGCGGCCTATATAAATCAGGCTTTTCATGTGACTTAACAAGATGAGTCTAGATTTTTAGGTCAGTCAGACATTCAGATAATTGTTATTATAACAAAATCGTCTAAATTAATTTTGCTACCTAACAAAGAAAAAAGAAACATTTTTGGACAGTCTTTAGAAGATAATTTGTAAAAGTCATTTAAATAAGTATTTGTAAGAGATCAAATTGTTTGTTTGGAGATAATCTATAGAAGTGCTAATCCGATATCGAAAATTGTAACTTTTGAAAAGCTCTTTTGGTTTTATGCTGGCAAAATCACATTTACTGTATGATAGGCCACAGGAGCAAAACACTAGAAATGAATATTACAAAAGACAAATTTTAATTTCACTAAAATAGGTACTTATTTAACAACTAAACTTAACTATACTTAACTATACTAAATCATACTAAACCTAACTACTTACATATATACGAAAGAAAGGTACAACTAGGCGTCAAAGTACTCCTCCACATTCTCCAGATTTTTGTGTAAATAAGTACCTGTAATTTGATTATTTCTTCTGATTTTTTTTTCATTTATCTGTACTTCTGGTATATTGCGAAACTGGTATTTAGATAATCTGGTATACTGAGAATCGGGTATTCTGAGATCTGCGCAAATAAGGAGCCAAGGCCAGTCACTGAGAGATCTCCTTAAAAAGGAGACGTTACGAATAATAATTAGATTCCCCAAAAAGGCAGGCATATGTGTAAAGCATCCGACACACAGATTAGCCACTTATGTTTAAAAGTTACATATGAATAGCTGCAAGCTACATAAATCCAGTCACCTTAGTTTATGCTTAAATAATTTTCTAATGCTAAAATCCAATAAAGATTTGCCCACAACAGGGATTAAGACCCGACTCGCTCGCAACTAGAACAACAATGCAGAAAAAAATAAGTAAAATGAAGTGAACAGCTGTAAAACCTCTGTAAGTTCTATTAAGACTCGCAAATGGACCAAGTTTGCTCTCAACCGGAGACCTGTCATTTAAAACGTAGTTATTTTCTCGACAACTTCTTTGTAACTAGTTTAACACCCGTTTTGCGACATAAACTGTTTTGAGGGTAAGCAGAATAGGTGGTGTTGTTATTTCGGTGATTCAATTTGTGCGGTCGTGAGATGGGTTTTACGGGAAGATTCAATTCTGTGTGATAGCGTGGGACATGGTTTACAAACATAGTGTGACAGAAAGAAAAATAGATTTGTATAGAGATAAATCGTTGGTGAGTGGTGGTGGCCCAGTGGTAGCGGCCGCGCCTTACAAGTTATAGGTCGTGAGTTCAAACCCAAACAGGCGGTTTACTTTGTATAAATTATTTCATCACCACTGCTCTCAAAAACGGTGAAGGAAAACATCGTGAGGAAATCGGCATGTTCTAGAACCAAAAATTCGAAGACATGTGACAAACACCAACCCGCACTGGGTCCATGTTGTGGATTACATTACGGCCCATTCCCTCTCACAGAGAGGAGGCCTGTGTCCCAGCAGAGGGGACATTAAAAGACTGATAATGATGATGATGAAATCGTTGGCAAACATCATAGTAACGATGCCCTAACAGTTTAATATGATCCTAGTCTCCAGTTAAATTCAAAATCAAAAAGGTTTGGTAGAAGAGCATTATCATCATCAACACCTACAGCCTGATCATATACCTCTACTACTGCAAGTCATCCTTCACAATTCTCGGCAACTCAAAACCAGTATTTACTTGTACACCAATTGTGTAACACCGTTTTTACCACAATCCAAAAACTTGTAAATTAAACCACAAACAAACCACTGCTTCATTTATTTGAAAAATTCGTCTGCTCGACAACGTAAATGACATAATGAATTCTTAATTCTTACTATACACCAAGTTATAACATTTAACCGTTTGTGTGCCATAATTACCGAAACAATGGCAAAGCCATTGTGTCTCACGTGTATCTACGTTTTAGGAACTCAGGGGGTTAAATCAAAATGCATGTACAGTCAAAAGTGCAATTTTACTCTCCTCGAAGATGTTAAATTATTCACAACGGGTTTAATATTTTGTATATAAATTAAAGTATAGATTATACCTACTAACCGAGAAAAGTTAAAATTTTTATGCCGGAAAAAAACTGCCGCTGCCGTTTTGGTAGAGTGTGACTACACTTTTGACCCTTGTACAACACAAAGGCGAGCTTAATTCCAAATAGAGTTTTCTTCTACCAAACGTAGTAATGAATATGGTTAACAAGTGCTTGCAATGCATTGAGTGTTTGTTAAGTTACCACCCTGCTGATAAAGGCATAGGTATCTGTAGCTCCATCAATCTCTACTATACCGCGTATGCTAACGATGCGATGCTCTATGCACTCCTGGAGACGAACCCTGGCGGGCGAGCACGGCCTACTGTGATACGCTTGAGTCAGACATTTTTATCACAGTTTGGGAGCAAAAACTGTGATAAAATGCGTGACATAAGCCTATCACAGAGGCCGTACTCGCCTGGCTGGATTGGGCTTGTTCGGTGTTGACGATATTGTTAGAATATTTAAGGTTCTATGAGAAGAGATAAAAGTATTTATTTTATTATTACATTTTACCTAGAAGTGAATAGGTTTCTTATAGGCTGCTACATCGTCGACCACATCATCGCTTACTATCAGGTGAGATGAACGAAAGAAAAAATATTTATTTGTGACCCGCACAGGAAACACGAGAAATAAGCAAAACCTAAAAATTTAACAATAATAAAAATTAAAACCCTGCACGGGTAATCTCAGCAAGTTGTAAGTGGTCAAGCGGGAGCCGACAATTTTATTTTTTAAATCATACAAAGTGAAAGGATTACTGAATTTAGTGTGAACTAACTCACTCAGCGCGTTTGCCCGCGTGAAAAGTTTTTTATTATCCCAAGGGAACATTATACCAGGATGAAAGTAGTCTATGTGCTATTCCAGACTATAATCTATCCAAATCCGTTTAACCATCCATCTATCTATCCATTCATCCAAATTTTCGCATTTGTAAGTATATTAATATCAATAAGACGTCTAATTTTCTGTAAATAATAAAGAAATTGTTCACCACATTACGCCACAGAAACCAAACAATAAAAAGTGAAAAGCTATCAGTTCAGCTCTGTTATCACGACGGCTAATCGCCTGGCAGTTGCCGTCCTAAGGGCAGTCATGACGTTTCGACGCCGCACCGACGGCTTTCCTGAAGAGACTGGCAGTAATTCAATTCCCACCTGCATTGTGCACTTTCGATACCAGGTTGTTTTTGTGGGATGTTTTTGAAGAGGTAAATTGAATCCTGTTATCAAAACTGACCGGCGATTTTTGTACGGGTAGGAACATGATGTTTTAGGTTTGGAATAAGAAACGACACGCTGCGCTCAAAAACGGGGATCATAGAAATAGGAAAAAAGGCTGCCAAGTTAAAATGGTATGAGGCGGATCACGTCAGCATGCGCAGTTACCGTAGGGTTACGACTCCTTAGGCTTTCACGCCCTACCGCCGGCCTCATTACCATCGAGGCGGTCCGGCCAGTGCTCGAGCGCTGGCTCGTGAGGAGGCACGGCTCCCTGTCGTTTCGGGTGACGCAGGTGCTCTCGGGGCATGGTTGCTTCGGGAAGTACCTGTGTCGCATAAACAGGGAGCCGGACGCCCGGTGTCACCAGTGCATCGACTGCCGGGAGGACACGGCGCGGCATACGCTGGCAGAGTGTGCCGCTTGGGAGGAGCCACGCCGTGCCCGCATCTCTGAAGTTGGCAGTGACCTGTCGCTGCCGGCCGTAGTCGAGTCTATGGTCGGCAGCGAGGAGTCCTGGGACGCGGTGGTATCCTTCTGCGAAACAGTCGTCTCGCAGAAGGAGGCTGCGGAGAGGGAGAGGGAGATTTCATCCGCTAACCCCATCCGCAGCAGACGCGCTGGGCGTCGGCGGAGGGCGGATAACATCCTCTTCCAGCCCCCCTAAATGGGTCCAGCGGCGACGGACTCGGGGACGTCCGTCGCCCCCTACACATCAGGACCCGAGGTGGTGGCGCGTAGTGTTCCACGCGCGCTCCTCTTAGAAGTCGCGGGGGGAATCCAACACCTAACTCCTCCCCAACCCGAGCTCGTGGCCCGCAAAGGCGGGCCGGCACTAGCTGGGGGTTGCGGAAGTATCGTTTTTCTCGCGACCCCCAGCGTAGGTGTGAGATGGAACACCGGGGTGGTTTTTAGTCAGTACGAGTCTGGCAGACCCCTCCGCTCTCCCCAAGGCGGAGGACATCCAATGAGGATTTTCCAAAACGGAAAAAAAAGAAAAAAATTGTTACGACTGGAATTAAAAATAAAATTATAATTCATATTTTAGGTTGATGAATTGCCGACATTTAATTTATTTCCAATTATATTTTTATGCTTCAATATTTCCGTATTACTACATTAAAAGCAAAACTAACTTTGTCTGTCTATTTGATACCTTTTGGAATGTAGTTCCTTGTCCGCTCTTCTCCATGACAATCTACCTTTGCAAATGGACTGTAGAATCAATTAAATAAAAAAAAATCGACGTTCAAAAGTGTCACATATTGGCCTAATAGAAATATTATTTTTTTGATTTTTTTTACTTTGATTCTTCACTGAGATGGACCTAAATGACAATTGACACTGACTGGTTGACCATTTCCTGGGTTAAGACATAGGATACTTTTTATACCGCGAGTATGTTTCCTTGCAACGATTTCCGACTTTCACGGGTGTTACGTGCTAAAGTGATAAAGCGAATGAAGTCATTGGCTTAAGCTAGTCAAGATGAAATAAAGACTATATATTTATGTGTGTTATGTATTTAGTGCAAAAACATTACAGTTCTCGTTGCGTCACTAGAAATATTTATCCTAGAAATAACATAATTAAATTTTGAAGTCACATGACTACTTCTCATGCTTTAGAAGCGGCCACTACTTACCTTCCACATCGTATTTATAAATAAAGAACGCAGAAAATCAACCCAGCAAATAAAATGTTCCTCCATACCGCAATGTTGCACTCCAACAAGTAATGAAAGAAAAATATTTCCCTTAAGAAACAGGTGGAGAGAACTCAGGAAGTTAGTACGTCAGGGAACGTTTTATACAAAGCAAAATGTATTTAGAAGTGGGTAGGATGAGCGTTCTTAAGTGTATGGAAGGGTGTAGCGCTCTCTAGGGCTATAAGGATCTAGTGGCCGTTTATGCTTGTAGTATTAAAAGATTTTGGTTAAAGTACGGTAGGTAAGATAGAATTCAGTTTTTTTTTAGTATTTGTAGTGTGTTAGGAGATTTTAGAGATAATACTATGTATATTATTATATCTGCTTATCCTTTTTTTAACTATATCAGGTTCAGCTGACAGTCTAACCGGATTTAGTTAGATTCCAGTATTTTACATGGAGCGACAGCCTATCGGACCTCCACAACCCAGTAACTGGGTAACACGATTCCCCTTGGAAAGACTTGTTTCATTTCTGGACTCTGACTATCCATACCGACTATCTATAAATCAATAGCTTAACGTGCTTTCCGAGGCGCGAAGGAATGACGCTACGTAAAGATTAATCCACGGACTGATTTCTGCAAGCGTTGCAAGACCCTAGCAACACATTAAGTTTATAAAGTTAGAAGTGCTTGAATTTATACTAAAATATATCAGAAAATTAATAAAATATAATTTTTTTTTTTTCAAAGTCTGTATTAAAACCTGTCAATCATTAGCATTATATTTTTTTTTTTTTTATCTGTTATAGGCTTGCGCTTGACCACTATCTCACCTGATGGTAAGCGATGATGTGGTCCACGATGGAGCACGCTTGCCTAGAAGTAACCTATTCACTCTTGATTTAAAGACCCCTAGATTGTAGCTATCGGGAAACACAGACTCCGGCAGGGAATTCCACTCCTTAGCTGTACGCACAATAAAAGTATTCTCAAAACGCTTAGTGCGTATGGGTGGGGTGTCCACCATGTACCGATGGCGCATCGCCGTACGTCTGGTAGTCCGATGATGAAACGGGCTGGGTGGGATTAGATCATGCAATTCCTTCGCACACTCCCCGAAATGTAACCGATAAAAAACCGACAAGCTGGCAACTCGGCGACGATGTTCAAGGCTCTGGAGCTTTGACTTAACCAGTGCCTCATCGCCGATGAGCCTCTTGGCCCGCTTTTCGATCGACTCTAGTGCATCAAGCTGGTATTTGGCAGATCCGTCCCAGAGATGAGAACAGTACTCCATGCATGATCGAACTTGCGCTTCATACAAGCTGAGCAGCTGTTCTGGCGTGGAGTACCTTCTCACCTTCGCAAGGATCCCCAGCTTTTTGGCAGCCAGCTGAGCCTTTGCCTCAATGTATGGGCCAAAATTGAGAGTCGATGTCAACGTAACGCCAAGAAGCTCAAGATGGTCAGTTATTGGCACGGTCACATCGCGGAAAGTTGGAGCCGGGTGAAATTAGCTCTTTATAGCGGAAAAAAGACACGCCTGGGTTTTAGCAGCATTAAACTTGACCAGATTGGCATCGCCCCATTCGGAGACTGCCTGCAAGGACAGGTTCAAGCGCTCCAGTATGGCCTCCCGGTGAGACTGGATCTGAGGCCCGTAGCACGAGCGTTGGACATGTATCTCCCAGCAACAGTGCTGTCGTCTGCATACCCAAAGGTGCCGGGTTTTAGCAGATCGTTAATGTGCAGCAAGAATAAAGTTGCTGAGAGAACCGACCCCTGAGGGAGCCCGGCATTAATATCCAAGTGGTCCGACGAGCAGCCATCGATAACCACTCGAATGGACCGATCTCTCAGGAAATCTGCAATCCAATCACACAGACCACCGGGCAAACCGAATGAAGGAAGCTTACCAATAAGGCTTTCGTGCCAGACCCTATCAAATGACTTCGAGATGTCTAGGGAGACGGCAAGCGCTTCCCCGTGCCTCTCGATGGCCTCACTCCAGATGTGAATGGCATACGCTAGAAGATCCCCAGTAGACCGATTTCGGCAGAAGCCGTATTGGCGGTCACTTAGGATTTCGTTTGCTTCTAGGTATGCCAGGAGCTTAGTGTTTATTACACGCTCCATACTCTTACAGAGTATGGACGTTACAGAGATGGGTCTGTAGTTAGCCGGGTCAGCTCGACTGCCCTTCTTGGGCACGGGCTGTACGTTGGCTTGCTTCCAAGCATTCGGCACTTTTCCAGTCTCATATGAAAGGCGGAATAGGCGTGTCAAGATCGGAGATAGTTCAGGCGCACAGGTTCTTAGAACTATAGCTGGTATGCCGTCCGGGCCGCTAGCCTTGTTCACGTCGAGACGGATACGAATTTCCAACATACTCGTCTCGCATCCATCAGGAGAAGGAGGGGGCTGCGCGTCACCAGGATTCAGACGTGAAGATTCCGCAAAAAGAGAGGCAAATAAATTTGCCTTCTCCTCAGCGGAGTGGGCCAGCGACCCGTCGGGTTTCAGCAGTGGTGGTAGTGAGGGACGGCAGAAGTTCGATTCGACCGACTTAGCCAGAGACCAAAACGCTTTACTACCTGCTGGGTAAGAAGCAAGTTTGGTCCCTATTCGGCCGATGTGGTCGAACCGAGCCCTTCGCAACACCATCTTGCAGGACTTGGCAGCCCTGTTGAAGGCTCTCTTCATCTGACCCACGTCACTCGCCTTACGCGATCGATCGTCGACCCAAGCCAGGTACGCCCCATGTTTAAGCGCATCGGCGCGCTTACATTCGGCGCCAAACCATGGCCGGTCTTCGCTAGACATTGGTACGTCAGAGAACGGAATGTAGTACTCCATTCCCTGACGCAACACATCCGTCACGGCGTCCGCGCACGACGATGGATCAGTCGAAGAAAAGCAAGTAGGCTGCCAAGGATAGCATGCGAAAAAAGATCGCATACCATCCCAATCTGCTGACTTGTACCGCCAAACCCGCCGGGTGCCTCTTGGGCTGGGATCGGGCGGGGAATAGACGGACACAGACTTCACCAGACAGTGGTCGGAACTTCCTAATGGTGAAGCTATTGACACGGAGTATCTGTCTGGATCTGTTGTCAGCAGAAGGTCCAAGCAATTGGCTGTGTGTGAATCAACATCCGGTACCCTCGTTGCCCCCTGGACCAGCTGGGTGAGGTTTAGCGCTAGCGAAAGCTTACGCATCTCCCGTCCAGCATGATCAGTGTACTAGTATGGGAAGAGCCACTCCTGGTGGTGGGCATTAAAGTCCCCCAGTAACACTAATTGGGCGGAAGGGTACCGCTGCTGTGCCGTATCAGCCGCCTCACTGATGTGCTCTGTGAGCCTGGTTGTCTCCTGATCTCCGCTGTGCGAACGGTAGACACAGGCGTAGATAATTTTATCCCGACCTGTGTCCACTAAAGCCCACAGCGTTGAGAATCTGGAGTCCTCAAGGTTACGGAGACGCCGATAGCAAGTATCGTCACGGGCGTACATACACACACCCGCGCGCGGTTTAAAATTGTGCTCCAGGGTAAACCCTGGGTAAGATAAGTACGACGCGTCTGGCGGACTCGCTATCTGCGTCTCCGTAAGGAAAAACAGCGCTGGTTTCTCAGCCTCCAGGTGATAGTGGACTGCAGAGAGATTTGAGTGCAGACCTCGAATGTTGGTAAGGTGCACTTTGTGGGGGAGGGGGTGCAGCCGCTGTTTTAGTCTGATATTCATTTTCTTTGACATCATTATAGTAGAGTGAATGGAGGTGAGGAGAAGGAAGTGAGACGAGGTTCTGCGCTGCTAACCTACAGACACGCACTGAAAAGACGACATCATTGGGGCACTAGTCCGGAGACTGCGGGGACGCCCGAGCCCCCCCGGAATGTCCATCGGGCCCTCCCCATCTGGTCGCCAACCAGCACGATGGTGCATTCCGGGATTTTTCGACAGTTGGCGGGGCAGCCTTTCATGTGTGGCTGGCACACTACTTGGGCCCCCAACTACCTGCGGTCGGCCAGCGGCGCACCGTGCCTCGGATCCCGCTACCCTCCGCGACTAGTCTCCCGATACGTCTATAACAGCGCGCGTCAGGCTGGTCTGCCAGCAGTAGAACAGCTGTCTCGACCCAACTCCTCTAGTTGGCTACACCGAGCATCGTAACCGGAACACGGCTAGGCCGCTTGGCGGTACGTCTTTGCCCGGTGGGTGGTAGCAAGCCTTCGGCCGAAACCTACCACCAGTTATTGTCACCTGATTTGCACCACCCGGGGACCACGTGTAGGGAATCAAAGGGTACACTCCTATGGACGTGGGTGACTCGGCCCCCAAAATTTTATTATTTTAATATAAATTTTATTTTTTATTATAGTAGGGTTATTTACTGCAAATTTTCGATTCGGAAACCAGCCTACATTTTTCTTCTATCTAGTTCTGTTTGGAGTATCTGAAATGTAACAGGCGATAAGGAACTCAGTTAAAAACAACCAGTTCATCCCCACTATTAGACATTTTACGACTTAAAAATGGTCCATCTTGTTTCACCTCGCCACTTACCGTTACTCGGGGTCGGCTTTCTTGGTCATAAGAAGCCATTTGTGCCGCTGATAAGCATTTTCAGTGGATAAACCACACTGCTTCATATCTTTCTGCCCGGCGAGCACGGCCTACTGTGACATGGCCTAAGTCACACTTTTTATCACAGTTTGGGCGATATAGCCATTTTGTCTTAAATGCTAGCACGGCGGCGTAAGATATTTTCTTGACTTGTGGCATAACTTCTTGACATTTAATTGTTTTCTTTTTCGGAAATTTGCCAATTTTATGGCAGTTCGGTTTAACCTTGGCCATAAAAACCATTTAGGTTCAGAGAAGTAAAGTCCTACGACGCACTATTTCCGAATTATGGGCCTCCGAATTTTATTTTATATTACATAAAACGCTCTATATCTCGAAAACGGTATGTCCTAGGCAAAAAATAACCAAAATTTGGGCCCCCCTTTGCTACCCTTGAACTACAAATTCTTAACAAAAAATATTTTGGGTCATGACAAGTTATGATAAAATATGTCATGTCTTACAATTTGTCTTAAATACTAGCACGGGACAACCATGTGACATAGTTTCAAGACGCGACATGCCTTTCTTGTAGCTGACTTCATAGTGCGACATAATCTGAATAGACGACCAAATAAAATAATACTTATAAAAGTGTGCCGTTCATACAGATAAAATACTTTTTAATTTTGTTGACACTTTATTTTTCATTGTTTGTTTGATAACATATTAAGTGTTTGTTAGAAAGATATAATTATTTTGAAAATTTTAATAATTACTTAAAAAATATAATAGCTTGGACCCAGTTCCCGATACCGGTGAGCCCCTATTTTTTATTTTAGTTGTTTTTTGGGGGTTTTAATTAAGAAATAATTTAAAATGTATAGAAAGTAAGAAGAATATGGAATAAAAGAAAATAATTATAAAAAAGTAATAATCAAAATAAAAAATATAATTAAAAATAGGAATAACAATAAAAAAATAACAATTATAAAAAAGTAATATAATATAATTAATTAATAATCCTGTAACATTTCAATTAATTAATAAGCATTGATCACCACACACACAAAATAAATTTATTGCCATTTGGAGCAGTAATTAGAAGGACAATATTTTATTTTTCAACCATAAAATTTTATCACCACCTCCGAACGAAAGTGATAAATTTTTCTTAATCATCTGTTAAAATGTGAAATTTGTGACAAAATGGGTGCATCGGGTATTAGCAACTAAGACCCGATGAGTCCCAAATAAACGTCAGGAAATTTTCTCACGCCGCCGGTACTAATAATTAAGACAAAATGGCTTTATCGTCCAAACTGCGATGAAATGTGTGACTCAAGCCATGTCACAGTAGGCCGTGCTCGCCGGGAAGCAACAAGAAAGACATGTCGCGCCTTTAAAATAAGTCACATGTTTGACCCGGCTAGCATTTAAGACAAATTGTAAGACATGACATAATTTATCATGTCTTGTCACAAATGTCTTGGGTACGCCCATGCTCGCTCCGCTGGACTCTCGTCACCCAAGATGTCAGCGGTCTAACACTCCCTCTCTTTTGTGACGTCATGGAAAAGAACATTTTCACGATGTGGCCATCGGGTTGCTGCAATACATGACCGCACTACCTAAATCTGGTTTCGGTTAGATTTTCGGCGATGGGTGTAACTTAAAAACTAACTCCTACATACTCGTTCCGAATTTTATCTTTACGACTTAACAATGGTGTTCATAAAAATACAGTAGCGAACAGTTGCAGCAAAGAAGAGTTGCTGGAAGATTGCGCGGCAATAAAAAAGTTATAACTCAGAGATAACAAGAAGACCAACAATGGACACGATCCGCCGCGCCCTGAGGATGGACTGAGAAAAATTGAGACGTTTTTGAGTTAAAGGTTCTGTAGATAACATTTGAAGTCTATGGGCAGGGATTAATTTATTTAAATAGTAGATAATATGTAGGTTAATGAATTGAGAAAAATTGGCTAATCAAACTACTAATGCTACGCAGACGAAGCCGTGGGAATAGCTAGTTCAATATAATTAAATCCAGTGGATTCCTAAGCGCGGACACGGAACCCTAGAAAGTCAGCCGTTTCGCCGAGTGTAACAACCTCGTTTAGACAGTATTGTGAGTGTCGCCGGCTCTAGCGATTCCCCTTAGTCAATAAATCGCTCTAACCAAAATTTGGCCACTTTCGCTCTAGCAGTTTCATGAACGCCTGTTGAAGTTTTTTGACACCGCGGTTAAGGGTTTTATTCTAAAAAGAAATAAAAAAAAGTATTTATTTGTGACCCGCGCAGGAGACACGATAGATATGTAATAATATATAATATAATATATTCGTTTATTCAGGATTAAACACAATGAACAGGGTCAAAAACAAAAAAAAATACAAACACTCTGTGCGAGTCCAAAAAGGCTCTCTCAGAATGTCAATTGCTCTTACTGTGGGCCTCAATTTTATTTCAAGGATATTTCTCGCTGACTGATCGACATTGTGCGTGACCAGAGGGCTGGCTCATTCTTTTTCGATTCAACATGGCAATGCTGCCAGTCTTCTGGGTTAGTTTTCTGATGACAGCGAGTGCATCTTGTTTTTATATATATGTACGTAGTTAGATTTAGCACAGTAGGTACAATTTAGCATAATTAGTTGATTATGTAAATATACTGGCACATATTTATTTACAAATAAACATATTGGTAGCACTTCAAAAACAACACCAACATCCGACATCAAAATTACTGATTTTATTTGATTAGCTCATGTAATTTTCAACGCTATTATAGTAATAAAATCTAATCAAACATGCTTTTAGCAAGCCACGATAAAATTCCCTTGATCAAATTGGATAAAAATTCACGCATAGTACCTCTCACAGAGTGCATGTGTTAATTTATTCAATTTCTGCCTAACCTTTTCTGATTTTTTTCAGGGTGACAACGACTGATAACCAGTCTACCAGCATGCACTGAATACCAGTATTTTACATGGTAACCGTTTTTTTTTGGCCTGGGAAATCATACAATGACTTTGCCCGCTCTGGTTGAGGTGGGAGGGCGTGTCAGAGTTTTACTGACTAAAACCCACCCATGTTCCTTCAGTTGCTTGTGCCAGAGCCGCGGTAATTCTTATTCTATATGGAGCCCCTTTTTTTTTGTTTCGCTGGGCAAAAATGCATTACGCATACCCGCCCATCGGGGGATGGGGGGCTATGTGGGACTCCCCGGGCTGACTGACCCGGTATACCCACTAAAATAACCCAGCGGCACTCCCGCATCGTCTGAGTGGAGGAGGGCTGGGAAACCGGCACAGCCTTTACTTCCAGTCCTCCGCCGACGACCGCCCGCCTTTACAGCGGGGCCTTCACGCCCCTCCCTTAGTGGAGGGGCCCGGGAACGACCGCGAGTGCCCGGCCGTTCCCGCCCAACAAGGGTGGTGATTGGTGCAATGCGGACGAAGGTGCCCCCGCACCATTCGTCCGCTAATCACCACCAGGAGGAGGGAGGAGACGATTATACAACCGCCTTCTCCCTCCCCTTCTCCGCCTGCGGAGCGGCGGCGCGAGAGGATCGTCCTCCCGCGCACGCTCCGCCGCCTCCTTTTGCGACATCACGACCTCGCAAAAGGAGGCAACCGCCGCCCAGCCTCCTCACTCCCCAGCATGGAGTTGACCACGCCGGGGAGCGGGAGGTCCTGCCCGATCACACTTGTTAGGGCACGGCGCAGCTCAGCCCAGGCTGGGCACACCTCGAGGGTGTGCTGCGCCGTGTCCTCTACTTTTCCGCAGTCATAGCAGGCCGGGGATTCCTCCCTCCGGATCCGGTGCAGGTGCGTTCCTAAACAACCATGTCCGGACAACACCTGCACCAGACGAAACGAGAGGAAACCGTGTGGCCGCTCGAGCCAGCCCTGCAGGATTGGACCGAGCGCGTCCAACGTCCGGCGACTAAAGGCGGCGGTGGCGAGGTCCTCCGTCCAATGGAGGACGATGGCGTCCCTCGCCTCCCGCCGCACGGCCTCCTGCTCTTCCGCGGCGGGGCGCTTACGCCGCGCCGTCCATTCGTACACTCTGGCGAGCACCCATGCCTCCAACTCCCAGGGAGGGGTGCCGGCCAGAGCGCACGCCGCCGAAAAACCCACCGAGCGGTAGGCCCTCGCCACCCGCTGTGCAATGGCCCTTTGGGGCCTGCGGATGGCGGTTGCATTCTCCCTCCTGTGGAGGGAGTCCCCGTAGAGCGCCATGCTCTTAAGGATGCCGGCATAGAGGCGCCGGCATCGGTCCTTGGGCCCTCCCAGGTTTGGGAGGAGCCATGAGAGGGCGTCCGCGGCTTTCAGCAGGCGCGTCGACAGCCCGCCGAAATGCGGGCTGAAGCGCCACCTGCTGTCTAGCACGAGGCCCAGATACTTCATCTGGGCCCCGACCCCTATCCGGACGCCCTCCACGACGATGTGGGCGTCAGGAGGGCGGCGCTGCCGAGGCCCTTGGAAGAACACGGCCTCGGTCTTGTTCAGCGCCACCCTCAATCCTAGCCGGTGGATCCTCCCTGCGACCAAGGATCCGCCAGCCGAGGCCAAACAGGCCGCCTCCCCAAAATTCCTGCCCCGGGTAACGAGGAGAGTGTCATCCGCGCTATATGGAGCCCCTGGCTATCTGAGACCAACTACCCAGTAAGAGGTGTCTGATATTCCGGCTTCTGACTACCCGTAACGAGTGCCAAAGATTGACAATTGACAGACGGGATCAACAGCTTAACGTGCTATCTGAGGCATGGAGGAGACTTGGTATGTAATTAATGATCATTCATACACGGACCCAATCCATTTAACCTTGAAGATCAGCCCGTGCAGCTATTATTATTTAGCCACGAGTGCTTGTTTTATTTATTCGTTGAGTAATAAATCTACTTGCTGTTTCAAAGTAGTAAAATTTCGTGTAAACGGTGGCAGAGAGTCGCGACAGAATGCGCTTTATTCCTCGACAGGTCGCCGGTAAAATTGTTTCGGAGACAAATGCTGAGTTTCTGTTACAACATTTCGTGCTAGAGATTTGGTGTATCTTTTCGTAGTCACTTACTTACTTAAAAATGTTGTGTTGTTTTACAAATCGGTCTGTAATTAAGAGTGGCTTACTTCTTTAGTTATAGAATCGTCAATGAAATCTAATGATTAGATGTCATCAACATAATCATGTCAGTTGAAAGACGTACTGCTGAACTTGTAGGCCCCCCTCAAGTATTGCCACATCGACCGGTCCTGTGTTTTTTGCATCCAGTTCCATCTAGAGGGAAAGCTTCCAACGCAGCGTCATTTTGGTACGCGGTCACCATTTCAGAACTTTTCGGCCCCATGAACCATGTTCTGCGAGCAATGAGCGCCATCCACTGCCACATAAGTTTGGAAATTCTTGGTCTATGTCGGTAACTTTAGTTCTCCAGCAGATATTTATGTTAATTTCTCATACGCAAGGAAACGCCGAGCATAGCCCTCTATTAGATGTAAGAAAGAAAGATAAGATAAATTTGATAGATGAGCTTTATAAAAATCATCATTCTAATAAAGGCGTTCTAACTTAACAGCATCCTCTATCTATAGGAATAGCCCTTTCAAACTAACCCCCGGTTTCTGAATAGAGATTTAAAAATTGAGAACTTGTCAACTTTGGTTTATTTGTGCCATGCATGTCGCATAAAAAATCAATTTAAAAGAGACATGAACAAAATAAGTAGAGTTTCATTAAAGTAGGCTAGTTTTTAACTTTAAACCTTCAATTCAGAAACCTAGAGTTACACACATCACATTCTTATTTTCCACCAATCCACCTGTAATAATGCACAACAGAAAACCCCTTTATTTCCTTCCCCCAACTTTTATTACCGGTTGTCTCTATTGACAAGCACAGTCGTCTGAAAGAACACAATTTAACCAATATAATTGACAACAGTCTGCTCCATCCTTTTGAACCGACATCTAACAAATGCTCGTAACATATCTATTGTTGGATATAACAAAAGATCGACGTTCATAATAAAGTAGCTGCGGTGAATCGTTGGTTAATACTTCAATAGATCCACGAGTGGTTTATTCCTGTTTAGAGGAAAGCGTAAAGATATAAAAAACTGCCACGTGGATCTTTTTAGCTGAATAATAACTAAATTTGATAGTATTTGTACGCTTCACCGCAAAATTCAAAGTAAAAGTCAAATCGTTTATTTCAATCAGGCCACTTTTGAAAGACAAATATTTCAATTAAAAAAATTATTATCATTAATTCTACTGTTCATTCGCAAAGGTAGATTATTATGTAGAAGAAAGGACAATATACTCCACACGAAGAGTGTTTACGCACTGCATCCGATCTTTATCCGAATCCGAGTTCCATCCGAATTGGAAATGTACTGATTTCAGACGGACGGAGTTCGGATACAGTGCGTATCCCTCTCTACAAGAAGTAATACGGCTACTTCAGACGGAAATTTCTCTCATTTGGATCGGCACTTTTAAACTTTTAAAAGCGGCACTTTTGAACGTCAAAACAGTTATAATATTTACACTCATACATATGCCTAATATTGTAACATTTCACACACCGTGTAATCTACCTATATTTACAAATAAATATTCTGATTGTAATGTACGTGTCTATCTTCAAGGTTAAGCAACGCTGGTCAAATTTGGTCCGCAGATGGGTTTCCATTCATTACATACCAAGCCTTTAATTTATACCGAGACACGGAAAGCACGTTCATCTCTTGGTCCCAGCAGTTATTTATAAAACTTTGACAGTCGTTACGGATAGTCAGAAACCCAAAAGTCTTGCCGATCATCGTGTTACGTAATAATGGGTAATGGAGATCAGATATACAATCATCCTCATAATCATCATTTCAACCGAAAGACGTCCACTCCAAGTGTCGCCACATTGGCCGGTCTCGTGCGTCTCGAATCCACCGGATCCCCGCAACCTTCAGGCCATCGGTTCATCTAGTAGGAGGTTTTCCAACGCAACGTCTTCCGGTTCGCGGTCGCCACTCCAGAACTTATCGGTCCAATCGGCCATCCATTCTGCGAGCAATAGTAATGGTGATAGACAATCGCTCTATGTGAAATACTAGAACTCTGCTGCATCCGGTTAGACTGGGGGCTGACCCCGATATACTTGTGAAAAGGCTCGGCAGATTAATTCTTCAACTTCTTCTCGAGTCGATGATTCCGTTTTCAATTCCAATTTATACGATATGTCCGGCATTTAGTAATAAAACTTTAAGGCCGTAAAATACCCACATGAGGGGTGCAATTACCACACTCTCAAAGATATAGCAATTTTAGTACCTGTCTTATTTATTGCGATATCCTCACAGTCTAACAACCATGACGTTTGACCTAGGTATCATAGAAACATTCATTGAATGTTATTTTACGGCTATACCGTAGATAATCTAAAAAAAACTGATCAAGTGAGAGTTGGACTCGCGCACTGAGGGTTCCGCACAAACAGCTACATTCACCAAAATAATTAAATAACATTACTGAAAATCATAAACTATGAACATTGCGTTAAGATAAACAGAACTGAGGGAAAACAAACACTTTGTCGTTTGAAAACTGTAGTCTCCCATACATCGACATAAGTCGCGGTCCGTTTACCAACTGCAAATAAGTTAATAATCTTTTAAATTTGATGTAGATACAAATTTTAGGACTACGAATTTTTTCCTTTATTTGTGATAGAAGACATTGCTTCTTGCCAAAACACATGATTCTGGATCAACGGGAAGCATCCTGTAAATTTTGATTCCCTTGTGAGTGTAAAATATCCGTCATTAACGGCTTTATCTCTTGATTGCGTTGATCTAGAAGTTTGATTTTTTCACAGTGGCAAGTGGTTGTAAACTTGAGTATACGATATTAATTTCAACTCGATACCTTCACGCGTTCCTAAGATAAAGTATCTTGACAGAAAGACAGACGGACGACAAAGTAAAATTAGGAACGATGTTAATTTTAGGAAATGCAATAAAAACGTGTGGGGCTTCAACCACTTATGTAGGGTGTTTTTATTAATAAAATTAAGTGTATATAGTGGCCTTTAAATTTTATTACTACAAGCGTTGACACATTGTATATTGGGCTTGGACCAGAACTTACCCACATCGACAGTATTAACGCTGGCCTCGCAAAGGTCTCTAATGGCTACATGTCTACATGGAGCAGGACAGGACATGGGGCATCGTCTGTTGTGTGGTCCCACAATCGCATTGCAGCTGATTGGAGTACCCGCATCTGACCATACTTACAGCGGCCCACGTGATTTCATAGCCTATTAAGAGATTGCCAGATTTCCATGGCAATTTGATAGAGATAGCTACTGACTGCCACTGTCTCTCAAGAAACAAAACAAAACACGTATTCCCATTTTTCAGGTAACCTTACATAAGACGCAAACATACACTATGAGTACGTATAATAATGATTTACACTTAAGAACAGAACAGAACTCTCGCAGAGCTAGAACTTGTTCAATAAAGTTTACAGACGAACTCTCAATTAAAAATGTAGGCATCTATAAAACAGATCCTTGTCTTGAACTTAGTTTAAAAAGTTAATTAGACTCGTTAAGCTGGGCTTTAGTAAACGCCGCCGAGAACAATGAGCCGATTTGGGATAGTTATCGAAGCTGCCTATTGTCTACAGCGGTCTTGACGCTTCGCGAAACCTCCAAATGATTAATGATTACTATTTCAAACTTCGCTGTTCGGAATTAGGTCATTGTGCTAGAAACTAACGTCTGTTTAATCAGTGGAAATCATAACCATATAACTACTATATTAGATCTTTTGAAGTCAACTTCCTCCACTCCAGTTGACGCAGGCGCAAAGGAAAACATCGTGAGGAAACCTAGACTTATAGTTGGTATAAGTTTTGTTTTCCATTGGTGTAATTCCAAGACGTAAATTACACCGGCAAAAATCCCTCGATGAGTGTCTCGAAATGTCAAACTGTAACTGAAAATTTGATTTAGTTGAATATAAGTCGAGTTAGGCCGCTATCCCACTGGCGTTTTGCGAGCGTTGGCGTTGCTCCAACGTCTGCGCAGCATCAACGCTGCACAGACGCGACGTTGACGTCGCGTTTTACGAGCGTTGGTATCTCTCCAACGTCTGCTCAGCGTCGACCCTGCGCAGACGTGACGTTGACGTCGCGAGACTCTAGTGGCAAGCGTTAGAGCTGAGACTTCACAACGTTAACGACGCGTCAACGCGTCGTTAACGTTGACGTTTTTTGGCAACAGGTACAATCACACACAGGCGAGGGTTACGGCCGGCCAGACATTTTATAACTAGACGGAACATATTTAAAACGCTATTTCAATATCGGTATTTACTTTCGCACTAATAGATATCGTCATAGGCAAAAAGATAGTATATAGATATACTTTTGTCTATGCCATCTTTTGTACCAGTATATCGGAGTATGCTATGGATACTTATCTATAGACATATATCAGTACTAGATCTGTGCAGGATAAATAAAACAGGTAGTGAAAAATAAACACAAAAGCGTTTTTTATACTTACCTCAAAGTTATAACAAGCCTCTCTTCTGGTGATACTGAAACTCTGAGATTAGTGTCTAAATATTGAATGTCATTATGAATCACTTCTAAAAGTTCGTTAAATGTATTCTCGCAAATAATTATAAAATTCCTATTCATTATTTGTAATATTATTAGAGTTCATTGCGAAATATTCACTTTCTTGTAATCAATTGGACCATAAAGGATTTTCCCAAAATTGACGACGAGACTTTCTTTTACGTATTTTTCGTCGAAGTAGCAAAGACAACAGTAGTGTTCATTTTGTTTCTGATTGTATGCCTCAAATTCTAGCATGTGCGTGACGTTAACGTTGCGTTAACGCTTGCCACTAGAGTCTCGCGAAGTCAACGTCGCGTCTGCGCAACATCGACGCTGCGCAGACGTTGGCGAGACGCCAACGCTAGTAAAACGCGACGTCAACGTCGCGTCTGCGCACTAGATTAACACTACTATGCTTTTAATAGGTACAACACACATAATAATAGGAAATTGGGAATAGGATATCCGTACATCGTGTAGTCCTATAATGAAACGGGCAAGGCGGAATCAAATCATGGAATTCCATCGCACACTCCTCGGAATGTAGCCAATAAAAAACTGATAGGCTGGCAACTCGGCGTCGATGAAACTCAGTCCATTCCTCTTTGCTTAGGCACCGGCCCCGCTTCCCACCGCGCTGTAATTAATTATCAAATGCGGAAGCCTACCACCACTTCTCTCATTATAGTTTTAATTATTTTTGTTACGAGTAGATGATTTAGTAAAGGTACTACTTGAAGCTTTAAAAATGTGACATTTAATCAACGAAAGCGACGCGTTAGCGATTGGGATGCCAAGCGCTATCGAAATGTCACGTGGTCAATACCTTACATTTTGGCATTTTGAGAATCGCCATTGCTAATAAAATAATACTTTAGGCTCTAGACAAAATATGAAATTCTTTCAACGAAAGCGTCGCGATGGCGTTCGGCAAAACGTTTAAAATTGTCAAGCGCTATCGAAATGTCACGTGATCAGTTCCTTACCCATTGGCATTTCGACCATCGCCAACGCTGACATCGAATGACACTTTTCAAGAGCCTTTTATCTGGCGTTGTCTGTTGTTGTGTTTGTTTTTTGGCTGTATCCTCTGCGGGTCTTTAAGTCAAGAGCGAATAGGTTACTTAACACTAGGCAAGCGTGCTTTACCATCGATTACATCATCGCTTACCATCAGGTGAGATAGTGGTCAAACGTGAGCCTATCGATACTAAAAAAGTATTGTGTATTCTATCGTGTTTTAAGAGAGGTTGTAATATCAAAATTATGGGAGGGGTCTTATCTATACAGGCACACTATGTAAAGTTAAATATAGCCACGTGAATAAGGTATTTTCTAAATATAAACATATAAAACAAAGTCGTACTTCTGGATTTTGATAGATTTTTCACAAAAAAAAAGCGAAAAAGAGCGATTTTGCCAATACATCTAATTAGTCCGGGGTAAGTAATACTCGTATATGATAACAACTGAATCTATAATTTTATTTGATATAATGATCAGTTAATATAATAAACGATTGATATAATTTTAAAGCAACTAATTTTTATAAGCAAAACATACATTGAATATAAAATCGTTTGATATACCACTCAAGAGACATAAAACCTATTTAGTCTAAATGATAAAAAACATGCAAACAAGCATACACCTTGCATGCAGCAGGCATACAAGGTTTATGCTGTATGGTGTATGCTCCTACCTTAACCTTATAACCTAATATAACCCATCCGAGTCGGATTGCTTTGAATCGGGTTGTTAACCATAAAGATGGTATCAATATTATATACTCGTATTTTAAACGATAGTCCTAATGATTTTCGATTTAATAAACGTTATATCCAATAACGTTATATGAAATAAGTTTTAGAGTATATAAATGTTATATCTAAAGAAATTATATCAACAGTTGGTATAACTCAGGTTTATTATATCTTGTAAACGTTATTGAAATAAAAATATACCAAATAACTTTATATGATATGAGACGCACCCGCGATGCCGGGGTAGGTCGCTAAGTTTATAATATTAGCAGGTTAATATGTAGGTCGGATTATCCTGCATATGCCGTTGCTACGATCTTCGCAGGGTGGCTGGTAACAACTGGAGGAGAGTTGCCGAGAATCGAGATAAATGGAGTGTGTGTTGGAAAGGCCTTTGTCCAGCATTGGACTTCTGTAGGCTGATGATGATAATGCAATTGCTTAATAAGTATATCTACCAAATAAAAATCAAATTCAAATGTCATACCTAACAGTTTTGCAACACAATAGTCAGAACTCGAAAACTTATCTTTTAGATTGTAAAGGTCTTCCAATTATGCATTAGCTTCGTTAAAATATTGTGTTGGTAACATTTTACCAGACATTGGCTAGACGGTTAGGTCAACGAACTAACAAATTGGATTTTAAAATTGTAACTGTTGTAAAAGCTATTTTCAAATGAACATTTTAAAATTTTATAGTCGTCAGATTATTTTCAAGGAACTGATACTGTCTCATAAGTTGCATAGGGAGGTTCCAAAAGTTCACGGAATAATTGTTATCCTTTAAATACATCTTCTTATTAAAGAAAATATTCTGCGAACGTTTGGGTCAACCCTCATATATCAACCTAAGGCATTTTTAATTATCATGAACTAGCTTAGAATCAAAAGATATTGTTAACAAGTCTCATGATATTATGCTTCAAGGAATGATAATGTTATATCTCTACAATCCTTGGTTGGCAGGTAGATAACGACTAAAGTCCACTATTGTACCTTTATTTTGGAAGAAGTTTTAATAAATAAATATCAGTTTGTTACCGTCCCACAATATTGCAAAAGCCTCTTCACAAACAAAGTAGGGTTTATACCCTACTCTGTTTGTGAAGAGGATCCTACTAGATCAGGTTTTCTAACGATGTTTTTCTTCACTGATGTGTCCTTTTATTTGCTAGCCTGTCCTGTTCCAATCCTGGGCAAAGGCTTGCCTCCACATCATCATCATCATCAGCCTATTAATGTTCCCACTGCTGGCCTCCTCTCTGTGAGAGGGAATGGGCCGTTATCCACCACGCGGGCCCAGTGCGGGTTGGTGGATGTCACATGTCTTCGAATTTTTGGTTCTTGGACATGCCGGTTTCCTCATGATGTTTTCCTTCACCGTTTTGAGAGCAGTGGTGATGAAATAAAATTTCGTCGAAAATTTTGTCGAAAGTGTTCTTAGCTATGTTTAAATAAAATCGGTTCAGCCGTTCAAAAGTTATGGGTGTTCTACTGTTTGAATGGGGGTGTTTTCGTAAGATATCGTGTCATAATTACGTGTTCAATAGATTGACGATCGAAGCGTGTCTACTATGTACTAGATAAATTATGTAGCATGAACATAAAAATGTTTCGGGGGTGTTTTAAATTTTGAAATTTTACTTGTTACAGACGCAGAACTCGGCAAAAATTCTTGGTATTTGCTTGTTTCACCCTTATTCAGTCGGCAAAACTTGGTTTCCTTTAGTTAGCACAAAACATTTTTGATGTTCACTAGAATTAAATATCAACTAGTAACCTTGATATCCCCCTTCCCACTTCTCAAAAGACAATTACACAGTTTAAGACCGTTTCGCAAAACTAAAAATAGCAATATTAAAGTGGCTTTTGTGAAAAACTTATTCCAATTAATGTAAAAAACTATTAATTAGAGAACTTCTTCATTGTGTCTTATCTTTGTCTCGAGAGAACCTTTCGTAAGTCACGACATCTTTTATGAAATTAGTATTTTATGAAACCTATTCATAATTCTGTACTTATTTCTTTTATAATATCAGTATGACTTTGGTCTATTTTTTTAACTCCCGAGTGCGTACTTAAAGGTTAGTTAAAATGCGGAGCAACTTAGAAAAAACACCCAATGATATTTATTTATTTATTATTTATTTAATACTTCATGCACAAAAACGTACAGAGGCGGACTTAATGCCTTAGGCATTTTCTACCAGTCGACCTTAGGGTGATGCAGAGACAAATAGTGGTAGGTGCAATATTGAGAATGAATCACGATAGGTAATATTAATTGAAATACAAAGATATACATACAAACCATAAATACATACCCACTATATACACAAAAAAGTAAATAAACTAAATACACGAATATACATAAACAGATAATTGGAGAACATTAACGCTGTGACGATACTACTGCCAACTTCTTACGAATGTGCTCGCGAACTTTCACTTTGAATGCTAATCGATTGGGTGCCATCCTGATTTCTTGAGGGAGCGCATTCCACAGAGAAATAGACTGAACGAAGAAAGAACAGTGAATGAAGTCAGTCCGGTGAGTGGGACATTGAAGAAGACGGTTGTGTGAAGAGCGAAGATTTTTATTGTGGTTGGCGCAAATATATTGAAAGTGAGGGGCCAGATAACTAGGAGCATTGGAAGATGCAAGAAATGAAAACAAGGTAGTTAATGCCCTTTGCTCTCTGCGCTGGCGTATGGGCAACCACTTTAAAATTGAGCGATGCGCAGAGACATGGTCATATTTACGCAAATTAAAAAAAAATCGAATGCAGTAATTTAGAAGACGGTCCAGTTTGTTGAGGAGATGTGCATTCAGGTCATAATAGCACACGTCACCATAATCGATAATAGGAAAAATTAATGTCTGCACAAGCATTGCCTTCGTGTTCGAGGATAAAACATTTTTTAAACGATACAGAGTCCGCAACGTTCCAGTGACCTTCTGACTGACACTAGCAACTTGAGTACGCCAGTTAAGGGCGCTATCGATGCGCAAGCCTAGGTCCTTTACGTCAGTGCTAAAAGGAACAATCGTACCGTCAAACAGAACAGGTGGCAAAGTTGCACTATCTACTTTACCGATGTTTCGAGGACTCCCAATGATGATTGCTTGACACTTATTGGGGTTTACAGCAACGCCAAACCTATCCGACCAGGCTTTTATAGCTATTAAGTCCTCGTTTAATTTTTCGATAACATCAGGTACTTCGTCCACATTCCCCCGACAGTACAACTGAAGGTCATCTGCATACAGATGATACGCACACTGAAGTACAGAAGTAATGAGATTAATAAAAATTGAAAACAGAAGAGGAGAAAGTATGCCGCCTTGAGGAACGCCAGTTTCCAAGTCACACCAACGAGATGAAGAATCTCCAACGTGCACCGACTGCTGACGCTCCTGAAGGTAAGAGGTGAACCATTCCAGTGCTTCGGGGGAGACCATCTAATAGGACAGAATGGCTAACAGGATTTCGTGACTGACAGTATTGAAGGCGTTCGAGAAATCGACCAACACTAGTACAGTGACTTTGGTATCTTCCAGTCCCACCCTAATATCACCAGTCACTTTAAGGAGGGCAGTCACAGTGCTGTGCCCGGGCCTGAACCCAGATTGTAGAGGGCTAACGAGTGAATTACTCTGTACAAAGTTTGAAAATTGTTTGTGGACACAGGCCTCGAGCACTTTGGAAAGGAAGGGAAGGATAGATATGGGGCGAAAGTGGGTTGGAAGAGTGGGATTGGAAACTTTGGGAAGTGGACGAACAAAAGCTTTACGCCACAAGGAGGGAAATACTCCGGAAAACATGGAAAAATTTACAATATGGGTGATGGGAGGTAGGAGGTGATTCAGAATGGTGATGATCATACCACGAGAGATATTATCACATCCCACCGCTTTGGATTTAATGGAAAGAATGATCTTTTTAATCTCTCCCGGTTCAACTGGAATGAAACGAAAAGGTTTAATGTGAGGACGCGTTAGACCAGAAATAAGATACAGCGTTTGTTGCTTAGTTAGACGATCCATGGTAGGCACAGTGGAGAAATGACGGTTGAGATCATCTAAGTCAATCGAATTGGGAAGGTCTAAATGTCGCGGTTTGCCAATACCAAGCGTTCCTAGGAACTTCCAGATATCGGCAGAAGAAGAAGTAGAAATATTTTCCAGAATGTGGCGGCGTTTAGCATTGCGTATCATCTGGTTACATCTATTTCTTGCAGCTTTGAATAGCGCCCAGCTCTCGTCCGTACGATCCTGTTTATATTTTCGGAACGCGCGGTCCCTGCGTCGCATCGCCATCTTTATGCCACTTGTCATCCAAGGCGCAGGAGGACGCTTCAGTTTCACTTTTCTGACAGGTGCGTGACGGTTATAAAGGTTGACCACAACATCATTGAAGATTGCTACCTTATCGTCAACCGAAGTAGCCTCCGTCATAATCTCCCAGTCAATCGCAGATGCATCCATCTTGAGTTTCTCAACGTCCATCCTGGCAAAACAACGCCTGTACAGAACCTTGGGTTTAGGTTTGGGAGGTTTGAGGATATAGGAAAGAAAAATCATGTCGTGATGAGAGAAGCCAGGAGCGTCATGTTGACCATGGGATGAGACAAGGGAAGGATTCGAGGTGAGGATAATATCGAGCCAGGTGTCATCGCCAGATTTGTTATGATGGGTCGCCTGAAGCGGCAACACGTGCAGACTAGCTGACTCGATAAGATGAAGAAGCTTACGGGATCTAGGGGAGTTTTGAGAAAGGAGGTTAGTATTGAAATCACCCATAATGATGTGGTGTGCATACTCTGAACCCAAGGATTCAAGAACTGATTCGAATTCAGTGAAGTAATCGACAGTGGGGGGACAGTAGACAACACCGATAACGGTCTTGGCTCCTTTGACGCAAACTTCAAGGAAGATAAACTCAGCAGAAGCAGAATAGTTAGAAGAGGAAGTAGCAAGTGTTTTGTAAGGAAAATCACTGCGGAGGTATATAGCCACACCACCACCACCCTTACCAATCCGATCATTCCGAATTAGAACGAAACCAGTGAGAGGGTAAGTGGTGGACAGAAGTTGCGGTTTGAGCCAAGTTTCGGAAATCAGGATAGCATGAATGTTTTTGTTGTTAAACGCATCATACAGCTCGCTGTAGTGACTGGGTATGCTTTGTGCGTTAATGTGACAAACATTCAGCAACCGACTAGACTCATCATTAAAATTATGTTGCAAAAAGTCACCAAGAGTGCCACCGAGAGAACAAAAGCTCTCGTCGCTTGAAGAGGCAGCAGAATCGTTAGCTGAAAAATAAGACTCATTATCTGACATTAATAGAAGTAGTTAAAATGAATATATATATATATAAAATATGCAACCACTAAAATCAGTAAAACTGAGGTGCAACACTGCACCACCCACCAGCTAACACCAACACTAAAAACAGTTATTTAAACAAAAATAAAAATTGTGCCCAAAAACTGAAAAATAGTTCCCAAACAAAAACAACACATTAAAAAACAATCTAAATAAAACATAAAACAATCGCACACCCCGACAAAATGAGGAAAAATAATAATAATAACAATAAAATTGAAAAATCAGCAAAAAAAAAAAGTTATTTGTTATTTAGTCGATACCCAATACATACTAATTTCATGACCGACACAATTTCAAAACGTGTATTGCAAATGTCAAAGCAATTTATGACGGTTAAACAAAACAATGTAATGTGGGGGAGGGTATCAACAAAACATTATTGAGGGTATCGATTATCTTAACTAAAACAAATACACCTCAACACAAAAATAAAAATAGGTAAACAGTCGGGGCACAACACATAAGAAGAATTAGTATGAGACGGAGAACATATACAACGGTTAGTACAGATCAGATTTTATAATAATGAAATTAATGAAGGAATAAAGAAACAATCACAACACAACTATTTATGTGTCATGTTTTTCAGGCCCCCGGCTGCGTCCGCTCTTGGCTCGCTCGTGGATTGGATTACAGCCGGCGACTTGGGGTACCTGGTTATAAGAGATTTCAGCTCGTCTATGGAAGTCATCTTATGCCGACTCCCGTCAGGGGCCTTTATGACGATGACACCATCCTGAGTCCAAGACGACCGCATGCCAAAATGCTCGCGCGCCTTTCCGAAGACTGACTGCCGGGCCCTCGTCAAGAACTCCTTGACTGATACTTTGGAGCCCTTCAATCCTGTCTTCGCCTTCCAGACTGAGGCCCTGATGTCCGCACTGGTGAACCAGACGAGAATAGGCCTGTGATGGTCCTTGCTGGGGGCCCCAAGTCTGTGACAGTCCTTAATTGAAGACACTGTGATGTTCTTGAGGCCAAACCTGGAATTTAACACGCCCAGGATACGTCCACGTCCACGTCCTTGCTGTCCTCCTTCTCCACTTCAGTAAGTCCCTGGAATACCAGTGCCTTCCGCCGGTGCCTGGTCTCCACGCTATCAATTTGCTTGGCACATTCGTTGATCTGGGTCCGGAGCAAACCAAGCATGGAGAAAACGAGCTCCCGGAAAGTGCGAAACTCATCCGCTATCTTCGCCACTGTGTTAGTCTTAGCAGGCCCGGCACACCGAATTTGCGCCTCGAGTTCACCCATCTTCTTCAAAAAATTCTCCTCCAGGGTCTTCTGAGCAGCAAGAATTTCAGAATATTGGGACATTATGTTTGTGAAGTGTTGACCAAAGTTGTTGTGACAGTTCAGTGATCAGCTGGCAGGTAGTGTATTATATTATTATGTCATATAAACGTAACACAAACGTTAGCACTTATAATTTAGCTCTTGTAGACTAAGTACCGATCTATAGCTAATCAGTATTATCAGTCAGTCAGTGTGATATTTTGTTGTAACACATGAGTGGGTGTTAAATTGTGTAACATTTGAATATTTCAAATATAACTACCGATAGAGTCTTTGTTCATTTACCATGCGTTAAAAATCTGATTGCAATATCTTTTAATAGCAAATTAAGATACCGCCATACTTTTGGCGGATTCTTATTAATAAACCAATTTAAATGCCTACGAAATAGGCATTGCCACTTCCTGGGTTTTATGCCCGAATCGGGCGATGTGTTATTGTTTTTAGGGTACCGTACCCGAAGGTTCTAAATGGAGCCGTATTGCTGTCATTCACGTGTCTGCCCGTCTGTCTGTCTGTCTATAGACTGTCACACTATCTTCTGCCGAAGATTTTTTTTAACTTTCCATTGTCCTATAAACTTGAAATTTGGTGATAATGTTTATCACTACGTATATTTTACTAAAAAAACACAAAAATAATAAATTTTTAAGTACGGATCCCTAAATGTGCGAAGTCAGCCACGCACTTGGCCGGTTTTTTTTATTTCATAAGGAATTTCTCAGTAGCAACTCACTCTCGGATGGCAATAGGCTTGGCAATGTTACATGGAACTAAGACATAACTGGCTTAATGTGGATGCACACCTCTGCCCAACCCTCTGAGAAAAACATCCCTGATGTCATATTTTGGAGACCTAAACTATGGTTATATGTTCAGGAAAGGAAATGTAACCACAATAATATACAGCTCTCATCCGCGAGAATTTGCAAACTTGCAGTGGGTAGGGCATTATGCTCGCAAAACGGTTGGATCGAAAATTTCTGGAGAGGTCAACGCGTAATGTTCTTACATTACGCGTGCGTTGCGTTGGAAGGCCTCCCACTTGGTGGACCATAGACCTGGTTAAGGTTGCGGGTGGATGTGAGATGCACGGGACCGGTCGATGTGGCGACCCTTGAGAGAAGCCTATGTTCAGCAGTGGACATCTTTTGGCTGAAATGATGATGGTGATAAAAATAAAACTCGCAATATATATCGACAACGTGAAATAAATTCAATACGACTCTGAGAATTCAGTGTTCATCCCCTATAACACGGACCTACGATTTATACTATCCACAAGTCATCCCGGTTATGAGAGGGCAATCTTAAGGGCATTCGTTCACTCCATGGGACATCAAATTTAATGTTCAACGCCGTTTTTATGGGACATAAAACTCTAGACGTCTATATATAAGGGAAAATATAAGTTTGTTATGTTTAGAAATATGTCACTTTCGAATTCGTGGAGCTCGGGGGTACATAATAACAAGCGGCATGGGGCAAACTTCATCGAACGCTTAAAGAGGTTAACTTACCGAGATTCCTCCGTACCTCGGCAAGCACGTTAAGCCATCGGTACGTTTTTTTTTTTCTGTTTACGGTGGGAAACCTTCAAAAGGCGCCTGGAATTTTGGGGGAAAAACCAGGGAGTGTGGGATTTTTACCTCACTAAAACCACCCTGGTGATCACCATCAGCACGTAGAAGAGACCCCGTGACCTCTCAAAAGACCCCCCCGGAACCCACTCTGTGCAACGCCTGTTAGGGCACGTCCCTGGGGAGATTAATAATGCACCTCCCCTGAGCCTCGCTGTGCACGGCAGCACGTGACCACTGTGCCACCGTCTTTCCTGGAGTCACTTGGTGGGCAAGCAGAGTCCCCAATCTGACCGCCCATGACCCCGGAATCCCGCCTGCCTGCCTGCAGGCGGGGTTTCGGCGTTTCAGGCATTGGTTGCCTCAACGACGCCTTCTCCGAGTGGGATCGGCCCTCTCACGATCCCGCTCGGCAGTCTCCTTCTGTACCATCACGGTCTCACAGAAGGAGGCCATTTCCCTCCAGTTTTCCGTCTCTGCCAGTATGGCCCTCACAACTGCTGGCAGAGACAGGTCTCGCCCGATCCTAGCGACCAAGACCTGCCGCTCAGAGGCCCACGCAGGGCACTCTTCGAGCGTGTGCTGTGCAGAGTCAAGGTCGCCTCCACAGTGGTGGCAATTTGCCGTGGTCTCTCGCCCAATCCTATTCAGGTACTCATCGAAGCAACCGTGCCCGGTGAGTATCTGAGTGAGCCTGCAGGAGATGCGCTCCTCTCTCTTCAGCCAGGCTTCGAAGTGCAGCAGGACGGCTTCGACAACGCGCTTGCGCGAAAATTGCGGCTGCTGTAGCCGCTCGCGCCACCGCTCGAGCGCGTGTCGCCGTTCCTGCCGCCTCAGCCTTACTACAGCTATTCCTGGCACGCTATCTCCATTCTGGCGGATGGCGCGTATTTGGCTATAAACTCTCGCATCCATTTCCGCCAGAATGTCCAGCGGAGGATAGCGTGCCAGGAGAGTTGCCGCCTCAAAGGATACCGTTCGGTAACCTCGTGCGATACGAATGGCCATTTTCCGCTGCAGGCTATTAATTTTAGTCCTGCAGCGTCGGACACCTGATAATCGGCTTGACCAAACAGGCGCCCCGTAAAGGACCATCGATCGCACGACACCCGCGTAGAGGCGGCGAACTTCCTCCCGTGGTCCCCCGAGGTTAGGCAGCAGTCCATGCAAAGCACCCACTGCCTTTACAACGCGGGGGACCAGGCGCTCGAAGTGCTCTTCGAAGCCCCACCGACCGTCCAGAGTTAGGCCAAGATACTTAACGTATCGACCCACCTGGACTTGCGCATCTTCAACTGACACTGACGAGCTGGGTGGCTCCCTGCTCCTCGGCAGTTTATGGAACCATAGCGCCTCATTTTTATGAGGCGCTATCTCCAAACCCAGCTCGCGGATTGACGCCACGACTCTTGCCACCCCAAGCTCGGACAGCTGGATGGTCTCGACGAAAGTGTCCCCGCCGGCTAACACCAAGGTGTTGTCTGCATAACAAACGATATTAACGCATATTAACGCCGACGGGGAGGTCTACACGCAGGACCGCATAATACGCGAGATCCCACAGGGGAGAACCTAGCACCGACCCCTGCGGAACCCCACATTTAATTTCCCTCCGATGCACGCTGCCATCTCGGCCCACATAGCGAATGTGCCGGTCGCGTAGGTAAGCCCCGACGATGCACTGCAGGTAAAGTGGCACTCCATGATGTACCAGTGCTGCCCTAATCGCACCCCAGGTCAGGGAGTTAAAGGCGTTGACGATATCCAAACGATATAAAATTGTGTCCACTGTTGAACGCTGCTGCCGGAAGCCATACTGGCAATCAGCAAGGTCGGGACCTACTCGCGACAGGTGCCCGACGAGTCTTTCGGCAATTATTCTTTCGAATAGCTTGGAAACCTCGTCGAGCAGGCAAATGGGACGGTATGCGGAGGGAGACTCCGGGTCCCTGCCTGCTTTCTTCAGTAAGACCAATCCAGCCTCCTTCCAGTCGGAGGGGAACACGCCCGCAAGAAGGCAGCTGTTAAACAGCAGTCTTAAGCGGTCCCCCAGAGCAGCCATAGCCAGAACCCACGCTCGACCAGGTATACCATCCGGGCCCAGCGCGGTGTTTCGAGCCCCCATACGTCTAACGGCTTGGTCTAATTCACCTTCAGTCACCTCCAACTCGCCAGTCCAGTCCGAAGGGGTCAACAGCGACGAGGGACCTTCACTGGTTACTGGAAACAGCGTGTTCACTACTATCTCCAGCAGCCCCGCATCCATGGTTTCTGTGATGGGGGGACCCATGGACGTAGCTTGGCCATGACCACCTTATAAGAATGCCCCCATGGATCCCTGTCCAGTCCCTCAAGACCAGACCAGGCATCCGAAATGGCGTGCTGGAGTGACATGGTCGCCTCCCGATACGCTCTGTAGGTTCTGGTTATTTCCTCCTCCTCTGCTCTTGGCTGCCTTCTACGTCGAGTGCGTTGATACTGGCGTCGAGACATAAGACGCGTAACTGCGCGATATCTTCTGACCACCAGTACGCCGCACCCAGACGCTGGGCACACCTGACCCGGGGCATGGAAGCGTCGCAAATCGACGTCATCCTATCCCGGAACCAAGCTGCCTCTTCTTCCGGATCGGGCGTGATCCCCTGGGAATGAGCATCTTCCGGCCACGCCACGACGTTGGCAGCTGCAATGAGCATATCTCGATTGAGCCGCTTGAAGGCCCAACGTCGCGCCGGTGGGTTAAGATCTGGACGGCTCGGGCTGTTGGAAGGGCGCAGTGTCACATCAAACACGATGTGGCGATGATCGGATAGTGTGACCATTTCTTCTGCTACCCTCCAACCCGACACCATGCGGGCGACAGAAGGAGTCGCTCATGTAAGATCCACAATCGACTCCCCCTGCCACCGAACACAAGTGGACACAGACCCCCGATTCAAGAGTCGAAGGTCAAGCGACGCCGCCCAGTCTTGTACCACGTGTCCCCTCGGCGTGTCCTGGGCGTTTCCCCAAGCTCTAGAGTGAGCGTTGAAGTCTCCCAGGACGAGCACTGAACGGGTCGAGCATTTGTATCGAATGCAGTTCTCAACCCCGTCCAGATATCCCTCGAATTCAGTGAGGGAAATGTTGGGAGACACGTAGCATCCCACTACGGCCAGAGATCCCCATTCCACAGCTATAAAACCATGCCCGTTATCTACTAGGCAGCAGTGAGGCCCACCGCTTCCACCAGCCCAATAAACGGCAACAGAGTCCATAGTATCCCGGAACCAGCGAGGATGATCCCTAAGACCGTATGGCTCTGCTACCACCGCCAAGGCAACCGACCACTCCACAACAGTCTGCAAAAAAAGATTCTGCGCGTTGCGGCAGTGGTTCAGGTTGCACTGGAGAACTTTTAAGGCTGGGAAGGCGATGCGTCCATTTTCTCCGAAGCACCCAATGTTGCTGGCGTCGATCTTTGCAAAGTGGCAGGAGCAAGCGAAGGTCGCTTCTTGCGAGGAGTGCATCTTTTGCCCCCCAGCCGGTGATCCGCTGGGAGACCCTGGTCCACACATAGCGGACACCTCATGGTCGGCGATGTACACTCTATCGCTTTACGAGCTCCCCCACAAGCATAGCACTGGGTGCTCCGATCCACTGCACTTGTGCACTGGGAGCGGACGTGCCCGGGTTCGAGGCAACGGAAGCACATCATGTGACGCGCCCCCAATACTTGAACAATGACAAACGTCCAACCCAAGTTGCATGCGTTTGTCTGACGCCAGTTTTTTAATAGCCACCAGTGGACCACGGACCCAGACGTGCCCCAGAGAAGCATGTGGACGACGGATTTCACCCACTTTTACGTCTCCGGGGGAACAGCCTCCTACCTCGGCAATCGCAGCTGCCACATCCTCAGGCGTTACAGCATCGTCAAGGTCCATGACCCTTGCCTCAGCTCGCTTTGTTGGACGCGAGATTTTGACGCCAAACTCGGCGAGGACCTCTCGCATACGGCTAGCGAGACTGTCCGCTTTGATAGACGAATCGGTCCCAGCGACGGTTAACACGATTCCGCCATCGACAGCCCTCTTTTGGCCGACGGTGTCAATTCCGAAATCAACCAAACGTATCCGCTGCCTCGCTGCGGTCATTACATCGCCGAGTTTGGCAGATGAACCCTCTGCTATTGAGACCGTGATGGCTTCCGTGGTTGGCACCCTCGGCAATTTCACTGGCTGCTTTTTCATGGCAGATGGGGCAGCAGGCTTTATGCTAGATTGTGAAGTTTTAGCCATCCCTGCCTTCCTCTCTACCACAGTAGACCAAGCCTCCTTTTCAGCAACGTCTTTATCTCGCAAGGTCTGCGAGGCTGAACTGGATACCGCAGATACAGTAGGCGGTTCCACCACCGGACCTACTGTTCTATCAGTATTCTGATCTCCCTTGCCTTTTCCCTTGCCTTTTCCTTTGCCTTTCCCCTTCTTCTTGGCGGGATGAAGGGCTTGGCACGGATAAGCGATTGTCTTCTCTTGGGCAGCCGATGAGGGAGCTTTTCTCATGACAGCAGCGAGTGGCGGACGCAAGGGCTTCTCTGGAGGTAACCTCCTCGCCAGGGCGGCTAGTTTGGCGTCTACCATAGTCCCAAATTCTAGGACTATGGAACGCCGAAATTGGGCCTCTAGCTCGTCCGACTGAAAAGGTATGGTCACCGCAGCATCCTCACTAAGTTCCATCGCTGACGCTGCCGCAGTGGGGCTGGCTGTAGGTTCTCCCCGGCGACTTAGGAGGCTTACCTGCGCTGTCAGCTTTTCAACCTGCACGGATAGATTGGTCAGCTGAGCCTTTAAGTCGGCATTCTCAGACTCCAGCCTCTCAACGTTGACCTCAACTGCTGATCGCGAGGCCAACTCAGTTGCAGCAGCCTGCAAAGTGACTTTTTTTTTTTTTTTCCTGGGTGGAAAATCCTCATTGGATGTCCTCCGCCCTGGGGAGGGTGGAGGAGTCTGTCAGACTCATACTGACTAAAAACCACCCCGGTGTTCCATCTCACACCTACGCTGGGGGTCGCGGGAACAACGATACTTCCGCAACCCCCAGCTAGTGCCGGCCCGCCTCCGCGGGCCACGACCTCGGGTTGGGGGGGAGTGAGGTGTTGGGCTCCCACCACGACGTCTCAGGGGGCGCGCGTGGAACACTACGCGCCACCACCTCGGGTCCTGATGTGTGGGGGGCGACGGACGTCCCCGAGTCCGTCGCCCCTGGACCCATTTAGGGGGGCTGGAAGAGGGCGTTGTCCGCCCTCCGCCGACGCCCGGCGCGTCTGCTGCGGATTGGGTTAGCGGATGAAATCTCCCTCTCCCTGACGACTGTTTCGCAGAAGGATACCACCGCGTCCCAGGACTCCTCACTGCCGACCATAGACTCGACTACGGCCGGCAGCGACAGGTCACTGCCTACTTTAGAGATGAGGGCATGGCGTGGCTCCTCCCAAGCGGCACATTCTGCCAGCGTATGCCGCGCCGTGCCCTCCCGGCAGTTGACGCAGTGGTGACACCGGGCGTCCGGCTCCCTGTTTATGCGACACAGGTACTTCCCGAAGCAACCATGCCCCGAGAGCACCTGCGTCACTCGAAACGACAGGGAGCCGTGCCTCCTCCCGAGCCAGCGCTCGAGCACTGGCCGGACCGCCTCAATGGTAATGAGGCCGGCGGTAGGGCGTGAAAGCCTGTCCCGCCATTCCGCCACCAGGACCTCGCGAAGCTGAGACTGACGCAACTCCATGTGTCGCTGCATCAGCCCTTCGCCCCGCGCCCGCGCTTCTTAACGCGCCACCGATACAGTGACGCTAGTACCTTCGCCTCCAGGTCCCAGGGCGGGGATCCAGCCAGTGCACAAGCCGCCTCGTAGGAGATCGTGCGATACCCCCTGATGACTCTGACGGCCATCGCTCTCTGCGGCTTTCGTAGGACAGCGATGCTGCCGGCCGTCAGGTCAGCCGCCCAGATCGGGGCCCCGTACAGGGCCATTGATCGCATGATCCCCACGTAGAGCCGCCTACAGGCAGCGCTCGGGTCCCCCAGATTGGGAAGCAGCGTTGACAGCGCCCCAGCCGCGCCCAACAACTTGGGCGCCAGCCGCCGGAAGTGGGGGCCGAAATCCCACCGGCTGTCGAGCACCAATCCCAGGTACTTCATGGTTGACTCGACAGCGATTCGAGCACCCCCGACGACGATGTGGGCATCGGGTGGTGGCGCCCGCCGGGGGCCATGAAAAACCATGGCCTCCGACTTGTTGAGGGCCACCTCCAGGCCAAGGCGCCGTATGCGGCTCACCACCTGTGAGACCGCAGCCGTCGCCAGCAACGCTGCCTCCCTGTACGAACTCCCCCGGGCGGTGACCAGCGTATCGTCCGCGTAACACGTCAGGTCTACGCCCGGTTGGAGTTCGCCCCTCAGCACCCAGTCGTACCCGATGTTCCACAGGGCCGGGCCCAAGACCGAGCCCTGTTGATGTTGATGGATGACTGTTACCTTTAATAATGCTCAAATAATGCTGATATAATGCAAATAGTTACAGTTATTCAGCTAACAGCTGTTTAATTTGTGCCCAAACCAGAGTTATATCAGCTGAAACAGCGCCTTTAATGCTCTTATTCAGAAGGCTTGTTCAGCTTAGGATTCTATTGTGGACAGTGATTCAGCTACTATACAGCACTTTTGTGTTACTTGGGTACTCCTTCGGTATAGGGCCAGTCTAGTAAAAAGTTGACGAGCCCGCACGCGACGGAAGATCACGGGACAACCAATCCCGAGACCCCACGCCGCGCCGGCTGCCCCCGTCACTAAACCGACCCTCGCATGACAGCCCGCTTATGGGATGCCTCAGCCGATTGATCGCGGGTAGCTACCCCACAACCTCCCGTGTGAGAGGAAAGCCGGACCAAAGTGGTGTGTTGTGTGCAACCTGTTCCACTCAACCACCAGGCTTCCTTCATCCCTCCGTACGGGACCCCGCGCACGGCACAAACACGCGGGAGGTCATTACTATCCACCATCTGCTCTTATTCGATGGTGGACACCCAGGGGCATGACCTCGCCACCCCTGCGATAATTCGCCCGATGATTTTTGTTACGTCTAATTCTTAAGGAATTAGACCAATAACAGGGTGGCAACCTCGAGAAGGAAAATCACCACACTTGCCTTGAGGATCTACACGACCGTAGCGCTCTCCCTCAAGACCACGCCACCTTGCCGCCTCTGAGGGAGGAAGCAAAGTAGAATTTTTTTTCATCTACACACACCCACACATCCACATTTCCACATCCACATTTTGATCAGAGGCTTTATTTTTAAAGTTATAGAATAATAAGAAAAGTACAAAATTTTGGGTCGCGCGGGTGTGAAACGAGTGCGCGTTTTGTTCCCATAAGGTCGTTGGCGTTAGTCGTCGTCTTAAGACTTAGATTTCTGATATGAAACAGGTTCTTGCGCGGTTTTTTTAAGTAAATTCTGCATTTTTAACCTTTAATTAAAATTAAAATACTGTCTTAAAAAGTCAATATGTTGTGTTACAAAAGTTAGTGACAGAAACGAATCACTGCAAAACCGACTCCAAGTAGTCTTGTCTGCACTACCCTTAGAGTGTAATTTAAGCCCGCGTAGGCACGTAGGGGCGAGGCGGCCTGCGAGCTGAGGAGCAGGTGGTTTAGTATCGGTCGCCGCCGCGGCTGAGGCTGGCTGGTGAAGCCGGCCAGCAAGCCGAAGCTGCATGCTTGCTGCATGCATGGTGTATGCTAGTTTGAATGCTGCATGCTTGCTGCATGCATGGTGTATGCTTGTTTGCCTACTGCATGCTTGCTGCATGTATGGTGTATGCTTGTTTGCAGGTTTGCATGCTTCATACAGCGAATTAAAACACAAAAAAAATGTGTTCAATCAATCTTTTATTATGGTAAAAAATACAAAATTACTCTAACTAAGAATTATCTGTAATGTGATAGATGAGTTATGGATATGAAATGTTTGCCAAAAGACGTTTCTGACTGTGAACTTTCTGCGATATGATGGTTCTGTCTTTTAATGACTATCGATATGAAATTTATGCCTAAAGATGATTCTGACTTACAAAATTATGAGTTTGAATGTATGATAAATGATTGTATGCCAAACGATTTTCTGCGAAATGATGTGTATGCTATCCGTTGTTATGCATTATAATATTATGACATAAAAAGTTCTGCTATAAAATATAGACACATTTGAATGTCATAAATATACATTTAGAAAATAATAATAATTGATTCTACTATCCATTGGAAAAAGTAGATTGTTATGGAGAAGAACGGATAACGAACTTCACTCTCACTCTTAAAAATGTATTATTAATACTAAAATAAAATATAACATCACATCGTCATCACATCATCAGCCTATTAACCACTCTGCTCGACAAGATTTTGACACATGACATACCAGCTGAGTCGACAGGTTGTTGCAAATTATGTCATGAAATTCAGGAATTTTCTTGAAATTTCAACATTCGAATTTATTCAGAAAAATAAGTTTACGCAGCTATTTTACACAGTAAATTTGTAAAAAATATCTTTATTTACATGTTGCGGTCGGTTAAACCGCGTCAGTCTACTGCAAAATGTATACAAAATACGAATTACTACACCTTTCCAAACGATAGACAATTTATATTTGCTCAAAATATGTGCATGAACAACCTTTTCGCTTGCTGTAAAGATGCAAATGGACAAAATAAAGATATACTTATTTTATTTGCGACCTTATATACCTATTTTTTCATACAAAAGTTCATAAAAAAACAAGTCAAAATCTGGCAAAATTTGCTTAAAAATTTGATGCAACCTTGCAACATGACATTTCTTTGGTGTTGTTTTTTTTTGTGCTGTCCATTCACCCGTCTCATAATCGATTAAAAATTGCATTCAGCCTAATCGATTAAGTGTATCAAACAATTATTTTAAATTATTTCGATCGACTCGGTTCATTTATATAAATGAGTGATTATCAAAAATGTATTGTTTTAAAATTAGAAGAAACCCGTTTATAGGCATAAAATACAATACAACTTATAGTAATAACTATACATAAATGCTTAAATAATGTTATCTTTTCTCAAACATGCTTGGACATTTGTGCATTATTTTGTCGTGTAATTTAAAAATGGAACAATCTTTTACGCCTAAACATGGTAACCAAGGAGATAACTTATCAAAGGTTTTATTTAAATTTCGAACTGGCTTGCTTATAGAAAGCTGTTTATAGAAAAAAAAAACTTTGACACGGGAATAATTATTGTTGTTCGTCATTGATTTCGAAAAGTAATTATTGCGTTTGACAAAATGATTCTAGGTGCTACTTAGTTTTAATTTACGCGCATTTGAGAAAAGTACTATACAAGCCTTGGCCACAGCTAGTCATTGATGGACAATACGTATGTGTGCCTCAGCTTCGCCTCAGCCCACATTTACACGTTCGTCCATCAATGCCTCTTCTGCTGGACGCTGCATTAATGTACTATAACAGTATTTTGAGACAAAAATATCGGATTCGTAGCTAATTTCGCGCCGAATTTTTCTATTACGTAGATACAAGAATTCAAAATTCAAATTCGGAATACGGTCGGTATTCTAAATATTTTATCGAATACATTTTAGTTTATACGAGAGTTTTACTTTGATCTTTTCAGAAGGTTTTATACAGAATGACCAGTATAAATACGAGTATGTCTATGTATGATAAGTAGGCGTAGGGAGGAACTGGTACGCTTGCGCGGATCCTTACGAAGCCAGCTGTTATGGCATGGTTGTCAATCGATTAAAATCCAAGACCATACAATTTATCGTAATGGAAGTCATGAACATGATTTTCGAGGGTGGTGATCCAGAAAATTAATTTAAAATAAATCTAAAAAGGCGGTGCATTTGTACCAAGCTGCATTACGACAACTTAATACATACATAAGTATAAGGGCTGGCACATTCTCTTAATTCACAAATAAAAGATGGCGGCTATTCAAAGCTATACACCATTATTCTAAAGGATTTTATGTCTTCTGGGGTGCTATTACCGCAAATTTTAAATCCAAGATGGTAGCTGCCATTTGCCACAGGTTGTTTATTTTTCTATAATTTCTATTTCAAAGCCCGTATTCGTTATTAGCGATCCAGAAAACTATGAAAATGACACCTATGACGAAAAGTAAACAAATTTTCGTCGGCGCCATCTAGGATTTTTATTATAAACCCATAATCGTTATTTACATACACGAAAACCAAGAAAATGATGCCTAAAAAAAGAAAAGTTAACCACCTTTTGTCGGAGAAACCATTAAAATTACCCAATAATGAGAATCAAATTATCGTCGGCGCCATTTTGGATTTTGATTTTCAGCTTAGTTGTATGGATTCGCGCAAGGTTATTGACATTAATTGTTTTTGGGTAATGCAGAAGTAAATACAAACCAAACTTATGTTCTTAAAACGAATAAAAATAAATTTCTAAAAGTACCTATACAGTAACCAATTTTCATAACATTACAACAAACTCGACCGAATTCAAAACCTAAACATACCATACTCAATATATAATATAATAATAATACCAGCCTATAACTCTCCCACTGCAGGGTAAAGGCCTCTTCTCATACAGAGAAGGCATGAGCATTGATCACTACGTGCGCTCAATGCGGGTTGGCGATTTGAGACTGTAAGACCAGCAGCCGTATTGCGTAAGTGAATACGGCAACGCAAAGAGTTTGACCGCTTCCAATTGACCAAATCAACCAATCACACAGACAGAAATTCACATCGCGTCATTTATCTCGCATGTGATTGGTCGATTTGGTCGATTGGATAGCGATCAAACTCTTTGCTGTATTCACTTACGCAATACGGCTGCAGGTTTTTTCATGATGTTTTCTTTCACCGTTGTCAACGATCTCAAGATATACTTAGAAAGTACATAAATGAATTTGAAAAAGACACATTGATACTTGCCCCGATTTGAACCCAGGCAAGGCGAGGCCTTTAGCCACTGGGCCACCACGACACTCATTACAATATAACAAATAATCATAAAACCGTTGGTTCCCCGATACTAAATTTATTTACGCTTGCGTTACATACTTACATAAAAATATACTAGGCACTCTGTATTCTTCTGATACTATCAAATATTAAAAGGCTCATTGATTATTATTTTTATACAAAATATTTTTGAATAGCGAGCGCATTCCGAATTTAAATTTTGAATCTGACAGAAAATTCGGCGCGAAATTATACACGGTTCGATGAATTTGTGTAGTTGCTTTTAGTCACATAATGTCCAAAAATCAAATAAGATTACTTTAAGAAAGTATTAATAGTAATTATTTTAAGTATTTATTGTATTTTATGCCTAAAACTGGATTTATGAAAGAATCGATTTGGGATAATCGCTCATTAATCGAGTCGATAGCATAAATAAAATCAATTGCTAAAATCGTTTTGGCACACACCTATTACATTAAAAAAAACAATATAATTGACGAATTGGAAATTTAACAAAAATAAAGTAGTGGTAATGAATTTTACGTATTATTGGGCTGGTGTTTGTTAATTACGTTAAAATCTGGGCTTCTTCTTGTTGTTTATTATATTTAGAGACATAATTGTCATATTTGTAATCAATTTTACATGTGGAAGGGTGATATTTGTGTAAAATAAAAATGTAAACAAACACGATTGGCGCGATACTTCGACTTTGAATAACAAATAACTTCATTACCACTAACTTTTTATTTTGAAATATGGATGAATTCGTCAAATAATCAAACGATGAGCAAACCACTACCCCTTTAGTCGAGTTTGGGTGTCCAAAATATGCATTTTTTATGTTTTATAGCCTCGATCACCACTGTCATCAAAATGGCGATTACCCCATTATCACATTTGTATTTAACAAAGGTAAATTAATAAACTTGCGCGCTTAATCTAAAAAAGATATTGGCGCTAACAAGTAAGCTTTTTATCCAACTATTTTAATTAACGCCCCCAAATAACTTTCTTTAGGTATCTTCATAAATAATTACGTTATTAATTAGGATGTCGTATGACCTAAATTTGGGGTCCAAAGTGAACCACTGCTGAGCCAGCGGAGGTATGCTTGTCGCGCCCCAAAATGTACCCCATCCGAACTATACGGTTAATGTTCCCACTGCTGGGACACAGGCCTCCTCTCTGCGAGAGGGAATGGGCCGTAATCCACCACGCGGGCCCAGTGCGGGTTGGTGGATGTCACATGTCTTCGAATTTTTGGTTCTAGGACATGCCGGTTTCCTCAAGATGTTTTCCTTCACCGTTTTGAGAGCAGTGGTGATGAAATAATTTACACGAAGTAAAGCGCCTGCCTGGGCTCGAACCCACGGCCTACAACTTGTAAGTCGCGGCCGATACCACTGGGCCACCACTGCTCCTAAAATTAAATAAAATATAAAGTCATTCAAAATTTAGTTGAAATAAACGCTTTGAGTTTAGTTAAAAAGCTATCACGAACCCATAAAGACCACTCCACAATATACGCAATAAAACAATTGTCCATAAAAATCTGCATATTACAAGTAAATCCCTCACAATTTATGGATAGAGGCGTTATTAAACTATAAAAACGAAAATGGGCGTAAAATGAGGTCGAATAATGGTTCCGCATAATAAAACGCTGAAGTAATTGTGTCGTATAAGCGTTAATAAAGTTTCGTAATTAACGTAAATAGTTTTCTTTGTTATGAGGCGACGAACAAAACTGTTAACTCTTCAGCTCGGAGGGTAGTTTAGTAATTATATCAAGTTTCTTTACCGAAAGTGGTGTCGTCAAACTTTTCAGCACTAAGTGAAGTTTATGCTTGTCTGGCCGTAGCTGTATTGTGCTACGGGCTACGGCGCACCGCTACGGTGCCGGTGCTAGGGCGTACAATGTCTAGTACAATAGTTTTAAGTTTTTCAACCTCATTCAACCTTGTCTCAGCCTTTCTAAATCTTCTTCGTCGGTACACTCTTGGCAGAGCGGTCGTGGTCATCATGTTGCAGTAAGACTTCGGGTTGCCATAATTTGTTTAACGATGCGACGCCATCCGTCTCTATCGGCCGTTATTCGTGTGCACTCATTCAATGGGCCACCCACTGCAGACTTAATCTGGTCGGTCCATCGCATGGGCGACCTGCCGCGCGCTCTCGTTCCTTCCACTCTACCCTGAACTACAAGCCGCTCGATAGAGTCGTTGCCTCGTCGGGACACGTGTCCAAAGAACTGAAGTACTCGAGCTTGGACTACAGCCGACAGACGCAGCCTAATACCAAGCTCTTGAAGGATGGATATGTTATTGCGAAACTCTGTCCACGACACTCCAAGCATTTTTCTCCAGCACCACATTTCCAGAGCGTCTTTCTCAATATTTACAGTTATTATAGACATGAAATGCCTCAATATAAGAGATTTTTTTCCGTGGCTACTGAGTCGAGTAGAGTGCGATAGTTTAAAATTTATTGTGGCGTTTGTTAAGTATTTGCCGTAATAATTGGATTAATAAAAGATTTTGAGTCACGCCTAAGTTTTAATTTCGGCTCTTTTTTGGTACATAGATGTAGCTTGCACGATCTCCATTTTGGCAGAAACCGCCAGAGAGTAAAACCTACCAACTAAAAAAATAAACCTAATTAAGTAACTACGTTTAACTTAAACATTTCGGCCTTTAGAATCCTGGTTTTAATTTAACAAAAACTGTACCACAATCTTAAATGTTCCAGATTTTTATACAGACACAACCACGAGTTAAATCGAGTGGAACCTATTGATGGTTTAAAGGTGAGTATAGACTAGAGCATTGTAACATAACATCAAGCATTCACAGTTTTTAAGCGCACATCGAATGTGATTCATAGCGATGTCGATGTTTTGTACAATCAGAGGCTCTAGAAAACTGATATTCTATGATTGAAAGCGTGGCGACAGCGATTGTAATAAATTCAAAAATGTATGGGAATGTCAAATGCTATCGAAATGTCACGTGATCAATCCCTTACATTTTTGCATATCGACTATCGCTATCATTGACATCGAATGCCACTTGTCTAGAGCCTCTGTTTAAAAACACTAAAGAGCATATATTTGTGCAACATTTTACCGAGCAAAGGCACGAGCGCGGCAGATGTCCAGCATTTCAACAATGTACGGAAGGTAGAAAGAAATGTTACAGGTAAATGCTCACTCGTCGTAAGCATAACATTGAACGCAGCGTCGAGCGTTCCCAAAACATTACATTGAATGGAAATGCTTTTGGAAATTAAGCTTTTGCCTATATTACAACTTTCGTAAGAACTTTACGTTGCATTGTATTACTCTAGACCAGTGGTGGGCAAACTTTTTTAATGGGGGGCCAGAAAGTTTAAGAAATTTCAGAAGAGGGCCAGAATTAAAATGCATTTGGAATAAAGTTTTTTCTTTTAAATTTTTTATTGCATTTTGTGTTGAAACTTTAAAAACATTACAGCATACACTCTTTCACAAATTATAAAAATTACAATTTAACTTTTATTCGAAGGCCTGGCCCTGCCGCAACACAATCATGAACTACGCGACTAGTCTAGCTGGCTTCTTTACCTATATGCGTCTATTATTCTACTAAGTAGAATCTTCTTTATACTTCTGGAGTCTGGACCGTCAAAATATAATTATCGCGGGCCATAAACTATTCATGTCGAAGGACCGTCGGTGGGCCGGATTAAATGCTTTCGCGGGCCGGAGCTGGCCCGCGGGCCGTACTTTGCCCATCACTGCTCTAGACCATTGATGGCGAACCTTAATTGGTAATTGTGAAATAAAAATGTTATATGCCATAGCGTGCTCTATCAAAGAATCTTGGCTCAGCGATTTAATAGACAAAAAAATATTATAAGGAATATCCGAGTTCTGCAGCTGCAAATGAGATGCTAACGTCTCATTGACAATGTCTGTCTATATAGTTACTATTTATACAGAACGCAAGCTGAATTGAACACATTTATTGTTAATTTGGTGCATGCCTCACGCTTGCCGGTGGTTCACCATCCCAGCTCTAGTCAATACTAACCTTAAAAATAAAGCTGGCGTGGTTTAAAGCCGTACATTAGCTATCCAAAGCATAGTCGATTTGTGGCGTAAGGGGCTCGTTGAAACCGCGAGTACGAAACATTAGAGCATTGTTATTTTATCTCTGGTAATAAGATAATTCGGGCAAAAATCTCGTGACAAAATGGAGTATGAAGGACCAGATGATTTAGACACATGAGCAAGACATAATAATAATAATACCATCCTTTTATAGTTCCAATGCAGGGCTATGGCCTTTTTACCCGGCTGCAAGGAAAGGGTTATGTTTTTCGGGCGTATCTTGTATGTTTGTAATTTTCTTTACTACGTCATATCTTTCAAACATCTTGACAGATTTTTAAATTAAAACATCGTAACAAGTAAATAAGTGCCGTTAAAAAAGGAACATGGCAGATTTTTGGCGCCATATTGTTGGGGTTGCAACATGTAGGGTATCAAAATGAAGGGTTTTAGAGGTGAAAATAAGCTTATATGTTTAAAAGACATCCGAAAAATTTTTAGGTATAACGAATAAGTTGTAATTAAAAAAAGTATAAAATCAAAAAACCCGACTCCAAAGATGTAAATAAGAAGAAAATCATGCTGTACAGTCGGAGGATACATACTCGCGAGCTGGCTGACGAAAACTATAAATATCCTCTGACTACACAGCAAGATTTTCTTCTTGTTTACATCTTTGCAGTCGGGTTTTTTTTATTTGTTTACCCTTTTTTTTATACAGAGAATGCACGAGCATGAATCACTACTCTTGTTCAAGACGGGCTGATGATTTGAAACTTCGTTTCGAAAAAAAAGCAAAAATGTCTAAAAAGATTTCGATGAAATTGTGCACTGCATGAGCCACAATGTGCACACAGATGGTTTATTTATAACCTAAATTATTACACAAAGGAAACTTTTAATTACCGGTAAACTCAGTATAATGATCCTTGGGACAATGAAATACTTATCACGTGGGCGAAATCGCGGGCAGAACCTTGTCAGTTGCCTTACTTATATATTTTTAGTAAATCAAATAGATAAGCTCAATGCATCTTAATACAATAAAACTACTACCTATAAATATGAATGTTTATTTCTATATCACGCAAAAAACCACTAAATAGATTTTGATATTAAATTATACAACCAAAAACCAAACGAAACTCACAACACAGTCCTCTTCTACAATTATTCGTTTCTTTAAAGTCTCATTTCCCTCCGACTGACTCCCGGCTTATCTGTGAATAGGCGAGGCATCTCATTCAGTATTCAATCTGGCTCTCAATCTCATCGCTTCTCGTATTAGAGACCGAGGTTTAACTGACTAATAATGCCAAGGATTTGAAGCTGTAGTTGCCGTCAAATATTTATTACAAAATACGTAGACAAACGTAAATGGCACTTCTGAAATTTGGCACACTACACATACAATACACATAGAATTAGAAGCTCTACAGTAACATATTGATGTGAATTTTGTTCCATTTCAACAATACAACACACATACGTTTCAAATTTATAATTCCTTTTTAACCCCCGACGGAAAAAGAGGGGTGTTATAAGTCTGAAGTGTATATTTGTGTATCTGTCTGTGGCATCACAGTTCCGATAAACCGATTTTAATTTAGTTTTTTTATTTGAAAGATGACTTTGTCGTGTAATTTTTTTCTTTGTCGAAGTTATGGGCATTTTAATCTTTGAATCGGGTGTTTTCGTAAGATATCTTATTATAATTATGTGTTTCGATCGACAATTGACAGAGTAGTTTAAAAAGCATTGGTTAGCCTCGGGAGTTTCTTTTTTTAATTTTAAATTTAATTTATCTTGGTTGTCAGTAAAAATATGTTGGCATGCGTACGTAGGTATCGAGGTTAAGCAATGCTTGCCGAGGTTGTTCCGTGGATATGTAACCATCCCTTACATACTGAAACACGTCCGTGCCTCGGAAAGCAAGTTAAACTGTTGGTCCCGGTTGCCATTTGTAGATCTTTGACAATCTTTACGGGTAGTCAGTAACCAGAAAATCTGACATCAGTCATGCCAAGGGATATCGTGTTACCCAGTAACTGAATTGTGGATTCAACCAGGCTGTCACTCCGTATACAGTACGTAATTAAAAAGATATATACTTAAATATATCAGGTCGTCGCTCCACCTAGAGGGAGGCCTTCCAAAACTGCGTCTTGTGGTTCGCGGTCGCCACTCTAGAACTTTTCGGCCCCAGCGGCCATCCGTTCTGCGGGAGTCCGGTGGATGCGAAATGCACAGAACCGATCAGTGTGGCGACATTTGGGGGAGGCCTATGTCCAGCAGTAGACGTTTTTCGGCTAAAAAGATGATAAACATTATGGTACTTAAATTGGCGACGTCATAAAAATACAGTAACACTAAAACCATATAAACAGTCAGTTATTAAAATTACTCAAAACATTACTCTAGAAATCAAAATACATATTTTCTGAAAACAAAACGACGAAGTTTACTTGCATACTATGGCTAAAGCGAAAGATCTGCATCGGCACTCTTAATGCAGAGTCATTAAGCAAGTCGTGTTCTGTCGCAGGAACACCGAGGGGCGGCACTAGCACTGCCCGAGAGGATAGGAGCAATAGAAAGTTTACCAGAAGGTTAACGTGATAATTCGCCAACCCACATTGAGCAAGCTTGGTGATAAATGCTTCATAAGTTATAGCAATGGTCGAAAGGCAAAATGGAAGCGATTAATCACGTAACATATCGTTAGCACTTGGAAATCCTATACATTTTTGAATTTTTACAAGCTTTATAATATTATCTTGCTTTCGTATGTGTGTCCGGCAATTAGTTATCGATTTTTCAAGCACTTCCCGACATCCGATTAAGCTGAAACAAAATATGTTACTTCGGAAACATTAAAATAATATGGTACGTACTATGGAGCTGGTCCCAAGATGGAACCGGAAGGTGGCCATAGCAACTCCTCAACCAGACAAGATAGCACCATCGTGTTTAGGCTCATTGAATAGGTATTGACAAGCGATAATGCATTTAGTTTATTAAAAGCTGGTTTTAAAAATATTTTACAACAAAAAATATAATATAGAATTCTTAGCACAAAAATGTTTTCCTATAACGAGCCTCTAGCTGGACTAGGTGAGATTTTATCAGCTATACCTTTTGTCGAAAGGTTAGATATGCGCTACCGAAATGACACACTGTCACGTGTTCAATCCCTAACATTTTTGAATTTCAGCAATCGCTGTTACCGATGTCCCCTAAGCATGAGGCCTCATAAGTGCGTTGTAAGTGATGGCGATGGTCGAAATGTAAGAAATTGATCACGCGACATTTCGATATTGTTTGACATTCACCTACATTTTCCACATTTTTCTAATCACTATCGCCACGCTTTCGATCATAGAATGTCACTTGTCTAGGTCATTCTCTCCGGTGGGTTCCCGCATTGTCAAGGCGGGTGCATCAGTAGCCGTGGCGGCTCGGTCATCCACGGGCCACGGTGAAGCGAAGTGGAACCCGAGGAGGGGCCGCTCGTCAGAGCTTTTGCCGATTAAGCCGACGACGTAGCGGCCAACAAGTAGGTTGCGACATCGCAACTGAGGCGGGCCGCGATGTCACATGGGAGGCATCGCGGCCGGAGAGGGGTTGCGGTATTGCAGTGCGCCGCTCTTCCTACCTTCCGCGGCCTGGACGCCACCGTCAGATGGCGGACGCGGTGGGGGCGCAGGGGAGGAGGAGTGTCGGTATAGCTTAGGCCGCTCTCGCTATCCCCGGCGGCTGACAAATGGTAGGTGGCGGGGCCACTGACCTAACCCGTCACAGATTAGCCAAGGGTGCCACGTAAGGAGTCGTCTGGAGCCCATGTGCTGGTTTGGTCCATAGAGTGGTCACGGCGTACAATGTGTTCTGGTGCGCATGTGTTGAGGGGTACTCCCCAGAGGAGGGTCCGGTGACAGACAGCCGTGGCGTATTCCTGCCATAAGCGGCACTGGAGGACACCGTGGAGTATGAGTCCCACATAACTGTACTATCTCCCCGTGGTAGTGCAGTATGCATGAGCAAAAATATAAGTTAAAAAGGGCTTCAGTTAGAGCTAGAGCCTAGAGATCTATAAGTATAATGTAATAACTGAGAACCTAGAATGGGCCGTGGTCCTTTTTGTTGCCTTAGACACCTTTGACAACGTGAACAATTCCAAAAAAATAACCTACTTCTTGAGCTACCTTAAATTATGGTGGGTGGAGCAGCTGATTCCTCATGATTACAAGGTTTGTCCCACAGTAAAAGTTATTCAAAACAATGCACTAGGTAGACCGATAACCTGGTCTACGGTAATCCGTACGCGTAAAGGACCAGTCGACGTGGTGACACTTGGGGGAGGCCTATGTTCAGCAGTGCACGTGTTTAGGCTGAAATGATGATGATCACCCATGCATAATAATTATCCTCCTCCAAACTGTATAGCAACGCGTAAAATTTTCAAGGTTTTTGCGTATGAGGACTTCTGTTCCCCATTCTACTGTGGCGTAACTCAGAGGAACTTGATCTCGCCGCACATTAATCCTTGCCAAGGACAAGACACTGCTCGGCTCTTTCGCTTTTTCACAAAGCTCTGCGAGAAACCGAATTAGGAAGCAAAATAATTGTGAACTGATTACTTCTTTGATTGTTATTGGTAGGAGACGCCAGATTCCGAGCATAGGTTCTTTTCTATAACGTTGAATAATAATATTATTTTCTATACTCACCTGACCAATTTTGGTAAAAGGGTCAATCTGTGGCGAATCTAATCTCAACGGAGAATAGCAACTTTGTAAAAGCACTCACGATACAGGAGTGATTTTTAGTATAGGACAAAGTTCAGAAAATATATTATAGTGGGCACACAGTGTTTGTGCCAACACAGGTGCACTCTCTCTTTCCGCACTCCCAAAGCAAAAATTTAATTATTTTAGATAAAATTTCAAAATTGTAATTGATAATGGCTTTTCTCTTAAGTTTTATTTTGAATGTTTGTCTCCAATAATTTAGTTATATTCATATATTTAGTCCAATGAGACTGCAATCAGGAACGACAGCATTAAAATATTATATAACTGTTAGCACTATTATATAATGTCGTAACGCTTCTGGCAACTACATATAAAGGTACAGGCTTGGTGCTACGCCATAACTGATTATATTCCACTGTGTATTCTACCTGTAGTTCTTACCTAACGTTACCTGAATGTAGACCCCACGTGCAAGTAATCACAGAACTTGTAGCATTACTGGGAGCACTTGGATTGAGTCCGAAGTCAGAAACAAACTTCCGATTGCAGTCGGAAAGTTTCGGTGTTCTGTAGATTGTTATATTTTTTTTTGCCTACATCTATGTTCGTACATGGAAAATTCGTGATACAGAAACAATTTTTCAGTGATTTCGAAAAGCTTTTATGTCAAAAGGACGTTAATAGAGACGTTAAAAATAGAAGTAAGCGTTTCGCATTTTCTGCTTAGTTATTTTTGTTGTCACTAAAACTAAGAAACACATTAAGGCCCAGTTTTTTATCGTTAGTTAATTCAACCAATGGTTAATTATGCTAAACTCTGCCTAGTCTTTTTCCAACTATATTGGGGTCGGCAGTCTAACCGGATTCAGCTGAGTACCAGTGTTTTAACATAGAGCGACTGCCTTATCAGACCTCCACAACCCAGTAACTGGGTAACACGGTACCCCTTGGCAAGACTGTTACCAGATCACAAGCTTCTGACTAACCGTAACGACTGACAAAGATCTTCAAATGACAGCCGGGACCAACGGCTTAACGTGCTTTCCGAGGCACGGAGGAAACTCGGTATGTTGAAATGGTCACCGATCTCGTCAAGCGTTGCTTAAACTAGATGATCGACCCGTGCGGCTGTTATTATTTAGCCACGAGCTCCTCCTACTCGTATAATATAATAAATAAATATGCTAACCAATGGTTTCAATTTCAGTAAAACGTGTTTATTCGTCAATTGTTAGTGTAACATTTGAGATGCAAAAAACTTAAGTAAAACCGGCCAAAAGCGAGTCAGAATCGCACACGAAGGGTTCCGTACCATTATCGCAAAAAACAACAAAAAAAAACACGGTTGTTATTATTATTATATTCTTTATTGCACACCATAAAAAATTACATAAAGAACAAAATTTATAAACAAAGTGTACAATGGGCGGTCTTATCGCACAGGGCAATCTCTTACAGACAACCTTTGGATGGACTGAACAATAGGAGAAGAATTAAGGGCAGTCAGTGTACAATAGATATAAATAATATAACTCACTTATACATAAAAACATAACATACATACATACTATACTACATATCAAATATACTAATAAATATTGAATATATGAAAGGGAAAGGAAAAGACTAAAAAATTATAATGAAAGGTAATGCTCCTTTACCAACTTCTTAAACGTTGGCAGTGTTTGTGCGCGTCTTATTTCTATAGGTAATACATTCCACAATCGAACTGCTTGAATTGTAAAAGATTTGTCAAAGAAGGAAGTGGAATGCATACGAACACTCAATTTCAAATTCTCCGATGATCTCAAGGACTTAGAATGGGTGTCACAGAGGAACTGAAAACGTTCTTTAAGATAAAAAGGAGTAAAAGGATTAAAGAGCACATTATAAAGCAAAGAGAGTATGTGGGCATTCCGGCGAAGGCGAATAGGAAGCCATTTGAGCTTAGTACGAAATTCAGAAACGTGATCATATTTACGCAAGCCAAATATAAATCTAATACAGAGATTTTGAAGTCGCTGAAGCTTATCCAATTGGTCTTGGGTGAGATCAAGATAGCTGGCATCAGCATAGTCCAGGATAGGGAGAAGAAGAGATTGTGCTATCGCAATTTTAGTGGCGATGGGAAGAAAATTTCGAAGACGTCTCAGGGAGCCCGCAGAAGCAAACAGTTTACGACTGACTTCCTGCAGTTGTTTGGTCCAGGCAAGAGTGCTGTCGATGTAAATCCCCAAGTTCTTCACAGTGTTAGCAATAGGAATAATGGTGTTGTTGAAAGAAACCTGGGGAAGCGTCGACCAATCAATCCTAGAAACAGTCCGAGAACTACCAACGACAGTCACCTGAGTCTTCGTTGGATTAATCTTCAGCCCAAACTCAGCACTCCAGTCACCTATTCGAGCCAGGTCTATATTAATCGTCTCAATGGCATCAGGTAACTCTCCAAGAGGGGCTTGGGTATAAATCTGGAGATCATCAGCATACAGGTGGTAGAAAGAAGAAAGTCGATGAGTGATAGCATTAATAAAGAGTGCGAAGAGCAGAGGAGATAAAACGCCACCCTGCGGTACACCGGCAGAGACGTGACACCAAGAAGAAAAAGATTCATCAGTGCAAATACGCTGCCGGCGGCCAAACAGGTAACTATGAAACCAGTCAATTACCGGAGGAGATATGTTAAAAGAGCTTAGGACGCCAAGCAAAATATCGAAGTCAACGGTATTGAAGGCATTGCTAAAATCAAGCAGAGCAAGTACCGTTAACTTTCCCACTTCCATGCCTGACCTGATATTATCGTCCGTAATGTGTACAAGTGCTGAGGTAGTGCTGTGTCCGCGTCGAAAACCAGATTGGAAAGGATTTAGCAGATTGTGTTTGGTAAGGAACGTGCTGAGTTGATGGTGGACAAGTTTTTCAAGGACTTTGGATAGGAAAGGAAGAATAGAAATGGGACGATAGTCAGAAAAAGATGCAGGATGAGATTTTTTGGGTAAAGGAATAATTTGGGCATCTTTCCAGGATTGTGGGAAGACACCACTGGAAATAGAGAAATTGAGGATATAAAAGATGACAGGGATAATGTTATCAAGGATGTTGATGATCATCTTACGGCTGACACAGTCACTACCAACAGCGTTGGATGTAATCGATAAAATACTATTTTTAACATCACAGGCAGTGAATTGACTTAAGACAAAAGGAGAATAATCAGGTATCGGAAGATTTGAAAGATAACTAAGCGTAGTAGCTTTAGTGGCCCTAACCAATATGGGCGAAGTAGAAAAATGACTGTTAAGTAAATTGAAGTCCAAGTCTTTAGGAACCGTGTCATGAGACTTTTTTCCGATACCTAATGATTTCAGAAATTTCCAGACCTTGGCTGAATCACCGTTTTGAACAGAATTATGGATATGTTGGCGTTGTGCGTTCCTACACACCTTGCTGCATTGGTTCCTTATTGAGACGTATTTCTCCCTGTTGACGTCGTTGGGCCGAATTTTATACTTAAACTTCGCAGCTGCCTTTTTGCGTAGTAGTTGTTGTATGGGAACCCCACTTAAATATTTATTTTATTCTGTTTTTAATATTTTTGTTATTGCGGCAACAGAAATACATCACCTGTGAAAATTACAATTGTCTAGCTATCACGGTTCTAGAGATAAAGCCTGGTGACAGACGGACAGACAGAGAGACGGACCGCGGAGTCTTAGTAATAGGGTCGCGCTTTTACTCTTTGGGTACGGAACCCTAAAAATTGTGTTTTACTGAAATTTGCAACCAATGGTTAAATATGTTGGTTGGCATATTTAACCATGCATTGAGTTAACTACGCGTCTAAAAACTGGGCGTAAGTGCATGCAATTAAATCTTTACATTTTTGGTGAAAACAAGTTAATAATGGGACTTTTCTAACTATCTCTATTTACTTAATCAACATTGAAAGCACTGCCTACCGGTATTTTAAAGAAAACATCCTTTGGATACCTGCAGGAACATTATAATGGTCACATTTTTCGTGATTTTAAACTCATATTAACAAAAAAGCCGAGCTTTCTCACGGTGTCTTCTTTCACCGATATCAGAATGTCCAAGATAAACTATAAATGAATTGAAAAAGTCACTTGCTTGCCCGGATTTGAATCCACGCACCTCAGGCACGAGAGGCGAGGTCTTAGCCGCTGGGCCACCACGACAACATAAATTGGAATAAAAAGTCTTGTCTCGCCATGTCGGGAAAACAGTCGCACACTTCTACATAAAAATAAACGCATTTAATATACACCAACGCAATCCTATTCCGCACAAGAAAAACAGTGCCACAACGCACAGGCCGTGCATGACACCGAAAGCCAATAAAACCCATCACTCATTGTCTATGGACGCATGTTTTATTTATAGGCACCATTAGGTACCACACAGATATATGGGGATTCAGAGCGGGTTAGGATGATTTTTATTGTTTTACGTCCATGCTGGTTTATGGGTTAAGTGCCGATGAATGGTGGGGTTGAATACGGTTGAGTAGCCGTGGGAGAAACGCCACATTTCACACTCAGTTACTATGAATGAAGGTAGAGAAGCATCAGTTTTTGGGACGCTAAAGTATTATAACCGATGCGGCAAATATCAATAAGAAGATTATTTATTATGATAAGTGCTGTGAGAAAGGGGACGGGCTGTAACTCAGCGTTGACCAGCGTAGTCGCCATGCTGCACACTGCTCAACATGTGCATGTGCATGTGCTGAGCCCGCTAATTTGGCCAAACTGAAAAAAAACACCTGAGTTTTATCATTATTATGTGTTTAGTTTATAACATGTTACATTTAGCAATTAAATGTTATCATTTAGACATCTTGTATCACGGAACACTCAGAACCAATAGGAATACGGCGGTACCGTCTGCAGTCGGGACGGAAGCAGGACGGCAGCGACATGACGCTGCGATATGTCGTGCTGCTGCTATCTGCAGTCGGCTACGAACTTGTATCTTTTCTTTCTTTTAATATATTTATTTGGACGTTAAGAAAACCGTGCAAAAAGCATATTTTATCCACCAATCCAATGAATATAAACGATAAAAAACAAATGGAATAAAAATCATAAAATTGAACGTTTAGCAACACTCAAAATGGTAACAAAAACATAAATATCATAGAGTAGCCAAGTTTTGCAAACTGAAGACCATTTCTTTACCTAATATGTATCAGGTACGTCCATGGGATGGCCCGTGAATACAAATATTGAACGTTCAGTATTCGAAGCCGGGGGCCGTTAATTTTTACACGATCCACATTAGCTGTGGGCAAGTTTGTTGGGGTCTGACTACTATACATAGGTACCTTATAATGTATAATATCGTTCTTCAAAAATATAAGTATTGACCGGTACTTGACACAATACGTGTTGCAATTTCAGACAATTAAAGTCCAAGGCCTCATTCGATAGCTAATAATGCGTAATATTTGATAAATATTCATAATTGTCACGACAGGAGCTGTTTATTCATTATCATCATCACATGAGCCAAAAGACGTCCACTGCTGGACATAAGCCTTCCACAAGCGTCGCTATATTACCCGTTCCCGCATGACTCGCATCCAGCGGGCTCCCGCCACTCTCACCAGGTCATCTGACCACCAATCAGGCCTTCTAACGCAGAGTCTTCCGGTTAGTTGTCGCCACTCCAGAAGTTTTCGGCCCCATCGACTATCCATTCCGTGAGCAATATGCCCTGCCCACACTTAAGTTTGGCAATAAACTATATATAGCTGTTTATTGAAAAGGCCTCGTGGACGCAGCCCAATACGTTGGTCTGACCAGATCCGGACCGCTCTTGACTCTACAGTTTACAACGCCCTCCACACCGCCAGAGATAGAAACAGATGGAGAAAGATCGTTCGAGAGAAGGTGATGCAGAAGGGTGGTCACGACCCTCAATACTGAGGAATACGACGCAAGGAGGAGGAGCTGTTTATTAGAGAAGAAAATATATGAAAGAACCTTACAAAGTCTTCTATCCAGCTTTTAGCGATTGTCAAAAAATCGAAGTCACACATAATTATATGGGATTGACACTTCTCTTCTTCAGTCGGTCCCTCGTTACTGAGGATTGTGGTCACTGGGCCCCTTTAGCGAACAATCTGCCTCCATCGACTCCGGTCCCAAGTTGCCATCACCTGCTAGAATTTGCTTGAGGACGTAGCTTTCTTTCCTTTCGTCAGACCATCGTGTTGGCTACCGGCCTCGTGCTGATGGAATTGACAAGCACCATCGAAATGTCACGTGATCAATCCCTTACGTTTTGGCATTTCAACAATCACTATCGGTTTTTGAATTAAATTCCTTTAAGAATATTTCTGTTATTGTATATCTCTACAGAACATAGACAAGTCACATTCTATCATCGAAAGCGTGGCGATAGCGATTGTCAAAAAGGTGAAATTGTCTGAGATAATCACGACCATATATGACGCATTTTCAAGTTATGTGGTCTTCTGCAGTGTGGGCCACTCGGATTGACAAGCGATATCTAAAAATCACGTGATCAATCCCTTACATTTTGACATTTCGACTGTCGCCTTTGCTGACATCGAATTTCACTTGTCTAGAAGGCTCGACCTTCCTGAAGGTCCTTACCAATTAATACGAGTATCTTAGATTAGCAAATGTATAGAATTAAGTATTTTTTTTAAGTATTCTATTGTCATCGCTGAACTGCCTCTGTAGATAAACACGTAGGTATCTTCCTTAAGGAGATACTAAGCCAGTTTTCACGAAAAACAATCCAATTTAACCAATAGTACTGCAAAATATAAGCCTTCCTTGCCTAAAAAGTTAAAAACCTCATAAAAATGTGCCCAGAGTAACAAAGCGCTATTATGTTCCCCAATGGTTGGTTCACAAAGGGAATCGGCTTTTTTTAATTAATATCTGTGGCAACACTGCCAACCTTCACGCTTGACGCAGGGGGGTCGACAGAAATTGATCGACCATCGCTACACGATGATTGATCATGCAATAATGCCTACATGAAAAGTTGGAGGGTCGTTTTGTACGGAACCCTCTACATTCCGTTCGAAACGTCGATAATATAGGTATATATACTTTGACTTTTTTAACGTATGTTTACTTAAAAAAATATTAGGACTTGCGAAAACTAGCTTTGTATTATTTTGTGATAGCTATCTTTTATTTTTATTTTACTTTACTCGGTTATAATGTATTATGAGTATAAGTTTAACTAATACAAGTTTTGCGACTTTAAGTTTAAGCGTATGCTTAAACTTAAAGTCCCAAACTTGTATTTTTATTTAGTTATTAGAAAATTAACTTTAATAAAAATGACCACATCGGGCGAGTACTCTTATAAACCCAAAAATAATGTTAAACAATAAGAGAAATCGGTGAACATATACATAAAAACTTGACCAAGTGCGAGTCTGACTCGCGCACAAAAGGTTCCGTATAAACAGCACCAAACTAAATAGGTTACATTACTAACGTTCATAAACAATGCAAGCACCGATCAACGCTCTAACGAGGTGACAAAATTAAATTTGCCTTTCGAAAACTGTTGTCCCCATAAATCATAATACAAAATTTTTACTTTTCAAGTACATTTTATAAGTTAGTCGACTATTACTTGTAAACTCGTAAAACCTACTTAGCTCTGATAGTTTTCCTTTTAATTTCGTTATTTATACTCGTACTACTGCCGTGAATTTCTTCACATATCCAAAAGCAACCATTTAGATGGCAGGGGGACACACACTTGCCAACAAAAATTAGCTATTTAAAGCTTAATTTTACGCAAATGGATTCCCGAATCGAAAAATGGATTTCACAGATTCGATATATTTTTGAATGGTGTATCCAACAATATACCACATCATGGGAAAGACGAGAAAAAAAGACATCCCTACTTTACGTGTACAGGAGGTACCACAAAAAAAAAAAAATATTTTACCACTTTCTCGGCATGATTAATATGTATATCCATACCAAATTATAGCTTTCTAGTACCACAGATAATATAATACCAGCATAAAGATGCCTTATCCCATACAAAGAAACCGTGCCGACGTAATTAGCGTTTTTCGTCTGATTAAGATGTTTATTTTTTATAAGTACTTCGATCGTGTTAGGTTCCTTTCTACGGCTTTAGATGATGTTAGCAGCGACTTGCAAGTAAAAGGGTTTTCTCGGTTCGTGACTATTTTTTTCTTAAAATACAGTGACGATTCGATGTATAGTATTTTTTGCACGTTTTTACCGTTTCATTGTACCAAAATTTGTTACAATACAAATTTAAAAAATCGAGTTGCATGCCTCAGAAATTTAAACCGCGCCATCTATTGGAACCAATTTTAAATGATCCGTTCAAATAATCTTTCAAATGTTAATTAAGAGCCCAATATTCCATAATTTTGTTAGAGAGTTGATTAAAAAATAACACACAATTCAATAACAATTCGATGCATATCGCGCCAACTAGTCTACATTTATTTGAACCAAACTTTATTTGTTAGCGCTGGGACCCCGTGCTAAGGTTCTCTGAGCTAAGCTGTGGAAATGGCGAAATTATAAGGGTTCGTTGTTGACTACGGAACCCTAAAAAAACAAACAAACTGTCAAACATAGAACCTCCAATTTTGGAAAGTCGGTTTAGAACTACTGATCAGACAAACTTTTAGCTAAATTCGTTGAACTGTAAAATCACAAACACCTGAAATTACATTTTCTTTAATTCGCTAATCAGTATTCAAAGGGTTTCTCAGAACCTCTTTTATACAGAATAAACAGAGGTCGTTTAGGTAATAAAGGTCTAAGAATTAGATTTGTTTACCGACCATTTAATAAACATAAACTTTAGGTTTTAGTCTACCAGGATTAAAATCAGGTAGGTACATAGCTGGAAAATATTATGAAGGAAAATATATCATGAAGTGGAATTATATTGTAAAAAAGTAAGGACGGGAATGAGGCATGAAAACAACAATACATTAGGGGAAACATCTTATTTATTAACCCCCGCCAGAAAAAGAGGGGGTTAATAAAGTAAGTTATAAGTTTGACGTGTGTTGCTGTGTATCTGTGTATATATGTGTCTGTCTGTGGCAACATAGCGTCCAAACGGGTAAACCTTACGGGTAAACGGGATTTTTTTGTTTCAAAGTTTATTTAATCGAGAGTGTTCTTAGCTATGTCTGAATAAAATCGGTTCAGCTGTTCAAAAGTTATGAGCGTTTTACTATTAATCGGAGTGTTTTCGCAAGATATAGTGTCATAATTACGTGTTCAATAGATTGCCGATCGAAGCGTATCTACTATGTACTAGATAAATTATGTAACATGAAATAAAAATAAGAGGGAGGTTTTTTAAATTTTGAAATTTTACTTGTTTATTTAAACGTCATGTACATAGCGGTTAGGTACAGTCAGGGGTCAAATGATGTACAGCGGTGAAGATGTAGCTACTAAAGCTTTTTGTAGAAGAAGGTTAATCATTCACGACTAGTTTAATCTATGCTTTTTTTTTGTTTTTTTTTATCTGTAGGCTCGCGTTTGACCACTATCTCGCCTGATGGTAAGCGATGATATGGTCGACGGTGAAGCACGCTTGCCTTGAAGTAACCTTTTCACTCTTGACTTAAAGACCCCAAGGTTGTAGCTATCAGGAAACAAAGACTCCGGCAGGGAATTCCACTGCTTACCTGTGCGTACAATGAAAGTATTTGCAAAACGCTTTGTACGTATGGGTGGGATGCCCACCATGTACCGGTGGTGCATTGCCGTTCGTCTAGTTGTCTGGTGATGGAAAGGGCTAGGCGGAATCAAATTGTGCAGTTCCATCGCACACTCCCCGAAATATAACCGATAAAAAACCGACAGACTGGCCACTTGGCGTTGATGTTCAAGGCTCTGGAGCTTTGATTCGACCAGTGCATCGTTGCCGATAAGCCTCTTGGCCCGTTTGTCAATCGACTCAAGTGCATCAAGTTGATATTTGGCAGATCCATCCCAGAGGTGAGAGCAGTACTCCATGCATGACCGAACTTGCGCTTTTTACAATTTGAGACCCTGTTCAGGCGTGAAGTACTGTCTCACCTTTGCAAGGATCCCCAACTTTATTATGTATGTAAACCGTTGACATGCTTCTTAAACTAAATTTCAAGTTACTTAAGTTTTAGGTACGACAGCACTCTTGACCCCTGCCTGTACTAACATAAATAGATTTAATTCTACAAGCTCTCCACCATTCAATCTTTGGGTTTAAAAAACAACATCGTGACATGATAGGTGTATTTTTTTAAATCCTTCATCATCGCGTGTTGTCTTATATATTTTGTAATCTATCTATACTGTCTCACTACTCGGGAATTGCCTTTTTGAAAGACAAGACACTAACAATTTTTGTAATGGTAAGCGAGAAAAAGTGGCCATCACAAAAACATTAAAGTATGCGATCCCATTGAACAAATTTGCTGGTAATTAGCTTTTGATTAAACTAATTACCAGTTAAAGATTTTTATGAATGATTCTTGATAGTAAAATAACAAGTAAGTATCATCAAGTATCATGAAAATTAAGTTTAATCAAAAACAAATTTATCTGCAGATTTTTGCAGTGAGATCTTAGGCTATTACCGATGTTTGTGCTGGCATTGTTTTACATTTAATCCTATCATGCGTTTCTCTTCACGATTAACTTAGAATTCCCTTTCATTTCCATTTCCATATTATTAGGAACCTAAGCAGTGACCCATCCAATTAGGGGCCATTTCAAAGCGACGTTTAACATAATAGCAGCTCTTGGTTTATGCAACATCTTCGGAGCTAGTCTAGATATAATTGGGACTGGGTAATGTCTTAAGTGTGAAGAGAAATCAGGTAAAAAAATAACCTACGTCACAATTAGTAGGTTATTTGGACACATTTATCTTTCAATCGAACCCACACGCTTTTCTATATGGTACCAGACACATAATCGTGTGAATAACGTCTAGGATGGTATTTTGTTATATTGCAGTACGCGTCAGCGGTTAGGAGGATTATAATAATCTGTCCGGCATCGCATACCGCAGCGATGTGCGTTCCGATCAAGAGACTAAAGCTAAAACCACTCAAAATAATCCATTGCGTTCGTTTGTAGGATTCCATACCCAATGGGTAAAAACAGGACCCTATGACTAAGACTCCACTGTCCGTTTGTATGTCCGTCTGTCTGTCTTTCACCAGGCTGTATCTCATGAACATGAACATGATAGCTAGACAGTTGAAATTTTCACAGGTGATGTATTTCTGTTGCCGCTATGACAACAAAAATTAAAAACTGAATAAAATAAATATTTAAATGTGCTTCCAAAACAGATACGATAATACGGAACCCTTCGTGCGCGAGTCCGACTCGCTCTTGGCCGGTTTATTTTATTTATTTTTGAGTAGAGGATTTTATAAACAACAAAATAATCTCACGATGTTTTCCTTCACCAACGTCAGCGATATCCAACACAGTTAGATTATTTGATAGTACGTATTAATAGAAAAAGTCACATTGGCACTTGTCTGCATTAAAACCGCCATGACTATTATAAATTCATCACATAAGTACCATTCTCATAGACATGAAAGCAGATACCCACTCCGCACATGATTGCGACTTGCGACCGCCTGTTTAGTCGGCGTCACACCCACCGACTCATTATGCGTTATAAATTCGCAACTAATTAGCGCTCGCTGACAAAGATTAATGTCGCAGTGTGCGACGAGCCTAATGCGTTGTGTGGCAACTCGACAGTGCAATGTGTTTAAATAATTAGTGAGGATTTTGTCGCTGTGGAAGTGATTAGGGCTTAGCTTTATAGATATGTCGGGACGTCAGGATTTCGTATGTTTACCAGGTCCCATGGAAGATATCCATTATCCAGCGTCAGTAACCCAGAGTTATTCAACCGCTGATTCTACACGTCTTTAAACAATCTGACTGTATTTCTCTGAAACAGAAATGAAACAGGTGTCACTTTATGTTTAAGTTCTTCTTCAAGAAGGGTGACAATGCCTTACTGAAGAACTATAGGCCCATCACACTTCTTAGCCATGTCTACAAGCTGTTTTCAAGAGTCATCACGAATCGTCTCGCGCGCAGGTTTGACGATTTCCAGCCTCCCGAACAAGCCGGATTCCGTAAAGGCTTCAGCACCGTAGACCACATACATACGCTACGGCAGGTTATACAGAAGACCGAAGAGTACAACCTGCCTCTCTATTTAGCGTTTGTGGACTACGAGAAAGCCTTCGATTCGATCGAGACTTGGGCTGTACTGCAGTCTCTCCAACGGTGCCAAATTGACTACCGGTACATCGAAGTGTTGAAGTGTTTATACAAAAACGCCACCATGTCAGTTCGACTTCAGGATCAGACCTCGGAACCAGTCCTTCTGCAGCGAGGTGTGAGACAGGGAGACGTCATATCTCCGAAGCTGTTTACCGCTGCACTGGAGGATGTCTTCAAGGTTCTGGACTGGAGAGGGCTAGGCATCAACGTCAATGGCGAGTACATCACTCACCTTCGGTTTGCTGACGATATAGTGGTTATGGCTGAGACCATGGAGGACCTCAGTAAAATGCTCGATGACCTCAGTAGTGCTTCCGAAAGAGTGGGTCTTAGAATGAACATGGACAAAACCAAGGTGATGTTGAATGCCCATGTTACACCCACTCCTATCAAGGTAGGAGACTCTACACTCGAAGTTGTGGGCGACTATGTCTACATGGGACAAACGATCCAGTTGGGTAGGGCCAACTTCGAGAAAGAGGTCAACCGTCGAATCCGACTCGGCTGGGCAGCGTTCGGGAAGTTGCGCGGTATCTTCTCGTCCAACTTACCACAGTGTCTCAAGACGAAAGTCTATGACCAGTGTGTGTTGCCAGTGATGACATATGGATCTGAGACGTGGTCGCTTACAATGGGCCTCATCAGAAAACTTACAGTCACTCAAAGGGCAATGGAGAGGGCTATGCTCGGAATTTCCTTGCGTGATCGAATCAGAAATGTAGAGATCCGCAAGAGAACCAAGGTTACCGACATAGACCGAAGAATTGCCAAACTTAAGTGGCAGTGGGCAGGGCACATTGCTCGCAGAACGGATGGCCGATGGGGCAGAAAGGTTCTGGAGTGGCGACCGCGAACCGGAAGACGTTGCGTTGGAAGGCCTCCCACCAGGTGGACCGATGACCTGGTGAAGGTTGCGGGAATCCGCTGGTTGCGAGACGCACGGGACCGGTCAATGTGGCGACGCTTGGGGGAGGCCTATGTCCAGCAGTGGACGTCTTTCGGCTGATATGATGATGATGATGATGATATAAAAAATATGTTTTCTTACGTCACGGCATGAGGAATAGCTAGGTGTAAAAACAAAGTATAAAATCAGAAAAATACACTTATTGCTATATTATTATTAAGTCTCCTAGCAATCTCTCTGATGCTAACATTCTCCTCTTGCAAATATATTATTTTTCAATGGAGATGTGATAATAAAATTATAAAATAGAAATAAAAAAATTAAAAAAGGACATTTTCCGCAATTTAGTAAGGCAAGATTAAAATTGTGCGTAGACTGGCTTTAGCTTCAGTGTCGCGGTTGATTTTTATTTTCCCACCCTTAACCTGAGTAACATTTGACTGCCAGTTTTATAATGAATACGCATATTTGTCTTTCAACTACCCACTTATTATAAAGTTAGGCATAAATATTACCAATTTAGACATTTTATATTTGAATTTTGTGTCCGTCTATAGTTATTTACAATAATGCGAAAAATATTTATAGAATATAGAATAAACTAGCTGACCCGGCAAACTTTGTTTTGCCATATAAACACCAAACATTCATCTACCCTACCTAACCTACCCTAACTACCTACCCTATCCTACCCTACCTACCCTACCCTACCCTACCCTACCCTACCTACCCTACCTACCCTACCTACCCTACCCTAACTACCTACCCTACCCTACCCTACACTATCTCTCAAGTTGGATCGAACTGCACATGGTGTGCGAATTTTATTATAATCGGTTAAGTGGTTTAGGAGTCCATTGAGGACAAACATTGTGACACGAGATTTATATATATTAAGATTAGAGATTTATAGAATAAATTTTAAATTGAAAGCAAAACAATATATCCTCGACGTAGGATTTGAACTCGCATCTTGTTCATCTCAGCCTTATACACGAATCACGAACCAGATCTACTTGAATATAATAATTAAAATAAGCTCTTAGTAGCAATGACACTAATTATATTACAATACTCTGATAAACTTTTCTGTCTTACAGCATAAAATCAAAATCGCATAACAAATAGTTATAAATATTATTCTAACGCTAACGGTTTAAAGAACAAATTTGCGTATCTGTATTAATATTGTATTTGTTCATCGAGTAGTGCTAGTCTAATAAACTCATAAAAATTATATAAAACTTCATTTTACAGACAAATTCGTTCGTTTTTAGGGTGGGTCAGGTAGCAGCTATTACCGACTGTACATGACATTTTTTATATTTTTAGATGGGCTTGCGTTTGATCTGATAACATTTTGACAGTGCGGGCCATATGGTCTCGTCTTGGCAACATTATACATGAAAATACAGATTACGTTTTTAAAGTGGGCCTCGTTGTCCAAATCCGAAACTATGAGGAATAGCGAAAAACAATCAAAGGAGTAACCTTATTCTATACACATAGCTTGAGTGCGAAATAACGATCTATAGTCGTCACAATCTAAGAAGTCCGTTGACGTTTCTCATTATAGATGCCGCGATAAGATTCTACGTATAAATTGAAAAATCTAATTCATAATCCTAATTAAATACTATGTTACCGATACGCAAGCATCAAGATTAATTATTATTAGTTATTTTTATAGCTGTCGAAACGGGCCTTTTATTTTTTGACAACTTTCAGAGGAATAAATGTGTCGGACGCAATCGTCATCGTAACGAGGACGCCCATTTTGTATAAAAATACTCACTTTCTCTGTCTCTCTTTCTTTCTCTTCTTCTTTTCACTTTCTTGTATCTACTTAGTTTTGGAGTGGCGACCGCAAGCCGGAAGCCGTTGCGTGTGAAGAGTTTCCTTAGGTTGACCGATTACCTGGACAAGGTTGCAGGAATCCGCTGGATGCGAAAGGCACGGGATCGTTCAAAAACGGGATCGTTCCTGAAGGCCCGCAGGGCAGCCAGCCAACTCCACACATCGGAGCCCTGCCTCGGGCACACGTCGTGTCAAACGCACCGCACTATTCCCAAACCACTGCAACTCCTGAAAGCCAGAATCAACAGTGGCGACCACCAGAAAACGCCGAGGCAATGAAGCTCAACGAAGTCCCGGAGAATGGATTTAACTGTCTTGGAACCCGCAACGATATTAATCAGAAAAGAATAACGGAGGAGTAGGCAAAAGTACAAATTTCCACTTCCCTCCATATCAAGCAGGAGACAGAACAAACAAACAAGACCAATAGGCACAAAGGGTCGTTTACAACTGGGATAAACCCAGTTGCCTAGCACCACGGATAAAAATTAGCATTAATATTAATGGGTCCTGGAACATTGTGAGCTGTTATATTTGATTCCAATAATAGGTATGGCAAAAACGCTTGAATGCACGGATATTTGTTCTAGTTTCCACAAGGTCCGTATAGTAAACGGACGGCGTGAGCTTTAGCCGAACAATCCGTCTTTGCCGAACATTCGGTCTAAGCCGGACAGCCGGCCCCAGCCAACAAGTTTGGCTGGGGCCACATCTTAGAAAATAAACTTAAATTAAACACATGTGCTCCATGGTTACGCAGTTAACCTAAAACTCCATAAATAAATCCTATCTTACACATATATCATACACATGGTTTTTTATAGACTAAACATAATTAAGAATAACCCGCAACACTCCATAGTGGTTGGCATAACCTACATGAATATTCTTGCCGGAACAGTCCGGGGGAAACATGTCATACCGTCCATACATCACAGCATGACACAACAAAGCCCTGAGCATTCCTAATACATATGGAACCATGATTAAGGTGAAGCCTAAACAAAATATACGGGTCTCTGCCCGAAGAACAAAATTCCAACCAACAGAGTTTTAGAAAGGCGGACACATACCTGTCGGAGGTAAGAAATCCAGCCAGATTAGTTGCCCAATGTCAACTCAACGCCACGTTGTTCTGAAAGAAACCAGCAAATCAACAGACAAATTTTCAACAAAAGGTTGGAGGACGGCCGCGAGGTCATTCCTTTGAGCAAGGCAACTTACCGTCGAGGAAAATGAGTCCGGCGTGGGAACACAGTCCACGCCCAGATCACACAGCAGCAACAAACAGCACCCAGGTCACCGGCACACGGAACACGTGGACAAAGTGACACTGATCACACCAATCACCAGCACACAAGCAGCCCTTTTGGGCGCCGGGACGCATTCACGCGTCCCAAAGCAAAACTGGCCTCTGTCAACAGCAACAATCAGCCCATCCGTACATTTCTATAGCCTTTGCCCCAAAAAAAACCCGCGGCGAGCCGAGAAAAGTCGTGTACCCGTCCTCACCTGCCTAGAAGAAAAAACTACAGCCTCTCTAGAAAGACAAAACGTCAAGTTGCGTTTAGCACACGTCGCACAAAAATCAAAACAAGACTACTAATTACAAATACCCATTTTAAGAATACGGACCAATTACCCTTCAGTAAAATACACCATCCCGGGTTCCAATCCCATCCCTCAAGGCATTCAAGTTCAATTTATAAATTAATTTCCATTAAATATTATAAATAAATGACATCCTGATCGACAAAAAAAAAGGTGTTATAATAGGCACCGCTACTGTGGTATCTGCAATTGCAGAAATCCAACGGAAAAAGGTGTTAAGAAAAAAAGAATGAGTGCCAATGAAATAATCAATTAAAAGTTTCCAATTTTGTCAACAAGGACAAAAATGCATCGGTAATCCTCATTGTTTTCAAATATCCATATCCCAATAGGCAGGTAGTCAGTTATTTTTTTCAAAAAACTTTTAATCGCATCCAATATTCATGGAAATCCCGTGATATATCCATGGAACAAACAAAATTATGAGGACCATTACCCATATTTTTGGTCCACAATTACATGGTCCCATTAGGGAACCCATATCCCCGTAAATACTAAACTTTGAAGCCATTACCGACACCAGGGATGCCAATCCTTAATATTTCCGTTTGAAATGTGAGGCGATTTCATTTAGAGTTTTTAGGGTTCCGTACCCAAAGTGGACCATCGCATCCCTATTTTAGGGTTCCCCGTTCAAAAGGTGCTAACTGGCCCTTAATTTGATTAGTGTTGGCAAAGGTGTTTGAATTATTTGATTGATAATTCACAGAAAATGACGACGTGTTGCTCGGCCTATATTGTTTTATTTGTTTAATTATTTATCTGTTTATTACTAAGCACAATTTATGGTTAGTAATAAAAAGATAAATAAGGTGTTACCCACCTGCTCCATAAGACAGGTAGTCCCGCGGAACCTAAGAATTATAGACCAATAACATGTTTGTCGACGGTTTATAAACTTCTTACATCCATCCTGAGAGGAAAAATTAATGTGCACATTGAAAGTAACATAATAATGTCTACCTCTCAGAATGGATGTAGGAATGGGTCCCGTGGAACTAAGGAGCTACTCCTCATTGACATGGCCATAAGTCAGCAGGTTCGTCGTTCCCGTAAGGATCTGTCGACATGCTGGATAGACTACAAGAAGGCATACGACTCTGTGCCACATACATGGCTCATGAGGGTGCTGGAGTTGTACAAAATAGACGCAACTCTGCGCACCTTCCTTGAGTCATGTATGGGGCAATGGAAGACTGTCCTTCGATATCCGGGATGTCGACCGATTCAGGGGGATGATGATCCTATAAGGATTAAGCGGGGGATATTTCAGGGCGACAGTTTGAGTCCACTTTGGTTCTGCTTAGCCCTGAATCCTCTAAGTACACTGTTGGAGGATTCAGGTCTAGGCTATCGGTTGAGAAGAGGTGGTCAGGTCATATCTCACCTTCTTTACATGGATGATCTGAAACTCTTTACCCCCAATAAATTCCAACTGACGGAGCTACTGAAGGTAACTGAAACCTTCAGTAACTCCATCAGGATGGAATTTGGTGTGGACAAATGTGCAGTCATGCATGTTAAACAAGGGGAGATTATGGAATCCGAGGGAATTCAACTCTCTGATTCCATACACCTTAGACACCTCTCCTCGACCGAAACTTACAAGTATTTGGGTATGTCGGAAGCGTTGGGCATCAACAGTTCTGACATGAAGCAACTGCTGAAGGAGCGTTTCTTTGGCCGCCTGAAAAAGGTATTAAATAGCCTTTTGTCGGGCGGAAATAAGGTGCGCGCCTTCAACAGTTGGGTCATGCCGGTTTTGATGTACTCTTTTGGCATACTCAAATGGACACAGACCGAGCTCGACGCCCTCGATAGGAGGGTCCGGACACTGCTGACCGCAAACCGGATGCATCACCCACGATCATCGGTTATGAGACTGTACATCCCGCGGAAGTGTGGGGGTCGAGGCTTTTTAAACGCCAAGACTCTTCACAACCGCGAGGTGTGCAGCCTCAGAGAATACTTTTTAAAAGCTGAAGTGGGTATGCTCCGGGATGTGGTCGCAGTGGACAAAGGACTCACCCCGTTATCCATGGCTAAAGAGAACTGGCGCAAGCCTGTAATGCTATCGACTGATGAACGCAAAGAGGTATGGCAAGGCAAGGAGCTACACGGGCGCTTCTATCGGGCTCTCCATGGGCCCGATGTAGATTATTCAGCGTCCGTATCCTGGCTACGTTTCGGCGACCTTTTCGGGGAAACTGAAGGTTTTGTCTGTGCAATTATGGACGAAGTCATCCTGACGAATAACTACCGGAGATATATAATGAAGGACGGGACGGTTGACGTGTGTCGGGCATGCCACTGTCCTGGTGAATCCATCAGACATATTATCTCTGGTTGTTCTCGTCTGGCTAACGGCGAGTACTTACACAGACATAACCAAGTGGCCAGGATTATTCACCAGCAGCTTGCTTTGAAATACAATCTGGTGGATTCTGAGGTACCGTATTACAAGTATGTGCCCGACCTAGTTCTCGAAAATGACCATGTCACGTTGTACTGGGATCGGTCTATCATCACTGATAGGACTATTGTTGCCAATAAGCCGGATATAGTGGTGATAGACCGATTAGCGCGCCGCACAATGATAATCGATGTCACCATCCCGCATGACGAGAACCTCGTGAAAGCTGAGAAAGAGAAACAAATCAAGTATCTTGACTTAGCACACGAGGTTGTCGACATGTGGAATGTGGACTCGGCGATCATTGTGCCGATTGTCGTTACGGCCAACGGCCTGATGGCCAAGAGCCTCGACGACCATCTGTCGAGGCTGTCATTGGGCGGTTGGATCAAGGGTCTGATACAGAAGGCAGTACTCCTCGATACAGCTCGCATTGTGAGGAGGTTCCTGTCTCTGGAGCCCTAACCACCGGTAGCTTGGACTCTGTTCCCGATACCGGTTGGCCTCTATTTTTATATTTTTAAATGTTTTTAAGTTTTCTTTTTTAATATTTAAAAATGTAATATATAAGAATGAAGAAAAATAAAGGAGATAAATAATAAAACAAAACAAATTAAACAAGCTTTTATATTAAAAATATTTCATTATCACGAGAAACAAACGGGTTTGCAAATTTTCAGCTCAATCGGACACTGGGAAATGGGTCAAATTTAACTTGCAAGATTTTATTACAGACACCATGTCCCAGCTAAAGTAAACAAAACCTTGTAAAAAATAACGGTGACAGAGCCTTAAAGGTTTTGGTGCTACGGAACATCCAATGCGCAATACCGACTCGTAATTGGCCAGTTTTCCTTCTCTTAATTAAAAGAGAGCGGTCGCCGTCGCTTCCTAAATTGACTCTTTAAAACTTGTGATTTGCATTCGTTATTTACGTAGAGGCGTTTCAGAGGTTTCTTCAGACTTTCTTTGCGCCTAGTACAATAGTATACTTATAGGTGTTAGGTAGGTGATTTTTCCATTAATTATTTATTTTTATTGTCTTCAATTAAATACTTAAATTGTCACTGCTAAACACTGTTAAAATGGAAATGGTCAGGCCACGTTGCAGGTATGACTAATGACAGATGGTCCAACAAATTGGAACTGCCGGCAAAAGAAAACGACGTAGATCCCCTGAAAGATGGCTTGATGAAATTAAAGAGACAGCAGGTAAATACTGTACTGACTTTACTCGAAAAGAGGCCCTTAATTAGAATAACAAGTATTATAATCTAAGTTAATATGCATTCATTACATTTAAAATTTGAACTATTAATGTGAAACTATGCTGAATTTAATTGAAATTGTATTTAATTAATGTTATAATGAATAGTTAATATGGTATATGATAAATAAATGGCTTTAATAATAATAATAATGTTTGCCATAATTGCAATGTTTATTAGACCTTTAGTTTTGATGTTTGTAAATTAATCACATCTCAACGGTCTTGTGGGATATCTTTCGACTGCTAAATAGGCAATATACGCTCGCCATTTATAAGCAAGATACAAAGGAACCAAAATATCTTTCTTTGGCTAGCCTGCTACAAACAATGTAAGAAAACATACTGCCCCCTTAGTTCCTAAACCAGGTTTAAAAAATAAAACAAATTCAATGTATAAGTTGTAAAAAACATTGTATAAATCATAACTAAAGTTTGAGACATTTGACAAGTTTTATTCCCGTATTAACATTCTACAAAGTCTGGCCGGAATATCGGAAAACATCAAATTTAACGACTTTGCTGTAAACGCATCGGACTGTTTTACGATTTTTTGATTTATTTCAAAAATGCCTTTTTATTTATCACGCAGTTTCTGTAATTCTATTGTATTTTGAGCTCAGGAAAACTGCAAGTTCAATATGCCAAATAACCTTACTGATCGTTCGACGCGATTCAATTTACACTAAGAGAATTTGCAAGTGCGTTCAATTCGACCGATTTGCACTTGTTTTCTTAGAAAATACGTGCGCGATATCGTATATCAAGGTTGGCACGTACTATTTTTTTATAAAATGCATGCTTTCTTATCCGACAACCTGTGCGAAAGAGATAGATACTGTGATGAGCAGTAAGAAGCTAGTTCGCGTACGAATAAGCACTTTTATAAATTTGTAACGAAATGGATGATGATTTAGGACGAAAACGAGCGCGCGAAATTTTATAAACAGACCTTTGGGAGATGGATAATATCATGAAACATCCACTAAATGTATATTTCCAAAATAAAATTATTTGTATTGTTGAACCACAAATCTATCCCTGTATGGTGGCTGTTTTGTTTTGCAATTTTCTTTCTTTTTATGGTATTAATTTCCGCCCAAAGATGCGTTAAAATTAGTGTTGAAATATGGAACTTTCGACCGTCATAACTTTCAATATTTTATTACTTTTTTGGTTCCTTATAGGGCTAGATGATGATGAGACAAAATGATTTAATTTTTTTATTTTTGAACGTTTATTCACAAACAGTGGAGCAGTCGCCAGACTACGTTTGTGTGAAAGACTGATCGACTAGTGCAACCTTAAGTTGCCTCGCGCCATCAGGTTGGTCCCTTACATGTATCCAACTAGGTAAGTATAATGGGCGCAGCTTTCTATCTTACCAGATGCAGTTGAATACTAATATTGTACATGGTGAGCCTTCCTGTCTGACTCCCACAAAGCAGTAACTAGGTACCACGATGTCTTCTGGGGCATGTCTTTCTAGATTTCTGACTACCCGTAACGACCGTCAATGATCAACAAATGACAGCCAGGACCAGAACAGCTTAACGTGCTTGCAGAGGAGTCTATGAACCACCACCCATCTAGGAACCAAACCCGGCAAACAATGCATAACTTTGAAGATTGATCCGTGCGGCTATTATGAGGTATACGAGCTCTCTTCCTAATACTACTATAGTAGTGCTAGTTAAAAGTACAATATCGACTAATTGTTATTGTTGCTCATTGATTATGGCATTTCTAGCGCTAATAAGATGAAGAGAGCTAATAGAGATGAAAACATGCTGAGACGAACCTACATATAATATACTAGCTTTTGCCCGCGGCTTCGCACGCGTAGACTACATGCTTCTCCTTATCATATTTTAACAGTATGTAGAGAAAAGTAAAAAATAATGTAATGCGAAAGTGTTTCTTAGGACAGACTCATACTTACCTACTCTATCATCAATACGCTCTATCCTTGTCCCGTTCCGTATTTCTGTGTTTATCCATGACTATTAATCATAAGCATAAGTAAGTAATTAAATTAAAGTATTTCCTTATAAACAACATTTTAAACCATTTTGGATGTTGACGCCAATATCACCAGACTATTTGATGAGATAACACGTGAACACGCTACATAGAACTGTCCATGGAAAAAGCAATTTGCTCTCAAATCTACACCAGCATACTTCAGAGTTTGTCCTTGAGCCTTATTAATTTTCATGGCGAAGCAGATTTACCCGTCCCTATTTAATTCCTATATTTATGCGTTGAGCCATTTTATAGTTACCAACAGACTTTAAAGACTTAACGAGTATTTTTAATAATTTTTCCTTTGTAAAAGAAGGACTTTTGTACACAACATTTCATCCCCATGATCCACCCCCCCCCAAGGAAGGAATTCCCAAAAAACCTTAATTTGCGTTAGATTTTAATCTTCAGCACAAACCCAATATTCGAAGATCCTAACTTCAAAACTGGCCGACTTTCATACAAACTTTCATCCCCTATTTCACCCCCTTAGGGGTGGAATTCACAAAAATTATTTATTAGTGGATGCCTGCACAGTATAAAGAAAATTTTTGCAAAATTTCAAGTCTCTAGACGATTTCACCCTCATGGGGATGAAATCTTCAAAATCGCTGAGATACGTGTAAATTATTTTTTAATCTTTAGCCTAAACCCAAAATATGAAGATCCTGACTTTAAAACTAACGGATTTTCATACAAACTTTCATCCCCTATTTCACGCCCTTAGGGGTAGAATTCACAAAAATCCTTTCTTAGTGGATGCCTGCATAGTATAAAGTATCTATATGCAAAATTTCAAGTCTCTAGACGATTTAATTATTCCCATAACTGCATCCCCCTTTTCACCCTCATGGGGGTGGAGTCTTCAAAATCTCTGAGACACGTGTAAGTTGTTTTTTAATCTTCAGCCTATACCCAAAATATGAAGATCCTGACTTTAAAACTGACGGATATTCATACAAACTTTCATCCCCTATTTCACGCCCTTAGTGGTGGAATTTCCAAAAATCCTTTCTTAGTGTTCACCTACACTACCAAAGGAACATATGTGCCAAGTTTCATGATTGAAGCTTCAGCCGTTTAGCTTGTGCGTTGATGGTCAGTGAGTGAGTGAGTCAGTCAGTCAGTCAGTCACTTTCTTCTTTTATATGTTTAGATTTGTAATAGGTACGGTAGGATGATTAATGGCCAATACTTATCCGAAAACTAATTTAAGATACATGCCACCTTTCACTTAGAATTTGAACCTCTAATTGAGTTACAAGCATCAATCTAAATATACAGATATTAGGATTATAATATTAGTTAGTTAACTAGGATATATGAAGTCTAGACTAAAACCAACAGAAAGTTACAGTAACTGAGTTTACAGTTTTGCTAACGACAGTTTACGCTAATCTAAGTTTAAGTCAAGAAAATAGGGAACATAATTGGTTCAGTGTTTGGTACCGTGTACAAAGTTTGTTATAGATTATGAGTATTATCTTGAGGATACTTGTACCTTAGCATGTTTTTTACGGGCGCTTCCTTCAAAGGGCGCCTGGACTTTTGAGGCAAAGACCAGTGAGTATGGGCTTTTTACCTCACTAAAACTACCCCGGTGATCACCATCAGCATGTAGAACCCCGTGACCTCTCAAAAGACCACCCCCGAGTCCCCACTCTGCCACGCCTCTTCATTCTTGGGGAGACTGAAAAAATGTCTCCCCTGAGCAAGGAGTACCTTACCTAAAAGACACATCATCAGACATCCACCGCTGAACATAGGCCTCTCCTAAGTGTCACCACATCGACCGGTGGTGTCCTTCTCACATCCACTGGATTCCCGAAAGATTTACTCGAGTGACAATGCCTTTGCTCAGATGCGGGACAGTATCTACTGATTAAACAAAGAAAAATTATGTCGGTACCCAACTCGATATTAACAATTCCATTACCGGACTAAGACTGGACTAACAGTAACAACCGCCGTATGGCATCAGAAGCAATGAAATAATACCAAAGACATCATCCATTTGGGACCGAATGTAAAAGTGAAAACCAAAGTGATTTATTCGAACTTGTCTGCCACAGCATTTCTTATTAAAGCACCAAAACTGTAGCACCGCTGTACCTGATTTGTCACCGTTGTATTTGAGTTGAACAAATCTGTGTTTTCATAAATTTTCATATTAAATTAATAAACTAAAACAAATGTGATATTTTACCAAACCATGACAAGTTCTATCAGAATAAAGGTAGTTTTTTTGTACAAAAATATATGAAACCCAGAAGATCCTCTGCCCCTTAAATAAATAAACCACTTCACAGCCCTTACAATATTCGAGCTATAATTAAATCTGAAACATAAAAGCCGACATAATTATTTATTTTGCGCATACATTTGATACGGTTCACCGACCAATTAGCTCGATTTTATTTTAAAATCACAACGATCCGCTTGCATTGTGTGCAAATTAATTAATTATATGTATGAAATGGGTTTATTCACCTATAGCTATTTGTATTTTCAATTAATTTAAATAATTTATATGTAAGTACATAATATTTTCCTCATCTTATTTTTGCCCACTGCTGGGCAAAGATCGCCCCGTTGGCCTTTCACTCTACCATTTTCGCCTTTTGCGACTATTCCTCCGTCAACACTATCCTAGCGTTCCTACGGAGACGCCCTCACGCCCCTAGCCATCTGCCGGCTTCATCATCAGATTAGTTCGATGGTAACATTTTCATCATTAACGTTTATGTAAAAGTATTTACTTCATCATAGTCGGTTAACTATTCGACACATCTTATAGCCGTGACATACTTATCATTAAGTAGTTCCAGTGGCCATCTTTGGTCTTCTTTATCAGTTCCTCTTCACCAAATGATACTTTCCGAGTGCAAATAATGGCATTCTTGATAAAAATACCAATATCGTTATATGTATACCTGTAATGTTTGAGGAGTGCCCTCGATTTCCATGGGATCCTATCGTCAGATTCTGAGTTGGTGGCAATGGGACCACCTCGAGAGTATATCCTTTGAAACACAAAAAGAATTTTCAAAATGGGTCCTCAATTGACGGAGAAATCGAAGAAAATAATTTAAAAAAATGTTTTGTCGAACCATAGAACCTCCTCTTTTTTTTGGGAAGTTGTTTAAAAATGCAAACAAGTTAAGCACCGGCCGGAACAAACAAAAATAACAGTTCTGAAAAGTTTGGTAAAATTTAAATAACTTTTATGACTGTAATAATCAGGCTTGTCCATTTTAGACAGCAGAAATATCTGTGTCGTTTACTAAATGGCTAGTTATTAACATTACCTGTCCGAATAAACGATAGGCAGACCTTTTGGAGCATCCTAATGACCGGTGGATGGAAAAGTGAAGGGACACTTTGTGGTCACCGTTTTGGAACTTTGCTTCGAATGAAGAACGACATACATTGGAGATGTAAATGGTGGGTGGGGCAAATGTAACAAGTGCACGTATATCATTGTTTGTGTTTTTATCAATAGTATCAGCAATTCCCTCTCACTGAGAGAAGGCCTGTGTCCCAGCAGTGAGAACATTAAAAAAGCCTGAAGATGATTAGCAATTAGATTCTGCCAGAGGCTTCAACCGCGTGAAACTTGGAAATTTTCCCAAGGAAACGTACTCTCGGGAGAAAAAGTATTATTGTGCCAAAATTCATTAGACTTGTTCTGCGGTTTTGGCCATGAAAACGTAACAAACAGACCGATCTTTTGCATTTTTAATATTAGTATGAAAAAAGGGTGAAACAATTCTGAGAAAATGACTCAAAATGTCTTCAAGACTCCAACCAGACATTACCATAACGAACCAGACCTTGTTTTAGTCATAATTCTTAAATACTAAGCTAAGATCGCTAAAAACCAAACATTTATCACTATTCCCTGTCCCACTACAAAGTCAGTAACAAAACTATATATCTACCTAAAGCACCTTTCTGACTGCGCGAAACAATTTAATTGTGCTGATAGGCGATATCGCGCACATATTTTCTAAGAAAAATTCAAGTGTACATCGGTCAAATTGCATCGCATTGCATCCATGTGAACGTACTAGCAATTTTGTATAGTAAAAATCGTTTATTGGTGTGATATAAATCGAATCTTGACGAACTATTATGACGGTCGTTTACACTATTATTCAACTCAAAAAACTAAATCCTACCTGAAAGGATGATTCCTGGTTATACAAAATAAAAAGCAAATTGAGTTCGTCAGTAACATTACCAAAAATTATGTGGGCAGGGCATTGCTCGCAGAACGGATGGCCGATGTGGCAGAAAAGTTCTGAACTGGCGACCGTGGAAGACGTTGCGTTTGAAGGCCGCCGACTAGGTGGACTGATGACCTGGTGAACGTAGCGGGGATCCGCTGGATGCGAGACGCACGGGACAGGTCAGTGTGGCATCGCTTGGGGAGGCATCCAGCAGTGGACGTCTTTCGGCTGATATAACGATTAACAAATAATATTAGACTCGTATTTTTTGCTTTATAAAATCAATGAAAACTGACAAAGATAAAGCGCATCAAACTTCAGGAGTGGAGGTTTGTGACGTCACTTGTGAGTAAAAAGTGTACTAAAACGAGACGTCTCGCGAAATTGCAACGCACTGTATCGTCGTTATTTTATGTAAATGTGGCAAAGAAAAAAAAATATGGCGGTCCTAAAAACTTATTTTTAGTCATCATCCCATATTTTCAGCCTGTTTTTCTCGTTGCACTGATTAGACTAAAATACATAAACAGTAACACAAAATCCGACAGGTTTTCTAAAGACACAAGGATACATTAAGACAATATTGTAGGTAATGGGCACACATACATGTTTCCGACATTTCTGGGAAGAAGTAGTCTTCTCCCCAGTAAAATTGTCGAGCGATACGAAATTCAATAATCCTAGCTCCCTCAGCAAAGAGTCTCGCTTCCGTTATTTTAAAGGATATGTTTGCGAAGACTTCTGCTCAGTGAATTTTTATTTCTTTTACAATACATTGTTACGTCCGGTAACAAAAGGAGCCGGTATTGAACGTGCGATTATGTCATTTACACTGTTCATGGTTCGTTTGTTACCTACTCTTATTCCTTATGAGATCAATTCGGCTTTCGGTTATGGGACTTCAAGGGCGACTCTAATTATAATTTGTTTGCAATACAAAATAAACTTTTATTAAACAAATGTTTTAACTTACCGTGTATTGTCATCCAAACCAAACGTGTCTGCAAAATTTCAGCTCGATCGAATTCAAATTCAAATTATTTATTTGTAAAACACATAGATACAATATAATAATAAGATCTAATTCTAATGTCAGGATCGCTGTTTAACCTAATAGACATACAAATTTTGGATACATATAATTCTAATTTAAAATATTTGTTTTTTTCTTATTTTATGGGTTGAGGATAACTATTTCAAAATGTCTGTTGCAAGATTGGACCCATGCATACTAGCTACACTAACGAACAATGAAAAAGTTCCAGTGACATAGCACCAAATTACTCCTAAACGGGAAAAGCTAGTACATTTAACATCGCATCAGAATATTACCAACTAAAAACGTAAATATTGTGTTCAAATTTTAAATTAAATGTGAAAAAGTTAAATTAAGGTGTTTGTCGGCATTTTGTGGGTGGAACTTTTTCATTGCTCGGCAGTTTATTATGGAAGTAAATTAAAAGCTTGTAATAATAAGTTATTTTAGTTCAATGTTAGAGGATACAACTAGTGGTTGTATCATATTATTGGAAAGATCCAGAGCTAATGTATTTTGACTTAAAGCAATATTTGCGTAACTCACATAATAAATTATATCGATCATTACAGCCGTAGCCATAAGAGAAACGCGTGAGTTTTTATATATAAATAATACCAGCCTGTAAATTGTACCACTGCAGGTGAAAGGCTCTTCTCAAACAGAGAAGTTAAGAGCATTACGAGCACCAGTATGTAAGTTAAAATATATACATAATCTCGTTAAGTCTGTCCGTCCGCAGCTTAGCTCAGAGAATCTAAGTACTAGAAAGCTATAATTTGGCACGGGTATACATATTAATAATTCCTACAGAGTGGTAAAATAAAATAATGAAAAAGAAATATTTTAGGTGTTCCTTCTATAGACGTAAAGAGTGTAGGCTTTTTTTTCTCGTCTATCTCATGGTGTGGGGTACCGTTGGATAGGTCATTCTAAAATATTATGGGTTTGTTGAAACCATTTTTCGATTCAAAGATCCGTTTGCGTAAAATTAAGCTTTAAATTGCAAATGTTATGTTAGAGTCAAGTCCCTCCCACCCTGCCAGTAGTAAATATAACGAAATTAAAAAGAAAACTATCACAGATAAGTAGGCTTTATAAGTTTACGAGTAATAGTCGACCAACTTATAAAATGTACTTGGAACAGTAAAAATTTTGTACAAATGCCATTGAAAAATTACTTAAATAACTTTGTTAGCTGTGTAAAACAGAGTAAATATATGCTTATGAACCATGTAAAAATATACAAAAATTAAATCATAACAGGCTTTATAAGTTTACGAGTAATAGACGACCAACTTATATAATGAACTTGGCACAGTAACATTTTTGTACAAACGCCATTGAAAAATTGCTTAAATAACGTTGTTAGCTGTGTAAAACAGATAGAAAATAAATGCTTATGAACCATGTAAAAATATACAATATTAAAATCATAACATTCTTAATAATAATGATTTCTAAATTAATAATGTTTAAGCTGGAATAACGCATTGGAGTGGCCGGAGTCGTTGGCAGTACCGGTACCCCGCGGGCATGTGCCGTATGGTAATCCATATTGCGGGGGAGTCTATTTTGTGTTAGTCGAGAAGTATTTTCTATGTTTTGTAATCTAAAGTAACATAAGATTCGATTGCCAAGCAAATAACTTATCTTTTTTTGTCTTTATCCATCTATAAAGTCAATATTCGAGCCGACTACATCACTAATTGAGAAGCGTAAAACTTTCCAGAATGAAATAGTGAATACCGCAGATTAAAAGTGAATACATACGAAATTTTTCAAATTTCGAAAGAGAAGTAAACATGGAGCATGCGCGCATGGACCCAGGAACGAACCATACCATTTCCGTATCGTAGTATCGGTTCCTTTTGCAATTCGCACCCGCGGTGGTAATCAAATAGATAATATTTTTCTAACTTCAGTTGCGAAATTGGGATTTATAACTCCTTCTTCAGTTACCAGTCAGTCTTTCTTTAGTTTAAGTCAAGAGTGAATAGGTTACTTCTATGCAAGCGTGCTTCACCATAGACCACATCATCGCTTACCATCAGGCGAGATAGTAATCAAACGATTAGATTTAAAAAACATCATCCTATGTGGGCCCGTTTATAGACGTTGTATGCCGCTGAAATGTAATGTAGAAGTAACAACAATACAACCCTCTTCTTAGTCCGCATTATTATGCAACTTCGGAACCCTATTAATGCGCGTGGCCCGAAACGCACTCAGCCGGTTTTTTATTAATTTTTGAACTCATTTCAGTATGCATCGCAATATGTTTATACGTATGCTCCACTCTCCACATACCAACAATATAAATATAAATGTTCCCTTTAATACTACGAACTTTTGAAGTTATTACTTGGCAGTTTATTACAGAAATGGCCGTCCATGTCAGTGCTCATTACTTTCGTCAAAAGAAACTCTAACGTAGCGGGCACTTTGTGTATTTACGACTTGTTTACATGTGACTGCAATATGTGGTATATTTCTAGCATGTATTAAAAATGAATAGTAAACATTTCTATATATATTAAAATTCAGTCATTTTTATGTCTCTAGCAATCTTTTCTTCGTACAGTAGCCCAGTAGAAATCCGCATAAAAATTGCAAAGCTTGATGTAGTTCTGCATTTTAGTACGTTGTATGGGCCAGTTACGGTAGTGTTAATCCAAATATGCAACTTCGAAAAACGTGAGCAAAACTGCGCACTAGGCGAAAAACTGCGAAATTTCAGAACTTTTTCACGTTTTGCTTAAAAGCCATAAACTATGCGTTTTTCGTTGTGTTTTATTTTACCTGTATCTTATTGATAAGAAAGGTTTTACTCGATTTATTCTATACTCACAGTATTAGTAATAATCAGGTGACAAAGATACTTCAATTGGTACCTAACAAGTATAAAAATAATATCTAACAATTCAAAAATATACTATGCCTAAATACAAACAACCAATACAAAATTTTAGAAATCAATAAAGTTCATCAAAATTGCATTTCATTATTGAAACCTACTGAAATCATTTTAACTAAGAATATAAAATAGCAAACTACTAGGACACCAGTCTGATGTAGTGGCAATTTAGCCAGAAAATTAGATCAGTCTGGCTCTAACCGTGGCTAGTTTCCACTTGAAACTTCCGTCTGTGCATCTAGTAACTAAATTCGTACCTAGTAACTAAAGCAGGTTTGGCAGAGATGCTAATGTGTTTCTAATTTCTTCTGGTTGCACAGTTTGAAAGCAGTTTTTGGAAAGTTTCGCAATTTGAATATGAATAGACCAAACCCAGGTTTGGTATTCTGTGTGGAGAAAAGCAAAATCAATTTTATTTTATTACATAGAACTGAGTGAGCCACTGCATTATTTGCTGCTCACGATTGATGCACATACCTATAAATAATTTTAAGAAAATAGATATAATTAAACATAAGAAATATCTCAGGTATAGTTGATATCCGAAATTTAAATTCAAATTCATTAATTGTTTGTCAAAGGTGGCAAGTTAACGTCCACAATGGAAAGGCCACAAAGTCAAATTTAATTTTAGTCACACAATATACGAGTATAAGATACATCATTATTTTCTTTTTCCTCTTATTCGTTTTCTTCTTTGCCGAAGGTCGTGCCCGTCTTGGATAGCTTTGACGGATTCACTGATTATTAAAAAATAATTGATCCATAGTACACCACGCGGGTCCAATGCGGGTTGATGGATGTGTGAATGTCTTCGATTTTTATGGTTCCGAAGTCAACAAGGAACCCTTATAGTTTCGCTCTGTCCGTCTGTCCGTCCGCAGCTTAGCTCAGAGAATGTAAAGACTAGAAAACTATAATTTGGCATGAATATACATATTAATAATTCCGACAAAGTGATAAAATAAAATCATGAAAAATATTATTTTGGGGTTCTTCCTATAGACGTAAAGTGGGGATGTTTTTTTTTTTCTCGTCTTTCCTATGGTGTGGGGTATCGTTGGATAGGCCATTCAAAAATCCGAGATTGTTTAACCATTTTTCGATTCAGAGATCCGTTTGCGTAAAATTAAGCTTTAAATTGCAAATTTATGTTAGACTCAAGTGTCCTCCCCCCCCCCCTGCCAGCGAAATGGTTGCTCTTGGCTATGTGAAAAAAATCACGGCAGAAGTAAATATAACGAAATTAAAAGGTAAACTATCACAGATAAGTGGGCTTTATAAGTTTACGAGAAATACTCGACCAACATATAAAATGTACTTGGAACAGTAAAAATTTTGTACAAATGCCATTGAAAAATTACTTGAATAACGTTGTTAGCCGTGTAAAACAGAGTAAATATATACACCATGTAAAATATACAAAAATAAAATCATAACAGACTTTACAAGTTTACGAGTAATATTCGACCAACTTATAAAATGTACTTGGCACAGTAAAATTTTTGTACAAATGCCATTGAAAAATTTATTAAATAACGTTGTTACCTGTGTAAAACAGATAGTAATAAGTAATAATATGCTTATGAACCATGTAAAAATATACAATAATAAAATCGTAACATCCTTAATAATAATGATTTCTAAATTAATAATGGTTAAGCTCGAATAACGCATTGGAGTGGCCGGAGTCGTTGGCAGTACCGGTCCGTAGTTCATGCGGCGCATGCGCGCGGGTGTTTCTATTTTGTGTCAGTGCAGAAGTATTTTCGACGTTTAGTAATCTAAAGTCAAATTAGATTCAATTGCCGAGCAAATTACTTATTTTCTTTTGTCGATATCCATCTATAAAGTCAATATTCGACCCTACTACATCACTAATTGAGTAGCGTAAAACTTTCCAGAACGAAATAGTGACTACCGCAGATTAGAGGTGAATACGTACGAAATATTACAAATTCCGAAAGAGAAATAAACAAGGAGCGTGCGCGCAAGGATCCAGAGGCGAACCATACCATTCCCCGTGGCTCTAACGCGCGCTCGTATCGGCTCCTTTCGCAATTTGCTCCAGCGGTGGTAGTCAAATAGATAATATTTTTCTATGAGCAGTAAGAGAAGGCGACCAAAAATAGATATTGTTAAATCAAATAAAAATGGGATATCGTAGATATATTGGATTTTATAACTCCTTCTTCAGTTACCAGTTAGTCCTTCTTTAGTTTAAGTCAAGAGTGAATAGGTTACTTCTAGGCAAGCGTGCTTCACCGTAGATCACATCATCGCTTACAATCAGACGAGATAGTGGTCTAACGCGAGCATATAGATTTAAAAAAAACATCATCCTTGTGGGCCCAATTTTAGACGTTGTGTGCTGCTGAAACCGTTTTAATTACATGTCCGTTTTAGTTACATGAACATTAGTTCATTTAACAACAACAAAATGCTCTTCTTAGTCCGCATTATTATGCAACTTCGGAACCCTATTACTGCGCGTGGCCTGACACGCACTTGGCCGGTTTTTTTTTTGTTCTATGGCTGATTTCCTCACGATATTTTCCTTCACCGTTTTGAGAGCTGTATAATATAGGCACATACTTTAAAAATCGCTGCTGTCAAAGTTCGTACCCCAAAAAGTAATGTAAACAATTTAGCAGTGACTCGCGTTAGTGTCCGGTTGCTAGAGAGACCCGTGACCATCACCCGACGGTGTTAAGTGGTGAACTTCGTACAACTCGCCGCAACTCCTCCGAGTGCAGACCGCGCACTTCGTTTATTAGTTTCCCTGGCCGACAGACTGACAATATGTTGCTGTGTTACGATGTAACTTTGTTTACCTAGATGTTTTGGCTTTTTATAACGATTTTGTTAGTATTTCTAGAACTTACTTTAATACCTATAAGCTGTTAATCTATGAATAAGGAATTTTAGGAAATAAAACTAGTTTTGTAAAACCCTTCTATATATTTTTCTAGTATAATTATTTAGCTAAAAAAAAAACTATTTGAGAACCGGTTAATTAAAAGGAAATTTCCAAAAAAAAATACTTTTGTTAAAAATTATATTATTGTTTTTGCCTGTAACCTAGAGGCAAAAACAAATATCTTTTTTTTTTTGTTAGACTTAGACAAAAAATGAGCCCAGAAACTAAACCAAACCGAATCAACAATAAAGTCAAATCAGCAGTATGCTCACACGTTTTCGTGTATGTTTCTTAGTCAAAGATCGAAGCTCCGGCGCTTCTAGGTAAATAAATAAATCAAACCACAGGTCTAAACGAATTCAATTGTTTCGAGCAAAGCGAGCATAGAATTATAGGGCACCACGACGGTTAAGTTTGAAGGGGATGACGGGTGCTAGATAGTGTCCAACAAACTTTCGTTTGATGAATTTGCTATTCAGGATGGACTAGGCAAAGTCAAAACATATTATATGGCTTTCAATGTTGATTAAAAATTATGGTGCTTTTAGGTTTGCCTAAAAATACAGCATTCGAAGGCAGAAATTTGTTTCTATTTTGAGAGCCGAAAGGCTTTGATCAAAGCTAGGATAAACCAGTAATGCCGCTACACATCGACCTTTGCCGAAAGGCGTTGATCAAAGCTAGGATAAACCAGTAACGCCGCTCCACATCGACCTATGCCGAAAGGCGTTGGTCAAAGCTAGGATAAACAAGTAATGCCGCTACACATCGACCTTTGCCGAAAGGCGTTGGTCAAAGCTAGAATAAACCAGTAATGCCGCTACACATCGACCTTTGCTGAAAGGCGTTGGTCAAAGCTAGGATAACCTAGTAATGCCGCTACACATCGACCTTTGCCGAAAGGCGTTGATCAAAGCTAGGATAAACCAGTAATGCCGCTACACATCGACTTTTGCAGAAAGGCGTTGGTCAAAGCTAGGATAAACCAGTAATGCCGCTACACATCGACCTTTGACTATAACATAACACCCTCAATGGCACGCGATCGCCGCATAACTTACAAGTTATGGGACGTCTGTGACAAGTGTCACTGATTTATTTCGGCCCGGTGCCACTGACGATACTTAATTAGTGGTTATGCTGTACTGCACGGTTTGGGTTTACAATATTTGGTGTAGTTTTTCTGATTTATTACCGTATTTTTTCATTCTGTTACGGGTCAATTAAGTTTTAACAGTGCCGAGTTGAAATTAATATTCTTACCAAGCGCGACTTCATGTATGCTTAGTGCGAGTTTTTACTCATGCTCGATCGTTTTGTATTGAAACTAGATAAGCACCGCCTGATGACAGTAAATTAAAGTATACTGACTATTTCTCAGACTAATTGTACTACAGTAATTAACAAAATGTCTCGTCATTTGTATAATCAAGCCGTTTTGTCAAAGTCTAGATTTTCTTGAGGGGCAGATTGTTTCTTATGCTAATTAGACGAAATTATAGATGTGAAAGTTTGTGATTTTGTTTGAGTATGTTTGTTACTCTCTCACGAAAAAATAACTTTAAAGCTTCTACATCAGAACATGGAAACATATGCTATAATTTATAGAGATATTGTTAAGAAGTACTGATTCCACGCGTGATTGATTACACCATAATTTGATTTAAATAATCCATTGACACAAGTATAATAGAATACATATTCCGTGTAAACGCGCCTGGAAAAATCTAAATGTATTTTTAGAAGCGCGTTTCAATTGAACAAGACACAATGCTATGACCAAACACGTCCATGTAGTGTCCAGCCAATGAGAACGGACCTTTTCATACGTAACGCGAAGACGGTGCATTGAGAACGAGCCTGGGCCCAGAGATAGTTGGAATATATTTAAATAAGCGAGAACAGCCTGACTATTGAATGTAAGGGTCTATAAGATCGCGCTTGGCTTTGTCTCGCATGCGATTCACTTATTACTTTGAGGTCCCTTATAACAAACATTGGGTCAAAATCAAAATCCAAGATGGCGCCGACTGAAATTTCCGAAAATCGAAATGGGTGAAATGGGTGTCATTTTCATGGTTCAATGGTCGCTTATTACAAATATGGTGTCAAAATCTGCAGCATTATGCTGAGCTATGGCCGTTTTATTACTTCAGTCTTTCTTCAATTAATATTATTTTTGTATTGGTATGCAAATATTATATATTGTTCTTTCCTCCTTTCTTTTCTTTCTGCTACTTGCTGGTGCTAAAAATCAACGCTGTTGGTTTTAAAATGTCTACTATCTGCCCGTCTTGCGAAGTTCGGTGCATGTTCGTCCGTTTAAAACAGTGAATAAAAAGCACTTAAATCACTATTTTGGTGTTTGAATTTAGAACACACCAATATATTCAAACTCCACCTCAATGCTATACAACCTCCTTGCGCAAAAAATACTCGATACAAACTCCTTGTGTTTTTGCTTATATCTTTTTTTTTCTCGTAGTCATGGTATAAAGGATAGTATGCAACTTTTGAATAAAACGGATTTATATTGAGGGCCATGAATCACACGCGTCGCTCAGAATTCTAACATCTATGGCCCTCGCTTTAAATCCGTTCTTTATTCACTAGTTGCATAATATACTAAGCTCCATAATATACTAAATAATTACTAGGTATCCTTTCCTCTACTTTCGGTCAGTGCAAATAGATTATCTTTTAGCGAGTTTAAATTACACATGAAGCTTTTTGTGATTGGAAAGTTAACTAAGCAACAGCTAAACAAAAAAACAACACACACAACCAACAAAACAAAATAAGTCAATTACTTCAGCCGAAAGAGGCCTCCCCCAAGCACACTGATCGGTCCAGTGGGTTTCGCATCCATCGAATATCCGCAGCCTTAACCTGGTCTTCGCTCCACCTAGAGCAACGCTGCCTTCCAACGCTGCGTCTTGCGGTTCGTGGTCATCACTCCAGAACTTTTCGGCTTAAATTTAATTACTGAACCCTTAAATGTACAGATTGTATAACCATTGAAGGTCTTTTTTTTGTTTTCTTTCCTTTCTATTACAAGTTCACCTAAAAGCGCCATCTTAGGCCCCCAAGTTTGCATATTTATAGGCATCGGAATCGGAATAGCGATGAGACGACCTCCAAGAGATTGCAGCCTCATTCACTCAGCGGGCCGCTACCGATGCGCTTCATTGCATTTGTTAGCGCTGTGTATAAGTTACGGTCAGCAGCCCACTATAGCTGAGCTCTAGCTTCTTAGAGATTGGAATGAAGATTAAAAGTTATATATTGTACATTGTTTATAGCTAAAAGTTTATAATTTATAGTAATTGAAGCGGTTTAGCGTAATAAAGTACGTATTTTTTATTGTCTTTGCAATTATAGAAGTTCATTCCAAAATTACCTAACTTTTAATACTGAATCAAAAGTTTAAGATTTTTTTGGAAGCCGACGCAACTGCTGCGGCCAATATTGGTCCAAACATTGCACCCAGCCCATCTATTCTAATATATATATATATATATATATATTATAATATAATAATAAAATAAAGCTGATGAGTTTGATTGTTTGTTTGAACGCGCTAATCTTTGGAATTACCGGTCGGATTAGAAAAATATTTTTATGTTGGATAGCTCATTTATCGAGGAATGCTATAGGCGATATAAAATCACGCTACGGTTAATAGGAGTAGAGCGTCAATGAAAAATGTTGTAAAAACAGAGGTTTTTTCCCTATTGAGAGCTTCCGTTGCGTGCGCTGCGTAAACGGTTTTTATTTTTCTCTTTATTTATCTATTCTACAAAACAGTACAGGCTTATTCATATTAAATAGCAACCAAAAACCACTAAGGTTTAAAACTAAGGTTTAAAATTAAGGTTAAAGATACGTATCAATCATGTAGGGCCCTACCCTACATGCAAGATTGTTACGTATCTTTAACCGTAGGTAAGGCTAGGTAGGTAGGGTAGGGTAGGTAATAAGTAGGGTAGGATAGGTAGTTTGGTTCTGGTAGGTAGGGTAGGCGGGTAGGTAAATCAAATCAAATACTTTTTTTTTCACATAGGCCTACATGGGCACTTATAAAACGTCGACAAAAGGTGCACGGTTCGGGCTGGTCGTTTCCTGTGGAGAAGAATCGGTAGGTAGCCAGTTGAAACTGCGGCGGACAGCTAGTTAGTCGTAAAACCCAACTAACTAGCTGTAATAGCACACCACTTAAGCTACAATATGACATTCGTGACGCCTCAAAAATTAAGAAGAATCGAGCGTCCCAACTCCCAATGTATATTTAACGTGCCATGATTTATAGAGCCGCAAGGAATCCTGCCATTGGCCAACAGCCAACTTGCTAACTGCGACCAAACACGAGATTTAGCAATTTGAGTACGCTAACACATTAGTGCCAACTTTGGTGGTTGGTGAAAGTATCGCGTATGGATTTTATTGGGTTAAAATGTGATTGCAAGAGAGAGGAGGGGAATAATGCATTAAGGATGGAATAGTTTTGAAAATATAATGTGTTTTAGGGTTCTGTAGCCAAATGGCAAAAAACGGAACCCTTATGGATTCGTCATGTCTGTCTGTCTGTCCGTCCGTGTGTCACAGCTTTTTTCAGAAACTATAAGAATTATGTTGTCGAAACTTGGTAATAAGTAGATGTATTCTGTGAACGGCATTAAGATTTTCACACAAAAATAGAAAAAAAAACCAATAAATATTGGGGGTTCCCCATACTTAGAACTGAAACTCAATTTTTTTTTAACAAACCCGTACCTGTCTTTACGTCATCTATGGATGGGAAAATGGATGGATTCTTCAAAAATGATATTGAGGTTTCTAATATCATTTTGTTTCTAAACTGAATAGTTTGCGCGAGAGACACTTCCTAAGTGGTAAAATGTGTCACCCCCCCCCCCCCCTCCCTGTAACTTCTAAAATAACAGAATGATAAAACTAAAAAAAATATATGATGTACGTTAAAAATATATCTTCAAAAATGATATTGATGTTTCTAATATCATTTTTTTTCTAAACTGAATAGTTTGCGCGAGAGACACTTCCGAAGTGGTAAAATGTGTCCCCCCCCCCTGTAACTTCTAAAATAACAGAATTACAAAACTAAAAAAATATATATGATATAGTTTTTTAACACGTCACAAATCGTAAACCGCGATTTACCAAGTACGCAAGTCCAACTCGCACTTGGCCGGTTTTTTTTTTGTTATTTTATCTACTCTCATATCGTAATATTCAAATTATTAACCTCAAAACGAGTTTATATACTAACTACTACATATTCGCGAGCTGGCTGACCAAAACCAGATGTATCCTCCGACTGCACAGCATGATTTTCTTCTTGTTTACGTCTTTTTAGTTCGCCTTTTAAGCAGTCGGGTGTTTTGATTTTTTAAATTTAGTTTTTTTATTTATAACCTTTTAGTTATTTTTTTTTAGTATGAGTTACATTTAAACATATAATTGTTATATATTTTTGAAATCACCTCTTAAAACCCTTTATTTTGATACCCCACACGAAAGGAAGAGATAAATAAAAAAAAATTTGGCTCCCATAATATGGCGCCCAAAATCCGATATTTTTCTATTCACCAATTTTAATGTAGCCAGTGACACTCGCAGGGTTAAGACAAATCGATTGACGTAAGAATCATCAAAATTGGCCAACGCGTTTGGTCTCTAGAACGCCACATAGGAACAAACATACATACATACTTACATACATAGACTGATAAACACATTACCCTCCTTCGGCAGTCGAGTAAAAATTCTGATATCAGTGAAATTGAAGAAAATTTAAAACTACTCATAATCTATTACCAGCAAATTCGAGAAAATTATATGATAATTGCTATGACAACGTTATGGCATGGAAAATATTAAAAAAATGTATTTAGTAGGTTCAATCCCAATGAGTGTAGAAAAAGTAGTGTATGAAACTGCACATAACTAGGTATTAAAACATTCAAACTTCACTCATGTTTTAATACCCCTTATTAAGCAACAGTTTCATACATTATATTTACATTTCACTATTATACATAGTGGATATACTTGCAATGTTGGTATACAGTTGTAGTAGCTTTTCAAGCCGGACACGGCCTTCAAAGAATAATTCGACTAACAAAAAGAAGATACTAGAAATACAAAGTTATACTTTTTATATATTTACCAAAGGTTAACCTTATGCCTTATCGTCTGAAGACCCCGAGACAACGCTTACTCTTGCAACCTAATACGAGTAATTGCTCGAACTATTTCATTATTTTTTCTCCCTAATGACTTTAATCAAATCCATGCTGCTCTACGGATGCGAAACGCACAAAGGACAAAGGACATCTCACGCCAAATCTATGACTTCGTCAACCGATGTCTTTGTCGCATTCTCGTAATTTACTGACACGTGACCATCTCCAACGTAGAGCTGTTGGAGAAATGCCACTTAAGTCCGATCGACCGTCAGATCAAGCGTCGCAAGTGAAGATGGATTGGCCACACGCTCCAAAGGGGTCCCGATCAAATTCCAAGCAATCATTGAAACTGAAATACCCAAAGAAAAAGAAAGCGTGGCCGTTCCCGTCAAACGTTGCGTCGCACCGTGTTGGCAGAAGTGTGGAGCATCGGAATGAAGTGGAGCGAAGAGAAGTGTGAAGCTCAAAACCGATCGCGATGGAGGAGTTCTGTGGACGACCTCTGGGAGACATAGGACATTGAGTCAGTGAGTCTAATGCAGTAAGGCTACACTCAAGACCCAAGTGACTTGCAATTTCCCTTCAATTAGACTTCAAACGAGCAATGGAATGACTCCTAAAGACTACCGTCGAGTTTCTAAGAGATATTTTTCAAGTTTTCGCTATATTACCAAAGTTCTTAATGGCAGTTTTATCCTTAGTAATACGCTGTAATATCTCTGAGTTGTCTGCGAGTTGCAATCTTTTGTAAAATACTTGCTTTTTTTCGTGACTTCGTTCCCGTGGCTTCTTTCTCTGGAACCGTGATATTTTTTGGGATAAAAAGCGTACAGCACTCAGGAATAGTGTCGCTTTATCTGTTTAAATAATGTTAATAGTCTACTCTCTCTCTCTTGGTCGGTCCCTCATGTCTGAGGATCGTGGTCAGCATCAAGGTTGCATCTGGAGCGGATGATCTGCCTCCACCGGTTTCTGTCCAGCGCGTCCCTTAGGACCGTGTAGAATTTGGAGGCCGACGAGTCTTTCACTTGATCGGTCCATCTTGTTGGTGAACGACCGCGCGATCTTTTGCCTTCGGTGTTCCCAACTACAATCAGCTTTTCCAAATTCTCGTCGCCTCTGCGCATTGTGTGACCGAAATACGCAAGAATGCGTTGTTGGCAAATAGTGGACAAGCGAGTCTTTATTCGGAGCTGGGTCTGGATCGATGCATTGGTGCGTTTCGCTGTCCAAGGTATTCTTAGCATTCGCCTCCAACACCACATCTCGAATGCATCAATCCTTTGTCTCTCTCGGGTTAGGATTGTCCACTAGTCTACTAATACTAAACAACTTTTACCTTCTTTTTATGTCCATTTTAGATTGGATTGATATAATCTAACTATTAAAAATAAATACTGAAAAAAAGAATGAATAAATAAATATTGATTATGACCCGCACAAGAGACACGAGATAAGCAAAAACATAAAGAAAGAATTTAAAAAAAAAACTCCGTGCGAGACTAAAAATGCTCCTATCTCAGCCGAGCAATAGGTTTTGTGAACCGATTTGTTTTAATAATTTAGAACACACCTTTAAGCTAATTATATATAAAAGCAACGTTAGGATAAAAATGCTTTTTGTATTTCTCTAGCTGCCATTTTCAGATACCGAGAAAATAGATACCCACACATGAACTGCAAGTTACTAAATGTAATGTCACTTGTCAATATCTATCCAATGATCCCAACCACGATGGTGCCACAAAGTACGTAAGCGGCGGCCTATTTTGTGATGGTGCTACCTTGTATAGTTAAGGCGTTGCTATGGCCACCATAGTACTATATTATTTCAATGTTGCCAAAGTTACTGTACACCAACATTCAGTTTAATCGGATGACAGGAAGTGCTTGAAAATGGATTACTAATTGCCGGCCACACATACGAAAGCAAGGTAATATTATGCTTGTAAAATAAAATCAAAATTGAATAAGAAAAGAGGGCATTAAAATTATTATCCGTACAGAAAATCTGTACCAATAAAACGAACTTTATAATCCGTATTAAAAATGAATTTCCCGATAACCGACGTCATTTTGCCATAGTTATGCGCGTTCTCATTAAAACCTGCAAGCAAGCTTCTCGCTTCATTTACCGCCGTACCCGTACCCCGTGAATCGTGAGACGTCTGAGTGCAGCCAAATGTATGGAGAAAATATTACTCGATCTATTTTAAAATGTTCGCATTTGAGACGTGACTTAGTAGGGTATAGACGGGCCACTAACTGTTCGTGTTGGCTGCATATTTTTATTAATATTTATTTAAAATCTCAGACAACAATATATTTCAACTTTTAGTATGTTTCTATCTATATAATTATTCTGTGATGTCTCACTGCTGGGCAAAAGCCACCGCCATTTCTTTTTCCACGTAAGACTTAGCAGACTTAGCAGACTCATTTTGGGCATATTCCAATACCTACTAATAGAACAAACGTTGTCATTACAAGCATCTGTACCTCTATATTTTGCTTTGGTTGATGCACTAATCCTGAACATGAGTTGACTGGAAAATAGTGGTTATTTGGTGTGAAAAATTCAGTGACATCACGACAAAACAGGCAAAAACGGCCTCTTGGAGTGTGACATTTATTGCGCCTAAATGCCAGTTGCAGCGTGTTTTGATATCCCTCAACATGGGGCGTGAAATAATGTGATCAAATATTTATGGTGAACTTTTTGCACCAATAGAAGTCTCAAATCTGAAAGATCATAGGTTAAACCTATGGATACCAGGATGTATATATCGCTAGAGGCCTGATCGATCTGGTATACATAACAAATGGTAATAAAAACAATTTGGTGCAGTGTTTCCAAAGATTACCTTCTAAAAGATTCAAATTCACAAAATGCCCACTCACTTTATAATATTATATTATATAATATAAGTAAGTATACATATAGATACGAGTACTTTAGTACTAACCATGACTGAAGGAAAAGATCGTGACAAAGCCTAGGCACAATAGAAAGAAACACGGTCAAAAATCATGAACCTGTCTGCACATGATTGTTCTAACTCTATATACTAACAAAACTACCTGGCTGATGGCAATAGGCTCGCCTCTTATTACATGGAACTTAAAAAACATAACAGGTGCTCTGCCTAACCCTTCTGGAAATACAAGCTTGATGCAAAAATCGATGGCTTTTCAAAACTAGAAGCGATGAAATGTTCAAAAACTACATCAAACTTGTCCTTATTAAAAAAACATATTATAAAGTCAAGGACTAGGTTGAAGATAAAAATGTAGGCTTTAGCTCCTTCTGCGCATGCGGCTTCCCTGGTAACTCATAAACGGCACAAATATGTGGATGTCTCTAACTATTCTCAATCAATTTTTTTCTTTTTTTCGTTCTTTTAATTAGACTTTTTACAATGATTTCAATAATCTTTATAGCCCTTTGCTAAGAATAGTTACAGCACTGATAACAATATTTTGTGCCAGATTTTAAATTTAGTCTTGTTATATTCTTATTTTATTTTTTTTCCTTTGTATAGATTCTTTTACTGATTGTTTTGTGAATGTGTGAACATTGTAGACCTTCTAGATGCTTATTAACATTTGTAAACTCTTTATCTCGTTTATACAATCTTTTTTTTTTGTTTGTCACGACTTATTGTCGGGCCTACGTTGTCCCCCCATATCTAAGCACTAATGCTGTAACATGGAAACATTGTAAAAACAACCAATTTTTTTAAAAGAGTAACCGTGGAGTTTCTTGCCGGTTCTTCTCCACAGGAAACGACCAACCCGAACCGTGCACCTTTTGTCGACGTTTTATAAGTGCCCATGTAAGGCCTATGTGAAATAAAAAATATTAGATTTTGACTTTTTTTGATGTTATGTTAACAATACTGCTTCGTAGTGAGACAAACAAACAAGCGAGTATTTTCAAGTGTTCGTCAACTTTGAGTTGGTTGAAAGTGGCGCGCCTGCACAAACACTAAGAAGGCAATAAATCTGCACTCTTAATATAGTTGGGATACAGCATAATGTTCATCGGTGTCTTGATTCTAGTAAACGTCGCAAGCATGTAAATAAAAATAAGTATTGTCTTCAAAATCCACCCTTCATTTCAGCTGAAAGACGTCCACTGCTGGCAATTGGCCTCCCCCTGGCGTCGCCACATTAAACAATCCTGTGCGTCTCGCATCCAGTGCATTCCTGCAACCTTAACCAGGTCATCAGTCTACAATAATATCGTAATATTGGAATCAAAAAACAAAACTATATTTTAGCTCCTTGTGTAGCGCAGAATTCGACCGGACTCGTGCGTCTGCGAGACCCGCAACACCGGTCTATATGGCGGGAATCCGCTAAACGCGATGGATCCCAGTGCTCTTCATCAGGTCAGCGGTACGCGGTCGCCAATCCAGAACTTTCGACCAACCCTGTCACTATCACTACCACTTTTGATCACTCAAGTAAACACCAAGCATAGCCCTCCCCCTTGCCATTAGCGTGATTTTAAGCCTTCTTGGTAACTTTGTCGTAAGGTAGATATAAGCTTCGAGATGGAGATATCGGGCGTACGTTCCGTTGGAATAATTTTTGACTTTCACGCGGATGAAGCCGCTGGCAGAAGCTGGGCAAGATGGAAAAATCGCATAGGCGTTTAGGTATAGACCTATGTATACAAGGTGTAAAAATACGTAACAGGCTGAGAGTCACATATTCTTCTCTGTATCATTGCGTGCGATAGCCACCACTAGAGCGCAGCACTTGTTAGACTGAGGCCTCATTAGTGCGATCTATTGTCGAATATGAAAGCCACAATGAGACGCTGCGCCGCCACGACGTGCGTAACCCTCTTGCGTTGCGACGTCATGCGTCGCAGGTCTGGCATACAACGCGTAGGTCCGTTGCGATCACGCAACGCAACGAACTAATGAGACCTCAGCCTTATTAGACATCAAGTTTCTATGATTTTTGTTCTAGAACAGCTTCCTTAACGTTCCACGTATGTTTAAGAGCAGTCGTGATGAAATAGAATAGATAATATTTGACCAATTTTTCAAGATCATCGTCGAACAGCAATGCTAGACACTAGAAATATACCTTATTTGGTGGTTCAGAGAAAGGCGTCAAGTACCTGCCTGAGTTCGAACCCACGACCTACAGTTCGTAAGTCATGGCCGTAACCATTGTGCCATTGTTCTCTTTGTTTTTTTTTAATTGAAAAAACATCCGAATCACACAGTAAAATATATAACTGCGTTATAAATTCAGAGGGTTCTGTATACGGGTAAAGTAATTATTATACAGAATTAATGTAACCTCCTTTACCTATGAACATCCGTTGGGATCCCGAACATGCCATATTGAATTAAACGTTCTATCCAATTAATTAAATTGATGGCATGTTACTGTTAGGTTATTGCGTTTGAATTAATTTGCAGTATTACTGTTCGTATATCCTTATACTGTTATAAACGCGAACGCGAAAGTTTGTGAGGATGGACGTTTGTTATTCTTTCAAGCTGAATAGATTTTGATGAAACTTTGGGCCGTAATCCACCACGCGGGCCCAGTGCGAGTTAGTGGATGTCACATGCCTTCGATCGTGATGTTTTACTTCCCCTTTTATACCATTATATTTTTTTTTATTCAGAAAATAGTAGCGCACCGGTATCGGGAACAGGGTCCAAGCTACCGGTGATCAGGGGTCCTGAGAGAGGAACCTCCTGACTATACGCGCCGTGTCCAGAAGTACAGCTCATCCAGCTGCCCATTAGCTGGCTATTATGCCATTGGCCGTCACGATTATCGGCACAATGACTGCTGTATTCACAATCCACATGTTGACAACCTTGCGAGCCATATCAAGATACTTACTTTTCTTATCTCGTAAGCCTTCACGAGAAAGTAAAAAAAAACATTAATTTCAAACGTTATTAATTATCTTAGTCCATAATATTTTACACTGACAACTGGCAAATTGTTGGTGTACTACTGGTGCATATCTGCCCAACCCCTCGGGGCATAAAGGTGTGATGTTATGTAACATATATTTTTGTTACATTCTGTTTGAACCTAGGCCAAGATTCCGAATACTATTACTAATTTGTTCAGCGGTTGCATCATCATCATCATTTCAGCCGAAAGACGTCCACTGCTGAACAAAGGCCTCTCCCAAACGTCACCACACTAACCGGTTCCATGCGTCTCGAATCCAGTGGTTTTTGGGGACACTTTTATAATGTGTACAGCTAAGGAGTGGAATTCCCTGCCGGAGTCTGTTTTTCCCGATAGCTACAATCTAGGCGTCTTTAAGTCAAGAGTGAATAGGTTTTTTTCTAGGCAAGCGTGCTTATCGTCGACCATATCATCGCTTACCATCAGGTAAGATAGTGGTCAAGCGCGAGCCTATAGACCATAAAAAAATCCTTCCAACGCGACATCTACCGGTTAAAAAAACACATTAATTCTCCATTCTTAGATTCATCTACTCTAAAGGGCCTCACTGATGGCGCGACGCAATTGTAATTGCGTCGATAGTCGATATCGTGCACATTTTCCTGAGGAACATTTCAAGAGCAAATTACTTGAATGGCATCGCATTGCGTCCATTTGAACGTAATTACAGCTTCGCTCAATAAAAATCTCGGAGGATCTCGTGGCTAAATAATAACAGCCGCACGGATCGATCTTCAAGGTTAAGCAACGCTTGACGAGGACGGTCCGTGGATGAGTGACCATTTCAACAAACCGAGATTCCTCCGTGCCTCGGCAAGTACGTTAAGCCGTTGGTCCCGGCTGTCATTTGAAGATATTTGACAGTCGTTACGGGTTGTCAGAAGCGTGAGATCTGACACCAGTCTTGCCAAGGGGTATCGTGTTACCCAGTTACTGGGTTGTGGAGGTCAGATAGGCAATCGCTCCATGTAAAACACTGGTATTCAGCTGAATCCGGTAAGACTAGAAGCCGACCCCAATATAATTGGGAAAAAGGCTAGGCAGATTGATTGGTGTGAAATAAATCAAATCGCGTTGAGTCTTCAGGAAAGACGCCAGCAGGATCCAATATTGCCTCAAAACGTAAATGACTTTATTTACCGCTCAATAAATCACTTAACAAAAGATAGGGTTACAAACATATTTTTAATTTACCCTTGTAACATTCACGAAGTTTTAATCGTACCTACATAAGACAATTACTTTAGAAAGAGTAATGATCGTGGCGCGGTAAGCTAGCTAAGATTAATTGAGGGGGAACACAATAAAAAGCCTCCGGAATCCCTGTTTGTGTTAGTACAGGTGCTGCTAATATGATTATGTTGTTCGAGGGTGAAGTGGGTGAACTGTAGACATTCCTTAAACCTATAAAATTAATAACATAACATATATTCATACACACAGATAATATATAAGATACTAGAATACAGATGCCTCATCCCATACAAAGAAACCGAGTCGACGTAACCTACGTTTTTCGATGGACTATACGGACTATTTACTAAAAGCTTACATCGATCTCGTTAGGTTCCGTTCCACGGCGATAGATGGTGTTAGCAGCGACTTGCAGGTAAAAGGGTTTACTCGGTTCGTGACTATTGTTTTCTTTAAATACAGTGATGATTTATTTTATAGTATTTTTATGAACGTTTTTATAGTGTATTTGTACCAAAATGTGTTACAATACAAATTTAAAAAACGAGTGGCAAGCCTCAGAAATACTAAAACCGCGCTGCCTATTGAAATCGATTTAAAATTATTCGTTCAAATAATCTTTGTAATGTTAATTAAGAGCCCAATATTCCATAATTGTGTGCTTAGGAGCTCCAGGAAATTAGATGGGCTGGAGTGTAGTTTTCTCGGTGGTACTCTACAGGAGACTGATCAAATATGCTGAGAAGATCTTGGGTGAATATCAGTGCGGCTTTAGACCGAACCGCCCCACCGCGGACCAGATCCACCTTATGCGGCAAACACTAGAGAAGGCCTACGAATATGATATTAACTTGCATCATCTGTTCGTCAACTACAAGCAGGCTTTTAGATAGCGTCAACCGCGATCGCATTTTATGTAGCATGGTGATACTGGGAGTACCAAGCAAGATCGTTCGGCTTGTCAGTGCGACGATGCGAGACTCTAAGTCCATTGTGGCCATCCAGAACGAACAGTCTGAACCTTTACCCATTACCTGTGGAGTGAAACAGGGAGATGCCCTATCGACAGCCATTTTTACCTGGTGCTGGAAGCTGTGTGTGTAAAGGGCTCATAGACTACAACACGTCTCAGCTGGCAGCATATGCGGATGACATTGTGATAACTAGCCGATCCAAACAAAGTATGGTCAACCACGGAATGATCATAGAATCTGAGTCGGCCAAGACCAAATACCTCGCCAGCAGTCGCCTTGCTGCGCCAGGCCAAGATGTCACTGTCGGAGTTAAAGGGATTGAGGGTGTGAGTTCCAATGGTCCGCTTCAAAAGTGCTTTGCGCAGGTGGTTAATAGAGAATTCCTTCTATACATTAAAAGAATTCCTTCAATTTAAATTTAAATGACCTAATTGTACACTTATTAAAACTTTGCATGTCATTATGCTATGGTTAAATATGTTAAGCTACTATTATACTACCATTGTTCAAACGTCAAGTGAACAAGCGTCTAGAAATCTAGAAGGCCTACATTGTAGGCCTTCTAGATTTCTAGACGCTTGTTAACATTTGTTAACTCTCTCGTATATACAATTTTTTTTTAGTTTCTTACGACTTATTGTCGGGCCTACGTTGTCCCCCCATATCTAAGCACTAATACTGTAACGTGGAAATATTGTAAAAACAAACCATTTTTTTTTAAAAGAGTAACCGTGGAGTTTCTTGCCGGTTCTTCTCCACAGGAAACGACTAACCCGAACCGTGCACCTTTTGTCGACGTTTTATAAGTGCCCATGTAGGCCTATGTGAAATAAAAAACATTTGATTTGATTTGATTTGAATTGATTGTAAGAACTTTTGTAACCATATTTATCTGCAAATAAATATTTGACTTTGACTTTGAGTGCATTCCGATACTTAAGGTCGAGCTTAAACTCCCAGAACTTGATGGAGGAGGAGATCAGGGCTCGTATAACCGCCCGAAACAGGTGCTTCTACGCTTGCAAGGCCATGCTAAGCAGTAAATACTTATCCTCGAAGTCCAAGCTCACTAAATAGTAAATACAAAACCATAATTCGGCCAGTCGTGATATATGCTTGTAAGAACTGGACGCTGACTCAAAAAGACGAACTTAAATTAGCACTGTACGAAAGGAAAGTCTTGAGGAGAGTTTTCGGACCGGTGCGAGGAGACGACGGCACGTATCGTGTAAGAATGAACTACGAATTAGAAAACCTGATCAACGGGGAAACAATTGTCAGGTTCTTCAAGTCGCAAAGGCTAATGGGTAGGTCACCTGGAAAGAATGGGCAATACCAGAGCCGTTAGAGTCATATCCAAGTGGACTCTGATTAATAAAAGACCCAGAGGAAGACCAGGGAAGCGCTGGATGGATTGTGTCGCGGAAGATTTGAAGAGGATAGGAAGGCAAACTCCTTTAACCAAGATGTTTTCCTTCCTATCCTCTTCAAATCTTCCGCGACACTCTGTCATTGGCCTCCGCCAATTACAGAGCGAAATCGAAGAAGATCGGAGGCCAAGACTCACAAAGGGTTGTAGCGCCAAAGGAATGAATTATATATAAGCTCTTAGAGCAAGGTTATTTTGAGTGTGCGTAAAGGACAGATGTATATGACTTGTTTACACCTGTCCCTTTTTTACAGTCAATCTATGATAGTTTTATCACATTTGGGTATGGGGGCTGAGGTGAACCTATAGTTTAACTTTTGTGCCCACTCATAATGACTGTCAAATATATTCAAATGACAAGCCAAGTTGAAGATCAAGAGCTATAATTAAAAAGAAATAATCAAATAAAATAGAGGCAAAGGACATGTTTACTCATGTCGTCGCAACTGTTTAGTGAAACATTCCAGCAGCCAGGGAAAAAATAACTCGGCCCATTAACCAGGACGAAATATTGCCAACCTTCCCGACGCGACATGATGTAGATGTTGCATTTACTCGGCCCACTCGGGGCGGAAAGAAAGAAAAGTAATTCATTACGAGAGTAAAGACGCAAAAAACAAAAAAAAAATATCTGTTCCATCGAAAATTGATCTCAATGTAGTAAGATTTTTATTAGGTTCTAACTTATGCCCGCGGCTTCACAGACGTGAAAAGTGTTTATTTATCCCGAGGGAACATTATACCGGAATAAAAGTATTCCAGACAATAATCTATCTCTATGCCAAATTTCATGCAGGACCGTTCTCCGTTTTGGCGTGATTGAGTAACAAGCATCCATCCATTCTAACTTTCGAAACCTTCTTTTGAATTGCCAAACAACAAAGTATATGAATCTAGTTGCACATTCGCAAGCGTCAGTAGGTCTCTGTGCCAGAAACTCCATGGACACTCTTTTCCATCAGTAAGTTTCAATTAAAAGTATTTGGTTACATCATTCTTGTTGGAAAATTACACATATGTGAAAACGATGTACAAGGCTTGCCGTAAAAGCGTCTAAATTAAAATAAACAACCTGAAAATACAACAATAAATTAAAAACAGGTCGAGGCAACCAAATTATGACCCATCCCAACTGATGGTGCCCGTTCACGAACATGAAGCATGGATTGCCACCACTCAGCTCAGCCATCATAAAGGGAACCAAATCGTCCAACACATGTGCCAACACATGTGCCACGATCAGAGACATCACAGACCAAGGTACCTATTAATCCAAATACTTCTTATTTCTTTCCATACCCTTTCGTTAAATAATACCAAAAAGTAGAAAAGCTCAAGTATAACAAAACATCAAAGGAAATGTATTTTCGTAACAATTGGTATCGGAAATAATGCACAATTTATATTTCGGTACTTGGCGATCAGCTTGGGGTAAGTTAACGCGTTTCCTTTGTTCGAGCTTATAACTTATAGCCAAAGAACTCACTGCTTAAATCTGCTGGTATTTTTTTTTTTTGGTTAAACTTAATTTTCATGAATGTTACTTGTTAATGGAAGACAGGAAGAGGAGAAGGCAGGATTGCCTGGCAATATCTAACGGAAATTACCTTATTCAAATAAGTTGTAATCTATGTAGATAGTTAACCCCTGATGTATAAGTTTGAAGGAACATTTGAAAGGATACACATAGGATACACATATTTTGCACAAACAACCCGGGCAAAGCCTAGACAAGTCACTACTTCCCTGTAATTACTTTAATCAAATCAAAATCAAGTTTGCAACCTCTATATCGCGTCGCTCCCAATATTGGAGCCGTTCCAAATGGGGAAAACATTGTCTTACCATCGGAACGACCTTACCTAAGTATAATATGGTTCCATAACGGTCGTCACGGCTGTTATCACAAAGGGGGTAAACAGAGTAGTACCTATTTCCTATACATCGGTAGGAAAAGAAATAAAGAAATAAAAATAGTTCAGGCATTAATGTTAATAGTTCTCATGTATGTAATGGGGCTTTAGTATGAGATGAGTACCTACACCAACCATGGACCCCTAAACTCCCCATCAATTCGACCAATCTGCAGTCGAATATAATTATTATCGAAAGAAATCTATATTAGAGAGATATAAATAAAAATTAGACGCTAAAAGTTTTGCTAAACACAAAACTCTAGGACGGCTGTGCCAAAAGCCCAAGAAAGGTTCTTATAAAGAGAAAAATTGTACTGAAAAAAGGTAAAAAGTATTTTGTCTCAAAAATACTTTCTGACAAAAAAAAACAGATTTCAAAAATAGTTTTTGAAATAAAGATTTTCGATTATATATAAAGAATTTTCTTTGTTAGCGCTGGGACCCCGTGGCAGATGATGTAACTACTGCAATACTAAATGTAGTACACACTTGAAAAAGAAAATTATTTATTTCGGCTGCCAAACTAACCGGATGCAGGTGAGTACCAGTATTTTACATGGAGACTGTCTATCTGATCTTCACAAACCAGTAACTGGGTAACACGATATCCCTTGGCAAGACTAATGGTAGATTTTCCTGAGCCCTAAAAGATTTAAAATTCTTCGCTTCGCTCTCTCCGTGGGACAAGAAACTCGCGGATCGTCACCGGCTCATCCAATTTGGTTAATATTCGCCCTAAAATGTTATAGCTCATAGCGTTATATCGTTAAGCGTCTAAGGATACGGGCGTTGCATAGAAACGTGCATTTACAGCTTCGAAACTGGTAATTCTGGTACAACATCGTGTTATCATGAAATTGTTGATTCGCTTATTCGCAAAGCATTTTCGGCATTATGATTGTCTTATTTTCAATGATGAGCTTACCTACTAATTGTTGGGGTTCAAATGAAACTGCTTTTCATGATTATTGGCTACTGCTTATTTATTTTTGCGAAATGGGAGATGCAACGTTGGAAAGCCTCTCTCTAGGTGGACCTATGACCTGCTTAAGGCTGCGGGAAGCCGGTGGATATGAGACGCACAAGACCAATCAGTGTGGCGACGCTTGGGGGAGGCCTATATTATGTCCAGCAGTAGACGTATTCCGGCTGAAATTACGATGATGATGATTTTATTCAAACAATTGTCTCTCCAACATTTAAATTAATGCAGAATGTAGGTAAATATCGTTTTCTAGCTCAAACTATCTGTTGTATATCTTTTCAATTAAAAAATATAAAAACATCGTCCCGATAACTCCAAGATCTGCCGACCAGGAAGTCAATCCAGACCCGATTGTCTCGAGCTTAGAGACGTACAGCTGCGAGCTTACTGTCGCTCAACCGACCGTTGACGGTAAGTCTCTCCATACCGACGCAAACTACCCGCAAATCCCCTAAATGCCCATCATATCGCTACCCTGACGACACTATAAAAGTAAATTACGTGACATACTCATCCCGAAGCTGGTCTTTTGTCGTTCCAGATTTATCTCCGACATTAGCCGAAGACACACGAAGATAAAACTTAGTTTACGACCATTCGCCACTGTATTTGGACGATATTCTTTTTGATACGCGATGTTATTTGTCAAGGCATTCAGAGAAGCCATTTTATGGGCGAGTCTAGAGTAGGTTAATAAGGTAAGAGGTATACGAGTCAAGTGTTTTGTTAGACGTCTTCAATACTTGCGAAGATTTTGCGTGTGATAAAATGTGGTTACGTTTAATTGCCTAAGTTTGACTCCCGTAGACAGGTGTAGATAACATGATATGTGTCAACGCGTTACTTATAGGAATTGTTATATTTCAGTAGATTCATTTAATTAATTTTCGCAATAAAACTAATCACTTTAACGATTAACGGAATACCTAACATTATTTTAACCATTTTTCTTTTAAGGGGTATGTAAGAATCGTAGCAGGTGGCGATGGTGTTCTATAGTTTCTACCTTCCCCCATGGGAAAAAATGTGAGTTTTTGTATATATTATTTTACTACAATATCTTGTTGTTTTTTAGGGTTCCGTACCCAAAGGGTATAAACGGGACCCTATTACTAAGACTCCGCGATCCGTCTTCCTGTCTTTATGTCTGTCCGCCTGTCGCCAGGCTATATCTCATGAACCGTGATAGCTAGACAGTTGAAATTTTCACAAATGATGTATTTCTGTTGCCGCTATAACAACAAATACTAAAAACAGAATAAAATAAATATTTAAGTGGGGCTCTCATAAAAAAAACGTGATATTTTAGCCGGTTTTTGCGATAATGATTGAATGAATGAATGATTAAAGGCGATGATAGCTCAGTGGTAGTGACGTCGGATACCGAGACGAAGGTCGCGGGTTCGAATCCTACAATGAGCTTGAGCTTTCGGTGAAGGAAAACATCGTGAGGAAACCATAGCACGGTGGTAGGGTACTTTGTAGTACCCGCCTGGCTGGCAACCACCCTCAAGTTGAAAATCTGTCGCCAAGCACCTTCCGGTGTGTTCCGACAGCAGCACTTGAGAGCCAGTTCCCTTCTAGGCTTTGTGTGCTTACCACTATCGGCCACATCATCACTGACCACGGTGAGATTGTGGTCAAACACAGGCCTATACATAGTAAAAAAAAAAAAAAAAAAAGATAATGGTACGGAACCCTTCGCGCGCTAGTCCGACTCGCACTTAGCCAGATCTTTTTTTTGCATTTTCATCAAAAAGTGATGGAAACACCGCGTGTTCTATTTTTGAGAAAGCTAAAGGATACATAAATCAACGTCCATCAATCTGTCACTCGTCGAAGACAGGTGTTGCTTCCAAATACTGATTGTAGTCTCACCTTTCTTCCAAAATACTGTTGTATTTGTAACGTCAAGTTTTTTTTAGAATAGTTCGCAACTATATCCATAATTTTATATCATAGAGCATTGAGTATAAGGCGTCATCCTAATAGAAAGAAATCATCGTGCGAAGATGCGATGGCCGCGTTAATTTATTCGGTGAAAGCGGCAAGCGCCGTCTATCACCACGAGAATCGCATATTCACGCCGAATCGCATTTTCGCATTTTCTATTAGGACTCAGACCATTTTCCGGTATATTTCAGGATTCTACATCATCCCCATACATCTACCCTAGATGGACCTCCTTTTCCGCACTTAGACTCCCATTTGGTCCGCTGTGCGTGCCTCCTCTCTGCAAAAGGGAACGGGCCGTAATCCACCACGTGGGCCCAGTGCATGTTGGTGGATGTAAAGAAAGAAACAAAACATTTTTATTTGTGACCCGCACAGGAGACACGAGATAAGAAAAACACAAACAATAATAAAAAAATAAATAAACCCGTGCGAGACCAAAAAGGCTCCTATCTCAGCATGTGCAACGATATTAAAAAGAAAGCTTTGTGCCGAATTTCATCCAGATCCGTCAGCCGTTCTGGCGTGATTGAGTAACAAACATCCATCCACCCAAACTTCACATTTATAATATAATTACTACCCGTGGCTTCATTCGCGTATTAAGTGCTTCATCATCCCAAGGGAACAACCTTCTTAGGGTCTCAAACTATAGCCACACCAAATTTCATCTAAATCGGTTTTAGCGTGAAAAAGTAACAAACTGACAGATAGACAGAGTTAGTTTCGCATTTATAATATTACTAGCTTCTACCAGCGGATTCGCCCGCGTGATATAGTAGTTTATGCAATGGTCATATAATAGGGGTTATTAAAACACGAGCGTAGGTTTATCAAATGAGGCGAAGGCGAATTTGATAATAATATTACGCGAGTGTTTTAATACCTAATTATATGCTATTGCATACACTACTTTATCTTCACTCATATAGTTGAAATAAAACAAAAGTGGAAAGGGAAAAAATATGTGGTATGGCGGGCAATTTAGATTCTCATTGCGCAGCGCGCGCATCCACAGACAACTGACAATGACATGAGCCCATACGCGCCAGAAAATTAAAAAGTAAAAGTGTGCTATAAAAATTAAAATAGTTATTTATGCTACAAGTGCGGAAGGTAGGTGATTTCCGATGAGTGGATAAATCGACACGAGTCGGAAATCATCTTACGTACGTGTATCATACAACATTTTACTATGCACTGTGCGAGAAAATAAAAAAATATATCTGAACCAAGCAAGAAATTAATAAAATGGCGGGCTTATTCTAGTGCGCTCAGCATATCACAGATTAACTAATAGTTACTCGTGCATATCTACTGCGCATGTTCAAATAGCTGTCACGTCGTAACGCTAAAAGGCACGAGCAAAATATACGTTCTGCCAAACATATTTAATGAATATTTAAAATTAATTTTTGGATCAAAATCTAAATCTAGAGTAATTAAAAACGCCTTTAATGAAGTATTAGTTTTATTTTTCCTTTTATATGAATGATAATCTATACTTAACTAATTTGTAAAACTTTTCTCAAATAATTAGAACTCTATGCGTGGGGCTGACGTTGGAGTTAAAAATTAAAAAAATACAGAAAAGTAAAAAGCACTAGTTAAAAAAGTGACACTTTCCGCACAGTTTGGCTACTTAGAAAACGCTCTTTTTGAGGACATGCATTGTAAAGTTATTTTATGATGCAGTTGTTTGAAAATCGAAGGAAAATGTTGAACTATAATGGTTTTTTTTTTTATTTTATCTATCCGCGAATATAAAGTACGTGTTTATACAATATTTTTCGATTCCAATACATGAATTGTTAAATAAATAAATAAATGGCCTATGTCTTTTATAATATTAGTAGGATTTATTTACGTATTAGTTATTTTTAATTTATTAGTAGGCTTATTTAGGATTGGCAAGCAAACGAAAAAAATATCACTTGCAGCTCAGTTTCAAATTGCAACCGCTTTTCCACTCATCTCGAGGAATGAGGAACAGATGTTTTCAAACAATCGTCGAACTAGTCCGCATAAGTCAATGAGTGTCTGCAGAGAAAGGACCTATTACCCCATCCTAAAGCTAGACTGTCACTATATGCCATTTGGCCGATTTTGAGTCTTTAATTCCTCCGTAACCAGCAAAAAAATTTATTTCGATCTGCAGGTACTGTATTGCATTTATCTAATATCGATACGATTACGGGTGGAAAACGCCCAAATTGCTATCTTTAGAAAACAACTTTTTGATAAGATTAGGTAATTGATTTAAACTAACAATTTGCGTATAAGTGCGAAAGTGCGCAATAAGATCTATTTTATGCATAATTATCATTGATTTGATTAACAGCATCGCTTTTTATAAATTTGCGGTTTCTTGATTTTTGTCTATAAATCAAAATAAAGAAATGGCTGCAGAGCCTTGAAGATCGACGCCGAGTTGCCAGCTTGTCGGTTTTTTATCGGTTACATTTCGGGGAGTGTGCGACGGAACTGCATAATTTGATTCCACCTATCACCTAGCCCTTTCCATCAGCGGCCATGCGCCATCGGTTCATCCCACCCATACGCATAAATCGTTTTGCTAATACTTTCATTGTGCGCACAGCTAAGGAGCTTGGGGTCTTTAAGTCAAGAGTGAATTGCAAGGGCGGATCCAGGATTTTTTTCTGGGAGGGGCACAAGGGGCGGACCAGCAAAAAAATCAACAATAACTGTCAGAAATAAACTTGAAGTATCATACTTCATGTTTATTTCTACAAGTTCAAGTATGTACAGGAAAGGTTATGAAAGACAAGAGTTTCACTCATGTTCTTTCTGTTCATCATCATCATATCAGCCGAAAGATTTCCACAGCTGGACATAGGCCATCCAGCGGATGCCCGCAACCTTCACCAGGCTTTTGGTCCACTACAACGCAACGTCTTCCGGTTCGCGGTCGCCAGTCCAAAACTTTTCTGCCCCATCGGCTATCTGTTCTGCGAGCAATGTGCCCTGCCCACTGCCACTTAAGTGTGGCAATTCTTCGGCCTATGTCGGTAAACCTGGTTCTCAATCACGCAAGGACGGTTACCTATCATAAGTTCGAACAACATTTGACCGAATTTCATTTCACCTAAAACTTTTCAACTGTTATTGTTTAGTTTTTTTTTTTTTGCTTCATCGAAGTCACGTCTGCCACTGTCTTAGTTGACCTATTATCAATTCGATTTTTTTCTTTACTCCAAGGTTTTACTTGGTCGGAATTTTTTTACCGAAGTTACACTTAGCCACAGCCGAAGAGAAACAGCGGGTGAATACAAATGTTTAAAACAGTGACCTGAAAAAAAATTGTCGACAGCCCCGCTCCGCTGGGCTCCTATTTCTGTCTGCAGGGTCTGTAACCAACACCCAGGGTCTAACCTAACACGAAGGAGATGACGGGAGCTAAGTTCGCTCGCTTTGCTCGCTCACTTCACCTCCCGTCATCCTCTTCGAACCTAACCTATCCGTGTCGGGGTGCCCTAAATTCCCGAGCTCGCTTCGCTCGCTCTTGGACAAATTCTTTGAAATAATTAATTAATAAAAATGTCTAATGCATGACAGCTATTTTATAAATCATTTGCATGAAAATACGTAAACACAGACAAGACTGCGTGAATTCGATTTTGTAGCACAACATATTAAAATTGAAATACTTTTATGACTCTATTTCAATTTTAAATTGAAAATGCTACCAAGTAACCGGCTATATATTTGTGACTAAATAATATTCCCTAACATGTTGTTTCGGTTTGGTGAAAATATGACAAATGAAAAAACTACAAAAGAGGCTTCGGTCAAAAGCAAAAAGTTATTTTGTAAATCGGCCAAATGTAGTTCGGAAAATAATAAATATGCCACATGATACTTCGATGATCTGAAAATATGTCAAATAATGCATATAGCAAAAAAGACTTCGGTCAATAATTTTCGGTAAAATGAAATTTCTCCAAAAAATATTCGGCAAAGTCATCGGTTCCCCGCAAGGACGACTGTAAGCTTTCTGATGAGGCCCATTGTGAACGACCACGTCTCAGGGCCATAAGTTCGTCTTGAGACACTGTGGTTAGTTGGACGATAAGAAACTGCGCAGCTTCCCGAATGCTGCCCCTCCGAGTAGGATTCGACGGTCAACCTCTTTCTCGAGATTGGACCTGCCTAACTGGACCGTTTGTCCCAGGTAGACATGATCGTCCACGGCTTCGGCTGTGGAGCCACCGATCTTGATAGGAGTGGGTGCGAGATGAGCGCATCACCTTGGTTTGTCCATGTTCATTTTTGGACCCATTCTTTCGGAAGCTCTACTGTGGTCATCGAGCGTTGTACTGGGGTCCTCCATGACAGCTTTATCATCGGCGAATCGGTTTCTCCAGTCTAGAACCTTGAAGACATCCTCCAGTGCAGTGGTGAATAGTTTCATTCTGTTATTTTATTCATATATTTTAACAACTCTGTAATTTGATTAGGTTCTATGTATGTAGGTACTGTGATGGAATCTCCACAGTACACAAAATGCCGTCTGGGGGGGGCACGTGCCCCCGTGCCCCCCCCCCCCCCTAAATCCGCCCTTGGTGAATGGGTTACTTCTAGGCAAGCATGCTTCACCGTAGACCACATCACCGGTCCCCATCAGGCGAGATAGTCGTCAAACGCGAGCCTATCGTTAAATAAAAAATATAAAAAGTTAATTAAAAAAAAATCTTCTTGTTTACGTCGTCTTAGCTGGCTTCATTAGCAGTCGGGTCGGGTTTTTGGATTTTTTGTATTAACTTTATTTTCCAATTGTAATGTAGCCAGTGACACTCGCAAGGTTAAGACGAATCGCTTGATGTAAGAATCATCAATTTCGGCCAACGCGTTTGGTTTCTAGAACGCCACATAGGAACAAACATACACCCATACATAGCCTGATAAACACATTACAATCTTTCGGCAGTAGGGTAAAAAATATTTTGTCAGATAGTGACACTTTAGCTATAGGATGGCAGTGCTATCCTGCTCCTCCTCGCACAAGCCCGCACATTTTGTAAAAGTTTGCTCTAAAAGTCAGATTACCTAAGTGAGCTTCGGTAGTAGTCAATTATGGAGTTAGTTCAGATCATTTGTGTAAAGTTTGGAGCTGTACGATGTGGGCACTTATTACTGTTCCATTTTAAGAACTGTGCAGATGCCAGTTTTCAAGTTTTAAGCAATCTGTGCAGTGATAAAGAAAGTAAGAAAGGTCTAAGGTCATATCACTTCCATTCTAACTTATTAATATTATAACTGCGAAAGTAACTCTGTCTCACTGTCTGTATATTACCTTTTCATGCTTATACTGCTGGACCGATTTAGATGAAATTTGGTATGAAAAAGCCCTGAGAAGGACATAGAATATTTTTTTATCACATAAATCTTCCATAAGGCAGTATATATGGTAAACCAATAATTTCTTAAGTAAGGCAACCTATTATATTAAAAATACTATATAAAAAATAAACCGACTTCTAAAGGTGAACGCGCACCTAGCCGCACCGCAGGAGCCGCACGCGCCGCAGTCATCGCATTTTATAAATCTTTATATGAAATCGTATGCAGCCTCGCGCACCTATCCGCGCCGCACGCGCCGCATTTCAGCAAAATGCTGTAGGTATACGGATTCCACCAGCGCGTGCTGATGACGTCATCAGATTCGGCGCGTTCGATGCTTGCGGCGAGTGCGGTGCGGGCGGCGCGGAGACATCATGCGTACAGTGATGCCAACTTAGCTACTTTATAGCTAAATCAAGCTATTTTTCAGCTATTATTTGATAAAACTGGTAGCAATTTTTTTAACTATAATTTCTAGCATTTTTATAAGACATGAATGCTTTCGAGAGTGTAGTGGGACACCGGATCTTAATTTAAATTATCTCAAGTCAGGAAATAATGTGCGATACTCTCCAACTGTTCCCATTTTAACTTAATGTCATGAACCCATATTTTTTCTTTCATTCCACCTCTTCTACCGCAAAACCGACAGTAACAGGATCAAGTGCCATAGTACACTACGTACGTTCGTTCTATACAGAAAATATTCATATAATAAGATATACAGAAGTGAATATGATTCTGACAACACTGAGCGTGCGGCGCTTTCGGACATTCGGCGCGTTCGGCGCGTACGGCGCGTTCGGCGCGTTCGGCGCGGATAGCGCGGGGCCTTGAGAAAATGCGATGACTGCGGCGCGTGCGGCTCCTGCGGCGCGGATAGGTGCGCGTTCACCTTAAAGCAGAACACTAATTAGTGCAAAAATTATTTTGGTTTCGGATCATTATATCGTTTTTCAACACCTATTTCCGAAATTATAGTTATTTTTGCACTTTTTAGTGATTTTCTTTAGAAGTATAATAACTTAATTTACACATGCTGTGTGTCCCTAAGGAATTCGGTTGTATGTTCCATATCTTGAAAACTGCTAAACCGATTTTGATGAAACTTTCACTGTTGCCTAAGTTGAGAGATACTTAATCCAATAAAGAATAATGAATGAACACGATCCGATAAGTTTCAGAGAAATGCGTGGACAAACATACATAGATACACTTCTGAAATTTGGGATACGTGTTTAGAAGGCCTATACAGAGTAATTTATGTGAATATTGAGCCAAAAATAAAAATAAATTAAAAAAATATTAGATATGTTATGGACCAAGTGATTAATACGGCATTATTAATAATGCCCAGTAATTTAAAAAATGCCCAAGATGTCGTGTAGGCAATATGATAAAAGCTATTGAAATAATTTAATAGGGATGATGACGGTGTACGAAACAGCAAAATCAAATCAAATTCAATTCAATTCAATTTTGTTTCATGAACAATTTACATTGTGTATGAACTCTTAATCTAAATAAATAAACAAAATCACATTCATTAAAACTATAAAACTAACAAACGCATTCATAATACAATAATTATCCTTATACAATTTAAACATTCAATACAGTTAAAAATTCGATATTATTACAAGCTGTATTAAGCTGGGTAATTATTATTACCCAGTCTCACATTACCTATAATATCAATTTTTAAACGTGGATATGTCATCGTCTATCGAATACAGACATTTCTCCAATAGGAACGCCTTGAGCGTTGACTTAAATGAGCTCTTGTAAATTATGGTATTTATGTCCAATGGCAACCTGTTAAAAATCCGAACTGCTTGATATTGAGGACTATGTTGAACAATATTAAGCTGAAGTAATATTTTGTTTTTAAAATCTTTCCTGCGCGTACTTTCCCTCACCTGTCTCTCCTCATCCGTTTCATAGGTATGCAGGAATTTCTTAAAATTCACCAATGGTACCAAAACTTAGAGGCTGGGCACAGTAAGAATATTTAAATTTTTAAAGTGTGGTCGACAGCTCTCTATTTGTGATATCCGGATCAAGGTTCGTATGGCTCTCTTTTGGAGTACAAAGGCTCTCTGGCTGTTTTATTTAAACCAAACACTACATCTCAACATTGATTCTGTGTGTTTTAAGTCTATTTCATCCCTAAGACTGCGTAAAACATAACCGATAGTTCACCGATTAAATTATCAAAAAATATTGGACACGTATTTTTTGCTTACTCGAATTAATAAAAAATCACCAAGATAAAGCGCATCAAAGTTTGGGAGTGGGGGCCCGTGACGTAACTTCTATGTAAAAAGTGTACCAAGGCATGACGTCATGCGATATTTTAACGCACTGTATCGTCATATTTTTTTGTTATCGTAAAAAAGGAAAAATACGTGTGCAATATTTTTTGATCAGACGGACAAACTTTTTATTTTTATTCGTCATCCCTATTGACCAGGCGTTGCGCAGGACTCCTAATTTCTGTCTGCAGGGTCTAAAGTAACTTCAAATGGGGTCTAAAATAACAAATCTGTATTCATTACATTGCAGATTTGAATTGACTAGATTCACAACATTATACATAGTGCCCTGATTAATCACTTGGTCCATGTCATATACATTCGTGTCGAATTTATTCCTCCTTTTTTGAAGTCGTTAAAAAATAGACCATTCGAAGTACTAATGCTACGCAGACGCAGTCGCGGACAAAAGCTAGTAACTACCTATTTCTAAAACTAAGAAGTACCTCAGCAACATTCTACATACAATTACAACCCGAATTAAACTGGTATCCTTTAACTGCACTTACACTCACGTATTTTTTACAGTGTTTGTCACAAAAATGTATGAAGCTGTCCGATGCAAATTTAATGGACTATCAAGTTTATAGTCACACACGTAAAGCACCTACTTTATTGTGGCTTTTACAACGCTTTTGGCGATTTCATGTGCACTCCAGTGTACGTGGTTTGCTCGTTTTTATATGTCCAGTTAATGTGAACTAATGTGTACGATTATGTTGACGTTTTGGGGGAGTGGGCTTATTTTTCGTGTTTCAAGGCTTATCCCTCTTTCGTGTTGGTTTGTGTCAGCAATACTTAATGTACCCGGAAAAGTTACAAAATAAACTATGAGAGACTTTATGCGGAAGACAGTATATGACTCGGCCGTTATAATACGAGCCTGTCACTGCCCCATTGCAGGGCAAAGGCCTCTTCTCATCCAGCGGGCATGAGCACATCTCAAACGTCGTTTGCACACCAGCCGGGCGAGCACGGCCTCTGTGGTTGGCTTGAGTCACGCATTTTATCACGGTTTTTTCCACTAAACTGTGATAAAAATTTGTGCTTCAAGCCTGTCACTGTAGGCCGTGCTCGCCCAGCAGGTGTGTAAGCTATTGTTGTTACTATTTTGTCTGCTTATAAGACGCTCAATGGGAATGCTCGCGTGCTCAATGCGGGTCGGCGATGTCGAACTTAAATCTTACTAATATTATAAATGCGAATGTTTGGATGGATGAATGAATCTGGGTGAAAGGACATGGCTAAACAACAGCCCTAAGCATGTATAGAAATTTCTCACTAGGTCGTAACATTTAAATATTTATTAATTAATTATCATTGTTTTATTATTCTCTCTAAACTTTCGTAAATTAATCAAATAGTTAAAAGATTTTGTCATGTTATTTGTTTGACAAGGCGAACATATTTATGATTATAACAGAAGTATGGACGACTGCCCTATTAATGTATAAAAATTTTACCCAGTAATATGTAGTGCTATATTATCATTTCGTATGAAAAAAGTTTCAGAATTTTTTTATGTCGTTATATTCAGTTACAATCCTGAAAAAAAACATAGAAACTCCTAAATTTATAGGTATTAAAAACTTCTAAAAGAATAAGATTTAGCTATGAACTTTAGCCTAGGCGTTTGTTTAAAAACTTCAACAAATGCCTTTGGAGTTAGTTATAATTTATAGTCTGGAATGGCACATAGGCTACTTTTTATCCCGGCAGTACTTCGTGTGGGATAAATTTCCGACTATCACGCGGGCGAAGCCGCTGGCAGGCAGAAACTCGTTAACTATAATGCCAGGTTTCCTCACGATGTTTTCCTTCACCGTTATCAGTTTTTCCCGGGCGTTCAAATCAAATCAAATCAATCAAATCAAATGTTTTTTATTTCACATAGGCCTACATGGGCACTTATAAAACGTCGACAAAAGGTGCACGGTTCGGGTTAGTCGTTTCCTGTGGAGAAAAACCGGCAAGAAACTCCACGGTTACTCTTTTAAAAAAATTGGTTTGTTTTTACAATATTTCCACGTTACAGTATTAGTGCTTAGATATGGGGGGACAACGTAGACCCGACAATAAGTCGTAAGAAACTAAAAAAAAAATTGTATAAACGAGAGAGTTAACAAATGTTAACAAGCGTCTAGAAATCTAGAAGGCCTACAATGTTCACACATTCACAAAACAATCAGTAAAAGAATCTATACAAAGGAAAAAATAAATAAAAATATATAACAAGACTAAATTTAACATGTGGCACAAATGTTGTTATCAGTGCTGTAACTATTCATAGCAAAGGGCTATAAAGATTATTGAAATCATTGTAAAAAGTCTAATTAAAAGAAAGAAAAAAAGTAAAAATGAGATTGAGAATAGTTAGAGACATCCACATATTTGTGCCGTTTATGAGTTACCAGGGAAGCCGCATGCGCAGAAGGAGCTAAAATTTTTATGTTCAACGTAGTCCTTGATTTTGTAATATGCTTTTTTAATAAGGACACGTTTGATGTAGTTTTTGAACTTTCCATCGGTCAATTCTATAACTGGCTTTGGCAACTTGTTATAAAAGCGTATACTGTTTATAAGAAAAGACTTGCTAGTTTTCGTTAATCTGAATTTGGGTATTACAACTTCATGCTTACTGCGTGTATTTAAATTATGGAAATCGCTTCTAGTTTTGAAAAGCCCTCGATTTTTGCGGACATACAAAATACATTCCAATATATAAAGAGAAGGTAGAGTCAGTATATCGATCTCTTTAAATTTTTCTCTGAGGGACTCTCGTGGACTCATTTTATAGATTGCGCGGACTGCCCTCTTTTGTAAGATGAAAATTGAGTCAATGTCTGCTGCTGATCCCCACAGCAGAATGCCATAAGACATAATACTGTGGAAATAAGCATAGTATACTAACCTTGCTGTGGCTACATCGGTTAACTGCCTTATTTTCCTTACTGCATATGCAGCTGAACTTAACCGACCCGAAAGAGTTCTAATGTGCGCGCCCCACTGCAATTTTGAATCGATAGTAATCCCTAAGAATACAGTTTCCTTTATAACTTCAAGATTTTTGCCGTCAAGATTTAAATTTAGGTCACGTTGTGGTACATTTGGTAAGGCAAACTTCAGACATTTTGTTTTTTTCGCATTCAGTAAAAGATTGTTAGCTGCGAACCATTTAGAGAGAACAATCAGACTTTCGTTGACATGTAAGACATCCGTATCTTTCCTATCTATTTTAAAAATTAGCGAAGTATCATCAGCAAATAGAATTATATACGATAATTTGGCGATCATAAAAGGGAGATCATTAATGTAAACAAGAAAAAGGAAAGGGCCGAGAATTGAACCTTGGGGCACGCCCATCTTGACTAGAGACCCGGAGGACGTCGCCCCATTAACATTTACTTTTTGCTGTCTGTTTGATAAATAGGAAAGCACAAGATCAGCAGATTTTCCTCGAATTCCGTAGTGGTGTAATTTACAGATCAGTGTGTTGTGGTCGACGCAGTCGAACGCTTTCGAGAGATCACAGAAAATGCCAATGGCATCCTGGGACTTCTCCCAAGATTCCAAGATGTGGCTGATGTGTTTTACTCCCGCGTCCGTTGTCGACCTACCTTTCGTGAAACCAAACTGTTGACTATGCAGGATCTTATTTGAATTGAAGTGAGACAACATCTGTTCCAGCATGATTTTTTCATAGATATTACTCAATGCTGGAAGCACGGATATAGGCCTATAATTAGAGGGATCACTCTTACAGCCTGATTTGAAAATTGGTACTACTTTACTGTGTTTCATTAAGTCAGGAAAAGTGCCGCTCTCCAAACATTGATTGAATATGCCTGTTAGGACATGAGCAATTGAGTCAATAATATCTCCAAGAACCCTAACGGATATCCCCCACAAGTCTTCAGTATTTTTTACGTTGAGACTTTTGAACGCGTTTTTAATTGTATCAATACATATTGATTTAAATTTAAAGGTTGGTATGTCTTTAGTAAAGTTTTCTTTAAGAAGAGCTTCAGCTAATTTAGATGAGGAGGGAAGAGACTTCGTAACCTCTAACGGAATGTTGGTGAAGAAATTTTCTAATGTCTCAGCGACTTCTTGCTTACCAGAAATGGTTTGATTAGATATTTTCAAAGACAACTCATTCTGATCGCTTTGTTGTGTCTTTCCAGTTTCTCTATTAATTATTTGCCACACAGTTTTTATTTTATTATTAGAAACACCAATTTTGTTAATTATAATTAGAGATTTTGCTTGAGCGCAGACTCTTTTGAATATTTTGGAATAGTTTCTAACATAAGTATGAAAAACTTGATCGGAAGTCAAAGATTTTTCGTAATATAAATTATAGAAGATATCTCGGCTTTTTCTTATGCCCACAGTGGCCCATTCACTAAATTTCGATTTGGAGTTGTTGACTTTAACTGTTTTTAAAGGACACGTTTTATTGAATTCTTGGCAAACTGTAGAAAACAACGTGCCGTAATTTATATTGGGGTCTTTTGAATTAAAACTGGCATTACAAAGGTTGCTAAAAACATTATTATTAAAAGAATTTAATTTATTTTTAACAAAACTGACCTTGGCTACGTACAACGGACGCACGTTACGGCTTGATGAACACCTCGTGCAGCTTGAACAGGAGCTCGAGAATATAAGGTGGCACATTCTGGGGTTGAGTGAAGTCCGAAGAGAGGGAGAGGACACAATAACTCTTGAATCGGGCCACCTTATGTATTTCCGAGAGGGAGACCAGCTATCCCAAGGCGGTGTCGGGTTCCTGGTTAACAAATCCATCTGTGGCAACGTTGTGGAAGTCTCCAGTGTGTCGAACAGGGTAGCGTACCTCATAGTAAAGCTAACCGAGAGGTATAGCCTTAAGGTTGTGCAAGTCTACGCACCGACCTCGGCGCACTCGGACGACGAAGTGGAGGAAATGTTCGAGGACATTTACAAGGCCTTGCACTCCACCACTAAGACCCACTACAGCGTTGTCATGGGGGATTTTAACGCTAAAGTGGGAGTACAGAATTGCAGCGAATCGGTAGTAGGATCCTACGGATTTGGCAGCAGAAATCATAGGGGGCAAATGCTTGTCAACTTCTTAGAGAAGGAGGGGCTTTTTGTTATGAATTCCTTTTTTAAGAAACAGCCCCAAAGGAAGTGGACGTGGCAAAGCCCCGACACTATGACCAAAAATGAGATAGACTTCATCATAACAGATAAAAAGCATATATTCAGGGATGTCTCAGTGATCAACAGGTTTAATACCGGCAGCGATCACAGACTTGTTCGAGGCTCTCTGAATATCAACTTCAAGCTTGAGAGAACTCGTTTGATGAAGTCTAGGCTCCGTCCAAACATGCTCCAAACCATGTTAGGATCTGAAGCGTTCCAGTCAGACCTGGAGAACCGGTTCGCTGTCGTGGAAACCACAGACGACGTTGACCAGACACTCGACCAAATGGTGCAAATCCTCAGGGAGGAAGGTACGAGATTTTGTAAGATGCGGCGTACGGGCCGGAAGTCTAAACTTTCGGAAGAGACTCTAAAGCTCATGACGGAGCGAAGTGAAAATCCACCAGCCACTTCGCCAGAACAGCGGGCACTCAACAAAAAAGTTAGGAAACTGGTACGACGCGATCTCCGACGATCCAATACGCTCTCTATAGAGAAAGCGATTGAGCAAAACCGGGGGTCAAAAGTGTTCTTCCAGCCACTTGGGAGGAGCCATCTGACGAAGCTGGCTAAATCGAGTGGGGATATCGTCGTTTCGAGGCCGGAGATTCTTTCGGAAGTTGAGGACTTCTACAGCTAACTGTACGCATCGCATGCATCTCGGCCTGATCCCGAAAATGAGGATTCTAGAGCCACCTTAACCCGCCATTTTACAGAAGACCTGCCTGAAATAAGCCAAGATGAAATCGAGGCGGCTCTCAAACAGCTTAAAAATGGAAAAGCCCCGGGAGAGGACGGGATTACAACCGAGCTCCTGAAAGCGGGAGGACGCCCCGTATTGAAGGAGCTTGGGGAGCTCTTTAACTCTGTCCTGTTCTCTGGGAGAACTCCACTGGCGTGGCAGAGGAGCGTGGTCGTTCTTTTCATCAAAAAGGGTGACAAGACCCTTTTGAAGAATTACAGACCCATTTCGCTTCTTAGTCACGTTTATAAGTTGTTTTCGAGAGTCGTCACGAATCGTCTAGCGCGAAGACTCGACGAGTTTCAGCCACCGGAGCAGGCCGGGTTCCGAAGAGGATACAGCACCATAGACCACATCCACACAGTGCGGCAAATTATACAAAAGTCCGAAGAGTATAATCGGCCCCTGTGTTTTGCTTTTGTGGACTATGAGAAGGCTTTTGACTCCATCGAAACCTGGTCTGTTTTGGAGTCTATGCAGCGATGTCAAGTTGACTGGCGATACATCCAAGTGCTGAGATGTCTTTATGAAAACGCAACAATGACCGTTCAAAGTCAAGACCGGCAAACTAGGCATATCTCACTGCGTCGAGGAGTTAGACAAGGGGACGTTATTTCCCCGAAATTGTTTAGTAACGCAGTGGAGGATATGTTTAAGACGCTGGACTGGGAAGGACGCGGCATTAACATAAACGGCGAGTACATCTCACACCTAAGATTTGCGGATGACATCGTCATAATGGCAGAGTCGCTGCACGACTTGCAGCAGATGCTGGATGGCCTAGCTGATTCTTCTGCACGCATCGGTCTCCGGATGAACTTGGATAAAACCCAGGTTATGTTTAATTCACACGTCACACCGGGATCGATTGTGGTCAATGGCGGTGCTCTCAAAGTTGTTCGAGAATACGTTTACCTCGGGCAAACTTTGCAGTTTGGTAAGAACAACTATGAGAAGGAGGCTAGCAGAAGAATACAGCTGGGCTGGGCGGCGTTTGGAAAACTTCGTCGAGTCTTCTCGTCGCGCATCCCGCAAAGCCTGAAGACTAAAGTCTTCAACCAGTGCGTCCTACCTGTTATGACCTACAGTGCCGAGACGTGGACACTCACAATACGGCTGGTTCATCAGTTCAAAGTTGCTCAGCGAGCTATGGAAAGGGCTATGCTCGGAGTCTCTCTAAGGGATCGAATCAGAAATGAGGTGATCCGGCAGAGAACTAAAGTTGTCGACATAGCTCATAGAATAAGTAAGCTGAAGTGGCAATGGGCCGGCCATATAAGTCGTAGAACCGATGACCGTTGGGGTAAACGTGTTCTTGAGTGGAGGCCGCGAACTGGTAAACGTAAGGTAGGACGCCCTCAGGCTAGGTGGAGCGACGACCTTCGCAGGGTGGCTGATAACAGCTGGATGACAGTTGCCGAAAATCGAACCAAATGGCGTGCAATTGGAGAGGCCTATGTCCAGCAGTGGACTGCTATGGGCTGATGATGATGACGAATTTATTTTTAGTGAGACGTCTTAACCGAATTGATTTAGCTAGGTTAATTTTTTTATCTGACTCAAAAGATACTAGTTGACCAGTATGGTCTGACCTAACGCCACTAATTAAAAACGAATCTTTAACTTTACAATTAGTGAATACATTATCTATGCACGTAGCTGAAGTTGCAGTTATTCTTGTCGGTTCATTAAATAAATATTTTAAGTTAAATGATTTAAACAATGAAATGAGCTTACATTTTTCAGGTGAATTGACTAACAGATCTATATTAAAGTCACCACAAACAAAAACTAATTTATTATCTCTGAAAAGTTTACTTAATAATTCTTCCATTGTAATTAAAAACAATGACAAGTTTGATGCTGGTGGTCTGTAAACACACAAGATAGTATGCCCCTCGACCTCTGCACATGCTACCTCACATAAGCGATCAACAGACGTTAAAATAATTTAAAAAAGCAATATATAATAGCAATATTAAACCCCGAACTGCCGAATCGTGGATCCACGCGAGACACATTGGCATTCAACCGGTTATGGAAAAATAAATGAAAGCGTTTTTCTTAAAATGTACAAGTGGGTACATAGCATAATGAAACTTATCTCAACATCGTAAAGTCGAGCTTAGTCTAGCCTTTTCCCAACTTTGTTTGGGTCGACTTGCAGTCTAACTGGATGAAACTGATTACTAGTGTACAATACATAAAGCAATTGCGTCTCTGACCTCCACAACCCAGTAACTGCGTAACACGGACTACTTGGCAAGACTGGTATCAGATTTTTTAGGAACCCTTATAGTTTCGCTATGTCCGTCTGTCCGTCCGCAGCTTAACTCAGAGACTCTTAGTACTAGGAAGCTATAACTTACATATTAATAATTCCGACAGTGGTAAAATAAAACAACTTTTTTTTTTTTTCTTTTTCCTCCTATAGACGTTAAGAATGTAATAAAGTACTGTAATTTTTTATTGATATGTTTTATTTTACATCCTATCATTAGAGACTACCGTAGGTGCTCAATGGGGAATAAAGATATAATATATTTTTGGGTCGCCTTTGAGCACCAAGCTATTAAATTGATTGGTGCTCAAATGGGAATACCTTTGGTGCTCAAAGCATAGGTGCTCTAAAAATAGGTGCTCAAACGGTAATACTTCGTTTTTTTTCTCGTTTATCCCATGGTGTGGGTTATCGTTGGATAGGCTATTCAAAAATATTACAGGTCTGTTAAACCATAACCATAACGAAATTAAAAGGAAAACTATTACAGCTAAGTAGGCTTTACAAGTTTACGAGTAATAGTCGACCAATTTATAAAATGTACTTGGAACAGTAAAAATTTAGTACCAATGTCATTGAAAAATTACTTAAATAACGTTGTTAATTGTGTAAAACAGATAGTAAATATATGCTTACAAACCATGTAAAAATATACAAAAATAAAATCATAACGTCTTTAATAAATATGCTTTGGTTTTACTTTTTGGTAGCTGAGTAGGTTGTTTGAAAATACTCATACTAAAATATTTGTTTTCGGTTTGTAAATATTTGGAGATTTTGACGAAGACTATCGTTTTTTTTTTTTATTTGTTATGGATTTGCTCTTGACTCTAGTCTAGGTCAGAGGTGACAGAGACAGAGTCGACGATGGAGTAAGCTTACCCAGAAGAAGCCTGTTCACTTTAAATTTGAAGAGATTCGGGTTGAAGGTGATTCGATTTCTCCGTAACGGAAATACTGCAGTATGCATATTATTAAGTGACGCTGGTTATAAATCTTTATAACAAACACTTGCCTTTACCCGCGGTGGTCAAATAGATAATATTTTTTCTAACTTCACTTGAGAAGTTACTCTTCTTCATCGTCCTATGTGGGCCCGTTCTTACACGTTGTGAGCCACTGATACCGTTTTAATGTTCATGTAACAACAAAAACCCTCTTCATAGTCCGCATTATTATGCAACTAAGGAACCCTATTACTGCGCGTGGCCCGACACGCACTTGGTCGATTTTTTACCTCTGGTTACTCGTTAAAACTGTCAAAAATCTACAATTGACAGCCGATACCAATGGCTGAACGTTCTTTCGTGTATGCAATGGATGGTCACCCATCCGCGAACCAACCTTAGCAAACGTTGCTTAACTTTGAAGATCGACCTGTACGTCAATAATTAGTTTGCCACTAGCTTCTTTAAATAATACCCAATTGATCCAACTAAACGGACATTAGTTCGTAATAAAATATCTGACATTTAACGGTTCTCCATTCTAGGTAGGTACATCAATACCGTGTATTCTAAAAAGATGTCGTCACTATTAGCGAAAGGTAATTTCGGTAAAAAATTGCCGAATATTCAATGTTTAATTTAGGCTTTTTGCGGCCCGACGGTTAACGCCAGGTGAAAATTTAAATAAAAGTAGTAGTCTTCTATCAAACGATGCTGCCGATCGGTCAATATGGTACAAGAATAAAGATGAAAGCAGAACTTAAATTTCTGTTCTCCAATCAGAATCATAATTTAGCTATACTAAGAGGAAAGATTTTTTTGTTTGTTTGTTTGTACCGAATAGGCTCCGAAACTACTGGACCGATTTGAAAAATTCTTTCACCAATAGAAAGCTACATTATTGCTGAGTGACATAGGCAATTTTTTATCCCGAAAATGGGTCCTGTGGGGTGGTCCATGGGAGCGAAGCCGCGGACAACAGCTAGTAAAATATAAAGAAAGAAAAAATATTCACTTGTGATCCTATATAATATTATTATAATTACTAGCTTCTGCTGACGGCTTCGCTTGCATGAATGTCGTAAATTATCCCAACGGTGCATATAATAAATATTCCCGGTCCTAAAATAGTCCTACGTCCTTCCCAGAGTCTCAAACTGTCTTCATACTAAATTGTATTAAAATCGGTTTAGTCGTGAAAAGTTAACAAACAAACAAACAGAGTTACTTCCGCATTTATACTATTAGTATGGATTCATCGCCTTTCTAGCATTACTCAGACCGCTCCCCAGTAGAATGAGGTTCGTAATAAAAACATTGTACACAACGTAAGCGGTTTATGAGTTTCCTATTTAGCTTCGCCGTTGTATTGGAATTGAATTCTTTCCCTTTCCACCTGAGCGTTCTGTTTGCGCCAATTGTTGCCCCCTTGTGCTTCAATTTGTTTTGCCTAAGTATTTGTCACGGATAAGTTTGCTACCAGAGGCCCTAGACAAGTGACATTTTATCATAGCAAGCATGGCGATAGCGATTGGAAAAAATTCAAAAATAGCAATGTCAAACGCTATCGAAATAATACTTGATCAATCACGTACGTTTTGCCGTTTCGACGATCGCTGACGTCGAATAACACTTGTCTAAAGCCTCTGAAGTGTTTATAAGCTTCTGAATCCCGACGCTTGTCATCTTAGGTAGGTAGCGAAATATTTGTGTGGTCCCTAAATTAGGTAGAACCTACCTAATTTAGGGACCACACAAACTGATATAAAATTGTTACAGATAAATTGATTAAGTTATAGTTCTAAGGTTTATTCTTATTTGGTTGGCGTAATCACTTTCTTATGATTTCTAAAAATCTGACCGAGGGGAATCTTTTTTCTAGTTTAAAACACTCGTGTGATAATAGTATCACACGAGTGTGAGTTTTAATAACCCCTATTATATGACCATTGCATAAACTACTATTAAATTATACTTGTTACTATTATTGATAGGTTCGCATTTTACCATCATCTCACCTGATGGTAAGTGATGATGTGGTCGACAATGGAGCAGAATTGCCTAGAACTCTACTCTCTCAACTTACTTAAAAGGCTCTTGTCTTTAATGTAGAATGTTTTTAAACGTTCATATTAAAGTTACAATGTATTCTTGGTGGTAAACAACTGAAGCACAGAGAGTACAATGGTACAATGGCGTGGATCATCACGGCAGGACCGCTATCGTGCATTGGTACCGCACCTACACCAGTGCTGACGAGCCAGTGTGAGTAGCTGTTGTTATGATGTCGTTTTGTCAAGTGAAGTAGATTTATCTATTTAAATTAAGTACTTTGTGGCTGTAAGCCACATTACATTCGAGTACAGCGACATAACTTATCAATAGAACCAACCATCTTAATAACTACAGGACTAAATAATTAATGTACATGAGAATTAAGCAAAACCTTACTAAAGTCCCCGTTACGAGAAGTTACACATTTTGTGAATAAAGAGCTTCTATTGAGTTACGTAGCGACAATTTGACAATTCAATCAACAACAAATAATCCCAAATTCAATTAACTCAAAGTAACATACGCGTAATACGAAACTAACGAGCAATTTCTCTAAAATACAACCCAACCAAGTGAAATTTATAGCTTTTCTTGACGGGGACTTTAACTATTTATAATTTGGCAACAGATTTTACTGGATTTGCTGCCTTTTCGTTAGATACATAAAAACAAACTGCGATACAAATTAAAATAATTTTGCCACGCGCTTTCTTTTTCAAGCTTTATCTACTATGATACCATTCTACCGGCTATCGCTAAAAACCAGGCTCTGGCTCGCACGCGAGTCCCAGCATTTTACTGAGCGATGGCCGTTTTCCGGGTATGTGACTCATACTTTCCCTATTTGTACTTAAATTTATTTTTATTTTTAATGTTATTCGTCATGGCTAGCGCAAATATAGTATATTTATGTCTTTCTTTCTTCGGTGCTATGTCAGGGAAACGTTCAAAAAGTCTTTTTTAAGATTCGCGTTGTTTGCGCATTCGTCATACATAGTTAGCACTCCATTTTTAACTAATCCGTGGTACTTGTCTGACTATATTGGATCCACGATAGAAATGTCTTGTCGAGTGTTGTTAAGACCGTTTTTATTGGGTTCCGTCTTATTGAACGTTTAATACAATATCCAATGAAATGTAAATAATACGTTCGGTGGTTTTTTTGTTTGTTGTTTAGTAAATGTAGTTATTGTGAAAAATTAGGTTGTGTATAAAGAATAAAATAGGTGGCCGGTATTTTATTTAGTACCTGAAACAACCCAAAAACTTTCATACTAACTTTATTCAAATTCCTACAAGTTGAAGGAAAATACCGCTAACATTAAAGACTAACTAAAATAAGTAATAATTCAACAATTAGTATTCCCAGTTTCAACTTGGAAAGTCTAAAATCTTAAAGATTTGGTTGTTGAAACTAGACTTTTGACCTGTGTGAATCGAGCATGGAAGCTCGTAAAAAAATATAAAAGCAAGTAAGTACTTAGGTACTTAATTTATTATCTAACAAACTTATATATAAAAAATGCATTGTCATGAGAAATAAAGCAGTAGTCGATCGACTTCTAGCGAGAACGGTCGCGTCGCGTACGCTCTTGCACAAGTCTGCGCTCGTGCACAAGTGCTGACGCTGCAGCCTAATTCCGCCGCGTATTGCCCTCGCGGGCGGTGCAATGACCTACTGTCGTAAGTGAATCATGCATAATTATGAGAATTTGCGGTAAGTTATAGTTTTTATAATTATAACTTGTAATCAATTATGGGTTCGCCGGGTAAAATAGTACTCAAAACTGAACTCGAACAACAGTTGTACACCCGGTACAAAGAGGAAGCAAAAGAGCGCTAAGAACTGCAGCAACTAGTAGAAGTGCTCAGTAGCCAGGTAGAAGCCTTGCAACACCAGCTGAAACTTATCCAGGAACAAAAGAATGTTACTCCCGAGAAGGAACATCCGACGAATGAAAGGCCTCAGTCAACAGTCGAATATAAGACTGATGAAGAGGACCTTGCCAGAGAAACAGAATGGGTACGACAAAAAAGTAGAAAGAAAAGAAAGCTAAATGCATCACTGTCTCCAGTATCACAAGGAGCAAGCCCCATTGAATCTCAGGCTGTTAAAAAGGCTGAGCAACCGAAAATAAAAAAACAGCCCCCACCTCCCCCAGTCATAGTAGAAAATATCAGAAACTACCAAAAGTTTTATGATCTCCTCTTGACTTGCTCAAATAAAGATTCCTTCATGGTCAAAATGATGAACGGAGATACTGTCAAAGTAAACGCCAGGGATGAAGACTCCTACAGAGCGATTACTAAACTCTTGTTACAGAATAATTGTCTCTGGCACTCTTATGAGAACAAGCAAGATAGACCAATTAGGGTTATAGCCAAAAATTTACACTCAACATGTTTGCCAAGCAGAATAGTTGAAGAACTAACTGCTAACGGCTTTAAAATCCAGGAAGCGGTAAACAAATTAAGTTGGAGGACTAAGGAACCTCTAAACATGTTTATGCTTGCCTTTCAAAAAGAGGAAGACATAAATAATATCTATGGTATTAAGACCATATTAGGTTGTAAAGTAGAAGTGCAGCCTTTAAAAACATCCAAGCTTATCCCACAGTGTAAGAGATGCCAAGCATATGGCCATACACAGAAATATTGCTCCAAGGAACCTAGATGTGTAAAGTGCACTGGTAAACACCTTACTAAAGATTGCACAAAATCGATAGCAGACAAACCCAAATGTGTTCACTGTGGTGAGCCACACCCAGCCAACTACAGAGGATGTATGGTAGCCAAAGAACTGCAACAGCTAAAAAACAAAGCCTTAAAGAAAAAGGTTACTACACCTGTCACTCAGGCTCCTAGTGCTAAGAAGAACCTCAAAGAGTATCAAAGGGTATCAAATAATGTGTCTTATGCGCAAGTAACGAAACCTCGTGAATCACAACCAACAGTACACGGTCCACAACCCTCCAAGTCAATAGACGCCGATACAAATGAAAATATAAACAAAATTTTAAATATTTTAACCTCATTTGAATTAAGGTTGAAAAATCTAGAAAGTAGTGCTACACAGCTACACCATGTAACTCAAAAATGAAGAACACTCTTAAAATAATGGCGTGGAATGCAAATGGACTCCTAAAGCATCAAAACGAGCTAGAGGTGGTCCTTGCAACAGAAGAAATTGATGTGTGCCTCATATCGGAGTCTCATTTCACAAGAGAATCGTATATTCACCTTAACGGGTATAAAATCTATCATGCACTGCACCCTGTGAATAATGCGAGAGGAGGAAGTACCCTTATAATAAGAGAAAACATCTACCATTACCTCGAATTTAAATATGAAGAAGAGTTCATACAAACTGTAGCCGTTAGGGTCAAAACTAAACTTCATCACATTACAGTAGCAGCTATATACTGCCCACCAAAGCATGCTCTGAAAATAGAGCAGTACAGAAACCTACTAAAACTTCTTGGCAACACGTTTATATTGGGAGGTGACTTCAATGCAAAAAACATACGTTGGGGATCTAGGCTAACCAACACTAAAGGAAAGGAATTGCTTAGTGCTATGCGAGAAATCAAGTGCAATGCAATATCAACAGGAAAACCTACTTACTGGCCTGCTGATGCTCAAAGAATTCCAGATCTGATTGACTTTTTCATTTATAAGAATCTGTCAGCTACATATCTTCACATAGAGGAGGGATTTGATATGAACTCTGATCATTCCCCCATTATCTTAACCTTAAGTGAGACCATAATTCAGAAAGAAAGCAATGCAATTTTAGTTAATAAGAACACGGATTGGGATAGCTTCAAACTCGACCTAGACAACATCATTGACCTTAAAGTACCACTCAAAAACATTCAGCAGTTGGATGAAGAAATAACAAAATTTGTGACAAACATTCAAAGCTGTGCTTGGGGAAATACACCTCTTTTGAAAAGAAAAGTCGCAAGTCATAGATATCCGTTAGAAATAAGAAACCTCATAGCCATAAAGAGAGTTCAGAGACAAAAGTGGCAACAATCAAGATATCCACTTGACAAAACAATGCTGAATAGGCTTACAAGAAGATTAAGCAAAGCAATACAGAACTATCATGATGATGCAACAAAAGATTGCCTTAGCCAATTAACAAGTAGTGGAAAATCAGAACACTCACTATAGAAAACATATAAACGTTTAAATAAACCCATCGTCCATGCTTCACCCATTAAAAAATTAGATGGCAAATGGGCCATGAGTAATGAACAGAAAGCAAATATATTTGCAGAACATTTAGAACAAACTTTTCAAACCAGCGGTGAGGAAAGCTCTGAAAACATAACACTGGATGTCACTCACCATGACGACCTCAATATAAAACTGGTTACGCCAAAAGAGGTAAAAAATATGATAAAAAACTTAGCCAAAAAGAAATCGCCTGGATACGACCTTATCACTGGTGAACTCCTTCAAAATCTGCCACGAAAAGCCATAGTAAAACTTACAACCCTTATAAATGCAACATTCAGGTTGAAACACGTGCCTGATATCTGGAAAGTTGCTGAAGTCATAATGATCCCCAAACCTGGAAAACCACCCCAGGAGGTAACATCATACAGACCTATATCACTTTTACCAATCATTTCAAAACTATTTGAAAAACTACTCGTAAGAAGCTTACAACCTATAATAGAAGACAGAAAACTGATTCCAAATTACCAATTCGGCTTCAGAGAAAAACACTCCACGATAGACCAAGTACATAGAATTACCAACATTATAGAAAAAACTCTAGAAGAAAAAAAAGTCTGTTCTACAGTATTTCTAGATGTAGCACAGGCATTTGATAAGGTTTGGCATAAGGGTCTTATTTATAAGGTAAGGAAAATGCTGCCAAAACAATTTGCAGACATTTTGGAATCCTACCTAACAGAGAGGACGTTTAGAGTCAGACATGAATATGCTTATTCCGATCTCAAGCAAATAAAAGCTGGTGTACCACAAGGAAGTGTTCTTGGCCCAATCTTGTACCTATTGTACACCTGTGATATCCCAGAAATGGAAAACAACTTCATTGCAACCTTCGCTGATGACACAGCCATCACGGCTATAGGTGTCACTCACAAAGAAGCTGTAAATAAAGTACAAATTGCTGTCAACTCCATCACCAACTGGACAAAAAAATGGCGAATTAAGTTAAATGAGTCCAAATCGACTCATATAGACTTCACAAACCGAAGACCTAATTATACACCGGTATACATTAACGGTTGCGTAATACCTTACGAAAATACAGCCAAATACCTAGGTATGACGCTTGACGCAAAACTTCGCTGGAAGGCTCATGTCAAAAAGAAACGCCTGGAGTTAGACCTACGCTACAGGAATATGTACTGGCTACTTGGCAGACATTCATCATTGTCAGTATACAACAAAGTACTTCTGTACAAACAAGTACTTATGCCTATATGGGCATACGGTATACAGCTTTGGGGCTGTACAAAACGTACCAATATTGAAATAATTCAAAGATTTCAAAATAAGGTACTTCGGAGTATAGTAAACGCTCCCTGGTACATTAGAAACGAGGACATCCACCGGGACTTAGGAGTGGACCTTGTCGCTAAAGTCATAAAAACATACGCCGAAGCTCATGAACAAAGACTTCATAAACATGTGAATGTCGAGGCTATTCAGCTCCTTGACACCACGGACATAGTAAGGAGACTGAAAAGGACTAAGCCTTTTGAATTAGTTTAGTGATTGTTACGGAGTGCAGTGAGTGCTACCTTTTAAAAACACAAGAACTAAGTGTCTTTCCCTCATAATAGAGACAATAAGAAAAGTGCCAATGGACACATTCTTTAGTACCTATACATTTACTAGGAAATTAAGTTAAATTTAAATTACTTATTAGCCTCAAGGCTAGATTGTAATTGTTATGAGGTAACCATTCGGTTACAACATAACGAAAAAAAAAAAAAAAAATGAGAAATAAACGTGTGTGCTTAATTTCATCGCAATCGAACAACGGGAAGTGGATCAAAATTAAATTGCAAGTTTTGCTTACAGACACGAGACAGGTAAAACTAAAGAAAAGCTTGTAATATGACTAGATGCGTCTTGTTTTCCTGATATCATGTAAATAACTTAATTTAGGCTTAAGGTGTAGATTTTCCTAAAACACTTTTTCTTCTCTATGAACGGCGGCATAAAATTTTACCCAAAATCTCAATTTACTTTAGAAAAGTTCGATCATGTTCTCACCTCTGAGACTGGATCTTACAATACCAGCTTGATACACTGGTACGATCGAAAAGCGGGCCAAGGGGCCCGACGGCAAAGAGGCACTGGTCAAGTCAAAGCTCCAGATCCTTGAACATCTTCGCCGAGTCGTCAGCCTGTTGGTTTTTTATCGGTTACATTTCGGGGAGTTTGCGATGGAATTGCATGATCTAACTCCGCGTAGCCCGTTTCATCATCGGACTACCAGACGTACGGTGATGCGCCATTGGTACATGGTGGACATCCCACCCATACGCACAAATCGTTTTGGAATGACTTTTATTATGCGTACAGCTAAGGAGTGGAATTGCCGCAGTCTGTGTTCCCCGATATCTACAATCTAGGGGTCTTTAAGTCAAGAGTGAATAGGACTTTTCTAGGCGAGTTTGCTTCACCGTCGAACACCTCATTGCTAACAGGTGAAATAGTGGTCAAGCGCGAGCCTATATAGTCTATAGGGTCGCGCTAGTATAGACTATAAAAAAAAGATCCGACTCTAAAATACCTTACCTTGCGTATGACGTAGGTAGTATAATACATAATTAAGTTCATTGTACCAGTGCTAACATAAATATTTGGGGCGATATGTAGCGGCCAATTAAGGCTAAACTTATCACAAGAACAGTAAACTGTAATTAGCAAAGCCTTATCTGCGTCACCGATCTGAAGTTGTACTGGTAGACATCGCGACACGAGGTAGATGCTACTTGACATCTCGAGAATCTTAAAGGGTCGTATAATCGTGAATGGGTCACGCATATCAGTGAAGCCACCGTTCCAGAGCACTGTAATAATTTTATTATTTCATACATTCTCTAGGAACGATACTGAGAACACTGTATCGGCACTGACATTGACAGATATGGAAGCGCTCATAGAGAATGTATGAAATAGACTGTGCCACAACTGTGACTGAACTCATCATTTCAGCTGAAAGACGTCCACTGCTGGACTTAGCCATGTGTCGCCACCTCGTCTTCCGGTACGCGGCTCATCCGTTCTGCGAGCAATGTGCCCTACCCAATGTCACTTAAACCACTGTGACTTCACTGATATGTGCGAATGAAAATTTGGACAAAATTTTGTCGATATATTACCCAAAGAAGACATTTTATGGGACAGGTGATATTTATTTGTGATTTCAAGGATAAGAAAGTGAAGAAAAAGGAGTATGTAAGGGTCGTAGCAGGTGGTGTTCTGTACTTTCTGCCTACCATGGGATAAAGGCGTCAGTTTATATATGCATGTAAGTATTTCAAGGTTCTTATTGTCATCTTGCCCCGTTTTCACGTCTTCGTCGGTGCTAGGTTACCTTGACTGTATGTTTTGAGGCACAGATGGCAGGACAGGAGATGGAGGATAATTTGTAATTGCAATCATCCGATGTGCAAACTGCACTGATTCCTTTTCAAGTTCAGGGCACCTAAACTAAAACATTAAGCTTTAAAGGAATATTAAGTTCAGTTTAGCTATGACGTAGAATATCCGGCCAGAGTCTGTGTTTCCTGGTAGATAAAGCCTGGTCTCAAAGTTGAAATTATTGCCTATTGTTGTGTGCCGAACCTAAACGCATTTACCCGACTGCCGAAGGAGAGTAATGTGTTTATCAGTCTATGTATGTATGTATATATGTATGTATGTATGTTTGATCCTATGTGGCGTTCTAGAGACCAAACGCGTTGGCCGATTTTGATGATTCTTACGTCAATCGTCTTAATCCTGCGAGTGACACTGGCTACATTAAAATTGGAAAAAAACAAAAATGGCGGCTTTTGGGCCCCATTTTGTGGGGAAAAATTATTTTTTTTCTTCCAAACCCATCGTGTGGGGTATCAAAATAAAGGATTTTAAGAGGCGATTTCAAAAATACATAACACTTATATGTTTAAATGTACCTAATTCTATAAAAAAATAACTAAAAAGTTGTAAATAAAAAAAGTTAAATAAAAAAACAAAAAACCCGACTGCTTGAAAAGCAAACTAAAAAGACGTAAACAAGAAGAAAATCATGTTGTGCAGTCGGAGGATACATCTGGGTTTAGTCCGCCAGCTCGCGAATATGTATCCTCCGACTGCACAGCATGATTTTCTTCTTGTTTACGTCTTTTTAGTTTGCTTTTCAAGCAGTCAAGTTTTTTGATTTTTTAATTAACTTTTTTTGATATTTCTTTCAAAGGGAACATTTCACTAATAGCAAAAAAATATAATTCGAAATCAAACGAAGAGGAACAGCATAATATATGAAACATTCTTCGTTCCCATGCAACTTCGTGTTCGTGTCTAACTCAACTGTAAACTCACGTAAAAAGTATTTCATACCAACATCCGGCGAGGTCGACGTTCGGCCGGAAACGGTAATCGGCCGCCGGAAGTTGCCCCGCTGTTTATTGTTGACTACGAGTCCTGCTTGCACCACAATTGGAGCCTTACGCCGTAATCATACGACGGCGATTCCCTGTAATGACAGACTGCATTCACTCGGTACTCCGAAGTAGTTATTGTTTAACTTTTTGTTCTGTAATAGTTCTTTGATTTTGAGCGTATTTTTGTGTAATTGTACGTTGATAAGGATCGGGAAATTTACTTGATTTTTGGTAAAAAAACTTTCTTTACCGAAGTTGGTGTCGAAAAACGGAAAGCAATAGGTACCATAGACACCAACTTCGGAAAAGAAAGTTATTTTTCGCTTTGAAGTGTTTTGTTTTGGAAGTCGGTTTGATATTTTTGTTAAAAAGATTTAGCTGTCAAAGACTAACCAGTAATTATTATGTAATCTGTGACATAACTAGAAATGTCGCGGGCTGACACGCTAGGTTTGTAATTGACACCGGATTATTGGCAACACCGTGAGCTTGTAATGAATCTAGCTAGATTATAATCTCTCGATGCATTGTGAACAGATCATAATAAATGCCATTCAACTTCAGTTTTATATATACGTGATTTGCGGGCCTTACTGAAAAATTTTTTTTACAAAAAAACATAATATGACTTGTCATGCAATGTACCCAATCACGATGGACTTATCAGCTTGAGGAGTTGCTACGGTCACCTTCCGGCTCCATCATAAGATCAGCTCCATAGTACCATGCCATTTAAATGTTACATAAATACTCCAAGATTCAGCTCAATCGGATGCTAAGAAGATTTTTGAGAAATGGATTATAATATCCGGATACACATACGAAAGGTAATGTAAGCTTGTAAATAATAATATATAAATAAACTTTTTGCAAAAGATACTACCGGCTTCCAAATGAAAAACTACAAAGTGAAAAATAACTTTATTTTTGGAAGTCGGTGTCTTTCGTAGGTACCATTTTTTAGCGATATGGACACCGACTTCCAAAAATAAAGTTATTTTTCACTTTGTAGTTTTTTATTTGGAAGTCAGTAGTATATTTTTGCAAAGAATTTTTAAATTTGGTCCACAATTGGCGAAGATATCGGTGAAAATATATTTAAAAAAAAATACATACATGAAGTCGAACATAGAACCTCCTCCTGTTTGGTAATTCGGTTAAAAAGAGTTCATAATATCAAATGATTATTATAAAATAACGGTTATTTCAATAAACCAATGACATACTTTACATGCAAAGTGTTCACAATGCCTACCCTAAAAGCGGCCGACGAGGCGTCATCGTATCTGTGAAAAACAAAATAATAATAAAAGAGCTAATTTAAAACTTAATAAAAACAACATATAAAGGATTTCTTAAACTATAAGCAGAACGCAGTAACTGGCAATAGCCGGATTTACCCAACATACCGTGTGATTAAAACTTATCAGCGCAGAAAATAAGATGCTTCAGCGATGCACTTTTAGCCCTGTCTACGGTAAATTTGCTTACTGAGCCTGCCAGAGTGGGCACTTAAGGTTGATAATCGCTTGGTGTAGATAGAGACAAGTTATCAGTGTGTATGAGCGTTCCTCATGTAAATAAAACGGGGGTACGAAACTGATAGAAATTAGAAAGGAAATAAGAGTTTTGTAACTATCTTTTACCAGCGGCTTCGACCACATTCGTTTTCATTATCAGCCTTTTTAATGTTCCCACTGCTGGGACACAGGCCTCCTCTCTGTGAGAGGGAATGAGGGTTGGTGAATGTCATATGTCTTTGAATTTATGGTTCTAGGACATGCCGGTTTCCTCACGAAGTTTTCCATCACCGTTTTGAGAGCAGTGGTGATGAAACAATTTACACAAAGTGCCTGCCTGAGTTTGAACCCACGACCTACAACTTGTAAGTCGCGGCTGTTACCACTGGCCCACCACCGCTCTCTCCCAAAACAAATCAAATCAAATGTTTTTTATTTCACATAGGCCTACATGGGCACTTATAAAACGTCGACAAAAGGTGCACATGAGTCAGAATCTCACCGCATGCATTTCGTAAATTATACCAATTAAACGTCCTACCAGGATAAAAAGTACCCTATGCCTTAAAGACTATATAACTGGGAAACAAGGCTCTCCTTGGCAAGACTGGTGTTCAGATTTTCGGGCATCTGACTACTATCAAAGATCTTAAATAACAGCTCGAAAAGTTAAAAACTTTGCAAGGCATAGAAGATTCTCGATATGTGAGGAATGGTCACATTGGTCACCCATCCAAGGACTAACTTGACCCGTAAGGCTAATAAATTTAGCGACGAGTGCCTCTGTTAAACTTGGAACACGACTTTTTCAAATGGGTTTATTTTTAATCTTTCACGGACCTACGTCAGCCATACACCATGTAAATGTATGTACAAACATATGCAGTAATGCCCACAATACCGGGTTATTAGTCAATTGCCTTATGGAACAGTGACGAGGGTGTCCGGGGCGCTGGGTCAGGGCAAGACCATTAATTTCCATTTATTCGCCCTGAAGGCTGCGGTCAGCACTGTGTGGCCCTGAACGTCTGCTTGGCTTGTATGCTTTCAGCCTCGTCAATACAAGGCGTTATTCAAATAACGGTTTTATCCAAATTTGTTGCAGTTGTACTATGTCACCGGATAAATTGCAAACACAGTATGTTAATAATAAATCGCCTAAGAAGTGAGAACACGATTCTTTAATTAAGAAGTTATGCGCGAACTTTTGAACCTTCCCTCCATTGTGGAAAGTGATAACGCTGGTATAATGTGTCATGTCCACAGAATACGGTACCTTTAATACCGTGTAATATTGTTAATTTTGTATGTTTTTATTTTTTGTGATTGTTTTTGATTTTATTTTATGTTTTATATTTTATTCTGAATTTGATTTTCTCTTTTGATTTTGACATTAATTTAAATGTTGACTGTAATTGTTTAATTTAATTATTAAGATAAAAACATGATGAAATAAACACAAAAACAATATTTATTACTTTATTACTCATTCTCCATATCTTCCCTTACGAATAAGTCGTCTAAAAATGTTTCCGGTGCCAAAAATACCGTAATAACCAAACTACCGTTCTGTACAAAGCGGTATCAGTTTGGTTGAGGTGCAAACCTTTGAGAAATTGTAATTCTAACCTTAGAAATAAACAACTTCATTTAACAAGAACCAGTATATGTATAACCAATTTAATATAACTGTAGTTATATTAAATTAATGTCAATCATCACAAAATCATCATATTTTATTACGCACTACGCACGCACATGTCCATGTCCGTGAGCCGTGTCTGTGATCCGTGTCCGTGATCCGTGTCCGTGATCCGTGCCCGTGATCCGTGTCCGTGATCCGTGTCCGTGATCCGTATCCGTGTCCGTGATCCGTGTCCGTAATTTGAGTTCCAAGTTCAAAATGTTCTGAATTACATAATTATGACGGATAGAGTTCGGATGTACTGCGTAAGCTTACCTACAAGAAGTACTACGACTACTTCGGAAACGAAATTTCACGGACACGGATCGGAACGAAAAATCCGTATCTACTGGTCCAAGCATACCAACCAACCACATTTGGTTATAATTATTTGAGCCCTTCATTACTTAATCCAAAACCTGCTCGCAACACGGAGGAAAATCAAGTTTCCGTTAATTGCATAACCGCCCCCTAGCTAAGGGTTGTCTGATCATATTAACCCTTATTGTAGTTCAGTATGTCGCTAAATAAATACAGTAATCAGTATTGTCTTTCATATGATTTCGATTTATTTGCTTCTGTTGGCAGCTGATGTTGCAATTCAGCAGCTTTATGACCGTTTTTACTAACAATAGGGGACACCTAAATGCAATGCGTAACCTGTAAGCAGTTACTTAGCGTTTATGGTTTTTAAACCAAATCCCGATGTGGGAAAATAACTAGTTAAAAGATTTTAGTACTGAGAAACTAATGTTGAAACGAGAATGATCGCTTAGTAAACTGCTTACGCTTAGATAGTTTGGTCATGTTGAGAGGATGAGAGAAAGGGTACTAACAAAAGATATTTACAAGGCAGGCGTGAGTGACACCAGGAGGCGAAGACCCGACTGCCGCAGGAGGGTAATGTGTTTATCAGTCTATCTATGTAAGTATGTATGTATGTTCCTATGTGGCGTTCTAGAGACCAAACGCGTTGGCCGATTTTGATGATTCATACGTCAATCGATTAGTCTTAACCCTACGAGTGTCACTGGGTACATTCAAATTGGACAATTGAAAAATGGCGGCTTTTGGGCGCCATATTGTGGGGGACAAAAATACATTTTCTTCCAAACCCATGTGTGGATCAAAATAAAGGGTTTTAAGAGGTGATTTCAAAAATATATAACATATGTTTAAATTTACCTAAATCTTTAGAAAAAAATTACTAAAAAGTTATAAATAAAAAAGTTAATGCCAACGATAAAAAAACCCCGACTGCTTAAAAAGCGAACTAACAAGCCGTAAAAAAGAAGAAAATCATGCTGTGCAGTCGGAGGATACATCATGTTTTGGTCAGCCAGCTCGCGAATAGGTAGGTACCCCAAAGCACTCGGTAACGCAGAGTCTAGGTGACGAATCCTTTCACCACGATGATGCACATCATCATCATCATTTCAGCCAAAAGACGTCCACTGCTGGACATAGGCCTCCCCCAGGCGTCGCCACATTGACCGATCCCGTGCGTCTCACATCCAGCGCCTTCCCGCCACTTTAACCAGGTCATCGGTCCACCTAGTGGGAGGCCTTCCAAAATATAGTCTTCCGGTTCGCGGTCGCCATTCCAGAACTTTTCGGCGATGATGCACGAATCGATCTTTTTCAAGACCCATCCCAAACGGCTCTTTTAAGAGCCAATCCCCGGAACCAACAGCTCTTTGTGTCGTTTCAATTAATATTGAAGGATTTTCGAAAGAACAGGCACAAATTCACTCAGAGCTTTCTCGCACTGCCAACTGCTATGTACAATGTGTACAGGAATTTCACCTGATGGTGGTGGTGGCAGATGGTTTTGCCGTGGAACACTGGGCAGAAGTAGAAAACCTGACCTTACTACATGACGCCAAACTCCCAATTTCTTTTAACAGCGGTCGGTGGAAACGAGGCTATAACCCTGATCTCATTTTCACTAGAGACAACATCAGTCGACTCTGTGCAAGAATCGTCTGCCCGCCAATATCTAGAACTCAGCATAGGAGCTCATATATCTTCGTGTTTGTTAATAGACTAATTTAATTGACCCAATTATTGCTTTATGTAAAGTGATGGCCTGGACTGGAACTCAACACCTAAATCGGGCAGGTCCCTACCAAAAATGGAAATTCTTGTATAACATCTTGCAGTAGAAAATAGTTAGTTAGTAGTATAAAATAGTTTTAGTTATAGTTTACATATAAGCACTATTTATACCATTGATTTATAAATAATACTACTGTACATTTTTGTGAAACTACTTACTTTTTAATAAATTATTCTTATTCTTATAGGCCAATAGCATGTTACGTCTATGGTGCGCTAAACCGACAACAGTCCCTTTCAGGCGTCGGTTTAAGTTTTCCAAAGTCCACTGGAGCAGCTTTTCACAAGACCTGGATGATGAGCTACATGAGCTGGAACCGGTACAAGAAATCTACGACCAATTTGTGAAGACTTTATGGTCTGTGTCACGCTGGGATATGCCAAGAGGCTGCCGCTCCCTTTACGTACCTGGCCTGGGCTCAGACTCGTCAAGATTACTAGAAGCCTACGAATCACTGTATGCTAACGACACTTTCTCCGAGAAAACTGTCGCAGCTGGAGAGGAGCTATTATCTAAGGTCAGTGAAAACCATAGACAACAGTGGCTTAAAGTGGTGGAAAACAAGAAGGCATGGAGAACATTCAGGAGACTCACTAGCGACCCCCCAGATTACAGCTAATCAGGTAATCCACCAGATCCTGCTGGCATTTATATCCCTCAATTAATTCTCCAGCAGGCGGGCTTCAGACGCGGCAATGAGCTGGGCAAATCCTCCGACTGTCACAATATATTGAGGATGGGTATGAGGCTCGAAAGATCACTGGCACGGTTCTTGTCGATTTGTCAGCAGCGTATGATACTGTCAACGTCACTGGATTATTGACAAAATTATCTGGCATTATTGACGACCAGGGATTCATCTGGATACTGGGTGAGATGTAACGAAACAGACGTTTCTAAGTCCATCTAAATGCAGAATAGAGGAGATGGAGATCACAAAAAAATTACCTGCCCCAGAAAAGCGTTCTAGCAACCATCCTCTTCAACATTTATACCAACGACCAACCTATTGTTGAACAGTGCGAAAGCTTCCTGTACGCTGATGATCTCGCCCTGGCATCCCAACCAAATAAATTTGAAGATGCCGATAAAGTTCTGGCGGCGGGTCTGCAGTATTATTCAGAATAACTCTCTCAGACCCTAATTAACGAATTAACCCTTAAAACTCAAAAACACAGGCATGCGCTTTCTATCTCCGCACCAAATCAGCTAGACGCACTCTGAACATCAATTGACTTTTGAACAACAATTGAGGAGTCTCTAGTATTAACGGCAGTAATTCGCCCTACTTGGGTGTTACCATTTACAGAGCACGGACATTTAAGAGCCACTGTCTAAAAACCAAGAAAAATCGGGCACCGCAACAACTTAATCAGGCGCCTAAATTCAACCACTTGGGGCGCCTCACCTCACGTTCGCCGGACTAATAGCCTGCTTCTCTGCAGGTGAATATGCGTGTCCAGTGTGGCACCATTCCGCCCACGTCATGAAAGTAGTTGTTCTAAACGAAACATGCCGTACGATCACCGGCTGCCTCAAACCGACCCCGGTCAGCGCAACCGGCAACTACCGACGCAACGGCTGAAAAGTAGACACAACTTCCAGAAATCAGTAGTTCCCCTGTCGGGAAACCCAGGCGATGCCCGATGCTAACTGTGGCAGTACACTTTTTCCCTATCCACTCAGTATTTACCACCAAGCGAGCATCTACCAGCAGGGTGTGACCTTCCGTGGTCTACCTGGAAGTTCCTGAACTGCCTCAGAACTCAAGTAAGAAGGTGTAACGCCCAACCTCGCAAAATGGGGCTACCTGACAGAGCAGCAGCAGCATGCACACCATGTGGTGCAGATTTGCAAACCAGGGCCCACCTCCTGCCATGCCCCAGAATATGCGATTGGGGTGATCCATGCGCTGCCACCGACGACGCTATTGAAGTGGCTAAGTTTTGGGCCAAATTTTGAACAACTGTCGTCCCAGCTATACGAAGAAGAAGACCTCTGACCTAGCCTAGAGTCGAGAGCATCTTAAATAAAATCAAAAAAGTAAAGTAACACAATTAGGGTGCAAGGCACTATAGTACTAGAAGCCATGAAGACACTTTATTCGTCAATATACTCAATATAACTCTTGCACTGCCTGAAAATCAACTTAAGGCCTGTGCATGACCAGCAGCCTTATTGCGTAAGTGCGCAAAGAAGTTAAACTCTATCCAACCGACCAAATCGACCAATCACATGCGAGATGAATGACCCGTCCGTTTTGTGTGATTGGCCGATTTAGTCGGTTGGATAGAGTTCAACTTCTTTGCGCACTTACGCAATACGGCTGCAGGTCTTCTGTATAACCTGCCGCAGCATATGTATGTGGTCTACGGTGCTGAAGCCTTTACGGAATCCGGCTTGTTCGGGAGGCTGGAAATCATCAAACCTGCGCGCGAGACGATTCGTGATGACTAGAGATCGGATTTATGCATTTACTTATTTGCATATGAAACTGCATATTATATCTAGTGATGATGCATATTTTCGCTATATTTATTATATTTTTCAGTAGATTATCCTATTGATAAGTGTAATAATAAACTCTCTAACCAAAATTTGCCATATACACTAACAATTCCACTTATAAAAATATTTTGATTGATATATTTATATTCATATTAAGAACACCTCTACCTACCTGATTGTTTACGTTTACAAAAATGTTAAATAATTTTTCGTTTTAGTGCATTGTATTTGTGCATTTTGGTATTGATAATTTATTATTGAATAATTCACAAATTATATGCAGAATTAGAAAAAAAAATACTACCACTTTTTCTTCGTTTTCTAAAACTTTAATGTTGCATATTTTACGCTTTTTACATGCATATTTCAAGCTTTTTATGTTGCATTTAATCCGATCTTTAGTGACGACGCTTGACTCTCGTAAGATTTATCGTGTTATAATTACGTGTTTCGATGGAATTTCGATCGAAGTTTTATTTTGATTTTGAAAGCGTGTCTACTCCTTAGTAGGAAAATTATATAGTGTAAAACAGCATGAAATATTGTTTTTATTTTAATGTAACTTTTGTGTTGAGGAGTTTTTTGAGTTTCTTGTTTTTAATAGGACCAAATACATAGAAGATGAACTCATAGATAGGTAAACTTTTTTTCTTAACTGACATTGGCCAGTTGTAATCCGTATCAAACAAAATGTCGTCTTAATCTTAACTAAGTAACATTACAAAGATATAACGCGGGCGCACTGTATTTCGTTCAAAAGCGTGCAGAGTGGCGACGCGACGTGGCGGCAACGCTCGTCGCAGCCGCCGTACAACTCCTGCGTGATCAGCTTATGTTTACATTTTTGTAAAAGATGATCTCTGTAAGTAATGTTAGATTACGAAATTTATTTCACCGTGTTGGTACATACATTGAGGCAAAGGCTGGCTGCCAAAAAGTATGGTAATTGCGAAGGTGAGACGGTACTTCACGCCTGAACAGTTGCTTAACTTGTAGCAAGCGCAAGTTCGATCATGCATGGAGTACTGCTCTCATCTCTGGGACGGATCAAATACCAGCTTGATGCACTTGAGTCGATATAAAAACGGGCCAAGACTAACATCGGGAACGAGTCAAGGCTCCAGAGCTTTGAACATCTACGCCGAGTTGCTATATAAATAATAGCTGTTCCCCGCGGCTTCGCTCCCGTGGGCCACCCGACAGTACCCGTTTTCGGGATTAAAAAATTAGCCTATGTACTCAGGAATAACGTAGCTGTCTATTGGTGAAAGAATTTTTTAAATCGGTCCAGTAGTTTCGGAGCCTATTCGGTACAAATAAACAAACAAACAAAAAAATCTTTCCTCTTTATAATATTACTAGCTGTTCACCGCGGCTTCGCTCCCGTGGGCCACCCCACAGGACCCGTTTTCGGGATTAAAAAATAGCCTATGTTACTCAGGAATAACGTAGCTTCCTATTGGTGAAAGAATTTTTTAAATCGGTCCAGTAGTTTCGGAGCCTATTCGGTACAAACAAACAAACAAACAAACAAAAAAATCTTTCCTCTTTATAATATTAGTATAGATATAAATCTATGAACGCCGGCTGCATGCACGAAAAAGTGTCTCGTTACGCTCATTGTAACGTTACTATTGGAGTGAGAACGCTACACGAGCGAGCAAAAGGCACGATCGGTTTGAGTGTTCGGCTTTCATCAATGTTTTGTTATGACGTTGTCACGTTAATCTATCCCCGTAGCCCTTTCCGTCATCAGACTACAAGGCATACGGGGATACAACATCGGTATTAATGGTGGACATCCCATACGCACAAAGCGTTTTGTGAATATTTTATTGTGTGTGTGAGTGGAATTCCCTGCCGGAGTCTGTATTTCCTGATAGCTACAAACTGAGAGTATTTAACTCAAGAGCTAATCGGTAACTTCCAGGCAAACGTGCCCCATCGTCGACCAAATCATCGCTTATCAAGTGAGATAGTGGTGTAACCCAAGTCTACCAAAAAATAAAAAATAAATAACTTCAGTATGCTACTTGTAAGCTTCAGTGTGGGTACTTGTATGCTTCAGTGTGGCTACTTGTATTCCGAATAAGAAGCCTATCCGTTTCAGCGGGATACGCCACGGCAGCAAAACCAATGGCAAAAATCAAGTTATTTACACTTTATCGGATCAGACAACACGGAGTTTTTATGATGGGGTTAATTACTCCTCCACTCAACTTAATAAGCTGCTACACTGCAGGCTGCAGGCCCACCATTTGCAAGGTTGTTGTTTGTAACAATCGCACTTGACAAAACAATCATGAGCACAATACCAAAATTAACTTGAAAATGAAAACAATAGAGCAGCAATCGATGCTCGCAAGTAATTTGGATTCGTATCATAGCTCAGAGACAACGAGAGCTCATCAAAACATTGGTGCAGGGCGTACAGCGTACGCGGTGATACTAGTGGATGGATGAACGTTGTTTTTACCCGACTACAGTGATCCCAAAATGAGGGTTATGATTTGGGTTTTTATTTGGGTAAAGAGGGGAAGTAGGCACACAATGATACTGTTTTTAATCCATTTATTCTCTTCTTAATTTTCTTTCTTTTCTTTCTTTTCTTTCTTTTCTTTCTTTTCTTTCTTTTCTTTCTTTTCTTTCTTTTCTTTCTTTTCTTTCTTTTCTTTCTTTTCTTTCTTTTCTTTCTTTTCTTTCTTTTCTTTATTTTCTTTCTTTTCTTTCTTTTCTTTCTTTTCTTTCTTTTCTTTCTTTTCTTTCTTTTCTTTCTTTTCTTTCCTTTCTTTCTTTTCTTTCTTTTCTTTCTTTTCTTTCTTTTCTTTCTTTTCTTTCTTTTCTTTCTTTTCTTTCTGTTCTCTGTTTTCTTTCTATTCTTGCCAAAAATGTATTAACAGCAATGCTGATTGTTGAATTGAAATTAATTTTGTACAGCTTACTAAAAAGGGATACTTCAATGAGTTCTGGCAAACGGAACGGGTAATCAAGCTCGTTGATTGTATGTCAATGTGGTGGCGCGCCGAGGTTGCTTCAGAACAATATACCAGCGGTGACCCAAGAAAGCAAGGGGTGCCCAAGGGCCCTCTGATCAAGTTCGATGCTCGTTGCCAGCGGTAACAAGACCAGGACAGACTGATGAAGAATGCTTCGTTCGAGTGGTAAAGATGAAGAAGCCTGCTTGTCGCAATCAGTTCAGTATCGCACTGACAGGGCCGAATATGTTGCTGCGTCCTGCTATTTCGTCGACGCAGCTGTACGTATCACGTCTGCATGACTCCACGAAGGCAGAAGAGGTTGTGGAGTACATAAAGATCAAGACTAAATTCTCCCTGAGAGTCGAGCAGTTGGATTCGCGTCACAAGATTTATTTATATTATCGTATCTGAAAACTCTTTAAACTATAATTTATACGGCCTGTGAATGTTATCAAATCTATGAAGTGCAATAAATATAATTTATTGAGTGTGGAACTTAAATTTGAGCATTTTTACTGGTTCATTAATCTCGTCGGTCACCGCTTCATATTAAAGGGCTCGTTTGATCGGCGTATGAAGCCACAGCCCGGCCTCCACACCTCTTGCTGCCTGTGCCTGCATCTGTGCTACTGCCTACCTGCCCGTTAGCCTGACTAATAGTTCAGCTGTCTTGACCATCTATCTGTATGCCTGCATATCCGTCATGCTGCCTACTCTACAGCCTACTTATCCGATTGCCTGCTTGTCCGTCGTGGTGCCTGCTCATCTGCCTACCTAGGGCATGCCCGACCTGCTGCCTGGTTAGCTGCCCACGTCGTGCGAAGCCGTACCTTAGTTTTATTATCTACATCCTTTATCTTAGTTTTTAATTTATATACTTTTACTTTTATAAACGTAAGTTTAGCTGCCTGTGCTAAACGTAAAGCTACACAGTGTGCTTTCGAGGCAGGAGGTTGGCAAGCGATACTTAACCTTTGAGACCGACCCATCCAGCTGGTTATTACCTGTACTGTAAGGAACTATTAGTTAATCTGTGGTATAACCCGGTTCTGTAAGGAACTATTAGTTAATCTGTGGTATAACCCGGTTCATTAAAGAAACGAATCTAAACGGCGGTGCTTATCATGTTTTCTCGCTTGCACACTAGTGCCGTCTATAGTGTGATGTGCAAGCGAGAGATAAAAACGGTTCACAGAGGAGGGGCAGTCTGTCGCTGCCCTTATAATAATGAACAACTAGCTTAAGGAAGGTCTAGGTAGTCCATGATATGTTATGTCTAAGGCTTAAGAAAATAAAATATACATATGTCATCTATATTATATATATAAAAATTAATTCCTTATTTCCCTTGGTCACGGCATCACGCGTGAACGGCTGGACCGATTTCGCTTATTCTTTTTTTGTTGTGTTTGTTATGGCGGCCCAGAAATTTGGCGAGCACTATAACATTGTTATTTGTTGTAGTAGTGAGGACAGTCAACCGCAACCCGCAGCCTAATTGCGTAAGTGAAGGCGAAGAATTTGATCCCAACAATCGACCAATCACTTGCGAGATGAAAGACGCGTTGTGGATTTCCGTCTATGTGATCGGTCGATTAATGGGCTTCCTTCGCCTTGCCAAATTCTTTTACGCAATTAGGCTGCCGGTAACAACATGTCTTCGAAACATCGCCTTTATTTTAGAGAAGTAAGGGCGCGTTTATACGAGAAGAATGTCCGGAAATCACGCTGTACTTATTTGGTAGCTAAGATTTAATTGATAAAAAGCTTTTTTACAAAAAAATACTACCGACTTCCAAATAAGAAAACTAGAAAGTGAAAAATAACTTTATTTTTGGAAGTCGGTGTCTTTGGTAGGTACCAAATTTTTAAGTTATGGACACCGACTTCCAAAAATAAAGTTATTTTTCACTTTCTAGTATTCTTATTTGGAAGTCGGTAGTATTTTTTTGTAAAAATAGCTTTTTATTTTTCACTTTTTAGATGTACCTACCTAATAGGGAAGTAGTTAAGTAAGTACCTATAACGACAGAATAGATTACCCGAATAACATGAAAAATGAATATAACCGGTGAAATGAGAGATCTGCATACCCCTTTCGAGCGTACTGGCGTGATGTTATGTTATGAAATAGTATAAACAATAAACAGACATGCGATTGCAGCAATCCCGAGAGATTTGCCGTTATTTATTGAAGAGTTCTGTTGTACATCTCCGAAGTTCTTCATCAGATCTTCACCAAATTAAAATGGGTCCAATTTCGGAATATAATCTTTCAAACAAAAAAAGAATTTTCAAAATCGGTTCACAATTGACGGAGATATCGGTGAACATACATAAAAAAAAATAAAAAATAACATTCATAATGTCGAACATAGAACCTCCTCCTTTTTTGGTAGTCGGTTAAAAAGAGCAAATAAACAACACAAGAAACAAATGCACTTCGCTCATCTTGGTATTGTCTCTGGCCTCTGCTTACACGACACGAAAGTTTTGTTGCGGCCGCCGCGCGGATGCATATTTCCAAAGAATTTGAATTTGTCATTTAGTAGATAATAATATATAGAATCCACATATAACGAGCATGTAAAGCGCCCGCGCGCCAACCGCAAGAAAACATTAGGGTCGTCTAACTGAGGTCTTTTGGACTGTTTTTACACTAACCTACGGTTAACTATGTTCGGAGTTTATTTGCGTGATCGAATCAGAAATGAAGATATCCTCATCATCCTCAGGAGACCCAGGGTAACCGACATAGCCCGAAGAATTGCCAAACTAAGATGCTAGTAATAACGTATGGTCGATGGAGCCGAAAAATTCTAGAGTGGCGTCAGCGTCGGATTCAGCGTTGGAAGGCCTCCCTCTAGGTGAAGCGATTACCTGGTCAAGGCTGCGGGAATCCGGTGGATGCGAGATGCGCAGGACCGATCAGTGTGGCGACGCTTGGGGCAGGCCTATGTCCAGCAGAGAACATCTCCCGGCTGAAATGATGAACGTACGGTGGACCATAAATATAAGTATAGAGTAAGATTGTTCAGTCAATGAACATCTAATGCGCAGTATGCCCGTTAATGGCTAATCGGAAATTTCGTCAGTTTATTGTAGGCTGGCTTAGCGAATTAATTATGGATATTAACGTCACAGTAAACATAAGCTACAAGGTACCTACTAAACTAAAGTACAAAGGCGGCTGAATTTGAGACGTCTCGTTCAATAAAACAACACATTAAATATTATAAACCCTTCTAACATTTGCCAACTATGAGCTTCATAATGTAAGTAATGTAACTAAGGGTGTTTGCAGATGAACTCGCTAAATTATTAACATATTTAGTGCCGTCAGTGATGTAACGAGTGATTCTAACTTTTAGACAAACAGATGATTTGCAAAAAAGAGAAACTGCATAATTATTTATCTCGCAACGCTCAATGAAGGTAGGCATGGGTACAACTATAAAAAATCGGATCGGCCAAGTGCGAGTCGGACACGCGCACGAAGGCTTTCATACCATTATCGCAAAAAACGGCAATAGAAAGTTTCAACTGTCTAGCTATCATGGTTCATGAGATATAGCCTGGTGACAGACAAACAGAAGGACAGTGGAGTCTTAGTAATAAGGTCCCGTTTTTACCCTTTGGGTACGGAACCCTAAAAAGTTGAATTAAAAACAGTAGATAAATCATTGTGTGTGCCTCACGGCTGCGCGAAATAGCAGTTCAGCAAAATATCAGAAAAGTATTACCTAGTGCCTGACGCTGGTTTTCAACTGAACCTTGAGGTTGATGCGGACGCAATTTGACTGAGTTATAATTTCATAGATTTACAGGTACCTAAATAATAATACATATATGTTTGTGTAGTAAACAAATAATAAATACGAGTAGGTAAGTAATTAAGTGAAAGATAAGTAGGTATTAAGGTTTGTGTTTTGTTCATAAATATTACCATAAATAGTAACGTGTATTGTAAACTTTGGCAAAATTTGAATCACAGTGTAATAGAAGAGCAGAAGCGTAACTAGTTAGCCACGCTTTCAAGTCACTACTACACGAAACGCTACAGAGACAATTGTCTAGTACCTTGGAAGAAATCTAATTAAACAAACAACCAAAATACCTGGCTTGGACTGCCTGGACTCCATTCTCAAAAATCGCGATACGTGCTTGCCCTTTTTCTTCGTTGAAACAATTGTAATCTAGACAAATTTACGGTTTATCAGCGAATAGACTTTCTCTAGGCCCTTTAGTATTTATAATTAGATAGCAGCGAGCACAGACGATAGGACTACTATTAGTCTTTACTAATAGCAGTCTGTGCTCGCCCTAAATTGTGTGCGTACCAGGGGGAAGTGTGTGACGTCACACGGCACGACATTAATAATAATCAACACGTCACGTCGCGCGTCGCCGCTGTCACGTCATGTGCTCACGACACGCCGCGTGCCCTTCGCGGTGGAATATATTTACTACTTTAGTAATGAAGGAGCTCGACGCTAAGTAATAACATACACTCCGATCGAGCTTCAAGGTTAAGCAACGCTTGCCGAGGTCGGTTCGTGGATGGGTGACCATCCATTACAGATCGAGACTAATCAATGTCTCAGCAAGCACGTTACACTGTTGGGCCCGGCTGTCATTTTTAGTACGTTGACAGTCGTTACGGAGAAAATTTGACACCATTCTAGCCAAGGCTGGGTTGTGGTCAAATATTTATTTCAACTAGGCCATTAAGCGGCACTTTTGAACGTCAACAATGAAAATTTACAAGTAATAAAAATTCATTCTACCGTGCATTCGGAAAAGTAGCTTGTTAAGGAGAAGAACGCACAAGAAACTCCATACTTTCCTCCATACTCTTTTAAAAAAATAAGTGATTTACAATATTTACATATGTAGGTACATACATTAATAAATTCACATAAGTGAGGACGATGCACCCAGAATAGCACTACACACTATACTACTAGTATAGTACCATTACCAGGTATAGTTCCAGCCAAACTTCTTGCCCGCCCTGATGTTGGTTTACCGGATGCGCGAGCCACGAAACGGTGCTGTTTTTGTATGAGATTTCCTACAGCCATTGTGTTGCAGATACCCAGGCCTCAGGGCCTCAGGGCGGCCAAGATGTTTGGCGATAACTATAAATTCGTTAATTTGATAAATAGGAACATGGTTCTCACATACTTACAAATATTGCAAACATAGGTAAAATACCTACCTAATTCAACAGTCAGAAATGATGATATCCGCAGGAGAACCAAAGTTACCGACATAGCCCGAAGAATTGCCAAACTTAAGTGGCAGTGGGCAGGGCACATTGCTCGCAGAACGGATGGCCGTTGGGGCCGAAAAGTTCTGGAATGGCGACCGCGAACCGGAAGACGATATGTTGGAAGGCCTCCCACTAGGTGGACCGATGACCTGGTTAAGGTTGCGGGAAGGCGCTGGATGCGAGACGCACGGGATCGGTCAATGTGGCGACGCCTGGGGGAGGCCTATGTCCAGCAGTGGACGTCTTTCGGCTGAAATGATGATGATGATGATGATGAATTCAACAACAACGGAACAGTGTTTGAGTTAAAATCTTAAAATGGTAGTAGCTCTATGTAAAGTACTGGTACTCGGCTGCATCTAGTTATACCACAGATATTAATCTAACTAAGTAAATGACGCGATTGTATGTACTTCGCGTGTCAAAAAACAGAGTAAAATTACGATCAAAGATCGTACTTTGAGCTTTTCATATAGCATTATCTGCACCGCAAATCCACCGAAATCTAGAAAAATACCTAAATATGCCATATTGAGATGTAAAAACTGTATAGAAAATGTTGGCCGAGACATTGGCAATGTTTTCTTTCATTTGTAAGTAAATTTCATTCATTGACTCTTAACATGGCCAAACCATTTAAGCATTCCCTTTTATTTGATTTGACATTGCATAAAAAACCATTAATCACACGAGTGAGCTTTGCAGTTACATTTATCGCCAAGTAGTCACAAAAACGTGCGAAAAACAAAAAGCGCTAACCCGTGCGAAAATGTTATTGACATGCACGTTGCACGTCTAGAAGTCTGGCCAACGAAAGTGTGATCTGAAAAACGCGGCAAATTCAAAAAATCCTAATGTGGTATCACCAACTATACCTCTAGTTAAAAGTTTTGATACTTGTATTTATTATAATTTATTTTTTGATTTATTGGCTCCGTTTGGTGAAGTGTGACGGAGCCGTGACTGTCATGGATGTGAGTTAAAAAAGAGTTTGTAGATTAATTTATTAGTATGTACATAATATTAACCCACTTAACATTTAATTTATTAATTACTTAATCATCATACTCAAAATCATAGTCCAAAAATTCCACCTCTAAGTATTCATCTGTATCTTAATCATCATCTACACTTATATAAATTTTTACAATACTTCTTCTGTTATGTGATCTCTTTGTTTATATTTATTTGCCACATTTATTACATGGTCCGTCAATTTTTCCAGTCTTCTGTAGTTATTCGGTTAAATGAGGAACATTGAAACATAAACATAAGAAAAGGTATCATCATATCGTAAATAATATAACAATCAGCCAACATGGATCAAGATTACCAAGTAATACTAACAATCGCAATCACAGATAATACACAGATTAATAATGTTGCCATACCCCAACTTTGAAAATACCCCAGATCACGCTTTCGTTGGCCAGACTCTACACGTTACAGCATGGCTCTGACATAAAATAAATAAAGTTGCAATATGAATTCCGTGAAATGACTAGTAAACCTAATTTGCAATGTTTTTACCCTGAAACTTAGGGCCCAAATTGAATTTTTAGTTTAAGTTATAGTAATTTTTCAAGATAAATAATACATAAGTCGTTTTCATGCATCTCATCTTTTTTAAGGTTCCGTACCTCGAAAGGACAAAACGGACCCCTTATAGGATCTCTTTGTTGTCCGTCCGTCCGTCTGTCTATCAAGACCCTTTTTCTCAGGTATGCGTGGAGGTATCAAGCTGAAATTTATATCAAATACTCAGGTCCACTGTCCATTAAAGCTGTGAAAATTCAAACTTCTAAGCCAACGCAATCAAAACATACAGCCGTTTATATCGCAAATTTCCGTAAATTTTCGACACTCGCAAAGGAATCAAAACCTACAGGGTACTTCCCGTGAACTCAGAATCTTGAAATTTGGTACGAAGTAACGTCTTATAACACAGATAAAGGAAAAATTACGAAAGCTGTAAATTTTTAGTTACATCATATAATAAAAATATTTTTAATAATTTTATACTTACTATCCCTCTCCTCATGAACGCGTAAAGGTATTAAATTGAAATTCATATCAAATACTTAGGTCTATAATACCTTTAAGTTGTAATAAAATCAAAATTCTATGTCAACGCAATCAAAAGAAACAGCAATTTAAGCCGCATATTTTTGTAATAGATATTACTTACTTTCATCATTATTCTATTACCTACATTGTTTGAAAATATTTTGCTTTTGTGTCGAGGACATGTATAAAAATATTTTTACACTGGCAACTCTGGTTCACAAAATATCCCTTACAAGATTTTAATACAGTATTTTTTTAAACTATAAACTCCAGAAAAACGACTAAAGAGCGGAAAAGTGAACAGAACTCAGTGGAAACAATCAAACACAAATATAAGGTGGATTCAGAAGACCGCGCCCGTTTCCAGACAAATAATAAATTCTTCTCCTGAGCCAGCTCTCAAGTGCCCACAATAAAAACCAGCCAAGTATTCTTGAAAACTTTACCACAACTCGTTTCGAGGCAATACTACGCCGGCGATCCTTCGCACTTTATTAGAAAAACTTTAAGTAATGAAGAATGTGATTCATTGGCCCGAGGCCGCTGTTAGGCGTCGTTTTGAGTTTTGACAACTTGTTAAGTCCATCTAAAACACGAGTAAGAATCACAAATATAACGAAATACAATAGAATCATGTTTGGCTAGAAGCAATGTCTTATAGAGCAGAAAATTGGAAATTGCATGCAAACCTGTGTCATTATAAATTGTAATTACACCAAATCATAATTTTCTCAGATCTGACCGGCGAGCACGGCATCTGTGACAGGCTTGTGTCACGCATTTTATCACGGTTTTTGTTCCCAAACAGTGATAAAAATGTGTGACTCGTGCCTATCACAGTAGGCCGTGTTCGCCAGTCAGCTTATAACTCATTGGTGTAGTATGAAGCAAGGGCGTCGCCAGCCGATGGCCCAGGCAAGGGCGTCGCCAGCCGATGGCCCAGGGGGGGGCAAGTTGATATGGAGAATGAGAAATGTATGAATTGTAGGTAAAGTCGAGAGTACATGAAGCTTTTCACTTGTAGTACGAGCCTTACATCTATAGCGATTGTAATAATATCGGTAGTTCTCGCCAAACTTCTTGGCCGTCCCGAAGTTGGCTGCAATGACTGCGCAGTAGTAAATCATACAAAAACAGTACCGATCCGTGCCTTGCGCATCGGAAAGCCAACTTCAGGGTGGCCCAGAAGTTTCACAGAAGAGCGATCAAAATTTTCAACACTTTTCCGTGTCGGGAAAGAAGGTTTTGCCTATTTTAGGATATCAACAACGGTTCGATCTGTTGAGTTTGGTTTATATATATATTCATTCTAGTTTCGACGTACGGGAATGATCAATCAAGCAAGTCAAGTCAAAGACTTAGGACTGTGGTTGCTTTACATTTGGCAACTTTTTTAGAATCTCTAGGGGGGGGCAGCTGCCCCCCCTGCCCCCCCCTTGGCGACGCCCTTGGGCCCAGGGGGGGCAAGTTGATATGGAGAATGAGAAAAGTATGAATTGTAGGTAAAGTCGAGAGCACATGAGGCTTTTCACTTGTAGTACTAGCCTTACATCTACAGCGATTGTAATAATATCGGTATAGTTCTCGCTAAACTTCTTGGCCGTCCCGAAGTTGGCTGCAATGTCTGCGCAGTAGTAAATCATACAAAAACAGTACCGATCCGTGCCTTGCGCATCGGAAAGCCAACTTCAGGGCGGCCCAGAAGTTTGGCGAGCACTATTCAGAGTCCAACGTGTAAAGCTACGCAAATCTACCGTACACGTTGTGCACGGAAGAGCGATCAAAATTTTCAACGCTTTTCCGTGTCGGGAAAGAAGGTTTTTGCCTATTTTAGGATATCAACAACGGTTCGATCTGTTGGGTTTGGTTGATATATATTCATTCGAGTTTCTACCTACGGGAATGATCAATCAAGCAAGTCAAGTCAAAGACTTAGGACTTTGGTTGCTTTACATATGGCAACTTTTTTAGGATCTGCCCCCCCTTGGCGACGCCCTTGGTATGAAGGTTACCTATTACCTACCACAGAGATCGTCGTTTACTTTATCTCATAACTTTGCATGTAAATAGAGTTTTGATTAAAACAGATTGAATTGGTGAGATGGTGGTCAAGCGCGAGCCTATATCAAAATAAAAAAATAAAAAAAATTGTTTGTTTGTTTTTGGGTACCTAATATTTTTTGTATTATTTTAATAATTACATAAAGGAGATACATTTTCTATGATAAATTAAGGTATTTTGATTGTAGTGGCTCTGTAAGAGTCTTGGTCAAAACAAATATAAACTAGGAATCACGAATACGACGAAGAAGAAGAAGAATTTAAATATCGGTACCTACTCAATATGTTGGCCTGCAAGTTGGCTACCTACACGAAAGTGCGCAAGTAATAACTTGCACAGGTAAGTTACGATCACGATGGCCTAAGTTAGATCGAGTTAGAACAGCGATGGAACCAACGCGACGCAAAACTTGGGATGGCCGACCTGATGGCTTGCTTAGAGTGCATACGAAATGGAACAGCATGCTTTTAGATTGTATTAGTAAACCATTGTAAATATATATTTTTGCAACCAACTTTTTAGCTTACCGTGCATTGTCAACCAAACCAAACGCGTATTCAACTTTTCTGCTCAATCGTTAGTTGATAAATATTTTAAAATTCAGTTGAAAGATTTAATAATTCAATCTTATTGGTTTATTTACTGCACGTATTCTCTCCATCCCACACGTCTCGACTCGCCGGTTTAGTGAACATCACCATATAATATAATGTACTCTGTGGTGAACATTCTTGGGTGAAGTCTCTGTTTTGACGTTCAATTACGCCATCTAGCGGTAGCTGAATACTGATTGTACAAAGCAAATCTATTTAATTTAGGTGTAATCTACTAGATGTCGCTTCGTAGTATTTAAGATTATTTTTTAGTTTCCTCATGGAAGTAGAATGTTCTAGCTGATAGCTAAGATGTTACTAAAATGTAAGTATAAACTAAGATAACACATATAACTAGGTATCTATTGTCCTGAGGCTTTCGGGCTATGAGAAGCTAAAAAGTCACAACGGTAGTAAACTTGTGTGCTTATAAAACTAGATGGCGCTATGCTTATTTTAGTCAATGGACTTGTTGGTCTTCTTGTACATTCTGTGTATAAAAAAGTTGTCTCTGGTAGCACAGTCCCCTAACTAAAGTAGTAGGGATGGGCAATGAATATCGATTGAATATGAATGCAAGAAAGAATTAGTATGAAGAATGAAAGTACGAGAGGCATAAAAGATTGAAGACTGAGGTTGAGCAAATAAGGCGCCAATATCGTTGGCGGGGATTAGTGATAAGTAAAAAAAAAAAAAAAATACCCTACCTACCCTACCTTACCGTAACCTAAGGTCCCAATTTCTTTTTTTCATATTTTTTTTTCATAAGAACCTTCTCCTAACAATAACAAACACAACAAAAAAAGAATAAGCGAAATCGGTCCAGCCGTTCACGCGTGATGCCGTGACCAAGGGAAATAGGGATTCATTTTTATACACATAGATTTAGTGATGATTTAGTTATTTGAAAGCCAGGCGGGTGCAAGTGCACATTTTTGACCCTCCCCCTCCCCCCACCCGGCTCCCATGCAATCAGGCGTGGATGGCCAGAACCGAAATTATTTTCAAAATCAACGAGTTCGATTCCTGGCTAGGAATATCCATTATTCAAAAATCCAATGATGCAGTTTTTCTTTTCATCAAAATCGGCCCCGAATCCGAACCCCGGTAGGATTTACACAAAGTAATGCCTTCCTGGGTTCGAACCACGATTACAACAAATTTTCTCGAAACACTGCGGCGTGGATTACGTGGGCCGTAGCTTTAAACTGCAATAATTTAATTTTGGGCCTTCATAAATAATTGACCCTGTATGCCATTCTTTAAAATCTGAAAATCGTGTCTGCTATATGTAGGTACATACCATACGTAATGGATTCTGAGGTATGTTCAAACAAAAACATCAAATTCAGTAGTATCGATTGTATAAAAAAGTATCGATATTTTCATATTACATCGATGTATTATGGGCGTGCCTATTCAGTCAGTCGCTTCACTAGTCAATTAGTCATTACCTCAGTCAGTACTCCTTGCCTACGCCTACATATAAGTATTAAGTAATCTGTGGCCTACGCCCACTTTGCGCCTCGCCACTTCGTCCGTAGTTTTATTTTCTCTGTGACTTCGTCTCTAAACGTAGTGTTACATACTATTTGAGCCATACAATATTATTATTTAATAGTGTATTGAATTGACTTGTCAGATAAATGAGCACAGACACTTCTTGTACATCTATTCTGTGTCAGTCGTGGTCTAGCCCAGCCCAGCCGACTGAGCCGGCCGGTGAAGATTGAATATTTTCTTGTCATCATTTTTGTTCAAAGAAGAACTACGTATAAGAAAAACTTAAATACACCTAGCTGTCGTCGGAAGCCGGATAAATTAATCGGAAGGTTAGTGAAGATTTTATACCTACATATTCCTACAAAATATCTTGAACAATGCCTGCGCACACTCATAAATTACAAAGGAATGTTGCCTTAACATTTTTACTGTTCTAACTGGTTAAAAATACCATTTACGCAATAATCTTTCCCCTTTTAAGTAAGATTAAAGGCAACTGTTAACATTTCGATATAGGTAATTTACTGTTTTGTTTCGAATGTGCTTAAGTACCTAATACCTAAGTGCTCGTATACTTTTTGGATGGTTATCCAAAAAGTATACGAGCTATAGGTAAAAAAATAAAAGATGAACAAACCATAAAAAGATTTTTACAGTGTCTCCTTTGCTTTTTCTAAAGTCTAATAAAACAAATATCATCAGATGTTTATTTTATAGAACATTATTATAAATAGATACAAGGAGTTTTGGCGGGAACATGATGGCGTCTATGTTGCTTCTCTGTTTTGGTTTCCTAAAATTATGTTAAATTGAATATTAATAGTGTAAAAATGATGGTGTTTTATTCTAATAATATTAGTGAACGTGCACAACACAGCAGTAGAACATGAGTTTGAATATAATAATTTGACACCAGATTTTAGAATATAACAATATGACACCAGATCAAAAGCTTTGGACAAATCCAAGAAGCATGCTTACAGGAGTTTGCCTTTTTACATAATTATCAACAGTGTGTTTCAGAGACAGTATTGCATTTTCAGTTGTCAACCCCTCTCTGAAACCGAACTGTCTATCCTGTAATGTTACAAAACGATCAAGTTTTCTATCCAATAACCCATCAAACACCTTTGCGATTATAGTAGCTAAAGAAATCGGCCTGTCCCCATGCTGCAAGTGCTCGACACTGAGCCCCTCATGACCAGGTGGCTTCCCTCTTTTCATATGTTTAATAATGTCAGCCACATACTTACTTGAAAAGCCAATAGGTTTTTCTACTGGGTAACTTTCAGTATCAAACCCCGAAAACAAGGAGGATTTCACCTGAAAATGAATTTGCAATCATTTTAGCATCACTGATGCCATCAACGCACACGGTGTACGTAGTCGCAGCGGAAAAACGTCGAATTTATTAATTTCAGATAAGCAGATAATTAGTTTATGACGTCGTGTAATTGTGTATAGTAAGTACAAATTTGTGTATCCAACCATTGGGGAGCTATTCAACAAAAACTGTTTCCGCTGGAACTACGTCATCCTAGCGGCACCTTTTTTTTTCCTATGCACGTAGATAAAAAAAAATACATTCAATAATTAGTTTGAAACGAGAGGTAAATGTGTATGCTTAAATGAAATTTGTGTGACATAAAACTGCGAAGATAATCAAGTTTCCGCTGCGCTGACGTTTGGCTATTTGATGAAAATCATATAAAACGGCTTAGTGCAGAGTTGATTTTTTTTACGCACTTTGCTTTGAATTTGTGTGTAATGATTGTGAAAACAGAATTTGAAAAAATCTTACCGTTCAGAAGATATACACGTAAAAGAAAAATAAGGTTTTTAGGTCCAAGTACTTAAAATAGGAACACTAGAGCCTAATTTATAACGTTTATTTGTATCTTGTAAGGGTCTACAAAGTCCTGCCAAGTTTCATGTATGTGTTCTTAGTAATTAATGAGCAGTCGCATAATTTACTACGACTGGACCACTATATTGTATGACAACCGATTTTAGGACATTCTAATTGAAATGCAACGTAAAACATATGGCGATAATTCGTGTATTAATGCAACTATTCACATGTAAAATTTCAGCTCATTACACTAAATAATTAAAGAGATATAATTAAAATACCAGAACAACCGCAATTCATGGATAAACCGAACAAGTTTGAATGGCTACAAAAAAGCGGCCGTGCAGTATATAGAGCTAACATTCTAAAATTTCCAGTGTCGTACCATTATTGGATTGATACAGGTGAGCACACAATTCTTGAACAAGTAACAAATAATGTTCGTGATCAAAATAGTAGCTCACTTGTTTGTTTCTCAAACTTACGAAATTATTACAATAAGAATTACTTCTGTATTAGCAAATGCATTTATTTGTCAGAATATTACGTCCTTAATATTCTGCTGCTTCCATCGTAGAAATATTTTGATGTTAGTAAAATTTGATTAAATGAAATATTAATCATAATTAGAAAAAAATATTAACACACTAGTAGTTATTAGATAGATAAGGAAATAATCTAAAGAAGGTTGTTTTATCTCACGACGGTGGGTTGGTCTTAAGGGCTTATTACACAACACGGTATTCAGGGCCCTGAATACCGGGTCACTAAATCATTCCGAAGCAATAAGGTCGATATTATGAGAACCCTAACTTCCTAACAGTTATTACACTACCCTAAATTAGGGTTTAGGGCTCTGCATACCGTGTAGTGTAATAAGCCCTTCAGTCGTGTGTGTAGTGCACATGCACATTGTTTCTGTGTGCGTAAGCTCGGGAGCGCTCAGCAGAGTTTGTAATATACTAGAGGTAACGTATTTAAGTTATAAAAGTTATCTCTTTGACGTTCAGGATGGTAGCGTTTGCCTATGTTTGTCTTTTTTTTTTTGATAGAATTTTTCTATAAGCAAGAACGAAAGAATTAACAGTTTCTTTTTCGTCGTAAATACGTTCCCTCTAGTATAATACAAACTCTCTGGCGCTCAGTATCGCTTACGCACACAGAAACAATGTGCATCTGCACACATGACTAAGACGATCCCGCAGTCACGTAGTGCGTCGGTCGCGACTCGTGAGATAGAACAATTGTATCAGTTTCCCGAAAAGTTAGGTACCAGTAAAAATCCTAAGATTTACTTATTCATATAGGCTTTTACAGTGGGCCACATATTTGTTATTTATATTAATTAAAAAACTGATTGTTAATGTTATTATTACCTACTTTGTTAATAATATTGTTTTTTTTTTCATTTTAATTAGTCATTAACCAATAAATACTTTTATGAGTATAATGTTAATACTTACAGTTGTTTTATTTTCTGCTAAACGATTGTGTACGCACCTGTACGAAACTATTACACACAATAACGATGCTATACTGGAAATTTTAGAATGTTAGCTCTATATACTGCACGGCCGCTTTTTTGTAGCCATTCAAACTTGGTCGGTTTATCCATGAATTGCGGTTGTTCTGGTATTTTAATTATATCTCTTTAATTATTTAGTGTAATGAGCTGAAATTTTACATGTGAATAGTTGCATTAATACACGAATTATCGCCATATGTTTTATGTTGCATTTCCATTAAAATGTCCTAAAATCGGTTGTCATACAATATAGTGGTCCAGTCGTAGTAAATTATGCGACTGCTCATTAATTACTAAGAACACATACATGAAACTTGGCAGGACTTTGTAGACCCTTACAAGATACAAATAAACGTTATAAATTAGGCTCTAGTGTTCCTATTTTAAGTACTTGGACCTAAAAACCTTATTTTACTTTTACGTGTATATCTTCTGAACGGTAAGATTTTTTCAAATTCTGTTTTCACAATCATTACACACAAATTCAAAGCAAAGTGCGTAAAAAAAATCAACTCTGCACTAAGCCGTTTTATATGATTTTCATCAAATAGCCAAACGTCAGCGCAGCGGAAACTTGATTATCTTCGCAGTTTTATGTCACACAAATTTCATTTAAGCATACACATTTACCTCTCGTTTCAAACTAATTATTGAATGTATTTTTTTTTATCTACGTGCATAGGAAAAAAAGGTGCCGCTAGGATGACGTAGTTCCAGCGGAAACAGTTTTTGTTGAATAGCTCCCCAATGGTTGGATACACAAATTTGTACTTACTATACACAATTACACGACGTCATAAACTAATTATCTGCTTATCTGAAATTAATAAATTCGACGTTTTTCCGCTGCGACTACGAACACACGCACACGGCCAGACTAGCCTTACCATTTAAACCATTAGTGCCGTTCCAGAACTTATATTTTTTTAGCAGAATGTTGTGAGGCCAGTACATCCATTTTTATCTGATCCTGATTGTTCTTTCACACACTTTATCATACAAAGGTCCACTAGCTGGCAATCATAATGAAAAAATGAAATAATGTATTGAAATTATATCGAAAAACTTACGTACCTTATTGGAGTTGAAAAATAACTTGATGCATGTGCAGCACCAACCCGATACCACACGAGTATGTACTCGTGTACTTCATTAAATTTTTTAATAACTCTTCTAAACTGATCTGCAATAATATTCTCTCCCTCCATCGATTATCACCAAGTCCTTAAAACCTCCCAAACATAACCTACCTGAATCTTCTATCATGTGCCACCCACCAGTTTCAAAAGTTGGCTGATTATACTTATTTGATTTTTTTCGTGTTGAAACTCGAATTGCCTTCCATGAATTTGATTTAAATGAATTCCACACTCACCATTAAACATAATTTTACTCCATTAGTCCGTAGACCAAAGCCGAAGTTCCTGACGAAAGTTATTCTGTTTCTACGGCCTACCTTTAGTTTTATACCTTCGGCAAGCATGTACGAACCAAAACCAGCTTCTTTGAACCTACTTCGTACCGTAAGTTCACTTACGGTTTAGCTCCAACATCTTTCAGCCCATTTCTAGCTTGAACAGCCTCTTAAACGCGGGTTTTTGCTAACGCGAAACTTATTGAAATGATTATTCGTGTTAAGTTAGTACGGGCTTTCTATCTTGTCCTCAACTTCTCACAAAAACAGTCTCACTGAATTATCGGAAACCGCAATTATGATGTTTTTTTTTAATCTAAATGCTCGCGTTTGATCACTATCTCGCCTGATGGTATGTGATGATGTGGTCTACGGTGAAGCACGCTTGCCTAAAAGTAACCTATTCACTCTTGACTTAAACTAAAAAAGGACAGGACAGGTAACTGAAGAAGGAGTTATAAAATCCAACTTCGCAGCTGAAGTTAATAAGTAATTTGCTTGGCAATCGAATCTAATTTGACTTTAGATTATAAAACGTCGACAATAACTAACTAACACTAACACAAAATAGACTGCCCGCGTGCATGCGCCGTATGGACTAAGGACTGGTATTGCCAACGACTCCGGCCACTCCAATGCGTTATTCGAGCTGAGACATTATTAATTTAAAAATCATTATAATGGTTCATAAGCATATATTTACTATCTGTTTTACACATCTAACAACGTTATTTAAGTATTTTTTCAATGGCATTTGTAAAAAAAATTACTGTTACAAGTACATTTTATAAGTTGGTCGACTATTACTCGTAAACTTGTAAAGCCTACTTATCTGTGATAATTTTCCTTTTAATTTCGTTATATTTACTACTGCCGTGATTTTTTTCACATAGCCAAGAGCAACCATTTCGCTAACAGGGGGGAGGGACACTTGACTCTAACATAAATTTTCAATATAAAGCTTAATTTTACGCAAACGGATCTCTGAATCGAGAAATGGTTTTAGCAAACCCATAATATTTTTGAATTGCCTATCCAACGATACCCAACACCATGGGCCAGAAGAGAAAAAAAATAACCATCCCCACTTTACGTCTATAGACGTCAACCCTAAAAAAAAAATATTTTTCATGATTTTATTGTACCACTTTGTCGGAAATATTAATATGTATCTCCATGCCAAATTATAGCTTTCTAGTACTTAGATTCTTTGAGCTAAGTTGCGGACGGACAGACGGACAGAGCGAAACTATAAGGGTTCCTTTTTGACTTCGGAACCCTAAAAAAGCGTTGCGGAATTTTTTTCTTTGTCCGCTAATTTTGCGTGTGTGTTAACCGATAATTTTATTAATAATATTATTATTTATTAATTCCAGACCAACGGCTCCCGCCTTCCACTATGACCACAGAAAAGGCTATTATGCAAAATAAGCGAATAGGCTGTAGGAGCCGAATTAATCATTTCAATGAATATATTTGGAATCTGGTGTTAAGAAAAGAATTAACCGAATCTGAAGTATTGGAATTACAATTGCGCATTGAGAAGGTCGAATCGTTATACAAACAATATGAAAAGTTACAGTCACAATTAGAAAGTACTGGTGATAATCCTGGTGTTTGTTGGAAGGACACTAATTATTTCGAGTCGGCGTTTTATAAGGCAATATCAAAATCGAAGATTTTGTTGGATATGTATCAGAACAAAAACAAGAAAACAGATGACAAAAGTACTCAAACTATAGAATCAAACTTAAACAATTAAATCAGTGGTCCCCAAACTAATTGTCACGTAGACCACTTGCAATTTTTGTCGGTGTTGGTTTGACCCACTGTTTAACTTATATTGTTTTTTATGCAATATGCGTAGTCCTATGAATAATTTAATTTCCAACTTTATTAACTACCCAAAAAGAACCATGCCACTGCCTCATAATTATGTTGAATCACTTGCTGGGATTTGTTATGGGACAGTCACCTTTCTACATTGCCTATATGCATTAAGTTTAGACAAATCGCCACACAGTCGACAGTACGTTAGAAGCAACTAATCGAACTACGAAAACAGCCCTTACTGCAGCGACATAAAGAGGCTCTACCACCGTCGATGACAAATTGTTACCACGGCCGCACGATGTGTTTGCTCGTTATTATGATGCCATATGAAACAACTTTCTAATTGTCAGCGTCATTTATTGATTCTTTTAAGTTTTCCTTTTCTTATTGAATCTTTATGTTTATGAAAATCTAATTATTTTAAATTTTCTTTTTATTGATTCTTAGACGTTCATTAAAATGTCATTAGTTTTCTGTTTTTGATTTAAATTTTTCTATTTTATTTCCTCTAATTTCTCTTCTATCATGTCATTACAAAGGCAATTAGACAATATAATAATTATGTAGATCTGCTGTTGTTTTATTTTAGCATTAGTATAGTCGTTCACCCGAGTCCAGTGCAAAAAGAGATCCCTTTTACATTAAAATTTTAGAAAATCGGAAACGTGCCATTTTGATAATCAACCGTTAAGGTTGCACTAGTCGATCATTCTTCCATATAAACGTAGTCTGGCGATTACTCCACTGTTTGACGATTTTCATTCAAAATAAAAAATGATATCAATTAGTCTCATCATTATCTAGCCCTGTATGGAAAAAAAAAAAAGTAAAAATGAAAATTATTTGATAATAAGTAATTTATCTATGTTTGCAATATTTGAAAGTATGTGAGAACCATCCATACTAATATTATAAATCCGAAAGTAACTCTGTCTGTCTGTCTGTCTGTTACCTTTTCACGTTTAAACCGGTAAACCGATTTAGAAGGACATAGGCTAATTGCATAAAACACGAAGGGGGAGAAAGGGGGAATGGGGCATTAGTTTTGTATGAAACTTCTTAAACCGAGGAACCGATATAGATGGAATTTGGTATGGAGATAGTTTGAGACCTTGGGAAGGACATAGGGTACATATTTTTGCATGAAACATGAAGGGGGCGAAATAGGCGGGAGGGTTAGTTTTGTATGAAACTTCTTATTACGGGGATCGATTCACTTCAAATTTTGCGGCAATACTTCCGTCACAAATAATTAAAGTGTATTGTTTTTTGTTAATACCCTTTAAAGTGGATTGGGGTTATTAAGATAAGACGTACAAATTTTCTTCATGAAGCAGAATTTTGGCAGGTGGTAGTATGAAGACAGCAAACGTTAGTTAATAAAGGATTTTTGTAAATTTGAATTTAAAGTTCACCTTTCCCCATTTACCCCCTGTAAATGGGGAAAGCTGAACATTGTATAAAACTTTTTATTGCGGCTTCCGATTTGGTTGAAAATTTGCAGACATGTTTTTGATAACAAATGAGTGAGATCTACATATTTATTTATAATATCTAATGGGAAGAGGCTTCGTCTTACCCATTATGGACAAAATATAATAGGTGCCAATATATTAACAGGAATGAGAAATGGGGAAAGCGTGTTCATACGGCGAATCCCAATAATCCCCACTGACCTATCATTTCAATTCAGGAGACTCCAGTTTCTAATCAAACTTAGTTTTGCTCTTACTTTTAACAAAGCTCAAGGGTAGCAGAGGTGCATTTGGAAAAGCCATGCTTTACCCACGGCCAGCTACATGTAGCTGCTGATGTCCGCGTTTGTCCAGGGCCCAGAATGTGTATGTATTAGCATCAAATGACGTCATACTCGTAGTATATAGTAAGTATAGTAAAATGTTGTTCCCATGATTAACGGCATAATTAAGGAATGTCAATTAACTATAGATACAATTTATGATAGAGTGGTATCTTCAATTTGCAGCAAAGCAGAACCTATGAGTCTGTAGTTTATTTGTTTCCTTTTGTAACTATTTAACCTATACCTGTATTGACTAACGTCTTCAATTAAATAAGTTAATCGTTTTTACGTTAATGCTGCCTGTACCTATACAGGCTGAGTTTTCCAAGTGGGCGTGGATGGCCAAATCATCACTATGACGAATAGCACAAAACAATCAAAAGAGTCAAGGGGCCGATTTTGATTAAAACTAAAACTGCAACATGGTTTGTTCTCACCCTGTATGTCGACAATCAGAATTCAAAGACAAAATATATATTAACGCGGGCGAAGCTGCGGGTAACAGTTAGTAGGGGAAATGTAGGTAATGGGGATCACTTAAGCGAGAATGAAAAAAAAAGCAAATCTATGTATCAACTATTTATTGCTGTGTTCTTATTATAAACTTTACTTTCTTAACTATCAATTGAGATCAACTTTAATCACTTTGGTTTATAAACTTTGGTTCAATAAAAAAATAAAAAAAAAATAAGTTTGATCACGATTGTCAACATCGGTTGGCAATGGTGATCAGCATGTGGACAATGGTGATCAACACATATCGCACACATAATTGTACGCAGAGTCCCATCCAGTACAGTCGGCATGAGCCCATAGCCCACAAGAAGTGCACCGGTACCATATTTCGTTATTTCGTCCGAATTCACCGAGATTAGGTTGTGTGGGCAATGGGGATCAGTATGTAGGTAATTGGGATCACCTGACTCCGATTACCTACATGGGCAAACTGACGGAAAAAAAAATCCTGAGGAGAAATTATAGGTTATAATAACAATAAAGCTGTTGAATTGCACACTAAAATGCTACGACTATTACACATTACAAGTACAGTAATAAATATTTGGTATTTTGTGATTTACCTTCGGATTTATCAACTCGAAAAATTAGATGAAAATGGCGCGAAACCTTCACACACCTGTTACTCTCCGACGCGTCGCGCGAACTGAGCCAATCAACGGCCGCGCACGGGAATGACGTAATGCTAGCGTGTAGTTATGTTAGCATCGTTTGGTTGCGTTCGGTTTTTGTTATTTTGAGGTGATCACCATTGCCAACTGACTCCCATTGCCTACATTTCCCCGGAAATGTAGGTAATGGGGATCACTTAAGCGAGAATGAAAAAAAAAGCAAATCTATGTATCAACTATTTATTGCTGTGTTCTTATTATAAACTTTACTTTCTTAACTATCAATTGAGATCAACTTTAATCACTTTGGTTTATAAACTTTGGTTCAATAAAAAAATAAAAAAAAAATAAGTTTGATCACGATTGTCAACATCGGTTGGCAATGGTGATCAGCATGTGGACAATGGTGATCAACACATATCGCACACATAATTGTACGCAGAGTCCCATCCAGTACAGTCGGCATGAGCCCATAGCCCACAAGAAGTGCACCGGTACCATATTTCGTTATTTCGTCCGAATTCACCGAGATTAGGTTGTGTGGGCAATGGGGATCAGTATGTAGGTAATTGGGATCACCTGACTCCGATTACCTACATGGGCAAACTGACGGAAAAAAAAATCCTGAGGAGAAATTATAGGTTATAATAACAATAAAGCTGTTGAATTGCACACTAAAATGCTACGACTATTACACATTACAAGTACAGTAATAAATATTTGGTATTTTGTGATTTACCTTCGGATTTATCAACTCGAAAAATTAGATGAAAATGGCGCGAAACCTTCACACACCTGTTACTCTCCGACGCGTCGCGCGAACTGAGCCAATCAACGGCCGCGCACGGGAATGACGTAATGCTAGCGTGTAGTTATGTTAGCATCGTTTGGTTGCGTTCGGTTTTTGTTATTTTGAGGTGATCACCATTGCCAACTGACTCCCATTGCCTACATTTCCCCGGAAATGTAGGTAATGGGGATCACTTAAGCGAGAATGAAAAAAAAAGCAAATCTATGTATCAACTATTTATTGCTGTGTTCTTATTATAAACTTTACTTTCTTAACTATCAATTGAGATCAACTTTAATCACTTTGGTTTATAAACTTTGGTTCAATAAAAAAATAAAAAAAAAATAAGTTTGATCACGATTGTCAACATCGGTTGGCAATGGTGATCAGCATGTGGACAATGGTGATCAACACATATCGCACACATAATTGTACGCAGAGTCCCATCCAGTACAGTCGGCATGAGCCCATAGCCCACAAGAAGTGCACCGGTACCATATTTCGTTATTTCGTCCGAATTCACCGAGATTAGGTTGTGTGGGCAATGGGGATCAGTATGTAGGTAATTGGGATCACCTGACTCCGATTACCTACATGGGCAAACTGACGGAAAAAAAAATCCTGAGGAGAAATTATAGGTTATAATAACAATAAAGCTGTTGAATTGCACACTAAAATGCTACGACTATTACACATTACAAGTACAGTAATAAATATTTGGTATTTTGTGATTTACCTTCGGATTTATCAACTCGAAAAATTAGATGAAAATGGCGCGAAACCTTCACACACCTGTTACTCTCCGACGCGTCGCGCGAACTGAGCCAATCAACGGCCGCGCACGGGAATGACGTAATGCTAGCGTGTAGTTATGTTAGCATCGTTTGGTTGCGTTCGGTTTTTGTTATTTTGAGGTGATCACCATTGCCAACTGACTCCCATTGCCTACATTTCCCCTATTCCTATATATCAAGTGTAGGAATTTACATGTTAATGCTTGTAATACTTTATACCTATATGAAGTATAGTAGTACTGGGTGCATTGTCCTCACGTATTTGAATTTATTAATGTAAGTACTTATGTATATATTGTAAAAAACTTTTTTTTTTTTAAAGTAAGTAGGTGTAGTGTTTGTATCTATGCAATAGATATAATACATTGTCTCATGTACACCAGTAGAGCGGGGTAGCTGTCAATCTGTCAACTAGCATTAGACGCGGGACAGTAAGGACGTGCGCCTGCGCTCGGAGCTGGCTGTAGCGGTGAGCCAGTGTGACACGTATACCTACATAAACAGCTAGCAAGTGTTGTGATAGTGATCACTACAGTAGGTATGGTATTTCTTGTGCGTTCTTCTCCATAACACGCTACTTTCCGAATACACGGTAGAAACAATTTTTATTACTTGTAAATTTTATTGTTAATGTTCAAAAGTGCCGCTTAATGGCCTAGATGAAATAAATACATTTGACTTTAACTTTATTGGTGAAGTGACTTTATTGATTATTAGGGATAGCGACGAAATAGCTAGTGTGACTAGTTGTCATCACAACCTAAAATTGGGTTGACCTCATTACAAAGAATTAAGGTTGCGTTTATCACTCTCAATAATACTGTTACGAATTCAGTACAGCCTACCTAACTGATTTAGTAAGTACTAGTTTCTGCCCGCGGCTTCGCCTGCATAAACAGTATTTTATCATTCCAAGGTATATCCGCACACTACCGATAAAAAAAAGTTAATTAAAAAAATCAAAAAACCCGACTGCTTGAAAAGCGAACTAAAAAGACGTAAACAAGGAGAAAATCATGCTGTGCAGTCGGAGGATACATATTCGCGAGCTGGCGAATCAACACCAGATGTTCGCTTTTCAAGCAGTCGGGTTTTTTGATTTTTTTAATTAACTTTTTTTATTTATAACTTTTTAGTTATGTTTTTTTTCGAATTAGGTACATTTAAACATATAAGTGTTATATATTTTTGAAATCACCTCTTAAAATACTTTATTTTGAAAGAAAAAAAAAACCCCACACGAAAGGTATGGAAGAAAAAAAAATTTGGGCCCTCACAATATGACGCCCAAGAACCGCTATTTTCCTATTTTCCAATTTTCATGTAGCCAGTGACACTCGCGGGGTTAAGACGAATCGATTGACGTAAGAAACATCAAAATCGGCCCACGCGTTTGGTCTCTAGAACGCCACATAGGAACAAACATACATACATACATACTTACATAGACTGATAAACACATTACCCTCCTTCGGCAGTCGGGTAAAAACATCTAAATCGGTCCAGCTGTTGAGTCGTGAAAAGAAAACAAACAAAATTACTTTCGCGTATAGTATACCTAGAAATTAGTAGATACGGGTAATAGTTATAGATTTCTAAATCTCCTCTGTAAAAGAATCAAAGAAGTGGTCCGGTAATATAAGTTTATTAAAAGTACTTATTCACAATTTGTCACAGATTTTATAATAAGGCACCATAATTTCACAATTCTTTAATATTTCTAAGGCACTCGCTAAGTGGTCTCACCGCGACTGCCTTCTCCTGTGATTCCATATCACTTCCTCCCAACCCCCCTTCTAGTCCTTAAACATTATTTTATGCCACCTAAGCTCATTATTACATTGTAAATCCCTATTTTGCAATTAAGCTAAACTACATTGTAGAACAAGTGATCTATTGTAATATATTTTGCTAATCAGCTTAACTACACTGTAACACAGGTACTAGTTCTTTAGGCGACAACATCCGGCCGTCCTGCATACGCATGCGCCCTCGCATGTGTTAGGTCTGGTGCATCAGCTGAGAACAAAAACCAAGTTTTAAAATGTTAGTCGCCAACTATCAATTGCTACCATGTTTTATCCTTGATTTGTTTTTCCATCAACAAACAAAGAATAAATGTAAAGATGTTAACTGAGAATATTTATTTCAGTAAAGTTTTCTCAGAACATACATCTTCTTTATAATCATTATAAAAAACACTTGAACATCTAAACCTGGTCCATCAACGGTCAGGTTATTCAGATGACCATTAACCTCAAACACCCTGACATTAACATATCCACACCAAGTTTACCCCTTTTTTTTTTTCATCGACGCCTATATCGTGACTTGATTCTATAATGACTGTTACATCGTCGCCCAGCCGTATAGAATCTTTGAACCCTTGGCTATTCCATCGTCGGCCAGCCATGTAACATTTAACCAAATTCTATATTTGCTGTTGCATCGTCGCCCAGCCGTATAGAATCTTTGAACCCTTGGCTATTCCATCGTCGGCCAGCCATGTAACATTTAACCAAATTCTATATTTGCTGTTGCATCGTCGCCCAGCCGTATAGAATCTTTGAACCCTTGGCTATTCCATCGTCGGCCAGCCATGTAACATTTAACCAAATTCTATATTTGCTGTTGCATCGTCGCCCAGCCGTATAGAATCGTTCAATCCTTGGCTATTCCATCGTCGGCCAGCCATGTAACATTTAACCAAATTCTATATTTGCTGTTGCATCGTCGCCCAGCCGTATAGAATCTTTGAACCCTTGGCTATTCCATCGTCGGCCAGCCATGTAACATTTAACCAAATTCTATATTTGCTGTTGCATCGTCGCCCAGCCGTATAGAATCTTTCAACCCTTGGCTATTCCATCGTCGGCCAGCCATGTAACATTTAACCAAATTCTATATTTGCTGTTGCATCGTCGCCCAGCCGTATAGAATCTTTCAACCCTTGGCTATTCCATCGTCGGCCAGCCATGTAACATTTAACCAAATTCTATATTTGCTGTTGCATCGTCGCCCAGCCGTATAGAATCTTTCAACCCTTGGCTATTCCATCGTCAGCCAGCCATGCAACATTTAACTAAATTCTATATTTGCTGTTGCATCGTCGCCCAGCCGTATAGAATCTTTCAACGCTTTTCAGATCCATTTTTATGTTTCTGAACATTACTTTACAGAATAATGCTATATTAACAATGTTCGAAGCCTGTGCATCAGACCTCAAACTTATAGTATGTCCTCCTTTTAATCACACCCTTTTCTTGGTACAACTTAACAAAATTGTTTTTATGTAATAAATGCATGACATTGACAACATCCATGCACGTCCTGCTATATACCACCATATTACCAATGGTTATACACAGCTTCATGTTTTCTACGCAGGTAACACTTTCATAGTCTCTAGATGTCCTCTCTGCGATTCGTATGTCCACTGCTTTTTACCTACAATATCTAAGAAATGACTTAGATCAAAATGATGATTAATCTTTAGTATTCCCAAATATTTTAAAATTCTATTCAATTCTCCAATATCTTTAGCCTTATTATTTGCCAGTTACATCCTTTCGCTACCAATCAGCGACGACCATACTCTGTATTTCATTGCCCAGCAGTTCATCAATTTTTGATTATTTTCTTATGTGCCTCGGCATCTCCTGACACTAACCTCTCTAAAGTATATATATCTGCCTAGCTTTTTCTCAACTATATTGGGGTCGGCACACTAATCTCTCTAAGGTAAAACCCAAATATTAAATCTTGCAACTGCACAGCGAGTATCTTATTGGACCAATCTGATAGACATGACATTTTCGTCTGTGACAAACACCTAACGTACAAACTGGATTGCTGCATATGCGATCCCGGTCTATGTGCTGTAACTAATGTAAAGTACTATGTTTGCAAAACTTATTCGCCAAGTCATGTATTTTTGTTAATTTCTGAGACAGCATTACAGTCTGTTACAATTTTAAAAGTTATTCCCAACCGATAGTCTGAACTTCGGCACTCCTACCGTGATAACTAAATGCCAGCTCAAACAGTTTGTTGTCCTCTACACTAGTTTGACTGATTCACTAGTTTGGTTTTTCGCGACTTGCCGTAACTTGTACCAATATATAACTTATACGATTACGGCTAGCGTCTGTATACTCGTTCATTATAACTGGTAATCTTGGATCAAATATTCTCAGTGAAGCCATCGACAAAACCTTCTTTAGCTTGTGACTTTTCAGAACTCCACTCCCAAATAGCCACCTTTTCAATAAATTTGTTAAAGACGTGCATATAACAGCGCAATCTCGAATAAACTATCTGAATTAGTTTACTAGCCCCAAAAATCTACGAACTTGATATTTATAGGCATGAGACATTCATATGGCGAATTACTTGCCCGTAATATACCTGCTTCCAACAATTCGTCAATAATCCTGCTTGTGATCTATTCTGTAGACTCTGAATCTCAATATGAGCATTGATACACTTTTTTTTTTTTTGTTTTTAAAAAAAACGTTGCCCCACACTAGAAATTTCTTCCTGTATCGTGGGAGCGTTTACAAACATATAAACTCACATACACAAACACCCAGAGCCGGAACCACTATCTGTAGGTCATACAAATATTTGTTCCGTGCGGGCATCGAACCCGCGACACGCTACGCAGCAGTCAATTGCTCAACCACTGCGCCAACCGTGCGCCCATTTGTTTATTCACCACTTGTTTATTCGTTGTCCTTGTCATATTCAGTTTTTCAGTTCTTTTTCAGAAAGATATTTCATCCAGTGTAGTAAGATCATTAGAAACACATTGTGGATACTTAATTGAAAAATATTTGTTCAAACAATTTAGCATGTACAGCAAATTTTCCATTAAAGACAGATGACTACCGAAACAACTCTTCTCTTGTTACTGGTTTAAAAACTTAAACGATAACCAATCTTAGTAAATCAAATTTCTCTATTCTACACATTCCTCTCTATTAATCTCCCTTACAAATTCCACAGTAAGTATCTGCTTTAAGAAGTACCGAAAATAGCTTCGGTAAATTGACTGATAGTTAAAACCCGCGAAAACCACAATGTTGCATAATTGAAACGGAGTTAGATTTAATTCATGTGGTGCATGAATTAAATGCATTCGCAATCAACGAACAATCGCTTCCAATATCAATAAAAGCTACAATTGACTTTGTTTAAACTAACCTCTTTATAAAACTTGTCTTTGTTGCAAGATGTGTTTATCAGTTACATCTCAGAAACATCTCATCTTGTCAATCTTTGTAAGCGCAAGCTCTAAAGGGCTCTAAATGGCCCGGATTATTAAAGCAATTGCATTTTAAATCACTTTTTTTTTTACACACTTTATTCACATTTAAATTACAAATTCAAAACTTATGTCACAGCTCCCCAAAAATATAATATAATTATAACATTTTATTCTGGGATCTTTAATAGTTTAGCTGCCAGTCTGCCACTCGTTAACCAAGCTTATTTTTTAAAGATCGGGAAGCATTTTGTTTCGAACCTGGGCTACTACATCGCAATAGCATCGACCAATGGATAAAATTCGATTAATATTGAAAAAGTACAACATTTTGGCTCACGACTGGGGTCCGACTCAGGCGCGCCCGCTGTGCACGTTTGTCCCTTATGCGACGGCGGCCACGCTTCGAGCTGCTGCTGGAAATCATGCTTTTGTCCGATGCACTGGATGAGCTGCTGCTGCTTGCCGTGTTTGAAGGCGGATATCGCCCGTGTCCGTGCCTGCTGCGCGACACAGAGCGTTTTGATCGGCGGCGGTGCCGAGAGCGCGTTTTCCTATTTCTTTTCCGATTAACGTCTCGTCGTCGTCACTAGGCCGAAACGGAGGCATTGCGTTTGATCGGTCTCACTTCTGATGTAAAAGAATCAAAGAAGTGGTCCGGTAATATAAGTTTATTAAAAGTACTTATTCACAATTTGTCACAGATTTTATAATAAGGCACCATAATTTCACAACTCTTTAATATTTCTAAGGCACTCGCTAAGTGGTCTCACCGCGACTGCCTTCTCCTGTGATTCCATATCACTTCCTCCCAACCCCCCTTCTAGTCCTTAAACATTATTTTATGCCACCTAAGCTCATTATTACATTGTAAATCCCTATTTTGCAATTAAGCTAAACTACATTGTAGAACAAGTGATCTATTGTAATATATTTTGCTAATCAGCTTAACTACACTGTAACACAGGTACTAGTTCTTTAGGCGACAACACCTCTTCCTAAAAAGACTACTCGAACCCATTCCCAGACTAGATCTAGAACAGTGTGAAAAGGAATTTGATGTTCTCCTTCTCATAACTAAAGTACTTATTATTTCCATGCATGACTCATGCCGTCGTCATGCGTAGTTATGAATAAGATCGTTGTTACGTTGAGTTCAAATTTCGAACTGTAAGTAGGTATCTGATTACAGCGCAGCGGAAACAAAATGCTGATACGGAATTATGAATAGACTGAGTTATAAGAATCTGTTGTTTGGTGTTTATCAAACATGGTTTACACTGTTGCATTACGTCCTATTTATACCTAGGTACTTACGTTAGTAAGCATCACATTGCATCACCCTAAACTAATAATTATAAAGAAGTTAAGATTGCTGTAAACCTAAACACGCGTGTAATAAAAAACATTTTAACAAAAAAAAAATAACCGACTTCCAAAACTAAACACTACAAAGCGAAAAATAGCTTTTGTCTTTAGTAGTTCGTTCTGTTGTATATTTCCGATATCTTCGAAGTTCTTCATCAGATTCTCACTAAATTTAAATTTGCGAAATTACTCTTTCAAACAAAATAAGAATTTACGTAATCGGTCCATAATTGACGGCGAAATCGGTGAACATACACAAAAACCCGGGAAACTGCGATTCGGAGTCGGGTTCCGTACAAACATCTACATTAGCCAGAATAATTTGGTAATATTACTGAAGTTCATAAATTATCAAACAAAGAAAGATTGAGGAACAAAATTAATTTTACCGTTAGAAAAGTGTTGTCCCCAGACATCGACATAAGTCGCGGGCAGTTTACCAACTGCAAATAAGTTAATAATCTCTTTTTTCTTCAGGTACAAATTTACGGTTTTCAGATTTCGTTCCCTTTACTTGTGCTATATAAGACACTGGTTCTTGCCAAATTTCATGATTCTTGGTCAACGGGAAGTACCCTGTAGGTTTTGGTTCCCTTGAGATTCGTCAAATTTACGACATAAACGGTAGTATCTTTTGAATACGTTGATCCAGCAGTACCTAAATACCCAGAAAAATCTACAACGACTCATCCGTAGAATAAAGTTCGATGTTGATAGTTTTCAGTAAAGGGTAGAGGTTAGAGAAGTTGTTGACTTGTGTATATCTTAAACGGCGATTTTTTTTATTTTTTTGTTTTAGTTTTGTACCCTTTTAACTAATAAAGGCTTTATTTAAATAAAAACGAATGTACTTATTTTACAGTTTGGTTATTTGTTAGGCTTTTTGTTTTATATAAATACCTAATTATATCTTAATAATTCCAAAAGGCTAATATGGAGACGATATTTTTTTTGTCCGTCTATCACCAGGCTGTATCTCATGAACCTTGATAGCTAGACAGTTGAAAATTTTCAGATGATGTATTTCTGTGGCCGCTATAACAACAAATACTTTAAACAGAATAAAATAAATATTTGAGTGGGGCTCCCATACAACAAACGTGATATTTTGTCGTTTTTGTTGCGATAATTGTACGGAACCCTTCGTGCGCGAGTCCGACTCGCACTTGGCCGGTTTTTTAGGGTTCCGTACCAAAAGGGTAAAAACGGGACCCTATTACTGAGACTTCGCTGTCCGTCTGTCTGTCTGTCACCAGGCTGTATCTCATGAACCGTGATAATTAGACAGTTGAAATTTTTACAGATGATGTATTCCTGTTGCCGCTATAACAACAAATACTAAAAACAGTATAAATTTAATATTTAAGGGGGGCTCCCATACAACAAACGTGATATTTTTGCCGTTTTTTGCTCGATATTAATAACGGCAACAGGTAGACACTTGAAATATTCACAGAATATTTAGTTGTATATTCTCTTCAAAAAATAATAATTATTATATTAAAATAAAATAAATTAAGGGGGGCTCCCATACAACAAACGTGATTTTTTTGCAGTGTTTTGCGATAATGGTACGGAACCCTTCGTGTGCGAGTCCGACTCGTGGTTTTTTATTTTTATAATAATAATTAGTTTTCAAGTGCAATTACATTATTTTGCATGTAGACAATAATTAGGTCTTAAAGTACAATTTACAATATTTTGCATTTAGAAGTTAATTGCGTTTGAGGCACAAAGCCTATGTTTATAATGCATTAAAACATTCGTTTAGTTTAAAGTAGGTATAACCTTATTATGAATATAGAAATATCCAGCTATCAATTGTTAGCATAAAATTTTAATTTACACTAAACTTACAGATTTAATATGGTTTTAGAAATACAGTGTTTTATTTAAAATCTTACAATATGGTTTTAGCCTGTAGAAGGGGTTTTTTTCTGTTCTGTGGTTTTAGCAATACAGTGTTTTATTTACCTAAGTCTTACGAAGCATCACTTCATGTTCTTGATCGATAACCCTACGACCAAAAAGGACTAAAGGTATTTTTTTTTTCTTCTTTATAAATGATACTTATTTCTGTAAATTGGTTAAAAATAACACTTATAGTGATCGAAGCTTTTAGACGACCATATTTTAATATATTTTTTTATATTTAAACTAGATAAGGCCGGTATTTCCTAGTGGACTATTTTGAGAAGAAACACCGAAACAAACTCAGAGGTCACAGTCACTTTTAAAATCCATAATAATTAATCACAGTAGGTTCGTACAAACCATGTAGGTTTGTAGGTGAGGTGGTCTTCATTCGCTAATTATCGTTCCAGTCTACTTTTCTTATTGACTGATGACTGACTCTAATCTGAGACTGACTCGTTCAAGAATACCTGATTTTTTCTTATTTACTGAAGCCATTATTGAAACTATGCCTCGTTTGAAACAGCATGTATTGAATAACTAATAACAGAAATATCAGCCGTTGTTAGATGTTATTTGAATAACTAATTACAGAATTATCAGTCGTTTTTAGATGTTGTATGAAAAATTAATAACGGAATTACCTGTCGTTGTTAGAGATTATACTTATACGATTTAGGGTTTTTGAAATATATTTTATAACACTATTATTGTCTTTTGTCTAGAATTTTCACAATTTCGATCTTGTGCTAAATATTTATATTTTACATACATTACATTACATTACATGTCTGCAAACACTTGGGTGCAATACAAACTTTTGTGTAATGTGTCATTATAGAGACATAATAATATTGTTTCAAAACTATAGATTGATTTTATAGTTGTGAAATTAAGGATTTACTTTCCAACAAAATTGGTCCAGAAAACAGGATTACTTTAATAGTTTCCAATTACCTTCTTAAACGCTTGTGTTTAACCGTCGATTTCACCGATCAGTTAAATTATTATCAACGCATCACAATTAAACGCCAATCAAGTGATGCAAAACTTGGATTAGATCAATCGCAGTAGCTGACGCGTGCGTTTACAATTCCATTTGTTTTATTACTTATTATTATTTTAAAGGCAACTATGTTGTTTATAACGTTTTACAACTCCTTCGCCACCAAGCAATAATGCTTTTTATTGGGTAATGCACAGAGTGCCAATTGACTTCTTAACAATTTTTGAGTTAAACGTGATGAAAAGCGTTTTGGATATTTACTTTATAGAAACATATTGCTTTATCGAATTTAGGAGTGCTGATCATATAATGGTTTTCTTAGCAACACTACCTTAGTTTTATAATTTACCTAAGGCAATGTGCTTGTCCAAATTATAAAAATATCATCATCAGGCTTTAAGACAGGCACCTTTGGAGAAACCCAAGATTATGGTTTCTACGGAGCACCGACGGAAAAATATGGGAAGGATGATAAGAATTCTGTAATAATTAATATTGAGAATGAGTTGCTTTGTTCCGAACTTTGTATTGACAATGACATCTTGTTGAGGCTTTCAAAAACTAGTGCAGTCGACATGTATCGGTATAACTACCATCGCGTAAGTTTCTATAATATAAATCGTTAGGATATTAAAAACCTCGACTCATTCCTAAATAACGGTGGAACCTATTTTTGCTGGCATTTTCTTCTTTTCTTTTTCGTGTGAGGATGTGGACACCTCTGGTGTCAGAGTTAATTAGGCCGTCTCTGGGAACCCCACAGGCCTCTGGCTTGCCTTGGCTTTGCTCGCATAAAAAGCACTATATTAAATACGTGATAAACGCGGTAGCTAAACCTAAAACAAACGGGCAAATAAAATACGGGTATGGTGATGGATAACCATACCATGTTAGCAAGGTTCTAATCATGAATAGAATAGAATACTCTTTATTATGTACACCATATTAGTATGGATTTTTATGTTTTAACAATGATACAGAAAGCAGACGCCAAACAAACGTAGCTGTGGAGCGTATGAAACCGTTGAATCATGTAACCAGTGGTCCGATTGTGCCATTTACCATCTTTTTTTATAGAGGTCTCTAAGAACTCGTAAGAATGCCAGTTTATTATACCCCAAAAGTTGCTAGAAGTAGCTGTCAAAAAGATAGATTTAAAACAAATAATCTTTGTTAGGGTTCCGTAACCAAAGGGTAAAAAAAGTTAATTAAAAAAATCAAAAAATGCGACTGCTTGAAAAGCGAACTAAAAAAAAAGACGTAAACAAGGACAAAATCATGCTGTGCTGTCGGAGGATACATCTTCGCGAGCCGGCTGAACAAAACCAGACGTATCCTCCGACTGCGCAGCATGATTTTCTCCTTGTTTACGTCTTTTAAGTTCGCTTTTCAAGCAGCCGGATATTTTGATTTTTTCAATTAACTTTTTTTATTCATAACGTTTTAGTTATTTTTTTTTTTCGAATTAGGTACATTTAAACATATAAGTGTTTTATATTTTTGAAATCACCTCTTAAAATCCTTTATTTTGATACCCCACACGATAGGTATGGAAGAAAAAAAAATTGTGCCCCCACAATATGGCGCCCAAGAACCGCTATTTTCCTATTTTCCAATTTTCATGTAGCCAGTGACACTCGCGGGGTTAAGACGAATCGATTGACGTAAGAACCTTCAAAATCGGCCCACGCATTTGGATTCTAGAACGCCACGTAGGAACAAACATACATACTTACATACATACATAGACTGATAAACACATTACCCTCCTTCGGCAGTCGGGTAAAAACGGGACCCTATTACTAAGACTCCGCGGTCCGTCTGTTTGTCTGTATGTCTGTCACCAGGCTGTATTTCATGAACCGTGACAGCTAGACAGTTGAAATTTTCATAGATGATGTATTTCTATTGCCGCTATAACAACAAATACTAAAATAAACAGAATAAAATGAATATTGAAGTGGGGCTCCAATATAAGTGTTGTGTGATTACGTGATTTTTTTGCCGTTCCTGTTTTGTACTCCCTCTAGGTGAAGCGATTGATTACCTGGTCAAGGCTGCAGGAATCCGGTGGATGCGAGATTCGCAGGACCGATTAGTGTGGCGACGCTTGGTTGGGGGAGGCCTATGTCCAGCAGAGAACGTCTTTCGGCTGAAATGATGAACGTACGGTGGACCATAAATATAAGTATAGGGTAAGATTGTTCAGTCAATGAACATCTAATGCGCAGTATGCCCGTTAATGACTAATCGGAAATTTCGTCAGTTTATTGTAGGCTTAGCGAATTAATTATGGATATTAACGTCACAGTAAGCTACAAGGTACTTACTAAACTAAAGTACAAAGGCGGCTGAATTTGAGAAGTCTCGTTCAATAAAGCAACACATTAAATATTATAAACCCTTCTAACATGTTGCAACCATGAGCTACGTAATTAACGTAATGTAAGTAATGTTACTGGGTGTTTGCAATGAACTCGCTGAACTATTTACATATTAGTGCCGTCAGTGATGTAACGACCCTAACTTTTAGTCAAACAGATGATTTGAAAGAAACAAAAACAACATAATTATTTATTGGGCACCAGAAATGTAACGTACAATGAAGGTACGCGCAATGAACGCGCACGAAGGATTCCGTATTTATTTGAATAAGAATATTATACTAGCTTATCCTAGCGTCTTCGCGCCCGTCAACTGGCTACCTACCCTACCCTACCTACTCTACCCTAACTACTCTACCCTACCTACTCTACTATGCTAGTATTATATTATCTGTGACTCTACCTACCCTACTAAATTCCATGCTTCTAGACCTAGCGGTTTTGGCTGTGCTTTGATTGATCAGTCAGTCAGTCAGTTTCTTCTTATATATAGGTATAGATTTACTGCACGTATTCTCTCCATCTCACACGTCTCCGGTTGGTAAACATCCTTGGGTGAAATCTGTCTTGACGTTCAATTACGCCATCTAGCGGTGGCTGCATAGTGACTGTACAAAGCAAATCTATTTAATTTTCGATTAATCTACTAGATGTCGATACATAGTACGTAAGATTCATTATTAATTTCCTCAGGGCAGTAGAATGTACTAGCTGATAGCTAAGATGTAACTAAAATGTAAATATAAACTAATATAACACATATAACTAGTTATCTATTGTTCCGAGGCTCGAGGGTTATGCTACTTTACTTTAGCGCTTATACACTACACGGTATTCAGGGCTCTGAATACCGTGTCACTGCACCATTCCGAGTCGATAAGGTCGATATATTGGGGACCACTAATTTCCTAACAGTTATTACACCATCCTAAATTAGGAATATGCGGTTTTGCTATGAGAAGCTAAAAAGTCACAACGGTAGTAAACTTGTGTGCTTATAAAACTAGATGGCGCTTTGCTCATTTTAGTCATTGGACTTGTTAGTCTTCTCGTACATTCTGTGTATTAAAAATTGTCTCTGGTAGCACAGTCCCCTAACTAAGGTAGAAGGGATGGGCAATAAATATCGATTGAATCAATATTTACGGGCAGCATTTATATTTATCTACCAAAAATATCGGTTTTTCGATTTAACGATGCTTTTTCCACTAGCAGGTATTTTTATAAAAAATACTCCGAAAATATTAAAAAATCACCTAGTGGCGTTTTAACCTTAAAGGCGGAACCACACTTAAGTGTCGTGGCGTGGCGTGGCGTGGCGCCTTTTGACGCAGTTGATTGGCTACAAAACTCGTTGTGATAAGACGTAGGCTGGAACAGAGTAGTTTGATTGGTGAAACCCGTGCTTAAGTCAAAAAGACCAGGGGCCGGAGTGGCAGGGATGAAAAAATTTTTTTTTCCAACTTTTAGGCAAGATTTCATTTGCCTGAAAGGTCAATGCGCGATCCTCAATTTTTCACCGTATCGTCGATATTCTAATGACTATAGTCCAATAACGTGTTGAGCAAGAATGGCGATTCTAATGGCGTTGTCAAGAGTTTATAGAGTTCTACCATGGTCTGATAAGAAACAACAATATTTGCTCAAATAGGGTTAAAATTACATCTGACTTTGAAAATTAATAACAAAATCAGTTCAAAATGAATAATCATCTCATATTGGCCATAAATAGCTTTAGAACTGAGAAAATATTACAATTGAAGAAAGCTTACTCCATAAGCAATGCAATGAGATTAAAATCCATACCGAAACAATAACAAAAACTAGCTTCTGCCAGTGGTTTAGCCTGCGTGAAAAGTGCTTTAACATTCCAAGGGAACATTATACTGGGCTAAAATAGCCTATACGCTATTCCAGACTATAATCTATATCTGTGCCAAATTTCATCCAGATACGTTCAGCCGTTCTAGCGTGATTGAGTAACAAACATACATCCACACACACATCCATCTAAACTTATATTATTAAGTAAGATAGTAAGATTCTAGGGCAGTATCGGAGGGTCGCGGATAAATTTGAAAGAGAGTTACCGTGGCCCTGGCAAAAGCAACTGAAGGAACACGGGTGGGTTTTAGTCAGTAAAAGTCTGACACGCCCTCCCGCTTCACCCAGAGCGGGAGAAGTCATTGGATGATTTCCCACCCCAAAAAAAAAAAAAAAAAAAAAAAAAAGGGCAGTATCGGAAGCAAATCCAAAAAAAAACCCATAGTGACCGGAAATCGGATCAGAACTGAATCAACTGAACGAAGGCTTACAAAATTAGAATTGCAACTGAGGTTGCACTGATCCTAAAAAGTCTAGTGCTATACAAATACAAAAGTTGCAGCGATATCGGATACCATAAGAAAATTATACAATTGACCCTGAAATAGCATCCAGGGTCAATTGTATAATTTTCTGCTTTAAAATAAATTGCTTTAAAATTAAAATCGTCTCTGCGAATATGTAGGTACATACATTCCATACGTAATGGATTCTGAGGTATGTTCTGTTTGAACATACCCCAGGCCTCAGAATCCATCTCTCAATCAATAACATAAAATTCAGTAGTATCGATTGTAAGAAAAAATATCGATATTTTCATTTTATATCGATGTATTATGGTCTTGCCTTTTTAGTCAGTCACTTCACTATTAGTATTCACTAAACTACTTACTTTTTGCATTCCTTGCTTTGCTAGTTCGTCCTTAATTAGCATAATCATTTATTATTGTATTGGCTTCGTCAGTTAAGAGCACAAACAGTTTTTTGTACATCTATTCTGAGGAGTGAGGGTGTAGTCACTAGTCAGTCGTGGTCTGGTCTAGCCCTGGCCCAGCCGGCCCGTGAAAAGTCTGTTTAAGGGTTAAATATTTGCTTGTCATAATTTTTGGTCAAAGAAGAAATACTTACCTACCTACTTAATCACCTAGCTGTCGTCGGAAGCCAGGAAAATTACTCGCAAGGTTAGTGTTTTTATACCTACATATTCCTACAAAATATCTTGAACAATGTCTGCGCACACTCATAAATTTCAAGGATATGTTGCCTTATTATTTTAATGTTCTAATTGGTTAAAAATAACATTTACTCGTCTATATTTCTCCATAGAAGTAATTCATATAGGCATCTAAGAAAGGATGGAACTAAGTAATTTAGTAATTTTCTGTTTTGTTTCGAACATGCTTATGTAGTAGCACAGCCGCCGCTTACATACTTTGTGGTAGTACTACACATTCTTCATAATTTTATCATAGATGGTGTCATAATCATAATCATGATAACGATCTAAAAGATTTACGAACTATAGGTATAAAAGAAAAGAAAAAAAAAAAACCTTTTTTTACTCTTAGCAAAGAAAAAGATAAACAAACCATAAAATAGTTTATTATGCAACTAGTGAATAAAGGACGGATTTAAAGCAACGGCCATAGATGTATCACAAGCAAGTGAAGGATTCTAACAACTGAATCACAACCGTAGGGAGTGATTGAATAGGGAAACCCTTACCATTGAGCTAAGTAACAGCATCTGTGTTTCAGGGGCCAGTGACCACCTCCGTTACGTTACATAATTATAATTAACTAGCTGTTCCCCGTGGCTTCGCTCCCGTGAACCACCCCACAGGACCTGTTTTCAGGATTAAAAAATAGCCTATGTCACTCAGGAATAATGTAGCTTTCTATTGGTGAAGGAATTTTTCAAATCGGTCCAGTAGTTTCGGAGCCTATTCGGTACAAACAAAGAAACAAAAAATCTTTCCTCTTCATAATATTAGTATAGATTAAACACCAATTACAATCCAATTAAGTATTTACTTAAACGTCCTAGACTAAAATCAAAATCATTATTAAAATCCTTAATATAAAAAAACTCAAAACTAAATCGATGAAGGAGTTTGAAAGTTGAGTATTCTATGCATAAGGAGGTTATATAGCATTGAGATGGAGGTTGAATATATTTGTGTGTTCTAAATTCAAACACCAAAATAGTGATTAAAAGCTTTAATCACTTAATTAAAAGATTTAAGCTTTTTAGAGGGGGGAATGGTATAAAAGGTTTTTACAGTGTCTCCTTTGCTTTATCTTAAATATAAAAATGCTTCATCAGATATTTATTTTATAGAACAACCAAATATGTACACACATGCACAAATATATTGTTGTCAGATATTTAAACTATTATTTTCATATCTGTATTTTACAATATTAATAATTTTTATATTTAAACAAAAGAAAGGTATTAATAAAAAGCAAAACAGACATGTAGGCTATTGGTTTTGTATTTTAAATTGTTGGATTATAATAACCGTTTGACGTTTGTTTGTTTTTTTTCAGACACAGTTGTTTTTTCCTTCACTGAATAGAGTTCATACTTAAATGTATTTTTCTGAAATCATCCATCTTCAATGTTTTATTTTATCCTCCTTAGGCCTTTAGCCAAATAGCAGAAACGGAACCTATCCCTATAATTTCATTCTATCTGTGGGCTAAGGCCCATTTTTTTGATCTGAAGTTACACTCAATCATTAAGATACCACTTCGCAGATGTACAACAGAAATCTTCAAGAAATGATGGAAATACTCTCGTGATTGCTGCAATTGAATGTCTGTTATCATTTACATTATGTAATTTTTAAGTTTTATTGAGTCATTATGGGCATTATAGGTACCTTACTATAGAAATTGCCCACTAGATACTACAACCACAAAAAAATAAAAGAATGTGTAGCTACCTACTACCCATGCACATTTGAAACAAAACAGTAAATTGTAGTAGTACTTTTATTTAAAGTTGGTTGTATTTTTTTGTGGAAAAGTTATTTTGTACACAAATTGACATTTAAGAGAATGTTTATGTTAACGAACATTGTAATGAACATTTTACTCAAAGGTAATATTGGCACTATACTCCAGCCATATCGAAGATACATGTTTAGTAACAAAATAAAACAGTAGATTTTTTAGGGCTACCCTCTACTCAAGAACAAATGTTTTAATGTAGGTAATAAAACGAATTCAATATAGAATGTATTATTTGTTGTACATTGATTTAACTAAGTTAGATGAAAGATAGTTGGAGAACATAAAATATCTAAGTTCTTAGGACTACAAAAATAGAATAGAGAGAACCTAAAAATAGAAATAGTTTTCTCCCCTGCTCTTAATTGATTGAACTGTCAGTGCTTTGTTAGTAAATATTTTATCTTCATGTTGGCCAGAGTATAGGTAGGTATATTGAAGAAGAAAGGATTTAATCCTTGAGAGCTTTCTTTACAAGTACAACTCTAAACAATAATGTATTGAAATCATATTGAAAAACTTAGGTACCTATTAATGTTGAAAAATTACTCGATGCACATACTCGTATGGTGTCGGGTAGGTGCTGCCGTATTGGGGTACCATTGGTACTTGGTACCTATTTTACCTTTAGCCTTATGATGTATCTAAGTGACTTTTTAGGGTTCCATACCTCAATAGGTAAAAAAAGGAACCCTTATAAGATCACTCTCTTGTTCGTCTGTATTTCTGTCTGTCCGTGTGTCACCACCGATTTTCTTAGGAACGGGTGGACCTAGCTAGTTGAAATTAAATACCATATACTGAGGTCTATAGTCCCTACCAGGGACCGAAAACCCTTATAAATTACGGTACCGGTATCGACGTATTTCGGTTAACTCTACGATTTAGGTAACCGCTATCTGGTTATTTAGGTTACCGTTTTCAAGTGCCGTAGCCCTCTCAGTTTGGGTTTAGTTGGGCACAATTGTCCTGAACTTCTAAAAAGATCTAATAGTTAAAAATAAAACAAATAAGCAAGGGCGTCGCTAGCCGATGGCCTAGGGCCGCAAGTTGATATACTATGGAAAAATTATGTATTTAAAATACAGCCAAAAGCACATGAAGCTTTACACTGGTAGTGAGAATCCACATGATGATGATGATATTTAATAAGGAAAAACACAACACAAGGGCATGTTGCCTAACAAAAACATTCCAGAAATCAACCAGCAAAATTAACAATTTCACGACAAAAACACAAGTACATGCTAACATACACACACCAGCAAAATTAGCGGAACAAGAAAATATTCTTGTTTTACTGTTGCGGGTTGGTTTTTCTATATTTCATAATAAAACCAATAATTCCTAATTGATAAAACAATTGAACGTCATCTTTCAAGCGATTGTTTTAACTTTATTCGAACTTTCATCATTTTGAGAAAATTTCGCTTATTGCCACTTTATGGTTTTGTTAAAAATTTCGAAAATATTTCTTTAACATATTGAGTTATTTATTTTAGTTTTAATGTTTAGATGTTTTTCGAAGTTAAGGATGTCATTGTGCCCAACTTAATCCTAACTGAGAGGGCCAGGGCACTTTGAATGAGGAGAAATGATCAAACCTAAAGAGTGATGTGCATGATTCATCATTTACCAGTTTCAACCATTTATTTCAGTTTCTAATGATTCAGAGAGACTAATGCTTTTGTTAGAAGATCAGGACAAGGCATAAAACCCGTAATTCTATCGGGAAAAATCGTTTCGTGTTCGCAAAAACCCGCGTTTAAAGGCCAGCCAGAAATAAACTGGAGGAAGTTCGAGGTGCAACAATAAGTGAGCTTACGGTAAGAAAGAGGTTAAAGGAAGCTGGTTTTGGCTCGTTCGTGCACACCGAAGGTCCAAAAACTTGAGGTACATCTCCTTACAAACAGAAACTTTTGCTAGAGAACATCAACTTTGGTTCACCAACTAAAGGAGTAAAATATTGTTTAGAGATGAGTGTGGAAGTCATTTAAATCGAATTGACGGACAGCAGTAAATGTATTATCATGAACAACATAATCTGTAATTTTTTTAAACTACTGTGGCATATGGTAGAAGAACAATAATGGATTTAGAAAGGATATGACTGCGAGCTCTTACGGACTTGGTGGTGATCGATGGATAAGATTTTATTGCAGATCGCTATAAAAGTGTTATTTAAGAATAAAATTTGGTACCATTTTGTCCCTTTATCAGGAGTCACTTCGTTTTGATAAAGCATAATGCTCGGCCGGATACCACTTTTTCATTTCCCGTATTTCTTAATAATGTCAATATCTTATATATGTATAGGTATTTCTTATGTTAGTTTTGGCATACATTTTGCGAATTGGACATAATGCGCCTAAACGGAGTTTTCGTTTAGGCGCATTATGTCCAATTCGCAAAATGTCCAGCTGCCTAATTCGCAATTGGTCCAATTCGCAATAGGTCCAATTCGCAACTGGTCCAGTTTGCAATAAGTCCAATTCGCAATTGGTCCAGGCGTCCTTGATAACGAGAGACGTATTTAGACGACCCCACGAGAGGTTGGGTGAGATTCGGCTCGTAGTAAAAATGCATATGATTATTGATCAACATATATATTAGAAAAACAACACATATCGGTATAAATAATTAAGCCTGATATAGTGAACGTTACCCCAACAGGAAAGTGACTCCTAGAGTGATATGAGTGGTACGTATACTTAGTGCGTAATCTGCTATGTGTGTGCGCTACATAAAAAATAAGTGCGCGTCGTAGTTTTTGAAAAAAACGGAAAAAACGATTCCTGCTAGGGTAACGTTGTTCCAGCAGGAAAATTCTAAACGAATGATCGGAATGAGAAATATTGTGCATGGGCAGAGAGCTTATAGTTGTGCAAAAAAGTGCGCCGAAAATATAATTGGTGCGTCATCAGGTTTTCGAGATATTGCATTTCCTGCTGGAGTAACGTTTTGAAGAATCGTGTATCTCTAAAACCATTGTACGTGCGCCTGTAGAATAAACATACACGAATAGCTCTTGATATGTGCGTATTTGTGCCGGAATTAGATTTAAGGAAATATTTATAATTTTCAAGTAAATGCGCTTTTTAGAAAACCCGAAAAAAGTTCGCAGCGCCTAAATGAGAAAACGTATAAGCTCGCTGAAAACTGTATTCAGTCCATCTTGACGCTTGTAATAACCATAAAAAGTTTCAAAAGCATAAATGCTTGCGTTATCGAATAATATTGATAAAAGTCAAAACGAGGTTGTCATAACTTTGATGGCAAAATACAAGAAACTGACTCAACCCAAGATAGGTAGGTGTAAACCACAAGTATGTGCGTTTAGTCAAAAATATATAGTGAAAATATTCAGCTTGGAATGTTTCTTATTTAGTAGATTTAATGAAAAAGCTAAACATGTAAACAAAGGCTTGTTATCCGACCAAATTCGAATGACTACGGAAAAGCGATGGATTCATACATATCGATGACCTTCTTAACTTTACTCACGAACCGGTTGTAGCGTGTTGTGCCCGAGTACACTGAGGTAGAAAAGTTATAGAAAAATTAACTTGTTATTGGATTATTTTCTACTAGCTGTTTCCGTGACTTTGCACTTGATTAGGTAAGTACATTAGAAAAAGTAGTGCCAAGTTATAACCCATCTTCTTTATTCCAAATTTCATTAAAATATATTCGGTATTTTGTGGACACATCCAGACATTTGCCTTTATAATATTAATAGAAAAAAGTACTTTAGAGACCAAAAAATAGATGGCGGCTGTTTTTAAAAAAAACGTTCAAGATATGTGGGATGAATACCGACTACAAAAAAGAACCTACAGATACAGTTTATAAATAAAAAGCCAATTTTACTGTTTGTATTTTAGTACTTAAGTAAATGAAAAACAAATATGTGATTTTAAATAATAATGACTACACAAGGTACAAATAATTTGATTGAACTGGTTTCTAATATTAATAGGTTTGTAATTTGATCTGTGATTTGATGCCATAATTACTTTAAGAAACAAAATTAAGAGAATAAAAATAATAATTTCTACATCAACAAGCTCTTTCATTTGTTATGGTCACAAGGTGCATTTAATGTATTTTTTAAATTAGTCCCCAAAATTATGTCATAGTCTGGCAAACGAAAGTAGAGACTGAAAAAGGGCGGAAAATTTACCTAATTTGATACTTTAGAAATATTTATTTTATTTCGTCTGAATAAAAATACAATAGGTAATTGAGGTAGGTAATATTTTAGATATTATGTATCAATCTCAATAAAAAAACAACAGTATTCTGTAATAATTTTGGTATATTCAACTTATTTGCGTCATAATAACTTATGAAATCTAACACCACACGTAAAAAATCTTGGTTATTTTTTAATTCGACGTCTTTCTCCTGATGTTTTTCTTGACATTTAGACATCACGCGAAACGACATCTCCCGTAATCCACTTTGAAGTGTTTTATTAATTTTTCACTTAAATAAATGATATTATCAAGACCACAACAAATCACCAAAAATTGATGTTGACATTAGTATAGCATTGCCATATAACAAGTTTGCAAATAATTCGAGTGTCTACTTTCATTTGCCAGACTCTACCAACAAACGTTTGAACGCGACTGTACAGATAACAGCTTAGGTTTAATACGTCCAATTAAGAAGGTCATCGATATGTATGAATCCGTCGCTTTTTCGTAGTCATTCGAATTTGGTCGGATAACAAGCCTTTGTTTACATGTTTAGCTTTTTCATTAAATCTACTAAATAAAAAACATTCCAAGCTGAATATTTTCACTATATATTTTTGACTAAACGCACATACTTGTGGTTTACACCTACCTATCTTGGGTTGAGTCAGTTTCTTGTATTTTGCCATCAAAGTTATGACAACCTCGTTTTGACTTTTATCAATATTATTCGATAACGCAAGCATTTATGCTTTTGAAACTTTTTATGGTTATTACAAGCGTCAAGATGGACTGAATACAGTTTTCAGCGAGCTTATACGTTTTCTCATTTAGGCGCTGCGAACTTTTTTCGGGTTTTCTAAAAAGCGCATTTACTTGAAAATTATAAATATTTCCTTAAATCTAATTCCGGCACAAATACGCACATATCAAGAGCTATTCGTGTATGTTTATTCTACAGGCGCACGTACAATGGTTTTAGAGATACACGATTCTTCAAAACGTTACTCCAGCAGGAAATGCAATATCTCGAAAACCTGATGACGCACCAATTATATTTTCGGCGCACTTTTTTGCACAACTATAAGCTCTCTGCCCTTGCTCAATATTTCTCATTCTGATCATTCGTTTAGAATTTTCCTGCTGGAACAACGTTACCCTAGCAGGAATCGTTTTTTCCGTTTTTTTCAAAAACTACGACGCGCACTTATTTTTTATGTAGCGCACACACATAGCAGATTACGCACTAAGTATACGTACCACTCATATCACTCTAGGAGTCACTTTCCTGTTGGGGTAACGTTCACCCTGATATATCATAATCACTCAAATGCATAGCCCAAATGTCACTCAAATCACTCAAAAAAGACATAAAAATCACTACGTTTATTTACTAAAAATGAGGTTACTAGCCGTGTGGTAAGGGGCGGGCAGAACAGAATACAATTGAATTAATAATAGTAGTATGTACTTATTATTAAATAGTATCATATTAATACATACGTTTTTTGTTTATAAAAATATCAGAAAACGAAATTAAAGGAAACAGAAACGTATTATCTATCTACTAAACTTCGTGAACAATGTTTTTTAATGCCTTAAAACTATTTTACTACGATGCGGTTCTAAAGCTCAATAATCTCTGCGTATGAAAAAGATTTAGGAGGATTAAATTACCTAACAAGGATATCTATACCTAATTAACGACTATAATTTGAATTGGTCAATTTGCTTACTGGACCATTTGCTAATTGGACAATTTGCGAATTGGACAGTTTGCGATTTGGACATTTTGAGCCCATTGGACATTTTGCGAATTGGACATAATGCGCCTAAACGACTACAACCACCTTCAAAAATAGGAGATTATCAATTCAATAAATATGTAAAGGGTCTTTCAACAAGGACGGGTCGATGTTAAAATTGAATAAAACAAGATGTGTGTGAGATATTAACGAAATTTATTTTTTATTTAAAAGGCCCATTTATGCCAATTATGGATGGAATATGACATCGTTCAAATGTCCGCCGCGGCTTCGTATGGTGGCACGAATCCGAGAGGTCCAATTTTTAATGACTCTGCTGCATAGATCCGGCTGAATCCGAGCGATGGCCTGCGTTATGTTGGCTTTCAGGGCAACGGTCGAATGTGGTTTATTGGCATAGACCTGCGACTTCAGAAAACCCCACAAAAAAAGTCTAGCGGAACTCTAACTCTACCCTCAAACCGTTCATGCAGAAAGTCGATTGTGTGGCAAGTAGCGCCATCTTGCTGGAACCACATGTCGTTCACGTCCATATTGTTTAATTCAAGCCAAAAGAAATTGTTTATCATTGATCGATCTATGCAGCAGAGTCATTAAAAATTGGATCTCTCGGATTCGTGCCACCATACGAAGCCGTGGCGGACATTTGAACGATGTCATATTCCATCCATAATTGGCATAAATGGGCCTTTTAAATAAAAAAATAATTTCGTTAATATCTCACACACATCTTGTTTTTTCAATTTTAACATCGACCCGTCCTTGTTGAAAGACCCTTTATTTAAAATTGCAGGCATTGCACAATATTCACTTAATTATGTTACAGTTACAATAAAATGTGTGGGCTTCTAAACATATTGTGCGCTAAATTACATAAGTGTATGTATGTATTTTTGTCCCGGTATTTCTCAGAAACTAGAAATCACATTGCAATTATTCCTTTTTTATTGGATTAAGTATCTCTCGGCTTAGTCTTTAGAATGGTGTTGCATCGAAACATGTAAAGCAGCTTTTGAGATATGAAACAGTACCTAATAATTTTTATGAACAATTATTTCTGGAGTCTTGACCAAAAAAGTAATTGCAGATTCTCCATATCTCTTGTAGATTTGGATTGCCCACACAGCACAGTAATCCAGTTGACAAAAAACACTCTGTGAGTATGTAAAAACGATTCAAGATAATTTTATTAATTAGATTATATTTTTTCATTAATTCCAGAACAACGGCTCCCGCTTCCCACTATGACCACAGAAAACGAAATTCTACGTAATAAGCGCGACGCTTGTGTGGTTCGCATTGAAGATTTCTATGATTATATTGACAAAACGATAAAACAGGCAAACGTAACAAAAAAAATGGCCTATTCTGAAGTTTCAGAATTACAGTTTCGCATTGAGAAAGTCGAATCGTTATACAAACAATATGAAAAACTTGGGTCACAATTAGAAAGTTCTGGTTATCTTGATATTCATTTTATTAGGCAGTACTGTATTCCTTTCGAGTCTAAGTTTTATAATGCATTAGCAAGATCGAAGGCATTGTTAGAAATATATCAGAAAAAAAACAAGACAAATAATGACAGTAATACTCAAACTATAGAATCAAAAAATTAAATCCGCCAGTCACGTATAGATGACAAACCAAAATGTGCCCGCACGCCACGACTACAGTCATGACAGACTTTTATACATAAATACAGGGTTTGTTTCGAGGTTTCCGTCTCTTTGCAGTGTTTTTATTAGCGTACCTGGAATATAAAAAAATAATTTTCTTAAATTGCTCAATCAAAATAATTTTGAATCCACAGTGTCTATTGTACCTATGTAGGTATTACAAATGGTATTTTCTACCTACCAATGTAAATAAAAAACCTGATAAAAAAATTGTTTTATTTTAATCACTATCCCCTTCCTTCTGTACCCTCTTACTTAATTCCTCACGGTAGGCAGCGGCTCGGCTTGCTCACTCATGCAATGTTATGAGAAAGTAGCCAAGACCACGAGCGATGGATTCCACTTAAAGGCAGGTACCCTGACTTTTACATCACTTTGAAAATAGTAGGTACCTACATTTCGTGTCGAGCATAAAAACGTCGAGATTTTAACAAGAGCGATTTAGCCAATCGAAAGCTACATGCGACACGAACGATTCTTTTTACCCGACTGCCGAAGGAGGGTAATGTGTTTATCAGTCTATGTATGTATGTATGTTTGTTCCTATGTGGCGTTCTATAAACATCATAATGGCGGGACCAACTCTTGTAATTGAAAGATTCTACCACGTATATTTAGCACCCATTTAGTACTATTTTGTACCTATCCTGAAATTGTTGTACGTCACACGGCATAAGCGGCATTTCACGATAACACTGGTCCTGCCATTATGATGCGTCATAATGGAGAGACCATGCCTGTACTACAAAACTACAAATAATTACATAATTCTGATTAAACCAGTATCTAGTACCGGATTTAGTACCTCCAAAAATCAACAGTGGTTGACGGAAATCCTAGTCGTTTCTTTGGATTTTTATTTTTTTATTTTTTGACACTTTATACGCCTGAATAAATAAACGATCAAAAGCACTTCAAGTAAAAAGCTGCAGCCACATTCTTACAGGCGCTTCATTGCTTTTTTTGTTTAAAACCATCTTGGCATTTTTATTGCCTTTCTAATTAAATTGGTTTGGGGCTCATCGGTTGGATGGTTTCAAAGTCTGTAAAGGACATAGATAGGTAGAAAAAATTAAATTATATTAAGATTTATATTGCAGACTGGCCCTCGCGTAAAAAGGTAGTTATACATATTTAATAAGTAGGATGTACAGATTATTTTTAGTAATACCTTTATAAAATATGTTTAATAATAATTTACCTGCCTTGGCCTAACCGTTATCTAGTAACATAATGTTTCACAACAATATAATTAATAATAAAGCGTCTGTCTACACGAAATGTAGCTGCAACTTTTTACTTGAGGTATTTTTGCTCGTCAAATTAATCAGGCATAGAAAATGTCAAAAATGAAAAAATATTTTGCAATGAGGCTAATTGGATTTCCGTCAACCACTGTTGATTTTTGGAGGTACTAAATCCGGTACTAGATACTGGTTTAATCAGAATTATGTAATTATTTGTAGTTTTGGAGTACAGGCAATGTCTCGCCATTATGACGCATCATAATGGCGGGACCAGTGTTATAGGTACAAAATAGTACTAAATGGGTTCTAAATATACGTGGTAGAATCTTTCAATTACAAGTGTTGGTCCCGCCATTATGATGTTTATGGCGTTCTAGAGACCAAACGCGTGGGCCGATTTTGATGGTTCTGACGTCAATCGAATCGTCTTAACCCCGCGAGTATCACTGGCTTCATGAAAATTGGAAAATAGGAATATAGCGGTTCTTGGGTGCCATATTGTGGGGGCCCGAATTTTTTTTTTCTTCCAAACCTATCGTGTGGGGTATCAAAATAAAGGATTTTAAGAGGTGATTTCAAAAATATATTACACTTATATGTTTAAATGTACCTAATTAGAAAAAAATAACTAAAAAGTTATAAATAAAAAAAGATAATTAAAAAAATCAAAGACCCGACTGCTTGAAAAGCGAACTAAAAAGACGTAAACAAGGAGAAAATCATACTGTGCAGTCGGAGGATACGTCTGGTTTTGGTCAGCCAGCTCGCGAAGATGTATCCTCCGACAGCACAGCATGATTTTCTCCTTGTTTACGTCTTTTTAGTTCGCTTTTCAAGCAGTCGTGTTTTTTGATTTTTTTAATTATCTTTTTTTATTCCACTACCTGATGAGCAGAACACAATCAACGCGCGCTTTTTCGAGAGGTAACAGGTTCAGTATCATTATGACGGATGGGGCGGTGGAAAAAGCGCGGGCGTAGCGGCAGAATGCGTCTACCAACAGTAGCCTATTCAGTTACATTTTATACATCAAATTCCACTACTTGACTACATTGTCTCTCAACATTTCAGCCAAAAGATGTCCACTGCTGAACATAGGCCTCCCCCAGGAGGCGACACCGCAATGACCGATACTTATACTGGATTTATAAATCATTTATACTCACAACACTTATGGGGACTACTTTCAAATTGATCGATAAACATTTAATATCTGTTTTTTTAGCTTATTCTTTTTCAGAAACACATAACTTATATTTTTTTCTTGGGAACAAATATGCAGTTTAGTTTAATAAGCGCCCGATTACCCAGTCACTGCAGATAAGATTGAAAGACACAATAGAAAATTCTAATATGGCGCGATATAATAAATGTGTTTTTAGGGTTCCGTACCCAAAGGGTAAAAACGGGACCCTATTACTGAGACTTCGCTGTCCGTCTGTCTGTCTGTCTGTCTGTCACCAGGCTGTATCTAATGAACCGTGATAGTTAGTTAAAATTTTCACAGATGATGTATTCCTGTTGCCGCTATAACAACAAATACTAAAAACAATATAAAATTAATATTTAAAGGGGGGCTCCCATACAACAAACGTGATATTTTTGCCGTTTTTTGCTTGATATTAATAACGGCAACAGGTAGACGCTTGAAATATTCACAGAATATTTAGTTGTATATTCTCTTCAAAAAATAATAATTATTAAATTAAAATAAAATAAATTAAGGGGGGCTCCCATACAACAAACGTGATTTTTTTGCAGTGTTTTGCGATAATGGTACGGAACCCTTCGTGTGCGAGTCCGACTCGCACTTGGCCGGTTTTTATTTGTTCTAAATCCAACCTCATACCGAATTTATGCAATTACCAAAAAATTCGCGATATTTAACGAAAGTGTACAATTCGGATATTATTATCGGAATGCCGATTTTGAGATCTAATATCGGAAATCAATATCGGAATTGAAAACCTTCCATATTACATGCCGTAGTACCAACCCCCGGCCCCGGTCTGGCCAGCGTGATATAGTATGCCCAAAACCTCCTTTCAAAGAAAATGCCTATGTCCGGGAGTGGACTGCTAAAGGTTTATTGAATGATTTAAATATATCTTACTCGACCTTATGCGTTTCAGGTCGAGATATATTAATCACGCCACAGCAAACATTTTAAATATAATCATTATGCACAGAATTTAAATAATGTTGATTGGGGCGTGTAAATGCAAATATTTCAAATATTTCCTGATCATCAACTAATTTCATATATTTGTACGTTATACTTACAATAATTATCAACATTATAAATTATTTTAATATTATTATGAAAAATGTGTCATTTTCGACTCCTTGTAATATATTTATTTTAACTCTCCAGTAGGTAGGTACTCTTATTATCGTCATCCATTGTTATTAATATTTAATAGTAAAGGAATAGCTCTATTTAAACATCAATAAAAACTAAAAAAACACTACCAAACTTAACGAGCTTCCGACAGTAGAAAAGCCACAGAGTAAGTAACAATATTCAACACCCCCAGCAGGTCATGAACTGACCTCCCCGGATAATGGAATACGGCAGCAAAGTTTATTAGTTCACCGCACATAATGTAAATATAATATGTTTATATGTCACGTTTTTTTAATGTATCACGGTTTATGAGATACAGCCTGGTGACAGACAGACAGACGGACCGCGGAGTCTTAGTAATAGGTTCCCGTCTTTGGGTACGGAACCCTAAAAATTATATCAATTTGTCTCATTATTATCGAGCCCTGTATGGAAAAAAAATATGAGCGTCGAAAGTTCCATATTTCAACACTAATTTTAACGCATCTTTGGGCGGAAATACCTTAAGAAGAAGGAAACTTGCAAAAGTGCTAATTCGTACGTACTTCATACTGCTCATCACAGCATCTACCTATTTCGCACGTGTTGTCGGATGAGATAGCATGCATTTCCATTTTAACCCCGCGCACAAAATAGTTCGTGCCGTCGACTAGGGCAACCTTAGTCTTGATATGGTCGGAAAAGGTGTTGTTGGGTTTTTCTATTTGGAAATTGTGGTTAGCAGTCCGGAGGCTGGCTTGATGCCCAGTTGATGGCAATAGGCTCGCACCTCTGCCTAGTTCATGTGAGTTCCCAAATAATTAATAAAATAGACAAATTGTATCAATTTTGCCGGCCTAGGTATGCCACTTGACCAGCCGACTATGGTTTGGTAAGTTTCTAACATTTTGGTCCATACAAACTGGATATAATTTGCAGCGAAATAGTATAGTAGAATTAATTTGATCAAATCACTTACCTACTTTCTTTAGGGAAATCTCCCAATAGAGAGAACATCTTCCGTGAATGCATCATCTACGATAGGGATTTGATTAAATCTCCAGTTTCGTCATCTCCCTGCGAAATAGTATAGATAGTGCCTTATTGAGAAGAAGGCGAAAAGAGATTACCTACAATATCATGCCATTAATTATAAAACTTACAGCGTTTTTAATAAACCGGTGACTTAGTCATTCATTACATTACCTATTAAAGATCACCTTGTACCTCTATACCTTTAAATTATTTAAGTTAAACTGCTTCGACTAATTCATGTATTCACCGCACCAAGTTTTTAACAACGAGAGATCGCTACATAAACGACGAGACGGTTGGTTAGGCTAAATGCTCGGCGCTCGGAGTTCGGGAGTCGGGTGCTCCCATGCAGACATTAGTAGACAAATACAGTGGCACAATATAACACGTGTAGCTGAAACGCTATGTACACTAACATAGATTCATTTCGATGACAGATTTGGATGAAATTTTGCTTTCGCATGGTTTAGGATAGATGGAGTGATACTGATGGGTAATATTATTCTCGCCGTTAAACAAAGTAAGCAGGTTTTTTCAAGTTAATTCATTTACTGTCTCTATTATTATACCTAAGGAAAGAAGCTCCGTCCTCTTGTTTTTTCACCCGACTGCCGAACGAGGATTCTCTTATAAATAAGGGAACAGCTCTATTTAAACATTAATAAAAACTAAAAAAACACTACAAACCTTAACGAGCTTCCGACAGTAGAAAAGCCACAGAGTAAGTAACTAACTGATGCCTGCATGGGAGCACCCGAGCTCCCGACATACACCCGAACTCCGAGCGCCGAGCTTCAGTATTTAGCAACAGATTTAGCCTAACCAACCGTCTCGTCGTTTATGTAGCGATCTCTCGTTGTTAAAAACTTGGTGCGGTGAATACATGAGTTAGTCGGTGCGCCGTGCAGTTTAACTTAAATAATTTAAAGGTATAGAGTTGTACAAGGTAATCTTTAATAGGTAATGTAATGAATGACTAATTCAGCGGTTTATTAAAAACGCTGTAAGTTTTATAATAAATGGCGTGATATTGTAGGTAATCTCTTTTCGCCTTCTTCTCAATAAGGCACTATCTGTACTATTTTGCAGGGAGATGACGAAACTGGAGATTTAATTAAATCCCTATCGTAGATGATCAATTCACGGAAGATGTTCTCTCTGTTGGGAGATTTCCTTAAAGAAAGTAGGTAAGTGATTTGATCAAATTAATTCTACTATACTATTTCGCTGCAAATTATATCCAGTTTGTACGGACCAAAATGTTAGAAGCTCACCAAACCATAGTCGGCTGGTCAAGTGGCATACCTTTTTGTTTTTTTTTTTGTTTTTTGGCCGTCAATATTAATACAATTTTGACAAACTAGGCAGAGGTGCGAGCCTATTGCCATCAACCGGGCATCAAGCCAGCCTCCGGACTGCTAATCACAATTTCCAGATAGAAAAACCCAACAACACCTTTTCCGACCATATCAAGACTTAGGTAAGGTTGCCCTAGTCGACGGCACGAACTATTTTGTGTGCTGGGTTAAAATGCATGCTATCTCATCCGACAACACGTGCGAAATAGGTAGATGCTGTAATGAGCAGTATGAAGTACTTACGAATTAGCACTTTTGCAAGTTTCTTTCTTCTTATGGTAGGTATTTATTTCCGCCCAAAGATGCGTTAAAATTAGTGTTGAAATATGGAACTTTCGACGCTCATATTTTTTTTTCCATACAGGGCTCGATAATAATGAGACAAATTGATATCATTTTTAGGGTTCCGTACCCAAAGGTTAAAAACGGGAACCTATTACTAAGACTCCGCGGTCCGTTTGTCTGTATGTCTGTCCGTCTGTCACCAGGCTGTATCTCATGAACCGTGATAGCTAGACAAATTAAATTTACACAGATGATGTATTTCTGTTGCCGCTATAACAGCAAATATTTAAAACAGAATAAAATAAATATTTAGGTGGGGTTCCCATACACCAAACGTATTTTTTTGCCGTTTTTAGGGTTCCGAAGTCAACAAGGAACCCTTATAGTTTCGCTCTGTCAGTCTGTCCGTTCGCAGCTTTGCTCAGAGAATCTAAGTACTAGAAAGCTATGATTTGGCATGTATATACCTCAGACCAACAAAAAAAGATAGACGGCGCGCCACGAACATCAAAAGTGAAGCCACATTTTTATCTATGTGTGTTTGGAAGGGTTGCCATTTGTTAACTTTTTTCCCTATAAATAGGGTAATAATATTATTGTGTGGGTAGGATAATATAGTTCAAGTTTTTTTTTTTTTTTTTTCTTAGTAAGAACAAAATTCTTAACAATTAATTACGATCTAGCCTAAAAGACTAATAAGCAATTTAACTCTAACTTAATATGTTACGTTATAGATTTTGTTAAAACTAGGAATAGTGTCCATTTGCACTTTTACACAAGTCCGTAGCACTTTCTTAGAGTCTGATATAATTTATAAAAACACTATGTTCATGTGTTATATGTATAGCACAGCGTTGTCACTATTATTCATTCACTTTGTACACTACACTAATTCAAAAGGTTTAGTTCTTTTTAGCCTACGCACTAAGTCTGTATTGTCTAGCAGCTGAATAGCCTAATTGTTCAAGTAAGATGTTGTTGAGTATGGTATTGTACCTCAATTGTTTAGAAGAACTTCTATTCCGAAAAAAATATCAAATTTTTGTTACATCGCAAAATTTCTTTAAAAATAAAATCAATTATAAAGTGGCTTTATATACTTATGATTTGGAGATCACCTTTTATGCAAGACTTGCTGGTGTTAGGAGACTTCACTCTTCCGCTTAGCATTATCCATTCATTTGCAATTGAATGCAAAAAAATAAAACAAACAAATATAAATAGATACGTTTCAAATAATAGAAAAAGCAAACTATGAGTGAACGAGCGTTATACAGAGAAAAAAAGTGAATTCAAAAAATCAAAAAGCCCGACTACTTAAAGAGCGAACTAAAAAGCCTTAAACAAGAAGAAAATCATGCTGTGCAGTTTGAGGATACGTATTCGCGAGCTCGCTGAATAAAACCAGATAAATCCTCCGACTGCACAGCATGATTTTCTTCTTGTTTACGGCTTTGTAGTTCGCTTTTTAAGCAGTCGTGCGTTTTTTTTTTTTTTAAAGGTTTAGGTAGATTTAAACATATATGTATTATATATTTTTGAAATCACCTCTTAAAACCCTTTATTTTGATACCCCACATGATGGGTTTAAAGAAAAAAACATTTTGTCGCCCGCAATATGGCGCCCAAAACCCACTATTTTTCTTTTTTCCAATTTTAATGTAGCCAGTGACACTCGCAGAGTTAAGAAGAATCGATTGACGTATGAATCATCAAAATCAGCCAGTGCGTTTGGTCTATAGAACGCCACATAGGAACAAACATTCATACATACATAGACTGATAAACACTTTACCCTCCTTCGGCAATCGGGTAAACAATGCGCGTATTTCTGTGATATGTGGGTGTATAGGTGAGAGTGCGCTAATGTGTGAGGGTGTGTAGTGTGTATGAGTTAAAATTAGTATATATAGTTCTACTATGGGATATATGTGTAGGTGTAAGTTAGCCCTGCCTGTCACAGTGTCATGGGATCGGAAGAAGTGAAATACAGCTTCTTACGGTAGACGACGGTAGTCAATTTTTATTACTTGTACATTTTTAATTTAGATTTAATGTTTGACGTTTAAAAGTGCCGCTTATTGGCCTAGTTGAAATAAATATATTTGGCTTTGACTTTGACTTTTCGATTATAGGTTATAAGGTTGCTGAAGCGTAAATCATAACATCGTCATGGGTATGAGTCATTATGTAAATTGTTTTGAAATAATATCTGTATTATTTTTACTAAATTTGTTTGAAAATATAATTAGGTACCTGTACCTTGTTTGAAAATAAAATTAGGTACCTGTACCTAATTATATTTTCAAACAAATTTAGTAAATTCAAAATAATTCTAAGTAAATATAACTCCAAGTAAGAAATCAAATTTAAATATGTTTAATCGAATGGGGAAATTTTAAATCACATTATGGCAACTCTCGCACTTTATGTCACTGCTTTCGTTCGTTGAGGTTTTTTGTTCCAAGTAACCTAAAATTCATAGTATATTTAATAAATAAACGATGTTATTTCAAGTAGTTGTAAATGAAAAGTGATTCAGTGACCCTTTAAATGTGCTTTGCTATTGTTTTTACAGGTTTTCACTACACAGGAAGGCATAATTATATTTTTATAAATATATGTTAACTTGACGACGACTCGTGACGTACTAAGAGCGATGAGCATAGTTTTAGTGTAGGTGTGTGCGTGAGCTAGTATATTTACTTGGAGGAGCATAGTTTTGTGGCTTCACTTATGATGTTCGCGACGCGCCGTCTATCTTTTTTTGTTGGTCTGAGGTATATACATATTAATAATTCCGACAAAGTGGTAACATAAAATCACGAAATATACTTTTTTTTCGGGTACCTCCCATAGACGTAAAGTGGGGATGTTATTTTTTTCTCATCTATCCCATGGTGTGGGGTATCGTTGGATTGGCCATTCAAAAATATTGTTTGGGTTTGTTAATAGTAGTTTATGAAACTGTTGCATAATAAGGGGTATTAAAACATGAGTGTGTGTTTAAAAACCGAGCCGTAGGCGAGGTTTTTAATAGTATTCACACGAATGTTTTAATACCTAGTTATGTGCAGTTTCATACACTACTTTATCTACACGCATACATTGGGATTGAAGCTACTAAATACCTTTTTTGCATTTTCCATGCCATAAAGTCGTGATAGCATTTATCATATAATTTTCTCCACTTTGCTGGTAATAAATTATGAGTAATTTCCTTCGCCGCATCTAAAATATCGGGCGAAGTCAAATTTTCTTCACATTCACTGATTATCAGACATTTTTAAGCAAGAATTCAAAAACCTCATGCAATTCAATACAACTAAACCTGCAAAATATTAATGGCGCCAAAACCCAGCACATCACCGCATTGCGCATGCGCTACGGTTTAGCACGCACTGCGATTTTTATTTGAGCGATTTTTTTTCGCCTATTCTGCGACCTATGGAATTGTATGAAGTTGCTTGCATTGCTGTAAAAAATCGTGCAGAAATAATACCGCAAGAAATCCGTGTTTTGCCACAGAATCCACAGCACCGCGGCGCGAATTTAATTCGCGCGAATATTTTGAGCTCTATGAACATGTAGAATGAGACAAAATTCGCGCGAATAAAATTCGCAGTGCGTGCTAAGCCTGAAGCGGGCATTGTCATAGACAAGTAAAAATTAGAATCAAATCTTTTTAAATAGGTACTCTAAAAATGGCATTTCAAAAAATAATTGATGAAAACTCCTTGTGATTAACTTCTTGGATTTGTCCTGTATCGTAATAGAAAAAAAATTGTATTATAGCATTATTTTGTTAGAGAAAAAGTGTTATAATAAGATTCTATTTTTAAATTTCGGTATTGTGTTTATTGAAGTTTATAATTCGAATATTACGATATGAGAGTAGATAAAACCATTTTTCGATTCAGAGATTTGTTTGCGTAAAATTAAGCTTTAAGTTGCAAATTTATGTTAGAGTCAAGTGTCCCCCCCCCCCTGCCAGATGACATGGAATGCTCTTGGCTATGTGATAAAAATCACGGCAGTAGTAAATATAACGAAATTAAAAGGAAAATTATCACGGATAACAAGGCTTTGCAAGTTTACGAGTAATAGTCGACCAACTTATAAAATGTACTTGGAACAGTAAAAATTTTGTACAAATGCCATTGAAAAATTACTTAAATAAAGTTGATATCTGTGTAAAACAGAGTAAATATAATGCTTATGAACCATGTAAAAATATACAAAAATGAAATCATAACAGGCTTTACAAGTTTACGAGTAATAGTCGACCAACTTATAAAGAGTACTTGGCACAGTAAATTTTTTGTACAAATGCCATTGAAAAATTTCTTAAATAACGTTGTTAGCTGTGTAAGACTGATAGTAAATATATGCTTATGAACCATGTAAAAATATACAAAAATAAAATCATAACATCCTCAATAATAATGATTACTAAATTAATAATGTTTAAGCTAGAATAACGCATTGGAGTGGCCGGTGTCGTTGGCGGTACCAGTCCGTAGTCCATACGGCGCATGCGCGCGGTGGAGTCTATTTTTTGTTAGTGCAGAAGTATTTTCGACCTTTTGTAATTAAAACGTAGAAGTAAAGTCAAATTAGATTCGATTTCCAAGCAAATTACTTATTTTCTTTTGTCGATATCCTTCTATAAAGTCAATATTCGACCCGACTTCATCACTAATTGAGTAGCGTAAAACTTTCCAGAATGAAATAGTGAATACCGCAGATTAGAGGATTCACCCCTAATCTGTGGTATTAGAGGAGTACATACGATTTTTTTCTAATTCCGAAAGATAAATAAACAAGGAGCGTGCACGCAAAGATCCAGGAACGAACCATTCCCCGTGACTCTAACGCGCGTTATCGTATCGCCTCCTTTCGCAATTCGGACCCGCGGTGGTACTCAAATAGATAATATTTTTATAACTTCAGTTGCGAAGTTGGATTTTATAACTCCTTCTTCAGTTACCAGTTAGTCCTTATTTAGTTTAAGTCAAGAGTGAATAGATTACATCTAGGCAAGCGTGATTCACCGTAGACCACATCATCGCTTACCATCAGGCGAGATAGTGGTCAAACACGAGAATATAGATTAAAAAAAAACATCATCCTATGTCGGCCCGTTTTTAGACTTTGTGAGCCGCTGAAACCGTTCTAATGTTCATGTAACAACAACAAAACCCTCTTTTTAGTCCGCATTATTTTGCAACTTCGGAACCCTATTACAGCGCGTGGCCCGACACGCACCTGGCCGGTTTTTTTTGCGATAATGGTACGGAACCCTCCGTGCCATTATCGCAGTCGTGCCATTGTCGCATCGAGTCGGACTCGCGACTCGCACTTGGCCGGTTTTTATTACTATAGGAATATCAGTAAACAGCTTCACATGCGGGCGCATAAGTTTCAAACATTTGAGCGGTTTCATCCCGCGCGGCTCGATCTTCAAAGTTAAGCAACGCTGGCCGAGGTCGGTCCGTGGTTGGGTGACCATCTTTCATAGCGAGATTCTTCCGTGCCCCAGAAAGCACGTTAAGCCGTTGGTCCTGGCTGTCATTTGAAGTTCTTTGACAATCGTTACGGGTAGTCAGAAGCCTTAATCTGACACCAGTCTTGCCAAGGGGTATCGTATTACCCAGTTACTGGGTTGTGGAGGTCAGATAGGCAGTCGCTCCATGTAAAATACTGGTAAGTACGCAGCTGAATCCAGTTCGTCTGGATACCGACCCCAACATAATGGGGAAAAGGCTAGGCAGATTGATTGTGTAGCTGTTGCTAGTCACTGTTTTAAAATCTGTCGCGGGAAAAAGTCACCAGTGCGTTCGCTTGTATTGTAAATCAAATAATTACGCGGCTAAAAACCACGCGCGATTACGGTTAGTCGCTGTGCGGCCTTACACTACAGCAAATAGTAGGTAACCTACTTATTGCAACCCTGTTCCACGATCCTTGTCCACTGAAGTGAACTTGAGTAATCTTGACTTACTGCAACAAACACTTGATCCGTAGATCGATATCACCACACTGACTTCAAATGGAAACAACTACAAAATACATTATGTTATCTATCAACATAGATCGGATGAGGCGGATAGAAATATTGGCTAAGCTCGAAGAGCGATACTGCCTTGGTGGGCTCCAAGATGATTTATTGGGTGGAGAAAAATATGTGCTGTGGTGAAAGAAATTGACGCGATTGGTAAAATTTATAAGATTGCCAAGTCAATAGCACTTGTATCCATTAAATTTTGGCATTTCGCAGATAGAATTGAGGGTAAGGTTATCTCCAGCAGGGGTGATGTGAATTGGCCACCAAGGTCATTCGATTTTACCCCGCTAGAAATTTTCAGGTGGGGTTTCTTGAAATCGCAGGTCTATGCAAACAAACCACAATTGACCTATGCCCTAAAAGTGAACATAACACATGCCATCGCTCAAATTCAGCGGGGTCTATGCAGAAGAGTCATAGAAAATTGGACCACTCGAATCCGTGCCACTGCAAATAGCGGAGGCGGGCATTTGAACGATGTCATATTCAAGGGGGGGCAGGTAGGGGCAGTTCTCCCCCCCCTAGATATTAAAAATATGTAGTCAAAAGTAATCAAAGTCCAAAGTCACATAATCCCAACCCAACAAATCTAGCCATTTGTTGATGTCCTAAAAGAGTACTACTAAAAATTCTTTATAATATTTGACGATATTTTTAAATGAACAACGTCCTTACTTATTTCATTATCCCAGTAAGAACGTCCCTTATTTATATCGAACCAACAAATCTTATCACAAATTCTGTAGAAAAACGTCCTATATTCACGAAACGCTTAAGTTCTATCCACACATATCAGGGCAGACCGTGCCCTGACAGGGGCTCAAAAAAATATCGGTGTGTACATTTTACATGATCTCGTTCACACACGTCCGTGCTCGGGCCAGAGACAGAGCTTCAATGCCTGGGCCCGGCCCTGTCACGTCCCGGACACGGCCCTGATATGTGTGGATAGACCTTCAGATGTTTAATAGTTTTCATATAAAATCGTCCTTATATCTGTTTTACGGATAAGTCGACAACTGTGCTTCACCCAAAGCAACATGCAAGTAGGTAGGAAGGAGGAAATTTTGATTGTGACACGTGAAATGATTTTAAATTTTAATCGGCGAGGCCTATATTCGTCAGAGAATTTTATCACTGCGGTGTAGAACATTGCAGTTTTAGGTCAGACGGACAGACAGACTGAGAATATCCACACATATCAGGGCAGTGCCCTGAACGTGGACGGACCGTGCCCCGTCAGCAGGGGCTCAAAAAAATATTGGTGTGTACATTTTATATGAACTCGTTCACACACGTCCGTGCACGGGCCAGTGACGGAGCTTCAATGCCTGGGCCCGGCTTTTACCATTTTGGTGATTAATGCCCCACCTTCATTGTACGTAAAGAGGTCTTTGTCCTGCAATGGAACAGTAACACTCTGACGTAACATTAGGTAAGTATGCTCATGGCGTAACCCAATTTTGCAATTCGAATTCCTACCACTAAAATTAAATGGCGTCATTTAATTTCGTTCCATCATGAATGTGAATGTTCGCACAGGTCCTGGTGAGCGGATCCTAGTATTGGCAGCGATCTTGTTAACAGGAACTTGCAATTATGTACAATCTAACTGTCTTGTTCACCTGCACTTGCACTTAGCGACTCAAAGGTATAGGTTTATAACCTATGTTTATTGTTGGCTGTTTAATTCGATAGGTACCTAGGTATTTTCGAAACTGATCATGATCACAGACGTAAGTACTTTTACTAGGCACTTAGATAACAATCGAAAGTACCTTCATCAGTATGAAAAACATCCAAAAACAGTTAATTTGTAAATGGATAAAAAACTGCTGTTGTGACCCAGTGACAGCACTGGTGTGGCCCAGTGGCAAAGGCGAATTACAAGTTGTAGGTCGCGGATTCTAACCCAGAGGCAGATGACATAAATGTATGGGCATGTCAAACGCTATCGAAATGTCACGTGATCAATCTCTTACATTTTGGCATTTCAATCATCACAATAGCAGACATCGAATTAAACCGTGTCTAGAGCATCTACCGGCGTTTTATTTTATGTAAATTAATTCATCAAAAAAGCTCTCAAAACGGTGAAGGAAAAATCGTGAGGAAGCCAAAATTTATAGAACCAAAGACATTCACCAACCAGCAATGGGCGCACGTGGTGGATTATGACATACGGCCCATTCCCTTTCACAGAGAGAAGACCTGTGTCCCAGCAATGGTAACATCAACACAAAGGCTGAAGATAATGATGAGTTCATTTCAAGCTCATTTTACCAAGTTATTACGGTGAGATGTTTACAGAATCCCCCCTGTGTTACTAAAACTCATAAAGTTGCGTTTTCCTCAATCCCCCCTATTTTTACGTTTTTTTTTCACAAGGAACAATGGGGTTCAAAATAATATAGGGCAGGGTAATAAACCGTTCTGCTCCAAATCAGTTAGCGGTCAAGTGGTCACATTAGGTACAGATTTATTGCGTCCTCCCGAACGGGACCGAAATACATGGCCTATTATAGGTACCTACTTTTCATTTTCTCACAAGCACACACAATGGCCTTCAGTCTATAACAAGGATTGCGAACCTTTTGACGTAGGTTTGTGTGCGTAATATTTTAGGTAAAACGACGTAAGTAGGTACTTATATAGTTAATAAAACTATCCGATACAAAAATAACTGTTTTTTGACAAGCTTAGCTTATGCTAGTATTATATTATCTGTGGCTTAGGCTTAACACGCATTGCGATTTTTATTAGCGCGAATTTTTTAGTACTATTTCCCCGCGATTTTTTTCCGCAATGCGTGTAGCTTCATACAATTCCATAGGTCGGAGAAAGGGCGGAAAAAAATTCACGCCGATTTTAAAATCGCAGGTCGTGCTAAGCCTTACCGTGCATTGTCATTTGTCATCCAAACCACGTGATGCAAAATTTCAGCTCAATCGGTTGGGGATAGCTACTTTATTTAAAAATCAATTGCATGAAACGGTCGACACATAAAAATTTGATGAAGTAGGTAAGTAACAAGTATTAAGCCTGAAATCTGTTCTCTAATCTGCACCTGTTTTTTAGGGTTCCGAAGTCAACAAGGAACCCTTATAGTTTCGCTCTGTCCGTCTGTCCGTCCGCAGCTTAGCTCAGAGAATCTAAGCACTAGAAAGCTATAATTTGGCATGTATATACATATTAATAATTCCGACAAAGTGGTAACATAAAATCATGAAAAAATGTTTTTTTTCGGTTACCTCCCATAGACGTAAAGTGGGGATGTATTTTTTTTTCTCATCTATCCCATGGTGTGTGGGATAGGCCATTCAAAAATATTATAGGTAATTTTATTTTACAAATGCCATTGAAAAATTACTAAAATAAAGTTGATAGCTGTGTAAAACAGAGTAAATATAATGCTTACAAACCATGTAAAAATATACAAAAATGAAATCATAACAGGCTTTACAAGTTTACGAGTAATAGTCGACCAACTTATAACATGTACTTGGCACAGTAAAAATATTCCACAAATGCTATTGAAAAATTACTTAAATAACGTTGTTAGCTATGTAAAACAGATAGTAAATATATGCTTGTGAACCATGTAAAAATATACAAAAATAAAATCATAACATCCTTAATAATAATGATTTCTAAACTAATAATGTTTAATAAGATCGAATAACGCATTGGAGTGGACGGAGTCGTTGGCAGTACCAGAACAATCAATCAATCAATCATCATTTATTGCCAATAATGTAGGTATACATATAAGATGGTAATTTTTTGTAGACAGTCCACGTGAACGTAGTCCATATGGCGCATGCGCGCGGTGGAGTCTATTTTGTGTTAGTGCAAAAGTATTTTCGACGTTTTGTAATTAAAACGTAAAAGTAAAGTCAAATTAGATTCGATTTCCAAGCAAATTACTAATATTCTTTTGTCGATATCCTTCTATAAAGTCAATATTCGACCCGACTCCATCACTAATTGAGTAGCGTAAAACTTTCCAGAATGAAATAGTGAATACCGCAGATTAGAGGATTCACCTCTAATCTGCGGTATTAGAGGAGATTAGAGGTGAATACATACGTTTTTTTTCTAATTCCGAAAGAGAAATAAACAAGGAGCGTGCACGCAAGGATCCAGGAACGAACTATACCATTCTCCGTGGCAATTCGCACCCGCGGTGGTACTCAAATAGATAATATTTTACAAACTTCAGTTGCGAAGTTTGATTTTATAACTCCTTCTCTAGTTACCAGTTAGTCCTTATTTAGTTTCAGTCAAGAGTGAATAGATTACATCTAGGCAAGCGTGCTTCACCGTAGACCACATCATCGCTTACCATCAGGCGAGATAGTGGTCAAACGCGAGAATATAGAATAAAAAAAATCATCATCATCAGTTTTTAGACTTTGTGAGCCGCTGAAACCGTTCTAATGTTCATGTAACAACAACAAAACCCTCTTTTTAGTCCGCATTATTATGCAACTTCGGAACCCTATTACTGCGCGTGGCCCGACACGCACTTGGCCGGTTTTTATTTATTTATTATTTTATATCTGTGGGGCAACCCACACAAGGAATTTCTTCCTGTATCGTCGGTGCGTTTACAAACATATAAACTCACATACTGTGGTATTTCGCTATTTTAAACCACATATTTTAGTTATTTCACTGAGTGAGCTGGTGTTCTCACCTAATTCACACTTAGGTCTCTTAATACTTACTTCATATTATTCCATGACAATACATTTTACATCATATACTTATACTTCGCATCCTTTATACGTTTACATTATTATTCTGCGAATCGGTCTAAAACGATTCGTTTTCTTATAAAATAATCATATTTTCAATGTTATGACACCTACGTCAGGTTGTCAAGCTGTCAATACTTTTCCTTTTAAATTTTCTGTCATAGAGCTTCTTACTAGCTTAGTCTATGAAGATTACTTTTGATTTATATAATTTAAATTCTTTTTAACAATATGGTTAGCTCAAATATTGTATTTTATAAATTGAAAATTAATTTACACGCTCTCAGAATTCATCGAAAAGGTTTTGGATTGAATATTACTGGCTGTTTTGAATACTGGCAGGTTGCACTTTTTTTATGACAACAAGATGTCACTATCTTAAATTCTGGTTCTGATTCTGTCAAGCGGTGGATATAAAAGACGGAAAGGCCGAGGGCTTGGCAGTCTTGAATCTGGACTGAACGCTAGTAGTCCATTTTTCTGTTTGATACTATGAAGTATACAATTGTATTTAAAATTTCTCTTTAAAAACTATTATATATAAGGCCTCTGAATCTACCAATTCTGTGAAAAACAATAAATATAATTTATTGAGTGTTGAACTTAAATGTGTGTATTTTACTGGTTCATAAACTACGTCGGTCACCGCTTCATAGTAAAGGGTTTGATTGATCGGCATATTAAGCCACAGCCCGACCTCCACACTTCTATCTGCCAGTGCCAGCCTATTCTACTGCCTGACTATTAGTTCAGCAGCCTTGACCATCTAACTGTGAGCCAGCCCATTCGTCCTGCTGGCTACCCTACTGCCTATCTAAACGATACATCTGCGAGCTCATCTGCCTACCTCGGGCATTCCACGCCATCGTGTCCGTCCAGCTGCCTAGCCTGCCTGCCTGCCTGCTAAGAATTTCTGCCCACGTCGTGTCAAGCGGGATCTTCCTAGCTGCCCACGTCGTGCGAAGCCGGACCTTAATTTGTTATTTATATCCTTTTATTAGTTTTAATTTATATTTACCTTTAATTTTATTAACGTGGCTTACGTATAGTTCATTTGAACTATACGTAACGCTACAGTTTGGCGCCCAACGTAAAATCAGCGTTTATCTTTTTCAAAATTCAAAAAAAACTACCACTAGTACTTTCTTTTGGACTCTTATTTGGCTTAGTCTACTCATATTCATTTATTTATTTATTTACCTTATTCACTTTTTCTCTTCTTCTTCTTTCTTCTACTCAACACATATTCATACCTACTTACACTACACCCCACACACATCCCTTTTACCCTCTGGTAATTGGCACCCATTCTTCACTTGGAAGTGTTTTTAAAACCATTCGTGGTCACTCACAAGCTGGGGTTTGGTTTACTCTACGACGTACTGTAGGAGAATATCCTATAGTCGTTACCATAACGTTCTCAACACATATTCATACCTACTTACACTACACCCCACAAACATCCCTTTTACCCTCTGGTAATTGGCACCCATTCTTCACTTGGAAGTGTTTTTAAAACCATTCGTGGTCACTCACAAGCTGGGGTTTGGTTTACTCTACGACGTACTGTAGGAGAATATCCTATAGTCGTTACCATAACGTTCCATAACACATAACTCTCTAATACTTCACTACCCTACACTCACCTCTTAAAGTCCTCTTAAACTTGAGTTTTCTGTAACTCTTGACCTCAACTCTACTCTCTTGAGTCGCCTTTAGCACTCATTAACCCTCACCCTCACCCTCATTTGGCTATAATGCATTATTCCTTTTTTTTTGAGCGGTAGCAACTCATTAAATAAGCCCCTAATGCATTATCTTTTCTTAGAGGTATTCTTAAAACCCTCTAAACCTTAAACTCAAGTTACTCTTGAGCTCTCTTAAACTCAAGTTACTCTTGAGCTCTCTTAAACTCAAGTTACTCTTGAGCTCTCTTAAACTCAAGTTACTCTTGAGCTCTCTTAAACTCAAGTTACTCTTGAGCTCTCTTAAACTCAAGTTACTCTTGAGCTCTCTTAAACTCAAGTTCCTCTTGGGCTCTCTTAAACTCGAGTGTCTCTTAAACTTGGGGTTTTTCTTAAACTTTAAACTTTTCGAGCGGATAAGCAACTCGTTAAATAAGCCCTAATGCTCTTGAGCGGATAAGCAACTCGTTAAATAAGCCCTAATGCTCTCTTCTAAATTGGGTTTTCAAACAGGTGCGGGTTACGACACCTAATTAAAAAAAAAAGCCTTCGTAATTACAATATAAATATTTCTTTGTTGGAGTATGCGTCATTGAATGTGAACCATATCCCCTACGTGTGAATGAATGAGAGTGTTTGACGAAAGTATGAAAGATGTTGTGTGTTGGAGCAAGGACTTATTTTAACCTTCAAAATTTTCAATGGAGTTGAAAATTTTCCGGGGTTGTTGGGGAAATGTGGTATTTCGCTATTTTAAACCACATATTTTAGTTATTTCACTGAGTGAGCTGGTGTTCTCACCTAATTCACACTTAGGCACAGAATAAATAATAGTACAAGTACAGAAGACTCACTTCGTGCAACAATTCATTGAAATAGAGACTCCTGCTAGTTAGCAACAAAGTGCAATTCAGCTCGCATAAGCGCTCAGTGCCTAACGTGATATTCACCTAAACGTTGCCGTTCTCTTCTAACGCGTATCTCCGTCGCTGTCTGGCGCGGTTTGACTCGGCTCGTAAGGGTTGTCGACTTGCCGCTTTCGCTTACATCCACTACCTACCTACTTGACCACGTAATTTTTCGTAGGTTTGATGCCTATGATTACACGGTCAAGTAGGTAGATAGACAATGAATATTATAGACCTTCATTTTGTTTGGTACTTAACAAATGAAAACTAGGTTACCTAAACTTCATTTACTATAACATTAGACATTTAAATAAGCCCATTTGTACAGCCCGGTCAATCGATTTTACTTCTATTGCGTTGGTGATACGACAAATGGAAGCTGTAGTAAACAGTTGGTTTTGGTAACAGATTTGTGCTTTTTATATCATCCTTATGTGTACGAGATAGAACACAAAATCGGTTGAACGGGCTGTAAAACGAGTTGTAAAGACGTCTAATGTTATTTCAAATTGAGTATAGGTACCTACATCTTTGTTTACTCTTTAGTGATATTTTTGTTAGTTTATTTAAAGTTGGCTTGAAAAAATCTTACGAAATATTTTTTGTTTGTTCGTTAGGTATAAGTAAGTACCTAGTTTTATATACAAACGTTAACTTTAACAAGTGGGTACACTTAATCAGGCTATTGGTAAATTCATAGGTAACTACTTAGGCAATTATAATTTATTTTAAACTGGATCTAAAGCGTTTATTTTTATGTTAACAAAACGGTAACCATTCAAAAAAAAAAAGAAATCAAATTATATTTGTGAACAACACGAAAATCTAAAATATCTAAGTAGGTGGGTATCTATTTAGGTATTTCACACACCTATTCATTCTTTTAGGAACACCAAAATGCTTAAATTTTTATACAAAACTCGTACTCATTATGCACCTACTACCGATAGTTACAGATTATTTATGTAATGATTTAAATAGGTACAACAAAATAGCTTACCTTTCAAAATCTTTCGGTACTTTAAAAAAACTTAATATCGATTCATTGTTCTTTGCTTTATTTAAACACCCGTAAACACAACAATATCTTTTAAAGGCCTTAGAAGTACGTTTAGGAGTCATCGTTATTTGCTGCATAATATAAATAACGTGGCTAACGTGCGAGCCGAGCGGTAAGCGGCAACCTAATGCGTTATTCCCTCTGCAAGGTACCGCCGGCCGATCGTACCTAAACTGCGGAGTGACACCCCCCTGACTTAGGTCTCTTAATACTTACTTCATATTATTCCATGACAATACATTTTACATCATATACTTATACTTCGCATCCTTTATACGTTTACATTATTATTCTGCGAATCGGTCTAAAACGATTCGTTTTCTTATAAAATAATCATATTTTCAATGTTATGACACCTACGTCAGGTTGTCAAGCTGTCAATACTTTTCCTTTTAAATTTTCTGTCATAGAGCTTCTTACTAGCTTAGTCTATGAAGATTACTTTTGATTTATATAATTTAAATTCTTTTTAACAATATGGTTAGCTCAAATATTGTATTTTATAAATTGAAAATTAATTTACACGCTCTCAGAATTCATCGAAAAGGTTTTGGATTGAATATTACTGGCTGTTTTGAATACTGGCAGGTTGCACTTTTTTTATGACAACAAGATGTCACTATCTTAAATTCTGGTTCTGATTCTGTCAAGCGGTGGATATAAAAGACGGAAAGGCCGAGGGCTTGGCAGTGGGGCTCATTCCGCCGCCGGCTGTGTTCGCGAACGCACGTCTCGCTCTGCGCTCCCCCCGCCGCCCGCACCCCGCTGTCCTGTGTCGTCGCGATCTACGCGACGCGTCCGCTGTTTGTGCTTCGCACACCGCCGTCATCGGTACCACTGCGTACCTATTAGTCCGGACCGGTCCTTCTAAGGATAGGAAACGACTAGATAGTTTCTTTAACAGATTCAGTCACGGTTATTGACCCCGTCTGGGTAAAAGCCACGGTCTGTGGTCCTCTGGTGGAAACCTAACGGTGTCAACAAAAATCCGAGGGGGTGTAGACCCAACGCACCCGCCAAGCTCCCTCAGAGCACGGCAGTCAGTTGGATTCGGGAGCGAGGGTTTGGCCTTGGTGTCTTGCCTAGTCAACCCTTGACTCCGCTTCAACATCACCTGGCACGACTGGGAGTCTCCACACCCACGTGCCAGACAAAGGTACACACGCACGGGTACCCACCTTCTGTGGGCTACCCAGTACCCCAGGGCCCCTATCACACAATAAGATTGGTGATAGGCTCATCATAGCTTAGGGCTCACCTAGGTACTCACCTCCCAGTCTAACCCGACTGGGAGGGTTAGGTTCACACATCCCCGGGCCCACCCACCCGGGGAGTTTTTCGCTATCCGTCCCTAATAGATAAGATAGGATATTGTTTACAATATCGTATCTTATCTAATTGTTATTTTTATTTTCACTCGTATCATTTTTTAACAGTACCATGCATCCTGTAGAGGTACTGTTAAAATTGGTCGAGGACCTTATGTCGGACGATCCCAGTCCGCTAAAGGAAAACCAGAGGAGGTTTAAACTAATCAAGGCCTCCCTGGCTCAATGGGACCCCTACGGTACCCCCCCGCCCCCGCCCACGCCCGCTTCGGGCGATAGCCCCGCCTCACCCCCGCCCGATACAGACGAGCGCTCTAGCTCGCCTCTTGCTTTGGTAGTTGACGAATCCGCCGTAGACTCGGACGACTACCAAACATCCGATGACCTCTCCTCTTCCTCCGACAGCTTTCAAGTTGTCAGTGAGGGTAAGAGGAAGAGGAAAAAGGGAAAGTCCCATTCCAAGGCCAATAAGGTCAAAAAGGTGACAGCGTCTCCCCCCAAGTCCCCAGCACTGCCGTCCAACTCCTCCGACGTGCAACCCACCCCCGCCCCCACCCCCCTCACCGCCACCCCGCGATCGAGTCGCTCAGCCAGTCCTATGACCGTCGCCGACGCCTCTCCGGAGTCGAGCCGCGACCCCAGTCCCATTAAAGCCCCCAAAATCCCGAAGCCCCCGCCAGTATTTCTCCACGATAAAGAAAAGTGGACAGATGTTTCCAAATCTTGCGTCGAACGTAAGATTAACTATGTCAATGCCCTCGCGTGTCAGCTGGGCATTAAAATCACAGTCCCGACCTCTAGCGATTTCAGAAATCTTACTAGATTTCTCAAGGAAAGGAACTTTTCGTTCCACACCTACACACTACCCGAGGAAGCGCCCGTCCGAGTTGTTATCCGGCGTATCCCTAAGGAAATCCCCATCGAGGATATTCGCGCGGATTTGATTGCGCAGAAAGTCCCCGTCCTAGCTGTCCACCGCATGCATAAAGCTAGAGGTGGGCAACAATACGATATGGTGGTGGTTGAATGCAGCCCCACCGAGTCCCATCACCCGATTTTCAGGGTAAAATCGGTATGTTCCCTATCAGGTATCTCAATTGAGAAGCCCTACCGCCCCTTCGTAGTTGGACAGTGCCATCGCTGCCAACTATACGGGCATAGCCAAAAGAATTGCTATGCCACACCCAGGTGCGTCAAGTGCCGGGGTGACCATAGCACTAAAGAGTGCCCCCGCCCTAAGAACCCCGCCGATTGCACGGAGCCTCCAAGCTGCGTGCTCTGTGACCAAGTCGGTCACACGGCCAACTACAAGGGGTGTCCCCGAGCCCCCAAACTTGCGCCTAAAATGGCCAAGCGCTCATCAGACCGCGAGTCACGCGCAGCCCCCACCTCCCAACCCCCCCCCCGGCTAGCCCCTCAGAGGCAGTCGCCATGGGGTAAACTGAACCACCAGAAGGTGGCTCCTCAGTCAACCCAGAAGGCCATCCCTGGCCTGATGGATCACCCTATCCCAGCACCAACTTTCAGCCCGGCCCCCCAGGCCCAGGCCGCCCCCATGCCCGCTCAAGGCAGTCAAGTGGCTTCCACCACCGCCGCCGCCGCGAGCCCGTCCCAGAATAAGCCCTATGCCAGACGCTGCGTAGCTGATATTATCATCGGTGCGTATGCGATCTGGATGACCGACGAAGCACGATCGCTGGCAGCTGAGATCGAAAAGATCGAGGCTAGTGGTATTACACCATCTCCGGCTGAATCCCGAGCCCTATTCAATAGGTATCCGACCATAACTACGGAGCTAGATAGCCTAGTTTTCAGAAACGGGCAATGGGAACGCAATTAGGGCGTGACCCATTCCCTTTCAATCAGAATTTACGCAATTAGAGCGAAATCTCTTAAATTCCTTCATTTTGCCAACAGAGGCTAATTCTCTGACCCCTCATGACCTCTCCACTCTACTCACTACGAATCATAGGGTGTAGATACAAAATAAACAAACAAACCGATTCGTTCCGCCCTCGCCGCCGAGGCCCGTCGCGTGTTCTTTCAATTAATTCCCGCCAGCCCGCGTCTAGCTGAGCATTAGATAAATTATTAGATATAAAAGGAGTTTCTTATCCGTTCTTCTCCACCTAGGTAGTTTACGAACGGAAAGTAAATTCATTAATCTAGATCCAGTCATAGCTGTCCCCCAGCGACGCCCTGAGCCGAGGTTCGACCCCAACTGGGGTAGCCCTCAGCGTTGTCGCTTAGGTTTAGAAATTTGTGCCTGGCTGGAGGCTATTAGCTTAGTCTCCACAGGGAAGTCCGGTTAAGCAGTAGTCACTCACTTTGAGTGAACTGTGAGACGCCACGTATAAAAAAAAAAAAAAAAAAAAAAAAAAAAAAGGGCTTGGCAGTCTTGAATCTGGACTGAACGCTAGTAGTCCATTTTTCTGTTTGATACTATGAAGTATACAATTGTATTTAAAATTTCTCTTTAAAAACTATTATATATAAGGCCTCTGAATCTACCAATTCTGTGAAAAACAATAAATATAATTTATTGAGTGTTGAACTTAAATGTGTGTATTTTACTGGTTCATAAACTACGTCGGTCACCGCTTCATAGTAAAGGGTTTGATTGATCGGCATATTAAGCCACAGCCCGACCTCCACACTTCTATCTGCCAGTGCCAGCCTATTCTACTGCCTGACTATTAGTTCAGCAGCCTTGACCATCTAACTGTGAGCCAGCCCATTCGTCCTGCTGGCTACCCTACTGCCTATCTAAACGATACATCTGCGAGCTCATCTGCCTACCTCGGGCATTCCACGCCATCGTGTCCGTCCAGCTGCCTAGCCTGCCTGCCTGCCTGCTAAGAATTTCTGCCCACGTCGTGTCAAGCGGGATCTTCCTAGCTGCCCACGTCGTGCGAAGCCGGACCTTAATTTGTTATTTATATCCTTTTATTAGTTTTAATTTATATTTACCTTTAATTTTATTAACGTGGCTTACGTACTACAATACACAACACCCAGAGCCGGAACAACTATCTGCAGGAATCGAAATATTTGCTCCGTGCGGGAATCGAACCCGCGACACGCAGCGCAACAGGCAATCGCTCAACCACTACGCCAACCGTGCGCCCAAATTTTACGTAGGTATCTAGGAACTTAGAAAGGTATAGTTAGATTTCGATTGACCAAACAATGACAAAAATGGTTCTTTAAAATTGCAGTTGCTACTAGCTTAGCCCGCAACTTCGCCCGCGTGGTGTTTGATAAAAATTATCGTAATAAATCTTCGACACCTTTGTGAACGTACCCATACTGCGTGACCCATTTTTTATATTCCTCCTCCCTCTTGGTGAGCTCCCGTACTACATGCCAGAACCTGCACAGTAGCTATTTTTGTGTCAATGTTGAAGTTGAGGATAGCATTGTATAACTGTCTGTTTCACTCGCTTACGTTTGTCGCATCACCCTATCTCGCTTACTCTATGCAGTATACTCGATGACAAACGGTTTCTTGTGCAATGGTTGGCAGAACCAACTTCAGAGGCAGAAAGATCCGCTGTGACTACTATACTGCCCACACAGCTAAAGAACATTACCGTGGCTAAAGCTACAGTTTCTTAGTACTACTTATCAATTTATGATGTCAATGAGAGCTACCGTGTTTGAATTGCCTGATATGCGCCGTGTAGAGTAAAAAGTTAATAAAAAAGTCAAAAAATCCGCTAACGCTTTTTAAGCAGTCGGGTTTTTTGATTTTTATAATTGTCAATTTTTATTTACAACTTTTTAGTTATTTTTTTAGAATTAGGTACATTTAAACAAATCACACCTTAAAACCCTTTATTTTGATACCCCCACGATGGGTTGGGCAGAATAAAATTTTTTCCCCCCCACAAAATGGCGCCCAAAATCCGCCATTTTTTTCTTTTCCTATTTTAATGTAGCCAGTGACACTCGCAGGGTTTAGACGAATCGATTGACGTAAGAATCTTCAAAATGGGCCAACGCGTTTGGTCTCTAGAACGCCACATAGGAACAAACATACATACATAGACTGATAAACACATTACCCTCCTTCGGTAGTCGAGTAAAAAGAGAGTAATTTCAAAAATAATGCAAATTGCATAGTTTTTGGCGAGTTTATTTACTTACAATTTTTTTATTGTAAGTTGTGAATATTTTTCATATATGGCAAATCAAGATAGGTAAGTACGGGATTTACCAACCACTGCTTATACATACATAACATCACGCCTTTTTCCCATGGGGGTAGGCAGAAACTGCAGAACGCCACCTGCTACGATCCTTACATACTTCTTTTGCTTCACTCACATTCATACATCTAGTCATACCACTGCTTATGTTTCGGAAAATATAATCCTCCTATTCTTCGAAGGGGGCTGTGCAAAACTGCGGGGTACTTGATTTTATATTAAATCGCACTTCTAAGGCATTATAATTTTTAGGGTTCCGTACCCAAAGGGTAAAAACGGGACCCTATTACTAAGACTTCGCGATCCGTCTGTCTGTCTGTCTGTCTGTCTGTCTGTCCGTCTGTCTGTCCGTCTGTCTCCAGGCTGTATCTCATGAACCGTGATAGCTAGACAGTTGAAATTTTCACAGATGATGTATTTCTGTTGCCGCTATAACAACAAATACTAAAAGCAGTATAAAATAAATATCTTAGGAGGGCTCCCATCCATACAACAAACGTGATATTTTTGCCGTTTTTTGCTCGATATTAATAACGGCAACAGGTAGACGCTTGAAATATTCACAGAATGTTTAGTTGTATATTTACTTCAAAAAATAATAATTAATAAATTAAAATAATATAAATTAAGGGGGGCTCCCATACAACAAACGTGATTTTTATGCAGTGTTTTGCGATAATGGTACGGAACCTTTCGTGTCATGCTCTGCCGCAGAGCCACCATGTTAGAAACCGGTAAATTATATCTTAGAATGATGTACGCTAAACGTACATAATGTACGTACACTGTTATCGCTGTACGTGCTTCAGGTAATGATAAAATAGACATTGATTGTGGCTCTGCTGCAGAGCATACTCCCTAGCAGAGCCACCCAGAATATGTACTAAGGAAAGATAAATGCGACTGTTTTTGGATGAAGACTGTTGTACGAATAGTGTTTATTGCGTACGTGTTAAAAAATATCATTATAAGACAGTGGTTCTATTTATTTCAACTTTGCTAAAAAATCATAGAAAGCGCCTGATTATTTTGTGACAGCAAAATGTTTTGTTTTATTTGTAATTGCACAACTATAAATATTAGGGATATTATTAATTGGTGTGCATCAGAATGGCGGGTGAATGACTACAAATGGTCATGCTATATGCGTAAGAGCAATGTACCAAACGTACGTAAAATTTGAATTTCTTCGCACTATTATAAAACCACAGTTTTTAGAAAAAGTATTTGAGCCGCCAACCTGATATCAGAATGGCGGGTGTATTAAATATCTGTCCTTCTACTGCAGAGGGATCTGAACACTGTCTGACTGGGAAATGCCTACCATAGCAATGTACGAGCAATGTACGTTATCATATTAAAAGCATAACCAGATGCTATTAGCTGTTAAAGAGTAATTATAAAAATAAAAATTATCTACATTAAGAGCCTGTCCAATTTTATTAGCAACTAGTTGCGCCTACATAATACGTTGCTATGTCTAAATTACTCTCCGTCCAGCCTGTCATTTTAAATTTTGACTGCTCAAAACTAATCATTTAGTGATGAAATAATGTGGTAACCGATTCTATTGCTTATAACAATTGAATTTATCCATAAAAAAAATTAATTGATATAACAGTTATTTTATTTAATAAATCCACTGACTCATCAGATGTAGCTACTAGCAGTAATGTAGAAAGCTACTTTAAAAATATTAAAACTTTACTATTGCATAGTAGAAGTGGGCTGATGAGAGTTGACGATTTTGTAATGAAACATACACAGTTTATAACAGGAGAATTAAAAGCAGCTAATTGTACAAATTTTCCAAAAATTAAAAGTAAACATTTAGACGAAGATTTAAATCATAGTGTGAATGAAGAAATTAATTAAAAAAATGGTGACTTTAGTCGAGAATCGGTGTTTAAAAGCAACCCTAATTTGGATGAAAATTGGCGCAATAAAACAGAAAATCGAAAGACCACACGGTTAATAGAAAAATAAAACCCAGAACAAAAGAAATAGAAATTCTACCTAATAGAAAAATTTGCACATCAGGTATAAAAAATGTAGTAATAATGAATACATGTGCATTTGATGCCATACATAACGCTTTGTTAGTTATTTGTACTGATTACATAAATATTTCCATATTTATTACTTCTATTAATTCGGCTTTTTCGAGACTGGTGTCTGCTTTGGTAAATAAAGATGTTGATATAAATTCTTTAAAAAGTAGAACAAATCTTACAAAAACATTATCCAATTACGGTACAAGGACATGTTGGACTAATTGATTGCAATTGTAACGTTACTTTTGTGCTAGAAAAAATTTTAATCGATGATATTTTTAGTGCAACTCTTTCCAAAGTTTGTTCTAACTGTGAATTGCGTATAATAAGAAAAATTTCGATTATTCCTTTAAATATATTAATGATATCAGATGGAAGTGTGGCCTTATTAAATGAATCGGCATCATCTATGTTGGTAAGCGAAGTCTCTGATTGCAAAAACAATAATTGTACTGGAAAAGTATGCACAAAATATTTAATTTCCGTTTTTTTTTTTTTTTAAATTATATTTGATTATGCGTCTATGCGATATTCCAAAGGAATTGCTGCTCTGAGACAAAATATTTGAGTAAGCATCTGTAGTTGAATTTATTCCAAATATCGGCGGTGTTGGTCATTATAAAACTAACTGTCTACGGCGTAATTCTGAATGGGATTGCTACGACGATATGGCCCGTAAGGCTGTTCCAGTTAAGTACGATATTGTAGTTAATTCCCATTTGCTGATATATAGACGCTGGAAAGCATCATAACCGGCGACACGGTCATTCTCTTTGATGGCAAATCCTAGGAATGCACAACTAAGCTGAATGAAAACCGACCGAGTGCTAGTCTGACTCGCGCACAGAGGGTTCCGTATAAACAGCTAGGTACATTCACCAAAATAAATAGGTAACGTTACTAACGTTCATAAACAATGAAAGCACCGTTTTGCTAATACTTTCATTGTGCGCACAGCTAAGGAGTGGAACTCCCTTCCTTTGTTTCCTGATAGCTACATCCTTGAGGTCTTTAAGTCAAGAGTGAATAGGTATCTTCTAGGCAAGCGTGATTCACCGTAGACCACATCATCGCTTAACATTAGGCGAGATAGTGGTCAAACGCGTGCCTAGAGATTATAAAAAAATAATGTATGGGTGGCTTGATTTTCTTAAATATAGAACCTGTAGCATCAAGGCTTATTGCTGTATAGTGCGTTCGTGAAAAATTTGCATAAAAAAATATTTGTGATTCGGTTCAATAGTATACGAAGAATTTATTTAGGTGAATATCTCGCACAGCATTGTCATACGGGGTCATACATGTCATAATCCATAAAGCAACTAATACTATTTTATGGCAGAGTTTCGACGTATTGGTTGTACCTTTTTATGTTTTGCAAAGATTTTAGACTCGGTACAAAGGGCGGTTCTTTAGTATCATCATTTGTGAGTGTTCAAACGGAACCCTAAAATCATGACACAAAATGATGTGCATCTTTATCTAAGTTATGTTTTATGTTCTTGCTTCCTTTGAATCTTATTTTTATTTATATTTTGTATGTAAAACTAGTTATTAATGTAGAATTTAAGGCAAAGTAATGGACTGTTTTATTTTGTGAAATAAACATTGTCTATCTTATTTTATTATGTTTTTAATTTAATAGAAAGGCAGATTGTCTAGGATAAAATTTGCTTACAAAAAATAATATTTTTTTTTTTTGGTGACTATATCATTGCCGATTACGAAAAATGCATGATTCGTTTTTTTTTGGTATCTACATCACTGCCGACTACGGTAAATGTATATGATTCGTTTAGAACTTCATTAAGGTGAAAAGACACCCCAGGTGGTGTAGTCTAGTGGTCTCGTTGACAATACCTACATAAAAAGCTTTTAAGCAAATCAAGATCAAATTGACCGAAGATCTATGGGGAATGTCCATCAAAGTTTGTACCTCCATTATTCAGACTATAGCGCCGTACTTAGCTTTAATTTTTAATTTGTGTGTAGATCAAGGAGTCTTTCCGGATCTAATGAAACATAGTAAGGTTATACCACTTTTTAAATCCGGGAACAGTAAAGACACAAATAATTATAGACCAGTATCGGTGCTGCCGGTTTTCAGCAAGATATTTGAAAAGATAATGCTAAATCAGATGCTCATTCATTTTAATACGAATAACATCCTACACGATAAACAGTATGGTTTTACCAAAGGACGTTGTACGACTGACGCTTGTGTCACCTTATTAAAACATATCTTTGAAGCGTGGGAAGAGGCACAAGATGCCATAGGGGTTTTCTGCGACCTGTCGAAAGCATTTGATTGCGTTGATCATGAAACATTACTTTTGAAACTTGAGCATTACGGGCTAGGCCAATCAGCGTTGAGTTTAGTTAAATCTTATTTAAATGATAGACAGCAATTAGTTCAAATAAACGGTGTCAATTCGTCCGGGTTAACCGTGAAAATGGGGGTACCCCAGGGTTCAATTTTGGGTCCTTTCTTGTTTCTAGTCTACATTAACGATTTACCTCATCTATTGAAAAACAATCTAAACATGGTGTTATTTGCTGATGACACTTCGTTGATTTTTAAGATAAATAGACGTACCAGTAACGTTGACGATGTGAATACCGTCTTGCGACAGGTTCAAAATTGGTTCACAGCTAATAATCTAGTTTTAAATGCTAAAAAGACTAAGTGCATAAAATTTGTCTTGCCGAATGTCAAAAGTAATGATTGTGACATTTTATTAAACAAGGAGAAGCTAGAATTCGTCGATAAAACGGTTTTTCTGGGGATCACGCTAGACTCGAGGTTGCAATGGGGGCCTCATTTAATATCACTTGCGGGGCGGCTAAGCTCGGCAGCTTATGCTGTTAGAAAAATACGTCAGTTTACTGATGTCGATACCGCAAGATTAGTCTATTTTAGTTATTTTCATAGTATAATGTCTTACGGTATCTTACTATGGGGAAGGGCTGCAGACATTGAGTCAATTTTTATTCTGCAAAAACGAGCCATCAGAGCGATATACAATCTTCGCCGGCGCGATTCTCTAAGGGAACTGTTTAAGAACATTAACATCATGACGGTACCTTGTCAATATATTTATGAAAACATCATGTATGTTAGAAAGAATTTACATCTTTTTAGTAAAAACGGTGACAGACATAATTATGTTACTAGAAATAGGGATCAACTAATTCAACCAGGTTTCAGGCTGGCTAAAGTAGCATCATCTTTTATGGGGTACTGTATAAAATGTTACAATAAAATTCCTCCCCACATTCTACAACTAAATGAGACGAAATTTAAGACTTGTATAAAACGCACACTATGTAGGCAAGCATATTATAAGTTGGGGGATTACATCGCTGATAAAAATGCTTGGCTCAATGCTGGTCCTGCTCCGCAGCCACTAGGGCGCAAGAACAATTAGTGATGGGCAGAAAAGTATCGAAGTATTGTTGGACATGCTGAAGACTGTATGCAAATTTTTGTATTGTATAAACTCAATTTCTTTTAGTATTATATAATTGCACAGCACATGTGTGAGTACTATGTTCCGACTGTAGATAAATCTACCATTCACTGTACCTATATGTCGTTCGTTGACTTCTGTGTGCCCTGGCAGTTGAGTGTGTCATGCTCTCTCTAATTTCTCTCTGATGGTGGCACATGTGTTGGATCATTCGGTTCCCTTCATGATGGTTGAGCTGAGTGGTGCCGATCCATGCGTCATGTTCGTGAACGGGCGCCATCAGTTGGGATTGGTCATAACTTAGCTGTCTCGGCCTGTTAAAGTGCTTTTTTTTAATTATTTGTTACTCTAGACGCTTTTACGTACACGTCTTTTTACATCGTTCTCACATATATGTATTTTTTCAACAAGAATGATGTAACCAAAAACTTGTAATTAAAACTGATGGAAAAGAGTGTCCGGGGAGTTTCTTGCAAATTCTTCTCCATTGAGACCTACAGACGCTTGCGAATTTGCAACTAGAGTCATCTTTTTATTAATTTTTTGTTTGACAATTCAAAAGTACTTCTAAAGTTTAATTGAAATAAATACCTTGATTGATTTTTTGAAATAATCAGGCGCTTTCTATGAAAATTTTAGTTAAGTTAAAATAAATAAAACTACTGTCTAAAAATGATATTTTTCAACACGTACGCAATAAACACTATTCGTACAACAGTTTTCATCAATAAACAGTAGCGTTTATCTTGCCTGAGTACATGTTAGGTGTGGCTCTGCTAGAGAGTATGCTCTGCAGCACAGCCACGATCAATGTCTATTTTATCATTACCTAATGTACGTACAGCGACAAAGGTATACGTACATTATGTGGATCTGTCCCATTGGCTCAGTCCCACCATGGGACAAGTGGGATAATATCAAAATCAAAATCATTTTTTTTTTATTTTACATAGGCCTACATGGGCACTTATAAAACGTCGACAAAAGGCGCACGGTTCGGGTTGGTCGTTTCCTATGGAGAAGAACCGGCAAGAAAATCCATGGTTACTCTTTTAAAAATATGGTTTGTTTTTACAATATTTCCATGTTACAGCATTACTTAAATATGGGAGGACAACGTAGGCCCGACAATAAAACTTTAGAAACTAAAAATAAAAAGTAAAACGAGATATAAAGTTATCAAATGTTATCAAGCATCTAGGAATCTAGAAGGCCTACAATATTCACACATTTACAAAACAATCGGTAAAAGCATCTAAGATACCAAGGTAAAAAAATAAATATAAATAAATGTATAACAAGACTAAATTAAACATGTGGCACAAATGTAGTTATCAGTGCTGTAACTATTCTTAGCAAAGGGTTCTTAAGATGATTGAAAACCATTGTAAAAAGTCCAATTAAAAGAAGAGAAAAAAAAAAGAAAAATGAGATTGAGAATAGTTAAGAGACATCCACATATTTGTACCGTTTATAAGTTACCAGGGAAGCCGCATGCACAGAAGGAGCTAAAATTTTTATCTTCAACGTAGTCCTTGATTTTATAATATGCATTTTTAATAAGGACACGTTTGATGAAGTTTTTGAACTTTCCATCGGTCAGTTCTATAACTGACTTTGGCAACTTGTTATAGAAGCGTATACTGTTTATAAGAAAAGACTTGCTAGTTTTCGTTAATCTGATTTTGGGTATTACAATTTCGTGCTTACTGCGTGTATTTAAATTATGGAAGTCGCTTCTAGTTTTGATTGACGTAAGAATCATCAGAATCGGCCAACGCGTTTGGTCTCTAGAACGCCACTAGGTATAAACATACATACATAGACTGATAAACAGATTACCCTCCATCGGCAGTGGGGTAAAAATTAAAATAAAAGCAAAAATATAATCACTGTGTTTAGTCGATAAAATTTTTTTCATTGTTAAATTCAATTGTTATATGAAATCTAATCGGTTACCACATTAGTTCATCCCTAAATGATTAGTTTTTGAGCTGTCAAAGTGTAAAATGACAGGCTGGACGGAGAGTAATTTAGACATAGCAACGTATTATGTAGGCGCAACTAGTTGCTAATAAAATTGGACAGGCTCTTAATGTAGATATTTTTTATTTTTATAATTACTTTTTAACAGCTAATAGTAGGCAGTACCAACACTATTCTCAGTGTGTTCGCAGATCGGTGGGATTCACCGATGATGCAGAGGTGGATGCAGCTCCACGCTGAAGTGTAGTTATATGTTTTTAATTTTATAACTGTACCTACTAACACTAGTTTTTAAGTAAATTGTTACTAATCCTATGGACTTTGTCTGAAATAAAAGATATTTAATTTAATTTTAATTTAATTTAATAGCATCTGGTTATGCTTTTAATATGATAACGTACATTGCTATGGTAGGCATTTCCCAGTCAGACTGTGTTCAGATCCCTCTGCAGTAGAAGGACAGATATTTAATACACCCGAAATTCTGATATCAGGTTGGTGGCTCAAAAACCTTTTCTAAAAATTGTGGTTTTAAAATAGTACATTGCTTCAAATTTTACGTACATTCGGTACATTGCTCTCACGCATATCGCATGACCAATATGGCCATTAGTTCACACAAGAAATCCCTTTAGTTTAGACATAACAACGTATAACGTAGGCACAACTAGTTGCTAATAAAATTGAACAGGCTCTAAATGTGGAGATATTTTATTTTTATAATTACTCTTTAACCGTTGATAGCATCTGGTTATGCTTTTAATATGATAACGTGCATTGCTCGTACATTGATACGATAGGCATTTCACAGTCAGATAGTAGGTAATTTGTTCAGATTTTTAATACACCCGCCATTCTGATATCAGGTTGGCGGCTCAAATACTTTTTCTAAAAACTGTGGTTTTATAATAGTGCGAAGAAATTCAAATTTTGCGTACGTTTGGTACATTGCTCTTACGCATATAGCATGCCCATTTGTATTCATTCACCCGCCATTCTGATGCACACCAATTAATAATATCCCTAATATTTATAGTTGTGCAATCACAAATAAAACAAAACATTTTGCTGTCACAAAATAATCAGGCGCTTTCTATAATTTTTTAGCAAAGTTGAAATAAATAGAACCACTGTCTTATAATGATATTTTTTAACACGTACGCAATAAACACTATTCGTACAACAGTCTTCATCCAAAAACAGTCGCATTTATCTTTCCTTAGTACATATTCTGGGTGGCTCTGCTAGGGAGTATGCTCTGCAGCAGAGCCACAATCAATGTCAATTTTATCATTACCTGAAGCACGTACAGCGATAACGGTGTACGTACATTATGTACGTTTAGCGTACATCATTCTAAGATATAATTTACCGGTTTCTAACATGGTGGCTCTGCGGCAGAGCATGACACAACCTTTCGTGTGCGAGTCCGACTCGCACTTGGCCGGTTTTTATTCAGACACTGCTTCCGTGCGCGTAGTAACAACTTACAGAATTCTAACTAGGGATGTGACCGATATATCAAAACGTAACTTATATCGGTTATGGGGTTCGATATCATATCATATCGATATCCATATCAAAATAACCAATATCACAAAAACTGTATGTATCGAATCAAAACTAATTACGTTCGAGAACGAATAACTCAAAACCTAAAACCGTAACAATGTAAAAACGTACGAACAAAACGCAAACTTCAAAGCGATAGGAACCATATCGCTACCTCCTTTATAACGCCTTTTTATAGTCCGTTCAACCGATTTTGAGTTCTATCCCGTAAGTATAAGGATGGCATAAAAAGTATAAGGATGGCATAAAAAGCATAAACCTGTTACCAAAACTAACTGTTACAGTTGCCATTTGTCATATTACCAACGAAATAGAAGTCAAAATCGGTTGAACGGGCTGTAAAATGGGATTATTTAAATGTAAAATGATATCTCAAATGACATTTACTATTCAAAAACTTTTCTGCTAGTCCTAAGCCTAGTAAAGCATGAAGTGAAATCGCCGCAGTTACAAGTAGCTAAACTGATAAATAACTTTAAATACCAGTAGTGTGAGTTTGCGTTTGCTTTAGTTCGCGTTCGTTGTTAGTTTTCTCATCTAAATATCATGTTAACGTTTGCAAACTGTACTACTGATATCGATATCTGAAAACCGTTTTTGATATCGATATGAAAACTGTATATCGGTTACGTAACCGTTTGCGCAAAAAACCGAAAACGCCCATCCCTAATTCTAACAGCTATATCACAGATAATATAATATGTACGCTAAGATATTTATGGACCTTACTCGCCAGTGCCGCCAACTGGTAAGCACAAAAACTTTTTCGCAAATAAATGTAACGACTTCAAAGACATGAAAAAAAACCATAAATATTCGAATTAAAAACTTACTCCCTTTTGGGAAGTCGGTTAAAAACACAAAAAAGTGCAAAATTACTGTGCAGGACGACGTAGGTCAATAAGTTAGATTTAAGTAACTTTGAGGTGTTACTTGTTTAGTATTTGCATAGATATTTAGTCTTTAGTTTGAGCCAGTACCAGATTCATTTCGTTGTTAGTTATAATTATGTTTGTATTGCTTATTTACTTTATTACTTTACATTCATGGTACTTTTCTAGAATATCGATTCGTTCCCACGGGAAAGTTTTGTTAATGGTTTTAGCCATGTGCTTAGGACCTTAATGAGTCGGATGGGTTTATGATTCGACCGTAATTAAGATCTATTGTATACAATATTGTAAAAATAAGATTAGTTAATGTTTTATAGTTGTCGGAATGGTCGATATTATAGCGAGCATTGTTGACCGTACCCTGCTAATGGTTATGTTTTTTATAGCAGGCATTTCCTGGACCCAAAAGTAATTGCGTACCATTCTGTAGATTATGAATAGTGTAGTAAGTAAAAGAATATTCCATTGAATATGAACCGAAGCCGACGGCTCCTATAAAAAGGTCCGTGCGGCTCTGAAACGACACAGTTGGCAATCGGCAACAGAGCTCTCAACAATATATAAGCTTCACGATACAGTAAGCCAAGAAAACAAAGTGTTTCACTCTCTCCACCAATCCCAGTCAACAGTTAATGTACACATAAGCGTGCACATTTAATTACTCCCGCCGTGTGACTTTGTCACAGCTTGTCCCGGTGCTGGAGTGACGTCTTCCAAGGGCAGAACCACCAGCTTCCTCACCGGCCTTCGTAGCACACCTCCTTCCGTCGACAGTGCGCACGATGCCATCCGGACCAGGATACGTTGCAGTGACGATACCGCGGATCCACACGTTTCGGGGCAGATTGCTGTCTGTGAGCTGGACCAAGTCTCCTTTGGCTACTCTAGCTCCTCTTCCATTGGGCTCCCACCGGTTTTGGAGATCAGGCAGATATTCCCGCAACCATCTCGTCCAAAAGATGTCGGATAGCCTCTGGACAGCGCGCCAGCTATACTAGAAACAGAAGATACAGAGGAAGAAGAAGATGATGCCTGCGTATACTCGGCAACAGAGGTAGAAGCACGGGTAGACAACCAAGTCCCTCCACCCATCATAGACAACCCGCATCAACCGCCGCCCGCAGCCTTGCCATCCAAAATAGCAGCAACCCAAGAAGGAACAGAAGATCCTGAAGCTCACTGCCGCAGCCAGGAGAACCCTACGAATAACCAGTCGGCACCGGCGGGAGCCTTTTCAAATACGCAGTCAAGACAAGCAATAAAGGAAACAGAAAAGAGGGGAGGAAATAAGTACCTTCCAGTCCCCGCTGAACTCCTCAAAACAGCAGAAGAACTCCTAATGCGTTCTTCACAAGAAGATAGCTTCTCACAAGAAATAGAAGATATCAAAAGGGAAAAGCAAATCAGCAAAGAAAGTCGTCTGCATCAACTGAGCATCGAGTACACTGCAGGCGTTTTGAGGTTGAGAAGTCGAATCGAAGCAGCAGAGCAAATAAAGGAGAACGTCAGAAGGCCCATGGTCTTGAACGGCAATCACCCGATAGTGAAGTTGTGGATTAAAAGCATTCATCGCCTCATGCATCATGCCGGAGTAGAAGCCACAGTGAACGAATGTCGCCAACAGTACTGCACAATCCTCAGACAATGTCTGCACTGCAGAATGAAGACTCAAGCGCCACCGCATCCAAGAACAGGAGATCTACCCTCGTGTCGCCTGGCCCATCACAAGCGACCGTTTACATACACTGGGGTAGATTATTTCGGCCTTTTCACCGTAACAGTTGGCCGCACGAATCAGAAAAGATACGTAGCAATCTTCACATGCCTAACGACAAGAGCGATCCACGTAAAGATAGCAGCGTCACTCAGCACAGATTCTGCGATTATGGCGCTCAGACGCATGATCGCTCGACGTGGTTGCCCCACTGAGATCTGGTCAGACAATGGGACGAACCTGAGAGGAGCGGACAAGGAGCTGAGGCAATCCGTTGCTATCGCGACAGCGGAAGAAGCGGCTAAGAAGACCATCTCGTGGCATTTCATCCCTCCTGGTGCACCATTTATGGGATGGGCCTGGGAGAGGATGGTGCGATCTGTAAAGACGGCGCTGGCAGCTACCCTGCACGAGCGGCACCCTACAGAAGAGGTCCTATCAACCTTGCTGACAGAAGCGGAGTACACAGTCAACAGCAGGCCACTCACACACGTATCAGTGAACGCAGAGGACCCGGAGGCACTCACTCCAAACCACTTCCTACTCGGTGGACCAGGAAGAGTGCCGACACCAGGAACCTTTAACGACAAGGACACGATCACGAAGACTAGCTGGCGCGCTGCCCAGAGGCTAGCCGACATCTTTTGGACGAGATGGTTGCGGGAATATCTGCCTGATCTCCAAAACCGGCGGGAGCCCAATGGAAGAGGAGCTAGAGTAGCAAAAGGAGACTTGGTCCAGCTCACAGACAGCAATCTGCCCCGAAACGTGTGGATCCGCGGTATCGTCACTGCAACGTATCCTGGTCCCGATGGCATCGTGCGCACTGTCGACATCAAGACCAAAGGAGGTGTGCTACGAAGGCCGGTGAAGAAGCTGGTGGTTCTGTCCTTGGAAGACGTCACTCCAGCACCGGGACAAGCTATGACAAAGTCACACGGCGGGAGTAATTAAATGTGCACGCTTATGTGTACATTAACTGTTGACTGGGATTGGTGGAGAGAGTGAAACACTTTGTTTTCTTGGCTTACTGTATCGTGAAGCTTATATATTGTTGAGAGCTCTGTTGCCGATTGCCAACTGTGTCGTTTCAGAGCCGCACGGACCTTTTTATAGGAGCCGTCGGCTTCGGTTCATATTCAATGGAATATTCTTTTACTTACTACACTATTCATAATCTACAGAATGGTACGCAATTACTTTTGGGTCCAGGAAATGCCTGCTATAAAAACATAACCATTAGCAGGGTACGGTCAACAATGCTCGCTATAATATCGACCATTCCGACAACTATAAAACATTAACTAAACTTATTTTTACAATATTGTTTACAATAGATCTTAATTATGGTCGAATCATAAACCCGTCCGACTCATTAAGGTCCTAAACACATGGCTAAAACCATTAACAAACTTTCCCGTGGGAACGAATCGACATTCTAGAAAAGTACCATGAATGTAAAGTAATAAGGTGAATAAGCAATACAAAAATAATTATAACTAACAACGATATGAATCTGGCACTGGCTCAAACTAAAGACTAAAATATCTATGTAAATACTAAACAAGTAACACCTCAAAGTTACTTAAATCTAACTTATTGACCTACGTCGTCCTGCACATTACTCCCGCCGTGTGACTTTGTCATAGCTTGTCCCGGTGCTGGAGTGACGTCTTCCAAGGACAGAACCACCAGCTTCTTCACCGGCCTTCGTAGCACACCTCCTTTGGTCTTGATGTCGACAGTGCGCACGATGCCATCGGGACCAGGATACGTTGCAGTGACGATACCGCGGATCCACACGTTTCGGGGCAGATTGCTGTCTGTGAGCTGGACCAAGTCTCCTTTTGCTACTCTAGCTCCTCTTCCATTGGGCTCCCGCCGGTTTTGGAGATCAGGCAGATATTCCCGCAACCATCTCGTCCAAAAGATGTCGGCTAGCCTCTGGGCAGCGCGCCAGCTAGTCTTCGTGATCGTGTCCTTGTCGTTAAAGGTTCCTGGTGTCGGCACTCTTCCTGGTCCACCGAGTAGGAAGTGGTTTGGAGTGAGTGCCTCCGGGTCCTCTGCGTTCACTGATACGTGTGTGAGTGGCCTGCTGTTGACTGTGTACTCCGCTTCTGTCAGCAAGGTTGATAGGACCTCTTCTGTAGGGTGCCGCTCGTGCAGGGTAGCTGCCAGCGCCGTCTTTACAGATCGCACCATCCTCTCCCAGGCCCATCCCATAAATGGTGCACCAGGAGGGATGAAATGCCACGAGATGGTCTTCTTAGCCGCTTCTTCCGCTGTCGCGATAGCAACGGATTGCCTCAGCTCCTTGTCCGCTCCTCTCAGGTTCGTCCCATTGTCTGACCAGATCTCAGTGGGGCAACCACGTCGAGCGATCATGCGTCTGAGCGCCATAATCGCAGAATCTGTGCTGAGTGACGCTGCTATCTTTACGTGGATCGCTCTTGTCGTTAGGCATGTGAAGATTGCTACGTATCTTTTCTGATTCGTGCGGCCAACTGTTACGGTGAAAAGGCCGAAATAATCTACCCCAGTGTATGTAAACGGTCGCTTGTGATGGGCCAGGCGACACGAGGGTAGATCTCCTGTTCTTGGATGCGGTGGCGCTTGAGTCTTCATTCTGCAGTGCAGACATTGTCTGAGGATTGTGCAGTACTGTTGGCGACATTCGTTCACTGTGGCTTCTACTCCGGCATGATGCATGAGGCGATGAATGCTTTTAATCCACAACTTCACTATCGGGTGATTGCCGTTCAAGACCATGGGCCTTCTGACGTTCTCCTTTATTTGCTCTGCTGCTTCGATTCGACTTCTCAACCTCAAAACGCCTGCAGTGTACTCGATGCTCAGTTGATGCAGACGACTTTCTTTGCTGATTTGCTTTTCCCTTTTGATATCTTCTATTTCTTGTGAGAAGCTATCTTCTTGTGAAGAACGCATTAGGAGTTCTTCTGCTGTTTTGAGGAGTTCAGCGGGGACTGGAAGGTACTTATTTCCTCCCCTCTTTTCTGTTTCCTTTATTGCTTGTCTTGACTGCGTATTTGAAAAGGCTCCCGCCGGTGCCGACTGGTTATTCGTAGGGTTCTCCTGGCTGCGGCAGTGAGCTTCAGGATCTTCTGTTCCTTCTTGGGTTGCTGCTATTTTGGATGGCAAGGCTGCGGGCGGCGGTTGATGCGGGTTGTCTATGATGGGTGGAGGGACTTGGTTGTCTACCCGTGCTTCTACCTCTGTTGCCGAGTATACGCAGGCATCATCTTCTTCTTCCTCTGTATCTTCTGTTTCTAGTATAGCTAGGCGTGCTGCGGCTAATTCAACTTGAAGGCGCAGCAATTCTTCCTTAGCCTTGGCTATCTTGTATGCTTTAGATTTGCTGGAATTGGATCCCTCTCCTTTACCCCTCTTGCTGGGGCTGCGAGGATTCTGTGGTCCGCACGGCTCTGGCAGACCAGCGATGCCTCTTTTTACTGTAGAGGTTCCCATTTTACTGTCGGTGACAGTGGCAGGCGGCTTCATCGATTGCTTCCGAGTCACAGCAGTGACAGAGGGTGCTTTGGCGGAGGTCGCGGCGGTCGCGGAGGAGGGCACGGTGGAGGTAGCTGTCGTCGCGGAGATTGGGGTGGCTGTATGTTCGGTCGTCTCTGCGGCTATAGTCCCTGTGACTGTAGAGGCCGTGCCTGTTTCCGGAGTCTGTTCTGTAGGTTGCTTGCGGCCTTTTTCCTCTGAGCGTGTAACCGGCATTCTTGCAACCGATTTCTTCTATCTTCTCAATAATACGTTCTTCACGATCTACGTTCGCTCTATCCACAGCATCCGGCTCGAAGGACCATTAAATGTGCACGCTTATGTGTACATTAACTGTTGACTGGGATTGGTGGCGAGAGTGAAACACTTTGTTTTCTTGGCTTACTGTATCGTGAAGCTTGTATATTGTTGAGAGCTCTGTTGCCGATTGCCAACTGTGTCGTTTCAGAGCCGTACGGACCTTTTTATAGGAGCCGTCGGCTTCGGTTCATATTCAATGGAATATTCTTTTACTTACTACACTGTTCATAATCTACAGAATGGTACGCAATTACTTTTGGGTCCAGGTAATGCCTGCTATAAAAACATAACCATTAGCAGGGTACGGTCAACAATGCTCGCTATAATATCGACCATTCCGACAACTATAAAACATTAACTAAACTTATTTTTACAATATTGTTTACAATAGATCTTAATTATGGTCGAATCATAAACCCGTCCGACTCATTAAGGTCCTAAACACATGGCTAAAACCATTAACAAACTTTCCCGTGGGAACGAATCGACATTCTAGAAAAGTACCATGAATGTAAAGTAATAAGGTGAATAAGCAATACAAAAATAATTATAACTAACAACGATATGAATCTGGCACTGGCTCAAACTAAAGACTAAAATATCTATGTAAATACTAAACAAGTAACACCTCAAAGTTACTTAAATCTAACTTATTGACCTACGTCGTCCTGCACAATTACTTTTGTTTCGGAAGTCGGTGTCTTTCATCATATCTCATGTTTTTATCATTTTGTGCCACCGACTTCCAAAACATAAGTTATTTTGCACCTTTCAGTGTTTTCATATCTTGTAAACTGCCGAACCGATTGTAATGAAACTTGCACTATGACCTAAGTTGAGAGATACAAAGTCAAATAAAAAAAGAAAGATGAAAATCAGTTCGGCTGACCCTATTTTGCGCGAGAAAATCGTGGACAAACATATATACATACAAACATACAGGTCTAACTGAGAACCTCCTCTTGAAGTCGGTTAAAAACATAAGCCATCATTACAGCAAGACAGATTTAATTTCATAAATGCCGTACATGGCGCGGGCTAAGGTTGACAATTCGACAGTTATAACTAGTTATAGTAGTCTATAGAAAACAGCGCCATCTATCAGTCGTATATGAAATTCATTAAAAGTTAGTAGCATTGTGTGGGCACAAGAGGGCGATTACTTCCATAATTTCATGTTTTTCAAATCGTAGACAACAGAAAATATGTGACTGGTGCAATTAAATATTTTGTTATACAATTTTTATAATCTTGCTGTAACAATGTAAATAATTAAATGATTGCAACATAATATTGAATACTGGCAAGTTATAGAGACCGGCCGGCTTGGCCGGTGCCATGAAGATACTATACCTTCATGGCCGGTGCGCGCCACCGCGCCATCTTTTTTCCGTCCTTCCGTCGCCGGCTCGGCTCGGCTGTCAATCTGTATTGTTGCCAATGTGTGGGGCATTCCCCAAACTGTGGGGATTTTCAGTCCAATTGGGTTATTGGTGGGGAGAGCGAATATGTGGAGAAAACGCAGGGAATTTAGACATTTACCCTAGAACTAAACATAGAATTAATAAAAGTAGTACTATAAGTACTTATACTTATATTTAATTCAAGCTTAACTCAACTTATCCGGCAAAGAGGTTTTAGAGTTTATTTTAGGGCAAAATTTATGACCATCAAAAGCTACAAGATAAAATTACAAATTTTAAATAAACCCCAATTTTAATTTTTATTTCATGTTTTTAAACTACATCGAAACACGTAATAATGACACGATATATTGTGAATAAATCCAGATTCAAAGAGTAAAATGTGAATAACTTTTGAACGTCTAAACCGATTTTATTCAAACTTAGCTAAGAACACTCTCGGCAAAGTCACCTTTCAAAAAAAAATCCGGTTCATCCGTTTAGGCGCTATGATGCCACAGACAGACAGATACACAGCAACACACGTCAAACTTATAACACCCCTCTTTTTCCGTCGGGGGTTAAAATAAGCCAATTAATATTGCTCGTTCTACATTTCTCAAAAACATTTGTCGAAAAAAGAAATTGCGTCCTAAAGAATTTGAAAACAGAGCATCATCGTAATCGCCTACACACTGACACTGTAGTAGCGCCTAAGGCCACTAGAGAAGGTAGAAGAAATAAGGGAGCTTATTTGGCGTACTGAGAGTTGCAAAAAGTAGATTAACTTAAATATGTTATATCTTTTGAGTATTTATTATTAAAACATTTTTTTTTTATAATAAATATGTTTGTTTTATATGAACATTACTTTTATTATATTTGATAAAATTTTGTGAGGCAGTTGTTTGGAGTATTGGTTTTATTTGCCCCAAAATTGGGAATATTCAGTCAGGTTTTTGGGTAATCCTGACCATGGACACCGGCAACACCGTCAATCTGACATATCATTTATTTTCCACGGATCGCCGAGCGAGTGTGTTGTTCGTTCGTCAATTTTATTCGTCACATTTTATCAAGTAAGTGGATTTAAGCATTTATTTCATCTGGCATGAATCGTTTGTTCAGCTCTAATAAGATTGTTCTAATTAGAAAAATACACGGTTTTTGCAAATTAAAATAATGTCCTATTGTCTATCTATGTGGTTAGGAGTTGAAAGGTTCGACTGGGGAGGTAACAATACGGAATGTCTTGTGGTCTTGATACGGTTGTACCACGCTGATGATGCCACGAGCATGAATCGTTGCTATTGATTAAAGAGGGTAATATTAACATTGAAAAGTAATAAAACAACTAGAAAATTTCTACGCATGGAAGGTGAAGATGACCGGTCGTGAGATTACTTTTGAATTTAATGTAATATATTTTTTTAAACCAAAGGTTATGCACGACGGAAGCAATGTTAGGAAAAGGCTTCGCTGTGAGTCTGAGGACGAAGCCACAGGGAATATAGCGAAAAAGATGATAGGAGAGAGGTAATTGTCCCAAAATATAAAAAGTTACTGCAGTTCCTGGTCAGGGGTTCTTTCTTACTTTACAAGCTTCCTGTTGCTGCAATAAATTCCTAATAACTCATTGCATTTTGGAATCTAGCTGTTTCATTGAATTTTAAAAGGTGGCAGGTCTAGCATGATGATTGACTCCAATGACAAGATAAAAAAATATATTGTAGGTAGCTATTTTTTTAAGAGTTTCTCATTTATGTGAGCAAATAACTTCGGTGTAGGTGGTAAGTTTATTCAAGTGTTCTGTGTGAGTTATTTATTTTTGGAAGGTGCTAGTGTTTTGGTTGACTCGCATGGAAATGTTTCGCATGATATAAATTCAATCATCCATTCATTTCCATTTTAAATTGCATTAACAAATATTGTGTAACATTGAGAAAAAAATAATCACGAAACTATGCATGACTGATGAATACTGATGCTTGATTCATTCACAATTTTCAACATATGATATCTTATAAGAACATATGAGTTATGTTAAGTGTAATAAGAATTTTATTTTGTAGCGAGAACAGCCAGTTTATATGTGAAAGTGTTTGTGTGAAGCAAACTGTTATTCCAGGACACGCTATGAATTCACAGCTCACTTCACATAACTTTTCACCGTAAAAACAGATGTGCAGATTTTACTGCAACTCTTCAATGTTGCCATAAATGGGTTGGTTTCTGATCCTGAAACTATAGATAGATTACTTTGATCTCACATCATTGATAGGTATTATTCTAATAAATTATTAGTAGGAAAACCTCTATAATAAGTGAAACTGAAGGTACAGTAATCTCCAATCTTTATGGCTGGTCTGAAGTTGGCTACAATGGCTGCGCAGTATTAGATCTGATACTAAAACAGTTGTGCGCCATGCTATGCGCATCAGTAATCTACATTCAGCCTGGCATAAAAGGTTGGGGATTACGGTATCTCTTATTAACTTCATGCCATTCTAGCTAGGGAAATTAACAAGTGTCAGCTGCCAACATGTCCATGGAGCACTGTTGTTACTGCAGAGGTGATGAGGCCAGAGGCATCGACATCAATAAGCCTGAACACCTCCTGCCCATGATGAGGCCTTTCTCTATGAGGTGCTTGTCTATGACTGTAGTAAAAATTTGCGGGTAGAATTGAAGTAGACTTGGATTAGAATAGTTAGATATTATTCATACATTCATTTCCTTAAGATGTGGACATTATTTTGCAGAATATACAACTTGCATAATATTAAACAAAGCTATTTAGTTTGATGCTACAAATATTATTTGTAAAAGTACTGTAAATAGTCAGTAATTTAAGGATAGATTAACCCCATTTTACTTGGTAAATATCCTGTGGAATAAATAGTCAATCATTCAACTTTACCTAATTATAACTATCTGCAGTTGATAAAGTACCTACAATAAGAAAAACCGTCAAGGTTAACTGGTTAATATGTAGGTAGGTAGGTAGTTTGAAAAAGGTATTATCATCAGCCTTTTAATGTTCCCACTGCTGGGACACATGCCTCTTCTCTGTGAGTGGGAATAGGCCAGAATCCACCACGCGGGCCCAGTGCCGTTTGAAAAAAGGTAGTAGATTAGTAGGTTTTGTTTAAGTTCTAGTGTTGCATGGTATTATTACCTACTTGCTAAAGCATAAGGCCACCATCAACAGAATAAAAAAATTATGTAATACACATTTGTATCCTCATTTGCTTCTTAATAAAGTCTCACTCAAACCAATCAATGTTCTAAATATTATCTACCTACCTACATACTAATATTTCTTAAAAAGAATTTGTATTTTCTGATGCAATCTTAATGTTATGGAATGAGTAATTTCGATAAAATATTTCAGAGATAAAAAATATAAAAAATAAAATATATCTAACTTTTGTTAGAATTGTGAGAAAACTTGCCTGCAAAAACAGGTAAAAATAAAATTAATTTCAAACAGTCTATTGCAGTTGATGGCAGTTTTTTTTAGTTAAAATTTCACGAGTTCATGCAACCAACTATAAAAACCTGTTGGATCTTTTTATTTTATTCAAGTTAGTAAGTTACATTTTTGGAATAGTCTCCTGGCTTTATTTTGATACCCCCACATAATGATCTTTTTATTTTATTCAAGTTAGTAAGTTACATTTTTGGAATAGTCTCCTGGCTTTATTTTGATACCCCCACATAATGATCTTTTTATTTTCTTCAAGTTAGTGAGTTACATTTTTGGAATAGTCTCCAGGCTTTATTTTGAACCATGCTACAAAAAAAAACGCTTAGTACACTTACCCAATGGTGGGTACTAGGTATCACTTTTTTTTTTAATTGCCGTACCTACAGTTGTTTAGTATCGCTAAAATCTTTTTCAGGAGTAGTTGGGTAAACATTACAATGTACCTACTATTTATACATAGAGTAGTATCGTTTCTTTTTACACACGGCACGGCACTAGGTATTGCCGATAATTTCATCATTCTTACCTCGATGACTAGGTACTATTTTCTTGTTCAGACCTGTCTGTTATTCATCAACTCAATATGACGTCGCCGTGGCATTGGCATCAATTAGATATTTTGAATTTGTCACACCGAGGTGATAAGTGTTTTAGTTATTTTTTGTTCAGTTTGTCTTGTCGATGATTTTAATTTTCAACTGAAATATAGTGACGGAGCCGGTAAAGTTCTTGACTATCAAAAGGTATAGATTATGCCATCCACGAAACAAAACATGTAACTTTTTTACCCGACTGCCGAAGGAGGGTATGCGTTTATCAGTCTATGTATGTAGGTATGTGTGTATGTTTGTTCCTATGTAGCGTTCTAGAGACCAAACGCGTTGGCCGATATTGATGATTCTTACGTCAATCGATTCTATTATTATTATCGGCTACATTAAAATAGAAAAGTGGCAGATTTTGGGCGCCATATTGTAGGGGCCCAATTTTTATATGTTCATTTTAAATGTATGTACCTAGTTCGAAAAAACATGTTAACTAAAAAGTTATAAGTAAAAAAAAGTTAATATCTGGCTTTGGTCAACCAGCCCGCGAATACCTATCCTCCGACTGCACAGCATGATTTTCTTCTTGTCGTCTTAAGTTCGCTTCTTAAGCAGTCGGGCTTTTTGGTTTTTTGAATCATCTTTTTATCCTTATTGACCTTCCCGATGGCGCGACGTTATTTAAATTGCGTCGTCAAACGTATTTTCAACCGACTACTTCAAAAAGGAGGAGGATCTCAATTCGTCTGTTTTCTTTTAATGTGCGTAATCCTAAAATTATTTACTAGGTGAACCGATTTTGATAATTCTTTTTTTATTTGAATGCTGGTGCTTTTCATGTGGTTCATGTGATCAAGATCTGACGACCTTTTTTTATTTAACCTTAATAATGCCTACATTCATGGTCATAAAATAATAAGGTACCTACACTAAAAAGTGAAAAATAACTTTCTTTCGGCAGCCAGAGTCAAAAACGAAAAAATACGTACCAAAGACACCAGACACAAAAAAAATAACCGACTTTCAGAGGAAGTCGGTTAAATATTTTGTCTGAATTTTTCTACGAAAATTTCAAGTGTAAATCAGTCTAATGGCATCGCATCACATCTATGTGAACGTACGTGAGAATTCGCTTAGTAAAAGTCGCTTAATCGATGTGCTATAATAGAATCGCGTCGGGCCGTCATCAGGAAGGTTATTGGAATCTGTATCGACTGTGTCATAATAATAGTTCAAAGGGTTTCTTGCGGTTCTGTTTCGCTGGGTAATTCACAAAACGTGATTCTGCATAATCGTGTTTCCCCGTAACATTAAAAATTGCCTTCTTTGGAATTATCGTTCCTGCTTTTATCGGCCACTTCGAAATCTTAGAATTTAAGTCAAGGCTATCCGATAAGTGCATACGGCGATTGAATTATATCTATGAACAGCCTATCTTGTTACTAATTGTCTAGACAAATTGGTTGAAACGATAAAGAAAATTCAGAACATTCCATCAAATTCCAAATTTCAATGACGTCATATCTTATTTTATTATCTTTACTTGAAGGAGTAACAATAAACTGCTTTTACGATATTTTGTTAAGACGTGTAATTTTGAAGTACCTGCCTTTAATTAATAGTTTCGATGAAGGTATAGAAAGCTAAAATTTATAGCAGACTATAGTGGCCCCGGCTGTGCATGGGTCCTAGTAATTTATAGCCTATAACAGGGCTGCCCCATCTTTTTTATTCTGTGACTCCCTTTACATAGTGTATTTTTTGCGACGCCCTTGTACCCTTAGTATTGATTATAAACTGTTTTTTCTAGTTGCTTGAAAAAATATTGATTATTAAGAAAAAACAGTAGTCAATGAGCACTTTTTTCTGAGCATAACCAAATCAGAGCTTTAGTTTTGAAAAAGTTAGTCTCGTTTCATTTTCTCAATTGATTTGTAATCTGTCATCATCATCATCAGCCCTACAACAGTCTATTGCTGGTTTACGACGAGTACTGAGAGCGTACTTCGAGGTCATTACTGCCACTGCGAAGCGACGTATCAAGCAGTACTAGGAATCTTCAGTAGGTCCCCGAGTTGGATAATCTTGGGAATTTGGGATACATTACTCTAAAATTGAATTACATTGTATTTATCGAATAGTATATATTACTATTTATCGAGAAGTATTTTGGAGTTTCAGGCTCGTATAACATAATTATATCTCATAGTTCTAGCTGTTCTTTCTCGTTTACGACGCCCGTGAGAGAGCACCACGACGCCCCGAACCATTTGGGAACCTTTGGCCTATAGCATCTGGAATAATGTACCTTTCAAATAGTGATTGATTTCTGCATGTTGAGAAGCCACAGCCTTGCATTCTAGGATGACTTGGTCGGCTGATTCCTCGGCGTTAAAGCAGCTCCTGAAAAGTGGGCTCTCTGTGGCGCCCACGGAACAGAAATATGTATGTTAAGGGGGTTGTGGTCCGTATTTGCCCTATGATTATTCTAAGGTTATTTTTGCTAAGCGTGAGAAGTTTTTTGGTTACCTAACCACGGATACACGGTACATTCGAAAACCCCTTTTTTGACTATCTACATTCGTTGCCCGTGACCATCTGTTAATATAAAATTCGGTCGGTTGATCTCTGGCGGATCCACTCACGAATTTGTGAGAAAGGCAGGGGGAGCAGTGGGTACGGGCCTAGAACTAGATACGCACTATTAACAATACCAATATTCTCTCTACTCGACCATTCTTACTCCAAGCTACTTAGTCAGATGAGTGGTAAACACTTGAGTTACTGCACCTTTATCTACATTTTATTGTCTTATCATCTTTAAGATAAAAGTTAGCAAACAGCCGAGGATTATATTCTCTTGGAGTGCAATTTCGCACTGTTTATTTTTACCACAGAAGTCTAGTAAATTTTCGAAGTCTGAATTATTATCCTAGAAGTTAGTTTCCGTAAACTAACCTAACCAAAAGTAGCAGGAATTGTCGAGTCCATAAAACCGATTCAATTGACCTTTGTCTGTAGTTAAAAACTGATTTAATGTTCGGTTTACTCGTAAAACAATGACATAGGACTAACATTATCTTTTAATTGTCCTAATTTGCAAATCTTATAACACTGAAGTTTGCTGTTAGAGAACCCAATATGTTGTCCTATTGTATTTGTATCTGTTTGTTTTGTACAATGTGTTTGTGTACAATAAACAATATGAATATGCATCTTTCTCAGAGCAAATCTCATAATAAGATCCCATAGCTTTCTCTCATTAGGCCATGAGAAACCATCATAACGGACAGTTGTCCTCCTTCCCAGGCTGCGCAACTTGGAATCCATTCTAAAAAACATGTTTACTTGTGGAATACTCGGTGCATATATACAAAATGGAAATGGACGCCTGCTAGTGGGACTATGGAGGGAGACTGAGAAAATTCACGACATTGTCCACGAATGGGTGCCACGGCATATCCAGAGTTACCTCATTCAAACTCATGGGTTAGTTTTGCTTATAAAGGAAAAACTTAGTTCAGTTTGTAGGTTCCTTCCTGTTGGATATCAAGAGATCGAGTAGTTAGTTGGCTTGATGCCCTGTATAAAATTAAGAAGCAGATGTCAGGATTTGTACTAGAAAGGAAAGGGATTTCGCTAGCAGTTGCGAACTGAACAACTAATCTTCAGAAAACTCCGAATATAGAAGCCCCTTGAGATCACTCATAGTAATAATATCGCAAGATTGCACATTGAACAACCTTGAATTTTAACTAGAAGAATAAAATCAAGATTCTCTAGCTATTTATACCGCGACTATTTCGTTACATGTAAAAGGATTTTATAAGGCTTGTTATGCCGTGAAATTATTCTGATGTTTTTAGTTTCTGTTGTTTTAAATTCATGAATTCGGTGCGCAGTGGGTTTCGAAATGGAACCATGGTTTTATTGACCCTTGATTGGCCTCAGAATATCGTATGCCACGGCCGCCATATCACCGTCGATAAGAAAAATAATAATTTATTCTAGCACATTAATTGATGGAGTTTTTAACTGACAAAAAAAAGGAGGAGTTTCTCAATTCGACATGACAAAAAAAATATCTATGACCACGCATAACTTTTTATAGAGTGATCCGATTTCAAAATTTTGTAAATGTAGACAAAGTATTCCCTTTTAAATTTCAAAAATAATATTCACTTCTAAAGGTAGTAAAAAAGGATTTATTGATGATAATTTTGTGACAGAATTTTCAATTGTGAACAGATTCTGTTGAAATTTAGTAAACTGAAAAGCAAAAAAAAAGTTAATTCAAAAAATCAAAAAACTCGATTGCTTTAAAAGCAAAGTAAAAAGCCGAAAACAAGAAGAAAATTATGCTGTGCAGTAGGAGGATACGTATTCGCGAGCTGGCTGACCAAAACCAGATGTATCCTCCTATCGCTTAACGACAAAACACAAGCTGCTTACGAAAGACTACAAGCTACTTACTATATTGCTGGATATTTTTTCAGTTAATATAGAGCAGTATAGATGGGCTTACGAGTTAGCTGTAACTCAAGCAGTTAAAAGCCGTATAATTCAATGCTAAAGTTATCATTTGCTTCTACAACTATTAGAAAGCGCTATCAAAAAAAAGCCAACATCTAGGTCTGAAAAAGTCGATGGTGGAGGCTGTATATGCAATTGGCATTGTTAGATACCACCAATTTATATCTCAGAAGATAACTTAGCTATTCAAGAATCAATGAATGATTCTGAAGAATATATCGCATTCAGGGACTATTTCTCAAATCAATGGATGGGATTAAATACAAATGATATATTTAGTTCAGTGGCAGTGGGCAGGGCACATTGCTCGCAGAACGGATGGTCGTTGGGGTCGATAAGTTCTGGAGTGGCGACCGCGAACCGAAAGACGCTGCGGTTGGAAGGCATCCCACCAGGTGGACAGATGACCTGGTGAGGGTGGCGGGAGTCCGCTGGATGCGAGACACACGGGACCGATTAATGTGGGCGACCTATGTCTAGCAGTGGACGCCTTTAGCTGATATGATGATGATGACATTTAGTTGCTACAAAGAAGTATTCATAACGAATAACCTAGTTGAAGGGTGGCATGGCCGCCTTAAATGCAGAAATCCTTTGGAACCGGCATTATATCGGTTCATACAATTACGTAAAAACGAAGCCAAATATAAATATGAACAAAAAGAAATTCAAAAAATCAAAAGACCGGACGGGATGTCTTTGTCATGGAAGATGGGTAGGCCTTTTGTGTGGGACGCTACTTGTGTCGATACTCTTGCGCTATCCCATCTTCTGAGTTCATCGCGCTGTGCTGGCGCTGCCGCTGCGGCTGCAGAGAACCTCAAGCGGCAGAAATATAATAACCTAATCGGTAGTTATTTTTTCGAGCCGTTTGGGGTTGAAACTCTTGGTCCGTGGGGTCCGAGTGGTTACGCTTTGTTTAAAGATCTTTCCAAACGCCTGGTTGACACTTCGCGTGACCCAAGGGCTGGCTTTTACCTTGGTCAGAGAATAAGCATTGCCATACAACGTGGCAATGCTGCCAGCCTTTTGGGTACATTACCAGTGGGGAACGTTGTATTACGAAAAACTCCTTTTTCGACGCCATATTTTAGTTAAGTATATTTTTAGTTTTAGTTAGTGAGTAGTTTTTGGTTAAAGTGTATAAGTTTGTAGTCTTAGTTATTTAAGTATTTTATACACTGTATATAAATAATAAAAAAAAAAACTATGTAAATAAATTAACTTAAAAATCAAAAACCTGACGAGCTGGCTGACCAAAACCAGATGTATCCTCCGACTGCACAGCACGATTCTTAAGCAGTCGGGTGTTTGCCTTTTTTTTTGCACCTTTGTTACTTTTTTAATATTTTACTAATAATATTTACATTGAACTCGATATAGATATATTGAGTTCACTGTACTTCTGCCATAAAGCGAATCTGTCTTAAAGCGAATCTGCCGTAAAGCGAATCTGTCTTAAAGCGAATCTGCCGTAAAGCGAATCTGTCTTAAAGTGCATCTGCCGTAAAGCGCATCTGTCTTAAAGCGAATCTGTCCTAAAGCGAACAAGGGCTTTGAATTAATTTTTTTTTTATTTATTATTTTTTAGTTAATGTTTTTTAAGGTTGAGGTACATTTAAACATATAAGTGTAATACATTTTTGAAATCCTCTCTTTAATATCCTTTATTTTACCCCACAAGATGGGTTTGGACGAAGAAAAAAAATTGTCACCCCACAATATGTCGCCCAAAATCCGCCATTTTTCTATTTTCCAATTTTAATGTAGCCAGTGACACTCGCAGGGTTAAGGTTCCCCTAGTCGACGGCATGAACTATTTTGTGCGCGAGGTTTAAATGCATGCTATCTCATCCGACCACACGTGCGAAAGAGATAGATGCTGTGATGAGCAGTAAGAAGCTAGTTCGCGTACGAATTAGCACTTTTGCAAATTTTTATCGATATGGATGATGATTTAGGAAGAAAACGAGCGCGCGAAATTTTCTAAACAGACCTTTGGGATTCTAGATATCATGAAAAAACGACTAAATGTATATATATTTTTTTTTTGCCTTGTTGAATTACTAATCTATCCCTGTATGGAGGCCGTTTTGCGATTTTCCTTCTTATGGTATTTATTGCCGGCCAAAAATGCGTATATTTCCAAATATTTTATTTTTTTAATGTTTTGTTTCCATACAGGGCTAGATAATGATGAGACAAATTGATATATTTTTTTATTTTGAACGTACATCGTCAAACAGTAGAGTAATCGCCAGACTATAATATACGTTTGTATGGCAGAAAAATCGACTAGTGTAAAGGCGAATCGATTGACGTATGAATCTTCAAAATCGGCCAAAGCGTTTGGTCTCTTGAACGCCACATAGGGACAAACATACATACATACATACATAGATTGATAAACACATTACCCTCCTTCGGCAGTCGGGTAAAACCTTTTTAGTTCGTTATTTCGTCGTTTAAATTTTTTGATAAAAGTATGTTTTTTTTTGTGTAGCAAGTGTTCAATTTTTAGTAAATAGAGGGGGTACTATTTATTTAGATATTAAACAAGTTAGCTTTGGCTGTTTTGTTTGATTAACTCTTTTTATTAGGCTTTTGCAATCTTTATTCAATCAGTGGCTTCGTCTTAATAGGTACGTCAGTCTATTTTGTTGGATTCCAGAGTTAAAAGTACTTTCAGCATTAAATATGGTCGTTACTATTTGTCTCCAATTGCAATTGTATTCTCAGATTATCCTCTAATAATTACCGTTTTCACATTGTTTGTTAATTAATTTTCAGATTCAAAATAACTTATCAGTTAATCTAGGTATTGTATAACACTTGTGATAATGTTGAATTAATTATTTTCTTACAGAACTATCTATATTCAACCTTTGACATACAGTAGATAAAATATTTATGTAACGTTCCACCATGGAAGATTCTCGTCTTGTGACGGTGATATTTAAACAACACTTGATAATAATGACTGTCTTGACATTCTGCCCGTAACAAACTGCTCTTTTTTAAGAGATTTTACTGGCTTAAAGCCATCATTTCACCTAGCCACAGATCCCATACAAAGAAACCGTGCTGATGTAACTAGCGTTTTTCATCTGATTATACCGATTATTTTTTGTAAATCGACCGCGTATGGTTCTGTTCCACGGCGATAGATATATCACCATCTATATCCGTAGAACGGAACCGAACGCGATCGATGTAAAAAAACATAATCAGTACAGTACTTCGGCACGGTTTCTTTGTATGTGATGAGGCTTCTATCTGTGACCTAGCTATAGACAAGTGCATAGTTTCCCATGAATGTGGAATAAAGCACATCTGCTCCTTTCTTAATATCGACGTCACTGCCAGCGAAGTCATACGCGTTTTTTTATTGTTTTTATATGTAGGTTGCGTCGTCCCACTGTTTGGCAAAGATCTCCCCCGTAGCCTTGCACTCTTCCCGGGATGTTGCCTTCTCCGACCGATCCGTCACAAACGCCTCCAAGTCGTCACGCCAGCGTTTCCTAGGCCTTCCTCTTCCTCAAAGTTATATTCTCAATATCTGCGTTTTTAATACCAAACTAGGTGTTTTCAAACACCACTGTTTGATCTCTTGCATATCTATTATCTCCTGGACAGAAAATTATCAGATCTATGTCAACTTGCCGCTCTTTTAAATAATAATCACCACCGTTTAAAAAATAAGCCCACATAGTGTTTCTATTGACATTTTCAAGCGCCTCTTGGTTTTACTTTATCTTATCGATCTGCGTGCGTGAGTATTGTTCATCAGAACTTCATAATTCAGTTTAGTCACTCAGTCAGTCAGTTCATCAGTTGACTGTAAGTGTTCTCCGCGGTAAGACGTCTCGGAAGTGAGTTCTTCAATTACTTATTCATTCAAACATAATATCTCTGTGATTTGTGCCGTGAATATTTAATACAAGGCCTTGTGATTTATGTGCTATTTTACATTTATAAATTCTCATTAGAATTTCATATTTGATTGAATTTACCTGTTTATTTAAATAACTTGGTATTATACTAGATTATTCAGATTCATTTTTTGAATTTGCATCTTACGAGATTTTCTTACATTTAAAAAATATTTGTGCGTCTTTTAGAGAGACGAAAAGTGTCATAAATATTTTATTTTATTATTACCTACTTGCACCACCAACTTAGTCGATATTTTTAGTTAGAACTTTGAACGATGTAGAAACCTACTGCACTTTCTTTTCAAAGATTTTATTCCGTTAATCCGCTCCTCCAGAATTTCTAAACAATAATGGATACTTTCCTTTATTGTAAAGACTCAACATTTTCATTATTTCCCCACATATTCCGTTCATCATTAGACTGCGCAAGAGGGCATAACCCGCGTCCCAACTTATGATCTTGTTACATTCAAACGTGTTAGGCACATGAATAACGGTACCAACCACGTACATCGTGAATTCGTGAGAGACCCATTACATTGCGTCATAGACATGTGCGTTTACATGTTACTAGCTTTTGTCCACGACTTCGTCTAGCATTAGTAATTTGAATAGCCTATTCTTTTTCGCTGCCTTGCTTGAGAAATTTTTGGTTCACGATACGAACTTCCACATCCCTTTAACGATGATTTCCGGGATAAAATCTATCCTATGTCCTTCCTGGGGTCTCAAACTATCTCCATACCAAATTTCATATAAATCGGTAAAGCGGTTTAAGCGCGAAAATGTAACAGACAGACGTCAGAGTTATTTTCGTATTTATATTATTAAGTATGGATTTATCTGACAGTAACTTCTACGTTGTCCTTGAGCTAGCTGTTAATTTGAACATCAAATTGATTTCTCTATACAGTTTAGTATATACTAGAGCATTTACTTGTAACAGAACATCGAGCATTCGCCGTTTTTAACTACACTTCGAACCGAGAAACTCATTTACAAGTAAATGCTACTCGCCTTATCACCACACCAATTTGTGGTTCTTCGAACAATGGTAGAAAGGATCGGAGTCGAAGCCGATCGAAAGTTCCTACTACACAAACCACACTAATCGACGTCGATCCATGTCATCGATCGACAGTGTGGTAACACCCTACAATCTTAACTTCAGGGAATATGTAGGTACCTGGTTTCAAAATGTGATTACATCGTATTTCTTATTGATTCGTGTGTTCGATAAGAAGTGTAATCTTGTACGTGAAAAATTTTCTATGTACTTTTAAAGATAATATGGCATAATTCGAGTTTGCCAGTCATTGAAAGATTGTATTATTTCCTCATTCGTGTTTAGAGTTTAGTACCCTCAAGTGTCATCCTAGTGTTTCGGAGTATAATGCTTTGGTAATGTAAATGATAAAATAATTCAAATATTTAATAGTAGTTAAATACTTTTTGTACTCTTAGGCCAGTTTTTGATCTGCAGTTAACTCAACCAATGGTTAAATATTATGGTTCTCTAATCTGAGGGTAACCAACGGTTTTAAATTTCGGTGAAATACGTTTATTCAATTGCTAGTGTATAAAATGGTCAAATAATTAACTCTCCAACTTTTTTAACCATTTGTGAGGCTAATAACTGAAGATAAATTGTGCTTTACCGAAATTTGCAACCATTGGTTAGCATTCCTTCAAACTACGAATCAAAAAACTGAGCCTTGTTATTGTAGTTAAGACTATCATAATTATTATAACATAAAATGTATGTATCACTAAAGCCTATTTTATTTAGTCTTTGCAAAGCGAATACGTTCGAAATTAGAATTAGTTACCGGCCAGTTCTAAATAGCTATCTTCACGGCACAAAGAACTACATCCAACACATCAACAATTGAATACCAACCTTATCGTCAAGTAACAAAGGTTTAATCTCTCGCTTCCAGCTTTAACAAGATGCCTCTTCAGCTGACTAAGCCCGCTCCCCAGTTCAAGACCACCGCAGTCGTGAACGGCGAGTTCAAGGACGTAGCTCTTTCCGACTACAAGGGCAAATACGTTGTGCTGTTCTTCTATCCTCTGGACTTGTGAGTATAATCTTGATTTTTCGTACCCATTTTTATGAAAGAATACGTCCTAAAACTTGGGCAATACGCTATAGAGCCAAAAGATCAATATCTTTTTTGGCCGAGTGTACTGACCAGGCTAAATATTTGCATCATATTGTATGCTTGAAAACCTTCAGTAGTTATTTATTTATTTATTATATACTTTATTGTATACCATAAAATATGCACAGGACAAACGTTCACGAAAACAAGTGTACAATGGGCGGTCTTATCGCACTAGGAAATCTCTTACAGACAACCTACGTGTCGTCAACGGTATGATTTTACTTGTGTACTGTCTTCAGTAATAAATTTGTACTTACACAAACAGAAGGATATTGACTAATATATTTCTACCTATCAAATTCGTATGTATTTATAAAAATTAGACCTTCCTCTATTGAATTTCATCAAATCATGTCCTGCTGCCCGCTTTATGACTCATTCATCTTTGTGTTTCGAGGCGAGGTGATACGATGCTGATTAGAGTGCAGTTTAATAGGGTATATGCATTAGTTTTTTTTTAAAACCTCTTGGATTTGAGACGGAATTGTTAAGCGTCAAAGTTGAGAATTATAAAGAGAAGATCGACGTGTCATCTGACGTCAGAGGGCACGACGCTCACACAACTGCCATAGAAAACGGCGTTTTCGTAGAGGGATAGATATGATTCTTTAAATTGTTATATCTCGTTCGTTTTTCGCTCAATTTTGATTATATTTTCACTATTAGTATTCTATTTTAATATATTTATCGATAAACTGGCCAAATTACAAATATTATTTTCATATATATTCCCTGTTTTATAAAAAAAATACCGAACGGCTCGAGTTGATGCAGTGACGATCCGTTTACGAGATGTGTGTGCTAAGACCTTAACAAAACTTATCGTTGTTTGTTATTTTTAATGTTCTGTGTCGACGCAACCATTGTTTTCTAGAAGCCAGTATCACCTTTATGAAGCGTTCGTTTTAAATATATTGGCTCTTTTAATACGCGCATCGAAAACACGAAACGTTTTGCCATAAAAATATGTCGTGACTTTAAAATAAGCTGACTCATTGTGACAAACACTGCTAATCAGTTGTAACACTTCCAAAAGAACTTGGTTCAAATACATCAGCATGGGACGTAATTTACATCGGAATTCGATCACAAAAAAATCGCCGTCTATAAATAATACCTATTCCTAAAAAACGCGATTTTTCGCGGCACGGTTATGCACAACCTAATCTCAACGTTCGTACTATTATGTAAAGCTTGATTACTATTGATATATTATTCAGTTCTTTGAACTGGTCGCACTACATCCGCCTTAAACCGGTCGCGTTCATTACCACACGAATCATCTACTGACCGATACGTATAACGTAACCCACTGAGCACAGGGTTGCCAACGTCTGCGAGTAACGAAGTCTCTGGATATTATTTTTAGTACTATTTTGTGTGCGATGGTCGATTTTTGGCCGAAGCCGATTAAACGACTATCGCCACCCCTAAGAAATTCAGTTAAAGATTGGAAACATTTTGATTTTCGTAATAGTTCGACAAATTTCGGCACATGCTAGAAAGTTTCGGCAAGCGCCAAACCTTCGTGTCATTTTGGCCGAAGACAGCCGAATTTCTAGTCGGGCACAAATATTTTTTCAGATAAAAATACATGCACTTGCCATTTCTAAATGCAGTTTATTTTTTTCCTCGCCTTAGTTATCAAAATATTGATATATGTATCATGTTGGCCTATTGGGATCCATGGAATGGAATGAATGTTTATGCGAAACTTTTATTCAGGTCAAACATCATCCTGGTTCTTTATTCAACGTTTCTGTGGCAGCCAACCCTAATTTCAATCGAATCCAATTAATACATGTTTATGGACATGTATTAGTAGTAGATTGTTCTATTTATACGACATTTTTCATTCCAACTTGCAATGTGTTTATCGGTGTTTGTCTGATTTGCCCGGGTGTGACGCATAGGTATCACTTTCTTCATCGTAGGAGTTCAATACCTCTCGCCTAATTCAATTTGCACAGAGTAACATTTAATTGGGTGAAGAACGTACATTAACCTAATTGCGTTAACGTCGAAGAATGGGAGACAATGTATGCTTTACTTACACTCATTGTTTCATATATTAAAAAATCTGTCTACTCAACAGAGTAGAACAAGCAATGAATACTGTTAAGTTGATTAAACAGTTACATGCAATTAGGATGCAGACAGATCTGCCATTTCACAGACAGACTTTAAACACACGGTTTCAAACATAAACTAATAAAAAAACGGCTACATAAACTCTTTTTAATGCTTCTGTGCTTGTCCACAAACACGGATAGCGTTAAACTATTATGTACTTGTAAGGACAAGGAATATGTTCAGGGAGGCCCACATCACTGAACGAGTGAAGGACGAGATCTCGAAAGCGGTGACCACGCCGTCTCCGTCACTCCTGCACATTATACAGAAGGCAGTATGCTCCTGCCAGCGATCGAACCAGGAAGTTTCTAAGACAGACCAGCGAACGACTGAGACTAGCCGAGATAGAGGAACTGGGTAATAGGGAAAGGTTCCGTTGTAAAAAGGGGGGAGAGGACTGTGTTTGTTCTGGACGTTTTATGTTAGTGCTTACTTATGCAAACGTGTTCACTGTTCTTCAGACTAGCTTGTTTCGCTTTGGTTAAGTCATTCATTATAAAAAGCTATTAGTTTAAGCATTGATTAAGATCAGATGTGGCTCAGTGGTAACAGCCGCGACTTACAAGTTGTAGGTCGTGGGTTCGAACCAAGGCAGACGCTTTAGTTTGTGTACGTAAATATTTCATCACCACTGCTCTCAAAATGGTGAAGCAAAACCATCTTGAGGAAATCGCCATGTCCTAGAACAAAAAATTCGAAGACATGTCGTCCACCAGCCCACGTGGTAGATTACGGCCCATTCCCTGTCACAGAGAGGAGGCCTGTGTTCCGGCAGTGGAAACATTAAAAGGCTGATGATAATGCTTTGATTACCAGATTCTTAATTTAAATTGAGAGGTAAAATATGGGTAATATAAAATTTTCTGTTACATTTTTAATGAGAATTTGAATTTAGAAACTGCTAATCTAAACTAATCTTGGTTATTTTTTTTTTATGACTATGGTTGGTTTTGTTCAAGGGTATTTCATCGACTCTGACCGCATCACACGCATACGTCACAGATGTGACAGTGACGTAAGCGTTTCATTTCTACTTACTAGCATCTGCCCGGTCGCTACCGAAATAAAATAGTATCCTATGTTCTTATACATGTCTTGAGTCTATCCGTGTTCCAAGTAATCCGTTTTGCGGTTTGACGCACAGATTAGTGGCTTTGACGTGACAACGTAACAGACGGACGGAAACACTATAGTAGAATATACACATACTCACTTCACTATAGTAGTAGTAAGAATTTCATTTATTAAATTAAGATTTGCTGACTTGGTGCTAATTTCGGTTGCGTTGACACTTTGTACATTATTTTATGTGCTTTATGTACTTTCAAATTCGTTGAGTAGTAAGGGTCCCGTCACGTAAAAAGAACGCTGGCCTTGAATCTGCGCAGTGAGCGATTTATCGATCAAACTGGTGGTATGAAGGGGGCGCGACGGGGGAATGCTCCGCCAGTGTTTCTGTGCGCGCTCGCTATTGGTTCGTCAGTTGACCCATGCTTCCCGCGCAGAGATCACGCTTCGTTCGCTGCCAAAATACAGTCGCACACACAACTTTCTTTGCACGACGATTGTTTTTAAAAATGAAGGAATGAAAAATGATTAATTGATTTTTTGATTTTATTTATTATTGATGATAGTATCTATTATTTTATGAAGAAAGAAGTTGTGAAAGGAGCAGTTGATAATTTATAATGATAAGATATTTATAATAATAAGATCGAAATAAAAAATAATGCTCAAGTAAACATTATCTAATTTAAATCCAACCTCTTCTAAAGTACTAAGTAGCTAGAAAGTACCTATTATGATTCTACAATAAAACAATTACTCTTATATTATAAAACAATATCCTAGTACTTTAGAACGCGACAGTACCCATGCGCAGACACATCCCCTCCACTGTCGCTCAGCGTACTTTTTACGTGACGGGAACTGATAGGGATTTCACACAAATACCGATCTTGATTGGAAGAGTAAATCAGTAAACAATCTTATTGTAATCATTGTTTGCCATTCTTCGGATGATGTGATCTCTTTATGCATTCTCCTAGCTGTAGCTAGTATATTGAAAGTGTTCCGTTCCACTGATACAGATGGTAGTCTATCTATCGCTGTGGAACGTAACCGAACGCGATCGATTTACAAAAAAAACTATCGGTACAATCAGATGAAAAACGCTAGTTACGTCGCACGGTTTCTTTGTATGGGATGAGGCATCTGTATGCTAGTATTATATTATCTGTGGTACAGTTATTAATTATATCGTATGCAGGATGTAGCTAGTAATTATTCATTGTATTGTCGTAAATCCAAAAGGAGTATGTAAGGATTGTATTAGGTCGTGTTTAATAGTTTCTGCCTTGCCTTATCTGCTGTCAGTCATAACTTACTGAAGTCTATTAAACATATTTAGTTCTAAATAGTACATGTGACAATGTCACAGTGATACAAGGGTGGAATGTATAGCTGTCATTAACAAGCCCGAGCCGAAGGAGAGGGTTTTTAATGACACGAGTTTGCAATAACCTACACACCCGTGTATCACACGACGTTTTCCAATACAGTTGTGGGAAATAGTAAAAACAAATCAAAGAATTACATTTGTTTTTCCAAAAAATAAAATTATTGTAAGTCGCTATTTATATCTTTCGCGAGATTTTGGGGGCAAAATTTCATCTTGCGCAGTTTTCGCCTCAGATAAAAGTTCGGGTGAAGTTAATTCCATTTCATCACTTGTACTTGAACACATATTAACAAAAAAAAAAACAAATTATAACAAAAATTAAAATTTTCAGAAAATGGCGCGTTTATGCAACTACCAACGACATATACAACACAACGCATACATACATACATATTTTTTTACAACGAAAACAGCCTATACAGCCTATTCGATTTCTGACATTTTTTTATTTGAAAATAATTAAATTAAAACTGGTAATTAAATATATTAAACAACCATTTAAAAGACTTTTGAGAATGACATGCTAAAACATACGGACTCATTATTTTTTCCTCGTATAAAATCTATCCCATTTTATTCTATGTATGAAAACTCCTTGCTACTAAACTTTTGTAAATTGACTTAAACTTGACATTTAAAACTCAACTGCAAAAATAATGTTCGAGCTCGTAAACAAAAGTCACGACCGCGTAACAGAAAGATGCCTATGCAATAGATTTAATTTTCGAATCATAATTATAGCCTCTGAAAGTACGTGACTGTATTGAAAAAGTATTTACTTCGTATTTCCTTCAGTTTAGGCAAGAAAATGTTAAACAATGTAATAAAATCAATGATAATTTACCTACCTCGTTTAAACCATTGTTGATCGTAAACATTATCTAAATAACTTCGGCCTCAGTATCGCTTTAACACAGCAAATTGATAAATATTATTCTATATCTAATTGTTCGCTTATTATTTAATTTTCGGGATCGCTGACCCTGTACTGCTATAACAAACCTCAAACCGATAAGATACTGTATGTAAATTAAATATGGAGTGTTGTTGACGATTTGCGATAAAAAATATTATCCACCAAGATTTTTTTTTTTGGTAACAAATAGAAGAATTTATTTTTCGGTCCTTGGTTAAAAAATACCTTAAAAAAATCTGCTGTGAGACCAATCTTACTTAGATTACTTTTAGGCAAGCGTGGTTCACTGTCGACCACATCATCGCTTACCATCAGGTGATATAGTGGTCAAGCGCGAGCCTATCGTTAAAAATCCCTTATATTGGATTTCTACTATGTATGTTAATTGAGATTTTCACCATATTATTGGTTTCCAACAAAGCTTCGATCATATTTATTACAATTCATTAATCAATTGTATAACCTATATAAACCAAACAAATTTTTAAACAACGTCAACGTACTAAATCTATGTTAAATTCTGTCCGCGTGAATATAATAATATACTTACTACCCTACATTTCCAATACTTTCTATGACAAACTGAACAAAATAAGAGCTCACGACTCAAGTGAGCTGTTATTTACCGAGACGTATTTCTTGCGCCGATGGCGCTACTTCGAGTTGGTATTGTTGATCGAAGCTTGTTTCTATTCATATCTGCATTTATATTTGGTCCGACAGTGAGACTATCAAATAATATTGGACCCGTAAATAAAAATTTACAAAGATAAAGCACATCAAAGTTCAGGAGTGGGGGCTTGTGACGTGACATTGTCAGTACAAAGTGTAGCACACCGTGACGTCACAATATTTTAACGCACTGTATCGCAATAATTTTTTGTTCACGTGACAAAAGAAACAATACGTGTCCAATATTTTTAGGTTATCTAACTGACGGAATAAATGGATATTTTTGTCAACTATTCTATCAAGCCAGGCATGACGCATATTTATATATAAAAAACGCTTAGTACAAAAAGGGAAAAATGCGTCACGACTGCGCAATAGTAATATATCGTCATTCCCTTATCGTCACGAGCATCTTAACCGACTGTCATCTGTGTCAAATGTTTGAATGTGTAACATATTGTTTGCAGCACATTCGTGTGCCCCACCGAGATCATCGCGTTCTCCGAGCGCGCTGACGACTTCCGCAAGATTGGCTGCGAGATCATCGGCGCCTCCACCGACTCTCACTTCACGCATCTCGCCTGGATCAACACTCCGCGCAAACAGGGTTAGTATCAAGCAGGAGATACAACTGAGCTAGCACAATACGGTCGTTTACTGTCTTAAGCAGGCCACACACCTTCAGTTTTAACTCCCCAGTTGCAACTGTACAGTTAGACTGTTCATTCAAATCGAATGTGTGTAGGGAAAACTGAGAACTGTACTGTTTAACTAAACAAATATAGATAAATCTAAACAAATTTTCATTAAATAAAACTGTATAGTTAAAATGGAAGGTATGTAGCAAGAAACTGAATATGTACTGCATTCTTGTTAATCAAAATGGCTAAGCTAAATCATAAGATTTTTCAGTAATTCGAAAATAATTATTGTAATCGTTTGGATTAAATCCTAAGCTCCTACAGTAAATTGGTATGCGTATAATATCTTTGCAATCACCAATGTTTACACCACAACTTTGTTCTTCTTTCAACATGCACAATAGTCCAGTAATTGTCACAGCATCATCCATAGAAGCTATGCGTCATTTGAGAGTGTGTCTCCAACCCAATATAGATTATAGGTTCGAAGTGAAGCATCACACTATAAATCTATAGTCCAAATCTATCTGAAGGTGTGTGGCCCGCTTTAATAAGAAAAGTGTTTATAAAACTTTTTTGTTAGTTAGCATCTATGAGTTAAATCTTGCAACTAGATTAATTCGTCATATCAAGTCTAATCCAAGATATGTTTTAAATATATGTTGGCTTATAAAAACGCTTAATCATGATGTGTACACGATTATGATTTGAAATCAACACGAACTATCCACGCACCTGATTAAATTATTAATAATACTGTTACACTATCGTTGTAATCAATCTGTCGTGTGACATTTAAAATTACTAGTCTTTGAAATTTATTTTTTTAGATCAGCAATATTACGCTGAAGAAAAGAGATTTAGATCAAACCGATAAGCGATTTTTACTAAGCCAAATTGCAAGTACGTGTACATGAACGCAATGCGATGCAATTCGACTGATTTGCACGTGATTTTTCTTAGAAAATACGTACTCTACGCGATATCGCCTATCGGCACAATCTAAATTGCGTCATGCCATTAGGCACGTTTCTTAGTTTGTACCTTAGATAAAGTACCTATAGATTAAGCCTTAAAATGAGCTTGATTGATAGAGCGAGATGGCTAATTGGCAGCTCCATGTAAATAATAAGGACAAAAGATTATTTTTTGTCTTTGTCACCATGGCCGGTTTCTGTTGTTTGTCAAACTCTAAAATAATGGCAGGTTTGACAAACAAACTCGGTTTTGTTTGATTTTCTGTGATTTTGTGGTGTTATGTGTTAATTGAGACAGGGAATTTGGGTTATTTATAGATAATAAGTGTCAGTGCGATGGTGGGTTGTAGTGTTCTTGTTCTTGTTGTAACACCAGAACTATTGCTGTCTCATGTGCGGCCACGCCAGGGCTTTATCTATAGGTACTTTATCTAAGGTTTGTTCAGTAACCTGTACGTTTGACATAATGAGTTGTAGAAAAGGTTATGATATCATCTGTCCCGTACGCACACTGCAAATAACCATGCTCTAGTCTAACCCTCTTACAAATAAACGGAAACGCGGAATAACGTTATACCAGGTATAACAAAGGAATAACCATACATTTTCATAGGTTTATACTTGGTATAACTTTATTCCGCGTTTATTTATAAGAGGGTAAGAGGTTATGGTCACCCAACAGTTTCTTAATACCAAATTATTTCAATGTTTTCAAAGTTACATAATTACGATAAGTTTCAGCTTTATCGGATGCCGGCTGAAAAATCGATAACTTATTGCCGGACACACATACGAAAGCTTGTAATGCTAAGTGGTTGGTTGGTTGCAGGTGGTCTGGGCCCCATGAACATCCCGCTCATCAGCGACAAGTCGCACCGCATCTCGCGCGACTACGGCGTGCTCAACGAGGAGACCGGCATCCCCTTCCGCGGACTGTTCGTGATTGATGACAAGCAGAACCTGCGCCAGATCACCATCAACGACCTGCCTGTGGGACGGTAAGACATTGTCAAATATATCCAGAGCCCTTCTTCATCATCATAAGCCTTTAGACGTTCCCACTGCTGGGATATGGGCCTCCCCGAATTGTTACCACATCGATTGGCCCCGTGCGTCTCATATCCAGCGGACTGCCGCCACTCTTACCAGCTGCACGCTCCACTTAGAGGGAGTTCACGCCAACTAAGCGTCTTCCTGTCCGCGGCCCCAAGGTCTTAGTGCGAGTTTTTATAACTTACTCGATCGTGTTAATTTAAACGTTTTCATGTCAATTTGTGTACAAAAGTATTTTTATATAAATTGATATCGCATTTCGCGTTCATTTATTGTAAGTCCGTAATAATAGGTTATTAGTCGGAGGAGAGTCGGGAGGATGGATGAAATGGCGACAGGTCACTGGAACAACTTGCGACCCACGGATGCCCCTCAAGTTAAAGGGGAAAATCTACAAGTCCATGATTAGACCTGTCATACTGTATGGATCGGAATGTTGGGCTGTGAAAAAGATGGATGAAAGGAGATTGCATGTAGCAGAGATGAGAATGTTGAGATGGATGTGCGGCGTGACGAGATTGGATAAAGTGAGAAATGAGTATATTAGAGGCAGTTTGAAAGTGGCGCCAGTGGCAGAAAAGTTGAAAGGAAACCGTTTGTCCTGGTATGGTCATGTGATGAGGAGGGATGCAACGCATATTACTAAAAGAGTTATGAATATAAATTTGGATGGATGGAGAGGGAGAGGAAGGCCAAAGAAAAGATGGATGGACTGTGTGAGGAGTCACATCACATCACATCACATCATCAGCCTATTAATGTTCCCACTGCTGGGACACAGGCCTCCTCTCTGTGAGAGGAGTGATATGAAAGAAAAGGGAGTCAGTAATAACATGACGGGGGATAGAACGGTATGGAAGAAGCAAACGTGTTGCGCCCACCCCAAGTAACATGGGATAAGGGCAGGCAGATGATGAGTCGGAGACATATCTAAGTAAGAAGTTATTTCCATAGTCTACGCGCTTAAATAAAATCAAACATATTATGAAAGACCTCTATAAAATAAGTTAAAGCTTAATTATGATTTGTTTTGCAAAAATATTGATAAAAAAACAGCAGCAATACATGCAAATATTATTCTAAATAGTATTAACTATCTTCTACCATCGGCTTCGTCCGCCTGAAAAGTTATCCCATGCTCCAGACTGTAATCAATGTCCGAGCCAAATTTCATTTAAATGCCTTCTGACATCCAACAACAGACGTCCATCCAAACTTTCGCATTTATAATATTAGTCCGATAAATTGAATTTGATTTGCAAACTAATATTAGTCCGATAAATTGAATTTGATTTGCAAACTAAGTAATTGAAACACGCATATCTACGCAGCTATAATAAAGTATGAACCAGCTGTTTACGTAACTTAACCTTTAGACGTTATAGTGATAAACGCACTATAAAATATTAAACAATAATCATTGAATGATAACGTATCGGCAATAGAAGATTCCGGCATGATCCATAAATAGAATTACTTTTGCGATTTATTTGCTTATTGTATTAGTCTTAAAAGTACTAACTATTGTTAGAGTTTACGATTGTTAAAGAAAATCTACACAAATAAATATAATTGAAGTGTCTCTTTGTTATATCAAAATAATAGGTTTTTAGTAAATATATTATGAAAATTTATGTGGTACCTAACTAAAACAACAAAAAAAAAAACAATATTTAAATTTTTTGTCTGTGTCTGTTTGAACCGGGTAATCTCCGAAACGACTGCACCAATTTTTACGGGAATTTCACTGGCACATAGCTTCTATTATTTAATTAGTTTAGGAGTTTTATTAGTTTATTTTTGAAAAAAGCTCCCGCGCAGAAGTAATAACATGTTTTTTTTTCATACGAACTTTGTCCTGGCAATTACAGATACATCAAAAAATAATAAGCCAAAAAATAGTTGCAGCCGTTATGAATATGAAGTGATGCACTTACATACATTCTTTATTGTTCTATTTTTTATTTGCTACGGAGTGAGTACTCACAATAATAGCATTCCTTGATAATCCTTTTCCTACTAATATAATAAGAAAGTTTGGATGGATGTGTGTTACTCAATCACGCTAGAACGGCTGAACGGATCTGGATGAAATTCGGCACAGAAATATATTAGTCTGAAATAGCACAAAGGCTGCTTTTTATCCAGATAAACTAGGTATCTTTATCTCTTGGGATAATAAAACAATATTCACGTGGGCGAAGCCGCGCGCAGAAGCTAAATATACTAATAAAATTCCTCTGAGAAACATTGCAATGAATAGCTGATTGTGTTGGTAACGTTTAGTTTGTCCTTGAGCATGCCAGTTGCAGTTTCTCGTGTACGTGGCAATCCTACGACCTTCGTTTTATGGCATTGGAGCTACGTAATTAATATGATAGGAATATTATTAAGGAAACATATTTTGTTATTATCATTACTGATCGCATTGCTTTGTGTGCTTATCAATTAAAATTTGCACAAAAATAATTTATTTCTACCTGTCAGGTCAACCTTGCGACATTAGGATAATTTTTGTGCGTACAGCTAAGGAATGTAATTTTTTGTCGAAGCATCGACTGGTATTTAACATGAATAACCTGAGTATTTAAGTCAAGAATGATTAGGTTACTTCTAGGCAAGCGTGTTTCATCGTCGACCACACCATCAAGCGAGATAGTGGTTAAGCGCTAGCCTGTAAAGTAATAAAAAACGTATTAAGATGTACCATAGACGTGTGGTTCAATTCTCTCGAACTCAAATTACTTTTATGATGTTCAACTCATTAATGGGGGTTCGATCGTAGTATAGTTGTTACAATGCACAGAGAATGCTGCTGTCCATTCTCTGGTAAGTCCCTTAGTCGCCTCTTACGACCCCCACGGGAAGATAATTATGGGGTATGCTATTATTTAATCTACTAGAGCCGGACCTCTATATAAGGTACGCCCTAGGTGAAGCGATAACCGTCAAGGCGGCGGGAATCTGCTGGATGCGAGAGGCAGGGAACTGACAGAGATGGCGACACTTAGGGGAGGCCTATGTCCTGCAGTGGACATCTTTCGGCTGATATGATGATGATGTTTAACTGTTCTCGTTGTAGCAATAACGGATTTTTATTAATCTGCCTTCTTGTTCCCCAGCTCTGTGGAGGAGACGCTCCGCCTGGTGCAAGCGTTCCAGTACACCGACAAGTACGGCGAGGTGTGCCCCGCCAACTGGAAGCCTGGCTCCAAGACCATCAAGCCCGACACCAAGGCCGCCCAGGAATACTTCATCGATGCCAACTAATCCCCCACACTACCCACTCGCCGCTCAAACTTGACATTACCTGCTAACCACAAAAATAGCGCTTTTATAAAAAAATGTTAATGTTTTTCCTCAATGTGGCAGGACTGGCAGGTAATGTCAACATTTTGCGGCAAACTAGTTCTCTTGTCAACGAAAATTGCACTCATGAAGTCCCAGTTAAGCTTTACAAATAATATTAAAACAACATAGCTCTATATCGTGAGTGCAATTTTCGCACAACTATAATATAACACTGAATGTCGGAAATTGGAGTTAGAGAAAAAAAAATCTGAATCTCATGCGATAGGCCTGTAGACGGCCAGTTCTACTAACAATATTCCATTTCGAAATATGTAATTGATCAAATAGGACGGCTAAAAACAGGCGCATACTCCGATTTTCCTAAACAGTTGGACAATAATGTAATGTAGGTGACTAAGGTGCTTAGTACCTCACACGCAATCAGTATTCTACGGAGATCCTGTGTTATTGTACTAAACGAGGCTGTAATAAAAGCTATGTGCAAAATTATTTGGTTTTATTTAAATTCTTCATAATTATGGTTCATCCATTTGGCGATCGAAGAGATTTCAAAAAACACCAGAAAACCTTATCAAATCCCAAAAAGATTATCATTTTTGGTATTTTCTGCATGCCGGTAGAAAGGGCCCCCAACAAGTTTTGAAACAGGGCCCCTATAGAACTAACTACGCCACTGCTTCTGACTACCCGTAACGAATTTCTTAATGTCAACCGGGACCGTGCTTTCTGAGGCACGGAAGAAACCCGTTATGTAAAAATGGTCACCCATCCACGGACCGACCTCGGAAAGCGTTGCTTAACCTTGAAAATCGACCCATGCGGCTGTTATATTATTTAGCCACGAGCTCTGTTGAAAATAATTTTACATAATAATCTTCTACTACAGCGCATAGCGACATCTATTATGTATGTGTAGTTTTAAGACTGCATTGAAAAATGTTCTCGCTAGTTAATAATTATATTCATAGATGTCGCCTAATCAAATGAAATATTTAGCAATTAATATTTTTTTTGTTTTGAAGTCTATATACATCATAATAATAATATAAAGGCGAAAGTTTGTGAGCGCGTGTGTTTGTTACTTCTTTACGCTCAAACGGCAATATGTTCCCTTAGGATAATTTTCGACATTCACGCGGCCTTTGTCAGAAGCTAGTATTTATTATAATTTTGAATATTTAGAAGTCAGTAACAAAGAACAAAACACACATGAACAGAATACACACATGAACCTCGACTCTCTGACTAGTATATAGTTAACTGTGCTCGACTCACTGTGCCCTAAGTGGTACCGAATGGACAAGAGTTTCGTCATTCGACATTCTAATTAATCACGTTATTATTGATTACGATACCCGATACCTAACGAACCCTATAGATTCAAGTGCCAATTAGCAGACACAGTAGAAATTACCATTGTTTTAATCCGATTCGGCAATATGGACAGGTAGGGCGGTTAGAAAGCTCATATGTTACAGCCAATATTTTTTCCGATTTACCCCTTAAGTTTATTAATTCATCGTTGATTATTGACATTTCGAGGTCATTGACTCGGACCTTCTCATTTTGTACGATGTGTGTTCGAAACTTCAAAATGGTTAAAAACTATGTTTCTTTTTTTAAATTACATAGACTCGATTAATTTTAATAGTGATTATCAGAAATCGATTTTTAGAAATGAGAACAAACACGTTTTAGGTATCCTAAAATACAATAAGCACTTATTATAGTAATAGGCTCCCGTTTTTACCCTTTGGGTACAGAATCTTAAATAAAAAAAGTTAATTAAAAAAATCTAAAAACCCGACTGCTTGAAAAGCGAACTAAAAAGACGTAAACAAGGAGAAAATCATGCTGTGCAGTCGGAGGATACGTCTGGTTTTGGTCAGCCAGCTCGCGAAGATATTTATAACTTCTTAGTTATTTTTTTTTCGAATCAGGTACATTTAAACATATAAGTGATATATATTTTTGAAATCACCTCTTAAAATCCTTTATTTTGATACCCCACACGATAGGTACGGAAGAATAAAAAAATTTGGGCCCCCACAATATGGCGCCCAAGAACCGCTATTTTCCTATTTGCCAATTTTTATGTAGCCAGTGACACTCGCGGGATTAAGACGAATCGATTGACGTAAGAACCATCAAAATCGGCCCACGCGTTTGGTCTCTAGAACGCCACATAGGAACAAACAAACATACATACATACATACATACATACATACATACTTACATACATACATACATAGACTGATAAACACATTACCCTCCTTCGGCAGTCGGGTAAAAAGAAAACAGGATCGATTTGGCTGAATTAAACTTTTTAATCGATTATTTCGTAATCGATTATATTTTCGGAAATTTAATTAGCGGTTTTAACTAATAGTCGAATTATTATTTATTAGGTCTATGTAGTCGAACTTAGAGCTTGACCAAGGTAGACTAAAAAACTGTTATCAACAAAATATTATCCACTTGGTGTTGTCAATCAAAGTGAACAGGGCAAAGACTTACCACCCATAATAGAAAGCATTTATTTTATTCGGCATAGATATAAAACAACAGCAACAATGACAGAGAAAAAGATAAATCCAAAATTGCGCTGAGTGTTCCCATAGGTATTAAAAGGGTTACCAACTCGAATTAATTTGTCTTGCGTCGCGTCAGACATCCTGGTTTTGAGTTGGCACCCTCACTCCCTAGAATGACACACGGATGACGGTAAATAAAATAGATTGGTACCTAATTTAATATAAATAATATGAAGGTGGTAGGTACCCCGAAACCCTGGACCGGGTATCGCTTCTATGGGTTGAGAAACTGAGAAACCATCTAAGCTACACACTTACATTCCTTATTTCATAAATCATCAGACACAAAAAACGTAGCATACAATAGGTACTGTGCCTATTTGAGTAGTTTATAACAAAGTTTGTTTATAAAATATCTAATTACACTGCACTGGTAACTTTGAGCAGTTTGCCGCCGCTATCCAATGAACCAAGAATCAACCAATGAGAACCCCGCATTCCCACTCTAGTTGTCTCGGGAGGACCACGTTGCCAGTTGCTCCTATTTTAGATATAATTAAATTTTACTTTTACAAATTAAGTTTCGAACAATGGACGCCGAAAATTGTTACAGTGATTATGGTAGCGGCACTTCATCGAGTTCTGTAAGTTTATTAATGTATTTTTTATTCGGTAATAATCGTCAAAACAGAGAAATTATTTTCTAAATTCTGTTTTTTAAACGGACAAGCACGGACTTGTTCTATATTTCGCGAATTCTTGTTGTTTTCTATTTGTTGAGATAGAAAATAGTGATTTATTCATTTGTTATATGTAATTTTCGTTTGATGCAAGTTATGTGCGTTGTTGATATAAAACTTGAGGGTAGCAGGAAATATTTTTGGTTGAGAATTTTTTCCAACTCGTATATTTGTTGATACTTCTTGATTTTGACGAAGGAGTGTTAGATTATATTTTCGTAGTTTTATGCAGAGTTCATGTAGTAATATTATTTATATATCTAAAGTTCGCCAATGTTCTTGGTCGCCCTGAAGTTGGCTACAATGGCTGCGCTGTAGTAAATTTCATACAAAAACAGCACCGATCCATGCCTTGCGCATCGGCAAGCCAACTTCAGGGCGGTCAAGAAGTTTGGCGAGAACTATATCTAAGTACTACACAGTCTAAATAAATGTGTACTTCATACGTCAAACCAAACTACCCGCGCGGCGCCTGCGTTCGCCTCGTGGCTCGTGCGCCAAACCAAATTGCCAATAGCGAGATTTTTTTTATAGCGACTGTACGTCAGGGTGACATTGACAGCCCCAAGTGCACATTTATTTTGACGTGGTTTTTTTTCTGACGGCAGTTATATAGCAATTTTTGTCATGAAATTGTAGCATGGTGCGTGAAATGACAATTACACCAAAATAGTGACATGTCATTTCTGTCATTGAACAATGATTACTGTTGGGCAACTAATGGGAATTGATTGTTCATCAACTACTTAGTCGTGGTGGCCCAGTGGTATCGCTTCTCGTGCTCGAAGTCGTGGGTTCAAATCCGGTCAAGTACATATGTGACTTTTTCAAATTCAGCACTTTCTAAATATGACTTGGACATCACTGACAACGCTGATGGGAAACATCGTCACGAAAACTGGACTAAGGCTCCGCGCAAACGGGGCACCGATCACAGCCACCAGTGGCTGTCGCGCGCCATGTCCTTTGGTAACGCGCAAACGAAGTTGGTCGGTGGCCGCTACAATTTTTATTCTACAGCACAGCACGCAACTGTGATTGCTAGTGTGAGCTGCGAGTGGTCGCCACCGGGGGCGTGTCGTGGCCACTCAGTTGCGTGTGGTTGACACTAAATCGCTAGTGGCCGCCACTCGCTTCGAGTACGCGTGAGCGGCGAGTCCATACAAATTGTATGAAAAATCTTAGTTTAGTTTGTCGCTAGCAATCATCGGCCATTACTGGTGGCTCGACTTTGCGCGGAGCATTATATTTAATCTTACTAATATTATAAATGCGAAAGTTTGGATGGATGGATGTATGTTTGTTACTCAATCACGCCAGAACGGTTGAACGGATCAGGATGCAATTAGGCACAGAGATAGATTATAGTCTGGAATAGCACATAGGCTAAGGTTCCCTTGGGATGATATAAAACTTTTAACGCGGGCGAAGCCGCTGGCAGAATATAGTATACATACATACATAAACTCACGCCTTTTTCCCATGGGGGTAGGCAGAAACTACAGAACGCCACTATAGTATAATAATATATAATTATTATGTTTGAAATCGCCAAACAACTGTCGTCTTGAGCAAGCCGCAAGCGTGTTGATATAATTTATGCTCGTGCCTTCTCAGTATAAGAAGAGGCTTTTGCCGTGCTGTGAGGCAGTTACCGGCTAGTATTATTATCTACTACAGGGTTGAATCACATTTGCATCGTGCACGTGATTACTACATATGATAAAACGATAAGGTCTGTCTATACTTGGATTCCTTGGTGAATCCTAGCTAAAAATAATACATTTTTGGGAAAATTTTGTCATTGTAGCCGTGGAGGATAGACGAAGGCGAGATTGATATGGAGCTGAGAGACTGCCGTTATAAACCAAAAGACGCGTACCAAACGACGTTTTTCAACACACTTACTCGAAACAATAAATAAAATTTCGTAAACATAATCTTACTTTATATACTTTAATATTATAAATGCGAAAGTTTGGATGGATGGATGAATGTTTGTTACTCTATCACGCAAGAACGGCAGTATGGTTCTAGATGAAATTTGACACACAGAGATAGATTAAAGTCTGAAATAGCACATTGATTACTTTTTATCCCAGTATAATGTTGTGTTGTTGTTGTTTAATGTTGTTGTTGTTGTTGCTTGTTGTTTTTTTTTCCGTTGGCATGATAAAACACTTATCACGCGGGCAAAGCCGCTGGATGAAGCTAGTATTTAATTTTTAATAAACAGTATTGTGGGCATTCACTATATGGCTGGCACATAATTTTTTCGTGTTCCGTGTTTTAGGGTTCCATACTTTAAAAGGAAAAAAAATAACCCTTAGGGTTTAGGATCACTTCGATGTCTGTCTGTCAAGACCTAAAAACAACAAACATAAGTGATTGTGAATTTTGTGAGTGTAAGTAGTTGAGAGGCGAGTGAGTGATTACTGAGTAGGTACCTAGTGTGAGCGCCCTTATTCACGTATAGTATCTATATATGCGGAAATTACTGTTTTAATTATGTGATGAAAGTAAATAAATATAATAAGTAATAATCACCTGGTAGAACAATTTATTTTGGTTTCATTTAAATAACACTGCCTGATCTGGGAATCAAACACGGCCCGCTAACCAACGCGGCACCGGCAGTCGACAGTCAATGACATCTCATTTGATTGGTTGCAGTCGACATCATGGCCGCCCTATGGAGTGTGGTCCTTCCACCAGACCGACCGCACTCCGGACAGGCCATTAGAACAAATGTCCTCCAGCTATCAGGATCGTAAGTTCTATCTATAAAATATATAAAAAAAGTTGATTAAAAAAATCAAAATACCCGACTGCTTAAAAAGCGAACTAAAAAGACGTATACAAGAAGAAAATCATGCTGTGCAGTCGTAGGACACATATTCGCGAGCTGGCTGACCAAAACCAGATGTATCCTCCGACTGCACAGCATGATTTTCTTCTTGTTTACGTCTTTTTAGTTCGCTTTTTAAGCAGTCGGGTATTTTGATTTTTTTAATTAACTTTTTATTTATAACTTTTTAGTTAATATTTTTTTCGAATTAGGTACATTTAAATATATAAGTGTCATATATTTTTGAAATCACCTCTTGAAACCCTTTATTTTGATACCCCACACGATGGGTTCGGAAGAAAAAATAAAATTGGCCCCCCACAATATGGCGCCCAAAAGCCGCCATTTTTCTATTTTCCAATTTTAATGTAGCCTATGACACTCGCAAGGTTAAGACGAATCGATTGACGTATGAATCATCAAAATCGGTCAACGCGTTTGGTCTCTGGAACGCCACATAGGAACAAACATACATACATACATACATACATACTTACATACATACATACATACATACATAGACTGATAAACACATTACCCTCCTTCGGCAGTCGAGTAAAAAAAAACTGTGTTTTTTGAATAATTTCCATAAGCAATGGCCTTTTGTCAACTAAATGAGGGATCTAAGTTGCTATAAACTCATGTCTTCATGTGTTTTTCTTCCGCAGTGGTGTCGGGGAAGTGTACCCTGAAGGACATAATGAGGGAGTTTCAGATGAACGGCATGGACTCGCCTTACACACCAAGCGAAGACAGGGTTTGGAGCAACCGCGCAGGTCAGTAGAATACTTGCCTATCATTACACAAATCTTACTTACTACCTACATTATACTAAATTCATATAAAAGTACCTATACACGATACTAAAAAACTAATTTTTAATTTTTTTATTTTCTGTCTTTATATTCCGGGTAATTGCCGAAAAAGCTGGCCCGTTTTGAACGGGTTAGCTGATGTTATAAGGTACTCCTTATAACATAAACTTGTGTACTTTGATTTTGTAAAAAGAATTAGGGTACCGCGTAAAAAAGTTAAACTATTAAACGAGCCAATTTCAGCCGCCTCCATTTTTTCCGAGATGTGACCGTGCCATAACGGACCATCATGAGCTTCTTGGACTCTCCATCTTGGGCCATACATTGAGGCAAAGGTTCAACTGGCTACCAAAAAGTTGGGGATCCTTGCGAAGGTACTTCTCGCCAGAACAGCTGCTCAACTTATATCAAGCGCAAGTTCGATCATGCATGGAGTACTATTCTCATCTCTTGGATCTGCCAAATACCAGCTTGATGCACTAGACTCTTTCGAAAAGCGGGCCAAGAGGCTCATCGGCAATGAGGCACTGGTCAAGTCAAAGCTCCAGAACCTTGAACATCGACACCGAGTTGCCAGCTTGTCGGTTTTTATCGGTTGCATTTCAGGGAGTGTGCGATGGAATTACATGATCTAATTCTGCCTAGCCCGTTTTATCATTGGACTACCAGACGCACGGCGATGCAACATCGGTCAGAGTCAGAATTTTATTTGTAGGTACAGTCACGGGGTCTCATTGCTAAAAAAGAAAATATGGTTCAAATAAATCTTACTAGATGGCGCGATATGCTCCTCCATCTGTTATTCAATGTGCGTAAAATTAACATTTTCTGGCATTGAACACAAAAATTGTATGTTCTTGTTTAATCAACTCTCCTAAGTACAAAATTATGGAATATTGGGCTCTTAATTCACATTTCAAAGATTATTAGACGGATAATTTAAAATTGATGCCAATAGATGGCGCATTTTTTAATTTCTGAGGCATTCCACTCGATTGTTAAAGTTTGCATTTTAACACATTTTGGTGCAAAAAAAACTGTAAATAAATACTAGAAAACAAACCTTCACTGTATTTAAAGAAAAAAACATTCACGAACCTAGTAAATCCTTTAACTTGCAAGTCGCTGCTAACACCATCGATCTATCACCGTGAAACAGAACCGAATGCGTTCGATGTACAAAAAATTGCCAGAATAAGCAGTCGAAAAACGCTAGTTACGTCGGCACGGTTTCTTTGTATGGGATGAGGTATCTGTATGCTAGTATTATTTTATCTGTGGTACAGTATAAGATTAATGACATAAATAAATGAGATTAGCTACATTTTACTTTACGGCGTGCATAATATTACATTAATTTACAAATAGAAAAATCAACAATACAATAGTACATTATTGCAAAGGCCGGGAAATAGGCAATTGCAGTTCGAGTATGAGTTTGAAGGCCGAGCCGTAGGCGAGGACTTTACTAATACGAGACAGGCAATTGCCATTTCCGCCGAGGCATAATATATAGTGCTTATCTCAAAAGAATGCAGGGAAATAAATAAAACCGGCCAAGTGCGAGTCGGACTCGCACACGAAGGGTTCCGTACTATTATCGCAAAACACTGCAAAAATATTACGTTTGTTGTATGGGAGCCCCCTTTAATTTATTTTATTTTAATTTAATAATTATTATTTTTTGAAGAGAATATACAACAACATATTCTGTGAATATTTCAAGCGTCTACCTGTTGCCGTTATTATAATTGAGCAAAAACGGCCAAAAAATGGCTGTGGCTGATAATACTAGCATACAGATGTCTCATCCCATGCAAAGAAACCCTGCCGACGTACTGTACTGATTATACTGATTATTTTTTGCGAAAGATAGATCACCATCTATATCCGTGGAACGGAACTGAACGCGACCGATGTACAAAAAGTAATCGGTATAATCAGATGGAAAACGATAGTTATTAGCGGTATTATTAGCGGTTTCTTTGTATGGGACTCATCCCAGGGGGAGGCATCTGTATGCTAGTATTATATTATCTGTGCCCATACGCACTAAACGTTTTGAGAATATTATTATTATGCGCACAGCTACGGAGTGGCATTCCCTGCCGGAGTCTGTGTTCCCCGATAGCTACAATCTAGGGGTCTTTAAGTCGAGAGTGAATAGGTTACTTCTATCTGTAAATTTTCCGAAATACATATCCTCGGTGTTAAACTGTGTTAGCTCCTCCTCTGTGTAGGTACAATTAAAAAGTAATCTATCTTTGTATCTACGTCAATTAAGCCGTATGTTCGTCAGATGGCCTGTCGGGGCTGGGCCCGGCGGGCGCGTCCTGCCGCCAGAAGTCGTGGCCGGCGCCCGAAAGCACGCCCGCGCCGCGCCTGCCGCGTCCCCGCTCCGAGTGCCTGCCCGCGCCCTCCGCGCCTTCCGCGCCCATCGCGCCTCCGGCGCTCACCGCGCTTTCCCAGCTCTCCAGTCCAGCAGAGTTCAATCCGCTCGAGTGCACCTCCTCCACGCCTGTTGAAGGTAAATAAAGAAAGGACTTACATTTTTTTGGCACAAACAAAGGCTGACGGCAGGAACGACGACATGCGCTTGAGCCGTAGCGCTGACAGCTACAGCAGCCGCATTAATCGCGCAAGCTCATTGTCGAAGCTGTCCTAGCACATTTCGAGATTTCGGAGAAAAGAGATGAGTGCATCTCCTACAGGCTCACTTAGGTGCTGGCTGACCAGGCACGGTTGTCGATGATTTCTTATATAGGATTGGGCGAGAGGTCGAGGCATATTCTCACCACTGCGGAGGCGACCTGGATTCTGCACAGCACACGTTCGAGGAGTGCTCTGCGTGGGCTTCTGAGCGGCGGGACCTATCTCTGCCAGCTGTAGTGAGGACTGTGCAGGTGAATGCAGAAAATATATTTATTTATTTATTAAACATCGCACCAGCTGAGACAGGAGCCCATTTGGCATTTTTATTTTTGTTTTCTAATAAACGGGTCACTAATAATAATTTAATAATAAATAATTAATTAATAATTAGTTCACAATGTATTAATTAATTATTAATTAATACATTGTGAAGGATGGCACAGTTGACATCTGTCGGGCATGTCACCGGCCGGGTGAATCTATCCGTCACATTATCTCCGGTTGTTCTAGTCTGGCTAACGGAGACTATTTGCATAGACACAACCTTGTAGCCAGGATTATCCATCAGCAACTTGCTCTTAAATACAATCTTGTGGAATCGGAAGTACCTTACTATAAGTATGTGCCCGACCCAGTTCTCGAAAATGGCAATGTCACGTTGTATTGGGATCGGTCTATCATCACTGACAGGACTATTGTTGCCAATAAACCTGACATAGTGGTGATAGACCGACTAGAGCGTCGCGCAATGCTTGTTGATATAGCGGTCCCCGATGACGAGAACCTCGTGAAGGCTGAGAACGATAAGAAAAGCAAGTATCTTGATCTGGCTCGCGAGGTTGTCGACATGTGTGATGTGAATACAGCAGTCATTGTGCCGATAGTCGTGACGGCCATTGGTATAATAGCCAAGAGCCTCGACGAACATCTGAGGAGGCTCTCGTTGGGCAACTGGATCTTGGGCAGCAAGGGCTTGATCCAGAAGGCGGTACTCCTGGACACGGCGCGTATAGTCAGGAGGTTCCTCTCTCAGAAGCCCTGACCACCGGTACCTTGGACCCTGTTCCCGATACCGGTGGGCTACTATTTTTGTATTTTTAAATGATTTTTTATATTATTTATTAATATTTGAAAATGTAAAAATAAGTATATAAAATGAATAAATGGAATAATTATATATGTAATAAAATATATTTATTTTGGTATTTTCTATGTATGTTTGTATATTATGGCAGTAGTTTGCATATAAACCTGTAGCTTGTTATGACCCGGTAGAGTTGACTGCGGGCGCGGAGAACACGGCGAGCTTGACGGCGGAGCAGGCGCTGTTGCTGAAGTCTCTGCCCAACGCCGTGTTGTTCTCGCTGCTGCAGGACATGGAGCGGCTGCGGGGACAGCTGCAAAAACGCAACAAGAGGTCCTCTAGCGTGAGTATTAGCGTCCTTGAACCAACCTTTTTGCATGAAGTCTAAATAAATAATTACTATCTACTAACGAGATTGCAGTTACAGGAGTGTCGCTTCTGCAAGAACAACGGCGAGCGCGAGTCGTACTACCGCGCGCACGCGCTCAAGGATGCCGCCGGCAGGGTCACGTGTCCCGTGCTGCGCGCCTTCGTGTGCAAGCGCTGCGGAGCGCGCGGGGACTCCGCGCACACCAGCAAGTACTGCCCGCTCAGCACGCACGACGGTACGTAGGGTCCGCGCCCGCTCAACCCTCTTAATTTTTTGTCGCGCGGGTGTGAAACTAGTGCGCGTTTAGTTCCCTTAAGGTCGTTGGCGACAGTCGTTGTCTTAAGACGACGACTATCGCTGACGACCTTCCACACTCGTTTCACACCCACTCGACCCAGAATTTAGTAGTTTTTATAGTTTCCTTATCATTCTATGACTTAAAAAAAAGCCTCAGATCAAAATGTAGATAATTAAATTGTCTTTGAGATGGTGTCAATTCCATTAAATACGCCCGGCGGTTTTAATGCGCTTGTCGTTTTTTGTTCGTGTTAGACATAACTTTTAATTACACTATGTACAATACCATTTTATTAAGACAATGGTCTAATACAACATATTTTTTTCCAAAATATTTCGACTAGTCGTTTAAACGTGATTCTCATTTTAAAATCAGCTACCTGGGGGTACCTGCGCTTTAAAATATTTTTTAAACAAAAGTAAACCCACCGCATTCTAGGCAGGATGCTGAAGATGCAGCCTCAGATCCCAGAAAATAGTCCTGCTGGCACCTAATTATGTGCTAATATTATATTATCTGTGGTTTAGCTTAGTTCGCATAGCTGGCATTATTTCATGCTTGATACACAGTTTGCGCTCTGCTTACAAGTATGTAAAACTACCTCAGCTGTGCGAGCTATGCTTAAACAAACTTAGCATAGTTGTTGGGTTGCAAGTTGCAACCGACATTAAAGGCGGTTACGCACTACACGTCCGTGTCCGTGATCCGTGTCCGTGATTTGAGGACCGAGTCCAAAATGTTCTGAATTATTTTATTTTATTTTAGGATAGCTTACAGACTATTAACTTTATAATAACAATCATATATAACTAAATTGCTAATAAGAAGCATTCACAGATAAATAAAAAAAAAGTTAATTAAAAAAATCAAAAAACCCGACTGCTTGAAAAGCGAACTAAAAAGGCGTAAACAAGGAGAAAATCATGCTGTGCAGTCGGAGGATACAACTTCGCGAGCTGGCTGACCAAAACCAAACGTATCCTCTGACTGCACAGCATGATTTTCTCCTTGTTTACGCCTTTTTAGTTCGCTTTTTAAGCAGTCGGGTTTTTTTGTTTTTTTTATTTAACTTTTTCTATTTATAACTTTTTAGTTATTTTTTTTTCGAATTAGGTACATTTAAACATATAAGTGTTATATATTTTTGAAATCACCTCTTAAAATCCTTTTGGGACCCTACAATATGGCGCCCAAGAACCGCCTTTTTCCTATTTTCCAATTTTCATGTAGCCAGTGACACTCGCGGGGTTAAGACGAATCGATTGACGTAAGAACCATCAAAATCGGCCCAAGCGTTTGGTCTCTAGAACGCCACATAGGAACAAACATACATACATACATACATACATACATACTTACGTACATACATACATATATAGACTGATAAACACATTACCCTCCTTCGGCAGTCGGGTAAAAATATGACAGATAATGACGGACACGGATAAGATGTAGTGCATAAACTTCCATACAAGAAGTACTACGGCTACTTCGGAACCGAAATTTCACGGACACGGATCGGATGTAGTGTGTAAGCTTCCCTACAAGAAGTACTACGACTACTTCGGAACCGAAATTTCACGGACACGGATCGGATGTAGTGTGTAAGCTTCCCTACAAGAAGTACTACGGCTACTTCGGAACCGAAATTTCACGGACACGGATCGGATGTAGTGTGTAAGCTTCCTTACAAGAAGTACTATGGCTACTTCGGAACCGAAATTTCACGGACACTGATCGGATGTAGTGTGTAAGCTTCCCTACAAGAAGTACTACGGCTACTTCGGAACCGAAATTTCACGGACATGGATCGGATGTAGTGTGTAACCGCCCTAAAGTTTTGAGCACGTCAAGCAGTAACGACAGGTGCCGCGACAAGTGCCACGACAGGAACTGACGACTGTTAACATTACTGGTGATAATTATTAGGTGCGCCCCTGCCTAAACCTTCGGCGAATACAGGTGTGATGTTGTCTTTTTATTTTTTACTAGCTGACCCCCGGGGTTTCGCTCCCGTCAACTGCCAACCCTGCCCACCCTGCCAATCCTACCTACCTAATAATTTGTATGTATCATCAATAGTTTTCTCAGCGCACGCCAAAGAATAAATTTTACAGGCAAGATTTTGCTAATTTGGGTTACATTATTGCAATTTCATACGGATCTCATTTTTTTTTGATAATATATTATAATCTATGTCACTCAGGCATAATATAGCTTTTCACTGGAAACTTTCAAATAATTTTAAAAATCGGTTCTGTAGATCCAGAGATTACCCCCTGGCACCTACAACGTCCCAAACTCACAAACTTTAATTCTTTATAATGTTACGAGTAGTACACATATAGATTATTATCGATAGGCTCGCGTTTGACCACTACCTCGCCTGATGGTAAGTGATGATGTGGTCACCGGTGAAGCACGCTTGCCTAGAAGTAAACTATTCACTCTTGACTTAAAGACCCCAAGGTTGTAGCTATCAGGGAACAAAGACACCGGAAGGGAATTCCACTCCTTAGCTGTGCGCACAATGAAAGTATTAGCAAAACGCTTTGTGCGTATGGGTGGGATGTCCACCATGAACCGTCTGTCTGTCACCATGAATGTCTGTTTTATGTGTGTGTGTGTGTGTTTGTTTTTTAAATTATTTGTATTATTGTTTTTTTTGGTGGTAGGTGGTGTTATGAATTATTAATACATAATATAGTTCTCGCCAAAATTCTTGGCCCCCCTGAAGTTAGCTACAATGGCTGCGCAGTAGTAAATCTCATACAAAAACAGCACCGTTTCGTGCCTCGCGCATCCGTTAAACCAACTTCAGGGCGGCCAAGAAGTTTGGCGCAGACTATAATCCCTACTAGGGTATGCAGATTCGTAAATTTTCAGTTTCGAAATTAGCTTACGAAACTCAGAATAATACTTAGACTAAACTCAAAATGCAAAATTTGTAGTCTGGAGAGGTGCCTAAGTGCAATTTATATAAAAAAGTGAACTTTCTTTTTCTCAAGACTTCTACTACAAATACTCCACTGTTGGGGACATCTTCGACGATACCATCCAGCTTTCCGAGCTCGGAGTGGCTCGGAGTGATTCGCGGGCTGGGGTTAAAGATAGTTAGCGGTTCATAAAATTGAGGCACTCTGAACGTTAGTGACAATACTAAATAATAATAATAGATGCGCAAGTCCACTATCTTGGTTTAACCATGTACGGTGGGGCTTCGAAGAGCATTTCGAGCGCCTTTTCCCCCGCATTGGTAGGCCAGTGGGTGCTTTGCATAGACTGCTGGCCAATCTCGGAGGCAAAAATAGACTGTCAGATGTCCGACGCTGCAGGACTAAAATTATCAGCCTGCAGCGGAAAATGGTTATTTGAATAGCTCGTGGCTGGCTAAAAAGAGCGGAGCGCATCTCCTACAGGCACATTCAGGTACTGATCGGGCACGGTTGCTTCGGTGAGTACCTGAATAGGATTAGGTGAGTGGCCACTGTAAATTACCATCATTGTAGAGGCATCTTGGGTTCTGCACAGCACACGTTCGAGGAGTGCCTTCTTGGGCTTTTGAGCGGTGGGTCTTAGTCGCCAGGATCGGGCGAGATCTGTCTCTGCCAGTATTATTGAGGAATATGCTGCCGGAGACAGAAAACTAGAGTAAAATAGCCACCGAGTGGAATCTTGAGAAGGCCAATCCCACTCGGATAAGAAGGCATCGTGGAAGCAACCACCTCGATGTAGACACGCCGAAACCCCGTCTGAATCATTTAAGGCAGGTGGAACGCCGGGGTGTCGGGCGTTCAGAGTGGGGACTCCGTCTGTCCACCGAGTGACCTCAGGAAAGACAGTGGCACAATTATCACGTGCTGCCATGCACACCGAGGCTCAAGGGAGACTTTTTTATAGTCTCCCCAAGGATGTAGAATTTTACGAAGTGCTGATGGTGGTCACTGGTTTGTTTTTAATGAAGTTAAAATACCGCACTGCCTGGTATTTGCCACAAAAGTTCAGGTGCGAGTTCAGGCGAAGGATGTCCCCTGATAGCAAAAAAAAATGGGCATTCCCAGCAAACGATTATAGACCTTGTCAAAGTATTCCTTTCACTGGCCACCATTATTAAAAAGCTCCGTTTTTTTTAAATAGCCGAGCTTCTTTTACTCTTTTTAGGGTCCCGTACCCAAAGGGTAAAAACGGGACCCTATTACTGAGACTCCGCGGTCCGTCTGTCTGTCTGTCTGTCACCAGGCTGTATCTCATGAACCATGATAGCTAGGCAATTAAAATTTTCACAGATGATGTATTCCTGTTGCCGCTATAACAACAAATACTAAAAACAGAATAAAATAAATATTTAAGTGGGGCTCCCATACAACAAACGTGATTTTTTGGCCGTTATTTGCGATAATGGTACGTAACCCCTTGTGCGCGAGTTCGACTCGCACTTGGCCAGTTTTTATTTTATTTATTTAACACCATGGTTAGCCTCTGTTTTATTGTAATGTTAGCACATGTCATGGTCACAAGGTGGCCCAACGCAACGTTCTAATTGGCTTTAGATTCGTTTTCAGACTCAGTTTCAGATGATCCTCTTTTGGTTTCAATAATAAATTTCATAATTGTATCTAAAATAAAATAAAATTTTAATTAAATCCAGTTTCGAAATTTCGAATTCAGGGGTTTCAATTTCGAAATTAATAAACATGCAAATATGGTCCGAAATTTCGAAACTAAAAAATTTCGAAATTTCGAAATGCATGCCCTAATCCCTACCAAAATGCCTACATATTATATGTCATTTAATGGTGATGGCTAATGTTGTACTAGTTACAAAAGTACCCATGCAAAGCAATTGAATAATAATATGAGATTAATTCTTTTGACACCATGTTGCTGAGGCCTTTCAGAAAACGGGTGTTAGAACTTTCCTAGCTCAATGCTTAGAAAATTGCCAAACAGTGTCTAAGTCGATGACACCATTTGCAACATAATGTACTTAACTTTACGGTGCAAATGGTTTCATATACTATAACACTCCAAATACGTTGTTCAAAAGATGTTTAAAGATACATTCTAAAAACATAGCAACAGAAAAACGAATGCAGGAATGTTTAGTGAAGGGCTAAAACTGATATCTTTAAACTGTAAGACATCACTATATCCAATATATAATTGGTAAACCTTATGAAAACAAAAGTTATGTTTTTTTTTTCAGAACGTATCAAGTCTACGGCCATGATGCGCAGCGTCCGCATGGCTTCCGGTCGTCGCCGCACCAACTCACTAGCGACCTCTGTAAGCCCGAGAGAACAATACGTGGCCTTTGGAGAAACAACGCCATCTGTCGTCTCTGACGCAAACGTTTACAATTCTTACTCTCTCGCATCGCCCCTTGACCCACTGTGGGCGGCGCTGGAACAAAAATTAATGCTGTAATCAAATTATTTCATGACGCTTTGATAACTGAAATAAATTAAATTTTATTTTACAATTAATGTTATCAAAACGGTCATTAAATTTTAGAGTAGTTGATTGGTTCGCGTACAGAAGGCGCTGTATCCAATGAAGCGGGTAATTATGAAGAAATTTTCGTTGCTTAACGTTATAAAATCAGAGTATTAAGAATGTTGACTGATACATTATGGATCTTATATATAAAAAATCTCGACGTTGTTTAGCCATTGTTTGCAGATATTTCATTCAAATTTTCTGTACAAAATTTGAATTTAAAATCTTTCATTTGCTAAACACCGTCGAGATTTTTATAATTATGGGTGTTTAAGTATTCTTTTGTTCCGGGGGCACCCATAAAGGGGCACTGGAACAATAATTAATGCCGTAATCCAATTATTTCATGGTGCTTTGATAACAAAAATAAATTAATTTTTATTTTACAATGAATGTTATCAAAACATCACATTTTAGGCACATAGTAGTTGTTCGATTCGCGCATAGATGGCGCTGTACCCAATTAAGTTGGGAATTATGAAGATTATTTTTTTGTTTATAGTTATAAAATCAAAGTATTAAGAATGTTGACTGATACATTATAAATGTTTATAATAAGTTGACTGGTATTAAAATCGTGATATTTGATCGATTATTATGTTTTAGTGTTAAGGATTTATAAATAATGTTGATGTTGGTCCTATTCATAATGTTTATTCATGATACAATGGCTTCATACCAGTGTGCCAACGACTGGCTTAAAAAATGTATTTAGTTAATTATTGTGAAAACATATAAATCGAGCTTTTAAGTATGACATAACCGTTTAACTAAGCATAAACTACTTAACATAGATTTGCTAACTTTGATATTTTATCTGTTGAAACTACAATCTGAAGTTAGTAGCTATAACCAATAGCAAAAAAAAAAAATAACTCGTCATACATGCGGATATATTCAGTGTCCCTAATGAAATTATCAGCTTTTTAACAAACAAATAAATACTGGATATAAATTTTTTGTGATCAATGCTAATGCTATTGGTAATAAAATTATAATAAAGTATGAATTTGTAACCTGAATCGGTCTAGATTTCGCTTAATAAACTTCGTATAAATTACCAGTTTTAGTAGCAATTAAAATTTGTTTACAGTTATGGCAAAAGTAGATCACAATAATTTGACTGTTCTGTTAAGAAGATAACGATGAAGATACTTCTTGCAATTACCAAGATTGTCAAAATTATACATTCAAAAACTGCTTTTTCTATCTTATTAACCCCATTTATAATTATGTGGAATTTTAACGATAGGTAGGTACAAATAAGTTGTTTATACTTTTTGAATAAATTATTCAACTTATTTAACTATTTTATCGAATTCTCGTTTTGGTTATTGATTTATTGGTATTTGCAAATAAATATGTTTAAAATTCATATCCGCATGTCAACAATATGTTTGATTTAAAATACACAAATTCTTTTTTGACTCTATAAATAAGTTGACGACAATTTATTCGTCTTAGACTCCATCGTTTCTGACAAATTATATTTACACTGAATATCACACAGAATATCTATTCTAGAATTTTATTTTGTTGATTACTTGTATAAGAAAATTATATTGTTAAACATTTATCGGTGGAGGTGTCTTTTGGGGATAAAAAATAAAATAAATCAGATGTAAGACATACTTGTTTCTAATTAATTCTCGTCTGGATACCCTGAGTCTGAATTATATACACTAGCTGCCGCCAGCTGCTGTGTGTTTTATTATCCCAAGAGAACGTTATACCGGGATGATATATGTGCATAAGGGATGTCTTCGAGCCTGCCACAGGCCACTCTGCGTATTTAGATAATAGGTATGACTGATCACAGCAAAATATAGACTACCCTAGATGGAGTCTTAATATTTAATTTTGTTAGTTTAAAAAAAAAACTTATGGAAGTACTAGCTGACCCCCGGGGCTTTGCTCCCGTCAACTGGCTACCCTGACAACCCTGCCTACTCTGCCTGCCCTCCCTACCCAGCCTACTCTGCCTACCCAGCCTACTCTGCCTACCCAGTCTACCTAGCCTACCCTGCCTACTCTGCCTGCCCTGCCTACCCTGCTTACTCTGCCTATCCAGCCTACTCTGCCGACCCAGTCTACCCAGCCTACTCTGCCTGCCCTGCCTACCCTGCCTACTCTGCCTGCCCTGCCTACCCAGCCTACTCTGCCTACCCAGTCTACCCAGCCTACCCTGCCTACCCTGCCTACCCTGCCTTCCCTGCCTACCCTGCCTACCCTGCCTATCCGGCCTACTCTACCTACCCTACCTACCTAATAATTTTTATGTATCATCGATAGTTTTCTCGGCACACGCCAAATAATGAATTTTACAGACAACATTTCGCTACTTTGGGTTACATTATTGCAATTTCCATAAGGATCTCTAGTTTTTTTGAAAATATTTTATGCCTATGACACTCAGGAATAATGTAGCTTTATACTGGTGAAAGAATTTTCAAAATCGGTTCAGTAGATCCAGAGATTACCCCCTACAACGTCACAAACTCACAAACTTTACCTCTTTATAATATTAGTATTGACTAGCTGTTCCCCGTGGCTTCGCTCCCGTGGACTACCCCACAGGACCTGGTTTCGCGATTAAATAATAGCCTATGTCACTCAGGAATAATGTAGCTTTCTATTGGTGAAAGAATTTTTAAATCGGTCCTGTAGTTTCGGAACCTATTCGGTACCACCTATTACAACTGTGTCAGCCGCCATGAGTAGCCTACCTACTAGTGAAGAGCAAAGCCTCCTCAAAGGCCTCCCAAAGAACCAGAACATCAACTAGCGGGGACTACCTCTTATTGTACTGCCGAGTGATGGAGCAGGATCGCCCACGCACACCATGCCAAGTGATTTAGTAGTATTTTTACTGTAGGTAGGTAAGTGTGAAAAAATACTTACATATATCCAAGTAGATAGTAAGTATTTACATGAAAAGATAGTAAAAGTCGTGCAAAGTGTGTCAAACATCGCGCTTGCGCTCGCCAACCGACGAAAAACAAACATTATCATTGCAATTCAAAAAAAGTCGCACGAAGCTACGGATGTGCTTGCTCAGCGTACTCCAAAACCTATTAAATGCGACACACCATTCAAAACCTTATGTGTTAACAGCCAAAGTAAAATTTCAAGTGTACTAATTCAAATGAAGCCGTTTAAAAATCATACGAATTTGAACTCACGCGCCGAAAAACCGCGTACCGTTTTGAATTCATTGATCATTCGGCTTCAACGCTTTAATCGACCTTAAAATCAGAATATCAAGTCATACTTTCCTTTAAACTGAAAACGTTGTGGGAAACAGGTCTTTAATACGTCGTGTGAAGGTATAATTTTATTTGAAGAGCAGTGTCCAAAATATCTAGGTTCCAATCCGGTTGATTTGGGAATGTGTGTCGCGGAAGTGGGCTGCGAACAGTGGAGGGCAGGTGAAAGGGGGGAGAGGGGTGGACATGCTGAGATTATGCACATCTGTATAATGGTCGCTGGCTGTTAAAATTGGCACACTTTGACCACCGAGCGTGAGTCTTTTCTAGGCTATATGGAATGTTTATTCAATTGGAAGATCTGGGATTGAAGACGACGTCAATGGAAGGATAGGATTCTAGGCTACTTACTTGCTATGTTTAATTGATCTTGTACCTATTAGATGTAGTTTTCATTTTCCCATGACATGAACTTTGCTTTTTTGACGACTTATGTACTTATAGGTACCTGAGTCATCAATTAAGTTTGTCCATTGGACAAAAACCCCTTTTTGTGAACTAAATTAAATATGCCTCACATACACTTACTTTTTTAAGTTTGCTTGCATACATTAAATGTTGTACCTACGTGTATTAACGATAGTTCTCTTTTTCTCTTTCTCTTCACGCACGGGACCGGTCAATGTGGCGACGCTTGGGGGAGGCCTATGTCCAGCAGTGGACCTGTCAATGTTGCGACGCTTGGGGGAGGCCTATGTCCAGCAGTGGACCTGTCAATGTGGCGACGCTTGGGGGAGGCCTATGTCCAGCTGTGGACCTGTCAATGTTGCGACGCTTGGGGGAGGCCTATGTCCAGCAGTGGACCTGTCAATGTGGCGACGCTTGGGGGAGGCCTATGTCCAGCAGTGGACCTGTCAATGTTGCGACGCTTGGGGGAGGCCTATGTCCAGCACTGGACCTGTCAATGTGGCGACGCTTGGGGGAGGCCTATGTCCAGCAGTGGACCTGTCAATGTTGCGACGCTTGGGGCAGCCCAATGTCCAGCTGTGGACCGGTCAATGTTGCGACGCTTGGGGGAGGCCTATGTCCAGCAGTGGATCGGTCAATGTGGCGACGCTTGGGGGAGGCTTATGTCCAGCAGTGGATCGGTCAATGTGGCGACGCTTGGGGGAGGCTTATGTCCAGCAGTGGATCGGTCAATGTGGCGACGCTTGGGGGAGGCTTATGTCCAGCAGTGGACGTCTTTCGGCTGAAATGATGATAGTTCTCTTCAAGCTCACTACACCAAAGTCTTCACGGAAAGATGTTTATAGATAGACCGACAATACCCAGTAAAAGTAGTATCCGCCCAGTAGGTATAAGTAAGGCCTGCTTTACTGGACTTCAAAGAGAAGATGTGAGATAGTGGTCAAGCGCGAGCCAATATATATATATATATTTTAAACTTCTGCCTCCTACTTCCAGAACTTCGTAGTTATAATCAGCGATTGGTGATGCTAAACGTTTCTAGCTCATTCTGGAACATCTTATGAAATCAGAACATTAGTCCGTTTTATTTCATTGCGGGAAGGATATCGAACCCAACGTTGGCAAAACCGTTGACTGTTTTCAATAAATATGAATATGGATTAGGTGGTGACAGCACAAAAATGCAACTGGTTCCGGGGAAGCCACAAAAGACTTTAGTGCCGCTATTATCAAACTATTTTTTACGAGATAAATTAAAATTGATCTCGCTATGAGAGAGGGCATGAACCTTAATCCACCACGCGGGCCCAGTGCGGGTTGGCATACGGCACCGTGCCGCGGCACGAACGGTGACGCCGCGCCGCGTACCGGGCCGTTTAACGTTGGCGGCGCCGCCACCGCACCGTTTTGAATGTGATGTAGCCACGCCGTTATAATACTCACAACAGATTGTTGTGTCTCTGAATTGGCTGCAAGACCCTGCGCAGAAGCCATTTTTGTGTCAATGTTGAAGGTGAAGAAAGCATTGTATAAATGTCTCTTTCACACTCTTACGTTTGTCGCATCGTCCTATCTCGCTTACTCTATGCAGTATACGAGTACTCGATGACAAACTATTTCAATGGTTAGCAGAGCCAACTTCAGAGACCACTATACTTCTTATTCGTATTCCCACTACTATTCTATAAACGTGAAAGACTGTGAGGATGGATTGTTGGATGGATGTATGTTACTCTTTCACGCAAACACTATTGAACGGAAATTGATGATGAAACTTTACAGAAATATAGGTTATAAGTACACGAGAATAAGTACTAATACCACGCGGGCGGAGTCGCGGGCAGCAGCTAGTACATATTATAAATGTGAAAACTTGGATGGACAGATGGATGGGTGGATGTATGTTTGTTACTCAATCACGCCAATATTGCTGAACGGATCTGGAAGAAATTCATCACAGAGATATATTATAATTTGGCATAGCACATAACACTTTTCACACGGGCGTAGCCGCTAGCAAAAGCTAGTTGTCAATAATTATAAAGCAAGAGCTCACTATAACTTCTGTTCGCCGCCAACCTATAGCCCGCGGCTCATAACAGCCTCATTCTGCCAAAGTCGTGGGAAGGCCTAGTTTCAGCATTACACGTCTATGCCCGACTCTAGGCCCACAGGAAACGTCGCTGATTAACATCGAGTACATTAAGATTGCAGATCTGTTATAATCCGAAGGTGGTCCTAATGTGACGCGATGGAGCAGGTTTATCTCAGTTCAAGTTCGATTTGATCGTATTATTGCTGTACAGATGTGGATAAGAATCTTTAGTTGTTTAGACCTATGAAAATAATGTTACTGTTAAGTATGTAGTCTATGGTCACTGGCCATCTAAGGCCTCTCTCTAGGTGGACCGATGACCAGTGATCGTCAGTAATGATCAGTGTGGTGAGGCTTGGGAGAGGCTTATGTCCAGCAGTGGACGTCTTCTGGCTGAAATGATGTTGATAATGTAGTCTACGAAGTAAAATCGAAGATATGGGACATCTACCAATCCGCACTGGGCCTGCGCCATGGTATATAGCCTACTTCTTCTCACAGAGAGAAGGCCTGTGTCGCAGCCTCCCAGCAGTGGTAACATTATATATAGCACATATTAAATAATACTATATTATAGGCTGATTTTGTTACCACATTCTTGTTCCACCCAGTAACGCAATGGTTAGGAATTACATCATATACTTTAGATTTTGACTTCAGACTTTCAAGAGAATTCTTAACTAATTTCTATCTCTTGCAATTTCAATTATTTAATCAGATTTTAGGTGTTAATTAAAAACTGCCAGCGGGGCATAAACTGCCATAGCCCACCTGGAAATCCCTAAATAGGCTACGAAGCCAACTGGACCGTTCTTCTTCTTCTTTTTTTCGTGTCGATAAACTTAACTATTCTCAAATTTTGTCTGACCAGTATGTAGCCACCTGGACCGCTCTGTCATTTGCCTCGTTCAGGTCCTAGATGGTGCAGGTAGCTGGCACGAAGGGCAGACAAGGAGGTGGGGCATATCCTGCAACGGGGCCCCACACTGGCACTGTGTTGGGGGTACAGGTAGGTCGCTGCAGAAAAAATCTGGCCAAATGGTGTCTCATAGACCCATCTCAAACAAAGTGGACCGTTTTAGGTATAACATGGTCAGATGGGGGTACTCAGATCAGCCGCAATGCGACTGTGGAACCACTCCGCAACCGATGTCCCATCTGTTATCCTGCCCCCTGTTCACAAACACCTGCACTATGAGAGACCCCTGCGAGGCCAGCGCTAATGCTGTCGACATGGCTGATTTCTGGTCGAAGTACAAGCATGTAGGTACAAACATTACCCTTCACATGATAGAAGCATATTTCAATGTTCCTGTGTGTGTCAATTTTATTTGTCATGTCTATTAGACTAACGCCGGGACGGCCTAAATCAACTTATAGATATACCTTATAGATGATTCTTCAGAAAGGCCAGGTGCGCAGTACTCATAACCGGCGTGCGTGTAAGACCAGATGTATGAACGTGAGTGAAGCAAAAGAAGTATGTAAGGATCATAGCAGGTGGCGTTCTTTAGTTTCTAAAAATGCGTCAGTTTATGTTTGTATGTATGTATAGGACTTCTTCTAAAGCTAGACACGTCCGCTAATAAATTGTGAAACATAACACTAAGCTAAATGGTAATTAGTAATTACACACTCAAGCCATACATATTTATCATTCACAATGAAATGTAAATGTTCTAACAGTTCAGCATCTGTGGGAGTGCCTAATTAAGCTATTGACCTCGATATTATATTCATTGTTACACTATTTTTGTTTGGAGATGCTCAGACGCAGCTCGAAGGTGGGCGAGATTTGAACAGAGGCTGACTAAGCTCTGCAATGTTCTTAAGGAGATCCAGTTACGGGACTGAATAATATAACCAGGCCATGGATGTAGCAGTTCGAAGACCTGTGACAATTCGCTCTGTACTATCTTCAGCTTGATAAGAATTTATCAATATTTATCATATACCTACTCGGCTCTTTTCTGGTGGTCGCCACTGATAATTCAGGTTTTCAAGAGTTGCGGTGGTAGGGAATAGCATGGCGGAATTGTCCCAAAAAAAGAAGCTCTCATTTAGCCTGCTGGTTAATATTTTGACCACCATTAATTCTCACAGAGGTGACCCAGTGTCAGTTTAGAGCAGTGGTGGCCCAGTGGTAACGGCCGCGATTTACAAGTTAACTTTGAGTAAATTATTTTCATCACCACTGCTCTCAAAACGGAGAAGGAAAACATCGTGAGGCAATCGGAATGTCTTAGAACCAAAAATTTTAAGACATGTGACAACTTGCACTGGGCCCGCGTAGTGGATTACGGCCTTTCACAAAGAGAAGGCCTACACGGAAAACGGACCAAATAAGAGTCTAAGTGCGGGAAACGGGGTCCATCTATCCTATCCTAATTCTCACAGAGTCGAGGCTTTAGTCTCTGGAATCCCAGAAATGCATTAAGTAAAATGTTGTTTAATTACGTTAATTTATGGAATGAGCGAGCCATGTAGTGATTGGCGGATTGATTGTGATTGGAGTCTAGACACATGCACCACGGCAACCATTGTCGACAAATCATCACTTAAATTGGAGCGATATTCATAGTGGTGAACTGCGATTTTTCATGGTTAAACTAACTATTCTTTACTATTCGGTGTAGGTTTTTATAGTAAAGATTAATAATAGATCTTTCTGATTTCTCGATGTGATTCGATTTATATCATTCTGATGAGCGATGTTTAATATGCGAAACTGCAAGTACATGGGCGCTCTGCAATTCGACCTATTAACATTAGAAATTTTCTTAGAAAATACGTACGGGTGCAATATCGCCTATCGACGCAATATAAATTGGGCTGCGCCATTATGAAGGTTCCTAACTTGCTTACAGAACAACGAGGACTAATCCGGGGCTATTCGAGGGTTGCACATGGTGAGATAGGAGCCTTTTTGGTCTCGCACGGGGTTTGTTATTTTTATTTTTCATTACTGTTTGTATTTTGCTTATCTCGTGTCCCCTATGCGGGTCACAAATTCATATTTTTTCTTTCTTTCTAAGTTTTCTTACACTCTAGCAGTCTGGCTACTCGTAACATAAAAACACCGGCCAAATGCGAGTCGGACTCGCGCACTAAGAGTTCCGTACCATTATCGCAAATAACGGTAAAAAAATCACGTTTGTGTATGGGAGCCCCACATAAATATTTATGTTATTCTGTTTTTAGTATTTGTTGTTATAGCGGCAACAGAAATACATCTTCTGTGAAAATTTCAACTGTATAGCTATCACGGTTCATGAGATACAGCCTGGTGACAGACAGACGGACCGTTGAGTCTTAGTAATAGGGTCCCGTTTTTACCCTTTGGGTACGGCACCCTAAATACTATAATTTTATTAAAGGTAGCTGAGGACTTAGTGCGAGTTTTTTAAACGTACTCGATCGCGTTAACATAAACAAAAATTTTAACTAAAACTGAATACGCACTGCACACAATAATGGAAAACGCCTCTTTTGTATACAATAATATGTTATAAGAGATCGTTTACTTTAACGTATAAAAACTACCATTAGTGCTTCCGTCCCCAAAATCCATGCACCCCTACTTCACAATCCCCACTCAGCTCCTACATAATATTTACTAATCCAGCCCGAGTTCCGCGCGTCTCGTCTATCTGCGCCTACGCATAGCCCTTCCCCCCTCTCCCCGGCGAGAGAAATGGCGTGACCTTGTTTCTTGACCTACTGCCGACGTCGCGGCCGAGCACCGAGACGCTCACAGGCGCACACGCGCACACACACACATACACAAACTTTGGCCGAAGCAAAAAGTCAATGGGGTTTTGATATTGGGTTATTTTGTGACCTGTAACATAATTTTGGGAAATAGGTGAATGGCCCACTTTCACGAAAAACTTAACTCAGAGTTAGTTGCTAACACGAGGTTAAATTGTCAATTTTTTATGACATATTGTTAATTTAACCTCGTTGTGGTGTTACCGTGTAAAACAACGTTAAGATTTTTATTTTTACGGCCCTTTTTAACCCAGTGTTTTAGGTTTAAAGTGTTTTTACCCCTTTTACGGAAAAATAGAGTTAGGTATAATAAGTTTGAAGTGTGTATTTTAATATTTTTTTTTATTTAGAATTGGCTCGCGCTTGACCACTATCTAACCTGATCTAAAGCGACGATGTGGTGGACGGTGGTGTATCTGTCTGTGGTATCATAGCTCCTAAACGGATGAACCGATTTAGATTCAGTTGTTTTATTTGAAAAATGTTTTTGTCGAGAGTGTTCTTATCTATGTATGACGAAAATCGGTTCAGCCGTTCAAAAGTTATGCGCATTTTATTCTTTGAATCGGGGTATTCTCGCAAGATATCGTGTTATAATAACGTGTTTCCATGCATTTTCGAAAGAAGCGTGTCTATTACTAGATAAATTATGTAGTTTAAAAAGCATGGGTTAATAAGCCACGAGGGTTTTTTAAATTTAAAATTTAATTGATAGCTTTTTAATGACAACACGTGGGAGCTTAAATGCAGGAGGTTGCTGATCATATGATGAAGATGTTCTAGGTAATATGGCTGAGAAATTGATTGATAAAGTATTTTTTTACTAATAGACTATCCCTTTCTTTCTTTTTATTTTAAATACTTTGCCCCACACTAGGTATTTCTCCTGTATCGTGGGTCCCCTCTCTCAGAGAGGAGGCCTGTGTCCCAGCAGTGGGGACATTTACGGGCTGATGATGTGATGTAAAGAAAGAAAAGAAAAAAGAAAGAAAAAGTGTTTATTTGTCACAAAACGACATACAATATAGGGATGATGTGATGTGTGGGTGCATTTACAAACATATAAACTCAAATACACAAACACCCAGAGTCCCCTGTGTGGCCGTTTTGCAATTTTCCTTCTCCTTATGGTATTTATTTCCGCCCAAAGATGCGTTAAAATTAGTGTTCAAATATGGAACATTCTACGCTCATAAAATTCAATTTTTTTTTTTTACTTTTCATTTCAATACAGGGCTAGATAGATAATGATGAGACAAATTGTTATCATTTTTTATTTTGATCGTACATCGTCAAACAGTGGAGTAATCGCCAGACTACGTTTGTTTGGAAGAATGATAGACTAGTGTAACCTTAACATTCAATATAAACTGTCGTTATGTGTTTAACTAGCAAGTATACTCTGGTTTGTTGTGTGACATAAATACATAAACCTATTTGACTACCTTTTTGCCGTGGCTTTGCTGCCACAGAATCCGTGCTTTTTCCAGGATCAAAAGTAGCCTATGCTATGATACTCAGCAACAAAAACAAGCACTAATTTTAATTTTTTGCTGCTTAAAGTATTCATGTAGATGAAATGCTTAATTTTGTTAATTAGATGAGATAAGATTCTTTGTTATTTGTCTTGGTCACCTAGATCTGGGTACGTATGATTCATAGGTCAACCAGAGTTATTGAGCTTTATCTGTTTCAATTAGTATTTGTACTCAGTAGATAGCGTAGCTATAGGTTTGCGCCTTGACCCTTAAAACTGGCGAAATACATATTCTATTTGAAAACTATTTTTACTTTTACATAATGTTTGTTTCTTGTACTTCCTTTCCAGGAATTAGTTACTTTGTAAAAATAAACTAATTCAAAACAAAATCATCGACCATCGCACCGTATATATGACGCTTCCTAACCGGACACTGCGCACATTTCAGTCCAATTCCTATCGTGATTCAAGCAGAGGTAGTGCCACCTTGTACCGACAAAGCGACAAAGGGCGACTCACTGCAATACCAATGACTTGGCCATCTGTGCACCATTCAGAGGCTAATTGCGATTCGCAGTCGGTACAGTCTGACGTGTTAACTAGACACATCTAGCAGGGTTACCGGACCAAAGGCATGTGTTAAAAAGGTTTGTGGACTGACTGATGACACAAGAGCGTATAAATAGTATGGTATACGCCGGGAGAAGAAGCAAGGATCTTATTGGTGATGTTTTTCAAAAAGAAGGAAAGAAATAATAGTAAATGTAATAATTTCATAAATGTTTGCATATTGTGTGTAGTGACAATTTATTTTTAATGTGAATAAGGCAGAATGCGGAAGGCCAGAGGCGCAGTACCAGGTACTTCTAAACGGCGCGCGTGTAAGACTAGATGTATGAACATCGTCATCATCTTCCTGCCCTTGTCCCATGTTCTTGGGGTCGGCGCAACACGTTTTCCTCTTCCATACCGTCCTGTCCCCCGTCACGCTATCACTGACTCCCTTTTCTTTCATATCACTCCTCACACAGTCCATCCATCTTTTCTTTGGCCGTCCCCTGCCTCTCCATCCATCCACATTTATATTCATAACTCTTTTAGTAACATGCGTTTCATCCCTCCCCTAGATGTATGAACATAAAGGAAGCAAAAGGAGTAGGGATCGTAACAGGTGACGTTCTGTAATTGCTACTTACCCCTTGGGAAAAAGGCGTGAGTATACAGTGTGGCCAAAAAGTCGTGGATCAAACGCAACTAGGGGTTAGATGGGGTCATCAGCTGCAAAAAAATGTTCTACGGGAGGTCCTTAAGGTCAACCCCCGCAGAGTTTGTGTTTTTATGAGAAAATTGACTTTTTTTACTCATTCTTATCAAAATTCGATAAAATTTTCATCCTGTATCTTTTTTATAATTTTCACTAGATTGATACTGATGAGTCCTTGTGTTAGACATGCTATTTATGGTTGTTTATTGGGTGCGTTGAAGATAATATTAAGTTTCACAATTTTATTTCTCAAAACATAACTTTTTATTTCCTTCGGACCCCGCTGTGAAAAAAAAATACTCTACCGAAAAGTGACCCTGTATTACTAGTTTTGGCGCATTAAATAGGGATTCTGAAAAAGTATAACACATGACTATGAGTAGCTCTAATATCTTTCTAGGGCGAAAAAATCAAAATAACGTAGCACGCGTACGTCGTCGTTTTAATATAGCATTACACCACAGACTACCCCCTGTTTTATTCTAAGTTCTTTAGGTCCATTCAAAGGTGTCTGGTAGATGTCGCTGTCAGCGATAAGGCCGCCTTTGTACCCGTAGAAACAAGTATTATTGTAAAAGAGATGTGTAACTTAATTTTTTGGTGTACAATAAAGTATATTCTATTCTATTCTATAACGATTGTGAACAATACAAAATAAATTAAACACGAAATAAATTATAACTCTGCAGGGGACCTCCCGTAGAACAATTTTTTGCAGCTGATGGCCCCATCTAACCCCTAGTTGCGTTTGATCCACGACTTTTTAGCCACCCTGTATGTATGATTGTATAATAAACGATGGAGGAATTGTGTTAAAAAAAAAGCGAAACCCATGTTAAAACCTTTTTACACCGTACATTAAAGAGGTTCCAACCAGGGTTTTTAGTAAAACCGCTTTTTGTAATAAGGCACGATGGCCTATGAAGATGGCGGCGAAGTTCCTGGAAGAAAAAACTTTGAATTTTTGACTTTTTTCTATTGCTATTACGATGCTTTCATTGATTAAATGTCACTTGCCTAGGGAGGGCCTAGGCAAGTGCAAGTGGCAAGTGCAAAGGCAAGTGGTTCATACATTTATTACAATGTTATTATCATATTATCTTTTACCCAGTATACCTACCACGGACTGCTATTTCGAGCATAGGAGCTCAACACCAATAAGCTGTTGATATTATCAATGAAGATTCGCCATCCCTGATCTAGGCAGTCATGCGCACGTGTCTCCTACATGTATGTGTGTGTTTGTTAGTGTGCGTGAGGAAAGCTGCCGGTGTGAATGACGGAGACATAACGTATCTGCCGTAAGTAGGCAAACGGGGGCTGACAATTTGTAAGCTATATAATTTGCTGTTTTTGTTTAATTACAACATCGACATGTGAGAATAATGAAACGAGACCTGTAACGGGTGTTACAGTTAGCTTTGTAGCTGATACATCTTATCTTAGTTCTTCATCATCATTTCATACGAAAGATATTCTCTGCTGGACATAGGCGTCCCCCAAGCGTCGCCACACTGATCGGTCCTGTGCGTTTCGCATCCACTGGATTCCCACAGCCTTGACCAGGTCATCGCGCCTCCTAGAGGGAGGCCTTCCAATGTTCCAAAGCTATGTCTTCCGGTACGCGGTGGCCACTCCAGGACTTTTCGGCCCCATCGACCATCCGTTCTGCGAGCAATATATCCTGCCCACTGCCAATTTAGTTTGACAATTCTTCGAGATATGTCGGTAACCCTGATTCTCTTGCGGATCTTAGTTCTTACATTCAATCGCATTATATGTGAAAGGATGGATGGATGTTTGTTACTCAATCACGCCAGAACGGCTGATCGGATCTGGATGAAATTTGGCATAGAGATAGATTATATAGTCTGGAGTAGCACATTATAGTCTCTTTATCTCGGTATAATGTTCCCTTGGGACGATAAAACACTTTTCACTCGGGTGAAGCCGCTGGCAGAAGCTAGTTTTTCTATAATTTAAAGATGTTATTAATATAACATCGTGTTCGTGATCGCGTTGGCCTGAAATTTAGCAGAAGCAAAACTGAATTCTCGTTTTGCAATTTTGGCGGTCTGTCCAGTTCCTTGCCCATAGCACTCGCTGGAACGCCCATACCAATCTGCTCCGACTTTCGGTACCTAGGGTCGCTTATCCAGGGGGATGGCGAGGTGGACCGAGAGGAAAAGCACCGGATCAATTCAGGATGGATGAAATGGCGACAGGTCACTGGAACCACTTGCGACCCACGGATGCCGCTCAAGTTAAAGGGGAAAATCTACAAGTCCGTGATTAGACCTGTCATACTGTATGGATCAGAATGTTGAGCTCGTATAAAAGATGGATGAAAAGAGATTGCATGTAGCAGGAATGAGACTGTTGAGATGGATGTGCGGTGTGACGTGATTTAATAAATTGAGAAATGAGTATATTCGAGGAAATTTGAAAGTGACGCCAGTGACAGAAAAGTTGAAAGGAAACCGTTTGTCCTGGTATGGTCATGTGATGAGGAGGGATGAAACGCATGTTTTATTTATTTAAAATATGCTCACGTTGATTACTATCTCACCTGATGGTAAGCAATGATGTTACTGAAAGAGTTATGAATATAAATGTTGATGGATAGAAAGGGAGATCAAGGCCAAAGAAAAGACGGAGGGACTGAGTGATATGAAAGAAAAGGGAGTCAGTGATAGCTTGACAGGGGATATGGATGAAGAAAACGTGTTGCGCCGCTCCTAAGAAACAATGGTAAGGGCAGGAAGATGATAAAGATCATGCCCGTAGATTTTATTTACCGACCTTTTTTCTGTGATTCCAGATAGCTACAACCTCGGGTTCTTTAAGTCAACAGTGAATAGGTTACTTCTAGGCAAGCGTGTTACACCGTCGACCACATCACCGCTTACCATCAGGTGAGATTGTGGTCAAGCGCGAGCCTATCTACAATAAAAAAATAAAATAATAAAACCGAAGGGGCCTCCTTATACACCCACAATTCGTCGGTTATCGTGAAAGTCCCACTATTAAATATGAAGCTATTTAAGCACCATTTTATGAGACCAAAATCCAGACGGCAGGATGTTTCTGAAAAGATCATTTCCATTTTGCGGAATCGATACCCCAAGATGAGCATTAGGCTTTAGACCACAGGATTGACGGGGCTATTAATCTGTACAAAGAGGAACTATCTTCTTTCATCACACCAACTTAGGCTGCGGGATTATGCTGGACAAATATCTTTTGTTGAGGACCTGCTCCAATCAACTAACATCTGAAATAGAGTAAAATATGTGTATAGCTTGCAGGAATTGTTCAGAATCTGGTATGTTTTATCTGCATGACAGATTCATTTGTAAATGCATGTAAGATACTTCTGTGTGTTAGACAAAGTGGCATTTTATAATTTTATCATTGATAGTCAAGAGTCCAAAATGTTTGGGATTGGCCCTTGTAACTTTAGGCAGCGCATGCCAATTTCATATATTTGGGTGCATTTTGGAGTTTTGTCAATCGTTATTATTAGAGCATGTAGTCCACTTTTTATTTATAAATAGTTTTACCTTGTCCCCGTGAAACGATCTTTTTTCTAATCTAATTTCTTTAGACTTAAACTACATTCTATAATTTCCATTCATTGCCCGCTATACATTTTGCAGATTATAACCCAAGTATACATTACGCGATAGATAAGATATTCTCATTATTTTCTTAGTCTTTGGAAAAGAAAGTTAAGTATAGCATATCATGATCTTAGTTCAATCTGTCTCATTACTGTGGAGGCTCGATCAGGCCTCGATGTTATTATGTTAGTAGATTCGTTGCTAGTTTCATGGTTAGGTATAAATTGTGCCCGTTTCTGATTTATTTGTAGCTGGTTAGATAGTTCAAATGATTTCTGCATGATTTAGTTAAGCATAATCCATAATGTTTAGTGTTTACTAAAAATCGGGTATTCGCCCGTCTATTATGGTATTATTATTATTAAGTACAGCTTTATTTTAGTTATTATAAAGTAATCTAAGTAATATACCAAAATCACAGGCAAATACTGAATCGCATTGGTAGATAAAGACACCTCACCAGCGTCGTAGTTCACATTTTTTAATAAGGTTTACACTGATATGTAATATTACACACAAAACTTTACACAAGTAGGTAAATGCCTAAGCAATACGAGGAAGAGGAGGGATCCCAAATATCAGCAAAACACAACGCGGCACGAGCAAGTAAAAACACAAAAATAAAACACTTGAAATCCGTCGGCAAAATATTTTAAAATAAATCCTAAACAGTGATGAGTCTATATTTAGTGTTGGCGAAGGTTGATCACCGGTTCAGGTACCGTTGTGCCGTAACGTACCCATGTAGGTGATAATTTTAGGCAGCCTCGTCACCGGTGATATCAGTCCAGGTCTGATGTAAAAATAACGGTATTTTATTGTAAAGCTATTGTTATTAGCAACGAGTTCTAGGTCAAAATGTATTGACACCAAATCTAGTTCGATTTTTATGAGGTTTTTGTTTGAATATTCGGAGGAGCTTGTGGCTAAATATTGACAACCGCACGGGTTTTCAGGTTAAGCAATGCTTTCCGAGGTCGGTCCGTGGATGGGTGATCTTAACATGGCGAGAAATCTGACTGATTTTGGCTGACTGGCAGTGAGGTCCTCCACTCCTTAATCCTACAATGTGAAAAAAAGGTTTTTTTTTTAAATTTTTACTGTCCCTCTGCAGGGCAAAGTCCTCTTCTCATACAGAGAAGGCACGAGCATTGATCACCACGATTGCTCAAGACGGGTTTGCGATTTTAAACTGATGTTCTTCAAAAAAACCAGAAGCGCCGTACTCATAACCGGCGTGCATATATGGCTAGTTGTATGAACTTAACTAAGTGGAGCAAAAGAAGTATGTAAGGATCTGAAGGCGTTCTTTAGTTTCTGCTTACCCCCATGGGCAAAAGGAGTAAGTTTACTTATGTATGTTTGTTATCTATAAAGTCCAGGTTTCCTCACGTTTTTTTCCTTCAGCGATGTCCAAGACAAAATTAGAAAGTCCATATTAGGAATTCGAAAACGTCACATTGATAGCCACTCATAAGTTAGGTACAATTTCTGTTGTTATTAAATGTTGGTTGCTTGGTTGCTAAGCTAGAGTGGTGCGTGGGAACCTCCATTATTTTAATTATTGTTGATATTTTATAATCGTCTTGCTTTTAAAACGCGTAAGTAACGAACAAGTTGTCTTTCACCATGATTTGTTGCTATTAATTCTGCAATACGGTAAAAAAAATGTTTGTGTTTCCATTAGAATTATAAAGCCCAACTGCCTATCTTAAAGATGATACACAAACAAGACTTATTGAAGTGATCTCTATACAATTTACGGACCGTTTTTGTATACAGATGGTCTCAAATCGCCATCTTTATATCCAAAATCGGGTAGTGATTATTAGGTTTGCCATCAATCTTTCTAGCACGATATTGACCTAGTAACAAAACATGACACTCTGCTAATTCGAGATGTAGCATGAACGTTGCAGAATCAAAAGAAGAATGTTAGAATCATCGTCTTCTTTACTTTCTGTCTATTCCCGTAGAAAAAAAAAACCGTGCCATCACCTGAGCACGTATTAGTAACATCGACCAGTAACCAAGGAGTTATTCGAACGTGATTTGCCTCGCCATGCTGCTGCTAAGTGTGTCGCGTCGAGAGTGAACAGCGGTACTGTTATTCGACGGCCAGACTTTTACTTTTGTCCCCCCTCTTCCCTTCCCCTCCTAGTGTTGGCGATACAAGAAAATGCTTTAGGCATGCTGTATGTAAACATAGTTTGACTTTGACTTTGAAAAATAGTGGCATTGATAGCTCTGTTTTGCATGGCCGTAATATTTGGTGATGTTTTTTCCTGTTTGCGAAATGTTTTATCGTTTTGAATCTGTTGAAATGAGGTTCTATTTATAGTAATATATAGGTCATGCTGTACTTTCACGAGCTGATTAGTCATCGGCCTGTTAAAAAATCACGGTTTGTACCTTTCTGCACCTAGTCTACTCAGGTCACCCATCCATCTGGTGGATCGCAACAAAGGCTCATCTACCGTCTGACCTCAACGAAAGAGTTGGCAGGTGTGTTAAGTAAATACCCTAGCTTTAAAAGAACCCAAATTTAAGGAATAAATTAACAAATACTGGTGAGATGTGGAACCTGATATGAGATTTGATTAAGAGACGAGCTAATTGGCACCAACGGTCTACAAATCTGATTTATGAAGACTCAGAAATGAAATACAAAATATCACAATAAAATAGCTCGTTCGGGGATCGAATCCAGCCTATCTGTAAATGTCTCACAGGGAAAACTTAGGTGGAGGGAGCTTGAAGTAAACTGTCATTCTACTTTTTAGGGTTCCGTACCCAAAGGGTAAAAACAGGACCCTATTACTAAGACTCCGCGGTCCGTCTGTTTGTCTGTCTGTCTGTCACAAGGCTGTATCTCATGAACCGTGATAGCTAGACAGTTGAAATTTTCACAGATGATGTATTTCTGTTGCCGCTATAACTACAAATACCAAAAACAGAATAAAATATATATTTAAGTGGGACTCCCATACAACAAACGAGATATTTTTACCGTTTTCTGCGATAATGGTACGGAACCATTCGCGCGCGAGTCCGACTCGCACTTGGCCGGTTTTTTGTATTGACAGCTCTCTTCTTGTTCTATTAAAACTAAGGTGAAGTACCTTAGTTTTAATAAAAAGGTAAGATATTTACACAACAGTACTACAGGACCCAATGTTCTATATATCACTTGCGAAGACTTAGGTATACACCAAAGAGGCTTTCAGTAAACCAGATAGCAGTTTGCACCAAAGATTAAAATAATTATCAGTATCAATGAGTTCGCTGTCCATTTACGTACGATTGCTTTAAGTAATATTAGTAATACAGATAACTTGTTTTAACACTAGGTACTGGTTTCATTAACTCTTTGCATAAGCAAGCGTGCATTGATTGTGATAACCGTACTGATTCCAGTCATCTTTCTCAATGCTGTATGATTGTCAGAGAAGAATCTGAACTTGGTTTTGATGTTGAGAATCTTACTTCTTACTAATCTTACTTAATATTATAAATGCAAAAGCTTGGATGTGTCATCGTCATCATCATCATCAGCCTTTTAATGTGCCCACTGCTGGGACACAGGCCCACTCTCTGTGAGAGGAAATGGACCGTAATCCACCACGCGGGCTCAGTGCGGGTTGGTGGATGACACATATCTTCGAATTTTTGGTTCTAGGACATGGCGGTATCCTCACGATGTTTTCCTTGATGAAATAATTTACACAAAGTAAAACGCCTGCCTGAGTTAGAACTCACGACCTACAACATGTAAGTTGCGGCCGCTACCACTGGGCCACCATTGCTCTTATTGGATGTGTATATGTTAATCAATCACGCCAGAACGGCTGAACGAATTTGGATGAAATTTGGCACATATATAGATTATAGTCAGGAATAGCACATAGGATACATATATATATATATATGTATAGTATATATATACATATATATAATACGTTCCCTCGGTATAATGTTCGACTTTCAAGCGAGCGAAGCGGCTGGCAGAAGCTAGTAACTACATATACTACACTAAACATAACTGGCATGCTTGTATGACTAGATGTATGAATGTAGATAAACGGTCACACCTGTTTTCATTGCCTGAAGAGTTAGGCAGGATGCACATACATATTTTACCAATTAAGTTAAAGCCATATGTTGTAGGGGGCGAGCCTTGTCATCAACCAACAGAGCACACATCCAGAGCAATTCCAAATGGGAAAACACAATAACACTTTGGCCGACCCGGGCATCGAACCCAAGATCTTGAGGTCCGCAGTAGCGCTTGATACCACTAGACAATGTGGCATAAGTAAACATATTTACCAAAATTCACATTATCATCTCATTAACCTGGGCAGCAGGCGGTACAGGCGAAGTAAAGCCCGTCATAGTTCAGCGGCGTGCCGGAGTGGCGGCGTGGCGGATGCAGCGGCGCCGGATCGAGGTCACCGGCACACTTTCTCGGCCGCAGCCGGGCCGTATGCGGACCGTCCCCCCGCGCAGCTTCCGCAAACGGCGTTTAAGGTCGCCTGGTCAAGGTTATGGTTCGCCTTCTTTCATAGGTCATGTGGGAACATTTTGGTGGTTTTTGGTCATCGCTAGCAGTAAACAGAATTTTGTGGAACGTACGAGGTTCGAGGCTTTTGCTCTGCAGTGTGACGATATGTGTAATCTAATATCATTAGATTCGTTTTTATCTTACATGCTATAAATATAGAGTATTCTTTTGCTAGTACCTTTCAGACACTTGAATTTGATTTTGCATCTTTCTGCTGGTCAAGAGTTGATAAAGACTTTAACCATCCCTTACCATTATTCTTCTACCATAAATCTGTTATCTAATACCTGTAAACAAGCAATTCTTGTATATATATAATCTGAATCTCGGAAACGGCCCCAACAATTTTCATGAAATTTAGTATGCCCCCTGCATACTAATTTAAATTTTCGGGGGCAATAAATCGATCTGGCTAGGTTTAATTTTTAGAAAACGTCGTTTTCTCTATTTTCACCCCGCCCAGGTACTTATCTATAATAAGTATAGCCAAACCATCTTTAAGCAAGATTAATTCATTGCTTCGTTTATCCTACTAACAAAAAGTTAAATATGCTGTAGTAAAATTAATTGAATTGTGTAATAACAGTAATAACTGTCATTTTGATCTTGACCATATGAGAATGCTATCAAGCCTCGTGATTCTTGAGTTTAAATAGTGATTATTTCTTCGCTTTCTTTGCGTAGTATATAAAATAGCTTGTCACGAAATATCATGTGCCTAAGTAAGTCATAACTTCTAGAGCGTGTCGCATTTATGACACGCTCCAAAATAAATTCGGTTGGCAATTTTTTAGGCAATTGGGGTAAATAGATTGTTTTGAGTTTTACTGTTGTTGTGTCTTTCATTTCACTCTTAGTGATGCAGAATATTAGAATGTCTTCCTTATGGTAGAATAGAGTTTGGTTAACTCTAACATATTAGAATAATTTAGTGCCGCGAATCAATGTCCTGCAAATACTAAAAATATAACGATTTGTTTTTTATTTTATTTTATTTACCGGCAGCTCGGTTGGTACAATGGCTGAGGGATTGGCTGCTGCCCTGCGTGTCGCGGGTTCGATTCCCGCACGCAACAAATACTTGTATGGCCTACAGATAGTTAACAAAAACCCGACTGCTTAGGGCCGAAACACATAACCGCGTTGCGGCGCCCCAACGCCAAAATCGGCGTTATGTTTCGACCCGAAATGGATAGTAAACCCCAGAATCTCCAATGCCGATTTCGGCGTTGCGGCGCCGCAACACGGTTATGTGTTTAGGCCCATAAGAAGCGAACTAAAAATACGTACACTGGAAATTCTTAATAGCCCGGAGTCTGGATTTGTGCCCGGTTGAAGACTTAAACATAACTGACGAAATGTGGATGTGCTATTAGTGCACCTCTGCGCAACCCTTCGGGAATACAGGCGTGATGTTATGTTAATGACAATAATAATTTTCCAATCGACACCAAAGCTTCAATAAAGCTGTTACAAACAAGAATGGTTAAGCACAAATGAACTGGTTCATCGTGCATTGAGACGCGTGCGCAGCTCAAATGACTGTCATTAATCACTGCAGCCCAAATTCTGAGGCGTCGGGTAAAGGTCACAGGTCTAAGGCATAAGCGAAGCGAGTTTCTTTAATTTCTAAATATTTTTGCATTACTGCATGATATGAGAAATAAAACGAGCCCGTTGCCTAAAATGCTGAAACCTCACCTGCACCATAGACAAGGACTCCCACCCACCAAATGACCACAGGAAAGACGGTGGCACAGCGATCAAGTGGTTTTACTCTGCCTTGGGATTTGCCCATAAAGGCGTTGCACAGATGGAGGTTCCATGTGCTGATGGCTATCACCGGAGTGGTTTTAGTGAGGAAATGTTTATAGGAATGGACAATTACTGAAGCTGAAGGATTATAAGTAGCATATGATTTTCTTTAGTTTCTAGCTGCCACCATGAGGAAAAGAAATTAGTTTAACGGTGTACGGTTGACCCATGCTCTAACTGCTGCCTCGTAGGTAGGTACCAAAGCTGAGTCCGACATACCGCCATAACCAACCATGTTTATTTGAATTATATCATAGTTTAGTGAAACATATCGTAATGCACAAACCAGGTTTCGTCGTTAACTAAATAGTTTCAAAATACTTGCTCTAATCTAATGTATCTGTATGAAATTTGGCACAAAGATAGATTAGTCTGGAATAGCACATAGCTTTGCCCGGTATAATGCTCTCTCGGGATGATAAAATTCTTTTTACGGGGGCGAAGCCGATGGCAGACGCAAAGTTCGTCACTCACAATCTTAGATAAAGTACCTATAGATTAAGTCTTAAAATGACCTTGATTGATAGAGCGAGATGGCTAATTGGCAGCTCCATGTAAATAATAAGGACAAAAGATTATTTTTTGTCTTTGTCACCGTGGCCGGTTTCTGTTGTTTGTCAAACTCTAATACAATGGCAGGTTTGACAAACAAACTCGGTTTTGTTTGATTTTATATTTCGTGGTATTATATGTTAATTAAGACAAGGAATTTGGGTTATTTATAGATAATAAGTGTCAGTGCGATGGTGGGTTGTAGTGTTCTTGTTCTTGTTGTAACACCAGAACTAACTATTGCTGTCTCATGTGCGGCCACGCCAGTGCTTAATCTATAGGTACTTTATCTAAGCTCACAATAATATCGCTTATAACTTGCGCCGCGCTCAAGTCGCGCACAAGTTCAAGCATGAAGGGCAAGGAGCGGCGCGGGCGCACATTCGCAAGCATTTCACTCCGAGGTAAAGGTTGCGCTGACCTTTGCTTCATATGGGGGTGTGACCGGCCAGCCAAAGGATGGGTTTTAGTTTTCAATGGTGAATTAAGGTTAGATTTAGGCACATAATAAATATAGCTTGTAAAAGATCTTTGCGATTCAGTTTGTTAGACTCAAATTAGGCTTACATTAGAGTTTATGAACTCAGAACCTTGTATTTGCTTTTTAAACGACGCAGATAAGAGTTATTATAAAGAAATTGGTATTTGCAAATGGCACGTAACTATGAAATATTTCTGCTCTTTGGTTAATAGCCAATTGTGACTACACTAGGCACTTTCTAGGTACTTGGAGACATTTCATATTTGTGTTTTCACTCTGTGGTATTTTTATAAAACATTCATCTAGTTGAGCTTAAGTAACCTGGGATCTGATTTACTTTGAGCCTGCCGTATTTTATAAAATTTTCCTTACCAAATTCCACACTTTCGCAACCGGAATACGTAGCAAGTATCAAAGACCTCACTATTTACCAATCAGTATTGACAAATAGCGCGTAGATCTGTCCGGAGGTCATCACTCTGCCGGTCCCGTGTCTGGTTGTAGCGTCATGTTCATGCTCCTCGCGTGGAGTAAACAATGCATGCACTGCATTCGGATTAGTACCACTGTGTGTAGGAACTTGGAGTATTTTAAGATTATTCGTAACTAGCGACCCGGCCCGGCTTCGCACCGGCGAAAGTTACGACCCGATGATGTTTTCCAAAAAAATCTGCCATACAAACAAGTATGTCGTGAATCTTTAATAATGCTCAAGAAATCAGTGCTGTATTTTACCACTGATTTTGATGAAACCTGGTTGGTAAATGTGTAGAGCATGTCAAAGGATAACTTTTATCTAGATATAAGACTCCCGTAAGATAATTAATAACCTGCACGCGGGAGAAGCCTCTGGCTTTTGCCAACAAAGAAAAGATGAAAAACACTACTTGACAAATGTATAGTAATTTTATAAATAAAGTAGTGTTTTCCATCTTTTCTTTGGTTTCTTTCATAAACTCACGCCTTTTTTTCCCATTGGGGTAGGCAAAAACTGCAGAACGCCACCTGTTACGATCCTTACATACTTCTTTTGTTTCATTTGCGCTTCCTCCATTCATTTTATTGCTCCTTCTGCTTTGGTGTGTCATCGTAAATACCATGTTAAATGTCTCAAGTCCACATGTAGTGTGAGCACGTAGTAGCTAGCAGTTTGCGGCGGCGCGGGCGGTGCGCGGCTGGCGGTGAAATCAAGCCTCGCTATGTAAGTGGGTTGGTGAAAGAATCTCTCCGGCGCGCGCGCACCGTACCGACAGCAAGGCAAGCCGACCTTGCATCACTAATTTTATTGCCAAAAATATTTTCAAACACTGTTATTTCCTGCCTTGATTTTTTTCCTGATATCCTACTAATGATCCTACCAAAATTGTAAATGCGGAAGTTTGGATGGATGTATGTTTGTAACTCAATCAAGCCAGAACGGCTGAACGACTCTGGATGAAATTTGGCACATAGAGTTTTATATAAAGCTGAGTTATTTTGAGTCTATAATATGTTTAACAATAATATTTTTTTAAGAATTGGCCTTTGTCCGTCAGTGAGATAGTTATGCTGTTTCTACTATTATATTTTCAAAAAACAGTTATATCTTGTCTTGGAATTGCCATCGTAATGTTTGTCTTAAACAATATGTGGATTTCCATTTACTTCGTACTACAATTCTGTTGTTCGTCTTCGCTGTCTGCAATTAAAAATAACTCGAAAAAGTAAAAACTATTTAAATTGCGGGAATTATATTATTAACTAGCTGTCCCACGCGGCTTCGCTCCCGTCAACTGGCTACCTACCTACCCAACCCTACATACATGAAATTTTAACCGCTTACGCAGCGCACGCAACGGAAACTCTCAAAAAGGAATAATTTTGCCCGTTTTTGCAACATTTTTCGTTTATGCTCCGCTCCTATTGGTCGTAGCGTGATGTTATATAGCCTATAACCTTCCTCGATAAATGGACTATCCAACACAAAAATAACTTTTCAATTCGAGCCAGTAGTTCCTGAGATTAGCGCGTTCAAACAAACAAACAAACAAACAAACAAACTCTTCAGCTTTATAATATTAGTATAGATTAACACTTTATCATTAGGTAGATAATTACCCAAATTGGCCTAATTATTTAGTGTCTTAATTACTTACGGTAAGTTACGGTAAGCAGCTTAAATTGACAAATGATAAATTGAATGTTCTTATTGTTGTTATCTTGAATAGGCTTTGATAAACAATAAATTAGCTTGTAACAATATTTTTGGGTATTAAATCAAACAAAAATCATAGTCTAAAATTATTTAACGTTTTAATAATTCTAATAATAATATTCTTAAAGCAATTTCTAAACACATTAAATGAAATTGAAGTATTCTGGATTACACAGTAAAACGAGAATATTTATCATTTAGACCTCTGCCTAGCCCTTATGGGAATATAGGCGTGATGTTATCTTGTTTGTTATAAATTTATAATAATATGTTACACAAAAAGGTACAGCCCCGTCACATAATTTAAGTGGCTTTTAAGAACCTACATTGAGGCAACGTAAAATTTTGACATTTCAATTTTGACACTCAATCAACCACCGATACAGATTTGTAAACGTCGATTATATAAAACATCGATTTGTTACAGAACCGGTACTAACAAATTCATTACGTTGCAATATAATAAAAGGTAATTAATTTTTCGCAATGACGTTTTTGTTCACCGTACTTTACTATCAATGTGTGCGTGTAGAGACAGCGATACGTTGACATTTCCCGCGCACGTGTGAGTTATATTCGCACGGCTATGTGTGTGTGTTTTCTCTTGTGTGCCCTGCGCAAGAGCACTTGTTGACGCAAAAAGGCAATTTGTCGTTTGTGTGTGCATTATGACAATTTTCACATCCGACTTTCTTCCGAGACGCACGGGAACATTACGTGTGTTGTGTGAACTAAACTTTTAGTCGGATCTTTCACTTCGTGTGTTCACACCTTTGTTTGCTCCATGGATGTCTAATGTGACCTACTTGTGTCTCTGCGTGTATTTTTAGAAAATTGCTGCTAATCTTTTTATGTGTGATTCTTTGATGATGTTATTGAGACCATTTTCTTATAATGTGTACATGTTAAAAATAATTGAAAATATATTATCATTCGCTAAGCCACCTTATAAGAAACTTACCAAGTTCTGATCCACATTTGAATTTCAAAGATGAAGGAATGTTGAAAGCAAACAAAAATGTATCATTAACAAAAAAAATCTTCATTTATTTTACATTAATTTACAAATTTACTTAAACATCTATTGGAAAAACCTCTTGAAAAATAACATTCGCCGCTTAAAAAGTACGCATAATATTTAATTGTTTTCGTCAACTGTAATGCTTTACAATTAATTAATAATTACAAAATTATGATTGAAAAATAAATACTTAACGCTAACAATTTATATTCTAACAAAAAGGTACTTTTATTAAGTTCTACTCACACACACCGCTAGAAACGCTGCGTTCGAAACGACTGTTAAGATTTTTTTTTACATTTGCCTTTCATAACAGCTTCAGTGATTCAATAATACAGAACGCATTAGACTCCGTGTAAAGCTATTCGGACGAAACCAAGCTGTGACAGAGAGACATTCTAGTCTCTAGACAAAATTCTAGGTCTTCAATTTTAAATGAAAGTTTTAAAAGTTGTAAAAATATTTGATAGCTGCATTTACACATACATACAACAAATAAAATAAATTTTAATATCTAAGTTACTGAAACTCCAATGTCCCAGTGATATATCTTTTATTAGAGAAAGCAAATAATAAAATATAACAGAAAAAAGTAAGTACTCAATTTTTGCTTTCATTTTATGATGTCTTTCTAAAAGATACCATTCATTTAATGATTCATCAGTTTCAATTATGCTGAAGTCTAGACAGACTCGTATAATGGTACGCTGTGACTTTACGTTTTTGGTTTAAATGTGAAAATAATGCTTTTGAAACAATATTTATTGTATAAAACGAGTCTTTCGTTGTAAAGTAAATGCAAATATAACTATCATTATTTTATTTTTAATCGTATTTTTTAAACCTCCATTAAGAATTGTTTTCAAGGCATAAGAAACATGACAGAAAATTCCAGCGTTTCTCTCGCGCGTTTTCTTCGCAGTGCGTGTTTTTGCCTTACGGGCAGCCACTCGTCTCCTTTGACAAGCGTTTAAACGCCTCAAACAGTCAGAGATGAGCCTACGATTTTCGCAGGCTCCTAGTGGAATGTTAGTCGCGTGTATCGAATACACAGAAAATGAAAGATGATACATCAGATGAGCGAGATAGGAATGTGTGGAAGTGGAATGTATAGTGTAAACGTAGCTTTATGTCAAAGTTCACAGTCAGAAACGCTTAGTAATTAGGAAAAGATTGTGATAATGAATTTGCATGATGATTTACAATAACGCATTTTACAACTTATTTTAGTAAATTAGATGCGTGATCTGCAAAATTGATAATTTATTGTGAAATCTATGAAAGTGACAGTTTTATGATTGTGATGATGTTGAACAATTTATCTGATTTCTTACACAAAGGATTTTCTATTCTATTTTTCTGTGGTCAATGATGTTGTGATTTCATGAGGTGATGAGTGAGAAAAGTTTTATTAAAGGTCAGCTTTTATAGTGTAAGATCGGGCTGAAATAGACAAAGGTGACGCTTATCACAAGATGAGTCAGCCAAGGATAATAACAATATAAATGCATAATAAATTTGGCGTCTCACGAAAAGCAGTAATAACTTATTTAAGTTACACTGCTAATCATCTTTAATTGTTCGCCAGTCCGAATCACGCAGCCCTTAGCCTTAAAGAGTTAAATGACCCAAATACCGAATGCCGTAATAGCAATTATCAACTGGCAACGAGTAGCAATCTTACGCAACAGCGGATCGGAATTATTAGTATGAATTTTATTTTTTATCCGTCCGCTTCCCGGACGCATCGAGTTCCGTTCGCGTGCGTTTGCGCGTCTAGTGAACGCGTATAATAAATTGGCCAGCGCGTTTTGATTGGCTATCCAATTCGACCAATAAAATATCTAAGAATTTATTAATCTAATTATTTTGTTCACTTTTTGAATATATTTTTTCGCGACTGTATTGCAAAGGGTTATTGAACTTTGAAAAGCGTTCAGGTACTTGTCCTTATTACCTTGGATAAAGAAAAGCGAAAACAAGGCCGTCCCTTAGACGTGATGACGGAAATAGTGCAACACTGTCGACTGTTGGTGCAATAGTTCAACACAAAACTTATGTTGGCGCAGATGACCAAAAGCGAATGTATGACAAAAGTATGAAAATGTAGATGTTGTGATCATGGAGTGAAATGACTGTATGTGATCTTATTTGAATGAATGTATTGTAAATGCAAAGATATGTGTGATGTTGAGTGCGTATGATGTATGACCTTATGAATTTGTATGAATACGAGGGTTCAGTTACCTACCCTTATACATGATAATTATTATTATCATGGTTCCGTGAAACTGATGTTACAAATTACAGAATGATGAATGATTACTTTGATATAATAACATTAAAAATCTTTGCAAGTTAATTTGTTCTCTAACTCAAATCTTTTGGTCCCCATTTAAATATAATAATGAAACGATGAAAATTAAATATATGATGTTTCTATAATGTACATAAGTCGCAAAGATTTTTATTTATTTACATTTTGTTTTGTGACTGTTGTGTTACTCTGAGGTATGTTATGTTATTAATACTTGTTACTTCAAGTAGAAAGTTAATTCAAAGTGCCAAGAAGTGGCGCGAAAAATAAATACCTAACAATAATGAAAACTAAACCTTACTCCTAAAATATGTTGCCAACCAAATTATTAAAAATCCCTACTTCACGTATATTTTAAAAGAGTATTTTATACAAAGTTTATAAGTACAAAAGGTTTACAATTGGCAGTATCATGTTAGCCTCATTTGCTTTGTCATTTCTCTTCCTTAAATTAATTAAGTACTTATTTATACGTTTAAAAGAAAAAACTAACTAAAAATTCTGACTAACAATAGGTAATCGGAGTAACCACATTCACATTTAAAATTAAATAAAAATGTTCCTACATTACAAAATTATATTTATTTCGCTCATGTTTTGTCCGTTCTACAGAAGTTGCACTCCTCGAGTAGGTGCAACCGATGACGTAGCGCGCCATGAGTAGTGACGTCAACACATAACCGAAATAAAAGAAGATAACTAAACTAATGAGACGGAGAGTTCAGAAAACAATCATAAAGAGAGGAGCGGAAACTTCAAGAACTTACAAACTAATAATATTATACAGAGAATATAAATCACTTAAAACTAGTTAACATTGCACTTGTCCTTAGGAATGTTATATTAATGGGTTAAATTAATTACTCGTGATACCACGTAACTATGTTAGAAGACGCTCGGATGTCGACGCACCTGGCGTCCTGCGACGACGCCAATGTTCTCTATAGAGCGTCGCGACGTCTCCGATCCTAACGAAATAAATGTACAATAGCCTACATGAGATTCAGCACACTGCGTGACCGCTCACTGACACTAAAGTCACAGACACACTATATTACAAACTACAAAATGCTTCATTTTGAGCTAGAACCTAATGCCGCTAGTCCCTGCCGATCCGCTTGTGGATCTGTTGGTGCTTGATGAGGTGCGCCTTCTGACGGAACGCCTTCGCGCACACATCGCAGCGGAAAGGCTTTTCCCCCGTGTGAGTCCGGAGGTGGACCTTAATGTTGGACTTGTTCAGAAAGCCTCTATTGCATATCCCGCACCGGTGCACCGGCTTCTCCTTGCCGAGCAGGCCACTCAGCTCCGCCGCCGTGGCCGACGGGAACGAAAGCGAACCGCCGTGCATGTGCCCGCTGTTTGCTTGTTTCGCTTTAGCTCGACTCCTTTTGCTCTTACTCGCTGTTGTGGAAGTCGTGGTGTGAGCGTGAGGATAGCCGAGAAGCCTCTCCGGACTGCATAGCCCGTCAGGTTTGAGACCAAGCGAGTAATGTGGTGCGTATCGGCCGTTTAATAAGCCACCGACCCCATCAGTCGTGGACACAGCATTCCCTGGCGGAGACGACGTGGAAATCACATCCATCCCGTAACTGGTAGAGCTCGGCGCCTCCTGCTTCACCGGCGGTCCGTTCTGCAGCCGATTCTGTAGCAGTGGCATGTACCCGTGCGTCAACAACGACTGCAGCGTCGACCCCGCTTGACCTAAGTTTTTCTGAAGAAAATCACTGCTTTTAGAAAACTCCTGGTTTTTGCAGGGGTAGTCGAGACTGGAGTGGTGATTTTGTCCCGACGGTGGTGAGTTTGGCAGACCGAACTCCGCAAGATCTTGTTGTACAATTTTGTCACCAGGTTGTATACACGCGCCTGTGATCCAGGTTTCGATGTCCATCCAACTGTCTCTGGAGTCGTTTCTCTCCGGGTCCTCAGGTTGTGACGGGACGGTCGTGTCGGCGATGGCCGAGCCGATGATGGCCGCGATGTCTTCTATGGAGCTGATGTCGTACATATCCTGCTTGTGGCTGTCCTCGAAAAGCTTAGCGGGCGGCGAGCATGAAGCTGCGCACGAGTCGGCGGCCGAGGTGTCGGCGAAGGGCTTGGTGTCGTTCGCGTCCAGGAAGGGCTTCACGTCCTCCAGGTCGGGCGGCTCTGCGTCCGCCGCACATGTGGACGACGACACCACGTCGTGGTCGGTGCCGTAGCCACTCTGCGTGGGGTAGTTGTTGTTCTCTTCCGGAAGGCGTTGCGCGATAGCATGGTAGTGGTGCCCGGAGATGCCGTTGATAGAGAGGTGTCCGGTGTAGCCGGTGAAAGGGGGAAGAGGTTTGAGTTCCGCGAGGGGGGTAGGGGCTAGGAGCGAGTCGAGGAGCTCATGGCAGGTGGGTGGGGGAGAGGAGGCGTCGAGCTTGGGATCGAGCCAGCAGCTGGCCAGCAGCAGCTCGTCGCCGCTGGCGCCCGCCACGCCGGCGCACTTCATGGCGCGCCTCACCGCGACGCCGGAGCCCAGCGACAGCCCTCCACCGCCATACTTGGAAGCCGCCACTCTGCTGCGCTATCTGTAACAAAGGAGAACCATCATCAGTATACAGTTACGTAGCAGTCAGAAAATAACATTGCAATCAGAACATCATGCTAATCTAGATCAAAACCAAATCGTTCATCGATTCTCTAAAGATAAATACTATAGGAAAATGATCTGATCGATTTATCGCCCCCGAAACCCCCTGCATAATAAATTTCATGAAAATCGTTGGAGCCGTTTCCGAGCTTCAGATTACATATATAGATACATATATACAAGAAATGCTCGTTTAAAGGTATTAGATTAGATTATCACCAAATTTTAAGTACACAGGTCAATGGGAATAAAAAAAAATCACCTGTGAGTGTGACAGCAATAGGCTCCGTTTGGACCTTTTGGGTACGGAACCCTAAAAAGTACTTCAAAATAAATAATTAGACTAGTGTTAGTAATAAGTAATAGGTACAGCCTAGTGGTATGAACGGGTGCGCAATCGCAGATGCAGGCGGTAATCGCGCCACGCTCCACCAGCTAACCGTGCTGCGGCCCATAGTCAGCTTCTGTTTTATTTCTAGACAGTTTTGCTCTGTTTTCGATATAAACAAAAGGCTTTTAGGATTTGTGGGGCGTACGGTACTAAATGTGGAGGCGGATAGGAATGGCCGTTCTGGAAATCAATTTTGACATCGTGTTTATTCTTGAATTGTGTTAACATAATTACGGTAATTTTCAATTATGTACGTCGCGATTCATTCTCATTTTTTTCAAATATCTAGCAGATTAATTGAAATAGTTAATTGGGTGAATTATGTCCGTCATTTAAAGATAGAATCCAATCATCTTTTCCCTGAGTTTTTCAAAGTTTTCCGATTCTTATATTTTTCTCGTTTTAATTTTATTGTCCGCACCCCAATTCTTTTTTGTACAGGCTAACGCTTTTGTAATAATGGGTAAGCATCATCATATTTCCTGCAATGTCCTGTGCCCGATTGATGGCAATACCCCTCTATTACATGGGACTTAAACATAAATGGTTTATTGTATGTACTTATACCTCTCCCTAACCTTTCAAGGATTACAGACGTAAAGTTATGTTTATGTCAACAAAAAGCCAATAATGCACTTTCAACACAAAACGCAACGCTGATACCAGCGTCGGATAGCCCGGCACCGATCCAGCACAATTACCGGACCCCAATAGCTGACCGTGTTCGTCGGCACTGCGCGGTCGCCGCTAACGAAATCAAACGAGTTACTCATTAACATTGCTAGGTTATCGGTAATTATGCACTGAAACCTATGGATTTATACTCTGCTTGGGTTTTGGTTATAGACGGATGAAAAAATCTGTTATGTTGGAGTAATTATTTTCCTGGTGGCGCGATCCAATTTAAATTGTGACCATAGGCGATATCGCGCTCGTATTTTCTAAGAAAATGTTATAATACTCACAACGGATCTTTGTGTCTCTGAATTGGCTGCAGGACCCTGCGATATAAAGATAGCATTATAGAATGCTGTCTCTTACACTCGCTTACGTATGTCGCATCGTCCTATCTTACTTATTCTGTGCAGTATACTCGATGACAAACCGTTTCTTGCTCAATGGCACAGATAATATAATACCAGCATAGCCAACAGTTGACAGCGTCAACTTCAGAGACACAAAGATCCGCTGTGTCTATTATAAGTGCAAGTCGGTCGAAATGCGTCGCATTGCATTCATGCGAACGTATTGCAATTTCGCTTAGTAAAAATAGCTTATCGGTGCGATATAAATTGTATCGCGTCGAGCTGTAAATAAGGTCTGTAAGCTTTTTTACACACTTTGATTGTCTTTTGTATCTTTCAAGCACAAATCAAGCATTTACCGACATAAATGGCAGAGATACTTGATCCTTACTAGCTATTAATCAGTCCGGTCCAGTGTTGCGTCTTATCTTAACTAACAACGTATTTCCTTCTTATTTCCAAAACCAATAATTATTTAAGTCTTTCTTTCAGTAGGCTTTTTCCAACTTTGAATAGCTTGACATTTGTTTGGGCTCTCCCAAAATGCTCACTTGCTTTCGTACCAGGAAATAACTGATCTTTTCTTGGTATAAACATTCTCGCCATTTCCCAAAGAAGACAAAGATTTTACTGCTTTATAGTTAGAGATCAATACAAACTTTTCCCTGATAGACTATTGCTACATCGCCACGAATGACTGGAGCATTCCAATGTCAGAGGTGCGGGTTATTCAACTTTGTGAAAAATTTGGCATTGCGAGCAAATTTTTGTAAAAAACAGCACAATAAAACAAATTGACGATAATAATAAACCAATTAATTTTACGATTAAATTTATATCGAGCATTTCTACACAACTATTGCCTAACAAAAACACTATCCTTTGATTCTCAAGCTTTTCATAACGTTAAATTCGGTACTGACAAAAAATCGAACCTATGACAACACGCACCGTTGACCAATGCCTGCACGCAACGAGTTGCGAGAGCTCTACGGAAAAAATACTATTAAAATATAGATTTGTCTCGGCTGCCAAGTACGCGGCCTTGATTGGGTTTTTCGCGAAATACTGTAGTGTGGATAAAAGGTTGATTGCGCCCGCGCAGCCGTAGCGAGCCGCGGGCGTGGCGCAACCCGGTGCAGAAAAAATGAATTACCAATACCAAGACACCCGATTGCATACTGAACGTGACTTTAATAGAGAACAACACTATTTAGGATTTTTATTTTTCGTAACATTTTGTAGCTATTGTAATTTTCTATCTATAGGCCAGTAAAAGTCCGAAATAAAAATCAATCCTAAAGTGGTTCCTATTTTCTTTGCATGGTGAGGAGACCTCTATACTATAAATGATCATGACTACGGTAGACTGGAGTAAAGAGAGCCCATTTTCGTACACAAAATTTTCTATTTGGGAAAGGTGACTACTCCCGGCTGGCAGAAGATACTTTGATTCATATATATTTCCAAGTCAAAGTTAGGAATAAAAACAGACTCTGAACTCTTTAGCTAGACATTAGAAATACCTGGGTTGATACCCTTAATAGTGATGCTCATTATACGAAGATATTAAAAGCGGATTTTTTTAATATAGCAGTGAAGATTTAAGTTAATTGTGTGCAAGCAAGTGAGACGAACGGTTCAGGATGTTTGGACGTATCGGTCGGCACTCGGGCAGCTAAGATTAACGTTACTTTATAAATAGTTAATTAACTGTTTGTTTTGTTTGTTATTAATATTTATAATATAATTGTCAACCTTTTTATTCTTTATCGTTCACCGAATTGCTTTAGCTTCACCATTTACAACGCAATGTTTGGGTAATATATTAGAGTCAGTATCTTGATCAACATTTTCATTGACTGTCTGATCGCTCTTCACAAATGGATTCTTCTTGTTATCTATTGTATTCTGCCTTTTTCATTTGCATCAGCCAGTGTTTACTATTATCTTTTCTATCAATATTACTAAAAGTTCCATTTGCCAAAAAGAGCGGAAAACATTCGTCATTCATCGTCGCCGTGTCACCGGTTTCAGTGACCAACTGTGACACGAACAAAAATACAAGAATTTAACATCTCTCGACCCAATTCCGTAGAAACTGTCACAGTTCCATAGATTATCTGCTCCGATGGACCGGGCGAGTGAAAGTAGAAACACGTCTGCCTTTTGTGAATCAAAACGATCTTCTATAAAATATTGGTTATGATTGACAACGGGGAGCGATGAAAGTATGACATTTTTGATTTTCGAACGTTTTCTGCTACGTTTAAGTAGGGTAATCCGTTGTTGGGGAAAGTAGAGTGTATCAATTGCTTATTAAGTTAAAAAATTGCTTATAATTGTACCTAATATTGGGCAGGGTTACCAGTAAGCAGTTGTTGCAGTGGACCTTGTAGTTAAATTGGAAGCTTCAATGGTAAATCATATACCGAATTAAACAAACTCGTAAAAAACTTAGCCAAGTTTAATAAGAACTTCTTGTATTTGAATTTTTTAAACCTATTAAAATCTTCAAAAGTTAAAAAAGTACAACCAAACTACTCAGTAGCCAATTTGATTTTGAAGCATCAGTACTTAAATGTCTGATGTTTGTCTGTCTAGTTATATTGGCTATCAATAAATCAATATTTTTTGCTAGGCACTCATAACATTAGTACTAACTAGAATGTCGATAAATATTTTGATGGCAATCTATAACCCAGGCATTCTATAAATGATGGAATGTAAATTGGAAGTCTTAGTATGCCCGCCTTAAAAATGCCAAAAGTAGTTGTTATTAATTCTTGATATGCTAATTAACTAATTTAGATACCTATGTCGTTTATATTTTCATGTATCTAGGTCGAATAATGATCTTAAAAGCCGTCCAATTTCTTTAACTGTCCATAAATCATTCAGCACTAGATATAAAGCCAAAGTTATGGTTCCAAAAACCTTAATGCTAATCCGAAGTCGGGCCGAATCTCAAACGCCAGAGCTTAGACATGGTGACTTCACATAAAGCACACGACACACTGACACACAAACGGCTTCCCCCGCCCCATCAGGCGGATTCTTAAAAAAAATCGTATCACGAAATTAATTTTTAGGCCAACCTACACGAGGCGCCCGCATCGAAAATTTGTCGCGCACAGAAAGAGACAAAACATACGCTATAAACGAGAGTGAAAGAAACGGGTGTAAGCGAAACAGGGCCGCCTAACGGTACACACACGGAAGTATGTCAGTGGCGTAAACACTACTTTATTATACACAGGTCGTAACCAACGACGGTTTGCTATTCAAAACACAACCTTGACCGGGGGTAATAAAGTTGGAATTTGGGTAGCAAGCGGGTTGGTTTTCGATTTTCACGGTGCTGATTCACGACAATAGAGCTATGTCCGTTTCTGTTTGATGAATACTTACGAGAATCCAGTTTTTAAACCTACCTCAAGGCTAGACTCGCGGTTGGGCTATTGATGGCCTATTGACAGGCGATAGCGCATCGAAGAGTTTGACGTAGAAAGTTACTGCGTCTTACTGAACTGATAACATTACCGATTATGATAATAATTTACCGACATGCATATTATTATACCGGTAAATATCATAGCTGCATTTTTATGTACACGGTATTTATTTTATTTGGTATGGTCAGACGAGTTGTTTATCAATTTATCCAGATTTTCTATGCAAAACTTAGTAGCATAAGCCATATGTGAGAAAACTGAATAAGCTTCGGTCACCATCACGAGTTGACCTAAGGCTGAGTCCACACTGCGCGTGTACTACTGCTATCGCTCCACAGTCAATTAATTCCTGCAGCGGCAAGATATCCTTTAGATTAGAGCGATACAATAAGAACAAGCGCATTATCGACACAGCTTTATACCGATAACGATTCTGATTATATTTATTTCCAATATTAATGTATCGGCACTAGAATATATTATATCGGGATTGAAAAGATTACTGTCTGTATCCTCATGTGAATGAACTGACATTTTAGATTATAATATTTATATATATTAATAAAACTACTTAGTTTTCAAACTGGATGCCGAATTAAAAGGTTGTGTGCCGTAATTACTGAAACAATTAAAAAGCCATTGTGTCCCGTGTGGATCCACGTTTTAGACACTAAAGAGGTTAATACGATTGAATTAGGTACTTACGTTTTGATTTAGATATAGTTAATGAGTAAGATCCTATTTTTATTATATCCGCGCCTCAGAAAGTTGCGTAAAATTTTTACCTAGTTATTTTTTTGTCACCATAAAGTCAAAAAATAAATAGAGAAAGACCGAACTGGCCCAAACATTATCATAAACAACTTTATAACTTCAGAGCACAAATTAAATATCACAAAACAAAGCCAATTTGCATAGGCTAAACATTTATTATTATAACTGTACTTTACTCAATTGTTTCCTAGTACAGGTACAGTCGGCATGTTTGATCCTAATTGCCTAATATACTTGTTTGTTCGTTTGTCAAGGCAACGTGTACCGTTATAGGCCCAACGGGTTTTTTTAGGAGTGGACGGTGGTATGCGTACCACAACGAGGTTGAGTGGATTTTGGGTGGCCCAGCGTGGCTCACTGTCCCACTGATGTTCCGTGTGGGAACGCGTGGTGTTTCGAGGCGCGTAGGTGCTATTGTTTTGACCTTATTAGTGTGACACAGTAATTGGTACCTTCTATGTAGATTAATTGATTGGAATTGAGTCGGTTTTTGTTAAAGTTGATATTATTATGGTATTTTTTCTGTTTACAGTTATTGTTTATGGTCAGATTTTTTGAATGCAAGTGCCGTACTATACTTCTAATAAAGATATCAGAAATCAATTTTAATTTGACATTGTGTTTTTACTTTATTAAGACAAAATAGGATAAACAGATATTTACTTTTAATAAAGATATCAGAAACCTATTTTTTTTTGACATTGTGTTTTTTACTTTATTAAGAGAAAATAGGAAAAAAATATATTTCATCATAACCACAACCAATTAAACTATGTAGGTGTTATAAAACCAATTTTATTATCGCAATAATACAGAAGACAAATAACTGTCAGTTGTTTTTGCAACTCTATTCTCAGACGCTATATTGAAACTAGTTCAAAACTTCAAAGAATACAATGAAAAAAGTACTGAAAAACTTGGTAGGTAAATAAAATCAATCGTACAACAGCGAATCGAGTCTATTTCGACAATCAACCACGATTTGTTGGGCAACCGTTTACAAAACATTTATTCTACGTTATAAAATTACGTCCAAAAGCCCAATAAAGTGATTGGTCTCGCAATATCCTATACTGTAAGCTAATATCATAACATTGCGCTGACAAGCTATAGAAAGTAGCCATGTTTGATATCAATAAGTTTTTTTAACTGGGGACATTGCTGCAAGCTGCAACGAATGATAAATTTAATAAGAATCATTTATTGGCTTTGGCATTGTAAGGTGCCGGTTTTGGCATGTCCTAGAACCAAAAATTCGTCGATATACGACATCCACCAACCTGCACTGGGCCCGCGTGGTGGATTGCGGCCTATTCCCTCTCAGTTCTCACAGAGAGGAGGCCTGTCTCGCAGCAGTGGCACAGATCATATAATACTACAATGGGGACATTAAAAGGCTCATGATGATGATATTTGCTTTGTAAATACTTATTCTAAATTCAAACACGGAAAATTATTTCTGAAAAATCTATCGAAAGCTTTTTCAAGTAATATTGTAAAATGTTAGTTAAAAGACATCCTAGATACACAGTCCGTTTCAAGATGACTCCATAGAAACAGTATTCATTCTTTAACTTCAGCACTTCCACGAGTATTGACAGCAGCAATTAATAACAGAATTTGAGAATAGTTCTTGGGGGATACTGTGGGACCATTACACTTTAACCTCAATATATTAAGATCTGAGGATTAGTATGTGTATATTTAATAGACTCTATAGCAAGACAGGCACAGGGTCACTGACTGGTGCTAGACTGGTATTGTCAAAACCACATGGTTTTGACAATACCAGTCTAGTCTAGTCAATACTAGTCTTGCCCAACTTCCCATAATTTAAGTGCAGTAATTTCCACCTAATGCGATATTTGGCCTTACCATGAAAGAAAGATCATATTCTTCAACAAATAAAATGAGAAATAATACGCCAAAGACAGAGATGTATCTTCTCACTTCTGTGAACTAGTAAAATGCTAATGAGAGACAAATAAAGACATTGTTCCTACACTCATTATGTTAATTTCACTTGTAAAAGGGTTGATTAGCATTTCAATTTGTTATCCAAAATGTATTCTAATTTAAATAGGGCTATTTTCTTTGTATATGGTATGGAGATGCATTTGTTAATTTTTTTGTTGGCAAAGGCTATTTGTTGGTGTTACTTCAAATAAATTTCGTAATATATATCTTTTTGTTAGATAAAGGCACCGATTGAATTGTGCTTTTAGCCTTTAGCTGTCTTTATCCCTCTAATTAAATAAGAAAGAGACGGGCGTTAAAAAATCTGTGCAAATTAAAAACCTAAAATATCCCAAAACAAATACATTAGTTCTTTTAGGGCTAAAATACACGTGCCTGTAACTTGCATATAAATGTGCAGGCAGCTTGTATGCTGTTGCGTCATTCACCAATCAGAAGCATTTAAATGCACTCTAGCATACAGGCAGGCATTTGTATAATCGTCCTTAGAAATAAACTTCACTTGCAACTTGCAACACGCATAATTGCATTGTACTTTTAACCCAAAACTATCCAGTACCAAAATTTAAACCAACGCTAATACCCCTCTAAGATACAGTTACTCTAACCTGACATAACAATCAACCCGCCTGCGCAACTGACCATATCCCGGTGCCGCAACAGGGCCACAAGATCCCCTGCTCGCGCTAAGGTCGTCGCCCGGGCCGACTGCCCGCCTCGCCGCCGGGATAGCCCTGTACAGTTAGGGGTCAATATCCGAGTGCCTGGCCTTGAGGATCCTCCCGTGAATATGAATAGGACAGGTGGACTCGTCGACTGTGTTTTGGGGATTTTTTTTTTAGGTTTGTTAGTGAATAATTTTATTATTTTTGACTTTTGGCTTGCTGTAATATGCATACGACATTAGTATAGCAGGATCTGTATTCTAATCTCTCAGTATATTTTGTTGTGGAGGTCCAACAATTTGAGATACTATAGCCAAACACACCCACTTGTTCAGATGACTTACAAATGAGTTGACAACAATATCACTTCACACACACAACACACAAGTAAAACAAAAATAAAATGTATCGAAAATTATGGAAAAGAGCTTTTATAATCGAAGCTATTTAGATACCCAAAGACAATTCTTTTATACGTCTCACTAGACACATCTTGTATAGTCATATCATGATAACATCCTCCACACAGTCCATCCATCACTTTGTTCCAACAAAGTCAGATTCTATATTTCGTACCAAAATAGTATGAGATCGGACGGCAAAAATATGCATGTATTTTGTTTGGTAAAGCTGTACCTTAGATTACTGCTGGGTAGCGTAATCATTCGATCGCGATAATCTAGATTCTAGAGATAACAGCGTATCTTGTAGTTTGATCTTTAGTCTTTATAGATCTATCTAGATAGTGGCTCATAGAGCGGCGCGTGCGCTACTCGCGATGTAAGCCACAGGGGCAATGGGTTAGCTGCCTGCTGTCCGCCAGATAAGACCTCTATACTTTGCTTAGATCTTATTGTGGTTACCTGGATTGCAACTAAATATTTATTTGGGATATTATTGGGAACATTTTTCTCAGTGTTTTATAATCTTAAACTTTGTTGTTTTTGGAACTGGTGGTTTTTGGAACCGTATTTACTACTGTAGCTTTGTTGTGTCATTTAAACCTTCTTTGACTTGATCATGTAACATCACGGTTCGTGAAGCATTTTTGAATGTAACTACGGTAAACCAAATGCAAAACTTTTTTGGGCATAATAGCTACAGGCAGGTTTTTTCCTAGCGGCCAAAGAACGCCTCTAGAAGTTAGAAGATGAACTCAAATAACCTAAACATCTAAATACAATTACAATAACCAGTTCCTACATCTCATCTTTATACACAAAAACGTTAATAACTCGCATTGCACTCACACAAGCACGCACAGTTTACGTACTCATACATATGTGAGTGAGTGTGTATGATGGAGTCGACGCGTATGATTGTATGACGCATGCGCGCGCCGCTAGACCACTTGTGACGTAGCGTAGTGACCCTCCCGTCAACATACAGGCTGTTCAATTTTATAGATTCTGGATCCTAATTGCTTAAGACACTGGAGGTGCGGTCACACTGGCAATTATTGGTGGTTGTGGTTCAATATGTTGTCCCGGCAACACCTAGTAATATATTATGATAACACAAATAATGTATAGAACTTGTTTTTGTTTGTCAAATTCGTCTACCTAAAATAAAAATAACGCCATGGATATATTATAGTAGGTACTGTCAACATTAAAAGGGAGTGTTACACAAGTTTGCATTATTTTTCTTAAGTATATTGGGTTCAAAATAGAAACAACAAATAAACTCACGCCTTTTACTGCCATGGGGGTAGCTAAAAACTACAGAACCTCACCCAACTACGATCCTTACATAATCCTTTTGTTTCATCTACGTTCATACGTCTAGTCATTCACACCGGTTATGAGTACTAGAAATATTATTAAGCTCTCTGAAGCTAAATACGTAAATACCAATACGTTTTTTTGCCGTTTTTATAGTGATATTATTGGCGGTAGACCGCATAGTTACTACAATGGGTTACGGGCTAATTTGAATAGTTGCTAGTTTGCACATCTAGTACAACTCGGTTGGCCAATCAAATCAGTCAGTTGTTTGTTATAAATAAATGTTATTGCGGTATTTTAATGATTGGTATTACTAATGTTTTTTTGATGTTATTCATTTTCTTTGTATTTGTATCGTTAAATGTAGTCAGTTATACTTGCATTAGATATAGTTGGTTGAACAGACACTAAACAATTTTATTTTGTATGAACTCAGAAAACCAGATCAACTGTATTCTACTTTTTAAATAAATAATCTAGTGACTTACAAATATTATACATTGTTTTTATAGCTCTTGGATCAGATTACTGATACGAGAAAAATACTTTTTTCATAATTTGGCCGACCATTAGTTTGTACAATTGCATGAATACTTAATCACTTTATCCAGGCGTTCCCGTGTGAGGATAAATGAATTAATAAATAATCTTGAAAACCTTAAAAAATCTGATCACAAATAAAATATTTTTTTTTCATATTGACTCCCCTTTGAACCAGCCTGTATATTGCACACACGAGAATATTTCCCGGCGGCCGACTCGTTGTCCGAGTCAAGGTGGCGGTACAGTTAACCATTGTTTACATACGCGCTCGCTTCAACCGTACACTCAACCACGCGCACATCGTAACCATCTCACAATCACAGCGTCTCAACTCCTTAGCAGTAAGGGCGGTAATCGTAGTTCAAAAGCGAATTGACAGTGCGGCTGACCGTACTATGCATCATTACACTCAACCGCGCGCACATTGTCACCATCTCTATGAAAACCTTTGCACTTCGAAGCAGTATGGGCGGTAATCGTAGTTCAAACACGACTTAATAGTGCGGTTGACCGTACCATGAGTGCATGTACCGAGAGTACTATGGCCATTGTTTATGCTAATGTTGACAGCTTTACGGGACGCTACTAGATGTTTATCAGGCTGAGGTTTAATGCTGTAGGTACTCGAATGATATCGTAGTATCTGAGATCGGAAATCCTGAGAAATTGTTACTATTGGCCGATTGTTGCCATCACGGGTAGAAACTGGATGAGGCTGACTCAGGAAAGTGAGGCTTGGCACAAGCAGAGAGAGGACTATGCTCAGCAGTGGGCGACGTCGGACTGTGGATGATGATGATGGGAGATACACGATGATGACACAGATGATGGTAAGTAATATGAAAAGCACCAAATTCTTTCAACTAGCGTGGTAGTAATGGAGTACTAGAGAGTTTTCAACCCAGATTCAAACACAAACTTGAAACCTCAAATCATTTATTTTAATTAAATCATTTAAAAGTACTATTTCTGAATTGTCAAGCACAATTCTAAAGCGTAGATGAACTTGCAAGAAATTACACGGCCATCCTTTCCGATCAGTAAATAATTACAAAGTGTTGGTTATTTCGAACAATATCCATTTAAGATAATGTTTTTTTTTATGAAAGTTTATAACAAACTACAACGAGCACAAACTCAAATTGCCACGAACTGTCAACTATTGCAATATAAACAATATTTTTTTGTACATACTACCTTCGTAAATATACATGTAACCAAATAAAAAACATGGTAGTTTTAACCATAATGAGAATATTAATAACAAATAGCATTTGTGTCGAGTAGCTAACATTATTCATAGTGACATCGAAGATAATTAAACCTCAGGAAAACAAATAATTTTGAGAGTACAAAAAAATATAGTTCTTTTCAGTCATCAAAAACAATTGACTAACAAACGCACATACTTAAAGACAAGGTACTGACAGCTGCTAAGATAGGCGTCGCGTGCGCAGAATCAATTGATGGCAGCTAGCTCCTAATGGGGAAGCACTATAAACCTGCCATTAAGCCGGCTCTCACTGACTTATGAAGCGCAAAGCTCTCTAACAAGACTTGACAGGTGTTGTGAGTAAGTTTACTTGTCTTTGATAATAATTCATTATAGAAGGGTTTGTTTATTAAAGACTGTACCACACATGCACTCACGCCTTTCCCCCGTAAGATTGAGCAGAAACTACAGAACGCCACCTGTCACGATCCTTAATTCCTTACAAACTCCTTTTTTTGAAAATTGTATGTTGGTTTGAATTTTAGAGTGTAAAATTTGATTGCTGATTATATTTGTAAAACGATGACCTTAAGAAGGTAGCTGGTTGAGACTAAATGCAAAAGGTGCAAAACCATGAATGTACGAGATCAGGAAAGCCTATGTCCAGGAGGGTACTGCGATAGGCTGAGTTGTTTCACTGTTCATGCCATGCCAAGAGTAAGAATGTGAGTATATACAAAACAACGTACGACAACGTTCTTCAAATGGAACATACAAATCAACAGCATAGAGTTCATTTTAAATTTAAAAAAAAAATTAAAAACAAAATATTTGATCAATAACTACAATCATATTGTATTTTTTTTTCAAAATTCAATGGTTTAAAATCATAAAAGCTTTTGGAGAACGGCAGAAAAAAATTTATATGATGAAAGGATTGTTCATATTTTTAGATTTCTATATATTTTAAGGTACAGGCAAAAGCTTTTTCAATATCTCCTCACACCAGAACTTCCATAAGCGAAATGTTTTTAACGGACCTGTCTTTTTTTTTAATGAAAATAGTTCGTTCACCGAGATATGAGGCTGTCATTATTTTCTGTTCGGTACTTAGTTGCAGGTGGTGGTTGGTGGCGCAAGATAAAAGCGAAAAGCGATAAAATAAATACCTAATTGTACTTGAACCAATGTCAATGAAAAAAAATAATATTGTAAGTTTGAATTGGAGGTTATTTGATTACAGAAACTTTTATGTAATAATATTTTATGTAATAATAAAATCAAGTTTTAATCGGAAAAATGAATGAAAGATGTAGTTGGCCAAGGATATTCTCATACAGTTTAAAAAAAAATTAGTTGGTTGACCGAAAATGTAAACTAAAGAAAAAATATGAGTAATAGGTTCATGTGATCCCATTACTCATATTTTTTCTTTAGTTTCTATAGTTGTTTATCCCTACTGAGCGAAGCTTACTGCTTTGTCAATGCAATAAGTATTACCAAAATCGCTGATCGCTTGCTACTTAAACAAAATTTCGTTAACCGCCGTACGATCGAAAAATTGAGTTTAAATAACAAACAAAATGTTGCTTTTACTTATAACACTGAGCGTAACAGGCTCCGTGCGAATTAGTCAAAAAGATAACATCTTTTTAACATTTATTACGATAAACAATAAAAGATAATTGAGTCAAATGTTTTACCGTCGAAATGATTATTTCGACATTTTAATTTACATGTTTTGATGTATGTGTTTGTTTATGTTTCTTTGTCTTTCTTAATATCTGTAGATTGTTAAGTATAATATATTTTCTGAAAGTTTTTTTAGTTAAATTAGTCTGTAGGTATCTTGAAAACTTAAAACTTGATAACCTGTTCCTTTCTGCCGGGTGAGCACGAGCTCTATGATAGGCAGAGGCCACAGTAGGCCGTGCTCGCACCGCTGTAATGTGCTTACAATAATAGTATCTCACGAATAACATAACGCTTGTATTCTCCGGAGGGTTAGGCAGAGTTCTACGTGTACACCCAAACTTCGCCCGTCCCGGAAATCGAACCTAGGACCTCATGCTCAGCAGTGGCGCTTGCATGTACTAGACTCAGTCAGTAATAGTTTCTTATTAAACTATGACTTTAACTAACAAAGATTATGTTAACTTTGGATAGTTAATCTCTCGCTAATAGCTTAAGTGACAAAATATTTATCATGTTGAATGCCGTGGCGACGCATTTAATAACACCATCACCAAACGTTACTTTAAAGCAATTTCTTTTAACAATTTTCCCCATACTACAAGTATAACAAAACTTTTACTTGGCAAATAGAAACCGCGAATATTCACACTCTTATGATTTCGGCAGTAAGGTTGAGAATCGTATGATTTTGCCAATGTTTACAAACATGACTTAGGACTATTACATTTCGCAGTATCCCGCTAATACGGTTTTCAATTATTTGGGCATTTCTTTTTGTTATAGTCATAAGCATTTGTACTGTAAATACAGCCTTTTTTATGCAGAATAGGTTAACATGGCAATTATTATGCAATGACAAATGATTTCTGGGGTATTAAATTTTTTTTCTAGTCGTTATTGGGAATACAATATATCAGTAACTGTAGAAGGAATGATGGTAATGTAAGCCCTTTTGCAAGAACAATTTTAGATTGAATCTATGTTACACATATTTATTGTAGGGTCTTTAAATCTAACTGAATTAGAACATTCTTAAAGCTGACAATTTTCTTCCTATAAAAACCTTCCAAAATACCTTCGAAATTTTCCCTTTAGAGCCATAAATCCAAAACCGTTCCCATATTAAATTAAAATTCATAATAAAAATCTACTCCCGCGCATAAACGCTAATGTCCATAGAAAAGACATCAACGCGCGCCGCGGTATGGTGACCTACTGAGTCGTCTATGTGTGTATGTACGAGAACACAACGTTATGCGGTTAGTTTTGTGTGTGTTTGTTAACTTGTAATTACACACACACACACACAGATACTCGCACAACGCAAGTACTCGTTAATGATTTGAAAAATAAGTTATGACTAAGCAATTTTGCAAGTGAAAGTGAAATGTACTGTACGGGTTTGTAATTTGTCAGATTGATGATAAAAACTGGTGTCAGCAGGGATATCGTTTATAATGTATGTGAGCCGTTTAATGGTAGATACTCCAACTAAACCATCCATCTCATTCCCATTTTTATGTTTTACGTTCTAACGCGAGGCCAAGTCCATAACGATTAAACTTTTCTGAATAAATAATAATTAAATAGCACACATTTTCAGATGTATTTTTTATTAGAATGAAACTAAAACATTTAAATAAACAATTTCAAACCAATAAGACACTATCTCCTTGACAAAAATTGCAACCACTATCATATATACCATATACCATAGTGACACAAAATCCTACAATCAATTCATCTAACTCACACACACTCACACACGCCCCGCCCACGAGTCACACATGCAAGCCGTGCATAGTATGTGAGTTTGTGTGCGTCATCAACTTTCTTTCGCAGTCACCGGCGCAGGCGCACCTCGTTTCTTGCAACCGTGACATTGTAACTACTGCGAACAGGTTCGTGAAACTTCGCAAGAACTTGAACACTTTGAATTATTTAGCTGACTGTATTTGGACTTGAGGTCTTAGTTTGTTTTGATTATGTTGTAGAGCATTAGATTTGATTAGATTATTTTTTTATTATAGATAGGTTCGCGCTTGACCACTATCTCACCTGATACTCTATTGTGGGAATTTTGTGAGACTAATGACTTGGTGGTACGGGAAGCTCAGTAGATGAGCGATTGGTCTCTTCTATGCTACGGCCGCTGTGGGTCACAGATTTGATTCTCGCATGGAGAACATTAGTGTTCTAAAGATGGTTCTTGCGGATCAAGACTTTTGTTTATGAATGAGAGATTATGTGAATTTGGATTATTGTTTTTGTACGTTAATTTGTGATACTAACACAAATTTGTGGTATCACATATTATGCATAGGAAATTTTTATCTCAAGAAAGGCAATCTATAAAAAATGTTCATGTATCATTTTGTCCTACCGGCAGCTTAACCTCACAAGCAGATCGATATAACCACGGAACCACTATGAGGCTGTCATGAGGTAAAACATTACACACCTTATGGAGCAGTCGGGGAGCTCGTGGCTAAATAATAACAGCCGCACGGGTCGATCTTAAGGGTTAATCAACGGTTGACGAGGTCGGTCCATGGATAGGTGACCATTTCAACATACCGAGATTCCTCCGTGCCTCGGAAAGCACGTTAAGCCGTTGGTCCCGGCTGTCATTTGAAGATCTTTGACAGTCGTTACGGGTGTTCAGAAGCTAGAAAATTTGCAATCTGCGTGTTACCCAGTTACTGGGCTGTGGAGGTCAAATAGGCAGTCGCTCCATGTAAAACACTGGTACCCAGCTGAATCCGGTAAGACTGGAAGCCGACCCCAACAATAATTGGGAAAAAGGCTAGTAGATGATGATGGAGCAGTCGGGTAAATAAATCCTCATTACATTAATCCATTCTTGATAACGACAGTTATCTCAAAACCCATCGAACGCAATAAGCTCACACATAATCAATCATTTCCTGGCACTTACTAAGATACAGTTACTGCTTTAAATTATATTTACAACTTAATTTACGCACAGCTTCGACCCTTAATCGCGGCCATTCAGAGCTATTCGACGGTATTCGGAGACAACTGTATCTTTATACAATAATGATCTATACAGGGCCGGATTTAATGGTCTGTACCCATGAAAAAAAAATTAAACAGACTGTAATAAAGATCACAGTTTTTTTTTATATCACGTCTGTATCTTTGGGGAGACCGAAGGCTTAGGTAGAGGTGCATCTAGTACAACCACATTTTACCAATTGTGCAGACGAGTCTCAACCGGCCACAAAGTCCAGATCTTTTTTAAATAATACTATGAATGAAAAAATGGATAAATATTAAGCGAATGGATATATGTGACATTTTTGGTCGAAAAATCATTTATTTGCGATTCTCGGAGTAAATGCAATCAAGTATTATGAAGGCCCCTTCTTTATGGAGGCCCCGGGGTTAGAGCCCCTGTTGCCTTGCGTTAAATCCGGCCCTGTCTGTTCAATCTACAGATCCAATAGCGATCGATCGGGACTGTTTTGCTATGCGCAAGAGTATACGGTAGCCAACAGAAACTTAATAAACATGATTGTTTTTTATTTAAGAAATATGTAGTAGGCGGTGGATTAGATCGTTTTTGTAAAGTATTAAGATGATAATTTAAAAGATAAATAGTCTAAATAAAAATTTCGTGTCTAGAGATTTAACAAGTTTAAACTTTGAAATCGAGAAACTTCTTTTGCAAATAGACCATTTTGCGATTGTGATATATTATTATTCGTGATTGCTGTTTCTTTGTGTAAGTTAAGTGCCATAGTTTCTGTATGAACAAACCCAGTTTGTAAATCTTCATTTTATAAAACACATAAAAGATCGCAGTTTTTCTTTGAAATCCCGTTTTCATAAACAAGGGCTTTTTTTGCGAGGACATCACGCACATGGTTACGACACAGTCTTTCTCAAACTATTAATTAAAAATTTAACTTCTGCCTCTTCTCTAAACCTTCTGCCGCTGCCCTGTACAGTGCGCTGCGCGCGCGCACGTCCCGTTCGCAATCAATCTCTCGCTAATGGTGGCCACTGACAACTTTATTGGGAACACCCTCGGTGACGTCATGGTGGACTCGCTCGGGTATGTTCAACAGTTCGGTAGCAACCGAATATATTGACACACTCTGTCAGATTGATTGGAAAGCTTCCGAAAGGATTTAATGATTTTATTTAATGATATTGATCAACTGAATAAGTGCACTGGTTCGAATTGATTGCGTTCTCAAGAAAAAAAAATATTTACTTTGTTGGAAATAATAATAATAATTATTGTTTCATAAACCACGGGGTTAACCCTGGGGTTGAATAAAAAGAAAAGTGAATTTCGCTTAAGTCGTTCTGTTTAGCCCAGTGGTAAAAGATAAACATGTCTGCAATTCAAAAAAGCCTAATCCTGAACAAATTAATTCCTCATTCAACTTTATGTATTGGTCACCCATAAATTTAAAACAAACTCATAAAAACTCCTAATTTAACGGTTTCCGTAAGTTTTGTAAATCTAGTTTGAATTTTTGAAAACAGAACTAGATTTATTTACCGTTCGTTAGTGACGTCACACTGATACATTGTTACTATGTTATTTGGAGCTTTTTGCTAACAATTAATTTTTAATTTTATTACGTTTCACATGATTCTTTGAGGTGTGAATATTGTTGTGAAATTAATTAGAGCTTGGACTTTTATGTGTAAAGTGATTGTTAGAGTATAATTAATTATTTTTGAGAGAGTAATTAATCTTTGTTGAAGATAAAGATGGAGAGGGCTGGCATGAAATGATGCCTTTAATACATGAATACCATGATATTTGCATACATTGGTACTTAATAAAAATTCAGTCATATTATATTTCAGTTAAGTATTCTATTTTGATATTCATGAAAATTGCCAGTCAGATTTCCTACAGTTTTCAGCTCATATACGTTATAGTACCGTTTAACGCGGTTGCACTCCAGAAATTTTGGCGTCAGCGACCATGCGTTCTGCGAGCAATGCCCACTGCCACTTAAGTTTGACAATTCTTCGCGCTATCTCGGTAACTTTGGTTCACCTCTAGTTATCCTTATTTCTAATTCGATCACTTGTGAAACCAATGAGGCTCTTGCGAAATTACCGTAAGTTAACTTGTTAAGTTGCCCACCAATTATCGCATCTCGTATCATGAGCGTTATTTAATTAAGTACTAACCGCTCGTTTTTATACAAACGTTTATAAACATACGGCGAATAAATTTGATATGGTGTAACGGCGCTCGGCTAAATCTCATGTAATTGGATGTTCGCGGACTGAGTGAGCATAAGGAATACTGTTAGTGCCCAAGGGATAGGAGAGTAGCGAGATGTTCTGTAAAAAATACGGTTACTACTGTCCTAGTACTCGTATTCGTTTTTGAGAACAGTACAAATGTAGATTATAATTCCATAAACAGATATAGATTATAGTAAGGAAAAGCATATAAGCTACTTTTTATTCCGGAAATATGTTCCATCGTATAATTTTCGATTTTCAAGACGGGCGAAGCCGCTGGCAGAAGTTAGTAAAAATTAAGAACATTAAATCTCTAGTTGCAATATTTATACACTTCAAAAGCTTATCATAATTATGGCAAGTTTTAAAACTGAGATATTCGTAAAAGTACGGGCATTAAGACACTTATTTGAACAATTAAATAAAGATACGATTAAAAATCTAAAAGAACAAAACATAAAATCGAGTCTTGGAAAGCAAATTTTGCTGATGGCTTTTAACCAACTACTTGGTTTGACGGTCACTAGCTGTTTGTAGTTTAGTACTAGCTTCTGCCAGCGGCAACGTTAAGTTCCAAATATCATCCAGATCTGTACAGCCGTTCTGGCGTGATTGAGTAATGAACATACGTCCATCCAAACTTTCGCGTTGATTATAATATTTAAGATGTACTGACAAATCGCTCTTCTCTCATCACTTGCACTGACGTAAATCACTTATTTATTTTAAAGGTATTAATTACATTCCAGTTACGAACAGCTGCTGAGTTTTGGTGGAAAATAACGAATTTGATTTATGACAGTAATGGTTTACATAAATACCGGTACTTATGTGAGTTTACCGTAAAATACCTACAGAGAGCTATGATATTTGAATAGCCGATAAGTAAGCTCTGTTTTGGAATTTTATGGCTGAATTTAATGACTCCGCATCAAAATGTCCTATTCGCGCCAACAATCAATCAATCAGTAATCTTTCTTGTGCCTGTAATACTCTTTTAAAAGATAACTTTGAAAATATACTCTTTTTTTAGAATAAACTGTTATTATTATTAATGTCGTTTATTCAACTATTTTAGCTTACTTAGCTTATGATGTCTCACTGAACTGCCGTTTTCTGTACAATTTTGTTTTCTGCTAGTACGGGTGGTTCCTAACTGTACGAGTCACCTCGACTCGTACATCCCAAATAATAAGAATTATTTTCTTGTAGTCAAAACTTCTTATATTATAAACCTTATCTATTTACAAACGTTATCTGCCTCTATTCACAAAAATAACCTCAATGACCCAGCAATAGGCTGCAAACCTAGTTTAACCCGCTACTCGCTATTGTCAATAACCGTGGTCACCAGCCGACTTAACCCTCAAACCGTTAAGACCTCACGTAGTACAAACCAACATCGCATAATGCGCGGTAATGAACGGGTTAGTTTCGCATGTCATTCTCAGCAAATGACATTTGGCCGTGTCATTCGCTGGGATTTTTTCTGGGCTATTTATATTAGTATAATAGGGCAATCAATCACAAACGTTAGTTATTCTTTGGCTTAAGGAAGAATGTACAATTTAAAAGATGATTATACTGGACTAATAATGGGGATATGTTCCGCGAAACATTCAAATAGGTTTCCATAACATATCCACATTTGTTATCACTCCCAGGTTTTTTAAAATATTACTTTGGAAATAATAAGAAACAAACTTACGGGCTGTTTGTTCCGTTTTGAAATTCAGTGTCTTTTTTAAACTCTCATACAATAAACGACAAAAATTCTAATCCGCGAACAACCGCACAGTTCCACAAAAACGCGTTAAACAGAAGACCAGTTGAGCACCGAATTAAAAAACAAACTGTATTTTGGCCACAAAAATGTGAGTGTGTGACGTTATGTGGGTTTACGAGCACCGCCTCGTTCGTATGTGGAACGCGTACGTTTTGCGTTTAGTACGACTGTTTAGAACTATTTGAGATTTTTGTACTGACGAGGATAATCCCTGCGCTTTTGTTTTTGAATACGTACAAAAATTTAGGTAGTCAAACTATTCTTAATATAGATGTAAATGTTTGATGTTTAACAGTACTTGCTCAATAGTATTTTCTGCATTGCCATGAAAAGTTCTGGTAAAATAATTATTAGGCAGATGAAAAATTGTCGTTATTTTAAAGTGTCTGGCAAATAATTCTTATGAAACAAGAAATACGTTATCAAGAATGTAGAAAGTACACATCTTTAAGGATACAGAAAAAAAACTGCGAGCTATGCCGTATGTGCTCAAAAAGAAAATAATTAAAATACCAAGTAACTACAGCAGGTTTATGAAAAGAGTACATGAACAATTTTAAGAAAATAATTCCCAAAAACGCATAAACAATCACGACCAAACCACATACCCACCAATTCATTTACAGCTCACCTACCCACTAATTCCTTTACAGCCCAACACTAAAGCTCTGTCACACACCAATTTTTACATTTTCGTACTAAAGCGACTTCGGAGTAAAGTACATAATTTGGGCAACTAATAAGCAGTTGTCAGTCAGTGCGTACGGGTCCGGTAGGGAACAGGTTCCTTGAGGTAACGGGATACGAATGACCCCAATACGGTTTTCGGAACCTTTGGCCGGTGGCATCGATGAAGGACATCGAGATGAGATTCGTGGATTGGGCAAAGGAGTATGTGTTTGTACGTAACTATTTACTTATAATAAATTGAATGACAGAAAAACTGATTCTGTGATACATAAAAAGATTTTTTCAGTATTATCTTGTCTTTGAATTTGATATGGGGACATTAAAAGGTTAACAACATGAAATATGAACCCTTTAACACCTAAACTTAACTATGTAGAGATATAAATCCATTAGGAAATTGGTTCAGATTTGTCAATGGCGTTTAAATGGTACCTACGTATCTCTTTATCTCATGGACAAATTAAAGTTTATCATTATTATAACTCTTTCTTTTAGAAGAATTTTGAGTACAAGTAACCTATTTGCAGTACTGCATTTTCATATTCAAACGAAATTTTGTCTCAACTTGAAGACTAGTTGCTATGAGAATAAAATATTCAAGCTGTCAAGCCTTTCGTTGTTTTTAGTGCAGCTTGTTTTTGAAAACAGATGATATCAAAACATAAACTTGTTCTTACTTAATTTTTGTCATCCATAAATTAACCCTTAAAAGGAAGCAAAAATCCAACATTGTTGTAAATAAAATCAAAAGGCTCCTTAATAGCCAGCAGCGAGTTTGTATGTAAATACCGAAGAAGCCAGTTTCTGCCCTTTTTCATCTTATGACCCAATTTTTGTGCTAAAAAGAGCGTCTCACGGATGCAACGATGTAAACCGGAGTTCGTGATGCAATTTGCTAAAAAGAAAGTTGGTGTTTTTTCACTTTTATTAAAAAAAAATTATGGTTAATTTTAGAAGTTCGTTTCAAAAGCTTGGGGATTTCCCATATCTGATTTATCTCGTTGAGATTATTATGAGAATCATCTCAACAATTTAACGGGTCTTGCAATTAATTCTGAATACATTTTTTCATACAAATATAAAGCTTTGTTCATACGACTTATGTTTGTTTAAACAAATCATTAATCATTATTTGTCCTTGACCTCCTTTTGCTTTTCTTTCAGAGTGAGAATCTTCTCACGAATAATACTGACAAAAGAAAGTAATATGTTTTCCTTAAATACATTATTTTCTTAGAATATGACTCAGTTGTTTACGAATGCACATACATTTATAATTATGAAAGTGAATCAATGATTCGTTGATTTCGAATGATTTCCCCAGTTGGATCAAAATATCAGAGAAATCTTTTTATCCGAACTCAGTAAAATACTACGATTTCGGTTCACATTTTCAAGAAGAAATAGTCCAACCATTGACAATACTAACAATTAGCTTCTATTATAATATAAAACCTTAATTTTTTTTTTCCAAACAATAATTATAAAGCTGATCGCACCATCTATTAAACCGCTTATTAAACGGCGGTTAACTTCAAGCGCTAACCGATTGCTAACTTGATAACCATTCGACAGCAGTTTTTTGTTCAGCAGATAGACAATACAGGCAATTTAAAATCTAACAATACATTTAAAGATGTACTTCCATAGTATATAATTTATCTTGTCAAACGCAAAACTGTAATTTGACAGGTAAACTAAGATTATAATTATTTGCAAGCCTTCAGAGATTGACACCTCTTGACTTGGTGTAAATTGTAGGAAAAGATTTCGCGAACTTAACGTAATTAAAGTTTTATTTTAAAGCATTGTAACTGTACTTACTCAAAAGTTAAGTAGGATCGTAATTACCGCTGTCATAATTTATATTTGGTTTTTTGCTATCGCAGGAAATAAAATTATATTTCTTAATGGAGACTATAAATACTCATACTTTTGCACAAAGTGTAATGGAAGGAACTCAGTGAAAATATTTATACCATACAAGATCTAGGTTTAACTTATGGTGAATAGTGCCTTTCTAAGTCTTTATCTTATGCAAAATTAAAATAACTTTTCATCTCATTAAAAGATATACAATTTGTATGCTTGCGAATGCCGTGGAAATAAGCCCCGTCATTATAACTACCAAAAATTCGTCAATCTAATCAAACAAAGATCACACGAAAAAGAACAGACTTTCAACAAAACGTGTAACTCAAAATCTCACGACTTCATGTATGGTCTCAAAAGTCAAATATAATAACGCAAGTTTTAATAACTCTCGCAAAACAAACCCAGCAATTAACCTGGCTTTACAGTTAGACCCGTTTCACTTTTTGAGACGAAAGCCTTTCCCCCGTCCTCCCACTCCCCCGCAATGGCCTCGAAACCTCGTTTCAAAGTCAAGTACGTAGTGGTCACGTGACTGTACTAAATTTGTGCCGAAAATGAGACACGTGTTGAATTCTTGTCAAACATCAGGTAGAACGTTTTATGCTAAAATTCAGGGACAACAATTAACCTAAAGTAAAATTTAACTTTTTGGTACTGGTAAAACAATACGGCCCGATTGCACCACAAATCATAAAAATCAATGTGGTACACATTTGAAGTTGACAGCAACAGATTCATGTGTTTTTAAATATGTTTAACGCTAAGGCCGAGTTTCCCACCTCTAAATTATCGCAGAATTAATTTGACAAATCGTTAAGCACGCGTTATCTGCTGTGATTGGTTGGATGAATTTTCAAAAGCCAATCATAGCAGATAACGCGTGCTTGACAATTTATCACATTAATTCTGCGCTAATTTAGAGGTGAGAAACTCTGCCTAAATGTATTAACATTAGATATATTGCGGTGCAAGTGGGCTTAGGTCAAGTTAACCGACGTTAAATCCGTGTCAATACAAGGCCGGTTTTTCAAAAGATTCTTAGGCCCACTTAAGTAGGTCAGATACCTTTTACCTGTATGAAAATAAAAATATCAACTTGAAGATTTTTGTGTAGAAAATGTGCCAAACCGTCAAATTGATTATATCGAAATTATCTGACTATCTATTGAAAAATCAACTCTTAGTGTTATAAGTTTATAACTCTTATATATAACTTCTTATACTATAATAATATACAGGTTAGTAAAAGTTATTAAAAAATACTTACTAGACCAGATAAAAGGCGTTTTGATCATGTAAAGCAATTTTGCTTTCTGCTCATTCCTTTCTTCTATGTATGGCTGCTGATCTGTAAACAAAAGAAAAATAAACTAATTAGCTGCTTTAGGGAAAACACATTTTTAACACTCCGGCAGACAACCGCGACAAGACAAAGCAACAGATAGGACACTTTTATATCTTTGATATCATCATCGACATTTTCATCCAAAAGACGACCACAGCTGAATATAGGCCTTCCCCAAGCGTCGCCACACTAATCGGTCATGTGCGTTGACGTAATTATTGAAAACGTGTAGTCACATAATCTTTGTCGCATTTTCGCGTCGCGTCTGTCTTCAGGGGCTTTTAAACACTTAGTTTAATAAGCATGTCAAAGCATTATCATCGTCTGCATTCTATTTCTATAAGTAAAATAAGTGTTGCGATAGACTTCTTAAGTTAATCGGCCTAGCTATTTCTCATCTGTGTTGGGTAAATCTTCCAGTCTAACCGTAAGCGGATGGGTACCAATATTTTTACATGGAGCGACTGCCTGTCTCACCTCCACACAACCCAGTAACAAGGCAAAACCATATTCCTTGGCAACCGCAAGCCTGACTGTCTGATTTTTTGCTTTCTCTTTCTACACGCACAGCGATTTTTATTTCGCGATTTTTTTCCGCCCGTTCTGTGGCCTATGGAATTGTATAAAGCTGCACGGATTGCGGTAAAAAATTGCGCTGAAATAATGCTATAAAAATTCGCGTATAAAATTCGCAATGCGTGTTAAGCCTAACGTTAGTTAAAGATTTACAAATAACTGCCAGGACCAACAGCTTAACTTGCTTTCCGAGGCACGGAGGAGTGTCAGGATGGTGATCCATCTACGGACCGAACTTGACAAGAATTGCTTAACCTCGAAGATCGATTCATGCAGCTGTTATTATTTAGCCACGAGCTCCTCGGAATGTGATAGAATTCTTTAGTTCTCGCCAAACTTCTTGGCCGCACTGAAGTTGGTTAAAATGGCTGAGCAGTAGTAAATCTCATACAAAAACAGAACCGCGACGCGAATTTCGTTTCGCAAGCCAACATCAGGGCGGCCAATAAGTTTGGCAAGAGATATAAAAAGAATTAGCCCCTTTAACGAGTCTACGAATCAATTAGTAAATAGTTAGTATTATTTGACCTGTTAGGGGTCGTAAACATTTTAATTCTTACATTAGGATATTAACTTTAATTATTCATGAATGCAATCGAGGTGGTTTTATGATATTATTCTAACGGAACAGAGGCCTCAGACATTTCTATGTTAATTTTGTAAATAAGCATTTTTAATTCGTTTACTTGTTCTTGTGGCCTATTTGATTTTTATAAAGATGTAGCTTTCACAGCTATCTTAAATTTTGAATTTTGATTTTCTCTATTAAATGTTTAGTAAAATAATGTCTTGGAAATGTGTCTAGCTTTAAAGTTTATTCGCAGCCACGTAGCCAAAAATGCCTTTCTGAGGCCTCTTTTAGTTTTTTAAATTCAACTATTTGATAGTGATTATTGGTTTGTTTTTATGTTTCTGAACATTTAGTTAAAAAATATATTAAATTGATAATTTTTGACAAATGACTTGATCCATCTACCTATCTTTTCCCAATGATATAAGGGTCGGATATCTGCCTAACTGTATGCAACAGAATAATCACTGTCAAAAGATACAATAGTCTAGTGCTTTCGGGGGGATGATTCAAATCATGAGGCAATGTAGTGAGCATTTATCTGAAACTAATGTACTAACTGAAATAATTGACTCGGAAACCGGGCTTAAATTGTTCAACAAGTTAGAAATTTATAGGCACAATATTGACTACTTTACAATATTAAGATGAGACATAAAATAAGGCACCTAAAGAGCTCCAGCTCAGCTCACTGTAAGGTGGCGACACTTGGTTTCACATACCGACAGTTGCAAACAAAAAGAAATCATGTCTCACAAACGAATAGGCGCACAAACAAAGCTTATCAGCGCATTGGCAAGCACGCGCACGTGTGTCTACAGTTACCGTACGGCGGCGTGACGTAGCAGAGTAACTGCGCGGGCGCACGCCTGGCCGCTCGCGAACAAGGCCGTTCGACGCCCGCGCCACGTGGCGGCATTAGCATAGTGCAGGACCGCGGGTTTACTGCTATCACATGCGCGATGGACGGTCGCTTTTGTTGGACTGTGATCCGTTTGTTTTATATACTTTATTGTATAAAACAAGTGTGTTATCACACAAAGCATTCTCCAGACAACTTTTGAAAGGGCTGAATGTAACGAGATATAATAGGCAATGTCGAAAGATTTCAAAGAATTTGTGTACTTCATTAACAGATTATCTGAAAAATTATGTCCCTAGGTAATAAATTAACCTAGCTTTTTGCGGCAATTATTGTGTTATTCATATCTCCAAAACTTTGCCCTAACATTTGGTCTGTTCAGACTAGATCGAATAAAAATTTGAGGAAAAATTGCATATATATATATGTTCTCTTAGGAAGTACTGGTCCGATTATCAAAATTATTTCATTTTTAGGAAGCTTCTCTATCTCGGAATGTCATAGACTACATTTTACCTAAAAAAAAATGCTATGGATTCTGTGGGATAGACCAGCAGGATCGAAGCTGCATGAAAAATATCGTATAGAATTAAATCGTCACAATTTACGCATTCGATGGCATTGACCAGTGGTTCGGTGCCGGGCGGGGCACACGACCGAAACCGAGGCACCGTTACAAGGGACAAGGACCTCGAGTAAAACCGCGGTCACAAACAGTACTATTAGTGTGGGATTTATGTAGATATGTGGCTATTTGGGTTGTCTATAAAATTCTGATATTTTGTTTAATTTATGTGATTGATTTTGCTAGGAATGGAAAACAAAAATGCTTGTATCCTCAATTTGAGAAAATTATTGATATTAACGATTCTAAATAGTGAATTTGAAGTTTACAGTTTGTTAACCTATGTTTTAATGTTGAAGTTTGAATAGTTCAATAGAGGAGGAATAAGACTAAAGATTATTACTAAATATGACGCAAGAGTACGATATAATTATTTGCACATAAAGCTTAAGTTCGTCTACATCTTATTATTACTTTAATACCATTCGTAGGTATATGAACTACCCTACAGGAGATAGTCAGCAGCACCAAAGCGCTGCTGGCCTTCCTCGAGGAGCTGGGGTGAATCGAATGAAGACATCAAATACTCGCTTGGTCGTGGAGCTGCGGACACCAGCCCGTCGCAACGAAACTAAAGAAAAAAATAAGCATTATTCAATATTAGCTTATTTGGAACCGTTTTATTCTCCGCATCGATTCTATCCTCCTTGTAACCGCATCTTTACCTTCAACCAAAGCCTTCCAGACTCGCTCTCAATGAAATGTGGGTCAAGTTTATTGACAAATCAGGACGTTGCCCGTGTCCCATCTCCTTCACTCCTATAGCTTCGTCCTTATCGCACGCAGGCTGTGGTACTACTCATTTAGGATGATGGAACCTCCAATAGGAATCGTGTTCGGAGGTATACAAATAACTGTATTTTAGTTCTTCTGATTTTTGGAGTAAAGTAATACTGTTCGGTTTCAATATCTTTACTCCAAGTGAGAAAATTTTAACTTTCATGAGATTAGTAAAAATACTAAGTAATCATATTTTTTTAATTATTTATAGTCTCGCGTTTGATGACGTTGCCACCTGATGGTAAGCGATGATGTGGTCGACTATGGAACAGAAAGGAAGAACGCTTGCCTAGAAGTAACCTATTTATTCACTATTATCCCAGTGTGGATAAAATAAAAATAAATGGTTAGTGGTCTACAAGTAGATACAAGCGAATTCCCTGCATTCTTGAGATAAGCCGGCAAATATCGGCCTCAGCTGCGTAAGCTAAAAATTAAAATGATTTATTTTACTGTGTTCTTGAGGGTGGCAATTGATACTTGCTTGATAGTAATAGGATATTAATTGAGCTGGTGTGGAATTAGGTCCCTTATAGCTTCTTTATTGCAATAGTCCAGAGTCCACACGGTTCCCTACGTGATATTAGAAAAATCTAGCAACATTTAACACCACTAGAATTAACACATAAGCTAGGCATGTAAATTCTTCTTTCTTTTTCTTTTTTTTTTAAAAAACGTTGCCCCACACTAGCAGTTTCTTCCTGTATCGTGAGTGCGTTTACAAACATATAAACTCACATACACAAACACCCAGAGCCGAAACAACTATCTGTAGGTCATACAAATATTTGTTCCGTGCGGGAATCGAACCCGCGACACGCAGCGCATCAGTCAATCGCTCAACCACTGCGCCAACCGTGCGCCCGAAATACTTGATCAATCAATTTATAGAAACATAATTTAATTACTGTGTCAAAAGAATATTACTGCCCACGTCATTTCTATCTCAAACTACTCAGATCATTGCCAAAACTGTAAAGATTAAATTAAATACACACAATAGTTCTTCAACAAGATTATAATTATAGTGTCCCAGAATACAAGAATCAGCAGTTCAGCAAAAAAACCTTCAAAGCCTCCAAACGCCCATTAGCCTAGTGAAGGATGTGCGGCGTCACATTACATGACGTCACTTCCTTCGCTTATTGAAACGATATCCGGTTCGTTCCGGATTTAGGGACGATCTAAATAAAAGGGTTGTTTGCCTACATTGTTTGGGGTAGTTTAATAGTCCCTACTATTAAGTGCGACCCCTTTTTTGCGAATAAATGCGTTTATAATGGGATAAAAATAAGGTGGCAGTCGTTTCTTATATTAATAGGCGTGTATCGATAGTTTCCGTGAAGGGACAAGGGTTTTTCGGGTTTATTGATACCGTTGGAAGACGTTTAATGATAGCACAATATGTCTTAGTAGTCTGGCCAATTATATGGAACTAAAAATTATACGGGTAGGAACCAAAGATAGGCAGAATAATGTTGGCCGTCGGGCAGACGACTTTGTTGACATAGCGGGTAGAACCTGCATAAGCGTGGCACAGGACCGTGGAGATTGGCACAAAAAAAAAGAAGCCTATGCCCAGCAGTGGGCGAAGTCAGGCCGCGGATGATGATGATGAAAGGTGGCCAACTGAAATTCGACAATTCTTGTTAATTTCCTGACAATTTTTTTTTTTATATATTACTACGTATTGAGGGGGGGTGGCTCAGGGATCTCAAATGATAAGCAGAAATTACTTTTATACCTTATATTCAATCAACAGCGTGCCTTCCTGAAGGCAGGCGTGTTTTACAGAAGTGACAAGCAAAGCTAGCCAAAAACATCTTCAATTACTTGCCTAACGTTCTGATTTCAACCACCTTCCAAAACTAAATAGTTATCTGTTGCCAGTCTTATAATAGGCAAGGAGGTTGCATCTAAATAGGTGAGGAGACCTCACAATATTGCCGGGACATCATATTCAACCACAATTACCAATAATTGCGCAATTAATTGCCCATGCAAGCGTATCTTATGAAGACAGAGCATGGGCCACTGAGTATTGTAAGGTGGCTAGTAATAGAAAAGATAAGAGTTGTTCAAGGAGTGGCGGCCAACCTACAGGTGATCGACCGACCGCTAATGCAAATCGAGAAGAGTAAGGTGGACCATAGATAGGTAAAATTATCCAATAGATTTATTTAGTGTTTGTTGGATTTTATGTTCTCCGATCCGAAGAGAACCTAAGTTATAAAGATACAAATTTAGTTTGACTTAACAGTTTTGCCTGACACAAGAACAGTAAACATCCTCAAACAAAGGATGTTAGCGATGTACCCGTCAATCACAGATATCGGCACATCTTCCAAAGTTCCCACAGTACACACATGTTCGGTTTTTTCCCTCCTACCTGCCGCATTTCGGCCCAATTCAAATATTGACTGATTGAAGGGTTCGGAGGACATCTGTCGCAGGCTCTAAAGGTGAAAGCAACACGGGAGAAAGCCTTAACATATGCACATAAAACCTTATTGTTCCATAACATGTGGCCTTTTGAAATGGCCAAATTTTTTAAATTTCGATCTTTTGTGTGGTGTTATTTTTTTAGGGACAATGTTTTATAAGTATGGGGTTATTTTTAACTTGTTACTTGACAATTGTTGTGTGGAACACTTTCCTTTTGATATGGATCAAAATATGTATTCTTCTTTTGAAAATATATGAAAGATTGTCTCGAAACAAGTTTGTGTGTATTAGACATCAACGAGCGAGATACGCATTTAAAAAAAAAAAATTATTACGATCTGATTCCCTCAAGAGTCATGACTTTTTATATTTCGTCGAGTTAATCAAAAATAAATATCAATAATTTGGCTATTTAGAACAATAATAGAAGTGAAGATATTTATTTCAATTTAACCATTTTACAAGCATTTTTACCAAGGGATCAGTCAGATGATAAGTTAATTAAATTTAAATAAATATTTATTTCACGGTTGGGGTAAGTTTAAGATATAGCAAGATAACTAATGAACTATCTCTTGCCTATATAATATTGCACTATAATCGAATATACTAAAACTCCCACATTCAAAGCAGGCAACAAACACACTCAAGCAGTAAGCAGGCAGGTAAGATCACTTAGAACAAAAATATATCAATCTTAGTTCATTAACAAATCAGTGCAGCAGTACTCTGAAAATATTAAGGTTTGGTTGTATTGCTGGTTACATTATTGAGACTTGCGAATTTTGTCTTACTAGCAACAAAACAGAGTTTTACTATTTGCTACTTAGTTTTGTATTGCTTTATTAAAGTTTATTTTCTAACTAGCCTCTGCCAGCGGCTTTGCGTGTATTTCGAAAATTATCCTGAGGGAACATATTCCCGAGACTAAATTAAAAAAAAAATCTGTGAAAAATTTCATCCAGATCGGTCCAGCCGTCTGAGCGTCAAGAAGTTACAAACATACAAACACACTCACAAACTTTTGCCTGTATATTATTAGTGTGATAACTAAACTTTGCTTAAATTCAAAGTTACAAAACTATTCGGTTTCAGTGTACTTTTGAGTTTATTTTTTATTATTCACTAAGATCACTTATTTAACAATAATTGGTTCCTTCCTAAAGCCGGGATAGGATCTATGTGGGTCACAGCACCATATTCTAGTCTAGAACATAGATATGGACACGAACCGGTCGTTGATGCGCGGCTTTCTCTTCACAACTACGCACTTGACTGTTCGCGGCTAACATCACGCTTGTTCGCACACGGGCAGTAGGCAGACTTACAGGGTGATTGGTATAGATGTATTGAAGTTAACGTTGATAAGTGAAATTGATAGAGAAGTGGGTGATAAAGGAGTAAAGAGAAGATGTCTACTAGTGAAAAAGTAGTGTCCTAGTGTCTTGATGTTTGTTAAACAATTAAAACTCAACACTTGCTTGGATTTGGAACACACCTTGAAGCTTTTTAAGTGTGAGTGCATTTGAAAATTAAAGCCACAAAAGCAACTTGAGTTCAGTCTATTCAAGGACATGAAGTTTTCTTTTCGGAAAATTTACAATACATGCGGGCCACTCGCGTGAACATTGTAGTGAGCACTTGAACTACGATAACCACCCTTATTGCTACGGAATTAGGACGCTATCAAACCAAATTGTTATTATGGATATGAATTTGCCTGTACAGAGCTAGGCTGGAATCGTTTAGTGTTGAGAGTGAATTCTAGTAGGTCATTGACATCTTCAAAGCATATACTCATCACTTTCACTTGACTAGACAATGACACAACTCATCACAAACAAACTATTCTAAGAAATCGACCACTTGTTATTTAAAGTATAAAACATAGATATTAAGGATACTGCTAGTCGACCATCATCATCATCTGCATGACCTTTCCCAGTTATGTTGGGTCTGCTTCCAGATTAACCGCATACAGTTGAGTACCAGTATATTACAAGTGCCTCTCTGACCTCCAAAATTCATCATCATCATATCTGCCGAAAGATAGCCACTGCTGAACATAGGCCTCCCCAAGTATTGCCACATCGCCCGGTCTTGTGCATCTCGCACCCAGCAGATCCTTCCCGACGCGTTAACCAGGTCATCGGTCCATTGCCTTCAGATAATCCTTTAATCATATATTCAAAAGTGTTTTACTATATCATAATCATTTTACATGTCCAGTCAGTTTGACTAGGACTTATGTGTCTGCCTACCCCTTTGGACAAGGTACCAGGATCAGCTGTTTCGCTTTCACCTCGCTGGCCAATGTCCGCTCGTCGTTATCGATGCGGCAAGCGTCGCGTGCGCAGGTTCGCATACAACTTCTACTCACTAGCATGGCTGGGATTATTTTGATGCACTTTGTTGTGCATAGGCATATCGATTTGTCTAGTTGTCTATCTGTCCCCTATTAAATGGGAATTAAACTAAACTGGCGATATATGAGAGAACTATAGGTGGACCTAAGTCTAAGCTTTCGTGGATGGTGTGATGTTTTGATGAATGATGTTGAGACGACTAATATTAACTTAGAAATGATGTCTATTGGGAACTCAACACAATACAACCTCAGATTATTATTAGACTGCTGCGATCGTTCAATGTTTTTGTAACATTGAGTGGTCGCAGCAGTCTAAACAGAGTGGAATCACACTAATATATTGAATGCGAAAATTTGTGAGTGTGTGTGTTTGTATGTTTGTTACTCTTTCACACAAAAACTACAAACGGATTGGATGAAATTGGGCACAGAGGTAGATTACTGTCTGGAATAGCACATACTTTTTATCGCGGTAATATGTTTCCTTGGGATAATTTTCGACATTCACGCACTACACCCGCCGACCGTGAAAATTATGCCGCTGGCAGAAGCTAGTCTTTAGATAGATTAAGAAAGACGTACTATTCGTGAAAAGACTCTTTCTCAATTGTCATTAAATATTTATGAAGTATATCTTAAAAATCGGGACGCCTTGGACGACTGTCTCGAAAATTGGCGGGATGAAGCGCAACAGCGAGGGAAATGGAAGGAATGGGGCGAGTGTAAGTGTCCAACTTTCATTAAACACAGCAGATACTTGAAAACGGTCAGCACTAAATCAGCGTTAGCAAGCGTGACAAGACTAGACGTATGTCACACTTGTCATGGATTACTCGATAGCTGTCACACTACGATATTGTAGAACATGCAAAACCCACACGTGATCATACAAACAAACATTATTTTAGACAGCGATTTTGACTTGCATCGATTGTTGTCAGACTTATGAGTAATTGTAATATGAATGAAGAATATGTAATGCATTTAATTGTTGTATATTGATAAATTGGTCTGCATTGATCTCTAATGATGGTCGGTTATTGTAAATTGATAAATATTATTGCCGACAAAAATGCTGATCGAAATAAAAAGCGTTCCATAAAATGTTTAACTGTTCATAAGGCCTGTGGAACTGGTAGATTTAGGTATCACGTACCTATACTCTAGGCTAACTCTATGATTGTCTACGGCCTCGTCCCAGCACATCGCTAATCAGAATTCAACCAAATGTTAAGACACACCGCATGAGTCACACTTCTGGCTACTGGTGTTGTAACAATGCAACTGCAATGATCCGCACTTATAGGGAAGTCCCACCTGTGGCCATCGTAACTCCAACGTTTTGTAACATCCTGAAACCTTCGGGCAATATTCATTACGTGTGTCATATCTATTAGGACGACTATTTGCGTATCTATTTTGACCAACGAAATCGGTTACTAAAGTTAGTACCTACTTAGTTTTTTCGTGTTCTTTGTGTTGGCTGATGGGAATGATTATTGTCATTCACACTACTTCTAAAGAAATAAATAAAAGCTTTGATTGAGAATGTTTTTGGAAAATCTATCCTAACGTCAAAATTTTTACAGCGGTAGGAGCGATATGAAAATTGGAAAAGTACGCCTGAAAGAGGTAGTGAGTTGCAATGGTTTACAGTATCTATGTTTTGATATGATCGAGGAGATCGTCTAGACCTTAAAATGCATTGTCTATTGCGAGCTTGACTTCTAGAATGAACTACTAGCTAAGATCCCTCTGCGAATATCTGCAGGTATTTTTGTTTTTGATAAACATTGATTTTTATTAATGTTTTTTGATAGTAGAATAGTCTACTGCAGGGATGCCTGGCCGCAGTTTTTTGCAGAGGGATCTCATACTATACGTAGGCTTTGTTTTTTCGGAAAACTATCCTACCTTGTTTGTACCGTGTATCCTAAACAAGCATATATTTTCCTCCTAGCCACCACTTTCGAACCGCCAGCAGCCATTCAACCGGCATCATTATCTTGCACTTGACTTTACGTCTGCATGGTCATTGCCGCTCACTCGATCCGCGCATCTCCGGCGCGCGAGTGAAAGTTGCGCGCGCGGACCGCCCTCCTACCACCCCCCTCCAGCGTCCGTATATGTGTCACTGTTAGACCCCGTTGTCGATATAGTTTGTGATGCCTTTTGTATTAGATTTAGCATTATATCGTGTTGAATGGTGGTGTCAATAAATTGTTGGTTGATGGTGCTTTGAAACTTGTAGTTCTTTTGAAACTGATCGCCTTTTTGCCTACTCACCTATTTATTGATTTAAATTTTATGCAACATACAGGTAACAACATATAGGCGGACTTAAAGCCTGCAGAAAATAATGATTTATATGCAAGGCTGCAGAGTTACTTCAAATAAACGAATGAGAACTTAATATAGAAGAGCAGTAAAATGAGCCATACTTTGTTGGTTCATTTCATTAGGCTCTAGGCTTTGGAACAAGGAACAAGCTATATTTCAGTCAGACAGATTATTTGAAATTAAGCTTTGTTGTATTAACCTTGTAACTAAACGAGATGGGCGGTAAAAGAGTTATGCCTCAGTTTAAGTATTACAGCAACTGAAAACTCGAACAGATCAAATATATTTGTTTGGTATGAAACCTTCATAATGAGCAGTTTCCTTCAGCTTCGAAGCGAAAGTACGACTTCGTGACTCAGCTATTTTAAAACTGAGATCATAATTATGGCCTCCTCTCAAATATTTCATTTTTGAGGATTAATGAGCTTTTCAAATTTTGCTGCATAATAGATTAAATACTAGAAGCTTGATGATTCATAATATTATGTTTAAGATACAAGATTCGTAAAAGTATAAAAACAGTAGAAAATCGAATCCTTACTTCCTTAAAACAATGTAATTCGCGAATATAACAAGTATTTCCGCAAAAGCTCATACAAAGTTTCTACAATTCGCACTGAAGCTACCAGGCTTTCATAAAACATAAACAAGTCGTTTGTATCATCCTTGCGATGAGTCAATGTGCTGGCGCGCTGAGCCAACCTCTGTGGGCGGGACGGAACAACGCTGTATCGTATGTAGGTCAGGTTTTTACGAAGGTAGCCGAATTGTTACGAAGAACAGATTAGCATAAGGCGGAAGATTCGTTTATAAATTGTTTGTTTTTTTATTTAAGAATCAGTGAATAGTTTGTACTTTAAAAATAAATTGTCGAGTTTGACTTTCTATGCGATGACTATATTTAAAAAATACCTATGTCCAAAATTCTGCCTTTAAAACCTATATATTATTAATATAAAAGTTTGTTTTGTGATTACTGTAACCACAAAATAGTCATTTATGCTACAAGTTTAGTGCGGAAGGTAGGTGATTTCCGATGAGTGGCATTTTTATTCACGAGCTAGCGAAGCGAGTGAGTGGATAAATTGACACGAGTCGGAAATCATCTTACGTACGTGTATCATACAACATTTTACTAAGCATTGTGCGAGGAAATAAAAAAATATATCTGAACCAAGCAAAGTTAATAAAATACCGGGCATATTCAAGCGCGCTCAGCATATCCACATATTAACTAAAAGTTCCTCGGGCATACCTACTGCGCATGTGCTCAAAAAGCACAAGTAAAATATACGTTCTGCCAAATATATTTAATGAATATCTAAAATTAATAATTTATTGATCAAATTCAAAATCTAGAGTAATTAAAAACACCTTTAATGAAGTATTAGTTTTTATAAAAGGTAAAATACCTTTTATATGAATGATAATCTGTACTTAACTAATTTTTAAAACTTCTCTTAAATAATAAAAACTCTATGCGACGGGCTGAGGTTGGAGATAAAAATTAATTAAATACAGAAAAGTAAAAAGCACTAGTGAAAAAATTGCCATTGCATTGTAAAATATGTTCAGTCTTGCCACTGAAAAAAGTATACACTTGATATAAAAGTTGCATGAGCAGAAGCTGAAATAAAAATATCGATCTATATTCCTGAACTGACCTACTGCTTTAATAGAAAGCCGAAAGTCATACATAATAGCAAACATACCTACAATACATAATCCGCACAAGGATCTAAAAAGTGCAAGTGACATACACAGAGTAAACAAAATCTGAATTCTTGCGAGTATAAATTTGACCGCAATACATTGAATGAATGCATGAATTTAAGCAAAATGACACCATTCTTTGTTGACGTAAGGGGTTAATCTGCAGGAATTATGTAGGCTAAGACCCTTTCCTGGTGGCGCGATGCCATTTAAATTGCGTTGATAGGCGATATCGCACACGTATTTTCTATGAAAAATGCGAGTGCGTTTTGAATTGGTTGAAATGCATTGTGTCCACGTGAACATACTTCCAATTTCACTTAAAAAGAATCGCTTTTCGGTGTAGTCTATATCGAATTACATCGCGCCATCAAGATCGGGCCAAAGTGCTTCGTCTTCTTCTTAAGCAATTTGAAACTTTGGATGCTATATAAATGAGAGAAAAAAATCTATTGAAACTATTTAAGGTAATGAAAATTCGCATTTTTCTTTACCTTGAATAGTTTTGGAAATTCGCATACACAACATCAATAATAAAAAATCGACCAGATACCGACATTATTTTCCGAGTGTAGATCTTCTAAAGGCGCCTGGATTTTTGGGGAAAAGATCAGGCGGCGTGGGATTTTTACCTCACTAAAACCCCGGTGCCCAAGAATCTGTACCTAGGAAATTTTCTCGCAAGTTGAGTCTAAAATTGTTTTATTTTAGGCTAGGGCACAATGAAAATAATCCTCAAATATACTATCTGAAGCTCTGACGTAGTATGTTCTATCGTTGTTCGTCATTGGTGCTAAATTAATTTGAATACAGTTCATTTACCTAGAAATAACAAGGTCATTGATATTGTCTTTATTGATCGGAAGATACGTCATCAGTTTACCGTGTTACAGCCTAATTCGGCAAACCTTTTTGCACTTATTTAAAACTAGCCTTCGCCAGCGGCTTCGTCCGCGTGGATGTCGGGAATTATCCCACGGGAACATACTATCGGGATGAAAAGTACAATCTATATCTGTGCCAAATTTCATCCAGGTCCATTCAGCCGTTCTGGCGTGATTGTATAACAAATATCAATCTAAACTATCGCATATCGCAATTATAATATTAGTAGGATACATGAGAGATTCGCCATGTTTTTACATAAACTATAAGTATATGATTATATACTTACATGTATATGCTGAAGCAAAATCGTTGCTGCGTTGTTGATGTCAAATCTTGAACAAAATCATGTCCACTCGGCTTATCAATCATTCAATCCGCTATCACTCCAAGTCCGTCTCTCGCGCCTCCGACAATGTTCAGAAGACTACCCGGGAGTCAGATAGTGGGGGACAAAGAAGGACTAGACTAGAACAAGATTAGAAGTTTACTACAGACGCCTAGGGCCTAGGGGAGGCAAGCTAGGGGGCTAGTAAGCTGGCTAGTAAGAGGGATTACTATTGCATAGGGCGAGGCGTACAAAAAGCCTAAAGTATGCCTACTTCTTCGAATTGACCTCATTCTTAGAATTCGTTTTAATTTAGCGTACGTAGTATCAAATTGTGGCTGTAAAATGTTGTATTACCGTAACCTAATTAATTTTATGCAACTATTTAAATGATATATAGAAATGTTTTTTTAAATAAATTATTATACTTTAGATTAATTGACGGGCTTCTGGCTACAAGAAAAAAAAAACAGTTAAAATTAAAATGAAAACAAAGGAACGGTGGTAAATAATTTGTGTCGCTACGGACCGGCCGCGCCGTTAAAACTGTAAAAATAACCAGTCGAGCGACCTTCGAGCTATCAGCCGAAAACCGAACCCGTTCCGATAGCCCCGTACTTGCGCCCGCGCCGGAAAACACACATTTTCCGATTACGCTCTACTAAACATAATCCCATACAAAAACAATTACAAACAAGTCTCTAAATAATCTAACTTCTCTCTACTCTTCAGGATTTTTCATGCAGTTAGTAATAGCTCGGTCGTTAGTAAAAATAGAAAAAAGGAAAAAAAAGAAAAAAACATAGGAAAAGATGTGATTGGCATAGTTATACAAAATAAAAATAATCTCTCGAATATTTACAAGGTAGGGTAGAAATTAGAAAGATTATTATTATTGTTTATCGAAAAATAAAAAAATAATAAATAATAAACTGGCGTCCGAAGTAAAGGCATCCACTGTGTGATCCACAAATCGGCGGCACTGTCACGTCACTACAAAATGCCAATTACAAACGATTCCCAAAACGCTTCGCTTTCGGTCGGCGTGTTTTAATTTTTTTCTTTTTTTTTGTTAACGTACACTGAATTTTTATGTTTTTCTCCGGGTAGTATAGCGTCACTGTGGATATGGTGGGTCCGCACTACACTTCACTCACTTCGGCGGGCGCAGCGCGCGCTTGTCGTCGTCAGACTGTCGGCGCAAGCGCACCCCACTCACTTCCCACCAAAAATTTTCTACCACCGCGCTCTTGCAGGGCGGGCGAACCGCGGCCCGCTACAAGCTCGTAGCAGTCGCGGTCGCGGGTTATTACATTCGCTAATTAGTTATGATTTTGTGATTAATTATGTTAATTGATGTTGTGTTATTATTACCGTAAGATTCATGATGTGTGGCCGAAATAATGATGTGTTGTTTCGGGGGCTTTTAACAGTTTTGAAGACAGTTCTTATTCACCATTTATACAAAGAACGTACGAAAAATTATTTTGCAGAAACAAAATTTTTGATCTAGCTATAATACCTTTAATAAGGATATAAGTAAAAATATTTGAAACTATTACTAATAACTTTCAAAACAAGTTTTTAACAGCACTAACGAATTATTATCAAGTAACAGTAAAGTCTCAGTTTTAAAGAAAACAAAATCTTAATAGTTTTATTACATAAAATAACACAGTCAAGTATGAGCAGTTATAGCTATCATATGGAACTAGGTCTCGTGCCAGTAACTAACTCGGAGGATATTGCATCGGAAGCACGCAACAACAGCGCGCTTGTAATTTATTTAGTTTTTCAGCACTTTGGCGGAAACATTCGCACAGTAATTATATTATGAACACTAATCAGAAGGTTAGAAGCCGCCAAAAACAAACAACGCAGGACGTTTGATTTTAACTACGATAAACGGTAGTTTGACCCAATTTTAAAATTGTAATTAATCGTAGCAACAAAATTCCTATTTTTTATGATACTACATTATACGATAATCTACCAGTAATTTTTAAAATCGTGGACAAAAACATTAATAACATTGCCACACTCTAAAAGCGGCGCATTTCACTTATAGTTGGGTACCCCTGACGGCTGCTATCTCCATTGCGTACACGCACACTGACACACAACTACACACTCTACGCACACAGGCGCAAGCTGACAGGCCTACAGACCTACAAACATTACTTTCACCTTTCTCCACTCTTACCGTTATTAAAATAAAGATGGTTTTGCTTTGTCGTTCGAGTAGAAGTATGTTTGTCAGTCAGCTGGTAAGTGGGACACCGATGGTTTCTTTATGGTCCCTGCTATGGCCCTCACAAGGTCCTCCTCGATTTATAGGCAGTAATGTTAAGGTCATGCTCATTTGAAGGGCTTTAACGAAGGGATGAATCATCTATAGATGGGTGGCTCCATGGTTTTTTATGGCATGGGTTTGGTAGGTGACTGTTTCCTATTAGTAATGCTTGTAATCATCAAGACTATTTTTTATCTCATTTGAACTAGAATAAAAATATGTTTTTTTTAAATGGGAACTGTTCTAGATCTTCACACCACTTGCTAACATAGCTTCGCATACCTGAATATTTAGAAATGCTCTGATTCACATCATATTCATATTTTAAAACAGTTTACAAATGACTATGATGACAAGTAAATCGACCCTTTTATCTATTTTTTTTAACAGTAACTCATTTAGTCATCAGTAATTGCATGACTTCATTAAGCAGTACTTTGCTAAGTATTTCTTATCAATGCAGGATGTGATTGCAAAATACAGGTAGACAATGTATGCTACTGTGTCTACGGGAATCTGGTATATCGAACCCAATAACTGTAATATGGGGTGCATGAAAGGAGTTAGTCTTAATCGTTCTGCGATTCCAAACGCCCGACGTACCTTAGGCAGCTAGCACTCGGTAACGCAGAGTCAGCCGGCTGATCCTTTCACCACAATGCAATGATGAAATGTTCTCCTTATAGCCATGTCCAACAATGGCCCTTCTTAATGCCAAATAAAAAAAAATGCAACCCCTCTAAGACCACCAACCACTGTCTCAAACTATAATATTAAATGTGGTACAGTAGTAACGAGTATCTGGCAATTCTTCAACATAAATTGCTGGTCTGCCATTTTAAATACTGCCATGCAATGTTACCCATTGTGCCAACACATTGGGTAAAATAGGCATGTAGGCAGTATTTGGTTTTTTTTTTTTTATTATATGTAGGCTCGCGCTTGACCACTATCTCACCTGATGGTAAGTGATGATGTGGTCGACGGTGTAACACGCTTGCCTAGAAGCAACCTATTCACTCTTGACTTAAAGACCCCGAGGTTGTAGCTATTATATAATTAATTTATTAACACTATAGGCACGAGTACAAAGGCGTACTTAATGTCTTAGTTAATATGTTTGAATAAGTCAAGCTGGCTACTCTTTTTCTAATTACGTTGGGTCGGCTTCCGGATGCAGCTGAAAACCAGTATTTTACCTGTATGGACTGCCTATTTGATTTCCATAATCTAGTACTTGGGTAAAACGATGGTATAGTGGTCATGTTTTTTGATTCCTGACAATCCGTGACTAACGTCAAAGATCTAAAAATGACAGCCGGGACTAACGGCTTAACGTGCTTTTAGAGGTACGGAAGAGTATCGATATGTAGTGGATGGCAACCCTTGTAATGTACCTATGTCCAGTAAAAACAAAGCGGCTACGACAAAGATTCGTAGCAGAATTTAAGATGCACTACGTTTTCTTGTAATGCCTACGAGATCGCTGGTCGCGTAGCTGCGTAGAGCTTGTGCTACGAAAGTCTGTAACCTAATTCTGTTTATAGAACAACTGAGTAGTCATTCTGAAAGATTCAGAAATATTGAAAAAGAAGTATTTGTATACAGAGTATTTTTAAAATTATTGTTTAATAGGTATTAAATTAAGTACCTACATTGATTTTTTGCTGTAAGCTAATCTATGCATTTAGAAAAAATTAGATTGTTTTGTCGAAGCAAACATTTTAAAAATGTTGATTACGTCATCAGGCTCTAAGAATTTGAATATTTCAAGGTGTTTTAATTTTAACGAGAAACTATTATCTGTTGACCTCCTTGACTCACCCAATGGAAGAAACCACATACACTTAAGAAAGAAATATAACTACTTGATTCATGAGTTCTTACGACATCATCATCTTCCTGCCCTTGTCGCATGTTAATTGTGGTGGATGTAACACGTTTTATTTTTCACTTGTCCCCTGTCTACGGTATTATTCACTACATTTTCTTTCATATCAATCCTCACACGCACAATCCATCCTTTCGTTCTTTAAACAAATCTCCATTATCATCGTATCATCACGTCTTTAGTCACATGCCTTTTATTATACCTCTTCATGAGCTAAGTAGTCAAAACTGATGACCTTATTATAATCATGTGCGCAGGAGAAAAAAAAAAAAAAGAAGCCGATACCCGACATCCCCTATATGATCACACTACAGTCCCGGATAGACTTAAGAGCCCGAAGAGTTTTCTCCGCTGCACACAGGCCATTCAAGACAAACCACCCACACTAAGAAGCAAGCTGTGGGCAAAATCTCACTCACCACCACCAACTTCTTGAAACCCCAGGAACACCTGCCACCTGGCCGCGAATTGTAGTGGCCTGTATGGAAAGCATTCAATCGATTGCTTGCCCAGGTAGGCCGCTGTAAAAACTATTTGGTGAAATGGGGTTTCATATACTCGTCTGACACACAATGTGAGTGCGGTGTCCCTGTGCACAATATGACACACATGCTGGAGTGCCACACACTTGCACTTTGGAGGATCTAATAAACGCCACTGACGCTGCTACTGGTGTGGCTGCCTACTGGTCCCAAAATATTAAAGAGTTTTTCATTGACTCGAAAAGAAGAAGATTTATAATCAAAGAAAATACAACAAAATCATTATTTTGCACTAGATTCTGGGAGTTCCTTTGCCCGTTGAAATTACACACTCCCGGGTCCAGGACATGGGCTAGCCATGTACCAAGTTTTATCTAACCCCGTGCAGCCTTAAAGATGTAAAAGGTAACAATCAGACAGACAGTCAGAGTTACATTCGCATTTAAAATATTAAGTTTTAAATATATTTTCACACTGCCCACATATTTTCGAGTCATAAATCTAAACGTTTGTGGCACATTATAAATGGCGGGCTAACCAAAATATATGAGTTAGCGTCACTTTTACTCGGATGCCCACTTAGTGGCACAAGACTGATGACTGCTGACCCGGCTGCGACTTTTGCGACTTCGCCGACTTCACCGACTGCTGGTTATTAATTGCGATGGGTGTGCGATGATGTACCGTTGTCTTTGATGATGAGGCGCAAGATTACGCGGTTTGGTGATCCTGCATGATACGTAGATTAGATTCTGGTCGAAGGAAAACTAAATTAAGAACAAGGAATCATCGACAAAAATAGAAGAAGACGTAGATTTCTGGGGCTTAGGGAATGGGTGGCTTGAGTTCCCGTCACATCTCACATCACGTCAATCGTGTTAAATTGGTCTGAAACGATGCGAGTTGATGATGATCCCTAGACTTCTTACTTTTTCCAGCAAGTGGATTCTTTAGGCAATAAAATTCCTTATTCACAGTTTAATGAGACTGGATAGGACATGTCTGCCGCGTGGCCGGACAAAATTTGGGTTAAAATAGCACAGAACTGAAGCCTTGAGACAGAGTGACACTGGGCCGCGGAAGACCTCAAAGGAGATGGCAGGATAAACTAGACAGATTTCGTACGACTTGGAAGAAGGAACCGCGGGCTCGTGAAAAGTGGAATAAGAGTAGAGGGCAACTTCTGGCTAGGAGTGGGCAATAACATGCTATGCAGGAAATACCTGAAAAAAATCTATTCAATTGCAGTTTTGCAAGTCTTTGTTTAGTATACAGAGAAAAGGCACAATAGTGATATAATAACAACTAGGCATGTAACTAAGGTGCGAATAACGTAGCTTAACATCTAAGCTATGTTAATAGAAAATCATGCTCAGCTATATTTTATGCATTTCTGTCCAATCTCCTACTCCAACATTACAAAAGCCAGTTATATCTTTATTGATCTTAAAACGACAATCAAATAATAATGAAAACGAAATACGTTGTTAGTAGTTTTCCAATCAAAATATATCATCGCGGCGGCAAATGAAAAGGGGGTCAATGAGTAACAGTAAAGTTAAGACAATCTTTTTTTGACGCTTCGCAATGTACTGATGACGGTATATCTTCGCAGGTGTGCGGGCGCAAAAAACTGTAGGTACCGATAGCCCTGTGGGTACTTGGCTGGGTATTGTTATGGGAACATAGACGGATTACTTTTTGTTTGATGAGAAGGAAGTTTCGTAGCTTAAAAAATAATTAAATATCGATGCAATACTGTTTTTATTTCAGCTAGAAACTTTCTACGTATAGTTTGTGAAAGATTCTTTGTCGTTGTAATTTAAGTTCAACTGAATTAATTGAATTACAAACATAACATAACATCACAAACGTCAGTCAAAAAAAAAGGTTATAATTCTCCTAATCACTAAAGTACCTATAGTAATGTCGTCGAATTTCTGTTGCCAAGCAGTAAAAATGCCCGAGAGTCCGACAGATATTTGCCGAAAGAAAACTCAAACACGAATTACTACTTACTATATAACTCTTACTAAAACATTATCGTCTTAATGCCCTCATTCCATGTCAAATACTTTGGTTCGGCACAACACGTTTTCGCCGTCACGCTATTACTGACTCCCTTCTCCTTCATGACACTCCGAACACAGTCCATCTATCTTATATTTGGGTTTCCCCTTCCTCCGCATCTATCCACATTTAGTTAGTTCATCCAGAGTTATATTCATAACACTTTAAGTAAACTGCGTTTCACCCCTCCTCATCACATGTTCTTACTCCCCAACCAACTCCCATGCCCCTTACCATGTCCCTTTCAACTTTTCTGTCACTGGAGCCTCTTTCAAACTTCCTCTAATATACGAATTTCTCACTTTATTCATTCTTCTCATCTCTGCTATTTGCAATCTCTTACTAAAATTCTTAATAATGTTCGTAATTTGTCTATCTAACCTATGAATCATCGGTGATCCTGGCACCTCTACTCGCAGTTTTTTGTCGGTGTATTCGTATATCAGTCAAGTCGAGCTGTCTTCGCAGTAACGGCTACAATCAGTCTTGTTATGGTAATTTCGTTCTTAATTACTGTCAGTGTTAATTGTGTCCGAAATAGAAGAGCTTGAGTGATTGATGTAAGTACAAGCATTTTAGCACGCTTCCGCTTCAAAGATAGTGTTTGATAAGAACTATCTTATCTTGGAATTTAGTTGTCTGAAATCGCTTTACGATCAGTACTCGAACATATAGATAGTTCCGACTTATGCCCGATTAGGAAATACAACCCGGGGCGCCTTGCTCAGCAGAAAGTCCAGTTGCGACCAACGATGCTTTTACGTATACAATTGCTGAAGAAGACGAAAGGCCATGACCGGGAACTATGTTTTTGAACTGCAAAATATCGAGATGACCTGCCAAGGTATGCCACATACGAAGATAAACTAGGTTCCTTTGTAACTCTTAATTATTTATCGATAACTATTAATTAACTGTACTAATGAATTATCCTATTGCTGGTCCCATTGTTGCAAATATAATTATATGCTTCTTTTAATCTGACAGTCGCACAATTAGGGCTCATTAGATAACTCTTTTCATTTGAAATGATTCACTTGACAAATTGTTGCCTATTGATATTTTTTGTGGGTGGGCACTGCACGGTATGGTTGTAAGAATGGAACTACTAAGATGGTTCAAAAAATATTGTATTGTTTTGAAGTATTTAAATGCATAGATTACGTGCACCGATTTAAAAAAAAATATTATATGATCTAAAATTAATTAATTATGCATTTTATTTTTGTTATTTCGGAAAACAAGCCAACGGTATCCATTTGAGCATTTAGTGGATAATCAGAAACAAATAAATAATCATTATTACTTTTTGGTACACAAAAATTTTAAACATAATCCAAAGGTCTTTACTACTTCCATACTTATCAATTTATCTACCTAGCCTTTTCCTAACTATGTTGGGATCGACTTCCAGTCTAACCGGATTTAGCTGAGTACAGTGTTTTACACGGAGCGACTGCCGATCTGACCTCCACAACCCAGTAACTCTGTAACACGATATCCCTTGGCAAGACTGGTGTCATATCTCAGGCTTCTAACTACCCGAAACGACTGTCAAAAATCTTCAAATGACAGCTGGGACCAACGGAAGAAACTCACTATGTAAAGATGGTCATCCATCTACGGACCGACCGCGGCAAGCATGGCTGAACCGTGAAGATCGACCTATACTTCCCTACTAATGAAAATCCCCCAGATTCATCTCCTGCTAAAAGTATGTCCGACACACATACATACATTAAAGTTGTTAGTAATAGTGATTCGCGAGTAATGACTGGAGCCGTTGTTGCTGGCCATACATCAAACGCGGCATGGCCAGTCATTACTAAGATGGATGAATCGCTTTCATATAAATAGGTTAGGTTGCGAGCTTGGTGCTACTATAAGCGGGTTTGGAAGCTGTTTTAAATGACCTACAAAATGCACACATGGGCAGGTCACATTGGTCGCAGAACGGATGGTCGATGGAGCCGAAAAGTTCTGGAGAGACGATCGCGAACCGAAGACGGAAACACTAGGTGGACCGATGACCTTGTGAGGGTAGCGGGAGTCCGCTGGATGCAAGACGCACGGGACCGGTCAATGTGGAGACACTGAGGGGAGGCCTACATTCAGCAGCGGAAGTCTTTCAGCGGAAATGATGATGATAATAATAAAGTTTATTTAAAAATTATTAGGTAAAACAATAAGTAAAATTTTTGCTTAAAATCTATGTCAAGTTCACACGTGTTATGTGCCTGAACTAGGTAAACCTGTGTTTCAGGCGAAAAGAGGTACATATTTTTTCTACATAATCACTGTAAATCAAATATAAGATAGTCTTAGGTAAATTTTTAAGGGTGTAAATAATATGATAAAAAATTCTTATTTTCTAACATCTTATCCTTATATACTAAATTATCAAAATACATAAAATACGAACAATATCTATTTTAGTACAAGTAATACTTCTCTGTGTCTTCGTAGGACATACTTTGTAGTTTCTTTGAGAATTTTCTTACAGTTACAATAATTTAGGGAATAAATATTAGCCCTATTACAAATAAACGTGGAATAAAGTTATACCAGGTATAACAAAGGAATAACCATACATTTTCATAGATTTATACGTGGTATAACTTTATTCAGCGTTTATTTGTAAGAGGGTAGGAGTTCATTGAAATAATATTTAAGCGCTTCTGCTCAGCATGAGGTACTGGATTCGAGTCCCGGGTCGGGCAATGTGGTATTGGGATTTTCCATCTGGAATTTCTGAAGTCTGAACTTGTGACCGGTTGATGGCAATAGGCTCATATTATATGGGACTTAAGACTTGGCGAAATGTTGGTCTACTATAGTATCTACACCAGACCTATCCCTTTGGGGACATCGGCGTGATGTTACATTATGTTTTTTAACAAACGGTTATGAATATTTGTAGAAGTAATGTTTCAATGTCAATGCTATTTCTATGTGAAAATTTGTTATACACGACTGTTTCCAAGTACTACTACATCAAATTGTTATTTATCTTTCAAATTATACCAATTCCGTTCGATTATTTTAACAGCTATTGATTGTAGCCTCACCTTTATAAGTAGGTTTCTTTTGATTCAGCTTCATGCTTAATCACACGATTGACATACTGACACGACGCTATTACACCCGCTGCCGCTCCTCTTATGTCTTAATCCCGACCTTTATATGTGACTTTTGTACAATTTGACTGAACAACAGTACGACTATTATATTTGCACTTATTCTCTATCTCCTCTTTGCTTATAACCTTTCAGTATTTGAACGTAGCGAGTAACAGAGCTAAGTGTCTACATACTGGTAGGACAAAATCTGAATGTTTGAGACTATAGAGAGACCGTTGTCTTTACCTTTGGATATGTAAATTACATGCCATACTTATGTTGTCATGCCACTTTGCCGCTGTTTCTTCGTTCCACACACCGCTCGTGGCTATATCCACACCTTTATAAGTGAGTTTCATTCAATTCGGCTTCATGCTAATGGCGCGTCTGGCTTACTGACACAATTCTCTCGGTCGCTTAATTTATTATTATTTATATTGGTAGCTTTAGTATGCACTTCTTCGAGATGGATGTACTTAACACTATAGCAATGTTTACAGATGTATGCTTGTTTTATTTTGAATAATAATGTGGCTTTTATTGACTGTATAACATTTGAAATGCCACTAGAAGTTGCTTTTTATATACAACAAAAAAATATAGAAAATGTTGCCCTACATTTTTACTTATATTTAGTATTTAGCATAATACCAAAAGGAAAAGAGCTTGAGGCCGGTCGCCTGACCTAGTGCAAGAAGCTACGTCCTCAAGGAAATTCCAGCAGGTGGTCATGGCAACTTTGGGCCGGTGTGAATGGCGGCAGATTGTCCGGTTAAAGGGTTCCAGTGACCACAATCCTCAGTGATGAGAGACCAATTGATGAAAAAGAAGTATTAATCATAACATTTTATAAGTTTTCGTTCTCATTACATAGTTTACAAACCCGTAAGTTTTGTTAAGCAAATTCATTCTGCTTTGCTCAGACTTTGCTCTGCCTCACCCTTCGGGAAATTCAGGCGTTATGTTGTATATCAGGTTTTTAGAACACCGTGCACTATACAGTTAGAGGTATAAATACAACAAATGTAGGTAGGCCGCAGCGATAAGCCAAAATACACATGCATAAAAATATACGCGGAACAAATATTTAATGATAGGCCGTGAAAAGTTTAATACTCGCGTGGGAATCGATCCAGCACTGGTATGGGCATAATAGAGGCTTGGCGCCAATTGAGTTGAAATAAAATCATCAAGTCATGACTTCATAAATCACCAATATAATGTGTACCGGTAAAATTAAAGGTTTATATAAAACTTTTAATTGCCCTACATTTTGACAAGCTTTTTGCTTTGTTTGTCATTGAGATAATGTGATTTAAAATTGAACGTTTTTAAGCCTGAGAATTGGCTGCCTTATGCAGGTTCCCACTCAAAACGAGCCTGGAGCGAATTTTTGTGAGAAATAGAGTATTTTTCACAAAAATTCCACTCATACTTCTATGAAGTTCCACAAAATTCTCAGCCTCCGGATCTCCAAATCTGAGTCATGATCTAAGTTCCCGTTACTAAAACCTGACATGTCATCACGATTGCACAACCTGCCATCATCGGGTCATCTCCGAGGGTATAGGAAGCACAGAGGTGGGAGAAGAGGGGGGGGGTGTCCTAGATTCCATAACGGTGTGCTATGTAGGACAACGGGGTTTTTGCGAACGGCCCGAATTTTGACGAGTATCGACCAAGTTGACGACGTTTTTTCGTGACTCTATTTGCGTACGCTTCGTTGGTCCGCCATTGTTTTTCTTTTTGATGTTCCTTTGTTGAATAGAGATGTCAGATGAGTGGATCCGTTTTGTTAGCTTTTGTGCGGTAGCTGGGTGATGAATATTTTTATTTTTAAATCAAGATCCATAGTGTGATAGTAATATATATATATAGCTTATAGACTATGTTAGTTAAACAATAACGCAATTTAAGAAAAATATTGGTTACGGTTTTATAATTTATAAAAAATATAGTAGAGTGAAATCTGAGTCTTAATTTCAAGAACACTACAAAAATCCAGTAGAAGATCATTTTCTGTTATTTTTTTTGAACAATTTACAGAATCTTTTTTCAAAGCAAAAACTTAACGCATTTTTGCTTAAATTGTTCCTAAACGGTGGCTTATAGAAATAAAATGTTTATGTTCGCCAAGTAAGAAAACGTAACACAAAATTTAGAAGCTATTTTTTTACCAACAGTAACATTGTTATTTTTTTCTTTTTGGTCTTTTAGTTACTTGCATTAGACCTAAAATATTCCAAATAAAAATGGTATAAAATATGTCCTAAATCTTATCCCAACTTTTGCCAACATTTTGGCATTAGTCTCGTAACTAAGATATCAACGCGCTTCACTAGTGCTGGCTAGCAGACAGACACTGCGCCGAGCCGTGACGGCAAACACTACGAGTACATCACATAAAATTGTGGACCTATTATACAGCGTGAGTAGGATCAACATAAATTATATTTAGATCTTTGAAGCAAGAAATGAAATAATTGATTTTTAACCCCCGACTGAAGAAGAGGGGTGTCATAAGTATGACGTGTGTACCTGTGTATTTGTGTGTTTATGTATCTGTTTGTGGCACCATACCTCCTAAACGAATGTACCGATTTTGATTTAGCTTTTTTTGAAAGGTTATGTAGAGTGTTCTTAGCTGTAGCTGATGAAAATCGGTCCAGCCGTACAAAAGTTATGGGTGTTTTACTCTTTGAATCTGGCTGTTGCCGCAAGATTTCGTGTCATCGTGTTCAATATAGATTGTCGATCGAAGCATGTCTACTATTAGACATATTTATTATGTAGTATGAAATAAAAATATGTCGAGTGTTTTTTTTAAATTTTATTTGTTGTTTCACTAGATGTCACTCAGTAATTAGTACTGACTTTGTGATGGCAGACTCAGTAAATATGGTTTTAGTCATTGGTTTATTTTTAGTTGTATAATATTGACTAGATATGACATAAAGTTGCCTAAAAAAATTATTTTTTCTGGACACAACACAACGTACTGCACCACTCTCTAAATCCCCACGTCTCCCTACTCACTCTTTTAGTGAGTGCATTTTATAATAGTTCACCATCATCATTTCTTTTGAAAATAGTCCAATGTTGAATATAGTCCTTACCCCAAGTGTCACCATATCGACATGTCCTGTGCGTTTCGCATCCACTGGATTCCCGCAGTCTTGACGTCATCGCTCCACCTTGTAAGGCGTCACATTTCGGGATAAATTATTTATTGTTTCTAAATTTTGCTCATGTATATTTCGTTTTCAATAGATCGCTAATTTAGATAATGGTAAAAAAACAACCTTTATATTCGTAATATTAATACAAGATAAAATAAAATTGTGGGCTATTAGTATATTTGTTCTACGGATGATGTACTTGAATATATTGGCAGATCTGAAGGAAAATAGGATTTTGTTGGTTGGTCAAGTACTTTTCCCCGTTTAGTGTGTTTAATCATCATCAACATCATTACATCCGAAAGACTTCCACTGCTGGACATAGGCCTCCCCCAAGCGTCGCCACACTGATCGGTCCAGTGCGTTTTGCATCCACTGGACTCCTGCAGCCTTGACCAGGTCGTCGTTCCAACTAAAGGGAGGCCTTCAAACGGTGCGTCTGCCGGTACGCGGTTGCCTCTCCAGAACTTTTTAGCCTCAACGGCTATACGTTATGCGAGCAATGTGCCCTGCTCACTGCCACTTATGTTTGGCAATTTTTCGGTCTATGTCGGTAACCTTGGTTCTATTGAGGATATCTTCATTTCTGATTAGATCACGAAAGCAAAATCCGAGCATAGCACTCTCCATTGCCCTTTGGGTGACTTTAAGCCTTCTGATGAGGCCCATTGCGAGCGACCACGTCTCTGTCCCGTAAGTAATCACTGGCAAACACTTACTACTCATAGGCTTTCGTCTTGGGACACTATTGTAAGTTTGGCGAGAAGATACCGTGCAACTGCCCAAACGCTCCAAACTTCCCACTTCCTGTGCTCACGCTTACTGAAGAAGGAGTTCATCATATAGAGGCCTTCCTTCTCCATAAAACTGGCCAGTGCCCCGGTTGGTCAGTCGTCCAAATTCAAATAGATCCACTTGCAGTTCATGATCGTCTCGCTTGCCTAGTTTCGCATTGAAGTCCCCCAAGACCACGGTGTAGTGAATTTTATGACCATGCGTGTTTAGTATTTTATTGAAAAAAAGTCTTTACTTCTTTTTTTATTTATGTTTTAGGTAATCATAATTCGAATGCAACAGATCAGATAATTCCACTGGAATGGATTGTTTAAAAACGATAAAGTAGCATTCTTCTAACTTTCAACCTGTGATGAAACATCTATGTTCGCGAATATTTCTGCTAGTGCTGCTGATTCAAACTTACTTGGTTTCTGAAAAATATTATCGAAGCGTGTGCATCACAATTAAACGCAAGTCAAGTGATTCGATTGACTGTTGAAAATTAATACAACCAATCATACTTTAGCTTAGTAATAATTTGAGTTCCTGAAATTAGGCTTCGCTGTTCAGCAGTAAACACCTACCAGCTGATTATGATAGTAACTTAAGATTCCACCTAGTTCTAAAAAACGTTATACCTACTGTCTATATTTAATTGATGATACGCAAAAGGCGACGTGTCAAAACAAAAAATCAATCAATAGAAAAAGTTTTATTACATACAAATCATGTTTGCCCAGATCATTAATACTAATAAAAAGATGATTACAGTTGTATGCTGTGATCCTTCCTCTTGGTACTAGTTAGTACGACTAGTTAGTCATCACAACCAATCAGTAACTGTTTCAGTATTACGGTAGATTCGTTTTTACTATGTTTCGGACAGGTAGCGACAGGTTACAAGTCAATTGACTTCTGGTAGCTATTGAGCTTAGTTGACCTGGTTTATTGGTGCCAGTTGCGCAATAAAAGTAATTATTATGCAGATTGTAAATCTTACAGCACGTATTAAATGTAAATGTTACTGTAAAAGCCCGAACTTACTGTAAAACCTAGGATTTACCGGTAAATCTTAAGATTTTCCAAGTTTTACCGGTAAAAGTCCGAAATGATATTTGATAATTGCTTATTTCGGGCTTTTACCAGCAATCACAGAGATATCCCATAGAGACTGTAGCAAAAGTTCAAAAATTGCTCTTTGCTAAAGTGATTACAAAAAAATAGAACATGTTTTTAAAATAATTTAAAATAATTTTAGTATTTTACTGTTAATGTATTAATAAGTGAAGCTAATCAATCAGTCCTCAGTTGTTCACATAATTTCGTATCATTTACCGCGATTGCTAGTAAAAACCCGATATTAACGATTATTATTGTAGATCATTATAGACGTTTAGCAGCAAGACTTGGTAAATGTTAGGTTTTACCGTTGTTCGGGCTTTTACAGTAACAATACTCAAACCTTTTTCAAATGCGACGCAGAAACTACAGAATGTCTCCTCCTACGATTCTTACTCTTTACATACTCCTTTTGCCTGGATTACGTTCATAAATCTGGTCTTACACGCACGCCGGTGGTGTGTGTGTACTACGCACACGACCTTTCTAAAGAACATCATCAATTAAATAATTAATAAAATCAATATTGTTTTAATTCTCTACGCATCTGAGGTTATTATGTGTTAAGCTCGCCTTTGTTTTAATTATACATAAACAGTCCTATTGTTTTTTATCTGTTTTTTGTTTTGTGTACAATAAAGAATAAGAATAAGGTCTTCTCCTGAAGGAAAAGTTAACTTCTTGTAAAGGCTGCTCGTGTTTTTTTCTGCATTCATAACGGTAAAATATAGTCCGGAACGCCACTAAAAATATTAAAAATAATGAAATTCCTGTTTGGATCGGATTGGACGAAACTCTTCAGCTTCTTGGCGTTACGTTGACATCGATTTTAAATTTTGGTTCATTCATTCAGGCAAAAGCTCAGCTGGATGCCAAAAAGATGGGGATCCTTGCGAAGGTAAGGCGGCACTTCACACCAGAACAGCTGCTTAACTTGTATCAAGCGCAAGTTCGATCATGCATGGAGTACTGCTCTCATCCGTCTGGGACGGATCTGCCAAATACCAGCTGGATGCACTTGAGTCGATCGAAAAACGGGTTGTTCATCGGCAATGGGATACTGATCGAGTCAAGGCTCCAGAGCCTTGAACATCGGCGCAGAGTTGCCGGTTTTTTATCCGTTACATTTCAGGGAGTGTGCGTTGAAATTGCATGAACTGATTCCTCCTAGCACGTTCCATCATTGGCCTACAAGACGTACGGCGTCATCTGTACATGGTGGACATCCCACCCATACGCAACAAATATTTTGGGAATACTTTTATTATGCGCACAGCAAAATTAATGGAATTCCCTTAGCTACTAAATAGCTACAACCTGGGTGTCTATAAGTCAAGAATGAATAGGTTTTTTCTAGGCGAGCGTGCTTCATAGTAGATCACATCATCGCTTACAAACAGGTGAGATTAGTGGTCAAGCGCAAGCCAATACCATCCGGTCCCCAGTCACGCTGTCACTGTCTCCGTTTTCTTTCATATCACTCCTCATACTGTCCATACATCTTTTTTTTGCCTTCCTCTCCCTCTCCATCCATCCAAATTCGTATTCATAACTCTTTTAGTAACATGCATTTCATTCCTCCTCATCACATGACCATACCAGGACAAACGGTTTCCTTTCAACTTTTCTGTCACTGGCGTCACTTTCAAACATTTTTCTCTCTTTATCCATTCTCGTCGCGTCTCACATCCATCACAACAGTTGTCTTCTGTTAAACATTGGTAAAATTTAGCAATATTTTAAAAGTTTTACCAATATACCTCCTACATACAGTTATTCCGGTTTTCTACAATGAATTGCCCAGTAGCAGTACGAATTTTGACTGTCAGGTAAACTCACTCATGCTCTCGAAACCAGACGTATCTAAATGAGAATATAACATAAAATGTCGCTTGTATCCCGCGAAGGGGTCGGCAGATGTACTAGTACAAATACACGCAATCTCGCATACTACACAAATACATGAAACCTTCTTAATTAAAAGTTTCAAGCAAATCATTTAGTGCCAGTCATGTTGAAATAGATTATATTTCATGGCCCATAAAGCACCATTGGGCCGTAAAAATGACCCAACACTTAACTATTGCGACACGTGTCAAAGCCGTTAATTGCGTGCTCTGCGCATAGCATCTCGTCGGTCACGGTGACGTTGGCGAGTAGTGACGAGATCAATCGGCTGGTGACGAGTTTACCACCCACTGTATGATTAATAGAATGTGGCCTGGATACGAGATTGTGGATGAGTCGCTGGGGTCTTTAAGGCGCTATATACGCCCCAATGTTATGGCGCTATATACGCCCCAATGTTAACGCAGTACTGGTCGTGCGCCTGCTCGATGCCAAAATATTAATATTGAACCTCCTCTTGAACAGTTTTGTTTGCAAAATATTATTTGATTTACATATGCTATGTTAGTTATGAAGAAATTCCAGCCATCAAATTTACTGTGTAAAAATATTTTTAAACATCCAAGTCGTTTTGGAGGAGTTTCCAAAAATTGCGAAAAAATATCGTGTTGTTAATTATTTTTTTAAAGCAAAACTATTAGTTACACTAAAAAACCTTGTGTTCAAAATCATGTACATGAATCAATAATAAATATATATTTTTTCAAACCTTTTAAAAGGAGTATACTTTAGAAAGTTACCGTTTTACGGCACTAAAGCGTATGTAAGCACTTAAGTCACCCGTGCTTCACCATCGACCACATCTATCCTTTACCATCAGGTAAGATAGTGAACAAGCGCAGACCTATCAATAATAAGCTAGTAGACCTACCGTTATGCAAAGCACCATTAAGTACAGATACTTGACTTATTATTATTTTTTAAATACAAAGAAATTACGCCTACATATTTTATGATCAGTCTTGGGCAAACGGTGTACTCACAACGGATCTTTGTGTCTCTGAATTGGCTGCAAGACCCTGCGAGTAGCTATTTTTGTGTAAATGTTGAAAGTGAAGATAGCATTGTATAACTGTCTCTTTCACTTGCTTACGTTTGTCGCATTTTCCTATCTCGCTTACTGTATGCAGTATACTCGATGACAAACTGTTTCTTGCGCCGTGGTTGGCAGTGCCAACTTCAGAGATACAAAGATCCGTTGTGACTATTATAGTTTTGATACCCATGATGATCGAGATGATTTGATGCCCATATCTTACATCTAAACATGTACAATAAAATACGTAAATTTTATACTACAAATCTAAGTAACTAAAATTTACAGGTACGATACGATCTTTGCTAGATCGATCCAAATACATGCGATCCAAATCGTATATCGATTCAATGATTTACGAACCAATGCGATCCAAAATATTGATTCGATTCAAAAGATCGGGCATCCCTATACCTGAGTCTATAATGGTCTATATACTCTATTGTTATACGACCAAAAGGTCGGTTTTCGATTTCATCAGATTACTAGGGATGAAATCAAAGAGTTTAGTTGCTGCTTCCTCTATTGCGTAGGTATTGGTTGTCAGCTTTATGTTAATTGCTCGATGACAAGGTTGTTATTGTTTCAAACTTCTCAGGTTTTGGAGTCCACAAAATGGGACGGATTGCCTCTACTATACTATTATATGTTCTCACGTATAAGAATTTATTAATGTATGTGCTTATGTAAATATTGTAAAAAGCCTATATTTTTTTAAAAGAGTACGTATGGAGTTTCTTGTGCATTCTTCTCCATGTCAACCTACTTTTCCGAATGCACGGTAGAATCAATTTTTTATTACATGTAAGTTTTAACGTTCAAAAGTGCCGCATAATGGCCTAGTTGAAATAAATACATTTGACTTTGACTTTTACTAAACTCCTCATTTCTCTTTATTGCTTCCAATATTTTCACAAGTAAGAGTACACAAACAATTACACAATAGATACCCTATGCAATTAATTTTACGACCATACAGTACTATTGTGGACAAAGAGCTTAAAGGTATCAGCAGACAGGTAGCTGTTTGTTTGTTTATTTTATAGCACCTTCAATTCCATGACGGAATCTTAGACTAACCGTAATTGGCCTTGCAAACTTAAAACGAATCAAAGCCAAAGAAATTTCATCATTATGTCTTTAAAGTTAAGGTTCAGTTCACGTCCTTCGTTATCTTGGTATATAAGCCGCCAAACCGCCAAAGTAAAGATGTTACCTTTTTTGAAACAATGGCTTTTGGCCATAACAGGACAGAATGTACTGGAGCGGTAAAAGCTGTTTGTTCTATTGTTAGCACTGTCTCCGGAACTACCGGACCGATTTTGATCGGCTTGTTTGGTTCTATGTGGAGTGGATCGGTTTCGTTAACGAGGTTATGGGAATTTCGGTATATTTGCTGCCCTACTGCGAAGTTAGCGGGTTTTTCTGTCACGAACTGTTATGAAGAACCTTAATTTCGTTATTTGCATGTTTTATATTAATTGGCATACAAACAGATGTCTCTTGGTTCGTACATAACATAATATAATTGTAACTATTTTGAACGCCTCTTATTGTAGTAGATACTCGTAGGAGACCTAGGAACGACTGAGCCGAGTCTGACTGCAGGAAATCCGAGCTAAGTATTGAGAAATAGCCCAGACTATGTCCAAAGCTCTCTTGCACTATTACACTTTACATAACTGTCGATATAAGGATGTAGTACCCTCTCATTTCGGAGAATGGCAGAGGTGGTATCATCTGGGAATAAAGACTCGTTTGTGATGCTATATCCTGAAACATAGTCCAGCAAGTAAGCCGCGTGTGTTAGCAGACGTGCGCAGACGCATGTCGCGGTCGGCGGCGCGCGCGGCATTCGCCTGCGCCGTGCACTACGCGCGACAAGCGACACTCACGCGCAGGTGATCATGCGGGACGGCGGATTTATAGGAGATGCTATGTTATGTGGATGCTAACGTACTCGATCATCATCATAATCGTCATTTCTGCAGAAAGACCCACTGCTGAAAATAGGCCTCCCACAAGTGTCGTCACATTGACCGGTCCTGTGCGTCTCACAACCAGCGGATCCACTCGATGGTAAGACTATATATCAAGGCGATTACAGGACTCACGGTGACCACTGCTCTCACAAGAGCTGAATACATAGTGGCTTGGAAGCAGCTCGTCAAATGACTTCGTCAAAGCTATCCAAGACGGGTACAACCTTCAGTAATGAATACAACGAATAAGAAGAGATGTTGGGTGAATCACTGGACATAGCAGATGCCGTAGGCTTACTATGAGATCAGAGGCTCTAGACAAAGAGTTATTCTAACAATAACGATTGTCAAACAATCTGCCTAAACAACTCAACGTATATTGGAGTTGGCTTCCAGTCTAGCCGGATTCAGCTGAGTACCAGTACATATTTTAAAGGAGCGACTGCCTGCCTGACCTCCACAAACCAGTAACTGGGTAATACCCTGCCACTTAGCAGGACTGATGCCAGATAATACGGCTTTTGAATTCCCTCTTTACTAATAACGATTGCCAATTTATATTGACTTGACATTTCTGTAGCGCATGCGCATTACGCACGTAATTTTTGGGCTTTCGACAATCGTTTTCGCGGATAGATCAACCACGTCGGTTTGTCTTGACTAGAGCCACAATATTTGCCATAGCAACAGCATCTTAGACAAACACTGTTTGATTAAGTCAGACGTTACGATACTTGAATGCGTACGAGTATGATAGATAGCCTGTTAAAAATGACTGAAAAGAGTGAAGCCTGGAGGCTTTACACTAGATATTTTTGTTTCATGCCACAAAATGTATTGTAACTCTTTCATCCTTTAAAAGACAAAGGGATGGAATTGCTTATTGCTTATTTCCCACAACTTTATTGGGTTTTAGTGACGCCATAGGAAAAATTGTCTAAATTCTCGAAAGGTTCCGTAAAGGTTTTTTAACATTTGTGTACATTGTTCTCCCACAAAATGTTAAACGCATCATGAGCAACACTAACACTCTATTATGTTGGCTTTGGGTATATTATGAGTAAAACAATGATGTCCTAATCGTCCATAAACAACTATTTGTCACAATAATCATTGTCACTCACCAACTTTGGCCAACATATGTTGCCTAATATTGGCGAAACAAATTACACAATGCAAGAAAGTCTTTCTCTCAAAAAATAAAAGACGAACATTATCGAACCTTCTTTTAAAAATTACTTCTATTTACTTTTTAATTATTTAAAAAAAGTATTTGACCAAAGAGCACATGTTTAAGGATTATTTTTTTAAAGTTTTATGGCTTTTTGTTTGTATATCTGTGAGTACTGTTAAGGAAACAGGCTTGAACGAGATAATTGCCGTTACCGGTCGTAAAGGCGGCAAAGTTTTATTGGGCGTGTGTTTATTACGGATTGCCGTTAAATATTCTAATATTTTGGTAACGTAGAGGTTCTTTTCTTAATGTTTGGTATTACAAGAATGCCGGTTTAGGTGTTTGAGGTAGAGGGAGAAGCTGGCGGTTTTGTTTCGTCTCCTGCCATTTACCTATGTCTTTCAGACGGTTATTACCATCGGTAATGTCGGTACCGTAGTTATAAGTATCCACAATCACTAGTAATTTACTCAAACAACTCTGAAAATCAGCTCTTCTTGAACATCAAACATTAAATAAGAAATTTCTTCAAAAACCTCACCAGTCACTAGGCACTTCCTTCCTGTTTTAGCAGATATTAGAAATCAAGCAAAAAAAGCCTCAGCTGTAGGCACTAACCACCCACAAAAACATGCCATACTATTATTACCTTCACCACAAAACCGTCTTGCTGATCCGCCAACACATTCACTGAAAATCACTATCCACTTTTGCCAGCCGGGTAAAAAAAAAAAATAACCGAATAAGTATTGTATCTTTATATTTAATCAAACTTTAGTTAATAGAAAATAATCTTTAATAAAATAATTACTAATCAGCAAGTAGTAAAATTCTGTTTTGTTGCTGGTAAGACAAAGTTCGCAAGTCCCAATAGTTTACCAGCCAAACCTTAGATAACAAAACTTGTTTGTTGTTAACAAAAATATATTTCAGTTGTATGTAGCAACTACCAACAACAAATTACTCTACTTATTCCTATAAGGTAAACAGCAAACTTCCTTCTTTCCTAAAAAGTCCGCATTCTTCAATAAAGAAAGAAACAAAAAATAGCGTTGTCCCCGTTGTTGTTCGAAGTTAGTGTAACTAGGTAAGCGGTGCGCGCTCTACTTGCATTTTGGGTTAACTCGCGGCGAATCGCGGCTCGCGTGCCTCTGACCTTAGCCACGGAGAAGTTGTGAAGACGACTCGGTATATGGACTTCTTGAGTTATTGTGGCGTTTTCGTGGCGTGTTCTAGGTCCACATAATATTACATCAGGCCTGTATTCCGGACAGTTAGGCAGAACCTTTTAGTGGTTGGACCTGCACCCATACATGGTTGGACTCCTTAATAATGTTTTTTTTATTATTTTAATGTAAGTACGATTACTTTTTAAGCAACAAGCGGCGGGGCTGTTCCTACTCCTGTCTGCAGGGTCTAAAGTAACATAACATGAAGGAGATGACGGGAGCTGAGTTCGCTCTTTCACTTCAGCTTCCGTCATCTCCTTCGAATCTAACCTATCTGTGTCGGGGTGCCCTAAGATGCTCTTTATTGTTTTAAACTTCCTCTGTACCTACTTTATTATAAAGTTGGTGCCTTTCTCAATTCACAGTTTGTATAGGTGCGTAACGTTGCTATCTCATAGTGAATAGGCGCCATATTGTAACTCTTTTCCATCCTTATGGTGATGGAGACCAGCTGCCTAATTGCGTAAGTAAATTCGGCAAGGTAAAGAGTTTGACCATGAATCGTCCAATCACATAGACGGACACATCGCGTCATTCATGTGATTGGTCGATTGATGTCGGCGAAACCCTTTCACATGAGTAGATAAACGGAACAGAGATAAAGCTTAGCTATATTTTAATGTAAAAAACCGTTGTATTTTATTATTAATAATGGTTGTTTATTGTACTGTGTTTATGAATAATACTAGAAAATTTGTTGAACTGCTCGAGCAAAAGTTTCGCGAATATTTCGATCTTGAAATAAATATTGTAAATGTTGGCAACGAAATACAAACGTATAAAGATTCTAAATTTGATATGCCATATGAATATTTCCCGTTACATTACTTGAAAAAACGTTATGTTAGATTCAGAATTTATAACACTTTAATGGTGTGATAAATTACTAAAAAACAATAATAATAAAAAGAAAATTATAAGAGTAAGTAATTTGTAAAGTATTGTATCATACATAATAAATAATAAAACTATTTAACAATTGTTTTGTTTTTGTTTTCACCTATTGTGACAACCCTACTAAAATAGGTAACAAATTTGCACGTTCTTAGGAAGCTTTGTCTCTGTTCCGTTTATCTACTCATGTGACCCATTGCCTTGTCGAATTCCCTTACGCAATTAGGTTCCAGCTATACTGGTTTGTTATTGGTACCAACATACTTAGGTAGGTATTTAATAATATTACAACGATAGGTTCTACTTTTTATAGTAATCTCTTGTTTTTATTTAACGTAATAACTAGAATAATAAGATAATCAGCAGCAGCCTGATTCGTTTCTCCAACCTTGCTGTAGAAAAGTTCATGTTTTAAGTGCCGTGGGGTGATACTTTAATAAAGACTATTCAAACATGTTATGCTATTCAGTCAGTGACAGTTTTGACAGCTCAGTATGTAAGTTCCAAATAAACGCAAAATGGCAATCCGTGTGCGATTGGTCACAGCGCGGGGTCAAATAGAGCGACCGGCGCACGCGCAAATGTCCGTCACACTTCGACCCAACTCGAACAATGCTGGGCGGAACAATGTCAACTGGATTATTTATTTTTTTATTACAAAACATAACATCCCCGACAGAGTCCATAATTGTTTCTGTTACTTACCTCCTGAATGTATATTATGGATGCAATAAATTGAATTTGACATCACGCCTGCGCTCCCCAATAGATTAAAAATAACTAGGTGAAAAACAGCATAAAATAATAGACATAGATAAACAGCAGAAAATAGAGAAAATAAAGTTGAGGAAAGATCAAAATCAATGCAAGACGTAAGCTAAGCATATTACATTTACAGTGAACCAAATTCGTTCGATTTTCAGCAATGTTGTGCCGAGAATTCCAGATACAGGGAAAAAAAAAGGAATGCTGGTTTTTGAATATGGTCTTTGGAGTAGGGACTTACCGCAGTACTTGCAGCCGACGTGAGATTAATCCCCGAGATACCCATCATCATGGTCAAGCCTATAGCAGTTTGCTGCTGGATGTAGGCCTCTTCATTGGCACGCCATTTGTTTCAATATTCTGCAGGTACAACCAGCTGCTACCAGCCATCCTGCGAAGACCGTCGCTCCACCTAGCCTGAGGGCGTCTCACCTCTTTTTACCCGAGATTCCGATATCGGAGATTCCGATGTAAGATTTGTTTGACAGCGGATTTACAGCAAATCACGAAGCTACGATGATTCTTAACATTATTTTTTGTAGTTTTTATTATTTTAACCCGGCTACGACGAAGGAAAAGGGAGGGTTATGTTTTTGACCGGTATATATGTATGTATGTTCATCTGTTCCCTCATAACTTCTAAACTACTTATCATATTTTGACAAGTGAGGTGTCGTTGGAAACGTCTTGTGATGTGATGTTACATTAAATTGATAGTGGCGCCCTCTACCCCCCACGAAGTCAAGAACAAAAATAAAATTTCGCCCCACCGCATCATATGTGGTATCATTGAACAGGGATTTTAAAATTAAGGTAGGGTTTCGTACATCATATTTTTGTCAAGCGTACCGTTTGCGAGGTATATCCCGTCAAAGTCATGAAAACTAATTTTTACCAGACTACGGCGCGGCGTCGCAAAGTCCTTATTCCGTTAGATATTATTCCGTAGAGGATAACCGTGGTCGTACGCCACTTTACAGAATGTATTGTTTTATATGTACTATTTTTGTAGGTGGCATACGAACACGGGTATTCCTCTACATAACAATTTCAGATTAGAATATTTTCTTGTTTCATACTTTTTAGAGCGTGCTTTTTCAAGTCGGGTTGTAGTTTTTGAACTTATTTTTTATGACACCTCCGATCACGAATTCTCTTAATACCTCATAATACCTTCGTTCCACTGTTAGTAACTCATTCCAAAGCAACAATTCTCAACAGGATTTTTTACATTCGGCTCTTTCAAACTATTATATCCTTCAAAAATTTTTTCTTCCTGTGGCATAACCCCAACAGTTCCTTTAGTGCCATTGTCTTGTGCACCAACACAGTATTGCACAATACCTTGCACAATGTCACAATGTGCACACCTCCAATAGATTCGTGGGCGGTCAATTAGACACACTTACAGACTGCCTCGCTCGAGTTTTTGTTGCGTCGGTCTATGAAGCTCACCTTATTGGAGTTATGGGCAACGGAAGCGTACCAAATGAGATTTTGGGGCCATTTTATTATAGGTGTTAGCGTCAATACCTGATGGATGACGATAAGGTCCAAATCACCGTTGTAGCATCAGTCTTGATTGTTACACTTCTATCTGTCTACTTCTATCAACTTAAAGTAACGCCTTTTTTCCCATAGGTGTAGGCAGAAACTACAGTACGCCACCTAGTAGGTAGGTACGCAGTACCGTCTTTACCATAAGGGCACACGGGGCCCGTGCCCAGGGCCCCCAACATCAGGGGGCCCCGAAGGACCGACAATTTCTCTCACATTTATTATCAAAACATTTTTGTAGGGCACAGTAACATTGAGCACCCGGGGCGAAAATAAAACTTACTTTTGCCTTAAAATTTTATTCAAATTTATGACGATTTTATTTAACCAAATTAAGGCAAAATCAAGTCAAACCACTATCGTAATCGTAATCAAAAAACCAGCAGCATACTAATATCATTAATGACATAAAATAGAAGATCATAGTAGAAAAATGTTAGTATAGTTCGCTTTCTTTGCTTTCCAAAAGGGCCCCAAATTCATGTGTGCTCAAAGGCCCCAGCATAGTTTAAGACGGTCTTGTAGGTACGATCCTTATTCACATATTCCTTGAAGTTAATATCTAGATACTTAACTATCTAATGAAGTAACCACTTGTAAGAATGGCTAAGTAATATGCATTTTTATGAACACCTCTTTTATTCAGTTGTTTATAGAGCAGACGTTAAACTGGAATACCAAGGCTGGAGGATTTCTGATCCGATTGCTTCAATTCTGCTTGGCAGGCAGGGAGGTACTAGTACCTACTCCATACTTACTCTTCAAAGCTGTGACACAGCAATGCTTTTTAAGCGACAAAACTGTGTTTACATCCCTATATCCTCGGATAGTTGACATACTCACCTTTACAAATCTAAACCCGCCTCCAGCTACCTCACAAAAAGCATGATGAATTTAAAAATAACAACTTCCCTAACAATTACATCAAGCATTAACAGCAGAACCTGTCATTTAACCTTTATGGCCCACGTCAACACCCCGCCGCGTTTCAAAGCCAGAGTACAATGGCTGACCAAAATATTTACCATTCAGATAGCTACCGGAGTTCGTACCTTTTATACCTGTGAGCTATTGAAGGACACTTGTTTTCATCAGATTTATGAGTTAATTGTCGTCAAAAGCGTTGTTTTAAAATATTTTTAAAGCAGTAGCACCTTGCTTCGAAGAAACTCTTTGTAAGTCGTGGAAATTAGGAAGGTAGGTGCATTACTTTTGTTTTCGGGACGTTTCAAATTCGGTAGTTTTGAGAGATGTTGTAAATTACGTGATTGTACAATGACGTTTAAGAGTTTTGTAGGTAGCCGACTCGGTATCCCTAGTTACGAGTTATATAAAAAAAAACCGGCCAAGTGCGAGTCGGACTCACGCACGAAGGGTTCCGTACCATTATCGCAAAAAACAGCAAAAAAGTCACGTTTGTTGTGTGGGAGCCCCACTTAAATATTAATTTTATTCTGTTTTTGTTAATGGAATGGAAATACATCATCTGTGAAAATTTCAACTGTCTAGCAATCACGGTTCATGAGATACAGCCTGGTGACAGACAGACAGACAGACAGACAGACGGACCGTGAAGACTTAGTAATAGGGTCCCGTTTTTACCCTTTGGGTACGGAACCCTAAAAAGGGGAAAATACTGAGATTACAAACACACATAATATTACGCCTTTATGCCGAGAAGGGTTAGGTAGAGATGCACTACATTACACACACATTTCGATAGTTGTTTTTTATTACTTATCTACCTACTACTGAATAAATTGTAAGTGAATAAAGATTGTTAGGATCTCTGGACCTACCTGTAGATGAGAGCAGTGGTGGCGTGGTGGTAACGGCCGCGACTTACGAGTACAAGTTGTAGGTCGTGGGTTCGAAATTCGAACACAGGCAGGAGCTATACTTTGTGTAAATTATTTCATCTCTGTGAAGGAAAACATCGTGAGGAAACCGGCATGTCTTAGAATCAAAAATAGCAAGTCCCATGTACTCACTAAAACTTTGGACTTAAATGTATTCAATACTGGCTTGTGAATACATACAATCTTGAATCTGAGCTGTTACAAAGAAGTTCCCTTTATGAAAACCCATTATCACTTTACTCAACCTAGGCATCGATCATAGTTCCTTTTGCACAAGTCAGGTTAACCATAAGAGCAGCGACATCTATGCAAGCTTGCACGAGTTTCAGCTTAACTTACTATTCTTCATACAGCGACATCTAGTGAGCTAACTTAACACTAAAACAAAATGTTGTAGTCCCGCAAGATTTTGGTGTTGGAATAAAACGTTAGATGTCAGTGTCAACAATAAGTATTTAATTTAATTCAATATTAAAACTTGATGTAAAGCTTATTTTTTTTGATTCATACTAGTATTTCTGATACTTAATTTTTAATTATTGAAAGATTAAATGCAAAAAATAATAAAGAAGATAGTTAGGTAGATGGCGCTGATTTGAGATGGCGAATTAGCGCCATCTAGCGGAAACTTGTAATAACATAAGCTCTTGTAAGTGCTAAGAGATGTCATGGCACGTATCGAAATGAGTATGAAATATAATATTAGCTTTTTCTTCGCAATCTAACATAGAGTATGTACGTAAATCTTTACTAAAACAAAAAAAAAATACCAACCTTCGATGAATTTATAATAAAAAATTACCAACATTTGATGAATTTATTGTATGAACCCGTTAATTTGACCTTCCATTCGATAGTAAGCAGGTTTCCTACGCAAGTTATTTGCCGTTTTGTTTCTTTTTTAGGGTTCCGAAGTCAACCAGGAACTCTTTTAGTTTCGCTCTGTCCGTCTGTCCGTCTGCTTAGCCAGTGGCGTCTTTAGCCCATGTAGCGCCCGTGTGCAATCATCACCCTAGCGCCCTCTAGTAACGGAATGGGTACAAATAACATCACATTACCACAAACTGTCAAATTACCATAATGGATATTAAACTCTACTGTTTGGATATTATATTAAAAATCGATTGAAGAAATTTGTCAGTTTTGGATGCCATGACGTGCAGTTGACTGTATTTAGACTTATACAGGATGTATAACCTAACAAGCCAAAAGAAGCACGGCCACAGAGTGGGATCCAATCAACAGGAATCAAGGACTTAGTAGACCCAGCGGGAGATAGGGGAACCTGACAGATTTATTCAAGATTATATTTTTAGATTTAATTATGCCGGCAGAATTACACTTTGATACAAATGGACAAACTGTGTCATTGCAGTCAACGGTTCAATCAACAGGAATCAAGGACTTGGTAGACCCAGCGGGAGATAGTGGAACCTGACAGATTTATTCAAGAGGATATTTTTAGATTTAATTATGCCGGCAGAATTACACTTTGATACAAATGGATAAACTGTGTCATTGCAGTCAACAGTTCAATCAACAAGAATCAAAGACTTGGTAGACCCAGCGGGAGATAGTGGAACCTGACAGATTTATTCAAGAGGATATTTTTAGATTTAATTATGCCGGTAGAATTACACTTTGATACAATTGGACAAACTGTGTCATTGCAGTCGAAGCGGAGTAGATGCCCAAGACGAAGGCGAGGCCGATATAGAGCCGAGAGGATACAATGTCATGCATCAAACGACGTTTTTCAACAAACATACTCGAAAACATAAATAAAATGATAATGTGGGGGCTGACCAGCAACCAGTGGGGGATGCGTGGTGACCAGCCTGATATGATAAATCTAATCTTCATCATCATCTTTCTGCCATTAGTCCAATTCATTTGCCGTCGGGGTCGGCGTAGCATGCGTACTTATTCCAGGCATCCCTATTATTGCCGATTCATCTGTCAGTACGCCGCCGCTGTCATCTTCACCTTTCTCACCGGGTCGGTGCGTTTTCGTTTGTGTACGGGATCTGTGTAAAGATGAAGGTATGCGCTCGACAAACGAGGCGGCCGAGACGGCGAGAGAGCATAACTCTCAATCTACCCGCACCAGAAGAGCAGCCGTCGAAGAGCGTCTCATGATTGCCAGCCACCATAAGGCTGGGCCTACGAGCGGTGATCTTGGGGCTGATTCGTTGGTCGACCAGTCAGGCCCAAAGAGGAGACGAGCAGTTAGAATTAATATTTGTTTCAGGATATTTACCATGTATATTTTGTATTTTGTTGAGAGCTCGGTAAATATCCCGAATTAAATATTAATTCTAATGATTGTGACCATGTCAGCTTAAAAACTTAGACGAGCAGTTGTTCCATGCGCGTCACGCTAGCAATAGCGGGCAGATACCAGTCGAGGGTGCGCATGAATTCAACTGTATCCAGAACCCTCGTCGCATGGTAACGGTACGAACTGAGGAGTTTTAGTCAGTTAGAGTCCGACCTCCGACATAATTCTCCGTTCGCCAGACGCAAAGTATCCATGAAAATTCCCCAGAAAAAAAGGTATTCGCTCGGTAAAGACCTACAGATAGTAGTTCCGGCATTGGGTGTTGTGTATGTGAGTTTATATGTTTGTAAACGCACCCACGATACAGGAAGAAATTCCTAGTGTGGTGCAACATTTTTTTTTATAAGATCCTAAAGAGAATCTGTATGAGTGAATTCCGAACCATATCATGTGCAAGCACTTTATACTTAAGGTACCTACATAGTTTATAATACCTACTTCATTAATTAATTCAAACTTTAATCTTCATAACATATTAGTCACGCATAAAGTACGTCCCTAGTAATGCACCTTGTACCGGACAAGTGCTTCCGGTACAAGGTGCATTACTAGGGACGTTTTTTTTTCCCAGAAAAAAAAGGTATTCGCTCGGTAAAGACCTACAGATAGTTGTTCCGGCTCTGGGTGTTGTGTATGTGAGTTTATATGTTTGTAAACGCACCCACGATACAGGAAGAAATTCCTAGTGTGGTGCAACATTTTTTTTTATAAGTTACTAAAGAGAATCTGTATGAGTCAATTCCGAACCATATCATGTGCATGCACTTTATACTTAAGGTACCTACATAGTTTATAATACCTACTTCATTAATTAATTCAAACTTTAATCGTCATAACATTTTAGTTACGCATAAAGTATTAATGTGCGCCGTCCCTAGTAATGCACCTTGTACCGGACGCACTTCGTTTTAAAGGGAAAAACCTGACTCACGACGCAAATCATCACGACTCACGACAGGTCTATGAATAACCTAATTTTGCTGCACACACAAAACTTTGCTAAAGTAAAACCGGCCAAGTGCGAGTTGGACTCGCGCACGAAGGGTTCCGTACCATTATCGCAAAAAACGGCACAAAAATCATGTTTGTTGTATGGGAGCCCCACTTAAATATTTATTTTATTCTGTTTTTAGTATTTGTTGTTATAGCGGCAACCGAAATACATCATCTGTGAAAATTTCAACTGTCTAGCTATTACGGTTCATGAGATACAGCCTGGTGACAGACACACAGACAGACAGACAGACAGACGGACCGCGGAGTCTCAGTAATAGGGTCCCGTTTTTACCCTTTGGGTACGGAACCCTAAAAACTAGCTGTTGCCCGGGGTCTCGTCCGCGTCAAACTCGTAAAACTAAAAAAACAAGGGTTATTTTTAACGCGGAACCCTAATTCAATTTCTAAAATAAAAAGTAGCCAAGTTACTCCTTACAACATCAGCTATCTGCCATAGAAAGCCCCGTGAAAATCGTCTGGACGTTTCGGAGGTTACAAAGAGACACATCACATCATCAGCCTATTTATGTTCCCACTGCTGGGACATAGGCCTCCTCTCTGTGAGAGAGGATGGGCCGTAATCCACCACGTGGGCCCAGTGCCGGTTGGTGGATGTCACATGACTTCGATTTTTTGGTTCTAGGACATGCCGGTTTTCTCACGTTGTTTTCCTTCACCGTTTTTGAGAGCAGAGGTGATGAAATAATTTACACAAAGTAAACAGACACTACACTTTTATTTATTTGTTAGCCAGACGGAACAAACAGACAGACAGATAGGTAGCCAGAGGATTTTTTTTTTGTTATTCATAGGCACCGTGTATTATATACTTCTATAATATGCGTTTAGTAAAAAGCTGTTATTTTGACATTACAAACAGACATTACAATTTTATTTATTTGGTTTGAATAGATACCTATGTACCTTTAAAGGTCGTAACTCACTTAAACGACGCCGCTCCAACACCGCTCCCGCACAACACTGCCTCAAACGGAGATGACTGCTCGCTGTCCACGCGCCAAAAGCTAGCTGGCAACCAGCTGTCCACGCGCTTACAGCTAGCAGTAAACTGTCTGTTCACAGGCCGACAAGCTTTTTTCGACAAGCTAGCAACGTGCTTCAATTAAGCAGCGGGCCACCCGCCTGCTTGAAGCGCGTGGTAAGCATGCGGTAAGTGAGACGTCAATTACGACGAGAGTACGAGACAACAGACGAGCTGTCCAAGGGCGTCGCCAAGGGAGGGCAGATTCTAAAAAAGTTGCCAAATGTAAAGCAACCACAGTCCTAAGTCTTTGACTTGACTTGCTTGATTGATCATTCCCGTACGTCGCGAATGAATATATATAAACCAAACCCAACAGATCGAACCGTTGTTGATATCCTAAAATAGGCAAAAACCTTCTTTCCCGACACGGATAACCGTTGAAAATTTTGATCGCTCTTTGGTGCACAACGTGTACGGTAGAGTTGCGTAGCTTTACACGTTGGACTCTGAATGGTGCTCGCCAAACTTCTAGGCCGCCCTGAAGTTGGCTTTCCGCTGCGCAAGGCACGGATCGGTACCTACTGTTTTTGTATGATTTACTACTGCGCAGACATTGCAGCTTACTTCGGGACGGCCAAGAAGTTTGGCGAGAACTATACCGATATTATTACAATCGCTGTAGATGTAAGGCTCGTACTACAAGTGAAAAACTTCATGTGCTCTCGACTGTACCTACAATTCATACTTTTTTTTCTCATTCTCCATATCAACTTGCCCCCCCCCTGGGCCATCGGCTGGCGACGCCCTTGGAGCTGTCTGTTAATTTGTGTTGTCAATGTATAGTACAGAGGACGTCCTGAATCTCACATTTCAATTAAAAATTTTCTGGGTGGTAGTGGTGTCGTATAAGTCGGCTACGACCTTTAGATTTCGTATTTTGTCACGCGTCAAACGTATTTTCATATGTGAAAATCAGCCCATTCAACAGCTGTATTTCCGCGTGGGCCTTTGTTTTAAATTCGGCATTATTTTTGCGAAATATTTTCATTGTTTTATCGACGCGGACCGTTACGCGAATCGCGTTAAATTCCGAGAGGCCCCACTGTGAGGTTAATGACATTTAGATACAATGACTAAATGCTAGGTCACAGATTATGCTAGGTTTAGAATTGTCTTGTGTTTTTTAATGTTCGTAGAGCTCTACGAACATTAAAACAATAAACAATTATCTTTGAATAGTTTATTAGATATTTAATTTTGATATCACTAGCGAACCGAAATACTAATACAAAAACCTTTCTAAATTATAAATTACTTAATAATCGATCTATTAATAATTTATATTATTTAGAGATCTAGCGCCGGGAAGCAATGGTAGGCCAGTGGTACATGTCGTAGGTTCGAACTCAGGCAGGCACTTTACTTTGTGTAATTTATTTCATCACCACTGCTCTAACCTAATGGGAGGCCTTCCAACGTATCGTATTCCGGTCCACTAGGTAGACCGATGACCTGGTTAAGGTTGCGGGCATCCGCTGGATGCGAGACGCACGGGATCGGTCAATGTCCTGGGGAAGGCCTGTGTCCAGCAGTGGACGTCTTTCGGCTGAAATGATGACGATGACTGCTCTAAAACAGTGAAAAAAACTTCGTGAGGAAACCAAAAATTCGAAGTCATTTGACATCCACCAACCCGCACTGGCGTGTGGTAGATATAGGCTAATTACCTCTCTCACAGAGAGGAGGCCAGAGTCCCAGAAGTGGGAACATTACAAGGTTGTTGATGATGATGATGTGGGATCTAGCAGGAACCTCCCTACCTATAGTTAGTTATCTACATGTTACTATGATTATCTTTGTTCGCATACTCTTACCTTTTGTCCCTACGTTTAATTAAGACACAGTTCCAAATTCTTTCTGTTGGAGTGGCATAATGTTCTCCAGTGTTTTCGCTTTCGTTTGTGTGTGTGAGTTTGTATGTTTGTTACTTCTTCACGCTCTAACGGCTGGACGGATCTGGATGAAATTTGGCACAGAGAGAGATTATAGTCTGGAATAGCACATAGGATACTTTTTATCCCGGGAATATGTACCCTTGGGATGGTTTTTGACATTGACGCGGGTGAAGCCACTGGCAGAAGCTAGTCTCATTATTTTAACCAACAAATCAAAACACGGCATTCTAATTACCAATGCATGATTTAAACTTCCCTACGCCATGAAATTGAACCTCATTATTTCACCATAGCAGTCATATACCACCTATCTAATAGCTTCCGAACATTTCATTTGAAGTGTCCGCTCAATACTTCGTATTTCCTTGGCCGGGAACCGAACCAGGGCGTCTCCGTGGTAACGGCGACACAACATATAGCTCCTCAATCATTCAGCACTCGATCGAGGGCACTTTGTAATATAGTCCCAGTTTAGAATTGATCGGTTAATTAGAAGTTGTCATTTTTAATAGTATTTTTCTAGCTTCGATACAGTAGAACAGCTTTTTGTAAAAAGGTTTGTCCGGATCATCGTTTCGTCTCATACGAGTATCTAGCGGTTTCCCGCAGCCATAACCAAATGCACGCACCTCCTTGTGGGAGGACATCTACCGCTACGTCTTCCGATACGCTACATCAGAACTTTTTGGCTCTGTGAGAAATATCCTGCCCACTGGCACGTACAAGTTCGTAGCCGACTGCAGGCCGGTAGCAGACGTGTAGCCGCGACACTAGTTTCTATATTTCTATGAAATACCTTCTGCAGCTAGCGACACGTCGCGCGTAGCTTTCTTAGAAATACATAAGCAACTTGTACCTTAAGTTTGTCAGGAACGTCGTCCAAAAATTGTTTGATAACAAGCTCTAATTTTATTTAAAACGTTAAGTTTGTTGTAATGATATCTGTTACTTATTTAAATACTATATTCTGCCAGCGGCTTCGCCCGCATGAAAGTCGAATTTTATGCCGAGGGGACATATGTGCTATTCCTGACTATAATCTATCTCTGTGTCAAATTTCATCCAGATCCGTCCAGCCGTTTGAGCGTGAAGAAGTAACGAACATACACACTCACAGACTTTCGCCTTTATAATATTAGTGTGATATGATCCATTAGAAACTAGAGACTTTAAGACAATATAGGACAATGGGGACAAAGGACATTACAGGCGAGACCAAACCCTTAAGGTTGCACTAGTCCAAAATTCTTCCATACAAACGTAGTTTGGGTTTTACTCCACTGTTTGACGATGTACGTTCAAAATAAAAAATTATATCAATTTGTCTCATCATTATCTAGTCCTGTATGGAAGCAAAAAGTACAAAAAAAAATTTGCTTGAAAGTTATGAGCTTCGAAAGTTCCATATTTCAACACCAATTTTAACGCATCTTTGGGCGCAAATAAGTACCATAAGAAGAAAGAAAATTGAAAAACGGCCTCCATACAGGGATAGATTAGTTGTTCAACAATGCAAATAATTTTATTTTGAACAGATACATTCAGTGGTTTTTTCATGATATCCAGACTACCAAAGGTCTGTTTATAAAATTTCGCGCGCTCGTTTTCGTTCTAAATCATCATCCATCTCGCTACAAATTTCCTCCCCGGTCAGTGGGGCGGAAGGGTGCGCGTGCGTCGCATATACACCTACACACACACACGCTCACTAGTTTAGCTACCGCCCGGCGCCCGCGCCCCGCTGCCCCAGAGGGGCCTCAATCGTCTGCTGCATAATATATACGTCACCGTAATTACGCGCGTGCGGTGTATGTTATTGATATTGTGATATCGACGATAACGTATTCGTATAATATTTTATAACATTGACCCCTGGCTTGTACTTTGGATTCCGATATTCCTTTATGTGTTGTGTTGATTATTTTGAATTGGTCCGAAATTTTACTGACCCTGGCGTTCGTGGGATTTCATACTGATTTACATGGCGTTTGAATTTGAACTTGTTGCGTAGGTGAAGTGATCTTCAGCAGTTCAAGTAACAATGGGTAAGTTGAATCTTTTATCGAATTTAGTTTGTACAATTCATGACTTGACTTGACTTTTATACCTAAATAAACACAGACTTGTAATTCTAATATTTCACGCGCATTTATAAAATTTTAAAATTACAAACTGCCTATCTTTATCTATAATTAGAAAATCTTTTTTAAAAATACTACCGACTTCCAAATAAAAACACTACAAAGTGAAAAATAACTAATTTCGGAAGTCGGTGTTCTTGTTTTTGTTTCTTCGTTATTTTTTTTTTTTAGTTGTGGTACATAAAGATCAAGTTCAATAATACCTATAATCTCAGATTAGAGAAAATCTGAGCCTAAAATGCCCAAATTTATGCCTGAATAGATTACCTGAATACCTAACATAAAACTAACATAACCGGTGCAATGAGAGTGTATCTTTCAGGGTGAACTGTACAAATCTGCGTACCCCTTTAGAGCGTACCGGCTTGACGTTATGTTATCAAAAGGCCTAACCAATAAACAGTTTTGCGATCGCAGCAATCCCGAGAGATTTGCCGTTGTTTATTGAAGAGTTCTGTTGTATATATTAGGATATTAGATTCCAATTAGATTAGGTATTTTAAGATTTTCGATAGTCGTGCCTACTTATATCGAAAGTTCATTATTATGTAGGACCTATCTGTTATATCGATATCGGCTCGGCTTCAGCGGCGGACAAACACAAAAGGAAGCTATTTTTTAACCGACTTCAAAAAGGAGGAGGTTCTCAATTTGTCTGTATTTTTTTTGTTACTTACCTCAATACTTTTTTAATGTGAACCGATTTTGATGATTCTTTTTAGGGTTCCGTACCCGAAGGGTAAAAACGGGACCCTATTACTGAGACTTCGCGGTCCGTCTGTCTGTCTGTCTGTCACCAGGCTGCATCTCATGAACCGTGATAGCTAAACCGGTGAAATTTTCACAAATGATGTATTTCTTTATAACAACAAATATTAAAAACAGAATAAAATTAATATATAAGTGGGGCTCCCATACAACAAACGTGATGTTTTTTGCGATAATGGTACGGAACCCTTCATGCGCGAGTCCGACTCGCACTTGGCCGGTTTTTTATTTGTATACCTACTATGCGCGCCGACATTCACAAGCTCGGCTCAGCCACCCGAAGCTATTATATTGTATTGTGATAACAAAGAGAATATTTCAAACTGCTATTGTAAACAAACAATCAATAAACAATTTACAAAATAACATTATTTTTTATTTGATGAACCTAATTACCTAGAAAACAAGTCTCACATCAAAGTGGCGCTGTCGAAAAAGCAGTTATCCTGACTCTGGCTGGTATGAAATACCTACTTACGGGGAGGCGCCTGTAGGTTATAGCTTACTAGCTAAGGTAAGTAAATACCTATTTAACACACATTGTAATATTTGCAAAACCTGCAATAAAATACAAAAACATAAAGACATGACCTACACCCGTGCGCATAGAGCCTAGCTTTCCGCACGCGCTGGTACGATACCTACAGTCAGCGAAGCCCTGGCGCCCACTCTGCCAACGTAAAATCTACCGACTTGACGCTCGAACACTTTTCATTCTTATAACTAAGGGCATAAGGTTCAATAAGCGCGCAAGCGGCTCGCGCTGCTCTGCCGTCGCCGCCGCCAAAAATAATTAAAAAGTCAAATCTAACATTACTTGTCGATAATAACAATATCTATGTAAATTCACATTTTCGCAAAACATCTTATTGTCAAGTTGGCAAAGTCGCGGGTAAGTATAGGTGCATAACAACAAGTAAATTGAGTGCCTTCTAATTACGTTACACACAGTAATAATCCAAAGTTCTACCGGCACGCCGCCGCGCCGGTGCGGTGGCGCGTATGCAATTCATTGACAACATCATAAAAAATAGGTGTTAGCTTTGACACCGCAACCACACACAAGTATATTATAGTAATCTTTGCACACACACCGCCGCGCTGTCGGCGCTCTGCAATGAAATTGCGCATGTGTGCGTCACACAGCGTTATGAGTGTGTATACGAACACGATCTAGCTTCTTACTGCTCATCACAGCGTCTATCTCTTTCCTGCGTGATGTCGGATGAGATAGCAAATATTTTAACTCCGCCGCCAAATAGTTCGTGCCGTTGACTAGTGTAACCTTAATAATGAAAATTAGCTTAAAAAAAAGTTAATTAAAAATATCAAAAAACCCGACTGCTTAAAAAGCAAACTAGCGAGCTGGCGGGCCAAATCCAGATGTATCTTCCGACTGTAAAGCATGATTTTCTTCTTGTTTACGTCTTTTTAGTTTGCTTTTTAAGCAGTCGGGTTTTTTGACATTTTAATTAACTTTTTTTATTTCCTCTTTTTAGTTATTTTTTTTAGAATTAGGTACATTTAAATATAGAAGTGTTATATATTTTTGAAATCGCCTCTTAAAACCCTTTATTTTGATACCCCACACGATGGGTTTGGAATAAAAAAAATAAAAAAATCCCCACAAAATGGCGCCCAAAATCCGCCATGTTTGTTTTTTCCAATTTGAATGTAGCCAGTGGCACTCGCAGGATTAAGACGAATCGATTGACGTATGAATCAAAATCAAAATCGGCCAACGCGTTTGGTCTCTAGAACGCCATATAGGAACAAACATACATACATAGACTGATAAACACATTACGCTCCTTCGGCAGTCGGGTAAAAAGGCTGGGAATACCAGCGTATGTGTTTGTCAAAGACAATAGCCAAACAAATATTTTTACAAAATGTACCACACTACATATCGGTAGCCCCACATACCATTACAACCGAAACACCGCATGTCACCTCCACGTCGTCAGCGGAGCATGACGGTTCACCTGCGTGACAGCATGACAGTGTCAGCCGATAGAACGGCACAGAGGGGCCACGTTTGTCAATCAGTGGACTTAACGGGGCATCATGCAACACCACCTACTGCGACACAGCAGGTGGAACAGGCTGTTATTAGTAGTTTATATCACAAAGGCGATGAAGCAGCGTATTATGTCACTGGCGCTATATTGATTGAATCGCCCAAGACGAAGACATATTTTTCGCCCCGATTAGAATACTCTACTTCTCAAACCTTCCGTGATATAATAAAAGCGATGATATTTTTTTATATTGAGGTTCCAAATTCAAATCACATTAGATATTGACTAGCAATGTTACTATTTATTGCCCGGCTAAACCCTTACAGCTATAAAGTTTAGGTTTCCATGCAGTTCTAACTAGAGATGCACAATCGATCATTTTCTGCTTCAAAACTATCAATTATGCAGTTCTTTCAGTTGCTCGGCAGCTTATTTTGCAGTCCACATGCAGAGCCTTATTGCGTAATGAACTATGACTATGAAACCCTGGACTTTAAAATTAAAATATTGTTTATAGTTGTCGGCACGTAACTTGGCAAGAGTCGTTAGATGCGCACAAGTCGTTTTTAGGGCTCTTTGGTTACCAAGCGGGACGCGGGGCACGTTTAGCACCGATCCGAGCGCGCGATAGGCTTGTCAGTTGGCACAAGGATCGGCTGAACAATCGCGTTGCGACCAGTTTCCGTTCGCTCTATATAGTACTAATAGTTGGTCAGCTTTGTCCAAACTCAACTTACGCCCACTACGCCAAAACCTTGCCAAGTTACATGCCGGGGACTATAAATAGACGACAAAACATTATAGCATATGATAGCATAGGTCTAAAATCTTCGTAAACAACTTAAAAACGACTAAGTAAATAAAGTAAATGCTCTGGTACTCTTTACATAATTAGAGAATGTTGGTCTGCAGCCGGTGCCAATTGTGTACTTCCACTTACAAAAACCTTGTATAGTGAGCCTTCTTTACTGAAATATTATGTGGCAAGGTTCAAGGAGGCTCCTATGCAAATAACGGGGCCCCTTATTAGCGTGACATCGAATCGGGTCACTGAAAGAATTGGGCCAATCGATACCCTAAAATATGGTAAGTGATTCGGGATTTAAATGGCATCATCTTTTGTTGAAGAGTGCCTTAGGGATTAAACTGATTGGAGAGCTTAGAAGGAAACATGCGTTCAAACGTTAATAATTTACCAGTTACGCAGCGTTGGAAAGGCTCCCTCTAAGTGGACCGAAGACCTGGTTAAGGTTGCGGGCAATCGGATGCGGTATGAGACACACAGGGCCGGTCGATGTGGCGACTCTTGGGGGAGGCCTATGTCCAGCAGTGGACGTCTTTCAGCTGAAATGATAAGTCTACTACTGTACGTACTTTTTGTTACTTACTAGTTATCTGTAAGCTTATTATATCCCACAACTGGACAAAGGCTGTTTCGGTCCACGGCTAGTGGGGAATATTTGTTGTTTGTTTTGTCTAGCTTGTCCTACCTCTATATGGTCTGCTCTGACGCTTTCCGGTCGTGTCAGGGTTCCACAACTGACCAACAGTTCATTGGGAATGTATCAGACGATAGCAGCCTTGGGCCACTTCAATTTTGTCGGCAACAATTGGATTGCCTATGTAACTTCTAAGCGTGATACAAAAAGGTGGCAACCATAATACAGATTATACCTATAAAAACCCTTCCCATAAAACAGAATCGTTTCACTTGCCGATCCGGGAGTTGAACCCACAGCATCCGCTTCCGCGGTACAGTTAATAGCAGGGGAGATAATACCCGGCAATACTCTGGTGCGATCACGGAGTAGAGAGAACACGGAGTGCCGATGTAAGAGTGAATGATGTTAGCGAACTTTTTACCTCAAGCAGGTATATGAAGTGCAACAGATTATAGAAGACTGAAGTGAAGAGAAAATTTTTGGCTTTTTGGCCATATGACGATATGGCATCGTGGGGGCTAGGGGCCTAATTTCTTTTTACCCGACTGCCGAAGGAGGGTAATGTGTTTATCAGTCTATGTATGTATGTATGTATGTATGTATGTATGTATGTTTGTTTGTTCCTATGTGGCGTTCCAGAGACCAAAGACGTTGACCGATTTTGATGATTCATACGTCAATCGATTCGTCTTAACCTTGCGAGTGTCATAGGCTACATTAAAATTGGAAAATAGAAAAATGGCAGCTTTTGGGCGCCATATTGTGGGGAGCCAATTTTATTTTTTCTTCCGAACCCATTGTGTGGGGTATCAAAATAAAGGGTTACAAGAGGTGATTTCAAAAATATATAACACTTATATATTTAAATGTACCCAATTCGAAAAAAATGTTAATTAAAAAGTTATAAATAAAAAAGTTATTTAAAAAAATCAAAATACCCGACTGCTTAAAAAGCGAACTAAAAAGACGTAAACAAGAAGAAAATCATGCTGTGCAGTCGGAGGATACATCTGGTTTTGGTCAGCCAGCTCGCGAATATGTATCCTCCGACTGCATAGCATGATTTTCTTCTTGTTTACGTCTTTTTAGTTCGCTTTTTAAGCAGTCGGGTATTTTGATTTTTTTAAATAACTTTTTTATTCTTCCAATCCCATCGTGTCGGGTACCAAATTCAAAAAATCAAAAAACCCGACTGCTTAAGAAGCGAACTAAAACTAAAACTTATAAGGATTAACATAGGCAGGTAAGATCACTATTATTTTGGAAAAAGAATTAGGTTTCCTAGTAAAAAAATAAAACCCTTAATATTTTTTTAGTTCCGTCAAACTAACGTTGGCGCGGACGAAGTCGCTGGCAACGCGTTTATTTTTTATAAATATCGATTACTGGTGGTGGTCACACCACTGAATGGCGTCGAATAAAGAGTCACCGTCAATACACTGCGATCTGGCTGCCATGTTCTAAGCTACTAGTGTTAGCAGTTCATTTATACAACTACACGGTTAAAGGTAGTTGGTAAAGTAATGGTTTTATAGAGGAAGAACATTGTGAAACTAAATGTTTAGTGTATAATCTTAATACTAATGCTATATTGTTTACTGCCTGCTTTCTCTTATGAAGTAGGAGAGCAATGACATCTAAGTTCATAACACGACTGTAACACACGACGTAAATGGTCCGTTAAGATTAATAATATAATTTTTTAACTTTTTTTTGCAGACAGACTGACATTCCGACAGCATCTTCTTATTCAAATTAATATTTTACCTCCGATACAACTGTAAAATAATTGCCTTGCAAAAAACGAAGGCTGCTCAACCCATAATCGGAATAATTAAGTAGATATATATACCCAAAAAAGTCATTACTTTTTGCCGGAGTGAGAATTGTGCCTGCCTTCGGGAGAGTGAGGTCATAGCGTACCTGTATCGACGAGGTCGACAAACTTGACTCTTGAAAGATATATTTTTTATGTTCAGGCCTTTATTTTATTTTGGGGTGGACCAGGAAAGTGAGGTCTTAGCGTACCTTTACCGACGAGGTCGACAAACTTGACTCTTGAAAGATGTATTTTTATGCTCAAACCTTTATTTTATACTTGGACCAGGAAAGGCAAGAGGTCGAATTGAATAGGTGTACTAGACTGCGGTCAATCATCACTTGTCACATTCTATGACGAAGAATTGAGAGATTGACTGTAGCATGTCAAAAGCTTGATGGAGCCAATTTCTTACTAAGCATAGCACAAATTAGCCACTAATGTTACCACTGGTGGGTCAGAGGGTTCATTTCTGTGAGAGGAAGTGGGCTTTAAATCCACGACGCGGGTGATGTGCGGATTGGTAGATGTCGCATGTCTTCGTTTTTTTTGCTTTAGCACAAGCTTTCACGATATTTTACTTCACCATTTTAAGAGTTATGATGATGGAACAAATTACAAAAAGTAAAGCGCCTGTAACTTCCTTTTTCAACGTTCTGCATAGCAACAACGTTAAGGTTTTTTTAAACCATAGAAGGACGTTTGCGGCCATCACTCTTACTTAAATGCCTATCAGTGATTCCGGGTTATCCAATTAGCAACCGGATTTATCATGATGACGTTATTTTCCTTACCCAAGTAGGTAGTAACTAAGTCACCAAGATACTTACCAAGTTTTCCTCAACAGATTTCTTCATATCACAGTTCCTCTAATAAACCTAATCAAAAAAAAAAACCATACCTCTGACATTTTTTTAATTTCCTTCTTTAAACTACATAATTTATCTAAAAGTAGACACGCGGTCAACAATCTATCGAACACGTAATTATGTACGGTATCTCGCGACAAGTAAAAATTAAAAATTGCCAGAACCCGCACAATATTTTTCTTTTTTCGCAACTCTCCCGATAATGTCACCTTTCAAAAAAAATAAAACTAAATCAAAATCGGTTCATCCGTTTAGGAGTTATGATGCCACAGACTGATACAGAAATACACATATACACAAATACCCAAATACACAAGTACACACGTCAAACTTATAACTGCCCTCTTTTTTCGTCAGGGGTTTAAAAAGATGATCTATACTTGACTCGCGAGGTTATCGATATGTGTGATGAGGTCTCAGCGATCATTGCCACGAGCCTCGACCAACACCTTAGGAGGCTCTCGTTAGCCGGCTGGGACCAGGGCTTGATTCAGAAAGCAGTACTTCTGGACACGGCTCGCATTGTTCCTCTCTCTGGGGCCCTGACCGCCGGTAGCTTGGACCCTGATAGGATGGCGGGTAACCCTACCGGTAGGCCAGTATTATTTATATTTTAAACGTTTTTGTTTTGACGTTGTTATATAAAAATATTCAAAGTGTGTGCAATAAGTTAAATAAAGGCAAAAAATAAAATTTCACAACAAGTATATATACTGAATAATGATAACACCTATCTTGAAAATTTGCCATAAGTCTCAAGTGCTATCCAACTAGTGGTATTTTTCTTCAGCTATTCTTGGTATGCCGAACCCAAATAAGATGGGACAAGGGCAGAAAGATGATGATATAGCTATCTAGGTAGGAATTATAGGTACTGTTAGTAGATACCCGGATCGATATCCGGCGCCTCCACCAAATGGAGGCTTTGAGGCTACCACGTAAATACGACGCGATATTTCAATTATATGTTGGGTTTGTTTCTAATAATTTATTATATTTCCATTATGCATCAAAACACCGGGCATACAGTTTCGACTAGTACGTAGGACAGTGTGAATCGAATGCTACAACCTAAATAACAATATCAATGTATGTAATTATTAGTGGATGGTTAGTGCCTCAATACGTACCTACTAAATAATAATCATTGTGACGTAAGTACTAAAAGAACAACACTTATAAAATGTTCGAAAAGTGATATCAATCACATTAAAAGCTAGTGTTTAAATAAATGAATCTCTTTGTTTATTTATGTTATGTCTGCCTACAAAATGTCAAAAACACCTAATTATATGGATGTACTATTTAGGGCTGATTTTTCAATAGTCTGATAACATTTAACTGAGTAATAAAAATGGCGTTTTGACAGCTTTTGTATAGAAAATATGTCAAACGGCCATTTTTATGCCTCAGTTTAAAGTTATTAGATTATTGAAAAATTGGCCCTTAATGATGCAAATAAAAAAAAAGAATAGTCAGATGTCATGTACAAAAATTTAAAACACACGCACCTAGCGCCTCCAGGCGCCCTGACATAAGATGACATTCAGAACATTCTATATACCTATGACATTTTAAATTAAATCCAGCCAGGAATTGAGGATCTATTAAGGTAACGTAGTCAAATGCTAACTCCTTACAGTAACTACGGTAAATTCCTTTGTCTCCATTGAACCTCCTGCAGTTTTGTCTTTACTATCATAATTTAAGTACTAATGCTATTAATTCTAGTTTAATAATGCCAGTTTATTTGTTATCTTTCTACTTTCTAAATAGGTCTTGGGCCAGACTCGTTATAGAAAACTAAGCCATTGAAAATTCCAAGAATATCCTTCTTACTGCCACACTCTCTCTACTTAGAGCTCTCCTTAGTATAGATTTTTAGTACAAGGAGCGCCTTGATTAACCGTTAAATGTCTCTGAGTGCGGCAGTTAGTAATTAATATACCTATTTATATAAAACATATACCAACAGGTAAAGCTTGCTTTTCCTCTTTCAGTTATTAATAGAACTGCAGTATTGCCGACTTTCCTCAAGTATGCACAGAAATAATAAAATAGCCCATTGCACTTTTTCAAGGAAAATATTACCTAGCAACATTACATAAGAAACAGCTGAAATTCTTAGCAGTGTAAACGTGTCGACATTTTTTGTTGAAACTAATAAATTATTCGAACATTTCGCAGGTGTGTGATAAATAAATGTCTGTATTTGTTTAAGACTAAAACTGTTAAATTCGTATAGTAACCGTTAATTTTGGTTGTTTCGTTAATTTTGTCTTCCTATTAGCAAATGGAAGATTTTCGACAAAAGTAATAACTGACGCCTTTATCTTGTAGGCATTATAAAAGATAGTTATGTCATCAAAAGGCGGCATCCGTGTGTGAAGTCCGAATTCATAAGTCTGTTTGTTTGTTTTTCTTAGACATCACTGACAACGGTGGAGAAAAGTATCATGGATTTACAGTAATATAAGTTTGAAATCGCCAATCCGTCTTGACCTAGATGGTGATCAATGCGACCTTCTCTGTATGAGAAGAGGCCTCTGCCTTGCTGTAGAACATTAACAAGCTAATTTTATAGCTTTAAATCTGTTTGGCAAGCGTAAGGATGTTTTCTTTTCTTTCTCAATTCTAGGCTTTCTCTTTAAATATAGAAAACAAAAACACATAGGTACAGTCGATCTCATGTCAGTGTTTACACACCTTGAGCAGCTAGCCCAGCTACATTAGTATTTTTTTTTTTTTTTTTTTTTTTTTTACTGTTTATAGGCCTGTGTTTGACCACAATCTCACCGTGGTCAGTGATGATGTGGCCGATGGTGGTGCACACCAAGCCTAGAAGGGAACTGGCTCTCAAGTGCTGCTGTCGGAACACACCGGAAGGTGCTTGGCGACAGATTTTCAACTTGAGGGTGGTTGCCAGCCAGGCGGGTACTACAAAGTACCCTACCACCGTGCTATGGTTTCCTCACGATGTTTTCCTTCACCGAAAGCTCAAGCTCATTGTAGGATTCGAACCCGCGACCTTCGTCTCGGTATCCGACGTCACTACCACTGAGCTATCATCGCCATAAAATATAAATATAAATTTTACAAGAATAAGAGGCCAACGTCGTGAAGTCTACGTCTGTTGTACGTATTTCTGCTTTTCAGCATGAAAAAAGACCTCCCTTTCTCCTATCAACATATACACACTTCAATATGTTGTGTTTTTTAGTTTAAATAAACTATACTTACGAAGTACTTACTCCGTCACTATAGCGATGAGAACTCGATGCAGCTGCAGATATAAACTTCAGGTAACATCGAAGCGGCGCGCGTTTAAAAAATTACAGTTTTCAATCGATCCTTTTAAGTTATTGATAGCAAGTTTTTAGACTTCAAAGGCCCTAGACAAGTGTAATTTTGTCAATGATAGCAATTGTCGAAATGACAAAATGTAAGGATGCAATCCCATACATTTTTGTATTTTTTTTTCAATTGCTATGGCAACCGTTTTGTGGATAGTATGTCATTTGTCTAACTCTAGAGTATGTGGTCATGGTTTTTAAGACTCTTCATTTTTAAGGCAAGAGGATTCGAACCTCAATGCTCAATTGTTTCCGAATATAAGATGAGGCCAAACGAACGTAATTTTGTGAGTTGTGGTGATGGAGGGGAGCGAGGCCAGCATCAGCACCCCGTACAAACGTAGAATAGCAATTGGACTTAAGAGTACGTCCGTTCGTCTGGCAGCTTAACCGAATTTCAGTTGAACGTAAATGCCGCGACTCATTTTACGCAACTCACAACTCAAAAAATTTACTTTCGTTGACCTTACCCTTAGGCTTACGACTGTCAAAAAGTGGACAATGAAATCAATCCCTTAAGACTACAAGCACTACCCAAATGCCACGTGATCAATCGCAAACACATTGACGTTCCGACAATCATAGTTATAGCCCTCGCAAACGACTTTTTATCGGCCGATAGTTTGATCGGGCCTATCAGTATGAGGAAGTGCGCACATTACAACGATTCGGTAATTAATATAATTTTCAATCCGAGCAAACTATCGCTCGTTAAAAATGTCTATAGTTTGTGAGGGCCCTCTCTTACTGCTATAATACATTTTCTAGAGCCTCTTTATCAAGTTTAGTGTAGGAAGGTGCTTAGATACTGCCCCAACAGTAGAACCTTCTATACTAATGGTATTTAAATTACTTCGTCCATTCCGACGTATTATTATATTAATTAAGTCTTTGTTTTCGTTCTCAATTAATCTGTTACGTAGTGCAGTAACAGGTATTCAGTTGATTAAACAAATTGTGACGATGCTTGTTTTGTTGTTTGATATAATTTATTTTATTTTGTTATTGTTAGTTTGTAGTCTTACGTATGAACTAATAATTCTATCTCAAGTTTGGCTATATAAATAGTAGTTTTCTTCTCTTTAAATAAGTGATGTTAGAAATATTAATAAATGGTTATACCAGGCGCTTGATGGCTTAAATCTTAACCTTGTTTAAGCCTGGGTAGGTAGGTAGAGACATTACAATTTATTTTGGGTAATAAAGTCTAGGGATTTTTTCAAGAATTTTTTTTCTCCTATAATTATCTCTACACTATGTGAAATAGACTTTTTTTTTCTTAGCCTGATTTGTCGCACTCCTGGGTAAAGGCCTCCCGCCTTTCCTTCTCTCTCTATTTCTCTCGGTATTGTACTTCATCTCGCTAATTCTCAAAAGCCCTCAAAGGAGTCCAGCCATCTTTCAAATTGACTCAGTTAAAAAAGATAATTGCCAGAAATATGGTAAAGTGATGCAAGTACCTTTCAATAGTATCGGGGAGAAATCAAATAAAATAACAATAATTAATTTTTAAATCATTTATTTTTCATCGATAAAATATTCACCGCTACAAATATGATAGGATGACGATGACCCGGTATCGAGGAGACACGTGCGAGTGGAATGCGTAAGTACTTGCAGATTGGTGAACAGGGGCTTATAGATGTACCCTGAAGCAGCCACAAGGAGCATAGCAATAGTAGAATGGCTAGATGATGTGCAAAAAGAATATATCAGGTAACTTTTCAATTAGATAATATTATGCAATGTTTACCAGAATTTGCAATGCCAGTTACAATATTAACAGTCCATTTTGAAACCTTGTCGAAACTAGCACTACCTCATCTTGCCATTTACTTTGTATAGGCCTTATGCTGCGTCAAGCTGCGTATATCCAACAGAAACTATGCGAAGAAGCGAACTGATAAGCGACAGTGTTTACGAGGGGCAACGTTCGAACACAATGTAAACATAATACTCGTAGTAAGCTGCAGTTACTTATTGGTCCTAGAACAGAACCCCACGCGCCGCATAAATGCCAATACATTTCACATAAATGTACTCGCACCCACAATCTGCCGCCTACAACCACCTCAACAAATATACTTACTTTAAACAATAAATATAGACAAAAACAAAACAGATGTTCGCATCTGTAAAGTAACTACAATAAATCTTTTACAAATAAAATCTCCGATAAATTTCATCTAATACATGAACTTAAATTACAATATATACAAACATTTAAACATAGTAATACGACAATTGGATGAAGTACTAGTGTACCCTGTTATTTCTAACACACGACAGAGACTAACAACCAGCTACTGATAAACTTTGCTGACAGGGGGTTGCTTTGACTCAATATTTAAAATTCGTCGTAATTAACCCAAAAGAACCTTTGTAACTTTACATTAATTAATACCCTAATAAAGGATTCACAATAATATTTACCTACGTGCATTGTTGTTGCCAGACCATTAAATTTCTAATTCAAATCTCAAATAATTCGACAGTTCTCAACATGGCTGCCGCCTTCTAGAGATCAAGGGAGCGTTAATTGTCCTTGGGACATTAATTTTCTTTGAAAACAAACACTCGGAAAGGGACAGCTAAAGTTTGGGAAACTTAGACCATAATAGTGTTACCAATGATACTCTCTTTGCCATCCAATAGTTCAGAGTAGCCTGACTCGTCACTGCAGGCACTGTCATTGTCCCCCGTGTTCTTGAACACTTCCGTTTCTGTGCTCGAGTTGAGGCTGTCAACGTCGGTCAAGTTGTCAATGAGAGATTCAAACTTCCCTTCAAAGTCTGACATGATATTAGAATCCGCTCCCAATGGTGGATATGTGGACCTTCGCCTGAAGGCGTTCTTTTCTCCAATGGGGACGTGGTTCACCTCCTCAGTGACGTTGGACTCAGAATTATTAACGATGTGCACAGAGTTGTAGCTTCTATTGCTGCTCCTCATATCGTTATGTTCGAAGGTCTGTTCCAAGTAAGAGGCAGGAGTGTCAGCATGTTCTTTCTGGTCTTCCTGAGGGAACGAGGGCAGAGATGACGGCTCGGGGTCGGTCACCGTGCTGGCGGTCTCGCAGCCCGAAGAAACAGATCCGTCGTCGCTATCCGTGACGAGGTAGTTACTTGGCATCAGTGCCTTACAGTCGCCCTCGGCCACCGCGTTTTCACTCAGTTCGTTCGATTCGGCGATCGCTTCTAGCGATCTCGTTTCTTTCTCTCCATCACTATGACTAATATCATCGATACGTCCGTTCTTTTGGCTCTCCTTCACCAATAATTCCAGGAATTCATCGGAGACGGTGACGTTACCGCTTCCAGAGTCGGATAGCGTTCTATTTATAACTCCCTCGGGACATGAGGTTTTCCTTGGGGACTTTACATCGGGCCGTCGTCTGTCGAGCGTTTGCGAGGAATAGAAGTCGTCCATCGTCAAAGACGTTCGTGACCAGGGCTCGCCGTTCTGTTTAGCATTCATCTCCGCCTCCTCTTCATCTTCTTCCGAACACATTTCTTCAATAGCTCCCAGTTTTGGAGCTGACTTTGACCTCTCTAGCGGTGGTCTGTAGTTCATAGCTCCGACGCTTAGCAGGATCTTTCTGCGCGGCATACTTGGGTTGTCGTACACGCTGTTAGCGAGACTGAGTCTAGCATTTTGTTTTGAGATTCTGTCCTTTTTGAATTCACTTAGGGCCTGCTTCAGTTTGACTTGAAGCTCCTCTGTAATCTTCTTTGATATTGATTCTTTGGTGCAAAGGACGGCGTGGCAGCGGAGCTCGTGCTTGAGCTTCTTGCCCTCGTGGCGGTACACCCAGCAGAACAGCTTGGGGTAGTGCGGCGGGCTGGCGCAGTACGTGATGCGGTGGGACCAGTACTCGGTGAGGCCGTGCTCTTTGGTGAAACCCTTGAGGCCGGAGTTGGTGACTGACAGCTTCATCACGACGTCGGGCTTCGTCGACTGCTGGTAGTTGCGCCACAGTGTCGCCAGCGGCTTCTCGACGCAACTCTCACCTGAAATTAAAAACATCTGGTTATTATTTCAATCTAAAAAAACCCCATTCTTCGTTTTTCTTTATAAATTATTATAGTGTACAATATGGAGTATTCTACCCATCTGTCTATGCAGCATTAATTAAAGGCGACATCTCATATTTGTGATTTGGAGGATATGTAAATCTGACAAGTTATATACCAGTTTAGCTGGTCTTGAGTGATTTTCAATATAACATATTTCAAACTAGAATATCAGGTTTTTGTGATCATCTACAAGGAAACTATTAATGATGCATAATTGTGTTACCAACGAAAGCATTTGAGGACGGAACTGGTAGTTTTAAAGCACTCAATCCCATGATATCAAGGAACTTGTATTTGCTTCCTCATAATGTAGCTATATTTGCTGATAGTATCTAATCAGAGTGTACGAACAAGATAGCTTCGCCCACTTGCACATTGTAAGCAGTACATAATCTGTTATTATAATGATCTGTCGATCGACATCGAAACGTTCGAGGTGAGCGAGTAAGAATGTTGTGGGATACATTTATGAACGTGGTCTCCGTGACATGGAGTCCAGTAATCCAGTTGCTCATGACGTCATAATTTATGCTAATATGGACATGAGAAGGCTCTTCGGTGTTTTTGAAAATTGGTATGAGAAGAGTAGAAGTGATGTCAAAAAACCGGTCTTTAATTATACTAGCCTGATATTGTGAGACATAAGCTTTTCTGTGTCTACAATGCCTGAGAAGGATAAATCAATAGATTTTAATCAAATTTTAAAGTGTTAGTAGAACGAGTAGTATAGTAGTAGTTTGTATTTGTTTTTATTTAGTTTCAAAGTAATTTTTTGAGTGGCGTCTTGCTGTTTAATAAAAGTGACTGTTACTGCATAACCGGGCGATCCTGTGGAGACTAAACTAGAGCCACCAGCCAGGCAAACTTCAATGTTTGTGCTTATGACCTTTAATGTTATAGAATTCGGTTTAGAACGGAGTCCATTTCTAAAGATATGATTCTAGTGTGTGATATTAGTCAATTTGTTGATAATTTTGTGTTGTTTTCCTTTTTTTCACCAGAAGAGGTAAAGTGCCTTCTATAAAATACTCTTGGACCCGTTTATTCGTTTTCTTTGTTTTTTCAACATTATATTTATTCATCTATCTTTGACCACTGAAGATGACTGATTATTACCCTGTTCAAAAAACCATAACTACAGGGAATTTAATGCTAAAATGTCTCATCTCATAGACAGTAACGGTACCTCCGTAACTAGTATTTTTCGACGGACTAACGGACTATTTTACTAAAAGTACATCGGATGCGGTCGGTTCCGTCCCAAGCGATAGGTGGTGTTAGCAGTGACTTTTGTAAAAAGGTTTACTCGGTTCGTAACTATGAACTAACCATTAAACGATTTTCATCTGCTGAGGCTTTCAGCAACCGGGGACCAGTGTAACTGTTTAGCAGCCGTATAAGGAACCCTCGTTAACAAAAGGATCAGTAATGTTATAAGGCAGAATAAAACTACGACCCTTAAAAGTTAGCCAGACTTTGTCCTTCATTATGCTGGCGACACGGTACTTTCGCTAGAAGCTTTGTGTTGCCAGTTTGTGGCTCCTTTCCTCGGATTTATTACAAGTAGAAAACTGACAGAAAATGTCAAGATTTTTTAAGTTTCCTCTAGGTATCTTGTCGAATGATTTGTAAGTGCAAACTCGCAATTAATTGTAAAATGTTAAAGATAGACATATTTTTTTTTTCTTCCTGACCAAAGAGGTATCGTATTACATAATAACTAGGTAGTTGATGTCTGAGTTTCTTTTGTTGTTCAGACAGGCAGTGAGCAGTGGTGGCCCATTGGTAACGGCCCCGGCTTACGTGTGTAGATCGAGGGTTCAAACCAAAGCAGGCGCTTTATTTTGTGAAAATTATTTCATCACCATTTCTCTAAAAACGGTAAATAAATACAATATGAGGAGACCGGCATGTCCTAGAACCAACAATTTTAAGACTTGTGTCATCCACCTATCCGCACTGGGCCCGCGTGGTGTATTAAGGGCCACAGAGAGGAGCACATTAAAAGACTGATGATGATGAGAAGACAGGCCATCACTCCATGTGAGATACAAATATTCTGCTACAGCCGGTTACACAGGAAGCTGATCCCAAAATCGTTTTAGGGCAGAGGCGAAACAGATGATAACCGTGGGCAGCACTGTTTTGCCGAGATTGTATGGTACCTGCTTCTTCTTAATCTGTTTAATCTGTTTCCATGCTTTACTTTAGAAATCTCCTTACCCGATAACAGTGAATCAGGTAAAAAATCACATAAGAAGGCCAGATTTATGGCATTTTCTCCATTGTTTCACCTGCTTGGGAAATAATTGACGCTTGTCTTATCAACTCGATCAGAGGAAGTTGAGAAACAGGGAAAAGGAAAAAGTATCTGTCACGCATACGGAACTGAGAGACCAAGGAAATAAGTGAGAATGTACCGTGTTTTATACCTTGATCAGATATTATTACCTAATCGTGCTTTTCTTCATTCTCCAAAAGTTCTAAACAAGTGAAATTCTACCAACGAAAGCATCGCCATAGCGATTGAAAATATGTTTAAAAGTAAGGGAATGTCAAGCGCTATTGAAATGTCACGTGATCAATCCAGCATAAAAGCATTTCTGTCACTGCCTTCGCTTGTAAAGGGTCTTTCAACAAGGACGGGTAGATGTTAAAATTGAATAAAACAAGATGTGTGTGAGATATTAACAAAATTTATTTTTTATTTAAAAGGCCCATTTATGCCATTATGGATGGAATATGACATCGTTCAAATGTCCGCCGCGGCTTCGTATGGTGGCACGAATCCGAGAGGTCCAATTTAGTTTTATCATTTGCACATGCTGCTCAACCGTGTAACTTGCCATGGTGATTTGGCATCAGTGACTGAATAAGATGCCGCCAAAACAAAATGGCCGCCACAGATTATTAACATCGACCCACTCTATTTGAAAGACCCTTTAGAAAGTCACTTTTATCTAGAGGCCCAAAGAGTGTTGTGTATGATGATAGAATAGCTGGAAAATGTCTGTTGGTGATAGTTTTATACGTATGTTGAGATACAGATATTTTATTATGATATTTCAAAATATATCAAGAAGGTATGACGTGCGTTTGCTAAAAAACCGATCGTGAAACCCACGCGAATGCATCGACTTTGCGAAATTTTTGAAAATATAAATAGATCTTTAGTAGCTACTTACATTATGATAGATTGATGTAACATTCATGGAACGGTGGCAGAGTTAAAGTTTTTATTAAAAGTAGAAAATAAATCAATCCTACGCTCTTATCTTTTTATTAGATTAAAAAAATGTAAGGGTACTACAGACTGTTGCGACACGACAAGGCGACTACGCTTTGAATTCGATATTGTTTCAATACAAATTACTCTAATCTAAACAATTTGGAACAATATCTTTGACAATACGTTGTCATGATTAGGCCATGAATATTGGAATCTCGGAATTTAGTAATATCGGAATCTCGGCACGAAATTACCGATATTTCAATTCTGTACCTGAGTTATCCAATGTCGGAATCTTCGTTTAAGAAAAAGACTTTATTTTAGCTCCTTGTGCATGATAATGCGACAGCGCATTTTCGTCGTGTTGAGTCTCTCTGCCGGGGCTTTTATAATGTCTGTATTTGTTTAAAATTACACCATACCCAAATATTATTACGCCTAATTCACATGTAAATTACAAATGCTAATAAAAATATTGCTCGTGTTTGTAAGTAATAGGTTTCGATCGGGTTCCGCTAAAAGTTTAGGCATTGTTATGATATCATGATTAGCGATAATCGTGATCTGATAGGTGCTAACAATATTAGCGATACGGTAATTACTAGGTTAAACATTATTCTTGAGTAAAATGTAACAAGTCTACAATTTGTGTGCAATTATTTGTATCACGTTCAGGAAATGTGAAAATTTTTGCAAGACTCGTTTTTTTTTGTCGGCACTAGGAATTCCTTATGTAACGTGGGTGGTGGTTTCTATGTAATATAAATCTAACATACGTAAGCAGACTTGAATCAGCTGTCAAACATAAAAATTGTTTTATGCATGAGTGTTCAAAAACTACTCGTAGGTAGAGCAGAATTAAAGAAAATGTATGACTGTGAAAATTAAGCAATATTGGCTTGTAACGGAATATAATATTAGTTGTCTGTAAACGTAACCGAGCACGTGAGAACTCGGTGAACTAATTTAATCACACTAATATTATAAAGGCGAAAGTTTGTGAGTATGTTTGTTACTTCATTACGCTAAAACGGCGGGACAGATCTGGGTGAAATTTGGCACAGAGATAGATTATAGTCAGGAATAGAGCATAGGATACTTTTTATCCTAGAAATATGTTCCCTCGGGATAATTTTCGACATTCACGCGGGTTATGCCGCTGGCAGTAGCTATTCTAATATGTATAATATAACTAGCTTCTGCTAGTGGGTTCAACCGAGAGATAAGTATCATCCCAAGGGACCATTATACTGGGATGAAAAGTCTATGTGCTATTCCAGACTATTATCTATCTCTGTGCCAAATTTCATCCAGATCCGTCCCGCCGTTCTGGCGTGATTGAATAATAAACATACATTCACAGACATATCCATCCAAACTTTCACATTTATAATATTATTAAGAAGTAAGATTAGCTCTACTACCGGGCAAAGACCGCTCTCTCTCTTCCTTTACCATCCTGAAGTAACATCCATTATTGTAGCTATTATTTTTACCTAACTTTATTCTAAAAGGGACATGTACTTACAAATGCGGTCATTAGTGAATTTAGCACATTCTTCTTCTTTCGTGTCGACGGTACTTCTACATAGCAATACTGTGTGGGCCTAGTAAGTGGCCACGTTAGTTAATAGCGGCGTAAAAGCACAGAATAAATAATAGTACAGGTAGTCGAAGCCCTTGTTCAGATCGTCGAGGTGCCAGTAAAGGACCATTTGGGACTCTGTAACCGATGGGACATAGTTTTATCACTACTTGTACTTTCACTCTGTGTGAATTGAATTATCACCATGGTTATCAGGTCGAAAAACCGTCAACATAAACAAATCTTGATTAAAAGCATCCTCAGACTTGTAAACCCTTTGCTCCGGCGCCATGTCCCCATCACTGCAGTGATCAAACAGCTCATAAACTCACGGGACGGTCACGACGACCCCATAAACGGGCTAGTAAAACAAAAGTAACTGTGTAGCGAATTTATCTACTTTTAATTGTACTGCTGGTTAATTTTATAAGGGTAAATAAAGTCTTTAACTTAGGAAAAATTCTGGAGACACTGTGGCATGGCATCACCGTGATTTTGGGCAAATGACGTTTACGTTGGACATGGGGCTCCCTCAAATGTAGCTACATCGACCGGTCATGTGCTACTCGCATTTAGCGGATTCTATCGGCCTTCACCAGGTCATTGGTTCACCTTCCCCCAATGACCTTCCAAGTATGAATGAATAGTACCTTTCGAGAGAGTTTTGCTTGATTCAACAAATGTCACTGTGTGTAAATATGGTTTTTACTGGCAGCCCGTATGAATAAAAAACTGGCCAAGTGCGAGTCGGACTCGTGCTCAAAGGTTCCGTACCATTATCGCAAAAAACGGCGAAAAAATCACGTTTGTTGTATGAAAGCCCCACTTAAATATTTGTTTCATTCTGTTTTAGTATTTGTTGTTATAGCGGCAACAGAAATACATAATCTGTGAAAATTTCAACTGTCTAGCTATCACGGTTCATGAGATACAGCCTGGTGACAGACGGACAGACAGACAGACAGACAGACAGATTGTTTAGTCTTAGTAATAGGGCCCCGTTTTTACCCTTTGGGTACGGAACCCTAAAAACGATATCACATTTTAAATACATAGCCAAAAAAACACCTAAGTTTCCTTTAGGTTTGCCCGCAAAAGACAGTTAGGTAGGTATTAAATTGGCTAGATTAATTAACCGTCAAGTTGAAGATCCAAGGAGCTTCACTGTCACTTGCAGGAGATAAGGTCGTCTCAGCTTACGATTGGATCAAGCTTATCCCTTTTATTGCGTTTTTAAATAAACTTTATGTGCCTCAGTATTTGAGATGTTTTGCTTTGATTCTCATTATTGAATGGATTGTTTGTCTACATAGAACATTATAATTTCGAGTCTGTCTGTTTGTGCATGTTCCATTTTCTGTCTACAAACACCTACAGTACACTGTTCAGAAACTCTTAAATACTCTATCTACAATGTACTGTAAAGTCTTTGTTAAGAAATCCGGAAGCGATTCCTACCGTGAGTCTTCAATATTGTTCGCAATTGAAATATATTAAACATCAACCGCAAATCGGCGGCGCTCGAACTTATATTTACATAAATAATCAATTTTTCACGATTTTACACAAACCACGACATTATTCAGATGTCTTTCGAGCACGTTTTCTGAGGACGACGAGAGGACAAATATTTTTGATGCTGTTGAATTATTTAAGCAATCATGATGTTGTTTTCATTTATTATATACTTTATTGTACACCATGTCGTACAGGACAAACATTTATAAAAATAAGTGTACAATGGGCGGTCTTATCGCACATGACAATCTTTTACAGACAACCTCTGGATGGATATAAGATTTGGATGAATATAGGTACGCGGAACGTTTGATATCAATCATCAAGTAGCATTTGAAGTGTTATTTTGATCTATATTGTTTAAGCTGATGTTAATTTTACTTCTACGACGTTATACTTGTCATTAAATATCAAATAATAAGAATTTGAACGTGGGCGCCAGGCGCCTTATGCTTAGTTAATTACTAATATTAATAGGCAATCAAACAATTTTATATTAATTCAAGTCATTAAGAAAAGACCAGATTAATTTTACAAGGCAAGTAATCCGTACTTAAAAATTACTTAACATCCACTTGACAGATTTTAATTGCATAACCTACTTAAAATAATTAACGAACAATTTATTTATTTTTTACGAAAAAGGTTCGTACTCCATAACTCAGACTGGTTAAGTTTTGTAACCAGTCTTAACTTTACAGAATGATCTGCGTGTTTGAAAATTCGTAAAAGGAACATTGGAGCATAGCTGACGGGAATGGAGTTTATTGCGACAATTTTGCAGAAATTGAACTGCCTGCATTGCGTGTTCCCCGGTATGTCACAAGATTTTATACATAGGCCGTTTATGTTAGAGAATTAATTTAATTGACACGTTTTTTCTAAACATTCTGTTTCGACATGACAGGAAATTAAACTTGTGCTGAGAAATTTTAATTAACTAATAGTGATATTTTTTATTTTAATCAACGCTCAATTTCATCAAACTAAATATTTATTCTTAAATAATTTCATTATCATTTACTGCAAACTAGAACGCAGCAATTACCAAAATTTCTAAATTAAAAAATTGTTCAACCGACTAAAGTATAATTCTGCAACAATTCGCACGTGCCACACTAAACTGACGGTTGGACAACGCTGACGTCACTCGGGTAACGGCCATCCAGAGCGAACGCGTGTTGTGTAACCTGGTACGCATGCATGTGAGGTTGACCACTACCGGAGATGTTGCGGTCTGGGGATATAATTTAGATTGTAGGTTCATGTTACTGGGCAACGTATTGTTTTGTTTACCTTGTGAAGAAACAGAAGATTTTTGAGATTTATGGGCTGTAATTTTAAAAACAATTACCCACAATGTGTGTTTATAGAACAAAAGGATTTAGGTGAAAAAAAAGGTTTTTACAATTACACCTAAATCCTTTTGTTAAAAATTCCAATAAGAAATTGGGTGGTGAAGGTGAAACGCCGGTAAGATTGGAAGGCTATAGAGATACCTTTGCCCATCAGTGGGACAACATAGGTTAATTTAAAAAAAAAAAAAGTAAGCCAAAAACTGTAATTATTTGTGATGATTATAATAGACTGGAAAGTGACCACATCACTTGAGTTAAAAAAAACTATCTTCAATGTAAAATACCTTTCTTCTCTATTTATACCGAACATGGGCATCAGTGTAATTGAATGAAATTACTTCTTTGATTTAGTTTATGCCACTTGTAAGTCTATAATCAACGTCAAATGGATACCACTCAAAGTTTTTCTCAAGGCGTAAGTGCAGGATTGACTGTCAAACTTTCTCTCACACTTAAATCGTATGCTTTCAAGAGTAAGCCTTAATTTGGACAATCAAATAAATGTAGTACAATTTACTCCTACACTAGTTATATCACCCGATGATGCTCGCTTTATTTTCTGTAGGTTATATCAGATGTTGCATCAGTACTTGTTTTCTAAGTAAAGCAATGAGTCAGTATAGTTCCCGGTTTTAAGGAGTCACTTTTTCCCGTGAGTCTTCGCGAGTCACGTCGTGTCGTAACAAAATGTGAATGGTATAAGATCAATGAGCGATCATTTCGATTGTATAAGTTTTCTGAAATTGTTAATGAATCAAATATGTTTAAAAAATTCATTTCAAAAGCAAAACAAATAGTATTCATTGATCTTCATACATTATACCTGTACAGGTTGTATTGACCAATCAAGTGAAGTGAATGATTCTTCATTTCTTCTTTCTAGAAAGAAAAATGGTTTGTTTACTGCCGGAAAAAACACTTATTTAAATTTACAAGAATTTGATGTCTGGTTTGGGATATGAGTTTTCGCTCGACATAAAGTTTATCTGATCGTTTTTATTCGTTGTGATGACTCTTAAGGGGGGGGGGGGCATAAATGTTCAAAAGCGGACGTCCTTCAGTTGCAGTGATGATGATCTTTCTTTATTAAAAAATTCCAGAAATATGAAAATAATTTCTTATAATATTTAACAACCAGTAATATATGAACTTAATCTTGACCCGTACGTAGTAACAACCAACACACAGACCTCACTTGATCGATGGCTAGCGGGTAAGTGAACTTGCTTGTCAAACGCGACGCAGGCGCAACTTTCACTATCATCTCGCCACACCGTTCATTGAACCGAGGTTATTGCTAACTCTTTTTATTTGTAAGTTGCTTTTTGACTACAGTACAATATCAAATAGTTTGATCTGTTAACTCAGAAAAATATTGAGTGAATTTTGCTTTAATAAAAACAGAATGACCCTAAAATAATGTCAATTCTCAAAAGTTTTTTATTAATTTAATGATAGGCTCGCGTTTGACCACTATCTCACCTGATGGTATGCGATGATGTTGTCGACGGAGAAGCACGCTTGCCTAGAATAAACCTATTCACTCTTAAATGAAAGACCACTAGGCTGTAGTCAACATTAACGTTATTGTCTTGTTGTGATAAAAATAAAAGTCACAGCGATTGCTATTATCTAAGTACATCGAGCGGGCTGTCCCCAATACAGAGTCTGCAGTGGGTTTTTATGCTAAACAAAACTTAGCATTTACAGTAGCTCACCAAGAAACTGCCGTTAATAATAACTAAATAGAAGATTAACCACTATTGATGTCAATTTTAACAAATGGAATTCATAATCGCTAGGAATAATTTACAAATAAAGTAAAAAAAAACCGGCCAAGAGCGAGTCGGACTCGCGCACGAAGGCTGTACCATTATCACAGAAACCGGAATAAAGATCACGTTTGTTGTAAGGGAGCCCCACTTAAATATTTATTTTATTCTGTTTTTAGTATTTGTTGTTATAGCGGCAACAGAAATACATCTTCTGTGAAAATTTCAATTGTCTAGTTATCAGGGTGCAAGAGATACAGCCTTGTGACAGACGGACAGACCGCGGAGTCTTAGTAATAGGTTCCAGTTTTTACCCTTTGGCTATGGAACCCTAAAAACAACTAACAAAGTAACTACAAATTTTAAGCAAATTTCTTGAAGATCGACTTTAATAATTTACAATAAAGATTTTTATTTAATTCCTTATAATGTCAATTTTTTCACAAGACGTGCAAATTGGTTGGCAACTGGTTCTTAATATCCGACCAATAAGTTTTTTTCAACTAATTTGCATGTATTCGAAGTAAATTATGATCTTACAATAATAATAGCGAACACGTTATTAAATTATTACATAGAGTTATTAAATATGTCTTTATTACCTTTGGATTAAATAATGTTTTTGCCTACGTTTTGAGGATTAGCAATCAACATATTGGCATTAAGTAGGAACCGATCTTGTCCAGTCAAACTTAAATAAAGAGACGTTTTGTATTTTTTCTGTTTTCTGTCATTTGTAGGTATATGAAGTGATGACAATGATATATTATAGTAATATACTTAAAGTATATACTAATATTATATACTCTATTATAAAGAGAGGTAATTTGTATGTTTTGTATGTTCAGATGTGTAGAGTAACCTCTAGAAACACTACAACTATTTGAAATAAACACCTACTAAAATACAATAAATTTTATCATTGAAAAACACACCATAAAAGGAGTTTACAATTTTAAATTATATTGCCTAAAATTCTACAAAAAATAATAAGGCAAAAATGTGCCAGGGATTTCTTGGGGACCTGGGCCACACTATCAAGGTCTCTTGCCTATTAAGAGGCATGCAAGGCATATTCGCCCGTAGGTATCGTCACAGTTAATATAATAATAGCATAGTATCGTTTATTTTCTAGAGGAGAGATATTTGACTGGCTCTTTTAGAAATACTTTACCGTTAGGTAAGCAGGTTAGAACCGTTTGTCCTGGTATGGTCATGTGATATAAAGGGGTGAAACGCATCTGAATATAAATGTGGAATCTATCCACGGGAGAGGGAGGGCACAGCCAAAGAGGGATGGCCTGTGTGAGGAGTGATATGAAGGAAAAGGGAAGCAGTGATAGCGTGTCGGGGGACAGGACGATATGGATGAAGAAAACGTGTTGCGCCGACCCGAGAGATGACATGGGACGAGGGCAGGAAGGTGATGTATATATACTTATCATAGTATTGCTGTAGAAGTGTAGTGTAGTGTGACTTGCCTTGCTTACCTGTGAACAAAAGAAAATTCTAATTAATACATGATTTTTGATACTAAGATACTTAAGTTTTAAAGCGCGAAATTCTCGATTGGTGAGTTTTTTCTTTCTAATTATTATTTCAATCGTGTTGTAAATATTTAGCATCAGCCAAATTGTTTTATTAAAATAATATGTAAATATTTTCAAGAAAATTTTCTTCAAAATAAAGCATGGTTTTATAACAGGAAAATTGATTGGCTAAGTTTTAGGGTTCCGTACCCTAAGTGTAAAAATGGGACCCTATTACTAAGACAACACTGTCCGTCTGTCTGCCACCAGGCTTTATCTCATGAACCTTGATAGCTAGACGGTTGAAATTTTCACAGATGATGTATTTCTGATGCCGCTATAACAACAAATACTAAAAACAGAATATAATAAATATATAAGTGGGGCTCCCATACAACAAACGTGCTTTTTAGCCGTTTTTTGCGATAATGGTACGGAACCCTTCGTGCGCGAATCCGACTCGCACTTGGCCGGAATTTTTAATGAATCGTGCGCATCAATAAATCTTTTCCAATGGATCGCAAAACAACCATTTATGAACTTGCTTTGTTCCAAATTACAAAAAATAATATTTTATTTACTGACTTTAATTGATTAAATTATAGTTGTGTCCGTAGGATTTATAATCGTATGTAGAATCTGTTTATTTTTCAAAAAAGCTCGCCAGCCTTCGCTCTGCGCGGACGTCTCGCTGCTCGTCGCCCCACCGCGCTCCCCTGCGCCCCCACTCTCCGCCTCGTCGCGCCCCTGCGTGACGTCACTGCGGCCGTCGCGACTTCGCACGCCGCCTCCAGGTGTCGCTACTAGTAACTTAGGTTACTAGTAGTGAGAGTTCGGCCCGGCCCTTTTTAGGGTAGGGAAGGACATCCATAGGCCCCTTCTGGGTTAAATCCACGACTTAGTGGTCCCTAGCGGGAAACCTAGCGGTGCTAACGAAGCCAGAGGGGGTATGCCGCAAGCACCCGCCAAGTCCCTTAAGGACACGGCAGTCATTGGAGTCGGGAGCAGGATCAGTTGGCCTTGGTAGATAGCCTAGTCAACCCCTGCTTCATCTCCCAGCATACACCTGGCACGGTCGGGTGTGTCTACCCCGATGTGCTAGACTCTTCGGTACACAGTGGTGGGTGGCCCACCTTCGGTGGGTTTACCGGTACCATAAGGCCCTGTCACCCAATAAGATTGGTGACATGTTAACAAGCTTAGGGCTCACCAGGATAATGCACGGGTCATCAAACCTGCTGCTCAACCTTCTGGTAGTGGTTCTATCCCTCCTAAGCCCTTAGCACCGGCCGTCGAGCCTAAAACAACCCGATCATGGAGAGATCCTCCTTCTCCTTCATCTTCTCAACCGGCCGTCGAGCCTAAGAAAACCCGATCATGGAGAGATCCTCCTTCTCCCATATCCTCTCAAGCCCTTCACAAGTCCAAGTCCAAATCCAAGTCCATCTGGGCGGACGATGATGACTTCTCCATGGAAGAGGGAGCACTGACGATGAATGGGAAGCTATGGCTGACCAAGCTGACTCAGTTGCTGACGACCCTTTAGACCCAAATGTCCCTGATAGGTCAGACGATTACGACACCGTCTCCTCCGATGGTGACTCCGTAGTTTGCTCAGGAGGTAAGAGGAAAAAGAGGAGTAGTCCTATTAACGCTACCAAGGCCAAAAAGGCGGTAACGAAATCCTCTCCTCAGTCAGTTCTGCCCCCGGCCTTGCCCGTAAGGCAAATCACTCCCACCCCTGACATTGCTTCTTCTCAGCGGACTAACCGCACCCCCAGTCCCATGGTAATAATTACCAATAAGAAGCTCACTCCTCCACCTATTTATCTTCAGGATAAAGTTAAGTGGAACGATGTTTCAAACGCTTGTGTTGAGCGGAAAATCAACTACACCAAAGCCACTGCATGCCAACAAGGCATCAGAATCCAGGTCCCCACATCCAGTGATTTCCGGAATTTAACCCGTTATACCAAAGACAGGAACATCTCGTTCCACACATACTCCCTCCCAGATGAAAAGTCCCTCCAAGTAGTGATTAGGAGAATCCCAAAAGAGATCACTACGGAGAAAATCCGTAAGGACCTTCTAGCCCAAAATGTCCCCGTCACTGAAGTCCACCGATTGCATAAAGCAAGAGGCGGACAACCCGACAACAGTACGACATCGTATTAGTTGTCTGTAGCCCTACTGAAGGATACAATTCGATTTTTAATATAAAGACCGTAAGCTCCATGTCGGGCATTTCGATCGAGAAACTCGTTGGTCAGTGTCACAACTGTCAACTCTATGGCCATTCTCAGGCCCACTGCTAAGCAACTCCCAGGTGCGTTAAGTGCATGGGTGATCATGGCACTAAGGACTCTCCCCGTCTCAAAGACCGCTCACAGTGCACGGAGCCTCCCAGCTGCGTGCTCTGTGGCCAAGTCGGGCACCCTGCTAATTACCGGGGGTGCCCAAAAGCCCCCAAACTTGCGCCTAAAATGGCCAAGCGTTACAATGCGCACATAATGCGCATAGCTCCCTCTTTCCAACCCCCCCCCCCCCCCGTCTAGCCCCTCAGAGGACTTCACCAAGGGGTAAGCTGAACCACCAAAGTGTGGCTCCTCAGACTTACTCCCAGCCTATCCCAGCGCTGATGGCCCACCCCATAGCAGCTCCAAATCCAGTCCCCGACCCAGTGGCCCCAGCTGCCCCCACGCCCGCACAAAGCCGGAAGGTGGCTTCCACCACCACCGCCGCCATGTGCCCGCCCCCTGTCGCCCCCTCCGGGCACAAGCCATATTTGAGCGTCGCTGAGAATATAATCAGCGCGTATTCCATGTTGATGACCCCTCAGGCCCGTGCTCTGGATGCAGAAAGCCGGAGTGCAGGCTCTCTCTCGCTTCATGCAGTGCCCTCTTCTCGAGTTACGAGTGCATCACTAGGGAACTTAGTACGAACAATTATTACAAACTTAGCTCACACGACCGCATTCGTTCCGTCCTCGCCGCCGAGGCCCCGCCGCGATGTCCCAGTCATTATTTATGTAGCCAGCCCGCGAATAGCTGTGCCATATTTAAATTCTAGTTAGTTAATTAGAGTTTCTTGTCCGTTCTTCTCCACGTAGGCTTATTCCGAACGGATGGTAGAATCACTTTATTAAGATCCAGCCTTAGTTGTCCCCCCAGCGACGCCCCGAGCCGAGGTCCGTCCCGAACTGGGTAGCCCTCAGCGTTGTCGCTTAGGTTTAGTAAATTTTTGCCTAGCTGGAGGCTATATAGTTTAGTCTCCGTAGGAAAGCCCGGTTAAGCAGTTAAACAGTCACTTTGACTGAATTGCGAGACGCCAAGTAATAAAAAATTAAAAAAAACAGTTATTTGTGTTACAAGGGGACAAAGTAATATTTTGTTCTGGAGCGTAGCGAGGGATACTAACGTAGAATCCTGAGCTTAGCGAGGAACTCAATATACGCCGCCCGAGAACAAAATATTTTGTCCCCGAGTGATACACACTATTTTTCATCACTACCTAAGAGAAAAATAAAAAGCTACGAGTACCTACCTACTCGAAACTAGTATTTCCTCTATGGCGAAGCCTAGTGTGAAAAATTTCAGAAAAAAAATAAATTTAAAGAGATAGTTTTTTTCCCTCCGGCCGTTTTCACAACTGCGATTCGCAACCAGTTGCGAATTAGGAATTTTTACACCCTGTTTGCAACCGGTTGCGACAAAAGCCAACTTTTTCCTTAATCGCAACTTGGTTGCGAACAAAGAATAAGAACTTTGCAAACTTGCATAGTTGCGATGGGAGAAAAGCATTTCTTAATTCGGAATTGGTACCTAGCCACAGATATTATAATACTAGCATACAGATGCCTCATCCCATACAAAGAAACCGTGCTGACGTAACTATCATTTTTCGTCTGATTAAGATGATTATTTTTATAAGTACTTCGATCATGTTCGGTTCTGTTCCACGGCTATAGATGGTGTCAGCAGCAGCGACTTGCAAATTAAAGGGCTTTCTCAGTACGTAACATTTTTTTCTTTAAATACAGTGACGATTTGTTTTAAAATATTTTTTTGCACGTTTTTAATGTTTCATTGTACCAAAATGTGTTACAATACAAATTTAGGAAATCGAGTGGCATGCCTCAGAAATTTAAAACCGCGCCATCTATTGGAATCAATTTTAAATGATCAGTTCAAATAATCTTTGAAAAGTGATTGTGAGCCCAATATCCCATAATTTTGTGCTTAGGAGAGAATATTAAATAAAACCGACCAAGTGCGTGTTGGACTCGCGCATGGGCACCGTTTGTTGTATGGGAACCCCACTTAAATATTTATTTTATTCTGTTTTTAGTATTGTTATAGCAGCAACAGAAATACATCATCTGTGAAAATTTCAACTGTCTAGCAATCACGGTTCATGAGATACAGCCTGGTGACAGACAGACAGACGGACCGCGGAGTCTTAGTAATAGGGTCCCGTTTTTACCCTTTGGGTACGGAACCCTAAAAACTCAATTCAACTCAATTCTAGAAAATGTTTTACACACAATTCAATAACAAATCGAAGCATATCATGCATCTCATGACATTTATGTTTATTTATTTATTAGGGATAATGAATAAAACGAAAAATCGCAATCTAAGTATATATATTTCACTTAAAAAAAACAAAATAAACAAAATGAAACTTATAAAACAAAATATCTATTCTTCTTTCTTACATACAAAACTAAATTATATTTTCGAAGAGCCCTTTCCACGACTTTGCCCTCATTCAGATCAGGAATGTTACGGATATGAAATTTCGATCTGGACACGGATACGGATAGGTGATAGTTTCAGACCCAATAATTGACAGAATAAAACTTTAAAACAAAATGTTCTTCTTTCTTACATACAAAATTAAATAATACTTTTCGAAGAGCCTTTTACTTCTATACTAATATTATAAAGAGGAAAGATTTGTATTTTTGTATGTAACGCATAAACTTAAAAACTCCTGGACTGATTTAAAAAAATATTTCACTGTTGGAAAGCTACACTATCCCCGAGTGCCATAGGCTACTTTTTATCCATGTATTCCCACGGGAACGGGAACTACGCGGGTGAAACGACGAGACGTCCGCTAGTCACTCATAATCAGATTGCATATGGGCAAATAATTTCTATGCAGTGCCCCACGCTAATTGTTCCGGACTTCAGGTCGTTTATTGCTGAATCGATTTCCGCGTCTATTTCTTCGTATTCTTTTTTCTTTTTGTTGCTGTCTTTTCTTAAATCAAAGTAGTAAGTGAGCTAGATTTGGTTTTATGCAACCTATGTATTTATATATTTTTGAATGCCATCCTTCTATATGATAGTTTGTTTTTATTTTTTCATTTTCACAACAACAATAATTCCGTATTTCATCCTTTTTAACCCATTGCTTATTAAAATATTTATTAAATTTTCTAATATCTTCACCAACTGTCTGTGTGTCTACAAACAGATAAAGAAGGTTGCGAATAAGGAATAAAAATCTTTTAGCGTAACTGGTTACGAAACTTAATCATCCGGAGGCATAGTTGTGGTTAAGGAAAAAGTATTTTTGGTTCGCAACCGGTAGCAAACAAAGAATAAAAATTCTTAATTCGCAACTGGTTGCGAATCGCAGTTCTGAAAACGGCCGGAGGGGTTTTTTTAAAGCACATTGCTGCCATAACTTAGAATCAGCCAGTAACTTATTCAAACATATGCGTTTGACCTATTTGGTTAACTTCACATACTTATCAACAAAGAGTAAGTATAATACTAAATCCTTACTAACCAATCACAAAAATTAGTTTATCACCATAGAGAATTGAATGTTAGTTAGTGATATTTTTTTTTACACTTACCTTCACGCGAGCGCCTCCAAGCCAACTACGCAAATCTATCAGAAGCACGAAGCGGACCAATCAGAAAAGAGAAAGCTCAAACTACTACGGGCGCAAAATTGGATTTGGCTCCCGCTATCCTCTATAGACAATTGTCGTTTTTCGAATAGGAGTGATGAAAAATGTTTATTTTTCATTTTGTTATGATATTTTTTTTGGGAATATCAGTTTTTTTAAAGTACAAATCGCGTCTCAGGTAATGTAATTTTTAGCTTCGAATTATTTTGTTTTTGTATTTTACAAATTGTTTGAAATAGGTACCTCAGTAAGTACCTACCTACCTATTTCATACATACATAAACAAAATGGTCTCGAATTTCGTTACGTGTATAAATATTGTAACAAGTGAATGTAGGTATCTTTCATAAATGTATTGTCTACATCTGAATAAACATTAATTTACAGTAATAGTGCCTTTTTCATATATAATTATGTTTGTGGTCGCCTATCGGAATAACTTGACACATTTGAATATTGCCAGTAGAATATTTACATAACTAGGTATTTTTACAACGTAATAAAACACCCATTTACACTTACTATTTTATATTTTTGGCAAATACATTGATGTTTTAAGTTTTTTTTAACTTCATTGTTCGTATTACCTGCCTATATTAATTTATTGCCTATAATAGGGATAAAAATATAACAAGTAGTTGTTAAATAATTATACCATTAGTGTGACGTACATAAGACGTTAGTTCGAAACCTGTTATTTTTAATGTAAATGCCATTTTTTTATAAGTACTGGCAGTCAATTCGCACAACTAAATAAGAAAAATGAAATTCCAAATTCAAAATCTAGAACCACGGCAATAGTGAGTACGTATCTACTAAAATCCATGGAATTAGTATTTACTAAGATCGTCACTATTCCGCCATCTTAATTTTTTAGAACATATTATTTATTTATTTAGGATCCCCAACAAACAGACATGAAAACAGTTTCATAAATGATTACCAACCCCTTAACGTTGTCAATCAAAACCAAAAGAAAAAATCTTTTAGCGTTCGTATCGCTTTAAATTCACTTCTATCGAACAGTCGACAACATGTTATATTTGAAACAAACAAGTTTTGAGACCTTGAATATGTTCCAAAATATTAAAATACATCATGGTTTTAGTACCTGTGTCTTATGGCTAGTTGTTTGCTTAGGTATTGCTTAATCAGAACCGGCTCACAATATTGTTTCTTTTACGAGGCAATTAACAAAATTGTGTTCATTACTTATACCACAGATAATATAATACTAGACTTATACACACATAATTTGTCTATAAATCGTTCAGTAAGGCTAAAGCGAAAAAAAAAAACAAGAAAGAATGATATCATTCTGCTAAATAACAAAAATTATGAAGGTATCTTGGTGACGTTTAATTCGGCAGCTGTGTCAATTTGTTTCAAATGTACACTTTTGTTCTGTTTGTGATTGATTATTGTAATTCAACCTTTGCATACCTCGTCATTAGGCGAAGATTTATTTATATCAAAATTTTAATAGTTAGTGATTTAGGTATATCATGTTCTTGTAAGAAATAAAGATTTATTCCTTCCAGACTTTAGAACCTAAGTAAAATAAGGTTATTTTGAGTGTGTGTAAGGGACAGATGAATATGGCTTGTATACATCTGTCATTTACGCGATCTCAAAATAACCTTACTCTAAGAGGTCAGGTTAGGTTTCTCTAAGTGACTTTAAATGTTTGTAAACGCACCCACGATACAGGCGAAGTCCTAGTGTGGGGAAAGTTAAAAAAAACTGTCTATAATATCTCTTTAAATAGCCCAAAGACAACAATACAGCGCCATTTAAAAATAACAACCTACTTAGTCTACTAAGCATCTCAACAGAATGTCCAAGCAATAAGGAAGCCAAGACTTCCTCCTGTTCAGTATGCACTGCGCGTCGCATTCCCCTCGCACGCGCCACTTCGGAAGCCGTCGCGCAATGGAACACTTACATGCGGAAGTGTGACTGCTCGAGTTAGCCAAGGCTGTTTTTCTTCAAATTATCTGCCCGTATCACGTGCGTTTACGTGAAGGCTGAGAAACTTAGAAATTTTGAGGAAGTCTCCTTTTAATGAGGTTGTAATAAAATTGTGTTTTGTAGGAAAATATTGAGGTTTTTGATAAGGAATTCTTTTGTCATTTAAGTTCTTCGCTGGTCTTTATAATTTTGAAGTTTGAAGATGAAGATTTCTTCAGACAGCCCGCACTGGACTACTTACAGAGAGGAAGCCAGTATCCCAGCAATGGGAATATTATCGGCCGATTATGCTATGCTAGATTTCCTAAAGCCTATCTATTCCCTGTACAACAATTTAGACATGACATTCTGGCCTCCTTTCAAAATAACACTAATCTTACAAGTAACTTCTCGTAGATCTAGCTTTTACTGTACATACCTATTCACGATATAAACCCATCACCTAGTCTGAGTCAAGGGCTGCCTAGTGCAAGTAGGCGTAAGCTTTCTCCAATGAACTGGCTCGAGGAATCTCAGACTTTCTCAACTTGTACACAATCTGTATGGACTAATTCTATCCTTGTCTAATCTATGCAGAAAAGGTTTTTTGTCCATTTCTTTAGAATAATGAACAGGCTTTTTTAAAGGTATTTTTCCGGGTAGGAACTTAGGAAACTGCAGTAGGAAGTTAATCAATCAGTGCCCCGCGGGTCAAACCAATCAATCAATCAAAAGAGTGAAGTTTACTACCGGTTAAGTACTCTACTTGCACCTAACAAGGCTAGCTAACGTACACGTTTTTGACAATTGTCTACAGATACCTAGTATCAACACTCAATACATTCGAGAGGACCTAGACAAGAGTCATTCGATGTCAGCGATGGCGATGGTCGAAATGCCGACATATAAAGGATTGATCACGTGACATTGCGATAGCGTTTGACATTCACATACATTTTAGTACATTACTGCAGCGGCCAGCAAAATATAACTTACGTATGTGTGCCTCGGCTTCGCCTCGGCCCACATTTACACGTTCGTCCATCAATGCCTAGTTGTGGCCAAGGCTTGTATAGTACTTTTCTCAAATAATGCGCGGAAATTAAAACTAAGTAGTACCTAAAACTCATTTTGACAAAATCAATGACGAACAACAATATTTGTTCCCGCGTTAAAGTGTTCCTTTGTTTTTTTTTTCAATAAACAGCGTTCTATTTGCAAGCCAGTTCGAAATTTAACCCATTGACCGTTTCTAAAAACGAGGTTGTCTAATTCCTCGGTAATAGAGGGGTACCTTTTGAAAAGGTCATTGGACTCGGCTGAGGTCATATCCCCGGCTGCCTGGATCCTAGTGATCTCGGCAGCCAGCGATCGGGCCTCATCCGTCATCCAGATTGCGTACACACTGATGATGATGTCAGAGACGCAGCGTCTGGGATTGGGCATATTTTGGGACGGGCTCTTAGCGGCGGCAGTGCTGGGAGCCACATGTCGGCTTTGAGCGGGCATGGAGACTATAGGTGCCTGAGGGGCCGGAATAGGGTGATCCATCAAGCCTGGAATTGGCTGTTGGACGGTCTGTGGAGCCACACTTTGGTGGTTGAGCTTGCCCCATGGCGAAGTCCTCTGAGGGGCTAGCCGGGGAGGTGGTTTTCCTGAGGGAGGTTGGCGTGCAAAAAAAAAACAATGTACACTTTTAAAGCTTAATACGAATTGCTATTTTTATTCGCGCGGATCTATGTAGTATTACACCCGCGCGATATTTTTACTGCATTGCGTGCAGCTTCGTACAATTCCATAGGCCACGGAAAAATTATTGTTGTTCGTTGTTCGTCATTGATTTTGAAAAGTAATTGTATTCGACAAAATGAATTCTAGTTACTACTTAGTTTTAATTTCCGCGCATTATTTGAGAAAAGTATTATACAAGCCTTGGCCACAATTAGGCATTGATGGACTTACGTATGTGTGCCTCGGCTTCGCCTTGGCCCACATTTACACGTTCGTCCATCAATGCCTCTTGTGCTGGCCGCTGCAGTAATGTACTATTTTCCAATCGCTATTGCTACGCTTTCTTTAATAGAATGTCACTTGTCTAGGGCATCAGATATAGTTTTCATCGAGACTCAATATTTTCCTAAGCGCAGATAAGATCGCTTTACGGATAAATCTTATTTCCCAAAGGGATGCGCTGCGGTATCGATATAGTGTATCTTGTCATTTCTCTTTTAGAATATTTGGTCGGAGAAAAAACCTACCGATGGTCTTGGTAAGATGTCGTGGTTCTGATATCGATATCAGCAGGAGTCTGCTATACTTTCGATAAAGATCAAATAGTCGACTATTTGATCTTTATCGAAAGTATAGCAGACTCCTGCCTCCGTGGTCGCAAGCGCTACCGCTGAATATGAGGTCCTGATTTCGATTCCTGGGTCGTGCAAAATGTTATTGCACGGCGTCTATACTCCATTTGAGATAACATGAGACATTTAAATAAGCCCATTTTAGCCCGTTCAACCGATTTTGACATCTTTTGTGTTGGTGATACGACAAATGGTAGCTGTAGTAAACAGTTGGTTTTGGTAACAGGTTTATGCTTTTTATGTCATCCTTATGTATATGGGCTAGAACTCAAAATCGGTTGAACGGTCTGTAATAAGAGTTGTAAAAATTTCTAATGTTATTTCAAATGGATTATAGATTTATGGTTGGTTCGTTTCAAGGAAAATTTTCTGCGAACTTTTGGACCTCCCTTCGTATAACATACAAGATTTCCGATTATTCCGAACTGCATCAAAGTGGCCTAAACAGAGGCCAGCTCCGTCGTTCTAGGGCACAAATCGACTCATTCTCGGGAGGACTGGATGTCACAACGCACGTGGAACCTGATTGAAGATAGAAGGCATCTTCATCAGAGACTGCTTGAGACCCATAACGACGGCATACGAGCATACCTTAACACGCAGTACCGTCAGAAAAGCAAGAAAATCTATCGCAGTACCCGCAAAGATAGGAGACGGTGGGCTGATGGTATTGCTGATCGTGCTCAACAAGCTGCAAACGCCGGCAACTTGAAGGTGTTGTACAATGCTACCAAAACCTTGGCAGGTAACTGCAGCTCGAGGAAGAAACCGCTGAAGTCCAAAGATGGTCTTCTGTTTGTCAGCTACATCGACGCCTGACACGCTACAAGTCAGTTCCCCACCATCCCAGCTCCTAAACATTAACACGGAACCACCGTTAGCCTCTGAAGTTGCGGAGGCAGTCCGCTCTTTGAAGACAGGCAAAGCACCAGGACTCGACCTGATAACTGCGGAAATGCTACATGCCGACTTACCCACTGCAGTCGACGTCCTGACACCGCTCATTGAAAAGATCTAGATCGCCGAAGAACTCACAGACGAATGGAACAAAGGCCTTCTTATAACTGTTTCTAAGAAAGGTGATCTTACCCAGTGCGATAACTTTTTTGCAAGATCATCCTAGATAGATTGTCGAAGGCCGTGGATCCTCTTCTACGCAAGGAGCTGGCTGGTTTCCGCTCGAGCCGCTCCTGTACGGACCAGATCAACACTCTCCGTATCACACTGGAACAGGCATCAGAATGGCAGACGGAGGTTTATCTAACCTTTGTAGACTTCAAAAAAGCCTTTGATACGCTGAAGTGGTCTAGTATCTGGTCCCACCTACTGGACATTGGATGATTGGAATGCCGCCGAAAGCAGTCCGTTTGTTGCAGAGTATTTATAAGAAATATTCCTGTAAGGTTACTCATAACGGCCTCATTTCGGATGACTTAACAGTGCACGCGGGTGTCCGCCAAGGCTGCCTGCTGTCGCCGCTCCTCTTCCTAGTCGTTCTTGATGGAATTATGCTTCGCATCCATGATAGCAGGCTCCGCGGCATAGATTGGGGATTATCCAACGTCTTGGAAGACTTGGATTACGCCGATGACCTATGCCTGCTGAGTCATACCCACGCCGATATGCAAGCAAAGCTAAACGATCTACGTCAGGAAATGGCAAAGACGGGGTTCAAAATAAACATCCGGAAGACCCAGGAAATGAGAACTGGTTTGAAGAATCACTCACCGTTGCTGATTGGCACAGAGGCAGTGGAACGCGTCCACAAATTTACGTACCTCGGGAGTGTCGTGTCAGAGACTGGGGGAAGTGAAGAGGACATCGCTTCACGGATCACCAAAGCCCGAGCAACCTTCGCGCAGCTGAGACCTGTTTGGCAATCGCGGCAACTGAGCCGAAGGATTAAACTCAAAATCTTCGGGTCCAATGTCAAATCCGTGCTGCTCTACGGATGGGAAACGTGGAAGGTCACAAAGGACATCTCACACTAAATACAAGTATTCGTCAACTGCTGTCTTCGTCGCATTCTCGGAATTCACTGGCCCGAGACCATCTCCAACGTAGAGCTGTTTGAGAAATGCCACGAGAGCCCGATCGACCGCCAGATCAAGCGTCGCAAGTGGAGATGGATTGGCCACACGCTCCGTAGGGGTCCCGATCACAAACCCAACCAAGCTTTGGACTGGAATCGCCAAGGGAAAAGAAAGTGTGGCCGTCCTCGTCAAACCTGGCGTCGCACCGTGTTGGCAGAAGCGACGAGCATCGGAATGACATGGAGCGAGGTGAAGCGAGAAGCTCAAGACCGATCGCGATGGAGGACATCTGTGGACGCCCTCTGCCCCATCTAGGGGTTATAGGACATTAAGTCAAGTAAATCAAGTACATTAAACATTGATTCAATTAAAATAAAGACAAACGGTTCAGTAACACAGAAATATACGGAAAGACTCGAATACTTAGGCCCAATAATCTAATAAGCTAATATTAAAAATGTGAACGCGACACGCACATGACCGATCAGTGTGGCGACGCTTGAAGCCATGCAGTGGACGACTTTCGGCTGAAATGATCATCATCATTTCATCATCATGCATGTAAGTTTGTTTGTTACGCCTTTGCGCCTTAACGGCTAAACAGATTTGGATGAAACTTGGCATATTTATAGACCAGAACCAGGATTAAAACAGAATACTATTCATAACGATACAATTTTTGTTGGGGATATTAAAAATAAAACACTTATCACGAGGGCGAAGCCGCGGTAGTCAGATTCCCTATTCTTTAGCTTAAGTAAATGTTACATTATCTGTGTCAATACATAACTGTTCTGTGTTTGTGCACACTTAGCAGTTATTAGCACATAACAACATTAGCGACAGTAAGAGAGCGTCTGTCGGATGCAAATCGTAGAGGAAGTGACGTCACTAGAACGGAGTGACATGGCCGTAGGGTTGTCTCTTAAAGTTATTTAATTACTGTCAGTCACCATTGAGTTCTATTTTTTAGATCTATACCAATATTATAAAGAGGAAAGATATTTTTGTTTGTTTGTGCCGAATAGGCTCTGAAACTACAGGACCGATTTACAAAAGTCTTTCACCATTAGAAAGCTACATTATTCCTGAGTGACATAGGCTATTTTTGAATCACGAAAACGGGTCCTGTGAGGTGGTCCACGGGAGCGAAGCCGCGGGGAACAGTTAGTTACTGATAAATGACGTGGTGGCCCATTGGCTATGATCTTGCCTCTCGTGCTTGCCGTCGTGGGTTCAGATCCGGAAAATGTCATCAATGTGACTTTTTCAAATTCATATGTACTTTCTAAGTTTCTCATGGCCATCGCTGACAACGGTGAAGGAAAACTTCGTGAGGAAACCTGGGCTTATAGTTAATATAAGTTTGAAATCACCAACCCGTCTTCTTGAGCAAGCGTGTTGATTGATGCTCGTACCTTCTCTGTATGAGAAGACTCGTCCAGTAAGACATGCCCAGTGGAACAGTTACTGCCTGGTATTATTATTTTAAATCAGCAATCATTTCTGCAATAAATTGTATAAAAGTCAGAAATTGTCGTTACGTACATACTTACAAAAGTTTCTCAATGCTCTTTTAATTGATCTAGTAATAAATTACCACCACTATAACCACTATATAAGTACCTATTACATACAAACGTATGATTTATTAAAGCACTTTAACACATAAACATAAAATAAGTAAACCTAATTAAATAAATTTTATTTCAGTTTCAACATTACACATAAGAATTATTAGGTACTGCCAAAGAATGATGTGATGATAAAACATTATTGTAAGTTTTATGACTGCTACTAAAACTGTAATCACAGACATGATAGTTTAAATTAAGTAATCATTCGTGTTTTATTACTATGTACAGCCTATTATTTAATAGTAAATATTTGAAAACTTATGAACGAAATGCAAAAATTTGTTCGATAGAGTTCAAAGTTCCAATGCAATATAAATAAATAAGCTTAGCATATTCTGTTTCTTTTCCATCGACGTTACAAGTAACAAACTTATCTCTGGGACAAGTCAAATAATACAAGCATTCTCTGTTATTTAATTTTTTTTAAATATTAAAATACAAGTAAAAAAATATATTTTTATTTAGTCTACTTTATCGTATTCTACTATACAGAATGCATAGACACAAGTAACAATTAATTTAACTAGCAGCCTTATTCCGGGTGTATGGCAACGCAAAAGGGATTGATCCCATGAAAGATTATGACAAATTCTCTTTAAATAATATATTGTCAAAAATTATTGGAAGCTTTCATTGGTACTCTAATACTCTTTTCGAAAAGTCCAATATATTTTTTTTACGCAATTCGTCTGCAGGTATTCCTTTCAAAATCATATCAAAACAGAACCTTACGTGGCCAGCCAAGCTTGCCGATGACAAATTTGTTTCTTTCAAATAAGTCTATCTGGATATAGATCTTAGGGACAGCCCTAACGCGTCAAAAGTCATCGGAACAATAGTGATGGGACATATAAGTACCGTATATCATATTTTGACGCAACAATGGAACCGCCTGCTACTGAGACACTCAGCTAGATAATTTTCGTTGCGTATTATACATTGCTACATTAGTTACCACTGCCGTAAGAATATGTAATACATAAAGAGAGATGTATGAGAATGTGTGTATGTAGTTGTGTTAAGTGTGTCGCTCAGTTTTGAGGACGTTCCCACTATACAATGGGACATTAGTATTGACTTTGTGCTGGTATTGACCTGAAGAAACCTCGTTTTGGCGCCAACTGTTATTGTTTGAAAAGAAGTGTGCTTGTTTTTGTAGTTATTTTCGGGTGGGCGTTTTGTGGGCTTTGAGTTAAAATTGCTTAGGTGATTTTTGATCGATTGTAAGGGCAACAGTTTAGGTCAGTTAGGTTATAACTTGACCTTTATTTTATTACAAAGTAACCTTTACAAGGGACTTAAAGCATAACTGGTGAACTTCGAATGCAGTAGACGTGCACGTCCGTCTTACCCTTCAGGCAAGAAGACGGTGTGATGTTATGTAAAATGTTCAATTGCTTCTATACATAGAAAATTATCTGATAAACAAATTGCTGACGTTGATTTTTTTTAATGACGATAATAATATTATAACATCGTACTTTATCAAGTTAACAGTACGTAGGTATTATATATAACAAAGACAATTAAATATGATTAAAATAATTGCAAGACAATAATTATTTAATAGCCATTTATCAGCCAATAAAGAAAATGACTCGCGATGTTTCTCGTATGTTTAAAGAACAGAGGGGTGACCATAAGCTCTTAGAGTAAGGTTATTTTGAGTTTGTGTAAGGGACAGATGTATATGACTTGTATACATCTGTCACTTACGCGATCTCTAATTAACCTTACTCTAAGAGCTTATGGTCACCCTCCTGTTAACATTGCTAGCAATTAAAGTTTTAAAAAATGCTATGGGCGCAAGTCCATATTAATCATGGAAATATTTAGTGGCCTCTTCAGTATCAATAAACAATATCTTGCGTTATGTCCCCTGCTGTGTAAGTTATATGGCTGCCGAGATACAGTAAATTATATGAACCATTATATCTCGGGACCTTCAATGATGTACTTTACAAAATTGAATAAAGGCTAAAATGCCAGTGACTGACTCGCTCATGCGAAAACCGGAATGTACACTAAAACTAAACTGTATGAAGGATTTGCAAAATTCAACCATTCAGACCCTAAGATGCAATAAGTGAGAAAAGGCTAACAAACCCTCAGTTATTATGACGCCCATGGGGTTAAAACCTAAAATATTAATTGTGCTGGTAAAAATATCTACGTATACAAAACAGTGTACAAAGCCAAAATGTGCACATTAAAAAAAAAAGAGCGACAACGCTGTCGTCATCTCTGTAACTGATTCTTATGTTCTAACACTGTCACTCATTTCTGGGTGACAATATCTTTTTTAAATTGTCATATTTGTCATCAGGCAACTATATCAAACCCAAATCATACCAAATCAAGATATTGATTTGCGAGAAAATACATATCCTAAAAGTCATTGTATTCTGCATGGAAGCAAGCATATAAATCATTGTACATAGGTAATTCGCAAGGAGGGCTAAATAGTATTCGCACATGTGCACATGCGTAGCGAAGCAACAGCATGGACTTACAAATTAGTCAAAAAAATTAAACAAACATTCGCCAAGCTCCAAATTCTTTAATCTCAAACCTCACCAATTAACCGAATATCAACATAATTCGCTCATAAAACATATTAAATTACAAAACAGTGTACAAAGCCAAAATGTGCACATTTTAAAGATAAAGATTTTGTAGAGCGCCAGTGCCGTCGTCATCTCTGTAACTGATTCTTATGTTCTAACACAGTCACTCATTGCTGGGTGACAATATCTTTTTTAAATTGTCATCTTTGTCATCAGGCAACTATATCAAACCCAAATCATACCAAATCAAAATATTGATTTGGAGAAAATACAATTGTTTACACGGGAAGATCTTATATACTAAAAGGCATTATATTCTGCATGGAAGCAAGCGTATAAATCATTGTACATAGGTAATTCGCAAGGAGGGCTAAATAGTATTCGCACATGTGCACATGCGTAGCGAAGCAACAGCATAAACGTACAATGTAGTCAAAAAACTAAAACAAACATTCGCCACGCTCCAAATTCTTTCATCTCGAACCTCACCAATTAACCGAATATCAACATAATTCTCTCATAAAACATATTAAATTAAAAAGTTATTATAGCTATTGTATAACATCGCACAATAGGAGGAAGCAAGTTATGCAAGGCTTGCGCAAGACTCGACAATTACTGTGCACAGTGTTTTTATAGCGAGTTGGTAGAAAGTATAGTGTGCTCGCAGCGAATTGGCAGATCACGGATTAATTATTGATGGCAGTTTTTGGCACGCAACTTGTTGTCACGAGTGATGTGTTAGTAATATAAGGTTTGCAGTTTTATTAATAAACAGGTAAAGTTTTTCAGGCTCTGTTCTTTGCAAGTTTCAAAAGGCCCGAATGTTCAAAAGTTCTAAGGTTCGCCGGTTTCATTCCAGATTTGCGATCAGTTTAGGCACAATTCTAAAACACCGAATTTGTATTGTACGGGCATTTTTCTAGTAAAAGGTCTAATGAAGTGGATTGTAATATTGCTGATGTGTTGAAGACATCTGGATAGGAAGCCTTTACTTTACCTTGTATCTAAATAAACCAAAGCTTAAATTACTGAGACAATGAATTCCATAAAGATCCATGCTATTATGAGCAGTGAGTTTAAAAATTCGATTAGCATAAAAAGCATCTATCTTCAGTTACTTTTTACATAGTGCAAGCTTGTTATAGAAGATAGGGATACAAAGTAGAATTAAAACAACAATGCGACCTCCTCTTTTAGTATTCACCTTGAAATTCAAGGATTCTATCCTAATGACCAAGGAAAACTTTACTGTTTTCCTTTAAAAAGATAGATTTTTACTGGGACAAAATATTTCTTTTTTTAGTAAAAACCCTCACGAACTTTAACAAGTACCTACCTACAGGAACGGTAAATCTCCTTGTGTACTTAAAGGTCAAAATACCGGAGATAGAATATTTGTCACAAAAGAAAATTCTAATAAATTCCGTTTTTATGTTCGAGCAAAGTTAATAGTTCTTGTTCACGTTTTTCTTTGCACACGTATGTCTGAAAAACGTCTTAAGTATTTATCGAACCTACGTCACAGCTTAAATAATAGATAATTGTTAGAATCGCATAACATGACCGATTGTTCGCATATCCGGGAAATCTACCTACGTATAGCAAAAACAACAGTTGTTTTATCGTCTTAGCTCGGTAATCTTAGGAATGTGTTGATCAAATCGTCGTCTGAATCGCAAGATATTTAAGTAGCATAGCTAGAAGGTAGTGTTTCTGAAGTGAAACTGATGTTTTGTCATAGATTTTTTGATTTGATTTGAAGCATTTTATTTAAAATTAATAATCCTTTCCAATTGGCCACATCAGCTCAATTGGATGAGTTTTCCCACGGCAACCGTACATTCTTCGGGATAAAAACTAGCCTATGTGCTATTCTAGACTACCAAATTTCTTTTCCATTCAGCCGTTCTGGCGTGATTAAGTAACAAACATACATCCATCCAAACTTTCGCATTTATAATATTACTAGCTTCGCCCGCGTGAAAGTCGAAATTTATCCCGAGGGAACACGTTCCCGGGATAAGAAGTATCCTATATGTTTGACTATAATCTATCTCTGTGCGCAGTTTGATTCAAATCCGTCCAGCCGTTTGAGTGTGAAGAAGTAACAAACACACACACTCACAAAATTTCACCTTTATAATATTAGTGTGATTATATAGTAAGGATACGAAATTCTTATTGATTGATAAATAACATTAATAATGATGTTTAGTACTTATAATTACTTCGAACTAAAGTATTTTGTTTTGATTAGACAAACACGCTCAAACTGCTAATCGTTCTTAGAATTTGTTCGAATATATGTATACCAAATTTTTTATCATTTATCAATTTGAATGGTACACGTTAGTATTAGATGTCGGTAATAAAATATTAAAGGATTATTGTATTGAGTTAATTGGGAAATCAGAAATGAATACTTTTTGATATCACTTTTTGATTACCCTTATCAAAAAAATAAGAAAAAAAAAGCTAATCTAATCTACCTAATCCGTCACGGATTCTTAATGAATAATTTGAAGTTAAGATCTTGTTAATCTCTACTTAATGCTTTTAATCTAGCAAGTTGTCCAGCTAAGATAGAGATTGACGAGCTCTCAATTTCCAATTCTAAATTCAGATACAAAGAAAAAGTCAAGGTTACTTTAAGCAAGCGTGCCTCATCGTCGACAATATCATCGCTTGCAATCATATGAGATAATGGTACAACGCAAGCCTATCAATAATAAAAAAACAACAATTAAACTAGGTTTCTTAACAAATCATGAATTAGGACACCTTACTGATGTAAGGTGACCTAATTGCGAAAGCGAAAATGTTCCTATAAAAAGCAGTTGTCCGTGCGTAAGGTGGGACCTTATTTGACAGAAGAACCAAAATGTTGATCAACTGACTTTGAACCTTGTCTTTTAAAAGCATCTCATTGTTGATCAACCCTTACGCACTTCCGTCCTTTACTTGAAGGTTACCCAATGTTGATCATTCCCTCCCTACCTTGAGGGTCCCTCAATGTTGATCACCCCTGTCCTCTAACGCTCCTCAACAGCCGCGAGAGACACCCACTGGAGTGGCCACCCAATCGTATCTAATGTGTGTGTTTCAAACAAACAATTTTGTTTGATTTGGTACATACATACACGGCCTTTTTTCATCAATCATACTTTTGTCACAAAATTCTTGTTTTCGGACACTATGATGCGCTGGTAATGGTATTAAGGCCCATACTCTGACAAAGTATCTCCACTTGAATAGTCACCATGACAACGAAAAATCCTCTCGATTAATGCTCAAATCTCAATCAAGCAATACAATTGTCAATTTGATGATACGATGTGGTATCCTCAAGACTAGGGATAGTGCTTGAAACTCAACAATTTCTCATGCTGATTACATAAATACAAGTCCTAAGTAAACTTGTCAGAATAGATAATTTCGCCCTCCAGTCTAGAAAGTTTTAAAATCATTTCTTTCAGCAAGTTTGCCTCCTTAATCACAGGTATTGTTCAGCATCAAGGCTTTTAGATTCACGGCTTTTGATAACTGTTTTGTGGCTTGAATTCATAAAATGTTCGCAATAATATTTTATTCATTGTCTCTTCTGCCTCGTTGGTCTAGTGCTCGTAAGTGCTACTGCTAAGCACGAGGTCTTGGGTTCGATTCCCGGTTCGGACAAAGTGTTATTGGGTTTTTCAATCCGGAATTTCTCAGTAGCAGCCCGGAGTCTGGTTGTGTGCCCGGTTGATGGCACAATAGGGTCCCCCCCTATTAAATGGGACTGAACTGGGAAAAATGTGCGTGTATTATATTTTAGGTGCGCTTCTGCCCAACCTCTCAGAGACTACAGGCGTGATGTTATGTTATTTAAGTAATTTTCCCTATAAGAAGTATATGAGACATGAGGTCTACGTATGCTCCTTTCATCTTCGCTTGAATTACTACCTGAAGGCATCTGATCAATAAAAATGTTTTTACAAGAAACTCAATTGAAGTTTACGGAGAACGTTCAGGAACAAAGGGAACAGACATAACTCACGTAAACAAACACCTCATGTGGAAAGTACGCTCTACTACAGGTCTGTATTAACAACGTCTTTATGTGGAAGCAGTAAGTGTAATGTGTCATGAAATGTTTATAGAATATTTGTAAATAACTCATTTGAAATCAAAACTAGTGCGTCATTTTCTTATCTCACGTCGAACTATCAGGATGCTATGATGGTTTCAAGAGATATACCTACCTATATAAATACATATTCTAGACAAGATCGCGCTAGCAACAAAAAAGTAGCAACTACGCAGTTGCAGTTTTATATTTGAAAACCAATAAAACAAGAAAAATAAACAAACAACTCCGTCCAACCTGGCAACTGATCAAAAATAATCATTCGTTATTCAGAATACCTACCTAATACTCATCTGAAATAACATGGATTCATAGGACGTATTGAATGAGTCAGAGATCGTTGCGACATTTTCGATTTTCCCTGGATGCTTTCATATGTGCAAAATATTGACTGGTATGTGAAATTTGGAGAAATATCAATTTTCATTCCTAATTGCTGAACCCGTGACTAAATGTTGTTTTTGATGTAGTTGATCAAGGTATAGTTCTCGCAAAACTTCTTGGCCGTCCTGAAGATAGCTACAATGGCTGTGCAGTAGTAAATCTCATACAAAAACAGCACCGTTTCGTGCTTCGCGTATCCGGTAAACCAAGTTAGGGGCGGCCCAGAAGTTTGGCGAGGGCTATAACTTGTAGACTATGACTTTCTATATCCTATATCCCCTGCCTGGAGCAGAGGGCCTCCACTGTAGTTCTCCATCACGAGCGGTCTTAAGCTCTATACTGCAAGTTCAAGCTCGCTCGCGGTATAGACTTTAAGTAGGTTTTGGAGTTGATATTGACTCAAAATACACAAAAATAATAGAAGGAAACTGTTGAATAATACTATGATTAAGAACTAGCTTATTCTCGCGGCTTTGTTGCCGTGGTTTTTTGCGCAGGAACCATGCTTTTTTCCGCGATAAAATAAGCCTATGACGCCCAACGATAGTGTACAGAACTTACAGAGATTGCCATCTACAAGCAAACAAACAACTTTACAACTTTGTAATATTAGTACAGATTGTTATATCAGATGTTTCATTCGAAATATTTTACACAATTACGTATACTTACAGGAAATTTCCACTAGGATCAACATCTGCCATTAGTAACACATGTGGTTTTCGGTATATTTTACTCCATACATCCTAAAATGCTGTGCTATTTTGGAGCAAGTTATAATTATGTCAGCGCGGTTCGCTTCAGATTTCTTTACAACTGTTTTATTTGTTTACCTTACTGTGAGTTGTTTGGTACATTCGCGGTTGGCAGAATAAATGGCTTTTAGGTAACGTAGCACCCTTTTTATTGGTACTTAGAATACGATTTGAGGTGGGTACAGTGGGTACATACATACTCGTAGATATGTTACTGTAAAAACCCGAAGTACGGTAAAATCTAAGTTTTTTACGGTAAAATTTTTAATTTCGGTTTTTACCTGCAATCACACGGTATTTTTACCTCAGAGTCTGGTGAATGGTGACAAATTAATTAATTAACATCACTATGATACGAAATGATGCGAACAATTTAAGGACTGATTGAATGCTGGTAAAACCCCAAAATTTAGGTGGTAATCTTAGTTTTTTTCGGACTTTTGTCTGTAAGATTTGGTAATTTTATTTTTTTATTATTGGTAGGCTCGCGCTTGACCACTATCTCACCTGATGGTATGCGATGATGTGGTCGACGGTGTAACACGCTTGCCTAGAAGAGACTCTTGACAATTTAATAAAAAAGAACGATAATAAATCTTAGGTTTTATGGTAAGTCCAAGGTGTTACCGTAGTCCGGGCTTTTACAGTGACATATACATGTTTCTAAAATTATCTGGAATTTTCTTGTATGTGTTTAAACACCTGTGTAGAAGTAATTCGTTCAATCTGTTTGTTGAAGCGTCGCCGTCGTAGGAAAACTACTAAATGGCTCCGTTGAATATTTATCCGCTCGGAAAACTTTGGAAGATAAGTTGCTTTTAAAAATAATCTTCTAAATGTAAGTAAAACATTATAATAATGTGAATACTAGCATGATTTTGGCCCTTAGATAAAGTACCTATAGATTTCGCCATAAAATGAGATTGATTGATAGAGCGAGATCGCTAGTTGGCAGCCCCATGTAAATAATAAGGACAAAAGATTATTTTTTGTCTTTGTCACCATGGCCGGCTTTTGTTGTTTGTCAAACTCTAATGTTATGACAGGCTTGACAAACAAACTCTGTCGTGGTTGATTTTCTGTGATTTCGTGGTATTATGTGTTTATTGAGACAAGGAATTGGGTTATTTATAGATAATAAGTGTCAGTGCGATGGTGGGTTGTAGTGTTCTTGTTGTTGTTGTAACACCAGAAATAACTATTGTTGTTTCATGTGCGTCCACGCCATGGCTACATATATAGGTACTTTATCTTAGTTTTTACTAAATATTAAATGATACAAAGTTAAGATTTTATTATTATATAGAAATTAGTAAGTAGTTTCATGTGAACAAGACATCAAGACTTTTTTCATTCGGTTTCTGAAAGGAAAATCATGATCGATGCGTCATCCAGTGATGCATCATGCAGTAAGCTATTGCAATATCATTCTACCAAACAAAGCAGTACTGCGCGTCTGACAATTTGTCAAATTAATGTTGCGATTATTCTCGTTTTAGATCAAAGGTTTTTTTATGTCATAAGTGTGCTACAACTAATCGGGCAAAAGGAAAAGATGGCCCATGAAAACCCTCTCAAGTATAAATAGTTCGTTTCGTTATTAGTACCGTTTATACCATTATTTGGCAACGACACTACCAGCCGCACTACCAGTAGTGTCGTTGCCAATTAACGACACTACCAAGCCTATTTTGTATTAAACTGTACAGTCAACACAGAAGTTTTGGACTATATATGCACGTTTGATTTTGAGTTTACAAAGTGACATTTCAGTTTTGTTTATTTGAATAGTTATGGATAGAATACACTGACCATAGCTCGGATAAGTTTACTTATACGTCGTTTTTCATCCCGGTAGTACCGTTCAGTAGGATAATTTTCATCATTCGCGCTGACGAAGCCCTTGACAAAAGCTAATAAGATTTAAAAATGGAAGAGCGCATTTAAACAGCATATAGGCAGAATGACTGGCCATTAAATAAAATCCAAGTTCTTGCTATTATGTAATTAACGAACAAATAACCAGTCTATTATAATCATATTACGGTATACAACAATGTTATAAAGATTAGAACTATTACATCACTAAGATTTAAGATTATATACCAACAACACCTACATACCTTCTGTCGACAGTGACGATGTAATCTCAGATTAGATTAATTCATTAATTATCATGTTTTGCTTTAATCTTTTAATCTAATATTGTTCAGTAGATGCGAGGGAAGGAAGGTATCAACAAACTATGAAGAGTTTTGGTAAAAATATTAGCATAGTTATGTAAGCGAGGCCGCCCCCGTCAAACATGGCGACGCAGCGTATTGGCTGAAGCGACGAGTATCGAAATGGCAAGACCGGTCTCGATGGAGGAGTACTGTGGAAGCCCTCTGCCCCAGCTAGGGGCCATAGGGGGATCCTAAGTCAAGTATGTCATCGACACTGTGTGGCCCTTTTATAAACGAATTTCGACCTCCATCATTAAACCTTGTTTCCATTCCATGTCTTCTACTTCCTAATTAATTGTAATATTAGTCAGGTTTCTACTTAGGCTACTCAGCAGCACACAAATATTTCGGAAGTATGCATTGAAGTAAGGGACGTTTACGTTACGTTAATTGATACTACCAATATCGACAAGTTTTGTCATGCATTGCGTTCTTTACGTTGGCGAGGAGACGACTTTTTCATACATATTAACCATTGTCCAATGCATATTCTTCAAATCCTTCGAATCACGACAGAAAGTATGTTTGCAGGTGCCCAGAGGCCCCAGACAAGTGACATTCTATCGTCGAAAGCGTGGCTATAGCGATTGTCAAAAAGGCAAATCGTATGGGATTGACAAGCGATATCGGAAAATCACGTGATCAATCCCTTACATTTTGACATTTCGACAATTGCCTTCGCTGACATCGAATGCCACTTGTCTAGAGCCTAAGGTCACTTGGTTTTGATCCCCAGGTTGGACAGTATTATTGGAGATTCCGATTTTAAATATCTCAGAAGCCGCCTGGAGGCTTAGTCTGCCACCAGTTGGTGACTAAATGAAGATAATGAACTACCAATGCTAGGAAAATGTGCTTCACTGTCGAACACGTCATCGCTTACCAACAGGTGTGATAGTGGTCAAACGCGAGGCACCTAAAGTGGACCATAATATCTTTCCCCTAAACCCGTTGATTAACAGTAATCTACTTAAACATTATAACCATAATAACTAATCCTCAACTCGACATTACATCATTAATTCATACGGACATGAAACGTGTTTCGGTCACCTGCGGCGATAATCTCAGATTAGTGTACCGTAGTTACCAAATGGTTCTCCCACGCCCACATGTTGGGTGCACGGTTTGTGAGCCGAGGCGCCAAGTAGGCTTGTGCAAATTATTCGATAAAGCAAAATTTCGATATTTATCGTCATCAAAATTCGATAAAATTTTGTGTCAAGTTTTGAACATGGTCCAATTTCAACCGTTGCATGATATGATTAATTAAGTATGACAATAATATCTGAAAATCGGAACGCGTTAAAAAAAAAACTTTAATATTTTGAGAATACTTTTAGACAAGACAGCATTACAGATGGTATTCGTTATGTCCATTATCGACCTGTTTGACATTAAAATCTGACTCTCCACGATCTGCTACTAACGAGTCCCAAATTATTTTGGTCACATCGCCCGGAGCCAATTCGATAATCTGGAGAAACTGGCTGTTGTGGAAAAGTGAATTGGTAAAGGCCGCGTGGACGCTCGCCCACTCGATGGTCAGACCAGATGAGGGCGATTATAGGACTCACGCGGCTACTGCCCAAAGAAGAGCCGAAAACAGAGTGGAAATAAGGAGCTCGTCAATTACTCCTTCAAAGCTTTCCAAGACGGGTACGACCTTCATCTAATGAAGATAATGAATAAGAAGAAGATTCGATACTTATCAATATATTTTTTCATTTGCTCATCCCTAGCGCCAAGTAATGTCAATGACACTGTTGGTGCCAAAGAGGAACAGATTTTTGCAAATGTTTCGATTGATATTCTATATTCAAAAAAATATTTTGTACTTTTCTGCTTTTGAATATTTTATTTTAATTTGGAAAGAATATAATATTATGGACTTCTGTGTCTCAAAATAAACTAATTATTATTATATTTTATTATGCATTTTTGTTTAGCGTCCAGAGAGTGTCTTGTATGAAATTAATTGTCTGGCGTTAGATAAGGCGGCTCTTTTTGGTGACATCACGTGATTAAGAAAATAGGAGTAAGGTTATAATCGATGTATGAACGGGGCTCTTTAGTATGCTTCTTCCGATACGCAGTTGCAGATTGTAGCATTCGTGCTACATTAAATTTTGTACTTTCTGCTTACTCCCAAAACAAAGAATCATACTAAAGAACTCTTTGCCCCCTAAAGTGATTCCTAACAGGCCATATAGTTAGCTAATTTACCAAATTCTAGCCATAAAGAGGCCTAAAATAAAACCAACTAATTAAGTGTTTGTTGAACCCAGACCAAGGTTCTAGTACCCGGTTCACTAATAGAGCAGTGAGGCGATAAATAATGAGTTAATCTAGTCAAGCGGTAATTATACTGATACACTTCGTAACACGGTGGTGAAGTTACTAGGAAACTATTAGGGGTTAATGTACTCTTTCTTACTAATTAGTTCTACTGTGTTCAATAATTAATTACTGCTGAGGCCTCTCGAAAAACGGTCGAAGTACTATTCATATATAACCCCACGCTTGTACTCAACAGAGGGTTAGGCAGAGATGGCACGTATCTTACTTCTTACTAATGTTATAAATACGAATGTTTAGATGGATGAATGTTTATTACTCAATCACGCCAGAATGGGAGAACGGATCTGGATGTAATTTGACACAGAGATAAGATAAAAATACTATTCACGCAAGCGAAGCCGCTGGTAGAAGCTAGTGATAAGGAACAAGTATTTAAATTATCAGTACATCACTTACCCCCGTTTTCGGAAAAGAGATTTTATCTATGGGTCGCATGCGCATCGTGCCTTTGCGTCACGTTGATTTTTAATAATTTTAGTTCCTAAAACTCGGCTTGCATATCCAAGGCTTTTGAATGATTTTAGACTCCTGATAAATTAAGAAGCCAAAAAGGACCCGCTTCTATTAACTCCAAATCAGGTCACCAATATTTCAAGATAATCCACCTACATTCAGTAATATTGCAAAATTTAACAAAAGCCTTGCTCCAAGCAATGTGTGCCAATGACATAATTTCATCGCAGTATAACGAACAACAACATATCGCGTGCATGAGCACCTAATAAGGCCGTAAGGCCTGCAGAACCGAGCCATATAAAAGGTACAATGACCACGAAATAACTTAGAACATAGATTTAAAGCCGCCATTATTGAAACTACAACCTTATGCAATAAAAAATAAAATTTAATTTTCTACGCTGTATATTGTAACTTAGATTTGTTGACTAATCATTGGAAATTGCTCTTTATTTTCTGTACTATAGAGTTGGCTTTTGCATGTGACAGGGTTGTATTGTAACTTGGATTCATTGACTAATCATTGAGTATTGCACTTTAATGATTGAGATTTATGGTTGGTTTTTGCATGTCATGGGTTTTGTAGTGTAGTTGTGTAGGCCCGGTCCATTCATGCATACCAAGCCAGTCTGATAGTTAGCCTTGATATTATTTTGTTATTCGTATGCACTTGTCAAGTGTTTTGTCTTATTGTTTGGTAATCAGCAGAAAATTGCGAAATATTGGGCACTTATTATGGGTCTATGTTTTATTACGAATCAGCTTCAATTGATAATTTGGTTAGCGTTTTTAAACAATCCTACTAATATCCTATTTCCTACTATATATATAATATTATAAATGCGAAAGTTTGTGAGGATGTATGTTTGTTACTCTTTCACGCTAAAACTAAAGAACGGATCTGGATGAAATTTGGCACAGTTATAGATTATAGTCAGGAATAGCACATAGGATACTTTTTATGCCGGGAATATGTTCCCTCGAGACAATTTTCGACATTCACGCGGGCGAAGCCGCTGGCAGAAGCTAGTCGGATATAATTTTATAAATAGGTGAATGGATGGATAATATTGCTTAACCTACTTATTGATTTGTTGTTTCTTAACAAGGTTTATCTACTTATCTTCAACTCTTGTTTTCTATGTTTACAGTTTTTAGGAAAAAAGCCCGTACCTATTCACGGATGAAAAAGTTTTTCATAACGAAGCTCACAAGCCTAAGTTCATTAACATTTTAATTTTAACTTAGGCACTAATAACCTGAACTTCTGAGTTAGGTCATATAAAATTAGAACTAAAATTACCTTGTAACCTGACTCAGTGTCAGTAACATTATTAAACTGACGCCTCGCTTACCTGCAAATAAAAGAAAAAATACATTTAATACATTTTATGTTACAAAATAATTACTTATTGCATTTTCCGCATCCTAACTCTGTAACTCTAACATAATCGCAATCACGTTCTTGTTATTTAATACTGATTACATAATAATATGGTAAATTTTGCAGTACCTATAAATCTCTATTGTTATTAATTTAAACTTTATTCTTTATTTCTTGCAGTAAAAATTTTAATAAAAATATAAGCATAAGTAGGTAGGCCTTCTCGGGCCTAATTTATAAAGATCTCAGAGCTGTTAAGCAACCTTAGCAAATTCAAACGGCTTTTTTATAAAACATACTTTCGTCCGTTTTAAGGCTGAAATTATCTATGAACATTTTAATTAAAGAATCTTTAAGTTGCTGAAAATTAAAAAAAATAAAATCCATAGGGTTATTTTCAAATAAAAATAATATCGTATAGAGAAATATGACGTCAATGTGGTAATATGTCAATGTGGCGAAGCTTAGGGAGGCCTATGTCCAGCAGTGGACGTCTTTTGGCTGATATGATGATGAAAGAAATATGACTCGACAATTAAGCATGACATTATAAGATAAGTACAATCACTAATAACTGATTCATTAAAGTTTGTTCGCAATTACGCCTTGAATCTAATTAATTTTGTCAGTAGTAAGTGGAGCTGCTCAATTAAGAGATTTCGTTAATTACAACCTGGAATCTTCGTCTGTTGTTGTGTACGTGACGTCATCGTTAAATGTCAACTATTTCGGGATTACACGCACCTTTGTATGGAAGTCATGATTAATTCCTAATTGAGACATTTACTTTGAATAGTGACTTAAATATAATTTTAACGCACAAGGAGCCCTTTTTCCTCTCCCCTTTGTATTTGTCTATAGTGTTTTTTTAAAGAATATTCAATTGTTTATATGTTAATATTTTTGTTACTTTAATAAAGGAATAAAATACATTAATTTTAACGCAAGGGAACGATCGATGTAGCGAAACTTGGGGGATGTCTGTGTTCAGCAGTGGACGACTTTCGGCTGAAATGATGAATTTTAATTAATTAATTTCAATGATTACTTCGAGGAGGGTACTCTAATGAGCCAAAATGCGATTGTGGTGCCACATCCCAAACAATGCCTCGCCTCCTGTCGCGCCCTCTATGCACAAACACGGTCTGAATGACCATTACGAGTCTAATCCTAACGTTTTCGACGTGGCTAAAGTTTGGTCAAAACAAATATAGTTTGTAGGAATCAACGATACGACGAAAAAGAAAAATGTGTACTTCATAGTAATATATTGTTAGAGATGGACTGTCTTGTCGGGCAAGCAGACCTTTCGGCCATATTATTATGAGCGCCTACTATTTCATTCTCTAGTCGGCTAAGTCTATAGTTAGCTCATCCCTAAAAGTGAACTAAGGACACTGGACAAGTAAAATCATAGGTAGGTTGGCTTCTCAAACTTCATTTTCCATTTGAACTACCTATTTCTATTTTATATTATTCGTATTTTAATTTATACTTTCGCTTCGTACAAAAATATCGAGAAGTTTACTTTCATTTGATATAATTTTAGAATCTCGAAAGAGCAATTTGTTTGGGTTCTGCGAAGTACTCGTCAAGATTGTTTCCAATTAAAAACTTTTGCAATTTGCACAGTTTGCACTGCAATCACTAGCCATTGAGGAACGTTATTTGAATATTCATCAGTTTCCAGATTGCAGGTGTTTGTTCATTTTTATTTTTCCTTTCAATGTGTGGGCAAAATTATTTAAACAGTGTGTGGACAGTGGATGTTTGTTACTCAATCACGCTAGAACGGCTGAACGGATCTGGATAAATTTGACACAGAGATAGATTATAGTCTGGAATAGCATAATATGGCTACTTTTTATCCCGATATAATGTTCCCTTGGGATGATAAAAAAGTTTTCACGCGGGTGAAGTCGCTTGCAGAAGCTAGTAAGCCTATAAATTTCTGTTTTGTTTAGCATAAATTAGCAGGTTCTAAATTCAAATGACCTATAGCAAGATTTGAATTTAGAACTTGCTTCATTTTCTTCTGCCACGACAGTCATTCTATTAGTTTTCTCCCTTATATTCAATGTACTCTTTGATCAGTTTGGCCCATAACTTAGGCACTAGCACTTCCACAGAGGTCATGATTTGTTGCTAATAAGCCTGACATTTTTATATAACATAACTCCAAATATATTTAAATCGACCAGATAATAAAAATATACAATAAAAGAAATGAGCAAAAACCTCTGTCATTGATATATCCAATCCGACCAATCAACTGCTAAGATTCTAAGGACTCGACAATCTTAATCAAATACAAGCATTATATTTTAGGCATTCCAAGAGCAATTTGAATGCATAATAAGGAATTAACCTATATTGAAGTGGCAATGAGCGGAAAGATTATTCATTCGTTTTCAGATTATAAAACGATTTCGAATAATCAAGTAAAGTAAAGTGGTCGAAGTTTCTAGATCTCAATCTGCTTTAAAGAAAGTGTAAGCTTGTGTCTCAATAATAACAGCCGCATGGATCGATCATCGAGGTTAAGCAATGTTGCCGAGGTCACCATCAATTTGATGCGTAAAGCGGGCTTGGGAAAGCACGGTTGTACCCGCAGACATGTGTACATCTATGACAGTTGTCGCCGCTAGTAGTCAGAAGCCGGAATATCTGTCATCAGTCTTGCCAAAGTATATCGTGTTACCGAGTTACTAGATTGTGTAGGTCAGATAGGCAGTCACTCCTTGCAAAATATTGGTATAGACTGGACACAAATCCCAACATAGCAACAAAGCCAAGGTAAATTTATTGTGTAACAAAAATAAAGGAACACATAAGACAAATGTCACCGCTTTTATAAGTATGGGAACTTTGACAAATGACATGATGTTTTGTACCTCTGTGGTAGTGTTGTAACAGTAAGTGGAAATGCGATTATATCATGTGTATGCAAGGCAGCATCTACTCATGTAAAGATTGCGTCATCCTATAAAAAGTGTATGCGAAAAGGCGTTTGCAATGAGATTGGACGCAGAGCCGTGGTCAATCATACTTGTGTAGATAGGGGAGAGTGGTAGAGGCTCTAGAAAAAATGTAATTCCAAAAGCGATGGCAAAGATAGAAATGCCAACACGTAAGGGATAAATCATGTAACATTTCGATAGCGCTTGGCAATCTCATACATTTTTCCAACCGCTGTCACGACGCTTTCAAGAAACTCAAATCAAAGAAACAAGTAGTTAAATAATAATAAATTAATAAATATCTTTATTTCCCAAAAATACAAATAAATGTAGGTACTTTATGTTTACAATTTTTTGAGATAATTATGGTAGAGAACATATTTATTTTAAACATTTCGATGCTGCAGAAATCTGTACACAATACATTAAACTCTGTCTCTTAATATAAAATACCCTATATCCTAACCGGTCTAGTACCTAGATAATGTTCTTTTGAGACTTGAATATTTAAAATGGCATATCAAATGAATCAATGTCAAAATGAATGCGATCACACTGTGAGTGTACTCCTTAATAATTATACAAAGTATGCAACTTATTGAAATATTTATTCTCATTTGTAGCAATGACCCCATATCGAAGAAGTTATCCTTCAGTCGCGATTAATAAACGTTTATTAAGCAGTATTCAAATAAATTTTGCTTCAATTAAAGTTGATAAATTCGGCGAAAAAAACCTGCGTTTGCTCAATTGAGCAAGAGTACCTACGTACCACGGACACGGCGGCGTTTTGTAAAACAATTAAGGTTCGTTATACATATCCTGTTTCACAACGCCTGTCCTGCTTCGCCGTCCGATGTTGTTTGCAATGCAAGTGGTACAAGGCGGGCTGCACGCGATTATGTTCGTCCCGGACTATTGCTTGTGTTGTTGTGATGTTCTGATTTCGTAGATTAGGGAAACGTCTAGAAAACTTTTTATTTTGGGTAAACATCTTTCTTGGTACTCATGATAAAGTACATCAAGCATCGAAAATGTTTCAGTCTTCACGAAATTATGTGTGTTCAAGTATGTAAATTACGTGCACTAAATCTACTGCATTAATGTAATTTACTTAAATAGCAAAATAAGTTTTGTTTATAAAGGAATAATTTTATACTTTTTGGCATATTTAGCCAAAATGTTCAGTAACAATAAATTAAACAAAAAGGCTCCTTTAGCAAGTTTAATTTACAACCTCACAACTAAAATTGACAAGCTAATGCCTCTTTTAGCAAATTCTTAAGCATAATAAATTCAATCATGGTAAACAATCACTATAGATCTCAAAGCATACTTAGTACACAATAAGTTTTTATGCCAATAATGATTTTCCTATTTAAACGTCTATGCGATATTGAAATAGCAAATCATTATTGGCATGTTTAGTGTTTTTTGTTAGCCCACATTACGTCTGTGGCGGCCTTCTCAATGTCGGCTGTAATACACTGGCAAAATGTTATTTTTATTATGTATTGAATCGATACAATAAGTGTGAGATGTAAAAATGCAAAACAATCACCATACAGAGATAGATTAGTAGTTCAACAATGCAAATAATTTCATTTTGAAAATATACATATAGTAATTTTCATGATATATGGATATCATGAAAATTAATTATATAAACAGACCTTTGGGAGTATGGACTCCCAAAGGTCTGTTTATATAATTTCGCTCGTTTTCATCCTAAATCATCATCAATTTCGCTACAAATTTGCAAAAGTGCTAATTCGTACGCGAACTAGCTTCTTACTGCACCTATCTCTTTCGCACGTGAAGTCGGATGAGATGGCATGCATTTTAACCCCGCGCACAAAATAGTTCGTGCCGTCGAATACATAACTGGCGAAATAAGGGTTTACAATGGAGCAACCCAACTATTCAGGGAATGCAGGTGTAATGTTATTTTATGCAATTTGTTATATCAGGTCAGTTGGGTATGCGTTTTGTTATCTGTTTAGTTGCTAGTCAGCTTAGACAAAGGATCGATGACGTGACGTTAATGACAATCTTCAATATTAATAGCGTCATATTGTTATGATTGTTCTATTTCAAATCTCCTGAGACTTAAGTCAATATCTTTCTAGATAATACTAATAGGTACCTAAATAATTCGTATAATTTATTTTGTAACATCTTTCTAAACAAGAACTTTATAACATCATACATGTTCAATAATGTCAGCACTGCTGGGACACAGATCTCCACTCTGTAAGAGGGAGGAGAGAATATATTTTTTTAATTTAATTAAACAAGAATATTTACTACCTACCTACTTAGTTTTATTTCCTAGTCCTACCAGTCGACTTCATTAATATTTCAGCAATTTTGTCGGCCTGCCTAGGCGAGTCAAAACTGAATTCTGGTTTTAGATAACCAAAGACTAGCATATTATTAGCATTACTGTAGTATTATCTTATATTATATTATCTGTGGCATTACTGAATTTTGTCTCGTGTAAGCCTAAACGTTGCTTTATTTAGAAATCTAGTTTCAAATTCTAAATGGCATTTGGAAGTTCGACGTCAACTGTCATTACCGTCAAGAAATTTCACCAAATGTCTAAATTGGTAGAAGTACTCGTATCAAGTTATAGTAAGTAACAATTAACAGTTGACACACATACCTGGAAGTCAGTGAGTCAACTGATAAACTCCTATTTGAACTGGGAAGTGCATTAATTCTTGAAACAACTGTAAGTGTAAATGTGTGATCAATGCACTACCACAGTGTACATAAATACAGTTTACTCTTATGATACTGCTTATTACAGCTGTGAGAGAGATTACTCATCCGTGTTAGTCTGTGTGTTAAGTATTGTTTGCTTAGAAAACTGTTCTTCTGTTACTTTGTACTGTAGATAAAATAGATTATTTATAACCTGCGTGCGAACTTGCCACACGTTAGGATTGACCGAAGAATTGCGCAGTTGTAATTTTATTTTGCACTCTGTTGAATACAGGGTCAATTATAATTTCAAGTAAGTTACTATACTACCAGCGGCCGTTGACCCCGTAGTCAGCTGTTTTTACTTGAAGTTTCTTTTTGTTGGTATATCGTCATTATACAGATTTCCATCCCAATGTTAGTTTGGGTTGCTAATCCGTTGGGTGCAAATTAGCAGACACAATAGAAAAAGCAATTGTTTTTGGGCACCAAAGTTCCCAATTGCACTCAAGGGGATAATTTAATTTTTACCTAGTACATAAGATTATCAGCAATATTCTTAATTTTAATTAAATATCATCTGCTCATTTTTATTTTAGATTACTCTTATCTAGCTATAGTAAATTTTGCATTATTACTCTTATCTAGCTATAGTAAATAATATCATAAAACAAATATTTAATTGAGTTTAAACGTACTACTCCGATTGTTTTAAACAAACCGAACTATAAAATTTTAAAATACAATTTCAAAGTTCCGCAAACAATTTATACCGACAAATTTTATTATTCAGTAGGTCACATATTGTTTCATAATTATGAATCGCACTACTATTGTTACTTATTTAGCCAGCCTCGTTAGGCCTCTGTATGACAGAGAACGCATGCCCATGACTCATACACACTTAATTACTGCTAATTGATGTGTCTAAGTGAGTTAAAAGGTTAATATAGAAGATGATGTGGCTGTGGTTAGGGAATTAGGTTGTAAAGACTTAGAGACTTTAAAATATTGTAAAGTTGAAGATCGTAATATTGAAGATGGGGATGACAACAACGCTTTTAATCAAAAGAAACTTAAAACGGCTACAAATAAACAAATTAAAAAACTAACAAAATCCTCAAAATAAGATACATAAATAAAAATCAATCTAGACAACATTGACAATAAGAAACTATACTCGTAGATAAGGTGACATTCTATCAACGAAAGAGTCGCGATAGCCATTGGAATGTATGGGAATGACAAACGCTATCGAAATGTCACGTAATCCCTAACATTTTAACATTTCAACCATCTTCTATAGCCTCTTAACTCTTCAATGCACCTTGTCAGTAACTAGAAGTTCTCAATAGACCAATGAATAGTCCACAATACAGTATAAGATGATCCTTTCCTTCAGTCTCATGTATATGAGATAAGCTCCAAGTCTTGCGCTCCACATAGTTCACTCGTGACACGAAGACACACGATCTTCATCAGCATTCTGCTGGCCTTTCGCGCCCCAATTACTTGCATTATTAATTAGAGCTTGGAGCTTGCATTTCTCTATACTTACATCAGAACTCGCTGTTCCGTATCACGAGTTCGTGATACGGTACATCGTAGTCACATCTTTTGTGATATAAATATCTCAGTATATTGTGCTTTCGACCATATTTGTCCCAATTAGAACACAAATATTTGCCGCCACTTACACTTTTCGGAGAAAGATATGGTGATTAAATCCTATTCGTGCGTGCTAGCCGCTGGCGAGTCGTTAGTTTCGCGTATAAATTCCTTGATTCTTGTTTACCTGCAGCCGGTTTTTGGTCTAAACAAAGATGAACGTCTGGGTCTGTTTCCTCTTGTTTGGAGCAAACAAATATTTGGGCTTTAATCGAGGCACAATTTGGCTTATCGTTTCGTTTGATGATTTCGTCTTCTTAAAATTGGAGACTAGCTGCGAAAGTGTAATACTTTCGATCACATTCCGAAGGAATATGAAGTGAATTTCTAACCCATTCCTTGTTTGAAATCTCCAACCCGTATGAGCAATAGTGGTGATTAATGCTCGTGCCTTCTCTGTGTTGGATGAAACCTTTGCCCTGCAGTGGAACAATAAGAAGCTGGTGTTACTACTATTCCTTCATAAATCTGTCTAAAAAATCCTAGCTGGAAAACGTAAATGACGTTGTTGACGGACGGCACTGCCATTGATTCTATCTTTCCCAAAAAACAGATTTAAATTGCCACATTCTATGTCTTAGTCAACATTTTCCAACGGAACTTTTTCCTCTATTTTCCCTATTTCCACGAGCCAGTGGGCGATCCGTCATGGCGGCGCGTGATGCCACGACTGAACTCATTAACATTCGTTAACCGCGTCGTGACGGCTCAACTATGTGTCTAGGAATAATTAACTTGCCCTATGGGCCGCATTATTGAGTACGTCGATGTACTCATGTGATTCTTTTGAATGATGGAGTATATGTGTGAGCTGGTCGTAGGGTAACTTTGATGTTATGCTCATCAGGAATATGATTACCAGTGTCAACACGTCTTTTTTGTCCGTATGAGCATCAATGGAGATTATTTTCACTATTATCTTCGCTGCTGTAAAATCGTGGATCAAACGTCTCGATGTCTTAGTTCTTGTTATCTAGACTATTTGAAATTTCAACCTTTAGGCTTATATTTTTGAGTATATCATCCTACATATTCTTCACCTTAACTTACATCTCTAGTTTTACGGTTAACAAAACCACTGCATCCTCAGTTTTGCAACATTAACGATTCTTTCGGACGATTTTATGAAGAGATTACTGGAAATAAAATGTCTACCAGTTTCTCTTCTGTGTACTAGGAAGCTTACAGCAAAAACACGAAGAATAAAAGCTCAGACTACAAAATTACCTTTTCGAGTGGCGTTGCCAACGGCATCGGCAGTGGCAACTTTTGTATTTTTTTGTAAACTGAGTAAAAATGGAAGCTCAGGCAGGCTTGAGCCCGTGCCCGTGCAACATAATTTATATTTAGGGAGTAATGGCGGCAGAAGCGGACGTGGCTGTTATGAAATAAATTTCTTTTGACTGTGTTGTTGAATGTTGTTTGTGAATGTGAAATGTGGTTTTGTAAACATACTCGTACTTACGTAGTACCTGCATAAAAATCTATACTATTTATCCATAAACATATTATAAATGCGAAAGTAACTCTGTTACGGTATACACAGTCTCAGTCAGTTTTATACAGATAGATTGTACTTTGGGCAAGGACATAGGACTTTTATCCCGGGAATAAGTACCCTTGGGATAATTTCTTGAGGGCTTTTACACTGGTGAAACCGCTGGTAGAAACTAGTAAATAAATAAACAAGAACTGAAACGTTGATCACATTTTGCTGATCGACCTCTATGTTACAAAGTTATTGATTTATTTTGCTTTTACTACATACAACAACGATGACTAAAGGTACTAAAATTCATAACACTTAAATCTACAAGGAAATCTAGGTCTGTTTACGTGAAGACACACCTGTAGCTAAATCGGTAACAAACATAATAATAGTAAACAAACTCGAGGTCGCTCGGTGAGTTCGAGTGTAAATCAAAGCGGTCATGTTCTAGAAAAGTAATGTTCTACGTAAATTGTCATAATGTGAAAAGTAATGGCAATTTTTAAATTGCCTCGTAGGTGCAGTGACCGCAAGCCGCACTGTTGAGCACGAGGTCCTGGGCAAAGTGTTGTTGGGTATTTCCATCTGGCATATCTCAATAGTAGCCGGTATATGTGAGAATAGACAAGTTACATTCTGTCATCGAAAGACACTTGTAGAGCCTCTGGTCTTTGTGCAGTGCCCAGTGGATGGCAATATACTCGTCCCCATATAGGACTTTAACATAACTGGCAAGTTTAACTTGTGGATGTCACATGTCTTCGAATTTTTGGTTTTAGGACATGCCCGTTTCCTCACGATGGTTTCCTTCACCCTTGATTTTATATGTATGTGTAATAGGCATTTTTTTACGCATATACAGGTCCTTTGATAGCAAAGGGTAAAAATCTTAAGTTGAGTAAATTCTAGCTTATCATATTACAAACAGTTTTGGGTTTTTTGCGACATGTCCTTTCTGTGTAAATAGGACTAAATCGTTAGTACAAGCTACTTACTAGCACAAAGTACGTAAGCTACTTTGTGCTTCTAAACTGTAATCCTTCGAAGATTAAATTACCTAGAAGGGGCAAACCCCAGCAGCCTCATTGCGTAATGAATTCGGCAAAGCAAAGGGCAAAGAGTATGAAAAATCGATCAATCACATAGACGGAAATTCACATCGCGTATTTCTTCTCGCATGCGAGTGATCGATTTTTCATGCTATTTGCTCTTTGCTTTGCTGAATTCATTACGCAATAAGGCTGCATTAAATGAGGTATTGCGGTCAGCCAAGTCCTGGTGATGTAAGTATTGTAACTGCCTAAATAAACGCTTAGGTGTATAGTGATAATAGCAGACAGTTACATCTTTAGTTGCCTGTACAGGTAAAAACGGATATGATTCGAAGCGAAGCGGGTCACGCTAGTCATGCTTACTGCGCAAATAGACGCAGTTTTGGGTGACATAACTTTTTGTGCGCTAAGTTGCGGCACCTTTCAAAATTCGGGAAGGATTTATTATGACCTATCTTAGGGTTTTTTTGCCACGTAATTATATGCACAGCTGTTTGCGTAGGAGTGGGCTAAAATGTAGAAAATATCAGCCCGAGTATAGAACTTTCTGTTTCGTTCCCGCCAACATGTGTTCCCTACCAGCGACCAGCTAGCTAGCCAGCGAGCTATCAGCCATGTGTGGTAGCATACTCATGCATCAGCCTTCTAAATACGAGTCAACACATACCTTCTAGGCTGCTTCGTTCCATTGCAAACATCTTCCATCAGGCGAGAGAAATAGCTGGCTCTTCATGAAATTTCAATAAAAGTTATAGGTAAACCAGGTAATTGCACTAAGTTAATGAGCCAGTGGTACATAATGTTAGTGCGCAAATATGCGCATTCTTTGCATGTCACAACGTTGCGCAAGCTATTGCGCAGTTGGAGGTCCTCCGACGACATAGATAGACATCGGTTATTGACATCAGATGCGGTCCGTTTATGTTGTTGTGAATTGTAATGATTAGATATATAATTGCTGTAGAAATAGGTGGGTAGAGATACTTATGCACTGCATTTATTATGATAAAATTATACAAAATCTAATAGATGATGGAGTTTGTACCATTATTATTATTTATTCATAGCAAGATATTTATGTATGTACTTTTAGTACCTACACGTGTTTTTGTTAGTTTATTACACATAATTTATGTTTTATTACTTGCTTTAAATATAACTATCCCACTTCTCCCGACTTTAACTACCCGGAAAGAAACATGAAAGCTCTGATTTATTTTCTAGACAATCATTCTGCCTAGCGTTTCTCCATCTACGTTATCTAACCATGCAGCAGAGTACTAGTACTTATTTTCTGGACATTCAGCGAAAAATCCTTCTAAAAATAAATATACAGACTGCTACTTATTGACTTTGCTCGTGAGTGTGAATTAAGTCAAAATATAAATAAACATACAAAAAACTTTTAAAGAGTATATCAGTCATTAACATTTGTTTTATAATAATTTAATAACAGATTTGTTATTTACAAGATCAGCTACGTGTGATTAGTACAGCTGCATTGTTTAAGCACAACAATTCCGTGTTAAAAGGTAATAACTAACATATTGAGCATGATTTAATTATGTAATGATAGCATGTATCATATTATAATTACTAAACCAGTTATCTGTTCTAATACGTGTCATAGACACTTGTAGTAAGAATCATGATTTCATCCGAAAGACGTCCACTGACAGCGCTTTCCATTGACCTTTGAGTGATTTGGCCTTCTGATGAGGCCCTTAGTGAGCGACATCGGTTACTTTTTGGTTCCGTATTTCATCACTGGCATCACACACTGGTCTGACTTTAGTCTTGGGACTAGCATACCGCAGTAGTAAAGGGTGATGAAAAAACTAACATTTAAATTGCAATGATCTTACGACTGCCAAGAGTTTTGTTTTTATATAAATCATATAATAATAATTGTCTGTAACCTATTTATTTATAACCAAACCCGTCCATCAAGGAAACCATGATAGATTTATAAATAAATGCAGTTCAAAACTCTATTAACTTGTTCTACAACCAACTCATAACATAATGTTAACGATAAATATAAAATAAAAAACATTTTGTTCCTGTTCGTTTTTTGTAGTTAAATAAAACAACCGGTTTGAATCCAATCAAGAGGAAACGTATGTTTGTAGTGTCGAATTAATTAAAATCAATTAAAGTTAAAGACACAAGGAAAATATTTATAAGTATATACGGAGGCATATGATTATTTTGGTAAAGGATTACCTTTTAAATATTTCCGGGTGACTGAAGTAAAAAGTTCTTGTTTTCAAAAATGTTTTGATATAAATGATCTGGAATTCTGTATTTAAAATATTGAGCAAGATTTTGCAACTATTCTGTTAACATTCACCCATACCTAATTAGTAGGCCTCTTAATATATTTTAAGAGTCTATTCCGGTTGCTAAAACTGGATTAGATTAACTTGCTATACATACTTTTTTGCCCATTGCTGGTCTCGCTATCACGATCTAAACGGATGGTAAGCGATGATATTGTCGCCTGTGAAGCACGCAGAAGTAACCTATTTATTCTTGACTTAAGGCGTATATATTCCCTAATGTTAACGCAGTACTGGGCGTGCGCCCGCTCGTAGCCAGAATATCAATATTGAACTTCCTTTTGGACAGTTTTGTTTGCAAAATATTCTTTGATTTACATATACTATTTCAGTTATGAAGAAATTCTAGCCATAAATTTTTCTGTGTAAAAATAATTTTAAACATCCCAGTCGTTTTGGAGGCGTATCAAAAAATAGCGAAAAAATATCGAGTTGTTAATTATTTTTTAAAACAAACCTAATATTTAGTTACATGACAAAACCATGTACCTGAAACAATATTTTTTTTTAAATATTTTTTCAAACTTTTTAACCTAGTCATTACTAGGAATTACACTCCTTACCCGTACGTTCAAACCAAACTTAGCTTTCACGTGTTCCACACTACTCGACTAAGATATTATTTAAATTTTAATTATATTAGCAAAAAATATGTAAATAAAAACGACAGCATTTTCTCGAGCACGAGCTTGCAAACGTGACCAGAAGATATCTTGATTAAATATGTAAATTGCAGATTGTTTGCATTTTTTACCGTTTGAGCTTTTTATAACGTGTTACAGCAGTTTATAGCGACGTTTAGCAATGTTTATGACACACACACACATATGGCTTGAGTGATTTAAGCACAAGTAAAATTTAAAAAAAAATTAAAGCCCTCGACACATTTTTATTTCATACTACATAATGTATCTAGTAGTAGACGCGCTTCATCGACAATCTATTGAACACGTAATTATGACACGGTATCTTGCGAAAACACCCCTATTACTTTTGAACGGAAACGGCATTCTCGATAAAGTCAACTTTCAAACAAAAAACATATCAAAATCGTTTTATCCGTTTAAGAGCTATGATGCCACGGACAGATACACAAATATACAAACACACAGGTACACATGTCAAACTTATAACACCCCTCTTTTTCCGTTGGGGGTTAAAAAAACCACGTCAATGTGACGATGGTGCCATTTATCCGTCTATATTTTCTGGTGGATTTTTCTGGTAAAGCTTGGCGCAGACAGGCGCGAAGTGACAATGCGACAACCAGTCTTAAGAAAAAAATCATATAACCCTAGAAAATCCGTATAAAACGGACATAATTCAAAAAGTAAAATATAATAAAATGCGTTGTTGCATTGTCGCCTCGCACCTGTCTGTGACAGCCTTAAATGCACCTGAATTCGGCATGTTCATCAATAGGTAACCAGGTTATCAAAAAAGGGCCAGATAGATAACCGATATGCAGATAATCGGTTGATATCGCAACATGCGCCGGGGCACGTAAACGTAAAAACTCGTCGGCTGTAGAAAGTGGCGCTCGGATCGAGGCCGCGCGGCGGTGCAGCGGTGCTTACCCGCTGAGTAGCTACGGATTACCTGTATGGGACGAACTTGTGATAATTATTGATTGCCTACTTGTAAATCTACATTTTTTGGTACATGTTGTGAACTATCACTTGATTCAACTTCTTGGAAAAATGACAATGTATCAGCGATAACAATTGTCAAAAAGTCCAAAATGTATGATATAGACTTGCGTTACCAAAATTTCACGTGTCAAACTGTCTGTACCTTTATTCCTATATATTAGTTTAGGCCGTCTTATTCTAATTTATTTGATTTCACCGTAATATATCATTTTCTCCTATACATCTAACCATTTGATCTTTTGGCCTTACCTAATATAAATCTTCAATAAGTGCAAAACATGTACCTTAATAAAGTAATTGTACACATTTAACATTTTTACATGAACACAACACATCACGGATGGATGAATCATTTACATAATCATTAAGGTTTGGGTGAACAAAGTGGAAAAGGCCTAATTGAATCAACTCATAAGTTAAGTAAATGTCTGTAACACTTTACAAGCTAGCAGAAAAAATCTTTATTTAATGTTCAAGTGAAATAATTCAGAAGATACCTGTTTTGCATCAATTTGTTTACTATGAAGACAAACTACTCTGTTTGCAAATTCAGCTCAGTGCATAAAAATCCAATTTTATGGTTAGAATGCACCATCTATTTTGAATACCTAAATTTCCACATTTTACATAATACCTTCCCAGTAAATCCTCATCTAAATATCATTCAAAAATAATACCGAAATGATCTGATCAACTGCTTAAAATACTAAATATTTATTTTCAACCTCATCTTAATTTGTGTTTTGCCAAAACTGGCTTAAAACCAGTTTGTAAACAGAATTATCTGCGTCAATCACTAAAGTTACTCGAATACTTCGTTGAGCCACTAAATTAAGATAAACAGATATTCCAGAAGAATCTATGTTCATAAATAAACGTAGCCAATGTTCAAGACACGAATGTATGTCGGTACAAATTTCTGATAGCGTTTGTTTTCGCAATATCTTATTTGTGGTATTTCTGCCCTTTTTCTTTCGTGGCTAAACCAATTTTCGAAGATAAAGTTGGTCAAATACATCGTTTACCTGCCTCTTGAATGTTACGAACTCGTTTATTCTTTTCTCGGAAGCAAATCCAAACATTTTCGTTCCCAATCGGACCTAAAGGTGGTTGACTCCATAAAATAGGCTGGGCATGTGTGAACTAACCCTATGAATGTTAAGTACGTTATCCATCACATTCCTCGAAGTCGTATCTACTGCTGTCCCCATTGTAGACCGTTACGACGAGTAGTAAACAGATGTTAAGTTATTTAACAGATGGTTATGATCCTTGTTCGACTTCACATTATTACTACGTACACATTACTGGGCACGAAGTCTTGTAGTACAAATTACTATAATAATAAACGGCTATGAAAGAAGCATCGATTTCCTGGCTAAGGTTGCAGGAATCTGCTGGATGCGAGACGAACGGGACTGGTCAGTGTGGCGACAATTGGGGGCCTATGATCAGCCGTGGACGTCTTTCGGCATGATGATAGAATAAGGTTAATATATAATCGTAAAGCGAGGTTATACTCCAAAGGATATCACTATGCTTTATAAAGAAAGGACTAATGACCTTTCCTTTACCGGAACCATTTTCGTTCATAACACAACCATGTCATTCAACTCTTAACCATCTATCTATATTCGGAGACCGTATGGAAAAGGTGAGTCAATCATTACATAAGTTTTCACAAAAACCAGGTCTCTTTAGTTCAAATACGGAGTAACCTACATACCTTCGGAGCCGACGCAAATTATATAACTCATAAATTATATAAATTGTTTTCTATGAAGCCTTCGATTGCTTCGAACTTCTCAGAAAGTGTGTGGAGGCTAAAGTTGGCTTACTATTGGTAATCATAGGTTCGATTATCGATATGTTTAGCCTGGTTACGTAGAATTACTAAAATCTTTAATTGATCAAAACCAGGGTACTGGATACCGTATTATTAGGACTCTTTAAATGTGAAGTTCTGTGAAATGATTCGGGCTTTTAATTGGCTCTTGAATAAGTTTATATTATTTTAACTTTTCAAACTAATCCCATGTTATATCCCATCAACTGGACACAAATGCAGACTCCGGGCTGCTACTGGCCAGATTGAAAAAAAAAATATAACCGACTTCCAAATAAAAACATTACAAAGTGAAAAATAACTTCAATTGCGGAAGTCGTTGCTCCTGTTTTCGTTTCTTTGTTCTTTGACACCGACTGCCGAATTTGAAGTTATTTTTGACTTTGTAGTGTTTATTTTATTTTGAAGTCGGTTGTATCGTTTTGTAGAAAAGTTGTTTTGTTTTAATTTTTTTGTTGTGGTACATAATGGATACGTTCTATAGTAAGGTTCCTACAGCCATGAATGAAGATGCCAAAATAGATTACCCGAATAACATGTAACTTGAACATAACCGGTGGAATAAGAGCGTACCAGGGTGAACTGTGCAAATCTGTGTACCCGTTTAGAGCATACTGGCGTGATGGTATGTTATGAACTGGTGTATACAATAAACAGATTTGCGGTTGCAGCAATCCCGAGAGATCTGCCGTCACTTATTGAAGAGTTCTGTTGTATATCTCCGAAGTTCTTCTTTAGGTCTTTACCAAATTTAAATGGGACCATTTCCGAACAAACTTCGAATAAAAAAGTATTTAGCAAATCCGTTTTTGTATGACAGAGTTATGCCCCGAATATAAATAAAAACTTCCGAATTGAGAACCTCCTCCTGATTGGGAAGTCGGTCGGTTAAAAAATCCAATAACACTTTGCCCGAGCCAGGCATCGAACCCAACGAGGCTAGACCAACGACAACGAGGCATATTCTAAGTTATTATAAGATTCACTAGAAAATTCATAATACGCGGGTTAGCGGTTATGCTAACCCGCGTATTATGATCAATATTTACTGCTATGTTGATAAGAATGATGAATATGTCGGCATTTCTAAGATATCGTTCTGAAGAGCGCTATGGTTTCAAATGACTTTGACAGATGGCAACTTGACGTTAACACTTGACATTAGTTTATGGCGCGAACAACAGGTGATGACACAAGGATCGAGAGAGATATGCCGGGTTGGATTGAGTTGTGAATTCGTGATAAAAACCTGAGGAGAAAAACAGTGAGAGTTACCGATTGTTCGTGTAGATCAAACTACGTGTCATAGTGGAATATCGTTTAAGTTATTCGCCAATACATAACGTGATCAGTTACATTGTGAGCCTACATACAAGCAAAGAAGTTGGTTTGCTTAACATCTAGCCCGAAAGAACCCATGCAATAATGGCTTTTCCTGACAATTACACAGTCGTCCCTACATCAGAAGTGGGATATAAGGGCTTGATATTTAGGAGACTAGTGAAATAACAATCGAACAACTTGTGATCAGTGAAATTACCTACTGAAAGAAAGTCGGTACCTAGCGGGAAACTTCAAATACATGAAGACTTGTGTGACGGGTATTCGGTCAGAACATAATCTTGTTTGCAGCACAATGAGTGACTGAAAAACATTCCTCAACCATAAAGTTTGATCTTGACGGTTTGAAAGCTTATTGAAAGGCTTTTGAGCTCAGCTGTTCAGTTTAATTGAAAGAATACTGGAAAGATTCCAATTAATTGGTACAAAAACCAGGAACTAAAATCAAGACTTGATTTTGCAAATCATGGCCCGGAGAACATCATGACTATTTTGGAAACATGGTTAACAAGTTTGAAAATTACCTCAAGTGATGGGATTCTCAACGCTACCTGCCTGGTAGTATGTTGTGTTAAAGTTAATGGTAATTGAAGAATCTGCTGCGCATGAGAAAGTTCAGATTTAACAAACATCTGGTTATGGAAAGTATCTACAGTAGCTGGTAAGGTCACTTTATTTTTATGTTCATGGAAAAAAGAAACTTTACCACCCTTTTGTGGTTCCAATGCAATTGGTTAAACAAAAATTACATTGTAAAGCCGTTGAACTTCTTGTACACTACAATATACAATGTTTTTGTCTGTTAAAAGAAAATAAGTGGAGAAAAAGAAAAAGCAATTGATTGCACATTACAGATTCAAGGTTGTTTCAAATTGTAGATTATTATGGTTTTCACAAAAGTCTAACTTTTGTGCCTTAGAAACATAGTATGATAATCTTTGCTGTTACTCATTGACGGTGTATTCATTTTACAATTTATGTGATGATTGATTTTTTTTAATTGCTGTGTGATTGTTACCTAATTGTTTGACTGCCTTGTCCACAATTATTACTTGGGGTCTAGGGTTGAATCTCTGGACAACATGTAGTGGTATCCTATTGCTTGAAGCTTGAACTTGGTTGGTGAGTTAAGGGTGCGCTATACACCTTTGCTTGCAGACATCGATTGGTGAGTGCAGACATGTTATTTTGTGTTATAAAATTGTCTCTATGTAAAGATATTCGAATATGTCATAATATAGTGGTTAGTGCTTTAGTGACAGTACTTATCACAGAAATTTTGTAATTTCTTCATATTGGTAGTGTGTATTCATGGGGTTATTTATGCCGTTCATTAATTTTTACTACCATTGTGATGGCGCTGTGGCTGGGCCACTGGATGCTGCTCTGTGTGTTGCGGGTTCCATTCTCATGTGGAGTAGATGTTTGCGTGGCCTGCAGGTGGTTGTTCTGGATCTGACTGTTTGTGAGTTTGGAGTGTTTGTGAACGCACCCATAATACCTGTTGATTTGATGTCTGATGGAAGGTGGGAGCCTGGTGCCTCCGGTGCTTTGGTGACCTGTTGTTTGGAGTATGTGACATAGTATGATGTGTTAAGCATCTGGAAGGTATGGCACCCTTGGTGCTTCGAGACCGACCTGACGTTTGTTGCAAGTCAGGTTCGTTAGGTAGGTTGGTGGGTGGTCGAAGGGGCCCAGCACGCCCGGTCCACGCCACGCGTTTTACAGGTGGATGGTCGAAGGGGCCCAGCACGCCCGGTCCATGCCACGCTGTTAGTAGGTGGGTGGTCGAAGGGGCCCAGCACGCCCGGTCCACGCCACGCGTTTTACAGGTGGATGGTCGAAGGGGCCCAGCACGCCCGGTCCATGCCACGCTGTTAGTAGGTGGGTGGTCGAAGGGGCCCAGCACGCCCGGTCCACGCCACGCGTTGTACAGGTGGATGGTCGAAGGGGCCCAGCACGCCCGGTCCATGCCACGCTGTTAGTAGGTGGGTGGTCGAAGGGGCCCAGTACGCCCGGTCCACGCCACGCGTTGTACAGGTGGATGGTCGAAGGGGCCCAGCACGCCCGGTCCATGCCACGCTGTTAGTAGGTGGGTGGTCGAAGGGGCCCAGTACGCCCGGTCCACGCCACGCGTTGTACAGGTGGATGGTCGAAGGGGCCCCGCACGCCCGGTCCATGCCACGCTGTGTAGGTGGATGGTCGAAGGGGCCTAGCACGCCCGGTCCACGCCACGCGTTGTCCAGGTGGATGGTCGAAGGGGCCCAGTACGCCCGGTCCATGCCGCGCTGTGAGTAGGTGGGTGGTCGAAGGGGCCCAGTACGCCCGGTCCACGCCACGCGTTGCGCAGGTGGATGGTCGAAGGGGCCCAGCACGCCCGGTCCAAGCCACGCTGTGAATAGTTGGTTGGTCGAAAGGGCCCAGTGCGCCCGGTATACTTTGCGTGGTATGATGAGTCGTTGGATGATTGAAAAGGGCCTTGTGCGCCCGTTCCACACATGATATGATGAGTTGTTGGTTGATCTAAAGGATCTTGTGCGCCTGGTCTTCACCGTATGATATCGCAGAGTATGCATGTCAGGAATGGACGAGCGGATCCAAATGGAATGTTACTTTCTTTGGTGTGTGATATTTGACGAGCCATTATAAGAATTGTTAAATGCTCGAGGCCTCGCAAAATGTCAGGAGGCCGTGTCGGCATTTCTAAGATATCGTTCTGAAGAGCGCTATGGTTTCAAATGACTTTGACAGATGGCAACTTGACGTTAACACTTGACATTAGTTTATGGCGCGAACAACAGGTGATGACACAAGGATCGAGAGAGATATGCCGGGTTGGATTGAGTTGTGAATTCGTGATAAAAACCTGAGGAGAAAAACAGTGAGAGTTACCGATTGTTCGTGTAGATCAAACTACGTGTCATAGTGGAATGTCGTTTAAGTTATTCGCCAATACATAACGTGATCAGTTACATTGTGAGCCTACATACAAGCAAAGAAGTTGGTTTGCTTAACATCTAGCCCGAAAGAACCCATGCAATAATGGCTTTTCCTGACAATTACACAGTCGTCCCTACAAATATGTGTCATTCAACTGACAGTCAAAACAAATTAAAACGTAATACCTAGATGTTTACAAGCTTTTAACAATACATTCTTTTATGTAATGCACATTATTTGTTCAATGAGGCCGCACTTCCTCAAGTAGACTTGGTTTATACCATTTATTAAGACCTTTTTTTAAAAAATATTATGCCATTTAAACCTTTTATAAACAAGTTAATGATGTTACGTATTCAGGAAATAATGTCAATATGACGTAACAGCAAGTACCATATTGTCGATACATCTTTTAAAGTTTACTCACAAACATAAAGTGCGAGTCATTATGACCTTAATCTCTGAAGTTTGAGAGTCCAAAATGGCGTGTGTAGAGCTTTTGACATATTTCCGGCATTTTTAAGTGTTTGACAATAGGAAATGATGAATCTCGAGTTTTAGAGCCCATGGCAACTGTTTAGAACAGTATGAAATTATTGTAATTTTAGCGCTTTTCCAAGATAATTCTGCTTGGGTCAAAAGCTAAACCTTTGCAGCTTTACGAATTGACGCGTGACGCGACAATAGGACATTTTTATCTGTTACGCCTATTAATTGTTCTATCTGTAAAACCGTTTAAGAACAATTTCTATAAAAAACACAATGTCGTATCGTTGTCGCATTTCACGTCGCGCCTGTTTGTGGGAGCCTTTATGTTATTAATAGAGGCACGTGGGAAAATTGTTGTTCTAACGATCTCATCTGAGCACGAGTACAGCTACTTATGTGTAGAATTCCTCATTTCCATCAATTCACAGTTTGTGCGGAACGATAAGCGATGGGTACCTACATATGTACCCGCTACCAATACATATTTACTGCACTTTCCTGTTATTTACAGATTGCTTACAGTTCTAAACAAAAATAATGAAGGCACGAGTAGGTGTTACAATTCCACACATACCTACGACAAATATCTTGGTTCGATAAACTATTATAATGAGTGTTTTATCAGGTTTTACCACATAAATAATAAGCCGTTATTAATTAACAAAATAATATGTAAGCAATGTTTTTGTTTGTATTTTATGTTAGTCTTTAGTATTATGATTATTTTTGCCTTTATACGCTGTCAGTCAACATTGCGGTTAACTGTACCTACACAATGATCTTACTAACATTAATATCAACTAAAAGAAGATTATGGTCATGTAAAGCAAAAGTAAAGCAAAAATATATAGTTTCATAAACTAAAACCCGACTACTGTAAAATCACGCTATAAAAAGTATGAAACAAGAAAATATTCTCATCTGAAACATTCATAGTGTTGTTCAGAGGATAACCGTGGTCACTGACCATTTGTCAAATTATGATAAGTAGTTTAGAAGTTATGAGGGAACAGAAGAACATACAAACATATATCGGTCAAAAACATAATCTTCCCTTTTGCTAGCCGTAGTCGCGTAAAAAGCAAGCAACAAGATTATTTTACTTGCACACAAAATTAACAACAACTTCAAATATAGAGATCTATCGCCAAAGATATAGCTATAAATGGGAGAATATTAGTCGAGCATAATATTATCACGTCGCTCAGCAATGAGCAAACGAATGAAGGAGTAGAAAAGAAATACAGAATACCTTACTTCTACTCGCGGCTTCCCCGTGTTTCATTATCCCAAGGAAACACTATACCGGAATGAAAAGTGGCAAGTTCAATTCAAATCAGTTCAGCTATTTTGACGTGAAAAGGTAACAGACAGAGTTTATTTCGTATTTATAATAATAAATAGTATGGATGGATATTCTCCTCTATATAAATCTACCTAACAATATTACAAATATAACAGGAGATGGGATGATTCATACAATCATTATTAATATTGATCATGCCGTCGTATCCTTATGCAGTGTGTCTGACATATAGACCACACGAATGCGGACAATTATGTCTGTGTCAGACTGTGGTCACGAAATTACGACAGATTATGGTCATAAATTATCACTTCGCAACATTAGAAATTGTGTTGATTCTAAATAGTATTACATAAAGAGAGATAATGATAACTATGTATTTAATATTGTTGATTGAATTGTAACTTGTGACCCGCCTCTGCTTCGCCCGTGACAAAAACCTTTCTTGTTTCTCACTATTCCGCACCGCATGAAAATTCGTTCAGTAGTTTTTGAATTTATCGCGTACAGACGCGGCGGGGGACTTTATTTTTATAATATTTAGTGATAATTCGTGAGGAAACCGGCATGTCCTAGAACCAAAAATTCGAAGACATATGACATCCACCAACCCGCACTGTGCCCTCGTGGTGGATTACGGCCCATGCCCTCTCACAGAGAGGAGGCCTGTATCCCAGCAGTGGGAACATTAATAGGCTGATGATGTGATGTGACATGACTAATCTTTGGTTTTCTCTTTGATGATGACAACTTATAGGTAATCGATTTACAATGGGTCAATGAAAGTGTCAGTCGGCAGGTATAAGCTGCTATAAGTAAATTTAATAAGTAAATGTCATATTTATACGACAAATGCAATTACTTTTGTGTACTTATCGATGAGTCTACATATTTTGTAAATAACTATGTTTATGAAATAGAAATTTTTACCTATTTGATCTGTTTATACAAGTTAAACAGCGTACGATTGTAAAGGTCAATGTTCAGTAGTGGACTATTATCGACTAATGATGACAGGACTTTCAGAACATCTCTAAGTATCCCAAACCTTTCTCAATACCGTCACAAAATATCGGACATAGCACAGTCACGTCCAACCACGGAGCTATGACAGAGGAAGTCACGTGGCTAGCTCAGGCGCCGCGTCTTATGGTACACGGCGCCGTACACTACCACTGAGGGATTTACGATGCTATACACAAGTACACCATGATTAATGATAGGATGGAGCTAATTAGAATAAATAAACAGGAGTGAAATTATGATTAGTAATTACCTGCTTTGTCACAGGAAATATTAGTAAGTAACATAACATACGCCCGGTGCCTTTCACGGGCGCTGGGGTGAGTCTTATATTGCACTCATAGACACAACACTCTCGACTCACGACACTGCTCCTTTTATTTTGTATATCTCTTCCTCTCAAATATAAACTTTCACAATTGTTGTAGTACGTAAGTGCAAAATAATATTGTAATTTTAAAGGTGTGAGCCTAGAGATCTCTCCAGCGCTCACCCTTTTTTGAACCTCACTCAAACCTTTTGAACCTGCCAGTAAAGTCTTTTTAGACATGTATCATGATATGCGACACAAACCGATGATTATCCCTGTATGCACTACGTAAGTGCACCCAAGGACAACCAGGGTGGTTGGTGCAGGACTATTATTAAATATCTCTCTCTCTCTCTCTCTCTTCTCGAACTCTGTTCCCCATCAGTGTTCACTCCGACCGACCTATAAAGGCAAGCCGAAGATGTACAAGATTTCGCCCGACAGATAAGATCCGTGGGGTCATCACTGCCCAACAGCTCGCCATAAAGCTGGCCTGCGGATTGTAACTCTCTTAGTCTGGCATTCACCCCAGGGTATGTTGCGGCAAAGTAGAATCTACCGGCACCGACCTAGGGTTCATTGGAGCGCGCAAGCTCCACCACGATGTCAACGTAGACATACTGCGGTGGGGTTATTGTTATGTCCTTTATTCATTACTTTTCTTATTATTTACTTATTAAATATTTTCAAAATACATTTAAAAATATAAAAAATAGAGGCCAATAAATTAAAATAAATATAATTAATTTAAATATAAATTTATAAATATAAATATTATTATTATAAAATCACGCTTGCATCCCCCAGAGGTAGGTAGAGGTGAACCTATCGTAAATCAACATGTCGCCAGTAGTGTTATTGCCATCGATTATGTATAAGAGCAGTTACGACTACTACACCAAAGAAGCGACATTACTATTTATTATACTCGTAGATAATAAACGTGTATTTGTAAACATTTGCCCAAGATTAAACTGTAATAATAAGTTGTGCTTACTCACTGAATTATATTATGGATTTAACCACACAAATTGAATCAAAGTACCTACATGCATATGTATTGTGGTTTCTACAAAAACAATCATGTGTGGTAGGCTCTAATAATGTACTTCGCTAATGAGATATGATACCTACAATACATGAGTAATGTCAAGCTGTAATCGCTTAATAACTTCATGCGTGTTTATTTAAATTGTAGTCAAGTGACATTCTATCACAAAAGCTTCGCGATAGTGATTGAAATGTCAAAAATGTGTGGGAATTTCAAGCGCTATCGAAATGTCACGGAATCAATCCCTTTTCGACCACCGTTTTTTTTTTCTTACTACTTATTGTCGGGCTTACGTTGTCCCCCCATATCTAAGCACTAATGCTGTAACATGGAAATATTGTAAAAACAATTCCATTAAAAAAAAAAAAGAGAAACCGTGGAGTTTCTTGCCGGTTCTTCTCCATAGGAAACGACCAACCCGAACCGTGCACCTTTATGTCGACGTTTTATAAGTGCCCATGTGGCCTACGTTTATGTGAAATAAACATTTGATTTTGATTTTGATCTCCATCGCTGCTAGAATAACGTTTTGTCAAAATCCTCAGTTTCACCCACATCTAATTCCTTGCCTACCCTATGGCCATAGCAACGACCTTGCCCCAATAGGTATAGTAGTTATAATAAATCATTCATCAGTCAAAACAATTCATTTCAATCATCAAAATCAATCCAACCGCAAAGTGACCACAAAACATTTTTGAACTTCATTCGACCCCGGATTGACACCAATTTTTGTTTTGACAAATCACATATTTAAAGTAAATTAATATAATTCTACATACAGATGAAGAATATAAAAACCGGCCAAGTGCGAGTCAGACTCGCACACGAAGGGTTCCGTACCATTATCGCAAAACACTGCAAAAAAATCACGTTTGTTGTATGGGAGCCCCCCTTAATTTATTTTATTTTAATTTAATAATTATTATTTTTTGAAGAGAATATACAACTAAATATTCTGTGAATATTTCAAGCGTCTACTTTCTGCCGTTATTAATATCGAGCAAAAAACGGCAAAAATATCACGTTTGTTGTATGGTAGCCCCCCTTAAATATTAATTTTATACTGTTTTTAGTATTTGTTGTTATAGCGGCAACAGGAATACATCATCTGTGAAAATTTCAACTGTCTAACTATCACGGTTCATGAGATACAGCCTGGTGACAGACAGACAGACAGACAGACGGACACAGAGTCTCAGTAATAGGATCCCGTTTTTACCCTTTGGGTACGGAACCCTAAAAACCGTGGTCAACACATGCTTTTCAAGATTAAAGGTTGACGCACACATAATTATATCAACTCGGAAACGGAATGTGACCGCCTCACCTTTTGCCTGGCCGTCAACCAGGCATATTTTTTTTTTATGCCTGGATAAATGATCATGCATACTGCACTACCACGGAGCACTTTTTCAGGAGTTGCAGTGGTTTGGGAATAGTATATGGGGATAGTAGAGTTATGTGGGACTCCAACCAACTAAAACTCCACGGTGTCCTCCGGTGCCGTTTATGGCGGGAACACGGGCACGTGTTAGCACTCACCGCGAATCCGCCGCGGCTGTCCGTTACCGATCCCTCCATTGGGGAATGCCTCCCGTCACCGGCACCGCACCAGAACACATTGAACGCCGCGACCGTCTTCCAAATGTACGTAATAGGAGGGCAAAGCGGGCAGACACGGCGAGACGTAAGCGCGCGGACGACGAGACGTAAGCACGGTTACGACGACTCGTGCGTCGTAAGCGCGTGGACTGTGAGTTAACCACGCACTTTGACCGTTGAGGCGAGGCGGTGCCGATACGATACTGATTAGTGTTCTTGCAGTAGGGGATATCAAACAAAGAATACAGAACGGCTCCGGTAGATACGGTTACGATCCGTTTCGGAGTTGATATGTGTGCGTCAATCATTAGTAGGATAAACAAACATTATGACTCGAAGACGTGTTTTTGTATGAGCAGTATGACCACGGTATGTTGTGAGAGTGTGATCATTACGTAAGTATTGTATAAGTGTTGTGTAAAGCCAAGTTATTTGTTAGCATAACAAATTATAGCTCTGTGTTTTGGTGTTGTGCCTACTATTTAGATGGCTGTTTCATGTTCTATTTCTTTTGTAGAAAGTGGCATCAGTTCGAAAGGCTTTATTGGCAGGTCTTGCATAAGTGCGATATTATCGACTATGGGATTATTTTTCAATCATTATAAGTACACAGGAACGATCGATGTGGTGACACTTGAGGGAGCTATATATTCAGTTGTGGACATCTTTCGGATGAAATGATGTTGATGTTAATCAGTACTAACGTAACTAAAATAGTTCATAATAGATCAATGGTAATCCTAACATAATAATTTATAGAACAGTTTGACTGTTTCATAGTCAGTATTTTATTATTCCGGAAAAACTTGCGGATGGAACTTACAAGTTAATAAAATTAAGCTTATGTTGGTGCCAAGATATAAAAAATAAACCAGGAAGTGATTGGGTTGGACGTCACTTTTACGGAAACCAATGGCCGTTCATAACTACATACATCCATGTTTGGATGGTCGACCTTTTGGATCGATAAGCCTTCATTATGTTAAAAATGAAATTATGGTTTTTCAAGAGATCTTTTTTTTAATAAACAAGTTGTAAGATATTTTAAGGAAAACACTCAACTTTAATTTTCTTTCCTTACAATTTTGTAAGTGCTATTAAGACGCTTTTTGTTGGACTTACGGAATCTTTGGAAAACCCCAGCTGATTTTACGTAGGTACCTACAGATATTTAAATGGCAGATCCATTTATTAAAATCAATATTATGTTCTCGGTATTTGGCAGAAAATCTCTACTTCAAACTTATTCAATATTTGGCTAACAATCTAGCTAGTTTCATATACATATATTCATATATGTATTACTACAAAGATTCTTATGAGTACATGAGCACTTCGTTTTAGGTGTCTCAAACTTTAACACAAAGCAAATAAATCATTTGGTACTTGTAAATGTTTACTCTTAAATTCCACACTCCGGAAGATTTTGGTATTTTATTTGCATAGATAATAAGAAACCAGATGGGGCCAGATCTCTGACGTCAGTCACTGATCACTAGTCGGAGTTAAAAATAGTTATAACTAATTAAATCATAAAGATCATTGAGTGGTTATTAAAAAAACGTTAGATCGCTTTAGTTTAGTTTTAAAATTTTAATTAACGGCTTTAAGTTTGTAACGCAGAAAGTTATTTTAAACAAAATAATCCTAAATGTGTCAGAAAACATTGCCTTTCTCTAAAATGTATTTTGTAAGCTTAGAATTTGTCACTAAGGTGTGAATTTTCACAGTTGTTGCTTGATGGTGCAGATTTCTACCAAACTACACGAAAGTTCTACACTGCTCCCATATTTTTGACTTTTTTAACTAATGTTCTCCTAGTACATTTTTGCTCAAGGTATTAAATGCAATGCTTTTAACAGTACAGATAAAGATGTGGATATTTAAAGGTACTGCTAAAATCTACGAAAACATTTGTAAATAGTAGTAGTAAAGTATTGTACGTTTTATAGAAAAATGTTATTTTTTTTAAATATCCTCTTTCATTACCTAATAACCGAGAGTTCCAGTAACAAAACAAGAGTAATAGTAAATAATGACCGCATCCTACCTAACTAGTTAGTCGAGTATTGAATGGGCGTGCCACTGAGATGATTAGTCAAAATACTGGAGACTAGTATATTAGTCAGCTTCTACACTATCGGTAGATCGGCTACTTTGATTGATATAACATATTTTCATGTTTTTAAATAATAATTACTAGGTATATTCCTTGCATTGAGAATATAAGATTGATAGAGAAACCTCTCTTCGCTCTTCGGACAATATTCTCCATTTGAAGTAACATACAAAATGTAATCCATCCCTTTAAACAGTCCGTTCATCCGATTTTCAGTTCTATTCCGTAAACATAAGGATGGCATAAAAAGCATAAACCTGTTGCCAATACCATCTGTTTACTACAGCCGCTAACCCAACGCAATATAAATCAAAATTACTTGAACGGGCTGAAAAAAGGGATTGTTTAAACTTCTAATCTTTTTTCGAATCGAGTATAAAAACATTTAAATATTTCACCACCCAATGAACTGTATTTAAACAAATTCATATTTAATATTGGTGACGTCGCAATCATCTAATCAATTGTGTTTATTTTCGAAATAATAATATTATAAATTTTCCTTATCTTTCGACTTACAAATTAGGTACTGCATGCCTCAGAATGCGACCAGGCACCAAAACTGTTTAAATACTTTTTGATTTATATCCAAAAAACTTGAACTTATATGTGTCAATAAACTCTACCAATATATAAATCATAATCTATGTGGCTGTAGATACTAAGTTTTGCATCATCATCATCATATCAGCCGAAAGACGTCCACAGCTGGACATAGGCCTCCCCCAAGCGTCGTCACGTTGACCGGTCCCGTGTGTCTCGCAACCAGCGGATCCCCGCAACCTTCACCAGATCATCGGTCCACCTGGTGGGAGGCCTTCCAACGCAACGTCTTCCGGTTCGCGGTCGCCTCTCCACCTTTCTGCCCCATCGGCCATCCGTTCTGCGCGCAATGTGCCCTGCCCACTGCCACTTGAGTTTTGCATATTTTACAAAAAAAAAATCGAAAATGTTGAGAAACTATTATCCTTAGTCTAAGGTTGGTAACAATACTTTTAAGCCCATTTACTTACATAACGGTAGTTTCAAATTCCAAGTATTCATTTTTTGCAAATAATGAAGAATATTACACCTAACAGTTTTGTTTACCTTCTTTTTTAAAAATGAGTCACAGCTGTGCCTACCAACATTCGAGGAAAACACAGGACACTCCAAATTATGCTTACCTGGAACAAATAAAATACATTTATTAGCATTTATATTATGTAGCAATATGGTGGTTTGCAATTGAATAACAATACACAATGATTAATGTGTTATTTATTTTTGTGTTTAAGTATAAATAACAATGTTAGTTATAAATCTATTCATAAACATAAAATCGGCTTTGATTACATTTTAAATTGACTGTTGGTAAGCAGCAGATACCTACATACTATTGCAAAAGCCTGAATATGCAAAGGAAAGAAACTGATAATATTCCAACATAGATTATTTTTTCCGGCTCCTCAATTTTGATAGAATAACGTCATTTAATCTGTCCGCATTTATTACCACCCAAGTGGTTGCAATCTGAACCAGATGCTTTTAATTTGGCTGCCATTAAAATGTGTATGACTACAAACCGAACTGTCCGTCTGTGTCACAGATATAAATCTAACTAGATGACGCGATTGTATGTATTTGAAAAACTGAGTAAAATTACGATCAATGATCGGTACTTTGAACTTTTTATTTAGCACTAGGTCACACAGGAATAATGTAGCTTTCTATTGGTAAAAGAATTTTTTAAATCGGTCCAGTAGTTTCGGAGCCTATTCGGTACAAACAAACAAAAAAATCTTTCCTCTTTATAATATTATTATTAGTATTAGTATTGGTATAGATTATCGAAACCGGAAATCCACCGAAATCTAGAAAATTGCTTAATTATGCCATATTGAGCTGTAAAGTCTGCATAGAAAAAATTGTTATTGGAAATATTTTCTTTCATTGGTAAGTCTATTTCTTTTTAAATTGTGTGTGAAAAGGTGGCACGCTTGGTTTTCATACACATGGAGGCACTTGCGTTATCTAGTTAGATTTATGTCTGTGGTCTGTGTATGACCACGTCAAGGTCTCCATACATCCCAGGCAATGTTTATGGGATATAAACGTCGATGTTCGACGAATCATGGGATGATGGTAGTCGTATGTTTGTATTTGCGATGATATAACCGTAGTAATATCTATTTGCGTTCTCTGGTTCACGGTCGAATCATTCGGGCGAAAGCTTTGCGGTGTCTATCTCCCTCTATAGTAGCTACATTTGAGAAAGATCTACAGTGCTCTGTATTCTAGATATGTATTGCCTCGAAATCTGTATTTCGCAAATAGCAATAAAAAGAAACATAACATTAATTCAGTGTTGGCTATTAACTTGCTTATTAACGTATTTCACGTTTCTTTATCTGGTACTCCAGTGTAATTTATGAGTTTAATGAAAAGCAATAAATGGTAGGTTTTGTACGTTATTTGTTGCACATAAAATTTTCAGAATATCTACTACGTCTGTGCTGTGTACTTTGTACAAATATTGCAAGTAAAAAAATGTGGCAACACTGACCCCTATGATACAAGCAGTACAGTTTGGTTAATAATTTCATTTGATTTGCTAAAAAATATTGCTTAGTGGAATCTTGGCACTACTGCTTTTCAAAAACCTACAATAAGAAGAGCATAGAGACCTAACACTGTTGTGCCCTTTTTAACCCAAAGTTGGACTGGTAGATAATGCCTTACTGAATTAAGTCCGCCTATGTATCACCATTGTACATGAAGTTTTAATAAATAAATACAGATAGGTATTATATATTATTAAAATTAAAACCAGCGGCAATTTTCTGATGAAACATTTTGATTTCTTTGTTTCCTACTGCCACACCACCTACACTATGATAAAGGTTGCGAGAGCAATGCGGATAGCGTTGATGTCAGCAATTGATTCAATTTAAAGGTTGCCCCACATCATAAATCACAACAGTGGCACGATTCACATGAACAAGTGGTATTGAATTGCCAAGTAACGTGGCATCCAGTGGCATTATATTGCCATCTAGTGGCATTGTAGTGCTCGCTTTTTATTGAGTTACAAGTTTCCTGAGAAGCACGTGGCTTAGAAATCGGAACAAGATTTATAGCTTACTGGGAGAAATCAGGCTGTGTGTAATAACTGTAATAAGGTGATATACAAAGTATTCAGTTAGAAATTTAACATTATACTTGTAAGTGAGATGTTATAAGTTTGATGTATGTATCTGACTGTGTGTGTTGTGGCGTCATAGCTCTTAAAGGGATAACCCGATTTTGACTTAGTAGGTTTTTGTTTCAAAGGAGATTTTATTGAGAGTGTTCTTAGCTATGATTGTTGAAAATCGGTTCAAAGATAAATGTTCATTTAAATTTTTTAATCCGGTTTAATATCGAGTCGTATTTTTAGTTTTAAAAATACGACTCTACTAGGTAGATGCTTCAAGTCCATATGACAATTCCCTACCCTCCTATGTTGGAGCTTCAAATAATATTGTGCACTTTTAGGAAATTATTTTACACTAAATACCTATATATTACGATAAAAAAGTCAGGCAGGTTTATCGAGGATTGAATTAGGTGGCAGTATGTAGTATGTAGTCTGCATTATGTTCTATAGGTAGGTAAACCTATGTTTTCACATCTGGGTCACAATATTCTGAAGACGCTGCAAGAAAAATACACTAGAAATAAAAATAATGAGGTAGCACTTTTTCCGGAATTTAATTAAGACTCAGCTTTTTTATGTGATGTCGACATTCTAGATAAAATTTCTCAGAAAATACTATACTCATAATTTGAATTGTGATGTAAAAGTGTGGTAGTGGATTTAAAAATATGTTTATAACGCACACTATACAAGCAAGCATATTATAAGTTGGGGAGTACGTCGCTGATAAAAATGCATGGCTCAATGCTGGTCCTGCTCCGCAGCCACTAGGGCACAAAAACAAGTGATAAGCAGAAATAAACTATTTTGATTTTGTAACTCTCTTTTTACTTCGCGTTTTCGGTCGTGCGTAAAAAATAAATCCGATATTTTAAGAATGCAGTTATTTGCTGCGCTCAGATAATCATTAAGGAAAGCTTGCTTCGTGTGCAAGCTTTCCTTAATGATTATCTGAGCACAGCAAATAACTGCATTCTATCGCATTTCCCATTGAAGGAGAGCACTGTAATAAATCCGAAGCGGCCGCATACTCGCCCTGTACAAGTTACGAGGTACTTATAACTGGGTACTAAGCTTTAGGCCGAAGAGCTAGTTCAGACGAGGGGGACACGTAGATACTTGTAAATAGTTCCTATACGAGAATTGAATGAATTGCGAGTTGCAATTTCCAACTAACCTACGGTTGATTAACATCTGTCTTGCCTTTTCCAATTGTATTGGGTTCGGCTGACAGTCTGCCCGTAACGACTTTCAAAAATTTACAAATGGCAGCTCAAATCAACTAACTAAGATATATGTTGATGTTTTTGATTTGCTGGTGCAATGCTTTCTCATTAAATACATTCGCCCTCTTTGTTTCTAGTATCTAGGCTGGCTAATCGAATCAATACTCCATAATACAACATCAACATACTACACACGTCTTCACGCCTATGTTTTGATTTCGCGTTCGCATGACGGAATGCATTGGCGCCTAGTGCCTACTTCAACAACCGGTGACTTTACGAGACCAACATTACGTTAAAGCCTCGTGCAGTCGTGCGGAACGCCTCGGCTGAACATAACTTTAGCGCTGGGAGTATAAAAGCTGGCAAAAGTAGGGCGATGGCCAGTTAGCTCCCTACAAGCAGGATATTGGCAGTTGATGGTATCGGTGTTATGTCTGCCTGATGAGCGATCGCATTCTAACACAGAAGGCAGTTATTAATTGCAGGTACGATCAGCGATACAATTTAGGTTAAGTATTATCCCCATTATTGTAAATCTGTACCGAAACAGGAAAATTGTTTTGTTTATTAGTTGACTTGATGATCCGTTAATAGCCATAATAATGATTTTATTATTGGAACATTATAGCGGGCCTCTCTAGAAGTTTTTAAAATGGTTAAGAAATTAAGGTTAATAGAAAAGTGAATTCATTAAGTTAACCAATAAGATTAATACTAATCTTTCGTAAAGGAAAAATACGCACATAATCTTGAATTAATGTTAGTTCTTAATGTTACTCGTAGTTAGTTGGCGTCGTGGTTTAGTGGCGGCCGATTTCTGAATTAAGGAATTGTTGGTTAAAATTTGTTGAGTATTTGTCAAACTATACTTTAGCCTAAAAACCTGTCAAAATTTGGCACTAAACTATACTACTACCAGGTTTGACACATTCTTAACCTCAAATACTCAATTCAGAAATCGGCCCGGTCCTCGCCTCTCATGCTTAAGGTCATGTGTTCAAATTCGGGCAAATACCAATGTGACTTTTTCAATTCACATGTACTTTTTAGTTTATCTTGGTCTTCGCTGACAACGGTGAAGGAAAACATCGTAAGAAAACTAGGACTTATTGAATTACTAATTAATATTCATATCTTCTCTGTATGAGAAAAGGCCTTTGCGCTGCCGTGGGACTGTAACAAGCTGGTTAGTTCTTCTTCTATAGATCTTAGCCCGATACCTTAGGGAAACCAGATTTTCTTTTCCATCATCAACATAATGGCGTAAAAGCAACTTTTCCACACCAACAATCGAAACCAAGCTCGTGTAGCTAGCTCGTGTTCCCAAGCCTCAGTCAAAGCAAAGCAAACAACAATTTAAGCGACCATTAATTTATTTAAACTTGGAACTGGTTTGACCATTACGTACGCGGACCAGTTCTTGAAGTCCGTCAAGTGAGATCTATTTTTGAAGCCACGTACATAACTACCTAGCAGTCGGATTTAATTGAAACGGTACAGCAAGTTGAATTTACCACGTTATATAATGCGCGTAGTTACATTCAAGTTAATATTTAAGACGGAGGTAACTTTGGTTTGTTTAACAAACATAACGAAGAAAGAAACGGAGAATGGATTGTGTGGTTATGGCGAGAAAGGAGTTGACTTGACTATAGATATGACGGGGACCATAAATAAATTGTGTTAAGGAGCGTCCTCACTGGGAGCATTCGTTCGTGAGCATTTGTAAACAAGCAATCGTAGGCGAGCAACAAATGCTTCCCAGCGAGCCCAGCATTCGCGTTCGAGCAAAACTATGAACGTTCGCGTCGAACATTCCCTTGCGAGCTTGGAGCATTCGAATACGATCTCGTTAAATGTCATTCATTTCAAAATGTCGGATAGAGCGGTTGTGGCTACAGCATTATAGTTTTTTTTTTATAGACCTCGAAGGTCACAAACACTTAAGATCAAGAAACTGTTCCTTGCTTTACAAGTGGCCAGTAATATTCCTACATACATACTCATTCATTTCATCATCTGAGTACTCGCTTTCAAACGTTTTATTTGCGTGAACATTCGAATGCGAGCCATTTCCGTGAAAATCGTTGCGACGTCCACACCAGGCGAAGTTCGCACTTGCGTGTAAGCTTTGTAACGACGTCGACGTCGAATGCTCATTACAAGTGAATGGTCTCAGTGAGGACGCTCCTTTAAGGGCAGGATGTTGCTGATACCAATGACTGGTCTGAAGGAAGTTGGTCACCGTCAAGCAAGACATAAAACAAGTGTCATTCGATGTCAACGATGGCGATGGTCAAAATATAAGGGATTGATCACGTGACATTTCGATAGCGCTTGACAATCACATACATTTTGTATGGTAATATCACTTGTCTAAAACCTCTGAAACATCAGGCAAAGCAAAACAAACTGTAAACAGTGACGCCTAAACCAAATTGCCACAAAGATTTGACGCGTTTGCCTGCGAATACTAAGTAGGTAAGGTAATATATCACAATAGATACATACTCGTATATACTAGAGACTTTTTGTACGAGAAGACCCAGATAGAGCACATTAGCTATGTTTCTACGAGTACGTGCTCTATCTGCTTCAATTATGTGAAATACCGATATTTGAATGTTGTTATGTTACGTATATATGTTACTTATTATTATTATAATGTGTGTTTCTTTGTTTACATTTTGTTTAATTTATTTTTCCTATAGTTTTATAGGGATTTTTAAAATCTACATTTGGCAAGATGTAGTAGGTACTTAAACTCAATTCGGTTGTCTAAAATATAACAGGAAAAATATCTAACGGGGGCAATGATTTGCACTAAAATAAAGGTTAGTTATTTTGCACACCTAAAGGTACTAAGGAGTAGACCGTCGCTTTATTTAAATATTTACATAATCACACCAGTAGGATAGAATAAAGAAAAAAAAATAGATAATGCATTTCCATAAGATAAATGACTTTTTCAAAGTGACTTTCCAGTGTGAAGTCAATGACATGGTAACTGTTAGTATAAAATATAAAAAATATACTATTTTGTGTATAAAACTGTTTTGAATATAATTTAACATAGAACGCAAAATGCAAGATTTCTTAAAAACTTGAATTAGCAACCTAGATTGTAGAATCACTTTATAAACAGGTTTTTAATTTGATAATAAAAAATAAATTATGTAACGGTTAATTAATCAAAAATATAACCATAGTGTGAACATTCGATATTCTATAAGAAATCACCAACCAGCCTCTGACGTTGCCAGCAATGCACAAGAAATTTACTTTAGATGTAGAAATAGGTAAAGTGTTAGTAAATCCCCGAACGAGTTAGCAGAAGGAATCAAAATCCTTGAATATAATAAATGCCAGGACCGGTATTAAATCAAGAGGAAACCAGTTATTTTAATTCGTCACTTAATACCGAAGTTGAATAAAAGTAGCCAGTAATAGAAGATGGTCACAATTTAGCTATGATACGCTTTCTCAAATATTAGCAAATAAATCGAAATGTAATGTTACTAATATAAAAAAAAAGTCATCGAACTGCAGATGTAACTTGACCTTCATATCACCTGTGTCGGACCCAAAGATTGAAAAAAAAACCTAAAAGAACCTAAAATACCTGTTTTTTAGGTTCGTTTACGTTTTTTATGCCTCTCAATACAAAGGTTGGTTTCGAACCAAAGTTTGATAAATATGGTATTAAGTTTTGCGTAAAACAGGACCTTAACCTCAACCCATAATAAAACCAAGAAGACTATACCAATAGATAAAGGGTTTATATCAATAGCAGTATTTATTCAAACCCCGTTAAACAGTTAAACGGTTTCCTAGAACCCCGGATGTCATGAATATTAACCCGTGGCGGCATCAAGCCACCTGCAGTCAACAGCTCTCCGAGGAACATTTGATATAGGCAACAGTTAGCGCAGATCATTCTGTAGACAGATGGCATTCCTATCTTGATGACAAGAATGTAGGAGATGACGATGTTAGAATGGAGGTGTCAGATGATTTAGATAAAATATTGAACGCAGAAGATAGACTGAGAGTTAAAGAGCAATTTGGGTAAGGATTTTGTTAAGCAATGGACAAAAATATAATACTACTCGTATAATAAAAGATAACACAGTAATTGTAGATAACAACAATCATACTCCTGCAACAGTTGTTGACATTAACGTTAATGTAAAACATTCTAAAGAGCACTCTGTTTAAATTCTTGGCAAAGTTGAAAGCAATCAGGTGGACCCAGGTACAAAGAAATATGCAGGAAATCTGAACGCTTTGGCATCTGTGGTGCGATTTGCGGCATAAATGATGGAAAGCTGTTGGCATCCAACTTTGAGGAAAGGTTGCTATAAGAAAGTTGCTCTACAATTGGCAACGTAGTAAATATATGGAAAGAGTACCGTCCTACCTATTAGCAACTAATTCATTCAGTAGTAAGATTGCAAATAATCCGATTAGTTTCGTACAATATAAAAGAATAGATCCAAGATTACCTGTATTTTTTTATGATTGTGAATATTTTAAAATGTTTAAACCGGATAGAAGAAGCGATAAATTATTTCAAGAAGTACATTTCCTGCTATAAGCGATAATGTTACTCAAATAAAGTCAACAATCCACTGCTAGGCATGGTTTAATGATCAGTAACTAATTAAAAGATAAATTCACTTAACTCGCCGATAAAGCGCTTGAATTAGATCGCTGTTGTATCGCGGTGCGTGGTGGTTGGTGCTCCCGGCAGTTAAACGAAACGGGTTCCCAGCCAGCGCAGCACACCTAGCTATTATGCCATCTCAGCTAACTATTTTTACCCGACTGCCGAAGGAGGGTAATGTGTTTATCAGTCTATGTATGTATGTATGTATGTTTGTTCCTATGTGGCGTTCTAGAGACCAAACGCGTTGGCCGATTTTGATGGTTCTTACGTCAATCGATTCGTCTTAACCCTGCGAGTGTCACTGGCTACATTAAAATTGGAAAAAATAAAAATGGCGGATTTGGGGCGCCATATTGTGGGGTACCAATTTTTTTTTTTCTTCCAAGCCTATCGAGTGGGGTATCAAAATAAAGGATTTTAAGAGCTGATTTCAAAAATATATAACACTTATATGTTAAAATGTACCTAATTCTAAAAAAAGTTAACTAAAAAGTTATAAATAAAAAAAGTTAATTCAAAAAGCCCGACTGCTTAAAAAGCGAACTAAAAAGATGTAAACAAGAAGAAAATCATGCTGTGCAGTCGGAGGATACAAGTTCGCGAGCTGGCTGACCAAAACCAGATGTATCCTCCGACTGCACAGCATGATTTTCTTCTTGTTTACATCTTTTTAGTTCGCTTTTTAAGCAGTCGGGTTTTTTGAATTTTTGAATTAACTTTTTTTGTAATTACAGGTAATACAATAGAGATGAGTGTAATGTTAAGCTATAGCTGAAGACCTTATACCTAAGGCCGATTAATCTGAAAAAACTTTTTCAACGACAGAGTTTCGCATCGACCCAAAGTGTAATAATATGACAAATTGAATGTATGATTGAAATTCGTGTGTTGATGGCCGAATAGTTTCCGAATGATAAGCAGCAGTAATTTACTTATGACAAGCTGTGAGATGTGGCATCGAAACGATATACATTATAGCTGACAATTGCTGATTAATTGTCATACATAAATGTAACTATCGCAATATGTTGGCAATCAACTAGAATTAAAATATTTAGAGAGCTGTTAATAAACCAAATGTAAACATCACTAAACTGAAGACGAAACTAAAATTAATTCAACATTTTGTAATCCTTCGTCCACGATTGACAGAACGGAATGGAAGTAAACTTATTGCGCCGACCCCAAGTAACATGGGACAAGGCCAGCCTACAAATGGAACGCTCAACACAAATAGATAATTTAATGCACAGTTCCAATCACTAATATGATCATATTACTATACTGGCATATCGTACGCGTCCATTCGAATATATTGTCTTTACCATCAACGATATTGAATCCATTAAAGAAATTAAATCTGATGTGATGCAAGGTTGCGTCTCCCGTGTGTGGGTCTTTATTCGTGAGTCGTGACACGTTGATGTAAAAGCGTGTTTTCATCATGTAGCTATCTAATGAAGCAATTCAAGTAGTTATACTATAACTCGTTGCCCACATACAAAAATATACTTTGTGTGATTGATGTCCACAACATTGAGGAAATGAATTATATGTTATGAATATGATAAACGGGCTAATCAAAAGACAAAGTTCGCTTTAAAATATGATTCTTATTATAAAATCCTTTCGATCTTTCAAGTATTGGAGATACTGTATTCATGGACAACGAAATATAAAGTATAATTGCCATGAAAACACTGTATTTCTAGATAGCAACAAATATAGTAAAAAAAACTGTTATCTATAAGATTTATTTTCTGGATAAAATAATTATTTATTAACAACATAAAATTAAAGTAACATCATTCAACAAACGACTTAAAAATAATTGTTGTCTTTTGAAGCCAATTAAATGTGGTAATTTAATTGACAATCAAAGAAAAACTCAATCAACTTAATTTTTGTTTTGCTGCTGTCATTATAGATTCATCATACGACAGGTTTTATTTTTGGCATGGCAACGTTTAGTTCCGGCATCAAGTTCTATACTAATCAACAGTGCCACAGCTTGCCAAAATGTACGGAAATTAAGAGTTATTAACAGATAACAAATGAGATGCGAATGCGAAAGTCGTTCCTTCAAGATACAGGCATTGCTCTTCTAGTTTCAAACCTATTTTAGCAGTCTTAATTACTTTTCGATGATTACTTTCTTTGAAACCCATTCCGTACTATTACAGTACCTACATTGTTTTTGGGATTTTCAATTACTTACACGCAATATAACACGTGTATGAATTCGCCTTGAAAGCATTTTATCAGTAACTATCAGTAAAATGAGGGCAGCTATCAATTGCTTCAAGTCAGGCCAAAATGTTGCCATATTCATGACTGATGATAATTTTCTAACGAGATAGAACCATGCAATTTAAACGAGCTATTAAAGAAAGTTATCCTTGCCCTTACCGTAGTTCTATCTTCCGACAAGACCTGACTTTTAAACCATAATGCCATATATTCTTAAACCACGACGAGGCCTTACCCCAACAGGTATCACATCTCCGCGGTACCTCGGAATGCGACGACTCCTGTCAAGTTCGTCCACTTTCACACGTTCGTCGTTTACCGTGAGTTGAAGAAATTATCTACATTTTTTCCGACGAAAAGGGCATCACTTATTAAGATTTATTATTCCTGAAATCGCTTCCTTATTTCACTGGTTTTTGTGTGCCCTTTCCTTGAGCGGAAATCCCAAGTGGACTTTAGGTACAGATTGTAAATTTATTAAAGAAAAAAGCCAATTGCTCATTGTTTATATTGGTTACATTAGTTCATTGTGTGCGAGCACAATATTTGATTCGTTTCATTAGATTGACATGTCTGATCGGATGCATGAATCGAGAAGATACGACAGACGTTTGTTAGTTGTTTCAATTGTAACATATTATTAAGTATATAAAATGATTGCATGTCTGCTTCTTCTATCAATTGAAAGTCTAAGAGGTCGGTCTATTCATATAAGATGTAATTTATAATGGTATGATAGGTATTATATAAAAATACAATACACTCATGAAAATGTTGATGTCAAATAGGCAAGAAGATTTATTATAATAGGTAGACCCACACCTAATTGTACCTCAAATGTCAAATATGCTATAAGGAAACAGTAGGTACCATATCATAAAAATTAAAAATAACTTATCCGACGAATGCAAAGCTCATTAAAAATAAGTGCCAAAAGATTCGTGCCTAGTTTTTTATCCAAAACCGTTTCAAAATTATAACCTAATACTATTTATAGAGACAGAAATGAAGACATAATAGCATATTTTGAGTGCAAAAACCAGATAGTGGCTAAACGTGGAAAATATTCTTAGATAATTAGGCAGAGCTGGAAACAATGTCTTATTATAAGAGACCAGCTCATTATAAGATGTATTAGGTAATTACATTAATACTATAAAAACTAAGTGCGTTGAACGACCTAGTCGTTAATCGTTTCAAAATTAATGCACCTTGATTCGAACGAAATACACGAAAACAATAGAAACGAACGTTATTGTTGAAAAACAGAATCACGATGTAACGCGACACCCTAAAAGTCACTGGGTGGTCATACTCCATGACATCACAGTTGACACAGTCAACACAGATAGTCCCTTGATGTCCAGACGGTGACGTCACAGATCCCAGTAATCTTCGGACCGATAAGGAGTTAGCTTTGGAACAAATTCTAACACAAGATTACACTGTAGCACGGTAATGAGTAATCATAGCCGTTGACGTAAAACTCTCATCATAAGCTCTTTATATAGAAACAAAGATTGCAGGCTAATTACTTTGTTAATCCCCTGTTTGACTCCCAGAATATTGAATCATAATATTGAACTTGGACACAGAATTTCCAGGAATTTTTGCTTCACAACTTCAGACTCACAGATATTCAAAAGCAAAAAGTTTGTTGCTAGGTTGTGATCCTGTATATAAGCCATGGTTGCGCAAATCACCATGAAACACCATGTTATTATAGGCGTGCGTTAAATAATAATAAGATATTAATTATACACATAAAAAATCACCAGCAGGAAATCCAACAAATAGGTAATAAATCAAGCTTTTTAGATGACTTGCAAACAGGAGGCTAACATTAAGCTAATGACAGGCTGTGGCAAATTGTGTGGCTGCTGTTATTATTGAAACATCACACACTTGCCATAGAACAATGTTTACATAATTGACAGAAGAATTTTTTATCTACTGTTAATTAAATTAAAAAAAAATTATAGCAGTCTAACGTCAAGAAGTCTTGAGATTTACCATTCTACCTAAATTATAAAAAGATGTGAAAGTTTATGAGGTTTTTACTCTTTCACGCAAAAACTCCTGAACGAATTTCGGTTAAATTTTACATAGCTTATATATAAGAATAACACAAAGGCCTTATAAAAGTATAGTGTAATTCTTAATTCCATGCGGGTGAAGCCGCAGGCGACAGCTAGTCACAAATAATAACACTAATATTTCAAACCATCAAGGTTCATGTGAATAATGTCTTTTAAGTTTTTGTAAGAGTTGTATCTACATAAAATATTTAAGCTCAAGCAGCAGTGAATATATCGTTGCATCTTTAAAATTTTGCAACAAGATGCAAGCATCCCAAAATAAAACAACAAATGTAAAACGTTTTAAGGAAACTTATTTTAAGAAAAAGACTCGTGTCTCGTGCGAAGCACTGAGTGCATTAAGTCTTCTTATTATAATGTATGAGTAAATACTTAAGACAATGGGTGAAAATTTGTCGAATCATTTTGTTCTGTCATTGTGAGCGCCGCCGTAAAGATTCTCATATTACATTTTTTGCATTAAACAAATTATTTCAAAATTACCCAAATGATGATAAATTTTCAGAACTTTGCTCATTTCATCATGTGTCATTGTGATTGTTATAGGGGCACAGTTATAGGGTGATTCCCTATAACTTCTCCCGCTCTGGGTGAAGCGGGAGACTTTTACTGATTAAAACCCACCCGTGTTCCTTCATTAGTTACCTAGGCTTTTATACCATTTTCAAAATATAAACAGGCAAAATAGTTGATTAGATTTCTAGAAAATATTAACATCTTTTTTTTTATTGTAAAAAGCTAGATCCTTATAAATCATTCATGAAACAGAAAATAAATTCATTATTAGGAGACGTGTATATATTGTGTCTTACTGTGTTAAGGGGCCTTTGATATATTTTAGGTATGCTTTCAAATATACCATTGTATTATGGGTATAGGTGATTAAAATAAATGCAATGAAGGTAATAATTATATCTAACTAGCTTCTGCCAGCGGCTGCGCCCGCATGAAAATTGTGTTCTTATCCCAAGGGAACATTATATCCGGCTGAAAAGTAGCCGATGTGCTATTCCAGACTATCATCTAAATCTGTGCCATCCAGATCCGTTTCAGCCGTTCTAGCATGATTGAGTAACAAACATACATCCACAATTCCACAAACACACCCATCCAAATTTTCACATTCATAATATTAGTAAGATGAAACCAGTGTAGAGAGGCCTGTGCACATGTTTGACTGAAGTTGGGATGTGGGTGATGATGTCGATAAATATACAAAGATCTTAATAAACTACGACACAAGACATTTAAGGCAGACCAAAGCAGAGAGACACGCGAAAAATGACACGACGACGATGAAGAATGACACGCATAATGCATAATGTGTTGTTAATAAAATAGGAAGACGTTATTAGGGTAACAGAAGAAAAAGTAAAGTTCAATCAAGTGGCCATTCTCATGATACCGAAACTAATTCAGAACAAAATTCTAAGTATATCATCAACTATCACTATTGGCTATAGTATCGTGTGCCAAATAAAGAGGTAATCCTTCAGATTGTAGTGTAATCGCAAACATATACAGCTACGATTGAAAATGATAACATACTTATCTTAAATAACTGGGTTTTTAGTTTACTTAGATAGCGCTAATGTGCGTGTTAAAGCACTCACAGGGATTAAATGTACTTATCAAAAGTAAATAAGAATTACAGTTGATTGTGACACACATCACACACATAACATTACGGTTGAATACCTCAAGGAGTTAGGGAGAGGTGCATCTATAGTACATCCACATTTAGCCCCATGGGACTTAAACTTATCCGGCTTAATGTGATATCACATGTGATAGGGGGCGAGGTTATTAGATTTTGGAACCGAAAAGTTCCAAATGGCAAAATCTAATAACACTTCTCCCGATCTGTGAAACGAACCCAACCCAACCACATGCTGAGCTTGGTGACATCTACCTATTAGCAACAAACTATATTCATATATATATAATATACTTTATATTAAAATACAAGCTTTTGTAGTAAGCAAATCCTTTCATTTGATACCCTTATCATGGCAGTACACTAAAAGAACTAGTCCGCCATCTTGGGCCATCCGTCATATTGGATTTAGAATGACGTCACTTATCATCCAAACTAAACGTGTATGCAAAATTTCATCTTAATCGGTGGAGGATAAGTGCTTTAAAATTCAGTTACATATATTGCAAGTTAAATAAAAGCTTGTAAAGAGGAAGGAATACATGGTCATTAGTTTAAAGAGAATTATTCTAATCGATTAAAAATAAACTGGAAGGTCAACAGGTATTCTGGTAATGAATAAATTAATGTACCTTAAACTTTGTTCTTGTTTGGTCCATCCTTAAAGTTATCAAATTATAAAATCACTTAACATTTCAAAAATACTTGGTAACAAAAGCTAGCTTTTTAAGTATTTGGCCCTTGTATTTACATACATACATACATAAACTCACGCCTTTTTCCCATGGGGGTAGGCAGAAACTACAGAACGCCACCTGCTACGATCCTTACATACTTCTTTTGCTTCACTCACATTCATACATCTAGTCATACACACACGCCGGTTATGAGTACTGCGCACCTGACCTTTCTGAAGAACATCACCTATAAGGTCTATGTATGTCTTTCCCTTGTATTTATTCCCAAAATTTTATCTTAGTTTTTGTCTCAACCAATTTTTTTTTACTTTTGCTGTGTCAAATGCTTCATTTTCTACTCCTAATTAAGAAGGTGATTAAAAATATACATTTTATTTTTCATCATTTATATTATAGGCTGAAATCTGGTTTAGGCATAATTTAAGTATGCCTAAACCAGATTTTTCTTAAACATTAGCATTAAAACTAGTTTGGCGCTAGAATTTCTACCTAAACTAGTTTCATCACATTTTTAAATACGTTATAAGTTGTATTAATATCGTTTTCTTTGCCATTAGGTTCTTACAATCTTTTAAATAGTATTTTAATATCCAATTGACAAAATATGTACATATTTAAACACTAAACTATACTAACTTATACTAAACCTAACTACTTACATTATATACAAAAGAAAGTACACCAAGGCATTGAAGTCCCTCCACATCGCTATCATCCGGGAACGTGTCTAAAAGACTGGCAGCTTTGCCACTTTAAATGGCAATGCTGATTCTTTGCTCAAAGAACAAGTCAGCCCTCTGGTCACGCACACTGTCGATCAGTCGGCGAGAGATCTCATTAAAAATGAAAACCTAAGCATTTCCACCCCAAACGGCTAAAAACAGTAATTACCTATTAGGTTACTAGGTATTTGCACCGCTCAGCAGCGCCAGCACAGACCGCAGTACCAGGAACCTGAGATGGCGCAACGTTGTCGACACAGGTTGCGTCCCACACTAAAGGCCTACACACCTTCCATAGCACCAACGTCATGCCATCTGGTATCTTCTGGTTGCCAAGCCGCAAGGTTCTAATAAAGCTGGTACGCCGGCGGTGATAAGGGCTCGACGAATAATGTCGTTGATGCTGGCGTGCCGTGCTATGCGGCCCACAGTTTTGCAGTAAGGCAGGCCATGGTGCCTGGGGCTGCCGACAGCTTCACCACATTGGCACCGATGAGGGGTAATTCAAGGTGCGCGTAGACGTAGATAGGTTGCTAGCCGAAACAAAATCAAAATCATAGTTTTTATTTTACGTAGGCCTACATGGGCACTTATAAAACGTCGACAAAAGGCGCACGGTTCGGGTTGGTCGTTTCCTATGGAGAACAACCGGCAAGAAACTCTACGGTTACTCTTTTAAAAATATGGTTTGTTTTTACAATATTTCCATGTCTAAGTAATGCTGAAACATTACTTAGATATGGGGGGACGCTTCGGTCAAACACGGTACTTCAAAATCAACCAGTGAGAATGATAAGATTTTCCTAGTTAATTTATCAGTACCGTGGAATATTTTCGGCACTTATCTTTGAAAATTGTTTCGGATCGATGTGCTATTAAGTATATTCCTGTCGTCTTCATAACGTGTCTATGATTGTGTATTATCTCACTATCAATGTAATCACGCATTGTGGTACGTTTGACCCAGTGCGTTGCCCTGTCACGACTTCACGAGGGAGTATTATCATCGTGCCCTCTGAAAGGTGAGCCAGTTCAATATACCCCACTTAATTACACTTCTACAATACGTACGTGACAGTATTATTCGAAAGACGTGTTTTTTTTTCAACGTTTTTGTGAGCCTTAACTTATTGTTCAACTTGAGAAAAGGTTGACGAGACGGGGTCCTTTATTTTATTTTCTTTGCAAAAATGTCAGAGATAAAAAAGGGAATTCTGCTCCACGAAAAAATATGGAGTTTGTTGTACAATGTTAGTGAAACAACTGTCATGGAATATGATAGACTGGGGATTTCAATTTTGTTTACGATCGTCGTGCATTTTTTGTTGTTTGCTATGCCACCTTAGTTCAGGTTGTTTAAAAACTTGATCACTTTCCAGCCACGTATTACCAAACACAATTATATTATTGCCTTTTTAGACAACTAATTTACAGCCTCCAGTCACGCGTTAAATGGGAGTCGATTTGCACGTAACATAACACGATCCGGACCGATTCAAACCTGCGATTTATTGGATGCGATCGCGTGAACTTCGGTTCTCACGTGTGACTAAATGCTGTTATAACGATATAGCTATAACATATTATGGACTCCTGGTACCTCGCACATCGACAGTACGTTGCATCATGAATGTGTAACGAGTGTATTGGCTCGAGCTCTTATGTAATCCGAGGATTAAAGTGCGGGTAGCGGCTTGTCTTGTCGCATACCAGTTGATATACAAATAGAGATTTACTTTGATGACCTAACGTGCAGGTATTATGGCATATATGATGTTGATGAGTTTGATGTCTTATATGCAGGTATATACTTTGTGGAGCTCGGTTCAATGTCGTTTTAACTCATAAGTTTTGAAAAATTATGGTTGGAACAATGAATAATTTAGAGTCGTTAGTAACAGCATTGTCATTATCAATGACTGATTACTAACGGCAAGTAATGAGGGGAAGCACTTAAATCATGTACTAAGGTACACTTAGTATATGTGATAATCATGATGATGTGTCATTTACCGAAAGTATAACATTCTAAAGGACTAACAAAGTAATCTTACGACTCGTTTTCTTTTATTTGCTAAAGGTCTGTTAATAAATTTAATGATAGGGCGAAAAGGTCCTTGGCATTGTACAGATCTGCATGTTTTTCTATAATAAAGTCACGCATTGTATCTACATCCAATACTTTTAGGAGTTTTAAAGTCATCTACAGTTATAGGATTACCATCATCGCAAAGTGCAGCTGGCACGTCAGAAGTACACCCATTATATTATGTTATGCAAATAAACAATACCGGTCTCATCGTTCGTGCGTAACTACTTGTTGCCGCGGCTGTACTGTTTACGATGGAAACATTGTTTTTCAATCGTTGCATTTGAAAGGCTGGTGCTCTGTTGCATTTCTCTTAGTAAATATTGTTTATTTACTAAAAGAATTGTAGATAAGTGCCACATTTCAATACAGACAATTCCTTTGAAGTGTAAACGTGTCTTTTCGTCGATACGAGGCATTTAAATCCATTTTATTCAACGAGAACTGGTATAATAATCAGTTATTATATTAACGTATTCTAATTTGGGCACCCGTTTTAACGGTACCTGAGTTAATGGCACCTGAGGTACTGCCACATACGGCACCTATCGATATTTTATTTTTTCGAATAATTTGTTATTTAAAATGTTATTGCACATTTGTCACCCACGGATCAGTAGGTACTAGTTGTTAGGTAAAAAATCCGGTAATGATTCCAGCCTCCGAAATACTAAGACTCTGGCCTCCTGGCAGTTTGGGTATACATGCTTATAATGCTCAGTATCTAACTAAAAACCCAAAATAGGAAGTTATATTCCACTTAAGCCATAAGTGGAATAATTTATTATTAAAAATTTAGTTTTTTTATATTTTTTAATTTTTATAAACCTGCGAAATATATCGATAGGTGTCATATGTGGAATAATCAGGAGCCATTAATTCAGATGCCGTTAAAGCGGGTGCCCAATGGGGAATACGTCTTTATATTACGTGTTTTATTATCCTAAGGGGACAAATATAATCCGTGTGCAATATTTATTTTGATTTTTGCGTGATTGAAACACAAACATACAAACTTTCACATCTATAATATTAATTAGACTGATATTTGGGTTTACCGATAGATTACGAATAAATTCTTCACTTATCATATCATCTTTTGTCTCAGTTTTGTAACCATTCATGATTGTAAAGCGCTCTTTGATTACCGTGGGAACGTTTGATAAGATATTATAATTAAACCACTCGTGACTGCCTACTTTAAACACTTCTATATCTACATGTATATCTACATTTTCTTCCTCAATAATTTATGTTATAGATGATATTTCTTCCTCAATAAAAAAGGCAAATGTCTGTCACTTTTTCTGTGATCTTATCTGGGCATAATTTGTCTGCTTAAAATATTAGTACCCACGTATGTATCTTGCCTTTAAAACGTGTCCGAATCTGAACGTAAGACTTGTTTAGATACATAATTGTATAACAAGTTTTGCCTGTTTCACCCAGGCATGTTTCTAGCACTCAAGAAAAATTCTTATATTGAAACAGTAGAGTTCGTTTTTGAATACATCAATCTATTTTTCTGATTTAATATTTACCGAAAGCAAGCTGAAGTAAACTGCGCACCAGAATAGATTTAATATTGCTTTTAATTGAACAATTTTGTGTCTGTATGTTTATGTTGCTGTTAATAATTGCTATTTCCTATTTGTTGTTATCAGTGTATTTCTCTTCTCTTCCGTATAGTTTTACTTCATTGTTACATCTACATGTACCCAATAAATGAGGACATAAATTAGTTGGAAAAACGTGTTTTCTCAAATAAAAGTTTTACTATATAGGTAACGTGTTACTTGTGTATCAACAATCAATGAGAATGATCTCCTTCATCTTTAGTTAATAAGAAAAGAAAATGAATGTTTAATGTTTATCAACAATCATCTAAGCTTATGCAAATTCTTCATTGTGTTACAAATCAACTTTTTTCATCGGAACACACCGAGAAAACAATTAAATACTTGCAATAAAATTTACCATTTTCCCAGGCAAGTATAAATAAACTAGTTTTATCAAAATCACAATAGAGTTGTATAACAAAAAACATGAAACTAAATTTGAATTTCATAGTTTTTCCATACATTTTCCGAACAATACAAACCAGTTTTTTCTACCTGAAAACATTACGAAAATAATCGTCTCACATTATTTGCAACGTGGACTCGGTTATTAAGTTTTTGCTCAAAAAGCGATAAATAAATAATAATAACAATTTTCATCAATTATTTATAATTTTGTGTTGACTTAATTACACACGCCTTTTGGCTTTAAATCAACAAATTGCTTCACAATCAGATCCTTTTATGGTATAAGTTTTATATTAATTGGATTCTCTAAAATTAAATTGGAAATTACTTATGTGTGATATAAGTTAAAACACCTAATAGGTACAGTTATAGCATCGTTCTATAAAATAAAATTAAAACACACATAATCTGTTCACACATCTCTGTTAAGAAACAAGGGGTTTTTAAGACAGGAAGGAGTAGGTAACTTTTAGGCATGCGTGCTTCACCGCCGACCACATCATCGCTTACCATCAAGTGAAATAGTGGTCAAACGCGAGCCTATAATTAATAAAACAAAAAGAAAAAACAGACTGCTGACAGAATCCAAGGTTTCTAAATTCTTGGGTCTCTTCAGGGAAATGCGTAAATATTATTTGTGTTCTTTTTCTTTAAACTTATCTTATTTCGTTCTATTCAATTAAACTCCATTTGAAATAACATTAGACATGTTTCCAAATCATTTTACATTCCATTCAACCGATTTTGAGTTCTATCCCGTAAACATAAGGATGACAAAAAAAGCATAAACCTGTTACCAAAACCAACTGTTTACTACAGCTACCATTTGTCGTATCACTAACGCAATAGAAGTCAAAATCGGTTGAACGGGTTGTAAAATGGGCTAATTTAAACGTTTAATGTTATCGCAAATGGAGTATAGTTTATCCCAAAACCTAATAAAAAAACTTCATACGTGCGAGGTTAAGGGGAAAATATCAGTTTCTTTTTATCGTTTTTGTTATGTACCTGAACCGGTAATAATGACCATCAATAAACATTTTATGATCAAGGAAGTTGTGTATGTGTTTGCCCTACGTGTCCTTGAGCTATCAAGGGCAAAGGTGATCAGAAGTGTGTTGTGTTGTCTGTTATATTTTTAACAGTGTTTTCCTATATTTTTTTTTAATATTCTGTAGGGTCATAAATGACCACTATCTCTCCTGATGGTAAGCGATGAGGTGGTCGACGGTGAAACACGCTTGCCCAGAAATAACCTATTCATTCATTGACTATTCATTCATTTTCATTTATTAAATACCCCTAGATTGTAGCTGTCGGGAAATACAGACTCTGGCTGGGTATTCAAATCATTAGCTGTACGCATAATATAAGTGTTCCCAAAACGTTTTGTGCATATGAGTGGGATGTCCAACATGTACCGATAGCGCATCGCCGTACGTCTGGTAGCCTGATGATGAAACGGGCTAGGTGGAATTAGACGTGCAATTCTATCGCATACTCCCCGAAATGTAACCGATAAAACCGACAAGCGGGCAACTCGGCGACGATGATCATAGCTTTGACTTGACCAGTGCTTCATTGGCGATGAGCCTCTTGGCCCACTATTCGATCGACTCTAGTGCATCAAGCTGGTATTCGAATTAGCGCTTGATATAAATTGAGGAGCTGTACCGGCGAATTACCTTTTCACCTTTGCAAGGTGTACCTATATAGCTTAACTTTTTGGCGATAGAATTAAGTGAGTATAGCAGTAATAATTATCTCTCCAGATTAGAGGAATTGAGATAAATAAAGAAAAAGATAAAAAGGATAGATGTTTGACTGGATGTATGAAGCAAAAGGAGTATGCAAGTATGGTAACAGATGGCATCCTGTAGCTTCTGCCTATCTCCTTGGGAAAAGGGCGTGAATTTATTATGTAGATGTAATGGATTTTGTAGATAGTTATGAATCAAATATTGAAAATTCAGGGAATAATAAGCTCAGTTAACGCCGAACACAAGGAATATGTAACAAGGGCAGGCCGAAAAGGAGGAGATTTTCCAAAGGAATAAATCCTTAGGTATTGTAAGTACCTACTAGATTTTACTTTGTACCGGGTAGATATTTAAACAATAATAGTTTCACCTTGAAGCGTTCTTTCTACGCACTTAACATTAACATTCCGAAGTTTATCGGTTAATGAAAACCTAGTAGGTACATCTCGATGCAGTCGGCGTAACATCGATTAAGTGTGAACCTCTGTGCAAGAGTACAGGTCAATCGAAACTTAAAAGCGACTGTGAAGTTCGTCTTTCATAGCCCTGTTCCCCAACCCTCACCCCCGCTGTCACATAAATGTCGCTAATATGCGCAGCAACCCGCCTCGTGCACAGATTAATTTAACTTGGTAATAATTAATAAAAAACCTTATTGCTCGTTTTCAGTCTGTGTTAAATGGATTATTTATTATTATTGCTACTACATAAGTAACATCACGCTTGTAGCGCCCGAAGGGTACAGCAGAGGTACCCACATTTCTCCAGTATTACTACTACGTAACTGTTATACCTCCTACTCATCCGCTTTAAGAACCATTAATATATTTATACACAAATAATCCTACACAATTATCAACCTTAAAACATTTAATTTGACTACAACTAAACCATTTAAAGACATATTGTAGTGGATAGTTAGTTCCACACACGATAAGAGTTCTTAATTTTATAGTATTATTACCTCTAAAGCACTTACAGTTTATTTAAATAACATTGTTAATCTCCATACACATATAATTTTCTTCAAATAGCTACAATATAAATCCATATCTAAAGGTGAACGCAGACGGAGATTCCACTATCTTATCTAACTCGGCCTCTCACCCAGGCACTGGTCCCCAGCCACTAAATTGTTGCTGTGCGCTCCAGTAATTATAACTCAAGTAATTACGGTTATTGTGATTGTGCACACTTCTCACTCACTCAGATCCGTTTTGTTTCAATAAAGTAATAATATCAACCAGCCACTTTATATTGTAAAAACTTCACCGTGAAAATATAAGTGAATCAGTGATCAATCGCGAACTAACAGCTCACTTTCTTCAAGCTGACTTCATGAATGAGCTGTCATTCCAACTGATGCCAGGGATTGACAGCTCGCTTCACAAAAATGACGGTGAAATTGCAGAAAAGCAAATTACTTCTTTGAAAGATTCGAAAAGGTATTATAATATTAAAATTCAGTCCTATTCAGATTTCTTTAATATTAATTTTATGCAACATTCGAAACTTTGCTACCTACGTAAATGTTATTTAAGAATGAATTATTCAATAAATATATTGAATTAAATAAATGTTTCCGATTCGAAAATTGTTTATAATTATGATGGTAACGTAACATCCAAATGATTCGTGCTAGGGGTACAGTAGGCCTCAGTAGGTATCAGTGGTCATAGAACCGGTCCTTATAAGCTGGCCTCTAGCTATACTAAAATTCTATACTAAGCTAGACCCTTGAGTAGCTGATTTTAAAATGAGAATCACGTCTAAACGACTAGTCGTAATTTTTTGGAAAAATATATATGTTAGACTATTTTATTAATAATTTGATCTAAGACAATTTTGAGTTCTATTCGTATAAAATAGTGTAATTAATTTGTAAAGTTATGTCTAAAACGGAGAAAACCACGACAATCGCACCAAAACTGCTGGGCGTATTTTAATGAATTCGACAACATCTCAAAGACAATTAATTATCTACATTTTGATTCGAGGCTTTTTTTTTTAAAGTCATGGAATAATAAGGAAATTATAAAAAGTCTACTAAATTTTGGGCGCGAGTGTGAAACGAGTGCGCGTTTTGTTCCCTCAAGGTCGTTGGTGACAGTCGTCGTCTTAAGGTTAACGTGGCACCACCAAACAGTAGCCCTACTGTAATAAATTGCAACGCAGAAGAAGACATGCAATAAAAAACAATAAAGTGCCTCCAAAACGCTCTCTTTTCTGTCATACGTTCCTGTATGTTCTAAGTTAAGGTAACTTGGTTAAGGTCGAGGAAATCCGCTGGATGCGAGACACACGGGATCGCTCAATGAGAAGGAGCTCCGGGGAGACCTATGTTCAGCAGTGGAAGTGTTTTGGCTGAAATGATGATGATAATGATATTCTAAGTTCTAAGCCACAAAAGCACGTTGCATTACTATCACCGGTCTAGTATTCATCACACCTTATTGTTGTGCGATGGTAAGCTTGTATAAACCCGCAGCGAGTTGGCGATTATCGCGCTCATGTTACTCGTATTTAACGCGATATGGCGCGATTGCTGTCCAGTGCACAGGCCAGTTCGCACAGATTGTATCTCTGGCACATAAATCCCTGTGAAGTGAGTGCCTTCTTGATGTGTTTCACGACAGGATGTGGTTGGCAACAGTTTTGGAACTCGATGGTATTTTTTTTCGAGATACGGTCAACCAACTCGGTGACAGTAACCAGTTATATTAAATTAATTACGTCGTTCTTTTAACTTACATAGTCCGTTATAAGCGATCTTCCTGATGGTTCAACGTGATTCGATTTATTTCCCACCAATAAGCCATTTTTACAATGCAAAACTGCAAGTACATTCACATGGACGCAATGCAATGCAATTCGAGCTATTTTCACTTGAAATTTTCTTAGAAAATACGGGCGCTATATCGCTTAACGATGCAATTTGCCATCAGGAAAGACCCAAACAAAATCCAAGCTTTTAATAACTTTTCACTAAAATATGAGTTCATAAGTACAAAGCCAATCGAGTATTAAAATATTAATGTGGCCGAACCCTAAAGTTTAATCCCTAATGATTACGGAACTTTTATAATCTCTTCATTAGAGTTAATCGCGTGCCAAAATTGTTGAACATCGTAGTTAGTTCCCTAGTTCACAATCATACATTATTACATAAAGTGCTCAGTAACAATTAATTCAGATAATTTAATTATTATCCAGAGGTTATTATAAAACCAATTGCACTTGTGTATAATAATATTACGAAACTGAATTGCTGCATGCACAAAATAATTAGTAACAACAATTATTATTTCTTCAATTGCAGTAGGTTGATAGGTACTATAATATTATTTAATTGTTAGTACTTAAGTATCGGAACCATTCGTACGTGGTTTCTTATTTTTACAAGCTTTATATTAACTTGTTTTGATTAAAATGTTCAAATAGTTTAAGTATTTAAAATAATAAAGAACTCAATTGACTCATTTTCTTGCTACGACTCATTTTCTTTTATAAAAATATAAATGAATAATGTCTAGTTGTTATTTTTCACAAAAGAATAACATTTGAACAAGTGGTAATGCGTGTAAAATATTATTATATTTCTAGAGTATGCGCCAGTGTGTTCACATATTAAAATTGAATGGACCAATGTTATAATTATTAGGTACTTTTGTTTTGCAACATGTAGTTTTAATTTTATATTAAAATTTGATTCTTCATTAGATATAACTATGGAACAACATAGAAGAAGAATCATCAGAATTAAACACAATACATAATAACTCAAATTCCAAGAAAAAAACAAAAATATGAATAAAACAAACGAGACCAAGGATTCTATGTACTCAATAAAACAATAACGTAATACTAGGAACAATATATCGATAAGGAAAACAATATCCGAGTAATTTAACAATTACAAACTGTTTCAATTCTTTGCCGCCATGTTTTTTCCTGCATCATTTTATTCACACTGTACAGTCGTGCGAATAGGTTGTGTCAACAGTTGCGTTATGTCTGCTTGCACTTATTGTTGCACCTGAGTGGTGTGGCCTACAAAATTGTCCATAGTTACTAAATGTCACTATTGAAACATTAAACTATGCAATAATGTACTGATTCTAGTTTAAGAAAGTATTGTTGTGAGAATATTACTGGCGACTTACTTATTTCAAAATTTCATGTAAGAGTGACTGAACTTAGTTTTTTGTTCCTGGTTGGTCTAAAAACTATTTAACACCAGAATAAGTAGCAATGCTTTACCTGCTCACTATTTACAATGATGGCCTGACCAAGTGAAAGTAGCTACGTCCTCAAGCATGTTTCAGCTGGTGCCTGGTGATGGCAACTTTGGACCGGAGTCGATGGAGGCAGATTGTCCGCTTAAAGGGGCCCAGTGATCACGATCCTCAGTAATGAGGAATCGATTGAAGAAGAAGAACTAAACAGAATGATAACGACATAGAATTTTCCGAGTGTTGTTTTCCTCTACCTTCATTATACATGGAGGCACCATTGACACAACAACCGTTTAGTCAACAGTTTGGCTCGAGTCCATGCTGCATTTCCGTGACTAAGCATTTCATTAACTTGACTATAGATACCGTCCTTAGTACATATTAGTACACTACAGAATAGATGTCGGTACGCATCAACTACTTGTAGAGCATAACGTCACGCCTTTATGTCCCGAAGGGTTGGATGGAGGATGAGGTGCCCCTATATTCCATTTGAGATAACATTATACATTTAAATAATCCCATCTTACAGCCCGTTCTACAGATTTTGACTTCTATTGCGTTGATGATATGACAAATGGCAGCTGTATATAACAGTTTTGGTAACAGGTTTAAGGTCTATCCACACATATCAGGGCCGTGCCCGGGACGTGACAGGACCGAGCCCAGGCATTGAAGGCTCACTGGCCCGAGCACGGATATGTGTGAACGAATTCACATAAAATGTGCACACCGATATTTTTTGAGCCCCTGACGGGGCACGGTCTTTCTACATCCCGTGCACGTCCCTGGCAAGGCCCTGATATGTGTGGATAGACTTTATGCTTTTTATGCCATCCTTATATTTACAGGATAGAACTCAAAATCGGTTAAACGGACTGTAAAAAGGGGTTGTAAAACATTTCTAATGTTATTTCAAATGGAGTATATAGTGCACCCACACCAGTTATGTTAAGTCCCATGAAATAGGGGGCGAGCCTATTTCCATCAACTGTACCCAAATACAGACTCCAGGCTTCTATTGAGAAATTCCGGATGGAAAAGCCCAATAAAATTTAGACCGACCTGTGAATCAAACCCAGGACCATAAAGTTATGCACAATTTCTTCGCTTTCATGAAATCAATCTCGAGAATTCGTTTCGTTTCTCATTGCAGTGTTATGGCAGACGTTCGTATCGTATTTGTCAACGATTGAATTAACTGCTCACAGTCGGAATGCAGAAATATTTCACGCTTGCCAGCCGATTCTAATAAATACGACGCAGTTATATGCGAAACTTTATCTAGCAAAATTGAAGGTGAATTGAAACATGATTGTTAGAATTTGAAGTTAGTTTGAGTAATTTGCTATAACTCTTTGAATGACGCCTACGCTTGTGAATATTAGACTGATGCAAGTAAAATAAAAGAATAAGTAGATAACACAACACCACGCCAGAATTCCCCAAAGGGTTGGGCAGAGGAACACCCACATATCGCCAGAATAGGCAGGTAATCAACACAAAACAACCAAGCTTCAAAAATCCTACCTCTTTCAGAAGACTAGTGATTTTAAGTTGTTAGAGAGGTTACAATAAGTGTAGGCTTGGACAGACAGACGGTGGTGGGTGGCCTTAGAGGAGATGTTCTTGTTATTTGGCGCTAAGAAGGGCCGTTGGTCATGGCTCTGAAGAGAGCCGTTTGAGTTTAATATTGTGGTGAAAGGATTGGTCAGCTAGACTCCTTAGCTAGAGTTACCGAGTGCTAGCTCAATTTGTTGTAATTGGTTTACTAAAAAGATATCTCTATAACTTTTCACATTGATCTGCTAATCTGTGACCTATTTTCAATTCATAACAATATCCGATAATTCTACACTGGCAACATACATTCTCGTGACACTTTCTGAACTGATACAAATAAGCTAAATCTCATAGAATGAATAATAACGATGATGCAAATAAAAACACAAATCAAGCAGATTATGACAGAATTTACATTACAAAGTGTTGGAATCTGTGTCAGTCAGTATATCTTGCATGGAATGCAATATTGCGTGTGTTCTAATAAGAATGTTGTTTTTCAAGTCGCTAGGAATGTTTTTTTATGATTATCAGCAAAACATATATTATTATTATGTGTTGTCATGATAAATAAATGAGGTAAGTACCTACTTATTCATAAATAAATAAACCTTAGTCTTACAAAAAATACTTCATAATGTGCGAATTGGTTATAGGTTTCTAATTACCAAAAAGAGGGTCATCTGCACTAACTCTTATTTTACAAAACAAGTAATGAATGGATTTAATGATGTATAAAATGGTTAATTGAAAAATATAGGTAACTTCAAACCCAAGCCAAAGGTACATAAACAAAAAACTATTTCGTTACAAAACAAATAAAAAATACTCGATTTCAATATATTTTGTACCATGTTTGTTTATCGAATTCTTTTAACAACGAACACAAACATGAGTTCAAGGATAAGCACACCTAAGCACACATCACCGTGATATAAACCGCCAAGTTTGTCGGGTCTCCAGTACAAAAACTCTACGGCAACTGTGACCCATGTCACGGTAGGAAAGGATTAGGGCTCAAATTTTTACGAGCCCATTGTTGCAACGTTTTAAAGAAACAAAGGCAGCTTGAAGGGAGCTCTTTGGAAAACAATGGGAAATGTTTAATAAGCGAAGGACATTACAATTTTACCGAGTACTTAAATGACCCATGCTGGCTGAGGTAAAGTTGCATTCGTCACCTTCAAAGTTTTTAAGTAAGTACAGATTTACAAAGGTATTGATAAAATTTCAATTTCAGTGGAAGCGATAACAAGTACAGGTTATTCCGAGAACTGTTTCATTCCATGAATTGGTTGATTTCAAGTCATTCGATACTAGACAAACATCTAACAACAAGTCTAATGTTTCTCTCTTCTTAGGAAGAGAAGGCAAAAGCAGTACACTAACACTCCAGAACATGTAGCAGTTTGCCTCTAGTCAAGTGACATTCTAACAATGAAAGCGTCGCTGATATACATATTAATACTTTGTCTAGAGAGCCTCAGGATTCCTTACGCCTTTTTTTGAGCCTACCTACCTGACTTTCGCACTCTCAACCTTGTATTAGACTCGAGTTTCCACACCAAATATTTACTACAATCCACGCAGCAAGCAACCGAACTGTTTCGTCCCAAATCTCAGCGAGGCACCTTCACAAGTCCTCCATGTATTCTAGACATGTGTTATGTCGAAGCTGCATTACATTACTGCGTTACCTCAGCCGGTCCAGTGTGTGGCGACCTTCAGCTGTACTTTCTAGGGGCGGCCAGCCGTGACATCGTGTGTGAGGCCGCTTTACATGTGTAAGAAAATACGATGAAAATGTACTGGGATATGTGGAACAGATATCTTCTTGATGCGAGTATCTTTAGCCGCTTTAACCTCAGTATTTGCTACGTTGTAAGTGATAATCTAATAGTTTTCAGCCAAATATGTCTACTTTTATGCTTAAAGTTAGCTGTTAGAGAGAAGGTTGATCAGTCCACTATAATGCTACTTCCATTTCGACAAGTCTGGTCGATGTACAGTAGTTTCTAATAGTTTCCGAGATATTTCTTGTTCTTATTAGATGAATGATGCCTGTCATTAGAAATACAGTTTCTATGCAGGTGCATGCTATATATTACTCACACTATAATAGCTGGTAGTAGTCCCTTTGTCACACTTCAGGGGATTCACAGGAACAGAAACATTACAAAACCGGTTCCTCATTCAAATTCATTGAACTGGAAAAGGAAGTTCCAAAAGCGGAACGACCCATGCACTATGCACCCAAGTGTAATAAAACAGCGTTATTAAAAAAAACGTTTTTCGACTTACCTGTGAAGCAATGAAGTAAATTACATGTTTATAGAAGACCAATCATTTTGTAAATGCACAAGCGATAAGCGCTTACACGATACTGCAATATAACAGTTATCGCTTATTATAGGAAGTGTGCATTACACCATTTCATGAGGTTTGCATGTACTTGTCCAGGGAAGCCATTTTAATGGGCCGCCGAGTAATGGCTTGCTATTTTACAAGCCTGTACTTAACACTGTTCTTACTTATCATCTGCGTACTGTATCGCTAACGATAAAATTTTTGTAATTTCACGCACTACAGCCAACATGTGTAAGCAATGAATAATTGCAAATAGATGCACACACACATACATGCTCACAAAGAAAAGAACAATTTTTAAAATACATAATTGCAGAAGAAAGCTGTAGCTGTAGAAATTGAAAAAAAAATAACAAAGTGAAATTCTTCCGGCCAGAAATGTCGGAAAGAAATAAAATAAAAGAAGTAAGCGAGTAATGGTTACACCTGTTGCGAAGTGGGTTACCAACGGGTTACGATAACCGGGCGGTTATCAACGGTAACCGACTCGCTTGCATGCTAACATCGGGGCCAGGTATACCTTCTTAGTTAGTTGTTAGAGCAAGCTTAGGAATGTAGAGACGTCGACAAAATTTAGTTCTCAATGAATAGTTCAGTTCGTATTCGTACCTTTTATTCTATTAGTTCAACAATCTTCTATAAATAGTTTGTGAATAATGCAGAGATTTTTAACAAATATCTACCCACTTCAAAGCAATTAATAATGTAAAATAATTATAACTATACAAAATTAATCCTCCTATTACGATTTCTAATCAATACTTTAATCAGATTACCAATGTAAATACTGATTTATAAACACCAACACCAAATCTAGCACATTCTGATTCATCTAATTTAATCACTCCATAGTTCAATTCATTTGTTCTGAATGAACGACAGTGCCTGTTGTAGGTATGTACCTGACACACATCACACACATACACATCGTAGGAACTATTATGAAGTAATAGAACCGCGTTTAGCATATTAATTATGGCTTGAATGCTAATCAGCTGGCTCTATGAAGTGACATGTAACTAACTAGACACTGTAATGAATCTAAACTGATATTATGACACCAGCCTGTTAATGTCCCACGGCTGGGCAAAGGCCTTTTCTCATACAGAGGAGGCTCGATCGTTAATCATCACTCTTGTTCTAGGCGGGTCGGCGATTTCAGACCTTTATTAACTACTAGCTTTTCCCCGCGGTTTCTCTCTCATTGCCCACCCCACAGGTCCCATTAAAAAATTGCCTATGTCACTCCGGATACTTCGGAATAATGTAGCTTTCCATAGGCGAAATAATTTTTAAAATCGGTTCAGTACTTTTTGAGTTTGTCCATTACAAACAATCAAATCTTTTCTCTTTATATTAGTGTAGTCTATAATATTATTATTATACAAGCTTTTCTCCGCAGCTTTGTTCCTGTGGCGCACGCCACAGGATCCGTTTTCGGGAAAAAATTAGCCTGTCACTCAGGAATAATGTAGCTTTTTACTGGTGAAAGAATTTTCAAAATCATTAAATAGTTTTTGAGTTTACATTGCAAACAAATTTAAAACAAACAAATCTTTCCTCTTACAATATATTTCTCACTTTCTATCCCAAAAAATTGAACGATGCTTATGATATGAGATAGAATACGAGAGCGAAGTCGCATGAAAACGCTAGTAGGGACTAGTAGGTAGTGTTATTTAAAGACACTTAACATTAGCACAAAAAAATACAAATTTAATTAAATATGAGGAAAAGAAGACAGATCTTTTGAAACTTGGTTCTTAATTGGAAAACAATAAAAAACATTGACAACCTTACGACCATTATGAAGGCAAACAGCCCAAATAATGACGGTTAACCAACGGGTTATGTTAATAAAAAACAGTTTTTTTACTGTTCACTCGATTTCATTTGTCAAATTCGAAACAAACAGCGAAGCCGTTAAAATATTTTGCATCAATTAACTTGTGATTGACGTAAACAACAAGTTTTTTTAGATTTTTATGGTTAACTCGTAACTTACATTTTGTTCTAATGAAGGGTCAGTGAATATATGTACGTATGCATACGATCTTTAGATTTAAATACAACATCATTATAAATATAATTTCCTGGTGAAACAAGTTACACAAACTTATTATTGAACTTTTTTCTATGAATGCCATTATTTTTTCTGTCGGTTACAGTTCCTTCTCTATCAATTGTTCTGTTAAGTGACCATTAATACTTTGCATAGTTCAACGCATAATTCAAGGCTGACAAGTAAAAAGTCTAAGATATAAAACACGAACATTTTGGCCAAGGGTACGCGCAACGCCATGGCACTCTGAAAGTACGTAAGTACCACAAAAAACGTTAAGGCACTACATAAAACCTCAACCATTGCAATTGTGCATAAGAAATTCAGAATACAGGTACTCTGTTCTGTTTGCCAAGAAATTAACATTTCCTTTGGTTTAGTTGAGTTTTTGTTCCAAAGTGTCGTAACCACGACTTTTTTTGGTTTTGTTTTTACTTTATAATTAACCATCAAAATTACTTACTAATAATTCTCGTAGATTACTTGCAAATAAAACATTTACGATGTTCTAATTTCGTTGGTTTTCTTAGAATTTTCAAAAAAGTTTTGTTTTATGTTAACCCTAGCTTCTGCCAGCGGCTTCGCCCGCGGTATAAGTGTTTTCTTATCCCAGAGGAACATTATACCAGGATGAAAAGCCTTCGTGCTATTCCAGACTATAATGTGTTCCTGTGCCAGCCGCCCTGGAGTGATTGAGTAACCATCCAAAACTTTGCATTTATTATTTTAGTAAAAGAGTATGAAGAGTTAAATTGAGTACCAAATTTTTTAAATGACAATTTATGCTAGGCGCAAGCGCCAAAATTTCGTCCGAAATGTGTGGGATTTTCTCGTCACGTTACCCAGCGCGCGGCGCCTTAATGTTGGTCATAAATAATAGTTACGTGATGTTAGTTACGGTTTGATTACAAAAATGATAGTTAATTCATGTCGTTTTGTTTCTTTTCACATAAAACCGAAACGAATGCTTACAATAATCTTGGGCCGTTGAGTAACGACTTTTTACATTCGATTTGATGCATGAAACGGTTTAGGTTCAAAAGGGCTGAAATGAAAATGAGGGGTGAATGAAGGGATGTGTTGTTAGGTAATAGGAACTATCGTAGTAAAATAAGAATATCTACCTAAAGTTATTCACTAATTAAAATCAATTATAATTATTTTTTAAATTTATGACATTTGAAAGTGCCGCTTATTGAAATATGTATACGATTTGACTTTGATATAAAATCATAAACTCACACCCTTTTCCCTTTGGGGTAGGCAAAAACTACTGAAAGATATCCTACGATCCTTACATACTTCTTTCGCTTTATTTACGATCTTAATCTTCTTAAAGTACTGCGCAATACATAATGCAATATGTAATCCCATTTTCAAAAGCAGCTGTAATAACGTAGCTAATATATGTAATCTGCGGGATAAGTTTCTATAGACGTATTTAATTTATTTACAAACTAATTCCAATTAAAAGATTAACCAAAACCTTAAATCACAAAATTTTAATCCAACATAATAATGAATACCTTCAATCATTTCCGACAAACATCAATAACGTGTAAAAAATGGTGTTTAAGCGGCTTTTCCTGTCAAACTTTTGATTTTTTGTATATAAAAACGTAATCATCACAGTAAAAAGAATCAATTAAATTTAAGAAAAAATGGATACGAAGCGAAATATGAAAAACAGGGCAATTATTATCATTACGAACGATATTATGTAAGTAGATAAGCTAGAGATACTCTTTTCCATCAATTAACTAATTCAGTGACTCAAAAAGACGAAAGTTTGTTCAAGAACTACAGAAATAATTCTGTTTGGAATACCAATCAGCAAATTAAGATATTTGATAATAATATTAACAAGAAAGTTTTAGCAAGAAACACAACTTTATATATTATATCAAAGTCACTCATAAAACTCAGAAGACTGATGGCAAAAATAACAGAATTCCTTTTAGAACATCAAAGCAAAGGAACGGTGAACGTTTCATTACGATTTACTAGTATATTTATAATGAAGAATAGCGTTAACAAATGCTACAAAACCAGTAGACTAGGGGGAGTAATAATACAAAGGAAATTCGACTTTAATCCTTAACTGATAGAGTTTAGATGGATGGTAGATATAACGTAGGTTGGCTTAGTAGATGCTGCCGAGCGTGTCTGTGGGAGCCACCGACCAAACAATGATGCTTGGAATGCGATACGAAAAAAAGAGTGCGAGCGAGAGGCTGAGTGCAAATGAGACAAAAAGCAATCGTTTGTTTCCGCTGTAGCATGGGGTCTAGTATCTCAGGTGGAAGTGAACCCATAGCACAGATAATATAATACTACAGCCCATAATATCTCAGGTGAGCCAAGGGGAGATATCAACAATCTACATGAACTTACCAAAGAACTTGATAAGGAGTTACACGTTCTCGCTCGAAATGCAAACGTCTCTTGAATACATAATATATCAAAAATGTTCTCAAGATAATATTTTTTTGCAATGCTAAAGTTCAGTGGATAATAATAATATAATTTAGATAATGATATAGTTTAAAACTGTATAAAAATATTTATCCTTAAGTAGAAACGTAGCGGATGTTGGTGAATATTGTAGCCTAAAGTAGATAATTATAAACTTTAGATATAATAGTTGTACAATGAAAAAATGTGATTACCTTTGGACCAGTTTACCAACACCGAGGAACATTAGGGCAAAATTTTCATTTTTTCGTATCAAAACCCACGTCACCGTCACTTTTAAAATTATTGTTATCATTTTGGCTCTCTGGTTTGTGGAGGTCAGATAGGCAGTCGCTCTATGTAAAACACTCGTACTCAGCTGAATCCGGTAAGACTGGAAGCCGACCCCAACAATAATTGGGAAAAAGGCTAGGCAGATGATTTTTGCTCTTAACGGACATGTGACTTAACCGATTACCCTACAATAATTAAGACAAGAAATATTATCTTAGAACAATAGAACCATTAGTATTAATGCCACTATGATTATAAATAAATATCACATTATAGCCACAATAAAGATAAAATTAGACGGTTTGCGACCGGCTACCACTAGATACATTTGTAGATACAGTACCATCATTTAGAGTTAACCTTGACGATCATTGCTAAATTTTGGAAGCAAGCACTGAACTATAAATTATTCATGTTTCTTAAAGACATGTTGAAATAACAGCAATATTTCACATTCCCAATGCATCTAAAGAAGTAACTAGAAATATGGATAAAGATTGTTATGTGCAGAAGCTAGTTGATAAGATAAAAACGAAAAATTCAACCAATTAGAAACAGTTCTCATGGACGAGCAGAAATAAATTTACGACTTCAGATAACTCTAATTTGATAACAAATTAAAATAAATCTCGGGTCAAGTGATGCCTGCAAGTAAAAAATTTTAACACAAGGAACAATTAGATTGTACACAATGGATGATAATTTGTTTACCCACGTTGTGTTTACTGCATCTCTATACATGACCTTGATTGCAACATTGAAAAAGTTCAATGTATTATAAAAAGTCATATAACACGGCATATCCGATAAATATTAGTAAAAGAGGGGTAAACAAAAATAAAATATGACGTGCTTGTGTACCAAGCATTGGTTGCGGCTATGTCCGTCACTAACCTGCCCGGTACAAACATTGAAATAGTAGTGAAAGGCTGGCCCATGGAGGCTTTCAAACATTTCTCTCGGTCCACGCTCATAACGCATAACCTACGCTAGAATTAGAAAACAGAAATTATATATTCTGAAATACCCTTTATTCGAGAATAAAGGGTATTTCAGAATATATTAGCTATAATTTTTGCTGTTCTGATTCGAGAATCAACATCCCATTGGTTTTTACCAATTTCAAAGGAGATTACCTTTCGATCTGAAATTTATATTTCTAGATAAACTATTTCCAGGAAAGGCTTCAAGATAGGAAACATAATAGCTGCTATTTGCCATTTGGTCCTACTAATCAACATGGTACCTACGTCAAAACTTATATATATAATTATTTACTTTAACATTAATCAACCAATTCACATCTTATCAATCATTGGACGCTTGAATTCGCGCCTGTGTCAAAGGTAAAATTAACAAAAACAACAGCACGCCAAGCTCACGTGAAAAAAGAGCAATTAACACCATAAATCACAAGAAACTCGCCAAGTGTGAGACTAATGACCATAATAGGTTTAGCCATGATCTTAACATTCTGCGTAGTTAGTCTTATCTCATAGCGCGTCATGTATGATAAGAATTTTAATCGCTCTGTACTCGGATCAAGTAAAAGTACATTAGGATGCAGTGTGCAGATGCTGCGGACTTTCACTCGTAAAGTCCGCGTCCAGGTTGACACCGATTCTGATCACAAACTTTTATGTCTACTTCATTGACTACAACTTCTACAGCTTTCCTTGGATCATGGCGATTTGAATGTTTACTTTCTTCACTTGCATTGCCAACCTATTTATCAGCAGTAGGCAAGCCATAGAATTTGATTCTGTAAAGCATAACTTGTCTATCTGAGTAATACAAAGCCAAAATAGCCACTATGAATATGAGTACAACGGTAATAGAACAAAAAGAATGTCTTTAGATTAAATAATAAAAGATGGCAATAAAAGACGTGGACGTGTAAATTAAAAGGACATATGACATTACAATGCCGCGTGCATAAGCATGGACAAAGCATGAATTGGACAGTCATAATTTATTACAAACTTGAAACAAATCCTATATAGCCGCATTTACATCTTTTAATGTAAATATCAACTCTTGTCCAAATAGTGTGCGATCTTCACCTACTTTTTTCAAGTATAAATTTATCATTCTATAAACATTATTTTTTAAATAGGATCATTCTGCTGCATCATCAGGTGATAAGGCTTGTTCAGACGTTCAGATTCTCTTAGAGCGTTTCGGATATCTCGCCAATTAGCGGACACAGCGACGCATGACATATGCGTATATCTAAAACGAAAGTCTCTTACTGATAAACATCGACATTCCTTTCGCTTTGTTCAATGTATTTATTTAAATTTAAACATTTACTACTCGTGTTTGCATACTGCTCCTGCATTTGAAATTTAATTTTAATTATCATTTAGCGAAGAAGATAAATGATGCTAAAATGTATCAGATATTTTAGTATCTCTTGTAAGATTCCGTTGTTATGTCTACAGATTTAAATGCTATATATTCAGAACATAGTTTGGGACCGGTGCGTAAGTTTAATATTTTGCAGATATTCGTAATATTGAATTTAAAGTAAATTATACTGTTGTCAACAGAGCAAGGTCGTTTATTGGCAGGAGTTCTAAAGCTCATTTTGCTGCAAAATTCATGATTGAATAAATATTTATTAAATACGTTTGTAAAATAAAATGATTGTCTACTTAGACTAATCAGTTCGAAGCATCAGTGATTCAGTAGTAAATAATCTCAACTAAGCTTCATAGTGATTAACTCCTAAAACGTGGATCACAATTTCTTTTCAATTGTTTCGGTAATTACGGCACACAACCGGTTAAATACTCAGATATCCTTTTTATTTTTGGATCTATCGAAACATCTAAAACTGCAATTACAACATATACACAGTATCTATAAAATCATCGTGTTGCTTCGTGTTTGTAATGGACGTTCGACATTCGGATATTGCTTTAAACGGTGCATTATGAATGTTTAATATTCGTTATTTGGAGTTAATATACTAATTTGGTGATCCGACCGTTTCGCTCGGCCAATTCGCCTTGGACCACTTACGCAACCTCAGTTACCGACGATTCTATTGACATGACTATAAAAAAACTATACACCATTATGTGCTGAGACCTAAATAGATATATTCTATTACTTCTTGCGTTTACTTATGCGAAAATTTCATATTAATACCTTTGAGATTTCATTGCCTTTTGAGATTAAGCTCAGCGTTTGTTTGATAACTTCCTATTTAAACTAATCTTTTTACAACAACCGTAATTATGTTACTAACAGCAGTACGTTAATGTAATTTGTACGTGCATTTGTGTTGAAACCAGCCCAATACATAATCAATTTGCTCATTGGAATGTAGCAACGGTCCGGTGTTTCGCAGGGGACTAGCTTGGGACCGCCACTTTTTCTGTGTTTTGCGAAATTACCTATCAATTCACTGACCCAAATACCTGAGCTGATAACTATAAAGTTGAGCAACAAACACTTTTATTAGGCGATACCCTAAGTGATAATATTATCTAACAAGCCGTTGTACCGGCTGGTGAGAGACAGAGCGTGACGAGATTCATCTGTTAACCGAACCTAGGGTAACCGTCTCGGTTTTACAACGAGCAGTAATTGCCAAAATTCACTTTTTATGTAAACTTTACTATATTGCATACATGTTCACGTTTTAAATGTTACGTCGAGTTCATCTTTCCATAATAATTCAGTAATGACTTAGCGAAACTTACCTCTAGCCCATCCGGTGAGTACATTCCCGAGATACGCCACTTTGTACACCGGATCGGGATCACTAATGCGCACGCTATTAGTGCGGCGGAGCAGCTTTCCGATGCCCTTGGAGAGCCTTCCGATCGCACGAGCCGTGAAATCCTTCCCAGACGCACCATCCGCCAAGCATACCTCAGCCGGCAAGATCGACCTGCTCTGACCGTTCTCCTGAATCTTGTGGCCGATGAGCCTCGGCATTGTCAGCGGTAACGACTTCTTCCTCTCCGACGTCAGGGTCTTTGCCTGGTTCACACTGTAAACGTTGACGTTCTTCTTAAAGCTCTGACCGTTCACTTCTTTGGTTTGATCAGCTTCATCAGTCTTATCGGATTTGTCAAACTCTGTCGTTTTTATTCTGCCATTCAGGTTTTCGTTGAGGTTGTTGTTGTTTAGATTATCGGTGAGGCCGTCACTGAACCGGCGTTCGGAACTGGAGCGCCTCTTCATGAGAGACGGGTTCCTCAGCAGTATGCTCGTTTCGCTCGAGCTTCTGTTCTTAAGAATGTGTATCTTCTTGACTCGCGTGACAGCGCAGTCGACCTCGTCGGCGCTGACCATCCTTTCCGTTTTACCTTCCTCGTCCAGGAAGCGCACTCTAAGTCCATTCGGTTTGCAATCACTAAGTGTTTTTTCCGACTCTTGGAGACGTTCTGATTGATTTTTTGCACCTGCGTCTAAACATTGGCGCTCGTTTTCACTCAGCGTTCCGCGAGCCATTTTTCTCTTGAATGCTTCTCACTTTTTGTTAGCACTATTACATTATGGCTGGCGAGCTCTACACTGAGGAGAGTTCATAAGTTTCCAGTTAACTTTTCTTACTGTATATCTCTATTTAATGCAAAGGAAAAGGTGTTCACTCCGAAAACCGAACCAGTCACCACCCGATAACTACTAAAACACACACAGAGTAGTACACACCTCGTCCATTAAAGAACGACACCGGTTTGGAATGTAGCCTTCTCCACTTACTCAATGCACTTGTCCGCTTATTGGAGAAAATGTTAATAAAAGGCGTATCAATTAAAATAGCAGTTGCTTGACTTAATGAAGAGACTTCTGCAATCGGTGAGTGATTACGTTTATTAAACTAATCAGCCACTTTGGGATATAGTATCGGAGCGAGAGTCGCGGGCACGTGGCGCGTGCGCAGGCGGTGGCTCGCGGCGACGGAGTGGCGGCGGCGGTGGAGCCCGTGGAGCGGTGGCGCGGGCGGCCGGCGAGCGGCGCGCGGGCAGCGGTCACTTGATCCCGGCTTTGATTTTAATGATACGACTACTTGTATCGTCGCGTTAACGCATCGCTGTCCACACCGTTAACCTGGAACAAAATTAAATAACAAATGTCACTTTAATGGAGTCAAAGAGGGTTCAAATTAACTGGCTTCCGCAGTTGAAATCGAGTGAAATACGTTGCATAGATAAGCAGGCTTCCTTCCATTTCCGTACCTTATACGACGGTCTGACGAAGTAAAAATGCGAGTTTAATCGAATCCTTGCCATAATTTTCATAAAGGTCCGTAAAAAAATAATTGGGGGCAGATCAGAAGGCGACATACAATTGATAAAACACCCAATAAAAAGATGTTTAAGGCATCATTACTGATTAATTATTAGATGAAATTTTAAGGAAACAATTGTAGAGACGTCAAAGACACAACACAAATTATACGGCAATGATATAAGAACTTGTGGAACAGGTTAAAAATGTGAAGAATTTGACAGTTCGCACGAAAACATACTGATTAAAGGGATAAAAAAAGCTGAGGAGTAAACGATTGGTGGTAGAATCAGATTTTGATTTGAAGGAGGAATAAAGTGTGTTTGTGGCAAGAAAAATATTTAAGATGAATGTGTACGGTTTAACGAAAAGATAGAGAGTACAGCATTTTCCACCATAGCATCAGCAGATTTGATTTGGAGGAGGAATTAAGTGTGTTTGTGACAAGAAAAATATTTAAATTGAATGTGTACGGTTCAACGAAAAGATAGAGAGAGACCACAGCAGACCAACTCTGCTGTGTTCTCTATCTTATGAAATATATATTATAATTCTTGTGAAAGATACTCAAATTGAGGAGAGAGAAAACCATATAAAAAAGGACCATCTACGTAAAGAAAGATGATATAAAATTTCAATTATTCATATATTATAATTAAATAATAATTTTATAATATATTTGTATATAAATTATATATACTTTAGATATCACGTAGAAGTAATAGAATCTAGAAAGTTCTAGAACAAACGTAAAAAGACCTTTTTCTTCATTACGTCACTCACTTGTAAGTGTTGATCTTACATAATTGTTCACCTTCAATCAACTGGTTTGCTACTTCGCCCCTCTGCTTGTGACAACTTTTTTATATATTGTTTTTCTTGCAATAAAAACTAAACAATTGCTTATTGAGACTCTTTGAAGAAGTACTTTTTGTAATTGACTTTATAAGTCTCTTTTCTGTTCCTAACAAAATGTTCTAGGTAGTTAACTTTTCCTAATGTGTGTAAAAAGTATTTTCCGTCTCTGACTCGCCAATAGTTCTAGAATACTATCGACATTACAGCCAGCAAATAAACAATGAATGATAATGTTTAATCTGAAGGGGATGGCAGACGTGTGCAACATTTTTTTTTACTTGTTATCATACATATTTAGCCGAATCCAAGCCTATTTTCCAAATGAAAACCCAACAATCATTCTAGTAGCTTCTGGTATAAATATTATAAATATACCTATTATTATTAAATAATATAATATATACAATTTGACAAATAATAATATTTTTTCCAAAACAATAATTTGTCTTCGTAACTATCTCGAGTTAGAAGAGACAAATAGCTTTTTTTTACAAGAATGTGTGTTCGGGTCAAGTCTTGCAACTGAATTATAAAGCAGTTATCCTCCACCGATTAAGATGAAATTTTGCATACACGATTAGTTTGGATGAGAATTCATGGTTAGCTAAGTGACGTCATTCTCAATCCAATATGGCGGACGTCCCAAGATGGTGGACTAGTTATTTTCTGTGCACTGCCATGATATGGGTATCAAATGAAAGGGTTTGCTGAAAAGAATATGAATAAAGCTTTTTCTAACAAAAGATTGTTTAATGAATAATTTTATTAATACTTTAATCGTGAAACAATTAAATCATATCGGATAAGTATGTTTTGCCTATTTTCTTGAAACAAGCGGCTTTTCAGAATTTAATACAAGTATTATGATTTATGTTGACCTAATCTCCGACACCACAGAATACCTGTTCATTGAATTTTGTACTCGTATGCGGGTACATAAAACAAAGACTGGATATCCTATTGATTCGTACTTACTATTGTCTTACAAGTAAGTCATAGCACAATAGTGTTCCCTTCACGAATATTGATTTATTTGTTTAGTTTTAGATTGACGCACCTTGTCCACTACGCTGCGTTACTGTTGTGATCCGCTGCGAGATTGTTACTGCGGTTTTATGGAAACACAATACACTATTGTCGTATAATCACATCACATCACATCATCAGCCTATTAAAGTTCCCACTGCTGGGACACAGGCCTCCTCTCTGTGAGAGGGAATGGGCCGTAATCCACCACGCGGGCCCAGTGCGGGTTGGTGGATGTCACATGTCATCGAATTTTTGGTTCTAGGACATGCCGGTTTCCTCACGATGTTTTCCTTCACCGTTTTGAGAGCAGTGATGATGAAATAATTTACACAAAGTAAAGCGCCTGCCTGGGCTCGAACCCACGACCTACAACTTGTAAGTCGCGGCCGATACCACTGGGCCACCACTGCTCCTGGCCTGCACTGCTGCTGCACTGCTTGTCGTATAATACTTAGTAATTATTTGATTCTTAAGATCTATAAATCATTCGTATCTGAGTTTTGCTGACATACGTTGAAAATTTTTATCTTGACTAATTTTAATGATGGTATTTTTAAAAGTAGCAAATTTTGTTTAATTTTCATAAAATTCATTCTTTGTTTTAAAGTTTTTTGATCTGCATGCCAACAACGAAAAGTTAACGAGTTCACACAACAAAAAAGCAGCTAATCGCGAACTATTCAGAAGAGATCTAGAGTTTTTTTCGAGTGCATTTTTCCCGTCTAACAAAAAATTGTAAAATGGACGCCAGTATGTAGTCGTACCTACTTACAGACTATTAGAGCTAGAACAAAAACATATTTAGCAATTTTAAAGCAATTTACTTCATTTTAATGTTTTTCCTTTGAATTGTTTAAAACTATTTTGAAAGATGTGTAATGTGAGATTTAGATTCAACCGCGTGATCAAATTGAAGAGAGAACTAATTGGTCTTATTCTATTGATGTTGTAAGCGGCTTATAAGAAATTATCATCAGCTAAGCGTTTCAAGTTTTAAAATCTATACTTAATTGTAGTTTATTATTTTTTACAAAGATTGCCTCGAAAACTTTATGTGTAGTGGGTGATTGATATTGATGTTAAATTAAAGTCTTTTGCCGAGTCCATATTGATATACCTTTGGTTATTGTGCGATCCATTCAGCGGCGCATACATCTTCTTGGTCATTCGAGAAGCTCGAAGGACCAAGAAGATGTATGCAACCCCTAACCAAATACATACTAACTAGTCTAAACTCAACACCTGTCATCGGGACATGAACTGCAGTGTACTATATAGAAAGCACTTAATCGATTGCGCACCCATGTAGGCTGCTAATCATAACTGTTAATCATAACTTGGCGAAACGGGGTTTTATAGACTCGTCTGATATCACTAGATATGTGTTATCAGATAAGGACGTCCG